>OY728147.1:1464819888-1466288980 GCA_963277665.1 Viscum album | reverse complement strand
AACTCTGCTCCTCAAGAGAGTCCTGTAATAATTAATTGAACATTTCTATAATGATTGGAAATATATGACGAAAATAGTAAACTTAAATAAATAAAATAGATATCTTACAATCCTCTCAACTACGAGTCTCGATTCTTCCGAAAGATATTGTCCTTTTTTGCCCTTCCGAGCTCTTTTCCATTTCTCATGTCTAGATGGAGGGGATAGAGGGGCCACCTCTCCAGAGCTTGAAGACTCAGCTCTTAGTTGTTGAAATTTTTCTGCCATCATTTGTTCTTCCAATAATGCATACCCTCCCCGAGATAAACTATGAGGGTATACATTTTTAGATTGGATCTCTTGATGAGCTTTCCTTGTTTGCTGTAAATTAAGAATAAGTAATCATTAACAAAACAATAATAAGATCATTTATATAAGAAAGCTTATAAAAGTTTACATTGCCCTTACCAAAAAATGATTCTTTTCTTCTACTTTCAAAAAATTATCTCCATGTGTCTTCATCTATAAAAGGATATATACGACATGGATTCTCACGACTCCTATGACCATAAATGAAATCAGATGAGAGGGTTGATTTGAAATCCCTCCATCTCCTAGCAGCCAACGATAAGCATTTCTTCCTGACTCCTCCAGTGTCAGGAATATCAAATGTCATCTGATAAAAAAGAGGTTAAAAATATTATATATACTAGAAACATTTAATGAACAGTCAAACAATAGCAAAAGATCTTACCAAAATGGTCTCCCACAACTGAGAAATTATCGCCATATCCACACTTCTCCAATCATCATAGAGAATGCTTACTTTGCTCTTAGCCTGAGTTGCTACAAAACCCTTAAAATCTTTAGCATTTGGACCTCTAGGAAGATCATCATCATCAAACTCCACGACTATCCTCTCCTCCTTCGTACGGCAAGTGATAATTTTGGTAAACGTGTGCACCCACGCTTACCAACCTTTGAACTCTTTTTCGTAATAGGAGCATGTGAATGTTCCTCCCCAGATGTATGACCAATATGCTCATCTCCAGAATCATGTGGCTGATCAACTGATTGATCTGTCATTTTCCTTCAAATCAAAAAAACAAACATTAGTTCACAAATAGAAAAGTGTACTAAATTACATAATAGTAAACATTGGTAATATGGTAAGCATGTTAAACAATGATAAACATGGTAAACACAGGCAAAAGGTTGCCAATGTGTTGGCCCAAGAAAGCTGAAACGTGGACTCAGTGAGTCCACCGGTCAGCCGGTGTGAGCACACCGGCCAGCCGGAGGACCCAGGCAGTAGACTTGCCCACTGCCTGGTGCCACCGGCCGGCCGCTGGCTCACCACCGGCCGGCCGGTGGACCAGACAGAGAGCCTTCCTCTCTGTCTGGACCACCGGCCGGCCGCTGGCTCAGCACCGGCCGGCCGCTAGTGATCCAGACAGAGAGGAAGGCTCTGTCTGGTCCACCGGCCGGCCGGTGGTGATCCAGCGGCCGGCCGGTGGACCAGACAGAGAGCCTTCCTCTGTCTGGACCACCGGCCGGCCGCTGGCTCAACACCGGCCGACCGCTGGTGATCCAGATAGGAGGAAGGCTCTCTGTCTGGTCCACCGGCCGGCCGGTGGTGATCCAGCGGCCGGCCGGTGGTCCATACAGAGAGGAAGGCTCTGTCTGGACCACCGGCCGGCCGCTGGCTCAGCACCGGCCGGCCGGTGGACCAGACAGAGCTTTGTTCTGGACCACCGGCCAACAGGTGATCCACCACCGGCCAGCCGGTGCGCCCAGGACTTCTCCTCTTTACGGTTTTTATTGTTTTATCGTTTTGGTTTGATACATGTTTTAATAAGTAAAAAATTTACAGTATCTAACATTATATGAAAAAACTAAATGTAAACTAGAAATAAACTTGTGTTACCTGTAATTTTAGGAATGTACAGTTGGATTGTTTTCCCAAATTCCTTCGTCATGATCGTTCCTTATGGCACAAACCATGTCTTCAACATACTCATCATTATGTTCTGTTAATCTTTCCATGGAAGTAGGGATCTCACATAAATCAGCATCTTCATCAAATTCATCCTCACCAACATATTGGTTTTTCCCTTGTAAAACAACAGCCCACTGCATATCTGACTGATCTACTACATAGAAAATTTGTTTGGCATGTGTTGCCATTATAAAAGAATCAGTTGTGTCTTCCAATCTATTCAGATTAACAAGTGTCATTCCAAATTCATCGTGTCTGACACTGTTGTTACCGATAAACCATTTACAGTTAAAAACAGGAACTTTAATTTTAAAGTAATCAGCCTCCCATATGTCTTCAATCACTCCATAATATGCAGTTGATGCCGAAATTGGGTTTCTGTCCTTAGCACTCGAAAAATGCATTGCTTCTGCAAACACCAATACACCACTATTCTGAACTGCACTTCTGTTGTCTTGAGCTTTCGTATGAAATGTATAGCCATTAATGTCATAAGCGGACCATGTTATCACATTTAAAGATGGACCACCCACTATCCATTTTAATGTCTCTGATACATCTGATCTACCAAGCAAGGTCTTTTTAAACCATGGCAAAAAAGTTTTGTTGTGCTCATTCAAAATCCACATTTCTTTCTTCTTTGGATGACATTGTTTCAACTCATTAATATGCAATGTGATATACGGTTGAACATCAGCTATGTTATTCAAGATGTATGATTCTAACTTCTTCATATGTTCAGCTGACAGTGATTTGACTTTCAAGCCACGAATCCCCTTTCCCTCATTATTAACCCGTTCATGGAGAGATGGAGGCAAACCTATGTGTTGCGCCGTAGCCAAGTAGCTCGTACAAAACTCTGCTACCTCCTCAGAAATATACTTTTCAATAATGGAGGCTTCAGGTCGATATGGATTTTTAACATATCCCTTTAATATTTTCATATACCTTTCAAAAGGATACATCCAACGAAGATATACAGGTCCACAAAGTCTTATTTCTCGAACCAGATGAATCATTAAATGCACCATCATATCAAAAAAAGTTGGAGGAAAATACATTTCCAAATGAAAAAGTATAAAAATTGCATCCTTTTCCAAAATGTTCAAAGCATTCACATCAATCGCCTTGTTGCAAATTGAATTGAAAAAATAACACAACCTCATTATAGTCTTTCTGACACGGATGGGCAATATTCCACGCAGTGCAACTGGTAGAATTTGTTGCATCATGACATGACAATCATGTGATTTCATACCTATCAACTTCAAGTCTTTCAATGAGACAAAATTTTTTACATTTGAAGAATAACCTTGAGGCACTTTGATATCATGAAGACACTGACAGAAGCTACTTTTCTCCCTCTTCGATAATGTATGACAAGCCGGGGGAAGAAATGTTCGTCTTCCTTTAGGAGTGGGAGCTAACTCCAAACGTATTCCCATTGACAGTAGGTCTAACCTTGCATTCAACCCATCTTTTGTCTTTCCTTTAATATCTCGCAATGTTCCGATCAAAGAATCACAGATATTCTTCTCCACGTGCATGAAATCAATATTATGTTTGACTTCATGATACCTCCAATATGGTAGCTCAAAAAATATTGACCTTTTCTTCCAAATATGTCTATCATTACCAGATTTCTGTGTCTTTCCCAATGTCACATCAAGGTTTTTCACCCTCTCAAAATACAATTCTGGGGATAAAGGTTGAGGAGCAGTATCAAATTCTTGTGAGCCATTGAATGACTTTTTTAGTCTTCTATAAGGGTGATCCATAGGCAAAAACTTTCGATGACCCATGTACACTGTTTTCCTCCCATGATGCAATTGACAATATGACGTCTGTTGTTCGCAAATTGGACATGCTTTATGCCCTTTAACACTGTATCCAGACAAATTTCCATATGCTGGGAAGTCATTTATAGTGAATAGAAGCATTGCATGCAGTTGAAAATATTCCATTTTATAAGAATCATACACCCTAATACCATCAGCCCATAACAGTTTCAAATCATCAATCAGAGGTGACAAGTATACATCAATATCATTGCCGGGTTGCTTTGGACCAGAGATCATGATACTCAACATGACATATTTGCGCTTCATACAAACTTCAGGAGAGAGGTTGTAAATTACCAATAAAACAGGCCATGAACTATGTGTGCTACTGAGGGTTCGGTATGGATTCATTCCATCTGTGCACAAGCCTAGTCTCAGATTTCTAATTTCATTTCCAAATGTAGGGTACTGGGCATCAATTTTCTTCCATTGTGGACAATCAGCTGGATGACGTATTTTTCCATCACATACCCGCTCATCAGCATGCCATCATAACCTTTTTGCATCATGTGAATTAGCAAATAAACGTTTGAAACGAGGAATTATAGGAAGATACCAAAATACCTTTGAAGGGAGCTTTGTAATCTCTACATCAGCTTTTGATTTTTCTTTCACCTTATACCGTGATGTCCCACATTTAGGACACTCTTTCAGAAATTCATATTCCTTCCTATATATAATGCAGTCATTCGGACAGGCATGTATTTTCCGGTATCCTAATCCCATCGGGCATAATATTTTTTTGGCCTTATAATGTGAATCTGGAAGATCGTTATCTTTTGGAAGAATGTCTTTCATCAATTGTAGCAGCTCTGTAAAACTTCTGTCACTCCATCCATGTTTCGCCTTCAGGTTAATCAATCTTAACACCGCCGACAAAACCGTAAAATCTGTACAACCAGGATATAATGGTTTTTCGGCATCACCATATAGACGTGCAACTGTCGGTTCTATCTCAATTTGTTCTGCTACAATATCGCGAATCATTTCTTCAATTCCATCGGAGTTACCATCTTGCGATTCATTATCATCAGTGACATTCTGTCCAGTTTCGCCATGCCAAATCCAAGGGTTGTAACTCGGATTGAAACCATGAAAAATCAGATGATCTTTTATCTCTCTACTTTTCATCTTCTTCATATTCAGACATTTCAGGCATGGACAGAAAAAAATGTCACTACTTGGAACATTTCGTTTAGCAAATTCCAAAAAGGCATCAACACCTTCCTCATATTCATTGCTCATTCGATGTGCCGTAATCCAACTTCGACTCATTATTACCTATAACAAATAGCAAAAATATATATATTTTTTAGATAAGAAAAATATATTTTTATATGAAAAAAATCATAATTTGAATGTAAACAATTTTGAAATATAAAACAAATCGATGTGTAAACCCCCCTGGACACCCCCCGACCCCTCTGGACAGCCCCCCACCCCTCCTGGACACCACCCCCCACCCCCTACCCCCTTGGACACCCCCCTGGACATCCCCCAACCCTCTGGGCAGCCCCCCCACCCACCAGGACAACCCCAAATACCCTCTGGAGAGGCCGCCACCCACTTGGACAGCCCCCCACACCCATCCACCCCCTTGGACAGCCCCCCACACCCATCCACCCCCTTGGACACCCCCTAGACACCCCACCGACCCCTCTGGACAGGCCGCCACCCCCTTGGACAGCCCCCCACACCCACCCATCCCCTTGGACACCACCCTGGACACCCCCCGACCCCTCTGGGCAGCCCCCGACCCCTCTAGAAAGCACCCCCACCCCTCCTGGACACAACCCCCCACCCCCGACCTACTTGGACACCCCCCTGGACACCCCCCAACCCTCTGGACAGCCCCCCCCCACCCCTCCTAAACACCACCACCCACCCCCTACCCCCATGGACACCCCCCTGGACACCCCCCCAACAACCACCCACACCCTTAGACAGCCCCCCACACCCACCCACCCCCTTGTAAACCCCCCTGGACAGCCCCCCGCCCCTCCTAGACACCACCCCCCACCCCCTACCCCCTTGGACACCCCCTGGACATCCCCCAACCCTCTGGACAGCCCCCCACCCACCCGGACAACCCCAAATACCCTCTGGAGAGGCCGCCACCCACTTGGATAGCCCCCCACACCCATCCACCCCCTTGGACACCCCCCTGGACACCCCACCGACCCCTCTGGACAGGCCGCCACCCCCTTGGAAACCCCCCCCCCCCCCCACACCCACCCATCCCCTTGGACACCACCCTGGACACCCCCTGACCCCTCTGGACAGCCCCCGACCCCTCTAGAAAGCACCCCCACCCCTCCTGGACACAACCCCCCACCCCCGACCTGCTTGGACACCCCCCTGGACACCCCCCAACCCTCTGGACAGCCCCCCACCCCTCCTAAATACCACCACCCACCCCCTACCCCCTTGGACACCCCCCTGGACACCCCCCAACACCCACCCACACCCTTGGACAGCCCCCCACACCCACCCACCCCCTTGTAAACCCCCCTGGACAGCCCCCCGCCCCTCCTGGACACCACCCCCACCCCCTACCCCCTTGGACACCCCCTGGACATCCCCCAACCCTCTGGACAGCCCCCCCACCCACCCGGACAACCCCAAATACCCTCTGGAGAGGCCGCCACCCACTTGGACAGCCCCCCACACCCATCCACCCCCTTGGACACCCCCCCTGGACACCCCACCGACCCCTCTGGATAGGCCGCCACCCCCTTGGACAGCCCCCCACACCCACCCATCCCCTTGGACACCACCCTGGACACCCCCCAACCGCTCTGGACAGCCCCCGACCCCTCTAGAAAGCACCCCCACCCCTCCTGGACACAACCCCCCACCCCCGACCTGCTTGGACACCCCCCTGGACACCCCCAACCCTCTGGACAGCCCCCACCCCTCCTAAACACCACCCCCCACCCCCTACCCCCTTGGACACCCCCCTGGACACCCCCCAACACCCACCCACACCCTTGGACAGCCCCCCACACCCACCCACCCCATTGTAAACCCCCCTGGACACCCCCCGACCCCAAATCCATGCACCTATGCCATGGTTGTGTGTGAATAAAGTAGTAACAACTGTAAAAGGACACGCCCCAACCCTCTCGGGGATTTATAGAAAACGATGAAAAATTAGTGAAATCATAAAATTACTCAATATTGCAAGTAGAACAAATAGATCTAGGGATGATAAATAAGATTATGGTGCCAAAACGAGTTAAAAGGGTTCACAATCGAAGAATCTTAGCTAGTTTCAACAAAAAAATCACAACACATATATATATACTATCCGCGAAAAAAAAACGAACGAGTGGGAGGATTACCTGAGTGCTGCGAGTTTAGATGATTGATCCGAGGATATTATATATGAGAAACGATGATCGCAAAATGAATCTAAACCAACGAAATGGACGAGCCGATTCGGGTTTACGCGCGAGAGAGACGAGTCGCGACTGTCGAAGGTAAACTCGCGAATGACAATCCACGGGTCTGGGTAAATTTTTAAATGAGTTATCACGTCGGTTATTCAATAACCGACATGATAATTGTTTTAAAAACATTTATAACGTCGATTATTTCAATAACCGACGTAAAAACCTTCCTCCGATTCATTTGTTACGTCGGTTAGTTTATAACCGACGTTATAAAGGGCTCAAAATCCGCGTTTTTTTACGTCGGTTATGGAATAACAGA
The DNA here is from genome assembly GCA_963277665.1 of Viscum album. Lineage (NCBI taxonomy): Eukaryota > Viridiplantae > Streptophyta > Magnoliopsida > Santalales > Viscaceae > Viscum > Viscum album. Next base: position 1,466,281,447 of record OY728147.1, on the reverse strand, counting down.
CGTCAAAAACATCTGCGGATTCTTTTTTTACGTCGGTTATTTTATAACCGACGTAAAAAAGCCTTCAAAAACCGCGTTTGTTACATCGGTTATTCAATAACCGACGTAAAAAGGCCTTCGGAAACCGCGTTTTTTACGTCGGTTATTGTTATAACCGACGTAAAAAATGAAGCCGCGCGATTAATAATGTCGGTTATTATTATAACCGACGTTAAAGGTGTACCGAATACAAATATTTACGTCGGTTAATAAATAACCGACGTAAAAAACCTCGTTTTACATATTATGACGTCGGTTTTATATAACCGACGTAAAAAATGGTGACGTAAAAAACGTTTTCTGCACTAGTGCACGCTCAGCCCGGTTTATCATGTCTGTTCTTATAGAACGGACGTGATAAACCACCCTCACCCCACTTTATCACGTCGGTTCTATATGAACCGACGTGATATACCCCCTCGCCCCTGTTTATCACGTCGGTTGTTTAAGAACAGACGTGATAAACCACTGTCCAGGCCGTTTATCACGTCGGTTCTAAAATAACCGACGTGATAAACATCGCGATTTTATGTTTTTGATGTCGGTTTTTAAATAACCGATGTCAAAAACCTTATTTATAACGTCGCACGTATTAACGTTGGCTAGAAACCGACGTAAAAAATGAAAAATAACCGACGTAAAAAACGTTTTCTGCCCTAGTGTGCATAAAGGAAACATAACATTTCCACCATTCAATAACAAGATATCAATACAACACATTGATATAAAAACATTATGAAAACCATTTTCAATTCCAAAATAAATGAAATGTAAAACATAGTATTTATTTTTCTTTTAAAAAGAATGTATGGCTTGTAGAGGAAGCCGATACTTAAATAATGGTCATGGCGGCGGAGAAGTCATTGTCGCCGCATACGTATCACAAAAACATTCCCTTTTGTCATTTTGTAAAATGCTTCATATAAAAAAGATTCCTTTTGGATAAATGTAAAAGTCAAAGGGGATTATACACCGTATAAAAGAAAGTTGTGTATAAAACAAAATATTCCTCAATGAAAGGAGATTGAGACGAAGTCCCTTACAAAGACGGTATCCTTGGTTTAAGGAGAAATCAATTACATAATTATGTGTGACAAACAAATACACCAAATAGAAGTGGATATTAAGTGTAAAACAATCAGAGGTTATTCAAACATATTCATAGAACGACATATTCAAGGAGTATAAGTTTATCCCAACGAATCAAATTTGGGTTAAGAAGTTCCCTTGAAAAAAATTGACAGCCTAACGGCGTCACTACAAAATTCAGAAAATGAGTTGATGAGAGATAAAAACGGTATCTCATCACATGGACATAAAATTTAAATCAATTAGTATATAGAAGAACATATCCCAACATAATAGTATGTAAATTAAAAGATATAAAAAAAGAAGTCTTTTAAAAAGAGGAGGGTGAAAGGTTCCCTTACCGACGTGGGTATCTTTCGAAACATACACCCCGTGAAAGAAGGACAATACAACATTGATGTAAATAATCATAAATGATAGTATATTACACAATGAGTAAAATAATGGGCAGTACATACACCACTCAAAGGAAATTGTGGCAAGTTTAGCATAAATCTCACGGGAATAAAAGTGAGATGATAAATCCCTTACGAAAACTCGGTAGCCTACCAGCGCCACTTAAAACATACAAAAACGGATTGATGAGATCAAATAGGGTCTCTCATCATATTAACATATAGTTTACAAAAAGAGTAATATAAAATAACACCCCCAACATAACAAATAGGAGCTTAAAAGAAGTGACATAAATGAGAGTACTTAAAAAGAAAGAGAGAGGATAGATATCTTACGAAAATTCGGCAGCCTAACGACGCCACTCAAAACTTCGAAAATTGATTGATAAGAGAGAATAGGGTCTCTCATCATATGAACATAAAAATTACAGTAAGATTAATATAAAAGAACATCCCAATAACAAGAATGATGAGCTTTAAAAGTAATGACATAAAAGAGTGTACTTAAAAAGAAAGAGAGGAGTATGATCCCTTACCTCAAGTCCGACTTGTCTTGTTCGTTTCTTTATACTCCTGAATAATAAACTTTGGTAAATTTATAATTTCCTAAGGACCTCCTTTAGATATTATTATTCAGTTCATATCACATATTATAATGTTATAATAATTGTTTAATAATGTTATTTCATATCAGACGTTTTTGTCGATGTTTGGTACATTAGTCAAAAATGAACTTGTTTGAAAAATAATTGTCCATGTAGTTATAAGTAAATAATTTACATAATAGTATTAATGATTAAAATATCATATATATCCAGTACATATTCATTTTATACTACTCCATATCATTTGGAGATAAAAAACTAAAAGCACCATTCATGGAGAGGGTAGGCCGTACGTACGCATGAATGCTACTTTCATTTTTTCTTTGTCATATTAATGGAATTAAAAATAAATGATATATATAAATATATATATTATAATTCCCGTATAATATATATTTTATATAGTTCACATATTTTCATTAATTTCATTATTTATACATTCCATGTATTTCATGTACGAGTCACATCACTTGAGGGGGCGGTAGTCCACACTTCCTCATATGAAATTATCGCATTTACACAACATGAAAAGAATAAAGGTATGGTTTAAATATAAAATAAAGAAACATATAGTAAACATAAATACCATATATATCATATATAAAATACAGTGACATCATAATGGCCACCTTTAAAGGTGTTAAAATAATATTGGACAATCATCGTTTCGTGAGGCCGAAAATCGCCAACCACAAAAACAGTATGTTCATTAACCATTAGATGAAGGTGTGTGTAAGTTTAGATATAATCCTTCTTATAAAAACATCATAGTATATTGAAGATACTGGAGTTGTTACAAAAGAAATGAATAAAAAGAGTTTAGAGGGTTGGAGAAGCAAAATAAATCAAAAGGACTCAAGTGGAGACATTACCTTAAAATCGGGTAACTCCCTTTGGTTTGGGCTCAAAGGCTTCCTTGAGAAGCCTTCTTCCCAATGTGAGGCTTCAAGGAGTAAGAGAGAGATGTGGAGAGACAGAATGAGCCGGGGTTGGCCGAGCCAAAGGCTTTATAAGTGTGGTTAAGGTGGTAGAGGTGGGGGCCTTTTATAAGAGGAGAGGAGGGGAACTCTTGGAAAGTAAAGAAATGTTACATTATTTTAGAATGAGTTTCGGATTTTAATGGTCCCAAATTGATGTGTTTCGAGGATAAGGTGATACGGGTTCGAAATCCACCCATCCAATAGGTTTTGTACATGTGTAAGTCTTAGTGTTTACATTATCTTTACATTTTATTTAAATCGTTAAATAATGAGTCCATCGCTTCATCATCATGATGTCATAAATAATTTAATTTAATTAATGTCTAAAAATTATAAAACAAATACTATGATGTAGGAAATATTTTTATCTTTCCAATAAATATTTATAGTCAAAAATCAGACTTGTATAACCCCATGTTAAAATTGGTTTAGTAAAACATTTCATGTTTGTGTCATTTCTACATTAACATTAAATAAAATGGTATTTCTGTCATTTTCCAACCAAAGTGGCTCCATGGGGTCCCCAAATTGACCCATGGATTTTCTTGGTCGGCCATGACACATCAAATGAGGTTAGGACATGTGTCTATGTCATTTCATTTTATTAAAACATTATTCATACCTTAAACTACACTAATTACCTCTAATCGCGATTAAAAACTTAATAAGTTACTATTCACCAAAAACTTATTTTAATCCCATTGAACCACATTTTTCTTCTTAATTACAACCATGTATGTCAGATTTTTGAAATTAAAAACACAAAGATGGAAAATTTTCATTTAAACGGAAAAATCAGTTTTTATAAGTACCACTTAGTGGTTTCACTATTCATCAAAAATTGAAGTTTTTCAGAAAATTACCAAAAATTCACCCTAAGATATATTTGATATTCAGAATTCAAAAATGATGTCTATTTTAAAATATTCAAAACATATATGTTGAATTAATTAATTTAATAATTAATTTCCTCTGTCAAAACAAATAGCGTGTTTTTATGAAACAAAATGTATCAAAAGATTGACACTAGTTTAAGTCTGATTTCAAAGTAAAATTAATTCCAATGAACACTATTGGATTAAATGGTAAAAATATATTCTAATGTCACTTTAAAACCAATTCAAAATATAATAAAATCATAAAAATAAATTAGAATAAAAAGAGGTTTTGAATTAAAATACAACATTTTCACTATTCATTAAAAATTGAACTTTTTCGGAAACATACCAAAAATTTACAGAAAGTAAATTTTGATGTCCCGATTCTAAAGAATAATTTTATTTTGTCAAATATAACACATAAAATTGTCAAAAAGTTGATTTAAAAGAGGTTCGCCATCAAAAGGCGGTTAATCGACCTTTTAAAGAATATTAGAATGTTTACGCTTAAAATTAGATTCATTCGCATTTTTAATCCTCTAACATTTATTGTAAAAAGTTAAAATATTTGACAAACATATATAATCATTTTGTAGTTAGTTCTGTTCATTCCCAACATTACAACGGCTAGGTGTTAACTACTATTTAAAATAATATTATTTTATTATTCGAGTGCAACGTAAGATTCCCAAGAAACTCGTTGTTGCATATTGGGTACGCCATCAAGCATATCATCCCCTTTAAAGTAATATTAATATTTTATTCACAAATATGGATAAATGTGAAAATTTCATACTCTTTATTTACCTGGGGTGTTACATCCTTCCCCCCTTTTAGGAATTGCGTCCTCGCAATTTTAAAATTGAGCTTGGAAACAACCTTGAAAGTCCCACATCGGAACAAGAGTCAGTAAAACAATCACTTTAAAATAAAGAAAGATAACTACAGAGGTCACCCGAATCAACCCATACTAGGATTCCATGTAGGAAAACCTGGACATGGAGGAGAAAACACAGGGTCATGTTCTGATGGAGAGTGACAGAAAACATGTTTAGGAGAAATTTAACCACAAGGAAATCACAAACTTGTTTTAATAGAAAACATTTTTGTTTTAAGTTACTTTTTATTGAAGAATTTATTCATAAGGAATCATAATCACGTATCATGTTGACTTTCAACTTTTATTAGATTCCTTACACAAACTCATATTTTCTCCAAAAGATGAGTATTTAGGAAGACTTGTTCACATTAAGAGTACTATAATCAATTTCTAGTGAATCACCTAATCCAAAAAAGAGAACTATCTACTTCCCATGTCTTTAGACTATAACCAAAACCAAAACCAAAAAGGTTAGTACAAGATTAGATAATCCAGAAAAGGATAACGCTTTATAAAAAGAAAATCTATTCTTAATGTCCAAAATTTGTCCAACAAAACCCAATGTTCAACAAGGACCATTCGATAAACAATTTGTCCATAATATTATTCAAAGTAAACCAAACTAAGATTGAAACCCAAATATTTGAAGGATTTAGTCACATAGTCATCCAAGTTAAATCGTAACATTTATCTCCAAACAACATTAGTTTCTCTTAATGTCTCGTATTGAAAAGTAAATATCCTAATCACATATCCTCCATGATAGGTTAATAAATTTCCATAGATAACCCAAAATCAACATACTCTTAATTCATAAAATCATCTAACTAAAAATAATCAGTCAAACTAACCAGAAACATAACATAGTCCAGTGGTAGGTGATAAATACCAGTCACACTTTGGTTGTGGGTTCGATTCCTGCAGCTTTGTCCGACATGACGGGTTGTCACACGGTCTGCGTGTTGTCCTTTTTATAAAACTCCAAAAATAACCCTAACAAGTTTTAACCTCAATAGTTTCCTTATACCTCTCCTTTTCATCCAAATTCGTTACGATCTCAACTTCTTAATTCTTGAAGTCTTATTTCACAACCATAAGATAAAATAAAATTATTCCCAAAATGAATAACATCATACCTTGATCATGGAATCCACTCGGTTTCATCGTCATCTTGCTCACGTAGGTATAAGTCCCATGCATTACAACAATGATTTAGAGATCTTTCAAAATCATTTGCTTCCTCAATCCAAATACACCTTGTACAACTTGGGTCATTTGGGTGTTCACAGAAAAACAGTTTTAGAAAATAATGATGTATGAAATATAATTCCAAAGAATCTGATAAAACATGATTTCAATAAAATAGTCGGACAAAATTCGAGTTGAAACCTTCTATTATTGGTCCTTTTAATATACCATAATTATGTGTTGAGAGACTATATTTGAAAAGCAAATATAAATAGGTTGCGCAAGGGTCTCCTTCCTCAGCACCATTTTTAAAATCATAATATGCTTCAAATTCTTGTGATAAGGTAAAATATTTGAAAATACCTTGATAATATTTACCTCTCTTGAAAATATGATAAAATATTGAAAATAGTCTATGTCTAAAAAAACCCATGATCCACGATGATAATGAGGTATAGTGGAGGTGTTTGATATCTCAAACAACTTCTTGCCAGCGAGTTGTTTGCTAGAAAAAGTTTCACAGTCATCCGAACATGACTTTGCAATAATTATTTCCATCATGTCATCAGGAAGAGATAGGAATATCATTTGAGATCCTTCTCCTTCCATTCGTAACCGACTTTACTTGACCTGAAAAAAATTTATAAAACAAGGATTTAACTGAAATAAAAGATATAGGGACTAATCATGTGTCTAACAAAAACTCCTAATCCCTAAAGTTGTCTAAACTGACCTCTGATACCAACTATAAGGCCCCAACCTTAAACCTTACTTAATATTGAGTTATTACAAGATTATACATTGAGGATCTTTTCAGGTTTAGTGTTTTAGAGAATTAGATCATAAAACTGGCATTACATTCCACAATTTAACAAAGTGGTTACATAAAGATAGTATTGATTTTTTCCCATCAACGGAAACATATTTAAAATAAATCATGGATTCTTTCTTGACACTTCCTTGAAACTATAATCATATCATGTACCTTTCCCTTGACCTGTGAAAAACATTTCAAAAAAATGTGGGATGAGCATAAATATCTCAGTAAGGGTTATAAAAATATGGACAGGAAACATGAGTTCATATATACATAATAATGAAATCATACTTTACCCATAAAACATAGGCACTTTAACATACCTCATCAAATCATGAATAAATCATAGAAATCATAATACATAAAGGTAACTTGAGGCATTCATAACATTCTTACGTAGGGAGTAACCCTTTTGGTTACGTTTGGAATACCCACCACAGTATATTCCCTAAATCTCTTCAGAGAAACCTTAAAGTTTCACTCCTTCGCATTACCCAATGAATTGGAGAGCTATATCGGGCTCACCCACCCTTAGTTTATCACGGAACCACCCGTCTTCATAACAATGCCCAAGAACCATAACATAATCGTATCACATAAAACATGCATAAAGGAAACATAACATTTCCACCTTTCAATCACATGATATCAATACAACACATTGATATAAAAACATTATGAAAACCATTTTCAATACCAAAATAAATGAAATGTAAAACATCGTATTTATTTTTCTTTTAAAAAGAAGGTATGGCTTGTAGAGGAAGCCAAAACTCAAATAATGGTCATGGTGGCAGACAAGTCATTGTCGCCGCATACTTATGACAAAAACATTCCCTTTTGTCATTTTGTAAAATGATTCGTATAAAAAAAATTCTTTTTGGATAAATGTAAAAGTCAAAGGGGTTTATACACCGTATAAAATAATGTTGTTTATAAAACAAAATATGCCTCAATGAAAGGAGATTGAGACGAATTCCCTTACAAAGACGGTATCCTTGGTTTAAGGATAAATCAATTACATAATTAGGTGTGACAAACGAATAAACCAAATATAAGTGGATATTAAGTGTAAAACAATCAGAGGATATTCACACATATTCATAGAACGACATATTCAAGGAGTACAAGTTTATCCCAAAGAATCAAATTTGGGTTAAGAAGTTCCCTTGCAAAAATTTGACAGCCTAACGGCGTCACTAAAAAATTCAGAAAATGAGTTGATTAGAGATAAAAAGGGTATCTAATCACATGGAAATAAAATTTAAATCAATAAGGATATAGAAGAACATATCCCAAAATAATATTATGTGAATTAAAAGACAAAACAAAATAAGTCTTTTAAAAAGAGGAGGGTGAAAGGTTCCCTTACCGACACGGGTATCTTTCGAAACATACACCCCGTGAAAGAAGGACAATACAACATTGATGTAAATACTCATAAATGAAAGTATATTACACAATGAGTAAAATAATGGTCAGTACATACACCACTCAAAGGAAATTGTGTCAAATGTAGAATAAATATCCCAGGAATAAATGTGAGATGAAAAATCCCTTACGAAAAATCGGCAGCCTAACGGCGCCACTGAATACATACAAAAATGGATTGATGAGATCAAATAGGGTCTCTCATCATTTTAACAAAATGTTTACAGAGAGAGGAATATAAAATAACAGCCGCAAACATAAAAAATAGGATTTTAAAAGAAGTGACATAATGGAAGTACTTAAAAAGAATGATAGAGGATAGATCTCTTACGAAAATTCGGCAGCCTAACGGCGCCACTCAAAACTTCCAAAATGGATTGATGAAAGAGAATAGGGTCTCTCATCATATGAACATAAAAATTAAAGTACGATTATTATAAAATAATATCCCAATAACAAGAAATATGAGCTTTAAAAGGAATGAAATAAAAGAGTGTACTTAAAAAGAAAGAGAGGAGTAGGATCCCTTACCTCAAGTCCGACTTGTCTTGTTCATTTCTTTATATTCCTGAATAATAAACTTTGGTCAATTTATAATTGCCTAAGGACCTAAATTTAGATATTATTATTCATTTCATATCACATATTATAATTTTTTAATAATTTTTTTATAATGTTATTTCATATCAGACGTTTTTGATGATGTTTGGTACATGAGTCAAAAATGAACGTGTTTGAAAAATTATTATCCATGTATTTATAAGTAAATAATTTCCAGAATATTATTAATGATTAAAATATCACATATATCCAGTAAATATTCATTTTATACTACTCCATATAATTTGGAGATACAAAATGAAAAGCACTGTTCATGGAGACAGTTGGCCGTACGTACGCATGAACACTACTTTCATTTTTCCTTTTTCATATTAATGGAATTAAAAATAAATGATATATATATATATATATTATAATTATAGTATAATATATATTTTATATAGGTCACATATGTTCATTAATTTCATTCTTTATACATTCATGTATTGCTTGTATGGGTCACATCACTTGAGGGGGCGGTAGTCCACACTTCCTCATATGAAATTATCGCATTTACACAACATGAAAAGAATAACGTTATGGTTTAAATATAAAATACAGAAACATATAGTAATCATAAAAACCATATTTATAATATATAAAATAGAGTGACATCATAATTGCCACCTTTAAAGGTGTTAAAAGAATATTGAACAATCATCGTTTCGTGAGGAAAAAAATCGCCAACCAAAGACACAATATATTATTTAACCATTAGATGATGGTGTGTGTAAGTGTAGCTCGAATCCTTATTATAACAACATCCTAGTATATTTAAAATACTAGATTTTTTACAAAAGAAATGAAAAAAAAGAGTTTAGTGGGTTGGAGAAGCAAAATAAAATAAAAGGACTCAAGTTAACAAATTACCTTAAAATCGGGAAACTCTCTTTGGTTTGAGTTCAAAGGCTTCCTTGGGAAGTCTTCTGACCAAAGTGAGGCTTCCATGAGTAAGAGAGGGATGTGGATAGACAAAATGGGCAGATGTTGGCCGAGCAAAGGCTTTGGAAATATGGGTAAGGTGGTAGAGGTGGGGGCCTTTTATAAGAGGAGAGGAGGGGCACTCATGGAATGTAAAGAAATGTTACTTTATATTAGAATGAGATTCGGATTTTAATGCTCCCACATTGATGTGTTTCGAGGATAAGGTGATAAGGATTCTAAATCCACCCATACAATTGGTTTTGGATATGTTTTGGTCTTAGATTTTACATTATCTTTCTATTTTATTTAAATCGTTAAATAATGAGGTTATCGCTTCATCATCATGATGTCATAAATAATTTAATTTATTTAATGTCTAAAAATTATAAAACAAATACTATGATGTATAAAATCTTTTTATCTTTACAATGACTATTTATAGTCAAAAATCTTACTTGTATAACCCCATGTAAAAAATGTTTTAGCAAAACATTTCATGTTTGTGTCATTTTTACTTTAATATTAAATAAAAAGTTATTTATGTCATTTTCCAACCAAAGTTGCTCCATGGGGTCCCCAAGTTGACCCATTGATTGTATTGGTCGGCCATGACACATCCAATTAGGGTAGGACATGTGTCTATGTAATTTCATTTTATTAAAACATTATTCTTACCTTAAACTACACTAATTACCTCTAATTGCGATTAAAAACTTAATAAGTTACTATTCACCAAAAAATTATTTTAATCCCATTGAACCACATTTTACTTCTTAATGACAGCCATGTATGTCGTATTTTTGAAATTAAAAACACAAATATGGAAAATTTTCATTTAAATGGAAAAAATCAGTTTTTATAAGTACCACTTAGTGGTTTCACTATTCATCAAAAATTGAAGTTTTTCATAAAATTACCAAAAATTCACCCTAAGCTAAATTAATTATTCCGAATTAAAAAATTATGTATATTTTACAAAATTCAAATCATATAGGTTGCATTAATTAATTTAATAATTAATTCCTGCTGTCAAAACAAATAGCGTGTTTTTATGAAACAAAATGTATCAAAAGATTGACACTAGTTTAAGTCCAATTTCAAAGTGAAATTAATTCCAACGACCACTATTGGATTAAATGGTAAAAATATATTATATTTTCACTTTAAAACCAATTCAAAATATAATCTAATAATATAAATAAATTAGAATAAAAAGAGGTTTTGAATTAAAATACAACATTTTTCACTATTCATTCAAAATTGAACTTTTTAGGAAAAATACCAAAAATTTACTCAAAGTAAATTTTGATGTCCTGATTCTAAAGAAGAATTTTATTTTGTCAAATATAACACATAAAATTTTCAAAAAGTGGATTTCAAAGAGGTTCGCCATCAAAAGGCAGTTAATCGACCTTTTAAAGAATATTAGAATGTTTACGCTTAAAATTGGATTCATTCGCATTTTTAATCTTCTAACATTTATTGTAAAAAGTAAAAATATTTGACAAACATATATAATAATTTTGTAGTTAGTTCTGTTCATTCCCTCCATTACAACGACTAGGCATTAACTACTATTTAAAATAATATTATTTTTTTATTAGAGTACAACGTAAGATTTCCAAGAAACTCGTTGTTGCGTATTGGGTACGCCATCGAGCATAGCATCCCCTTTAAAGTAATATTAATATTTTATTCACAAATATGGATAAATGTGAATGTGTCATACTCTTTATTTACCTGGGGTGTTACACACAAAGTCTAGTATTGTTTAATAAAGAACATCATACCTTTTTTGTTCATTTCATAATGACTACTGTAGTTTATTTTAAGGCCATATTACAATGACTATTAGTTACATTATTTAAGGGCATGAATCTTGGGGTATCATGTCAAAATATTTAAGGTTATACCAGTAAGACTATTTAATATATGTTTATATCCATGTATAATACACTAATAGGTAAAACATATCATTAAATGGATTATATTTGGATGTAAGAATGAGTAAAAAAATTAGGTTTATCCTGAATGACAATAAAGGTAATTGTATTGGTTACAAACTTGTTCAAGTACCTATATATAAAATGTTTTTAATATAAATAGTAGGGGTATGAATGGATTTCTCTCAAATGATAAACTATCGAAAGGGATTCCCCTACCTATTGGTATCAAAGTTGGAGAAAGGATACTAAATTCTTAGTATGTATGAAAAAGTGGTGAAAATTGTATTATAACACTAGAATGAAAGGAATTTTGAGGGGGTACTCATCGAAATTTGGTGATTTGGGCATGGGGTTTTCAACCAAGAAATTTTTAACTACGAAATGTTTGGTTAGGAAGATAAAGTTGTAAGTGAGGTTCTAGAGTCCAATACTCCTATATAGAATGAAAATAAAAAATTCTTTAAGAGAATTATTTTACACAAACCATGAAATCTGCATTGTTATTTTTTACGTTTTTCATATAATAATCATTACATGTAATTATAATAAAATAATATACAGGTCATAAGGTTGAGTGTGTTTTAGAAGTATCTATATAATTTAAATATTTTACCACACATGTGAAAATTTCATCACAATTCATCATCACTAGAGTGCATTCTACGATTTTATGATGTTTTACTCAACTTTATAACTTGGGGGATGGAATAATAGAAAATTGGTGAGCTCAATTTCTCATAATATTAAAAAATCATTAGCTTTCCTTAAAATGGTTTAATCGTAAGAATATGTGAAAACATGAGAAGAGGTGAAATATATTATTATAAATATCATGAAAAAATATTGTTTCATGAGTCATGATAGAATGAAATATAATTTCAGATGAATAAAAATGAACCATGAAAATAGTGTTTTGAGATAATATACATTAGTTATGGAGATTAATTCTAGGAATGTGAAAATAAATAAGGAATGTATTATAAAAATATCATAAAAGGAACTTTGAAAAAACCTATCAATGTAGAATATAATCTTTATGAGACACAAAAATTAATCTATTACTATGATTTAAATTAATTATAATCATTTACACATGACCTTCATTTTCCACACACTTTAACCCATTCCCATGATACAACATAATTAAGCTTATATATATATTTATCATGATACATAAACATTTAAAAAATTTATTGAATGTAAATATAGGAAACCACCCATAAATAATCCATACATTAATATTCAACAAGAAATCAACCGTTAATAATATCATAGATATCCCATTTAAATAAAAATGGTTTTATAAAATTATTGAAATGTCACCACATATAATGTTTTTAAGAATTTTACTAGTTGATACTAATTATTTTCAATCAATAAAGGGGATTTCAAAATGAATTTTGAGGGTGATTTAAGATGAATAAATATAATAGGATATATACTTATTACATGAATAATAAAATGGACGTGAAACCATAAAAGAGTGTATATGACTCATTTTTAACATTTATTTAAAATATGACATTACATGTCATATTCATTAGTCATTTAAAAAAAATTGAAATAATATTTTTCAAAATATTTAATTTTTATTAATATATTAAATAATAGAGTTATAAATAATGACATGATAATGAAAAAAATGGATATTGAAATAGTATAATAATCTCATGGATTATTAATAAATAAAAACATAATGATATATTTCATTATTATGGATCTCTAAAACATACAGTCATGGCCTCAATTAAACTTTTTACATAAATGGGAAAGGTCTCAGCCAAAACCCAGGGTAGTTATTCTCGTGAAACCTAATGATGCATTGATGGGCTATACGGGGCCTCTCCTGACACTATATAATTTAAATTTATTCATTATATAAAATGAGGAGAACATAATAAAAATATATATCCATACTAAAACTAGAATATGAAATTTAGATAACCTTCTCCAAACAACAAACATAATCATAAATTGTCAAGTATAATATTACGATTGGTAGTAAAATAGTGTATCCTTAGATAAAATGATAGTGAAGAATGAAATATAACATTTTAGATGGTATCATAATATATTAACATCAATTAAGAAAAAATTTCCATAAAATGGTGTTGTCATTGATGAAAAATACACTAATAAAACCATTACAAAATTCTTGAGAGAAATACCACTTTTAAGTTGAAGTCATATATTTAAAAAACCTTGAATATTTAAAAGAATTATTTGTGTTCAAAAATAAAATTATAAACATGTTAAATATTCCATAAAGAATTATGTAATCATTAATGTGGGAAAATCTTCCCATGTTGTATATGTTAGAAAAACATCGTTTCTAAAAATTGAAATATGGAAACATTTAAAATTGAATTTTTAATAGGAAGTGTGACTATTAACCAATTTAATATAAAATGTGTATCACCAACATATCCACACAAAAATAGTGGAAGTTTTACATAATACAATCAAAATATGTTTAAAAAACAATCACATCATGACATAATCAATGGATCAGAGTTTTTTCCCAAATAATTTAAATTGGGTTAAGAATTACTCTTCCACCTTCTTATCAGTCATACTCTATTTCCCATAAAAGTAATAATTATAAAGTTAACATTTTAGTTACATTATTATAAAGTAATTCATGATATTATTTATCAAATATAATTATACATACACCATATACATAGATTAAGTGGAGAATAAGGCATATCTCACATAAATAAAATTGAGAAGAGAAATTCTTTACCTTATGTCTGAAAGAATTATTCACCTTTACATATTATCATCTATAATAAATCTAGATTAATTAAATAATTAAAAACCACTTAAAAATATTTTATATTTATTAAAATTTCAATTATTTTATTTATGAACATTTTGATGAGTTATAATTCTACATTTTGTCGTTCCGAGAGCCTCTGTTTCATGGTTTGATGGTGAGTTCCCATTAGTATTAATATGAAAGTTCGTGTAAAATGGTAATAAATTCTCCAGAAGTGAAGTTATTTATTATTAATGGAAATATATATTTTTAAGTGGTCTCATATATCATTTGGTTTTATATTATGATCTTTATTTATTAAATAAAATGTAGATGAAAATGACTTAATTTATTTTGGAATATTTTACGACAATATTGAACTTGTGTCATTTTATGTAATATTATGATTATATATAGGTAATAAGGCATTATATAACTTATTATATTTAAATTAGATAATTTTATAACCATAATTATAGTTCTATAACAAACCTTGAAGGCCATAATGATAAATTAAAACTCTTCATCCACGAAGGTGGTTAATCGACACATCACCAATGAGGATTTCATTTTTCTAAAATTAATAAGAAATAAAAGAGATGCAATGATGAATATTCCATTTGTAAAATAAAATTATAGTATATATATGATACATTACTTACCATTTCACACCTTATAGTTCAGTTGAGGACATAATAATTAATAAAAAAATAAAAGAGAAAGAAGGTGGATTTATATCTTGAATACCTTCTCCTTGGGACCTCCTTAAAACTCTTGGATTTGGAATTTTAGTAAGACAAAAAGGACATAGACATTTGTAAGAGGATTGAGAAATTTAATGGTAAGAAGTTATAAAATTTTAATATCTTATAAGTTGTATGGAGAAGGCATGATGAAAGGTTTTATTTATAGGGTACTAGAGAGCTATTTTTTAATTATTTTATTCATTTATTTATTATTTTCAATCAAGAATATCAATATGGTTGAATATTGGGAATATGTAATGTAAATAGAGAATTTGAGGTATTAATAATGTGTTTTTACCTCATCCATACATCAAACATTACTTAATAACTTATTTATTTACTTATAATGTTAAATACCATAAATTACTATTTTTCACAATACACCAAAAGAGAAAATTTTAGAAAAATAAAAAAAAAATCACCATAATTATTGTTGACATTTAGATTTAAAAACTGGCCTCCATTTTATTAATTTAAAATTATAAATATGAGAAATTGAATTTTTAAATAAATTCATTATTTATCTATAAAATAATGCTTTTAATATTACAACTGATTTTAGGACAGTTTGAAAAATTAATTATAATCTCAAAAAATTATCTTATAATTATAATGAAAAAAATATTAATTTATGAATCAATTTTATGAAAACCAATATTATTTTAAATCATAATATTAATTATAAAAATAAAAATTTATATTTACATTTCATAAAAATATTAACACATAATTTATTATTTCTTTAAAATATTAATTACTTAATTCATGATATAAATTTATCAAATTTCCATTTATGAGATAAATAAATTTTATATATAATTTAATATGTGTTGTTATTATTCCCAAAACCAGATTACTATACATAGCCATTAAATTACTATTTTAATAGACATGTTAATTTTTAAGATAATATCATGGATTTTTTATTCTCGGTGTTTTGTAAAACATAAAATGTTAAAGTTGATAAATTTATAAAGAGACTTACCATATAATTTTGGGATGTTACACCTAGAGATACAAAGAACCACCACAATGAATGTCATGTACTAAACTTTGTGATTCAAAAAGGAGAATAAATCAAAGAAATAACTTGGGAGGGTTGGTTGGTTGTGACAAAGAATCATGTATTTAGAATAATAATAATTACATGTAAAGCATGATAATAAATTTTTTTTCGAAACCATTCATGTTGTAAACCCCTTATATGTTGTGGATTTAATGATTTAAAGTATACAACGAAAACGGGATAACCATAGATAAAAAATACCTACCTCAAGAATCTCATGACATGAACTATTTTCAGATCTTATAATATTTTCACTCTCAAAACTAGTTCTGTACATATTATTTGAAATGAATTCATGGTATCTAACTAGTTTACAATGTTAATGTGTCTAGTAAGAAGATTCTTAAAAAATAGAAAACCCCCATGTTAAATTGGACCCCAAAGAAAATCCTCTTATATAGTTGAATCATTTAATCTCAGACTCCATTAATTTAAACATACATACATGCCCAAAAATTGAGCACATTTTCTTATACAAATTGTCTCTATCCTCAAAAGGATCGAAATAAACCCAAACAAAGAGGGGGTCAATTAAACAAAAAAATATACCCAAATAAAGATAATGGGATGTTACACTATAGGTGGAAAACTATGTAGACTTATACCTGAGTTATTCTTATGGATAGATAGGTACATGGATTCATTAAAATGATATACCATTAGGTTTATAAAAATGTGGTTTGTAGGATTTGGAATGGTGATGGTTTTTTTGTGTGCATGTTTTGTGATGTATTCTATGAAGTGAATTATAGTTCTTATGAGGAAAGGGTAATGATATGTAATGGCTGGTAATTTTCGAATATGAGAAATTTATCACTCTAATATTGTGATTTGTTAATTCTACATGTGACATATAACATCCCATTACCATGCTCAGGTATGTCTTCCACCTTTTCTATGTTCCCTTTCGGTTAAAAATCCTTTTTATATGTTTTTTCTGGGTCTACTTCATACTGCAGAACTAATACACGTCGCGTACCTGAAGTACACATCATTTACTTGGTGTTGGTTATAGGCTGTGAATGAGGAGATCATCTCGTGAACAGGTATATGTAATATACGGAATGTACACTTTGTATAGGTGTTATATAGTGGGTTTTTCAATCTGAGGTGATGAGTTTTTCAACGTACTTTTCCAGCGTGGCCTACACATCAGGAACCTTGGGTACACGTTATGACTTAGCTCACACCCATCCTTAATTAATGCATTTGGAAGTACATCTTGGTCTATTATTCCCAGGAATCTTAAATCTCCACCCTATAATCTTCCTAGTGGATTTTGAAAGGTGTCCCACCTTCTGAATCAATCCAACCAACTTGTATGATGTATGATTCCAGGTTCTAGTCACAATCCAGTGGGGATCAAGAACACCCTTCAAGTTATGTTAGGATTGGATTGGTTATTTGGTTACCAGGGTACCAAGGCTGGTTCATGACAAAATGGTATCAGAGGGAAGGTTCACAAATTTTTTCTGAAGTCAGTATGAATTATTGAAATCTTGTCAGGACATATGAGGTATTTTGGATTTAGTTCCTATTTAGATCTCACCACAATGAACTCTAAGGGGCTAGGGGTGGTTAGGGAAAGACGTCTTATAGACTATTTGTAGTCTTTTCACTATATATATATTTTATAGGATTAAATCCAAATACTATTGTTCCTTATATAGAGAATATTTTTACTTATTACTAAATTTAAGTATTAATTTAATATTCCTCTTTTACCTACTGTTGTTGTGTAGTTTTATGCCTTCGTGAAGAGTTTAGAATTAGATACAAGAAGATGATGTTGCTAAACTACTGTGAGAAAATCCAGCTTTTGGTCTGGTTCTAGATGAAGTGGTTGTGGGCAATGTCTAATATCTAGGATATACACCGCCTCTAGTTCACACTCAGGCTCTAGTTGGGGATCCTAAGGGGGATGTTCTTCGGAATCATTCTCAATATTTACTTCACTAAAAGCCACCAGTCTTCAAACTAATTCCTGATCCTCAACAATATGTTGACTGGTTGGGAATGATAGAATGTCTGTTTCATTTCTTAAAGACACTATATGTGATCAGAGTGAAGGGTTCCACCATCATGCTGGAAGAACTAATCTGGAGATGGTGGGACATTATGTTGACAACTTGGAAGCATGATGGTTTTTATTTGAAGGAATTTAGTGTTTTTTTACTAATTAGGTCAATATAGAGTCAATTTTGTTGGCCAAGGATGTGGAGGTTTTCATTCTTGAGTTGGCCGAAAAAACCTTGATTCAATATTTAAATTGATTTTTTGATATGGTATAGTTTTAACCATATATATTATCTAATTAGAGGATATAACTCGATGGTCCAAGTTGCAACATCAATCAGATATCTATTTTATGGTTATCTTGATAGTTCCTCCCACTTTTTTTGATACACAAGATTGGGTGATGATGGTTGAGATAGACTTGGCTGCCCAATCTGGGTTGATGGGAGATCCTTTTTCACAAAGTGGAAACATGGATTCCTCTAAAAAAAATTTATGTATAAAGATTCGCATGGTAGTTATTGACATTAGAGTCATTCCAAACCCCCTACAGATCTAGGAGGAAGGTCATTGAATTTCTATCAGTTTAGTATGCTGAGACATTCTTGGAGGGTTTGAACTGAGCCACCTAAGAATTGTAGCCTCTGTAGGCATTCAAGTACCTTAAAGAGGTTATACCATTAACTCTCTATAGTGGGAAATGATTATTTTCTCCCCCCAAAACTATGGACTAATAAAATCCGTCACTAAAAAAGGGTGAATTTGGAACAATGCGTCTTCACATGGTGGATGAGTCTCTAGAGGAAGAAGACATGGGTCTAGCAGTTGTGAGAGGTACCATTACCATTGTTCATCATTAGTGACATCTATTTTTGGTATTGGTGTATCTCACTCTCCTATTTCAACCAGTATTATTATCCTGCTTAATATTTATATGGAAAAAATATCTTGTGCAATAGGTTTTAATACATATCTTGGTACGAAAAGTGAACAGGGTCTACTAAGTCCTACTTATGCCTTCTCTCAATCTTATATCGAGATATCATTGATCATTCTAGTTAATCATATGAAATATATTTTATACCATATTTGGGATGGATTGACACATCTCTATGAAATCTTGAGTGGAATTTTATCATTGATGGGTCTACCTTACTACCACTAGTGGTGTGCGAATAGTCTTTTAAGGAGAATGGGATCCAAGGTCATGAAGAGCTAGACCTTTAAATCTAGAGTAGATAAAGTTATATTAATGTTTGATTTGGACCTATAGTGAGATTAAATTGGTGGTGATATTTCACCAATCATCGTTGAGTTTTACAATATGTTTCTTTCAGATTTATCTAAAATTCAAACAGTGAGAGAGGTTGGGTTATATATTGCTTTAATACCTAGAAATCAACCATTATCTATCCCCACTTACAGAATGCCTCTAGGTGAACCAAAGGAGCTGATGTATTGTAAGGATTACCTTATTCGGAGAAATTTTATTTATTCAAGCGTGTCACCTTGGGTAGTGCCCATTAACTTCACTCAGAAATATAATGGTTCCCTTTACTTATGTGTTTATTAAAAAATATCAATTAATTTATGATAAAGAAAAAAATATCAGTTTCCATGGATTGAAGACCTATTTGATTAATTGAATAGGGTGACATAGTTTTCAAAGATCTGCCTCTGATCCGGTTACCATCAGTTTAGGATAAAATAATTTTTCATTCAAAAAAACACCCTTTAGAGAAGGTATGGACACTATGAGTACCATATTATGCCCATTCATTTAACAAATTCTCCTATAGGTTTCATGGACTTAATCAAAATGATTTTACATGAGTATTTTGATACCTTTGTGGTAGTCTTTGTGGATGAAATTCTTGTCTACTCCAAGTTTTAGGTGGATAATGTGCCACATAAGAGAATAGTTATGAGTCTTCTAAGAAATCACCACCTTTATTCCATTCATTCAATGTATTATTTTTGGATTAAAGAAGTGGAATTATTGGGAAACAAAGTGTCTAAATAACATGTATTAGTTGATCCTGAGATGGTGAAGGCTGTTATGACTTTGGAGAAACCACATAATGTCTTCAAGATCTAGAGCTTCTTGGGATTTTCTAGTTATTACCGCTGGTTCGTGAAATAATTCACTGAGATGGATTCACCATTGAATAATTTGACTTGTAAGGGGTATAAGTTTGCATGAGATAATAAATTTCAAAGTAATTTTTTTGAGTTAAAATGTCTATTGAATACGACACTAGTGTTGACTCTTCTAGAAGCCAAGAAGGGATATGTAGTATTTTGTGATGAATTAGGTTATAGCTTGGATAAAATTCTTATACAGGGTGATCATGAGGTAGTATATAGATCTCAAGAGCTTAGGTGACATGAGTGTAATTATCCTACCCATGATCAAGAACTTGAATCTATAATGCATGCACTAAAATTTCGGAGGCCCTATCTTTTTTGGGAATGGTATACGGTGTGTTTAGACAACAAATTCCTTAGTTGTATCTTCTCTCAAAATTATTTAAATATTTTCTAGAGATGTTGTGTAGAGTACCTTAAGTCATTTAACCTTAATATCAACTATAACCCCAAAAAAGGGAATGTTGTTACTAATTCTTTGATTAGGAAACTTCCAACCCATGCAGTGAAAGGGGATTCAAAGGAGTGGATCTTTATGGCTCTTTTTGGACAACTGCATATTGGATTTCAGGAGGAAGGGGATAATGATTGTTTAGCTAGTGTTCTATTGATGTCTCCTCTTCTTGAGATGATTCTTCAAGACTAAGAGCTTGATGCTGCGTTCCATAGATTAGAGAAGAACTTTATTGTCAAGAGATAACTTCCTAGTGGTCATTCTCAAAGATGGTGCTCTATTCTAGGATAACCACTTTGTTGTTCCATTTGTGAAAAAAATATAGTTATGAGATATTTCAATAATTCTCAGTAGGATATGAAGCCAAGAACCAAAAAATGTTCTTTGAAAAGAGGGGGTAGTTTTGGTGGCTAGGTATGAGATGGTACATGGTAGAGTTTTTTTCCAGTTTCTATACGTGCCAACTGGTGAAATCCAAGCACAAGAAACCTTCATGTTTTCTTAAACCACTTCCAGTCCATTCATGGAAGTGTGATGATATCTCTAGGCTATTTTTGGATGGGTTTCCTCATACCTAGAGAAAGAATAATTCAATATGGGTCGTGATTTATAGGCTAACCATGTCATCTCACATTATACCAATTCAGGATATGACAAATGATGAGGGATTGTGAAATATCTACATGATAGAGATTTCTGGATTTTATGATGTTTCATATATATAGTCTTTTATACGGATCCTTACGTAACATATCACTTTTGGTGAGGCCTTAAAAATTAATTGGGATCTCACACTCATTTGATAATGGCCAACAATCCACAGTGGTATGGAAACAAGTGCTATATAGATTCTTGAGGATTTTCATCATGCATGTGTTCTAGAACTTAGTGCGGCTTAGGATGATCACTTAGGTCTGATTGGGTTGTCTTACAACAATAGTAACCTTTAAAAAATCATAATGGCACCCTTTAATGCCTTGTATGGATAGCCTTGGAAATCTCCGTTGTGTTGGTCGGAGGTTGGTGAATGTTATTTGGTTGGACCAAACGTGTTGTGTGAAACAAAAAGTATATATTGAAATGATACATTAGAAGATGTTGACAACACCAATCCGATATAAGTCTTATGTTGATCGATACTATATACCTTCAGAGTTTTCAGTTGGTGATTAGGTATTCTTAATGGTTTCACCTAGGGTCAGTCATTGACGACTTGTGAAGCATGAAAAGAATGATCCTTGTTTTGTGGGACATTTATATGTTGTTGAGTAGGTGGGGAAGATTGTGTAATGTCTGGAACATCCACCACTATTGACGTAAAAATATAATGTGTTCCATGTATTGCAGCTAAGAAAGTATCTATATGACCCCTCTCTCACTTTGAGTTGGAGTGATCAAGTGATTGAGGTTGATTTTTCTTTTACTCAGCAACCAGTCCAGATTGTTTATTATATGACCATTATGATTCATGGGAAGAAAATACCTTTGGTTCATTTACTATGAAAAAATGGCTCAGATAGTCATGAGAATCGGGAACGCGAGGCACTGATGAGAGAACAATTTTCTCATTTAATTAACATGGATGTTTCTTCATAGGTGTTCTGTGGGAAGAATGTTTTTATGATGTGGAGGTTGTAACATATCATTACCCTGATCGGGTATGTCTTCTACCTTTCCAAATTCCATTTTGGATAAAAATCTTCTTATGTGTTTTTATGGGTTTACTACAGACTTCATAACAGGTACATGTCATGTACTTGATGTACACATCATGTACTAGGAGCTTTATTTGGGTCCTGAATGAGGACATAATGTTGTGAGCTGCTATATGTAATGTACCTAAGGTACACATCAATTTTGGTTTTAAATAATTTGATTTCATCTAGAGCTAATAGGATTTCAGAATACTAATCCTTTAGGCCCTACATGTTGTGACCCCCTGGGTACACGTCATGACTCGGCCAGTGACCAGCCTTAAGCAATGCATTTGGAACTACCACTCAGTCTATTATTCCTATAACTCCTGGATCTCGACCCAAGACTCCCCTAGGTTATTTTTAAAGGTTCCCCACCTCCCAGATCAATCAGATCGGCATTCGATCATCATTTTTATTTCGGTGCGATTCCCAAGTATGTTCCCTCCATTTTTCCACAAGTTTCTCTCCATCTCTAATCTTGGGATTTTAATTTATCATCTTGGGATTGGTGGATCTATGGATTTTGGTGTTGGGTCATGATTTTAATTTGATTTTCAAGATCTTCTACACATTAAAATTCATTGTCGGGTGTTATTTCAAGTTTCATTTTCCATGAAATATTTTGGTGGTTTCATTCCAATTTCTAAATTGGTTAACATTGACTTCCTTTGTTAATTTCAATCGCTGATTTAAATTAAAATTCTCAAACCTAAATTTAATTTCCTTGATAAAATCAAATTCTGTTGATTAAGGATATTTTAAATAGTTATGGAACAAAAATTTGGAATACCCCAAATTTAATTGAATTGGGGTGTGTTATTGTAAGTGGTCAATTTACATTGCTGAATTTAAATAGTGGATTTTGATGGAAATGATTTCAGTTAATAAATTATTTTAATTGAGATAATGAATTTTGAAAATGATGGATATGGTTTAAAATTTATTTAAAACTCTTGAAAATGGATTAATATTATTTGAATGAAGCCTATTAGTTATAACTTGTATAAAAGGCATTTTTTTAATAAAACGTGTTTTGGTTTTAAATGCAAAAAAGTTGGAATTTTATAAATGGAAGAATGAGATTTATTGTATTTTAAGCAGTCTTAAAATATTTCTCCCACCATGTAAGAGTGAATACAATCCTTAGGAAGTTATTGGGTTATATGGATACACTCTATGATATCACAACATTCTAAAACATTCATATACCGGGTCACATCCCTGATAGGTTGGTGAGGAGTCTCCTTTGGCTGGTGTCATAGGGATGTGTGTATACACATTTTTCAAAGTTCATATAGAATGTGAGAAATCATATAGATGGTTAATACTATCATACATTTTTTAAGAAAACCATGTTGTGCACTACATTATTTATATTTAAGATATAAATATATTTCAATGTTGATTGAACAACTATAAATGCCTACTCTATTTATGTAAAGTGATTTATATAAATGAGTTACATAATCCATTGTTTTAGAAATATTCTATATCATGTAATGTAAAGCATGTGCTTCGACTGTATTTTATATACTTTTGAAAATGTATATCATATTTTTTTTTAAATATTCCTTTAAAATTCTAATCCTATTTTTCTATGAAATTCAATTTTTCCCTTTGGATAATATATATCTAGAATCTTTTGTGTAATTATTCATGGTTTCTTACTAGGCTTAGGCACAAAACCTAATTTTATGTTTTAGTGTTTCTATACTTTCTTCTTCCATGCTTGAGCAAAGGGAAGGGATCTCTTGGGGGTGGATCCTTCGGTTGAGATTTAAACTTGGTGAGATGTTTCCTTAAGGAAAGTGGAGATGTTTTCTTATTTTAGTACATAGCTTTTAGTACAATAGAATTTTTTTTTGTATTATAGTACCTTACTCCTAGTGATGTTTTCTTTGTATATGAATTTTATTTTTATCATTTTCGTTTTCATTCTTGTGGTAGATTTCATTACCAATTGTATGTTTTATGCTTCTAGGTCTTAGTTACTGAGCTATAAGGATAAAAAATTCCTTTCAGATGACCTGTTAAGTTATCAAGTTACCACGGTACCTGGGCTGGTTCGTGACATAATATATATAATTTTACTAATTAAATATAAAACATTACATATAATATAAGAATATATTCTATAAAAAAATAAAATATGGTAGAAAAAAAATAAATCTAGAAAATTATATTGTGGTACTTTAGAGTCAATTTAATTACTATATACTCGAACATTTCTATACAAATTGAAAAATAATTTATTTGAAACTGTATTAAAAATGTAACATAAAATTATTAGAAAAAAATGTGTTAATGAATAACATAGTAAATTATTAGTATTTTTAAGAAGTTTGTTGATTAAATGACAATTGGAATATAATATTACCCTTGAGGATAATAAAATATTGTGGAAATGGTTACCAGAATGATTTGATTAATTAAATTCAAAAAAATTTATGTTTAAAATAAAAATAATTTGTTAATATAAATATAATAATTCTATAAAAGTAATTATCAATTTATATAACCTAAAATAAAAACATGTTTATATTTTAATAATGTATATTTGAACTTATTTTTTCAAATATTAATTTTCATGCAAAATTTTAACTTTCTAAATTTTAAACATAGTCTTGTTAATTGATTTTTAATAATTAATTATCACTCACATAAAAATTACAAAATAATAAATGAGAACGTGATCACTTATATATTGAGAAATTTTATTTATTCTAAATAATATTATCTTTACATGTATTACATGATTTTATTTAAATAATTTTACTTTTATATTTATAAAGTAAATTTGATAAAATGGTGTATTTCTATATAATTATAATATAAAAATTATATTGTGGTTATTTTTCTAGTTTTTTCCAAAAATATTAATTTTTAGAGAATAATGAAAAATAAATTTTTATGAATATCTTAACATTTGTAACATCATAATGATATAAATACGAAATAATTTTTCTTTAAAACTATTTATATTTTCAATCTATAGTTAAAGAGTAAAATAATTCTTTTAAAAATATTACGTTGAATATAAAAACATATATTCAAAATACTAAAACCTATGTTATATTTAATGTTAAAAGTATTTTTGATTATTTAAATTTAATTATGTATTTTTAAGAATTATTTTGGATTTTTATTGGTTATAATGTCAAAGAAACATCCTTTATTAAGTCACAAGAAAATAAAATTTATTGTAAAATTATTATTCATAGACTATAGCCTAAATGACAAAATAATATGTACTATATTCAAATGGAACTCCCCTGGGAAATATATGCATGAGTCCTGCAACCCATTCTTATAATATCCAAAATTCATTTAATTACCCATTATGTACGAAACATAATATCTGAAATTACTTTCCAATGTATCTACTGTCCCTAGTGTGAACAAATTACCATCCCTTGAAGGCTTTATGCTCTATTTAGATTTGGTGACTCAAATCAAAAGGTATGGTTTCCAAACCACTTTATCCTTTATTATTTTTGGCTAATTGTCCTAAAAAATATTTAAATCACATCTTATTTTTATTCCATGACTCTATTATACTGTTAATAAAATTATTTTTTTCAATAAAGGATGATATACCATCATTTACATCTCAAATAACCCATTTTCATTATCTATTTCTATGTCAAAAAAATGTGAATTTCAAAACCAATGTTTTTAATTTTTATTCTTCTCTAAAAAATTCTATGAAATTAATTAGTCTGTGGAAAAAACATTATAATATTAAAATTAATATCATGGAATTTTTTTATATAAAACTTTTATCAATTATTTTACCTAATCCTTTAAAACTCACCTATCAAATTATTTCAAATGTGGTCATTTTATACTGCAAAAGTGAATAATGATATTTTATATTTAATATACATATATTATAGAAACTATAACTTTTTTAATGATTAAATATAAATTAATATTTGATTAATATCATTTCTATTATTATTTGATGATAAAATATATATGGTAATAATGACATGAATTTTTAATAATCATTTTTATTTTTAATAATTGAAAAAAAACTCATTGATGTTGATTATTTGAATTATAACTATTTAATGAAATATTAAACGTAATCACTCTTATAATGATATTAAATATATTATATAACAACTATATATATTATTAGACCATTAGATAATGGCCTTTAACAATAACCACTATATTGAAGATGTTATAGAACTATAAATCGAACCACATTGAAATGGATAATTCAAACACTATTAACATACTAAATTAGAAAAAGAGGATAAAAATTGATTATAATATATAAAATAATTATTTTAATGTTTTTTAATAAAGTAATAAATTAATGTAAGTAGACTTCTCATGAGTGTTTTGGAGGATGGAAATCAACCCATGACTCAAGGTAATGTTTCTATTCATATCATTTTGATTTTGAATTTATATTCTCTATCGTTCTAAATATCTATATATTTGTATTCATAACACTTTAATATTATAAAATTCTATGAATTACACTTAAATTTTATTTCTTTTTATGGTGATATTTATT
The DNA here is from genome assembly GCA_963277665.1 of Viscum album. Classification (NCBI taxonomy): domain Eukaryota; kingdom Viridiplantae; phylum Streptophyta; class Magnoliopsida; order Santalales; family Viscaceae; genus Viscum; species Viscum album. The sequence goes on along the minus strand of OY728147.1, from coordinate 1,466,254,256 downwards.
CTATAATGTTTCTATTTTTATGGATTTCTTAAGTCAAAAACTAATTTTCTTAAAATGGATTATTCTCTAGTTTATATACATTTTTCCAAAGTAATATTATGTTTATCCAATAAAATAATGATTATATGATATATGGTATTTAAAAATAAAATCCTCTAATATTAATATATAATAATTGGTTTATTTTTTTATGAAAACTGTATGTTCGTGTTGTGTATAATGAATATTTTTCAATTATATTAAAATTACGATAAAACAGTTGAATTTAATGATATACTATTCATATACACTTATGGGTTTTACATCACATTTAGATATATTTTAATGATAATGATAATTTTTTATTAATGTACATGATTCCGTAACCATGTTTGTATGGGGTATCAAATGACACCTTAGCTTTTAGAGATTTATTTACTCATTCTGTTACTCACAATGGGTTAATTTTATGTTTATTCATTATATATGTTTCTTTTCAATGTAGAAAATATGCATTATGTACTAAGACTATGGGTGGGATAGAAAATATCTACAACCCCAATAGATTGGTTAATAATATTCGAATCTATATGTTTAGGATTTATTTTATTAGCATTGTGATAACATTATACTCATGTATCTTTCAGTTAGTTTTTTCCATTATATTATCAAATAATTGTAAGGAGACTTGATTTATATTTATGTTTAAATTACTTATATTTAGTCCAAATTTTAATCATTATCATGATAAAAAAATATTTTATAATATTTATACTCTTATTCTATGTTTATGTGGGATTTTTTGGGACCATATATGATTCCATGATAGAATTTATTATCTTTTTTGATATCACACCTCATATTTAATAAATTGACACGCTTATCAGGTGATATTATAAGAACCCCATCCATATTTACAATATAAGTTTATTTTTGATAATTAATTAATTTTACTTCATTCCCAAATAACTTTTTTGTATTATAGTTTTAGATATTTAGGATGAATCTTATATAAGAACATGTACTTTTTTCTAAGGTACCCATTTTAACAAAACATGTACTTTATAAAAAACACTTAATTCGTTTAATTTAACATCCATATCTGGAAATTTTAATTTATTAACATTTCTAATGATTCTTTATCCTTATGAAAAATAATTTTAAAATTTGTGGTTTAGAAAATATCAATTAGTGGAAAATAAAATATAACAAAATAGACAAATTAGTTTATTTCAAAACCATTATATCTTTTATGAGAGTTATCCTTTGATATAATTAAAATTTATCCAATATAATAATTTACATACACATGAAATAATAATTAATTACCAATGTTTTTTATTAAATAGATTATATAAAAATGCAATGTCAAAATTATAATGAATATATTATCATTGAAATTAGGATAAACCATGAAAAACATTTTATAAAAAAATTTCTTTTACCCTTAATGGGAGTTATGATTATTTTAAAATAAAAGATAATTTTATTACCTTATTAAATAAAAAACATCAATTAAAATCCATTATAATGAATATAAAATTTATTTATACTAATTGGGATCATCTTTGTAGATCCCTTAAAAGAACCCTCACAAATAGTTCAACCTACACAGTTAATTCCAACATAATTCTCCATAGAACATAATCATAAACCAATATATTAGAGAGATATATTTGGATCAACAATCAATGTAATAATATTTAAGTTCCCAAAATATACATAAAACATATAAAATCATCAATTTAAATTAGGAAACCTATAAAATTATACTTTTGAAACCACAAGTAAAGAATTTTTGAATATTCATATATTAAATTGTTTAAAAAAATCATTTTCTAATAAAAATACCACAAACAGAGGAAAGATAGTGTTTTCAATGAATTATGCATGGAATCCTATAATGAAATAAAAATATCAAAAAATGGATTATGGGAAATGAAATTTCATCGACATCATATATTTTGAGAAAATAATAGTTTTATAATTTATAGAGAAAGTCAATCAATCTATATAAAATACATAAAAAAATTAATACATCTGAACAACATTGTATGAATGTAAATGGAGAGTTGAAGTGAAACATTTAGTTAATTTATTTAAATTTTTAATAATTTATACAATAATATGAACATGATGTATGAATAATACAATGACATATTTAAATCATTTTAAAAATTGGTTTTAAGATATAATATACCTTATAATTTGATTATTTTTTATCTAATGGGAGATTAAAGTAAATAATAATGCATAGTATTTTTTAAAAAAAATTAAATTTTAAATTATAATTATAAAATATATCCACAAGGAAGTTAAAAACCCAAAAAAATAAATAAAACACGCTATGAGAATACCCAAAGTCACAAAAATCGGGAATTAAGACTTCAAATATTTTACCCCATGTCTCAGATATCCAAGACATTTCTTTATCTTCCTTAATAAAAAAGTTATTTTTATTATTTATTATATATATACTATTAAAATAGTTTATTATATTTTTTTATTCATTTTTATTTCACATATTACCATATCATACTTAATCACCAAATTAATTACATTTACGTTTCACATTATAAGGATGATTGATTAGTAAGTCTAATATTTATTTGTAATATTTAAAATGGTTAAATAGATAATGATTATATCAATAAAATTATATTTATGACAATATAATTATAATTTATATACATTAATTATACATTTTATCCAAATATTAAGGATTCTAGGAAAAATTGAATTATGATACATCTTGAAGGCAATAATCCATAAGTAAGCATGGTTAATATTTTAATTTATCAGAGAACACAAGGGGCATAAATTAATTATTTTTATAACAATATATAATAAATATACTAATATTTTGTTAAATTTAATTGAATATACCAATGTTTTTAGGCAATAATGAAAAACTTCACCGGTTTTCAATGGAGTAGTCCGCATGTATTCACAAGTGATGTTTTTAACATTGAACGGTAATGAATGAATTAAAATTTTTATTTTCAATTGAAGAATTAATTTAATATAAAAAATATCATACTATTGAATTTTTATCCATTATTATGATTGTTTATAATAGTCGACGATGAAAAATCAAATTCATCTGCTTCACGAGGTGGTAGATTGCCTGTGCGCAAATAAATTTGTTATTATCATACTTTAGATGGATATGCAGATAAAATATATTTATAACATAAACATAAGAGAATTTAATTATATTTTATATTCTGATGTTATTATATGTGAATGGTTAGGGTATGATTGAAGGAGGTAAAAAATAAAATAAAAAAGAAAACACTTGACTATGAACTATAATTTTTTTTTAGACAACCCTTTTATGTTTTCACCTAAATAAATCTTAGATTGGTATTGTTATAATAATATACAATCAAGGAAATAAGGATATATGTGAGTATTGGATTTTGTCGGGAATTAGAAGAGGTAAAAGGCTCTTGATATTTAAAAAATAGGGTATACATGGTTTCATTTAATATACCGGGGAGTAGAAAAACATGGAATTATTCATAATATTTAAATATGTTAATGTATATATCATGAAAATGTATAAAAAATTACTCATTTTTAAATAGGAGTTTATAGAGGATTAACATAAAACTATATAATATGACTTATATAAATTTTTATGTAATTTTAACCCACAAATTTTTAGTTTTAATTATTTTATCATGTTTTGTGTATTATTATACAAAATAATTCTTTACGAAAGTTACTATTCATAATGGAAAAAAATTAAAGTGGGCTTATTTAAATAATTAATCGATGATTTAAAACATAGATTCTCTTTTATCAATATAAAATTTTAAAATAAATAGAAATTATATTTAATATTAACCAAGGAAAATGGGATGAAATATAGTTGTCTAGAAAATTAATTTTTAACTATAAAAATGATTTTATACAAAAATTTAGCTTAATGACGATAATAATGAAAATAATTATATTTATATAATTAAAAATTTAGTATCAAAATTTAAAAACCAATCCAAAACCAAATGAGACTTGGTAATTAGTTTAATTGAAATGATATATTTCATAAAAATCAATATTTTCATGTATTTACAAAAAATAGAAAATTTCATGAAAACCTAAAAAATACCACCTATGAAATTGTTTTCATGATTATTTAAAAAATGATATCATTATTATCAAAATAAAATTCTATAATTTTTAAATAAACTATTTATTAAAATCATATAATTCTCGAATGTAAATTTAGTTTGAATAAAACTATTATAATTTTTATTAAAAATGTTATTAATATTATTATAATTAATATAAATCTATAAAATATCAATCATGAATAATAATAAGGAATAAAATTTACTTAGTCTTATTTTTATTGTCAAAGTTTACCTCCTATTTGAAATTATGTCTCAATAATTTTATCTCATGCCTAATAGAATGGTTTTAAAACATTTTTCATAAATAAATCCATTGTTTGGAAGATAAAACTTATGTCCAAGAAAGGAAAAAAATTAGTATTTCAAAAAAATTACTTTTTTTAAAAAATCAAATTGTGTAAAGGGAAAATGAATCATACTTTTTCAAAAAATGTATGGGAAATATAATGGTCTCATATAATTACACATTAACAGGTTCCAGAATAAGGATATCAATATTGGGAGGTGAAAATATAAACCTGGATAAAAAATAACATCCATGGAATAATAGAGGTCAATATTAAAGATGATAAATATAATTTTAGTTACCTAAAAATAATGAAGCATTAGGGCATAAATGTGATTGTTAACTTATTATAAATGATGATAAAGGGAAAAAATTTATTTTAGGATCGTCTAGCTTGAGTTGTGGGATTCTTCCTATATCTTTATAGACACTATCAAAAAATAGAAATACACTATTTCATTTCTTTCCTAATATAAAATTCATAAATTGGTTGTTAATAGATATATTTTTACTTTTGTCTCATTTAATACCCTATGGAATGAATATTAAATATGATTTTTTTCATTCCTGATGTAGTTAAATTAACATATAATGGATCTATAGATACAAAAGGGGATGAAAAGTGATATGGTCATAAGTTATCCATCATTTGAAACCAAAATTTGATAGTGTATGCTATGATAATATACAATATGATATGTCCTTAGAATCTATATATACTAAATTTATTTTTGAATCCACAACATAAACACCCAATGTTGTTCTTAAATTATTCCATAACTATTTAACAATAATAATTTTTAATATATTTCATACCAATTTCTATACCCAAAAACTATAACGAATTTATCACACAAAACTAACATTGATATATAAATAAAAATAATCACTCCTAATCCTAAAATCCAAAATATATATTCACTAATCATATAGTGTCCAAATATGGAAATAGTTTATATAAATAACCTCTGTTACAATAAATTCAAAAATAAAAAATATAATCATTCATAAATTGACTAAATATTTATTCCTACGATTATATTTACCTTCATAATAAAACAATTACAGTGTATTTTATTTCTTCAAAAATTACTTTAATAACATAGTCACCATACTACATGTAGATCCCTTTGTTATATATACATTAAAACATATATTCCTAAAATGTAATAAACCATTTATCCAAATTAACCAAAAGTACCTCAACATCAAAGATCTTATTAACTATTATAGTTATCAATACCTTCAAAGTTATGAAGAAAAAATAAAAAATTATTCTTCCCCAAATTCCTTTCATTAAAAAAATAATATAAAGGTTTAAATATAAAATAATCACATATTAAGACTCAATAAAAGTCTCCAAGTCACGCTCATCACATATAACATGAAAATAGTGTTGACACCTTTAAAATTATGACCATCCATAAATGTATCACTACATGATAAATCATGGATCCCTTTGCATAGACACCTCAACCATTCAATGTTATTCATAATCCAATAACCATGAGTTTTCAGCTTATTACTTATTAATTATATCCATTAATTAAAAACATAATTTATGCCCTTTGATTTATCATTACCAAAACATAAGAAAAAATATAATCAATACGTTTTATATATCATTCAAAAATTCCTCATCATTGACTACAATGGAATTAGAAATTTATATACCAATATATTTATAGTATTCATTGATATCCTTCTAAATCATTGCCCATAATACCCTGATTTTTATAATGATGATACATCCTACATTGAAAACCATTAATTGATAACATGGGATAAATTTAGTCCATTTCACGATGTTAAAAAAAATTCATTTTTCATTTGATATTTATTTATTTAACCCCTCCTTTACTGCATATATAACATCTTTCCATTTATTTAATAATTTTTCCTAGTATCTACTTCTTATATTCATGAAACATAGGGTGTTTAAAATTTATTCATCCCAAATATTTATAACTTAATCACCCATATAAAACTATTTTTCTCTAATTTTTTGCATTTTGAAACTCACCTGTTATTAAGTTGTTAATCCGAACTAATGATAACTAGTTATTAATAAACTAAAGGAATTTCACTACATGTACTATTCCATTTTTATGGTATTTTATATAAACACTAAATTTTCATTAAAATAAATTATAAATTTGGTTCATACTAGTTATATCCATTTACTAAAACATAAAAATGATTAGTGTGAGAATAATAAATAAAATAAAAATAAACCACCTTATGAGTATGCTAAATCCTAAGATATATATATATCCATTTAATCATCTATAAAACACATTAAATTTATAAAAAATATTTAAAAATCATCATAATAAAATTTCTATTTTGGTTTAAATGAATTTTAACATATTTTGAAATAAAATCCATATCTTTAAAGATACCTTAAAGTATCTTTGTTACCAACTAAAAACAATAGATTTTTATTCACCATATAATTTAATTTTTAAATAAGAATTAATTTTATTAAATTCCAAATTACATTTTTTTGGTTTAGGGATTTATATAATTTTGAGAAAATCGTACATAATAATGTTGACATTTCTTAAATAGTATCCATTTTTTCCAAAAAACTGTTCATTATAAAAACACAATTCATTTGTTTAATGTAAATGAGTTTATTAAAATTCAGAATCATCTTTATCACCTTTGAAAAATCATTTGATTTTGTGGGATGATACAAAAAAAAATCATTATGGAATATATACACAAAATTAAGGAAACACATAAGTTTATTTCAAAGTATGAGATCGTATAGGAGAGTTTGAATTCAATATAATAAACATTGAGATAAAATAATTGTTTAATTAAAAATAAAATCAACATTATTTCCAAATGTTCTTTTATAAAACAAATTACATTTAAAACTAAAAGAAAAATATTAATCGTGATAGTTACTGAGAAAACATGAGAAACCATAAAAAACAATTTCATAAACAATACCTTTTACCCGTATGGGGAATAATCATTGTATTAATCAAAATTTTATTATATAACCAAAGGTAATAAAATAATTTAATTATAAATACATTTTAATTAATATTAAATTTAAATTGGTTCCTTGGGGGATAATTCTCATTAAACCCTTTTATGTAACCTTAGACAAACCATTATAAATGGAATAACCAACTTAGGTTTTTTTCAACATAATTCTTTAGAGAACATAATAATTTCCAATTCATTGGAGAGCTATATTACACTCAAATATTACCAAAAATAATTTAAAATAACTAAAACATACATTAATAATATAAAAACATTAATTTACATAATGAAACTGACCAAAATAAACATTTGATCCCATAAGTAAAAAAATTGAAATATTGATATATCTGTTTTCTTTTAAAACTCTATTTCAAAAGCAAAAAATTCTATAATAAAGAGAAAACACGATTTTATATGAATTAAATAAATATGATACTAGAGGAATCTAATTATTAAATAATGATTTTTTATTGAGAAAATTTAGGTGATATTGTATACATTAACAAATTATTTTTTTAGGTTGCATTGAAAGTGAAAAATTCTATATTAAATAAGAATAAATATTCCATTTGAATTTTTTTTAATTAAATTCAAAGGATAGTTAAAACCATATTTCAATCCATTTATTTAAATATTTACACATTAATCAAATTATATGGATGTGAAGAATAATGATAAAAAGAAAAACATCAAAATATTCTAAGACTTGTTTTATGGTATAATATCACATGTAACATGATAATGTTTTAAAAAGTAAATCATTAAAATAAATAAATTTCAAGTGATTTTAAAAATAATAAATTTTAGAGAATAGTGAAAAAATACATTGATAACTTAGTTTATACACCACACAAAAGAAATCATGTAAAAAATATATATTATGTCTCAATAAAAAGAAAGTGATACATAACATTTCATTTGTAGAGTATGGATTATCACATTAATTTATTTATCTTCCTATATAATTTTTATATGTAAATTATTTAATTTCATAAGATTATTTTTTAAGATTGTTATATTTTTGTAATTCTTTTTTTAACGTATTACCATGTTATACTTAATCACTTAATTTATTAATTTTACATTCAGTGTTTTTAAATTGTTTGGTTAATGATCCCAAAATAACATTTGTAGGTGGAATATGGTCAAATATATCATTATTATATCATGAATAGAATATTAATCATATTACAGATTTCATTTTTATATATATTAATTATAATTTAAGAACCATCCATTTATGTTTGTTATGAAAAATAAATTATGTTACATTGTAGATATATTAGTCCAAACATACAGAAGAGTAATGTTTTTTTTATTTTTCAATGTATGTGGGGGAAACAAGGTATGAATTATTCTAAATTAATAGAATAATAATTATTTAATAAATATAATAAAATTCTTTTAAATGATAATATAGATAATTTTTTTGAGGAATTGAAAAAATAAATTACATTAGTTTGTGAGATAGTAGTCTACATGTATGGATGAGCGATGTCTGTATTATTTATTGAATAAAAATGAAGGAAGTTGAAATTAAATTTACCATTATAGATTATTTTTGTTTTATTTTATTTGAAATTATTTCATTTTTTCCATTATTATGACCAACTATTAGTGTTGGGGATGAAAAATGATATACATCATCTTTTCAAGGAGGTATTCCACATATATACACAAATGATGTAATCATTTTACAATAGATGGTTCATTAGATGAAAAATATACATACCATAAAAATAATAAAATTTAATTATATATGTGTTACTTAATTTTTATTACTATATTATTAGGGTAGGTTTGAATCTTGTAAAATGAGACATAGAAAGAAAACAATCAGATAATAAATTTACCACTTCTTCAAACAACTTCATTAGGTTTATACCTAAAGTATTATTTGGATGGAGTTATTTTCAAAAAATAATATCTAGTTCTTGGAATGTGATGGTAGAAAACTATGTAGACTGGATATGGTGTTGATAAACAGATCTTGATGTGTATTAAAGAGGTTATAGTTTAGGTAGTTTTATATGTGAGGGAGAGGAAAGACTTGAAATTTTTCAAAAGTATAAAATATATTTATTTTTTACTCAATAATAAATAATCCAAAATAACAAATATTTAATGTATAAATGATATATGGTTCAATTATTCTCTTAAAATAGGATTTAAATAATTTATTTATCCTCTTAATCTAAATCAATGTTGGTTTAACCATAATAACTCATTTCTATTCTTATAGTTGTAACTGAATTTTTTTACAAATGATACTAATCATAATGAACCTAAATGAGAGTTTCATTATTAAAATATTCAGACATTATGATTACCAATTATGATTCTATTTTATCAAATTCAATTTCCAATAGTCGCATAAATTCAATTATATATATACCTACAAAACATGAAGATAATGTTTTTCCAAAAAACTGAATATAAGTATAAAAATGCCATTATGATAATATTTAGAATATTGCTGATCCCAATGTAATAAATATAATAATTTATATTTAAATTTATATAATATTATTTTAAAACAAATCCAAAAATGAGTCACTATTAATACATGAAATGAAAAATAGTTATCTTAAAAATAAGTATTTTCTATTAATCACCAAAAAATAAAATTTGTTCAGACTATTCGAAAAAATTCACACTGATATAATATTGACTTGATGATATCAAAAAATAGTTCGATTTTATAAAATAAAAAATCAATAATTTTTTTACAAATATTTGGAGAAAGTCATATAATTCCTGAAAATTAAATTCGTAAGAATAAAACATTCATTTTAATTAAAAATTTACTTAATATTATTATAAAGAATATAAAATATAAAATTATAACTTATTAATACCAATAATGAAAGAAATTAATTTACTATTATAATGTTTGTCACATTTATTCATGACCCCTCCATGTTTGTAAATCACTTGGTTATAATATTATGTAAAAAAATAATTTCTCAAGAAAAACAATTTTCAGAAGCAAGTGATGATTCATATAGCTGCATTAAAATTTTTTTGTAATGTAAAAATATCTAAAATATGCAATTCCTATAGATTTATTGGAATTTTTTTAATAGTATTTTAGGTGAAAATGATTTAATTTTTTTGTATGATACATGGGTCATTATAATTGGGCTAGATGTTTACTTTTGGGGGATTTATGATCCCTTGTTTTGTTTGGATTTTTATATACAATATTGAATTAGTATTCCAGTATCACATGTATATTGGGAAGGTAAAAAATTGTATAATGAATAGATCCATGATCTCCCATATAATAAATAACCATGAATTTCATGTTTAATGTAGGTAAAACCAAACCAATCGAACATCCCTTCACAATTTGTTCTAGAATTCAAGATACTTCTCTCCCTAAAAACAAAAAAATGGGAACCCTAAAAAAAATTAATGAAGACACAAAATTAAAAATTCAAAATAAATTAAATGAAATTATATTTCACATTAAATAACTTAATGATATTAATATAATTCTGGTAATAAATCCTATATGAGTGAGAGACACAGTTCTTCTTCCTTATCCATTATAATTATAAGTTACATGAACTATAAAGTGGAAATTTTGTTCATGTAACCATTAATGTAAATTATAATTAATGACTTTCCATATAATCTTCTTTTAATTTTTCTCACACTTAGAATTAGTGTCCCACTTAAATTGTATCTATTTTCATGTCAACATGTCACACCTTCTCCCCTTAAATCATGGTAATTCTAACATGACCACTACAACCTGTATACCACACTAGTAACCCCATTCCCACTAAAAATCATCACCACTATCACTTCAATAGAATAAGTTAGTTTCTAATTGATTAACGAGATCCAAGATAGGATAAAATTCCATGTTCTATAATTCAATTGAATACTACTTATAGGAAATTAAAAACAATTTAATTTAATTATAATTTACATTCAAATAATCGCCAACTTGAATAATATTCAATGGAACCTTTGAAATCTCTATAACTATTTAGATAAAATAAAAAACATCCATTATTTATAACAGAAAATTGTCTCCATTACACACCATTTCATCCATGTACCTCTATAATGTAATGTTGCCTTGTAAATTCTTAAACATCCTCTTTTGGGAACATGTCAACCAGATTTTGGATTCCAGTTGTCACCCATATATGTAACATTTTTTCCTCTATCTTGTTTATGATGAAGAGTTATTTTAGGTAATTATTCTACATTATTGAATGAAACATAATATTTTAATATTAGAAATAATTCAACCTAATTATCTCAAAAATAATACTCCACCATACTAAATTTATTTAGGATCCTTTAGAAGTGGAATTAACCAGAACATATCCTTCTATGCTTCCATTGCAGCTATAAAATCCGCACCAATTCTATTAAAATTAATATAGTAATGATATCTAACTTATCATTATTCATCCATTGGTGGACAAAAAACTTATCATTATATTTTGTGTTTTTGAGCCTTTAGTGAAGTTTTCATCACGAGAACATGCAATGGTCTTCCTCCTTAAAACATAGAGAAACATATTTATATTGTTTTATGTAATGAACTATCCAATTTATGGCTTCCCAATGTTCCCTTATACGGTTTAACAAAAAGAATCATACCATATACACTATAAAAGAAATATAAAACCATATATAAATCATTATTTACATGAATCATATTCTATATAATTATAATTACGATGTTTCTATATACCAAATGTCTTATTATATTTTATGTTCTTTGGATTGTTTATATTGTTAAAAAATATGTGTTGAGATAGTCATATTTGTAGTTATTCCAAAAATTTCAATGATCTTTTAGATTTTTTTATTTCTAGGATAAATACAATGTACAAAATTTTATATCCACTTAAATCCACATTCCTAATAATTTCAAATAATGAATGAGATCATTTTTATTGAATCATTTGAAAAATAAACACATCATCTCCAAAATCATTGAAATATCCATACTCAATAGTAAAATTCCATCTATACACTAGATTAGTATGATGAATTTCCCATAATTTTATACCTTATGATAAGAACAATATTAAACCATTCATATTATACTTTCCACATAAAAGAGTTTTAATTCCTATTATATTTTTTTGATGATTACTTTAGATAATTGAAACTTTTGTTCATCGTACAAACATATTTTGGCCCCCATATTTTGTGGAACCTATCTTAGGAAATACTTATATTTCATATAATTTTTTTTATAGGATGTCTATATTTAAATCATTATGTTCCATGGAAAAACATCAAATGCCATTATTATTAGCATGGTGTAGATATAGTAATGTTTAAATACAGATGATAATATTTACTGGAAATAAAATCCTTTGAGAAATAATAATTCCTCCATCCAATGTTCTATGATCATATTAACATCAATACATTCCTTTCACTTAATTTCCCATATATTAGAATATTTTTTCCCTTGTAGTAATTTAGAATAATTTACAAGATCCATTGAATTTAAATCAGGAATATCTTCATCAATTGTTAACATACATTTATATGAGTCTCTAAATGTTATCACTCTTTCATAGCATTTTAATTGCGCTACATATGTTAAAATTATAATTTCCATATCACCCCAAATGTTTGAACATGTCCTTGAACTTTGGTTTGCCCCTATCAGATGAATTATCTTGCATGTACAGCTTAATTATACTCTATTATCAATGACCTAATTTTTGTTCCTCCCATTGACGATTTAACAGTCCTTGAACTACCATGAATATATTCCATTTCCATCACTAATGGATCGTTAATTCCCTAATATATGATTTCTATATTTTTTTATCCTTCCAATAAAATTACCCAAATCAAATTGGTCTTCCATAATAGATTATTTTTTCTCTTTCTCTTCCATGGTCCAATTGATCCAAAAAAAATTTAATATAGTGAACATATTGGCTCTCAATGAGTTTTCTCTTTCATCATTCCAAACCATAAAAATGATTTTCTCATTACTACACTCAATGATAAAATAAGATTTATACATAGTGTGATGTTATTCATAAAATTTCTATTAACTACAACATATGTTAAGATTCTAATAATATTATGATTTAAAACCTTTGATCACTTAAAAAATATCTCCTTAATAAGTATCTTCTAAAATTAAAATTATCGAATCCTATTTATATTATTTTCCAAACTGTTTAAATCCTTATCCCAAATTCCATTAAAATTTCTATAGTATAGCTGCATGCATCGAGCCGTCTCAATCAATGTATGATTCACTATTTTAGCTACAAAATTAGGATGTGGAAATTAAGGAATTAACTTATCATGTATTATTCCTTTATTCTAGAAAATGATACAGAAGTTGGGTATAGTGTATCCAACTCAATTTTTGGGAAAATACATTTTAAACGTTGTTGAAATTATATTTCCAAAATGGATTTCTACTGAATGAAAATATAAAAAAAAGTGACACCTATTCATTAAAAATTATAGATATTATTTTCTTCTAGAATCAGAAATAAAATTTTCATAGTAAATATAAAATAAAATTGACATGACATTGGAGTATCCCATAAAAACTACCTATACTAGTTCCAAATTATGAGATATGGGTTTCCATCCATATAAATTGAAGGGCACCCTTCTTATTTCTCCAACAAAGTCCATTTAAAACATTCATTTTTAATGTGATTTAGATGATATATACCATTATCCAATATTAAATTTATATTATTTCTAATAATATGATCAAGAATGTAATTACAAACATCTAGATATTATAATGATGTAGTTTTTTCCACTAAAATTACATATGTTCTAGCTATCAATTACTTTATCACATTTTCACTTAATTTGTGACATCCATGTATCCTCAAGTATGTTTCTTGAATATATTAGAAAATTTCATTCAACATCCTTCCTCATAAATCTATATTAGGGAAATGAGGTTCTTCCATATCATTGGGGTGTGATTGACCACTTTAAGTATCATGATCCCACTATTATTCATTTGGATATTTACATCATAGTTTTAAATGAAAAATTATGCTTTATTTTAGCCTAAAAAGATTTTGAAAACATAAAGATACCGAAATCACCAAAAAACCATTTTCTACTATTAAATAGATGGATACTTCATAATAAAAATCCCATGATTCTATTGAAATATTGATAGTATGAAAAAATATTTTCCCCACTAGTAGTAAAAATGAAACATGAACATCTTCATGCTGATGCCCTATTGGGGTTCTCTATGAATGTTATAAAATGACTAGAGATATGGGACATCCCCCCAAATCTCTAGTATATAAGACTTGGACATACTATATTTTAATGATCCTATTTATGAAACATACCCTTTAATGGTTTTAATTAATATAATTTTGGGGGTAAACGTCCCAACCCATCAGCTTTAAGTGAACTACCAAATGGTACATGAAATATTGTCAGACTATGATGATCATTTAGGATATGGTTATTGATATCCTAAAATACCAAATTAGATTCTAGGAATGTATTCCTAACTATATTCAAAATTTTATCTAATATATCTAGAAGGGATGACTACAAAATAAGTTATGATAAATGATTTGGTAATGTTATGTTTAATTATTTGAGCTACTCAAAAATCATATTGATGTCATTTCCACGATCTTATTCTAGTCTACATTATGTTATCCTTGTGTTTAGAGACCATTAAATCATGTAGAGTTTGTTATGTTTCATGTTTTTATTCTTCATTTTTACTTGAACATTCACCATTTCTACCATTGTATTCATTTTCTTTTTTGTTAAAGGCCACATTTTGTGGCAGTAACACTATCACCAGTTCGAGTTTCTTATTCTCCATCCATTACTATTTCACATTATCTAAATATTTCGTGGAATCCAAGTCTTTGGAACATATAGGAACCTAATAATTAAATTATCCTCTATCTTTATTATTTATAATAAAAAACACCTTTAATAAAACTTATCCTTATAGCATTTTCTTTATATAAATACATAAATATAAATAATAGTATGTACTGACTTAAAATGAAAAAATCTCTAGGAATATTTGAAAAGCATAAAATGTATCTAATACTGATGATTGATCATTAATCCATAGGCTCATAAAAACATGTTGATTAGAGGAAAACATTGTGACCACTAGATCTATTATCATCAATACACAAAAACATCAAGCATTGACGATTCAGGGAAAAGGGGATCAAACCTTGAGAATATCTTTTGACTAAGTGTATCAGATGCATGAAAACTTAATACCATAATCCTGACACAATGTCCACCCTCACACACATTTAAAATGAAACAAAACATATAATAGGAAATTAAATCAAAGAAAATATAAAACATAATAATGAATATAATCTGGTCAATATTCTTTGGGAAATGAGTCCTATATAAATTAGATAAACACTACTGTTGGCTTTTCCATTATAATAATACATTAAAATAATTACAAAATAATACATTTACATATACATGTAAACTATATAAATAATTATATGTAATAGAATTATCAATTATTAACTTCCTCTTTTTAACAATCTTAGAATAGATGTCCAACTTACATATATAATAAGTATCATGAAACCAACCAATAAAACATGCTCTTATTAAATCTTATTTAACTATACATTACTGAAATTTCTGGAATACTAAACTAGAAACACCATAATCACTAAAAATATATACCTCTATTCCATAATATAATGTTTACACATCCAGCATTTCTAACACATCCCAAATAATTTAAATAATTGAAATTTTAAAATTGATTGAGTCATTATTTTGTTAAAAAAAGCTAGTTAACTAAATATGGTGAAACAAAAACATACTTCAAATCCAAAAATGGAAATAAGAAAATTCATTGAGGGGTCCAAATGTGTATATTTGAACTACCATCCCTCATGCAGAAATGTTTTTTAACATCATTATAATCCGAGTATAGGTTTCAAAAAGCCTATGATCTATTCATGGGGTATTTATTAGAATAGGCATAAAATTTTATTCCATAGTACATGTTTATAAGAAATGAAAATATTTGAAGTTGTTTTACATTTATTTTATGGATTTTTATGTCATTACATGCATTATTATACATTATTAATATTTTTAGTTGAGAAATTTAATTATTTTAT
Source organism: Viscum album (assembly GCA_963277665.1). Taxonomy (NCBI): domain Eukaryota; kingdom Viridiplantae; phylum Streptophyta; class Magnoliopsida; order Santalales; family Viscaceae; genus Viscum; species Viscum album. The sequence continues at coordinate 1,466,237,712 of OY728147.1, read as the reverse complement.
TCATATAGATGTTGAATGTTTTATAAAAATGATAATTTAATATATATATATATATATATATTTGTTTGTGTGTGGGTGTTTTTATGAGATATGATATACCCATAGATAATGTCTCTATACAACAGAAAAATAATTATGTGATTCTGGAATTATACTGAAATTCAATCATGAATATATTGGTTTTCTAATGGGGTTGTGTCATGAAAATATACATTTTTCATTTTATTTATAACCCTTTATTTAAGATCCCTTTGATTCAACAATGTATGATTTAAAAAAATTCAACAAATAATCCTCTTAATGAGTATTCAAAATTAGATATAATGTTGATGAATATTTTTAATTTAAATTAGTATTTAAATTTATAAAATCTAATCATTAATTTAGAAAAGTATTAATTTTTTACAATTACATCCTAAATATAACACCCTCATGTCACTGTTGTGGTATATTTTATCTGATTTTTATGTAATTTATTTATTTGGATGTTTTTAGCCATTAATGTGATATTTTTGAGGATTTTACATTTTTAATGTTTTCCACACATTTTTTAGAAATTGTACAGGAAACACATGCATTGTTCTCTTTTTTTTTTAATGTTTTCAATATATTATGAACAACTTCCTCTAAGAATGTATCCAAATTATGTTGGTATATAGTTACTTCCTTGTGATAAATTTTCATTTTCAATATGGTTTAGTGTACCTTATTTCATGATAGATTGATTTTCCCAGTTTTCATATAAAAATGAATTTAAACATTTATCCTTTTCATCTATAGTGGTATTGTACACCCTTATAACACTCACTCATTTGGATGAATCTTGGGTGTGACCTAGGGATATATTGTCCTCAATTTTACATTATTTGGAGAACCTCCACAATGATTCTAAGAGGTTTCTATAGGAAAACCCACATTAATCATTATTCTTCCCTTCTTTTTCTCTATTTTTCCATTTCCCACATGTGTCTTATTTTAAAATAAATTTGAACAACTTATTGGGTTGTATTTAAGGATTTAGGATTATATAAACATAGGTTTTTGGTTATTTAGGGATTATAGAGAGTGTTTCCATGCTAGTTTAACATTTTTCAATGAAAGTGACATGTCAAGAATCACTTCAATTTTTATTATCATTTAAATGGAATTTTTTTGAATGATTGATTTTTTCTAATTCCTTGTTTGTTAAATAAAATATATATTTGATAGTCATTTGGATTTAAAAATTGTTATAAGGTGTTTTTTACTTGATATAAAATACATTTTAGAGAATTTTTATTTTTAAATGTATTGTATTTTTTCCATGTGTTTGAGAAAATTAATTTATTTTATTATTTATGTGAAATAGGATATATAAAGGAATTCGACCTTATTGAGAACACAAATTGAATGAAAATTTTGTTTTGGAGTAATTTTTTAAAATTTATGAATATAGATTTGTTTCTACAATGTTATTGAATTGGATATACTTATGTTTTAAATAATTAAATAATGGATCTATATGATTTTTTTCACAAATTTCATTATGTGGGACATTAAATGGGAAAATTGACTTGGAAATTAATTTCCTTTTACTTATTGTTTGTTTGAAACCATATATATTATTTTTTCTATAAATTTGACACTAAGTTTTATGCATTATTTATTAGGATATATATTCATCGAGATACTAATAGGAATATTATAAATTATATTAATTATTAATGATGTGAATTGCGTTTTTTATTTATATAGTGTTTTGGGCGTTATGAGTGTTAAATTTATGCCATTATTAATGATTGATATGATTTTATGTTTCTTCACCATGATTTTATTAATATAATGTGATCCAAATGAACTAATATAGAGGTACATAATTTGGCTACACTAGTTGGTACAAATAATACAAATGTTTCCCAATCTCTGCAATATTTATTGCCTTATAGAGGGGTACCTTCCTCATGCGATAAGAGTGGTTTTGGAAGGTGGGGTATTGGATTTTTTTTAGACTGGGTATTGGATAGATCTTGGTCCTTTATATTTTTTAATTTCATCACACAACTAACCATATGACATGGTATGTTACCCATGTTATTTAAAACAAATTATTGAAATTTTCTTGGGTATTTCATCTTTTTGATTCAATGTACCTCTATTTCAATGGTCTCATGTGGAACAATGATATTTAGTTTCATTAAATTATTCCCTTGATCATATGTTTCCTTAATGTATTTTATTTTTAATTCCTCTAGTTAATTTTATTTACTAAATATTTTTTAATGTTGTATTTATATAAATGATGTTTTCAAAATAATAATTAGGTGTGTCAATCATTGTTTGAGATTTTAAGAATTTATTATATTGAAATAGGATTTGGAATAATATTGAGAAAAATTAATTAATCATTATAAATATTTCAATGTTGTTATTTATGAAAGGTACGATCATAAAAATGGGTTTTTGCAAGATTTTTTATCATATTCCATCCTATTAAAAGAATTTTTTTCCATTTAAATTTTAACATAATATTAATAAAATTTATTTTGAAGAGAATATCATAGTGAATTTATCAAAATAATACTAGGACCTGTTTCTATCACACCCTATATACACCAATCAGTGTGTTTAGCTCATATATTCTCTTGTAGGTACTAAAAATTTGATCTATTTATTGTTTCATTTTTGGGTTCTTCCTGTGATAAAAAAATTTGATTTAAGGAGTAACCATTCATATCATGGAGAAAACTGGTTGATGTTTGGTTGTAACATTATTTTCATTTATGATGTTATGTATCAACCTTATCAGCCCCAACAAGATTTTTTTTTAATTTTATGCATGTGATACTATTTAAAGATTTATATTTATGTTATGAAATTATATGTATTATTAATATTTTTATTTATTTATTCCCACTACATTGTATACTAATTTTATCTTTTTTAATATTGAAATTTTTTACATATGTTCCTGGGAATAAAATATAGGAATGCATCATGTAAAATTTTTTTTGGTTGACTTTACATGATGGTGAGTATAAATGCACCTCATACCATGTTTTTGGGTTAGCATGGGTGTCTAGTTCATTGGTGACATAGGTATGTTCTTGAAAATTATTATCATGTTCCCAATTTTTTTCGTTATGCACCTTGATAGGAAAGATACAATATCATCATTTATACTAAAGTGATAGATTCCAAGTAGGTTCTTGATGACCACATTTTTTTATGAAACATATGTTTCTGAGAGTAATTGGGACATGGTTCTTATTTTTTAGTACTATTCATTTTTATTTGCGATGTATTATGATGTAGGATGGTGATATATTTATACAAAATGAAAATATTACTGATTTTAGGGGAATTATGGGGATTTTTTGAAATGGTTGATAAAATACTATAAATGAATGATTAGATATCGAAATATTGAAAACAACACATATCTTTCCATGTTTGTATAGATCACATTTCTAATTATACTATATTGTTTCACACTTTCATAGTTTTGGGAACATGGATTGTTAAATCATGCACTAAACATGCGAACCTTTCTTCCTTGGATTACACTGCTACTTGGTATATGCACATAGATTACCCTAATTGTGACAAATATGAAAAAATGAATTTTCACAAAATCCTTAATAAAATACCCACAAAAGACACCAATTCATAACTCCAATCAAAGATACTTAAATAAATGAAAACATTACAAAAACTTTCACCTCAGATAACCCTAGAAAATGGTAAGTATTATACAATCTCATCACGTTATATCAAATCATCCTCAAGCTTCACTTCTAAGCCTTTATAAGATTATGATAACATAATATAGCACCCTTGATCGATGATATCTATTTCTATTTCCCATGTTTCCTCTTTCACACCTTCATGATTCCATAACACATGAACTATCTACATGGTCGTTCCCTACAAGACATTATCAGAGTGATCCAATAGATTTATCAAATGCTTTTAAAAGATGAATCTATCTCAAGGCCATCCTCATCCACATCGATCACATGGCAAGGGTCACTATAGTACCACCACACTTAAGAAACATGGAAGACAACATGCATATCATTGTAACTATATGGATGAGAAAATTGGTATTCCACTGGCTCGATTATATCCACTATCTCAAATAGTCTAACAAACCTTGACACCTTATTTCCCTACCTTGGTATCTTGTGGTGACCCAACCTAAGATATACATAGAGAAATACACGATCACACTCTTTGAACTCTATGGGCCATCTTTGTTTGTCTGCATATGACTTCTATCTACTCTAATCCATATCCATACCTTTCCAAATCCAATCCACCTATTCTGATATTCACTATATGAGACTATGTCCAAATAACTCTGACTCACCAGCCTTCGTCTAGATAGTGGTGATCTCCTTGTCCTACCATAAAGAGCCTTGCATAGTTCAATCAATATAATTTTTGATATGTTTTATTATATGATTACTCCACTAAATCGAATTACTTCTCCCATGATCCACCAAATTCAAGCACACATGTCGGTATTTTATCCTAATGCACCTATATAGTACATTTTGACTAGTAATTTGTTTTTGGATGGAAAATAGTAGTTAATAGTCCCTATATACCTTGCACTTCCATCTAGTCCTACCAGAAGTGTGAAGTAAGCTATGAATAATGATTAGAATATATTATATATGGTAGTCCATTTAGATACACTATTTACTAAACATAGAGTTCTCCCAAATATTCTACTGCAAAGGTTTCATTTATATGAAATAAATTCACCACCTTTGTCCGAAAATCATAAATGCCCCAAATAACATAACTCTTCATATTCTTTTTTGGGAGAACAACCAAAAAAACCACAGTCAAAAAATAACAAATCCATTATGGGATGGGAAATAACTTTAGAAAACCTCCAAGTCATTGATGTTACACCTCCACCTACTGACAGGTGAAGCATATTATCACAAACCTTTCTATCACCTTTTTTTAAATCCATTCCACTAAAAATGTCTTCGTAGGTCACGGTACATTTTGGTTACACCTGGACGAGCCACCCATTTCAAGCAATGAAATTCTTCCATGATCACTTATCACATGTAGATAGGTACAACAAATCAATTATTCCCATAGTTGATCTCATCCTCTTATATCAACCAGTCTGAATATGTCTCCCCACTATTAAAAAATTAACTCAAGGCTATGCATTCTAGGTCCTCATAACTTCAACCATGATCCATCTAAAATGTGTATCCTGCACTACAACTAAATCTTGAGTTATCTACTATAGAATATCTTGAACCACTACATTTATTTCAGCCTGCATGGTCATCATCTTCCATTCTACACTCTAATCTTGAACCATTTGAGTATTATTTTTCTTTCTCATGGTGTCTTCCACAATTTTTTCTTTCCCTAGAATATATGTTAGTTCAAAATAAAAATAATGTATATAATCTACCCATCTACGTAGTTGAATATTTAAATCAAGCTATGAGAATATATATTTCAAGCTCTTCTAACCTGTATAAAATATTGAATTTTCTCTAAAAAGATAATGTCACCATAAATTAAGAGCATAAACCACTACTACCAACCCAAGGTCCGGTGTTGAGTAATTCTATTCATGAGGTCTCAATCACAGAGACCCATATGCCACAGCTTGATGTCTCTACATCTGTACATCTCCATTTATGATTCCATTTGCATCAAAATAATCAGTACAATACTCACCTGACTCAAGTAGGATCAAAATTGGTTTTGATGTTATTTTCCTTTTCAACTCCTTAAAAGATCCATCACAAGCCTTTGATCAATCAAAAAATACTCCATTTTGGTTTGGACTTAAAGTGGTGATTCAAAAAGAGATAAGTAACGGATGAATCTCTAGTAATATCTTGATAATAAAAAAACATAGGATATTAAAATCATTTTTGGGATGCTCACTAGAAACCACTGCCCAAACCATCTCTGGGTCCATAAAAATACATTGCTCTAAGATGATGTTCCCTATGAAGTGTTCCTATTCAATCCAAAACATTCATGTAGATAACTTAGAGTATAGCCAATGCTCTACTAGTGTAATCAATATGATGTCAAGATATTGGGAATGATCATAATGATTCTTGGAGTACATTAAGATTTCGACCACAACCACCACCACAAACTGGTTCAGATATGGATGAAAGTTAATGTTCATATAATCCATAAACACTGATGATGAATTTATCAACTCAAAGGGAATTACGACATACTCATAATGGCCATGCCATCTCTTAAATGATGTTATCAGTATATCTGATGTGTACACTCTAAACTAATGACACCATAATCTCATGTCGATCATTGAGAGCATAGAATCTCCCTTAAGCTGGTCAAATAGATTATCGATACACTGAAGTAGATATCAATTTTTCTCACTCAATTTTTATCATCTAGGAATCGACGAATAGGAATAAAATCCCACCATGATTCTCTTCAAACAAAACTGGTGATCCCCAAGGTGACGTACTTGGATATACAAATCCATTATCCTCTAACTCCTCCAAAGGGGTCTTAATATTTTGAAGCCCAGTCAATGCCATTTTTTTATGGTGGAATAGATACTGGGTCAGTATGAAACATGATATCAATATGGAATTCCACATCTCTCTCAGGTGGTAGATGTGAAAAGCCTTCAGGAAATACATCCTAAAACATTGCAACTACAAGTGGGAAGACATCTAGACTAACACCCTTGTCATCCATCAATAGACAAGAAACTTTGGTTGTGAGCTCTTCCAGTTGTTGAGTAATTTTACCTATTAATTTTTCTTAGATATCCCACTCTCCATGATGAATATACTGGTCACCCTTAGAAGACACAAATGTCACTTTTATTTGGTATCTATCGATGTGGGCTCGGTAGGTGACTAGACTGTCCATTCCTATAATCAGGAGGTAGCCCATTATATGTAGAACATATAGATCCCGTAGAAAATGATATTCCCAGATCATTAGTTAACATCCCTCCCATAGATAGATATATCTAGAACGCACTCCCAACAGTGTTTATATAGTCATTACCCCACTCAAAAATTCCACCATTAGAATCAAACCACGAATAAATATTACAGATATAAAACAATGAGAGACCCAAGTATCAATGAATTCACTGGTTAATGTAGAGGCTACTAGAATAGTACCTCTCAATATCCATGTTGTATCCTTGATATAAATAATTATATGATATACAACATGTAATTGTGATACAGAAATTTAATGTGATGTTGCCTGACTTTCGAGAGTAGCCCCACTATGATGATGCGGGTACTCCCATCGAGAAGCACTAAGTTCAATAACACTATAACCCCAGCCAGTATAACTCAAAATACTACCCCGACAAAGTTTACAACATCATATTCCCATACAATTAATATTCTCAGAAGCTCCTTTACTACCAATATATGACTACAATCTATAGAACTTATGTAGATGTCCCATGGTTTCATGGGATTAGCACTATACTAGTGGTCAGGAATAGTGACGTTGATAGTGTCATGTCCTACAAAACTAATGATAGGTCACCCCAGTGGGGTCCTATCCAACCGCCCATCCCATATGTGTATTATACCTCCCACTACCTTGGATAAAGTAGTCATAATGGTACTTCATGATCTCTATAGTCAAACCTCCTAATTATCGAATACCAACTACCTATATAGAACTGGAAGCCTCACTCATGTTCCCCTGAACTATGATATCCTGATCCACCACATCCATAAACATATTATGATTGATGATATTCACCTAAAACATAATATAATACTTAATTCCATCCTAAAAATATTTTTCCATAACATCCTCATCTCTTGTTAATGTTGGAGGAAATCATAGCAGATCTGTGAGGAGTCCACCATTGTTCATCATTAGTATTCCCCCATGTGATATTTTCATGAAATCAGTAGATTTATATTGTCATAGAATCTCTAGATAATAGTTCTCCAAGAACATATCCAACAATTCCTTCCATAACATGCCATCATTCTATCCATTTCATGCCTCAATGTCCCACTAGTGGTTCACTAATCCCCATAGAATATAACAATCCAACCTGACCCTCATCTCACCCAGAGTCTCCAAATGATAATGTGTTGTATAAATGGACTCAGTCCAGAATTCATCTCTCTCATGTCCACCCTCTCCAGTAAATGTGAAGGGTGCCGCTACGAAAACTACATTCTCAAATAATACATACTTTTTACAACTCGACCAAAGTATTTTCAAATGAATTTCCTGAAGTGAGAAAGTATTTCTTAAAACCCCTCCCCTTCATGTTCAGCTGAAACGATCAATGCCTCTAGTTCAGTAATTGAAAAATCATTCCTAAGAAAGCTCTTTAGTCATCCCACACATATCATTATTGAGTAATACTGTCTATTATTCCAAACACACATCTCAGGGCCACATAACGCAACATTGTAACTTTTATGTGAGAGGAATAGTCACAACAAGTCTTATCCCCCACCTCTTCACATGTTTAAAAAATGAGGTGTTATCACTTCCCTTAACCATCATACACCTAGGTTTTGGTTACCAGGGTAAACACACTATCATATTAATGTTTCTCATTTAGACACCAAATTATTATAATTTATTGTCAACTTATAATTCTACTCAAATGATGTTAGGAACCATTTTTATTTAAATTTCATAACTAGGAAAACAGTTCATGGTCAAAAACATAACCATAACCCATTTTACCCTATATCCCTAAGATGAATCTTGTAAATATATAATATTGGGTCCCTAGAATGATTCTTGAAACTCAATTTTCATGACTTTTCTGTCCACGAATCAATAGTAAAAAATTCTCTAAAATAAAAATCACATCACACCATAAGTGCATCACCCATGGAAAAATAATATTAAACTATAACTACAAAAAACTATAACAACTATCCAACCTCGAGTACTTGATTTTCCCCCCATAAAAGATATTTAGACTCCGATCCATGAGCTCATTTCCAAGTGCCAACTATTCATAGTCTCATATTTATCTTTCCCAAAATAGCAAGAAAAAATAAGAAGAAAGAAAACTTGAGATTATATACCACTTTGTAATGTCCCAACATATGAACCACATGATATTGCCCCGACACGATTCGCTGCACGACCTCAAGAATGCCTCCCCATATGGTAGAGTGTAACGACTAGCTTTAAAGGTGTGGTATGTAATTCATGGGGAGAGTATACCCTATTTTATTAGTTTAAAACACAAGAGGAAACAAAGAAAAAAATGTAGAATCATATATATCCATAAAAATACTCATGTCACAAGATACGAAAACATGAAATACAATAATAAACTGAATGGGAATAACATGCTATGCCAATATAAGTGTCAATTGTCTATAATGAAACTGTAATTAAAGGATCTACGACTCCTTAAGTAGGTTCCAATGAAGGTCTGGTCCCCTCATCCACAATCCATCCCAAATAAAAAATCCATCCTCGGTCGATTTCCCTTATGTTATCCTAAAACAAAGTAATCTACTTGAGTATAGATCATGCATCCCGAGTAGGGTGTCAGTACAACTATGTAGTACTCCACCAATAGTGTCTAAACTAATTAAATTCGAATTATATTGTATAATGTTATATAATAAAGAAGCTTAATTCATAAATAACCAATTATTTTTATCTAACAACCTTAACTCCATGGTTCCCATGGAGACTCATACTCTAATACTAGCTATGTCTTGTGTTAGAACCGAAAATGTTCTCTAGGAGATATCATATTTTAATAAATATTTAATTTAAAAGATCTATGTATTCAATGGTTCTATGAGTTTTCAATACATTATTCGACTCATACTGGAGATCAAATATTCTTGTGTGTGGCCATAACTCAGGGTGCCATTATTTCAATTCATTAATTTCACATTTATAAGCCTCATTTCCAAAGTGAAAAATAACACAACCATATGAATGATTACCATGTTACCATACTTAATCCTCAATATAATTACCATGTTCATATTCTTTTACTGATATGTATAATTACCATGTTACCAAGTATATTTCTCATTAAGATGATCATGTTCCCCTTATCTTACTCATATATATGACTACCTTGTTAGCAGTTGTACTTATCAATTTGGAATGACCATGTTCCCATACATTAATAAATAATTAATTCATAATTAATTGTCCAAATTAATCCCATTACTAATTCAAAAATTAGTTAAATACAACAAACCCATTAGTTAAGTCAACAATTAACTAAACATTTCAATCATCATTAGTTAACTTGATAAATTTATTAATAAATTTAATTATTTATATCCAAATAATCAATTTTTCTAGAATTAATTATCCCATTATATATCTAAACTCATCACAACTAATTCCCCTTTTAATTATGTAGATAATAATATAAAATCACATAATTAATTCAAAATTAATTATATCAACATAACCAATTTGATATGTTATAATTAATCCATTTATTAAATATGTAGACTAAAATTCCAAAATATCATAATAAATTTCCTAAAATTAATTACCTTATAAGGTAGCCCCTTATTCTTGTGATTAATTAGTTAGCTAATCATTCCATTCAAAAAAGATTTAATATATTTATAGGCCATAATAGTTAACCCAATTTAAGAATAAACTGAAAAAGAAATCTAGATATTCTAGAAATTTTCCTACATGCTTAAATCACATATTATTAAAATAATATTTTAGACCACTTACCTATATAAATTAATGGATGTTTCTCAACAGAAATCCACATAATCAGAGTAGGGAAACGATGTATGTATGAGTTCAAGATCAAAATCCCTAAATTATGAAAAAAGATATCATGATCTAATTTACTAGATCAAGATCTAAAATACTAGATCTAGACTTCACAAAATAGGTATATATATAAATAAAAATAAGATATATTCCTTCAGAAGATCAACAAATAAGAGATCATAGGTATTGGGATGAGATTCACTTCCCAAAAGAGGGGAGAAATTTCAACTTGAGATCTAAATCTTTGAGAATGAAGGTCGGATGGAATTGTAACCCATACAAAAAGATTTAAAATCACTAAAAATCATCAATTCATGAGACATGGTAAAATAAAAGGTGTTTCCGAGGTTTATGTAATTTTAAATAATTTTTTTGTGGGTAAAAAGAAACAACCCAAATAGATTCATGGGTTGGGGTACACGGTTTGTAAAAACCATGCACCAACCATGCAGACCTTGATCTCTAAGGTTTCATGCTTTCTTTTTTGGGGTGAACAGTTTTTTAAACCGTATGCCAATCGTGTGAACCGCACTACTTGGGATCACATGGTAACATGGGCTAGATGCACAGTTTTCCCTAACTGATTATCAACCTTGAATAAACTCATTTTCTCAAATTCTCTTAAGGACTCCATCCAAACATATCCCAATTCATTTCTTCAGTAAAAGATACTTAAATAAAACAAATTCCTAACATCATTCCCATTATAACACTAGATATGATCAGGAACATACAACAATTATAAATAAATTATCATGTTTATTTCATAATTATTTTCATAGTGTTATAACTGATGAGGTTGTAAAATTCACTATTGAATTTTTGTTTCTAATGATAATATCATTTCATATCCATATTATCAAATAGATCCAATGAATAATTACTTGATAATGATTTCATTCTCCCTTTCACTTCACCTTTGGGGGTGTATTTTTTTATAATAATTACAATTATAGGGGTATTTACATTAATTACAGAGAACTAAATAACAACACTACTAAGAAAATGTATATGTTTCCAAATATTTATTATATATTAGACAAAAAATAGGGAGAATTTTTTTATAATTCCCATCTGATTTAGATTTCAACAGATGAACATGAATGAAGAATACATTCCTTGGAAAATGTCTTAAACAATAAAAAATTATGTGTTTGTGGTTCTAACTCTTTTGAGAAAAAATATTCACTCTCTATTTATAGATCGAAAAAATATTTTTTTCAATTATTATTTGGATAAATTTATTGTGGTATTCATAAAAGATATTCTTTTATATTGTTAATTTTATGAGGATTAAGGGAAATATCTATAGATTATTCTAATAACCATTAAAACAATATATATTGTATGTAAAATTTATTAAATATGGATTTTGGTTGAAATATATTTATTTCATTTGGTATTTTATAAATATATATGTTATTATTATTGATCATTAGAAAAAAAAATGTTATAGTAGAGACTACAACCTATTAATTCACATGAGATTCATATTTTTCATTGATTAGTAGGTTATTACCAATAGTTAGTTGAAATACTTGATTATTTATCTAAGATGATAAAAATGTTAAATCGATAAAAAGTTAGATTCATTTAGATAATTCAATACGGTGATTATTTTGAATAATTTAAAACAATAATGATTAATTATTTTATTTTGGCCTTATTATAAAGAGACGTGTATTTTGTATAGTGATGCTTCCTTGAAGGGAAATAGTCTTATTTTGAGGAAAAATTATTAGGTAAAAACATTTTACCCTTTATAGTTAAAAAGAAATGAGAAATTTTTTCCAAACCATGATCACGAGTTTAAGGTATATATTTTCAATTATAAAATTTATTAACAATATTTATATATGGAAAATTGTGAAATATATACAAGTCAAAAAAGATAAAATTTTATATCCACTAAAAAAATTTAATCACAAGGGAATAGAGTTATTTAGATCTAATAAATAATTATGATTTTATAATTCACTGCCATCCATGTAATGAACACAATATAAAAGATTCTTTGTGTTGAAAGGATAATACATCATTAAACATGATAAGTTTAGAACATGATATTTTTTAATGATTTAATAAAAAATAAAATGGAAAATGAGTATCTACAAAGAAATATTATTTAGGATAAATTATTATACATTCATCATTGGAAGAAAAGTTATGTATTATTTTATAGAAAATCATGTTTTTACACAAATATTGACCTATTAATGAAAGAAATGTTTCATTTGTTTATTTGTGAGAAATAACATGTTATAAGTGTTTTATAGAGGTTATGTTTATGGGTGGAAGATACAGTAAAAAATTAATTATTGAGTTCACCTTATACCTCTTCATACTCTTACAATCATGTCTGTACAATGAAATAAAATTATATTTGAAAATATTATTGGTGGTATGGAAGAAAGAAATACAATGTGGATTATACCATGATATGATTGACTTGTCAACTGCTTAATGTTAGATAAAAAACAGAATAAGATGATTAATCAAATAAAAATTCATGAATGAATATGTGAGAATAGATAAATTTATTTCATTTTGTTATTTTCAAAAATATATGCAATGGTAATAATGCAAGACGGGTTGTTAGTGTTCCTTTAAACAACTTTTCTCATTTTCTTTATATTTTGGATTATATTTATTTAGATCTAAATTATCAACATTATCCTAAAAAGAGAGTCAAGTTACCTTTATTTCTATTTCTATTATATCTGACCATGATCTAAGGGTTACATACAATTATTTTAAGGTACATTAGTTTTCATTGGGTGCTAAAATTGGTTTATGTATAGATTATCATTCTTTTTCTTATGTAAAACCATATGATAATATTCAAATAGTATATTATATGGTAAGTGATAGATTGATTGAGTATCAATCTGGTTGGGATAAAAACATTTAATTATTATAATTCTCCGATAAGAAATGTTTCATTCATGTATACACATGATGAAATTAGATGCATTATATGAAAAAAATTAGACTCCATCAGGATGGAGTGAATACAGTGTGTGAAAATTGTTAGGAACTAAATTTAAAAAGTTTATTATTTAAATGTTTAATAAAATTCAACACCCTGTGATAGGATATTTTATAAGGATGAATAATTATGTTGATAACTGAATTAGTGAACATTTAATTGAGGTAGAAGACCATGTTTTTCTTGAAATATCTCTTTAGAAAGGTGTCATGATTTTCAGTGAGAAAGGTAAATTGTACCACCTATTTTTTGGTTCCATATGGAATTATAAATAAATTAGTATTAGTTACATAATGAGTAGACATAGGTTAAATTTTATTTTTGGTACATTAGTTGTTTCATGTTTCTTTTTTTAAAAATAACATACAAGATACATCTCATGCCCTCATCTTGGAAGAGATATAGTCATGAGAGTATCTTTCTTATGAAGAGAATATAATAAAGATTATTTCTAATAAAGATAAGGTGATAAAAAATAATGTAGCTAACCTAGTTAACGTTTTTTAGTAATTATATGTTTAATAATGAAATAAAAGTAACCAGAAATTTAGATGAGAAAAAATACCCCCATACATTTCATGTAATAAAATTATGAAGATATAATTTCATTAAAGTGGAAGAATGTGTGGACACAATTATTTTAAATGTTAAATTTTTTTTATTAAAATAAATTCTAGGGATTTATTTTAATTTTTATTATTATCACATTATAAATAATATTATTATGATTTGGAATACGAAAATTATTTTTCATATAACATGGGAAGCAATTTTTTTCTACATACTTTTTTTCTTTGTGGAAGATGTTAGTGATTAAAATTTTAATTTATAAATTTAAAAATTTAAAATTGAAAAATTGTTGTTATATTTTTGATTTAAAATGTCAATATTATCTTAGGGTTATTATTTGTGGTTTTTCATAAAGGGTAAATTTTGAGATGAATAATTGGGAATTCCATGTTCTAAAATGATATGAATTTTCTATTGCATAAGTATTCAAAGATAACCATTATGTTTTAGATTATTTTTAAAGACATATAAATATTTTTTTATGTCCCAAACAAATAATTGTTACAATAAAAAATTATATAGTTAGTTTTGTTGAAAATTAAATTTTACATTAAAAATGTGTTTTGAATATCAGATTACCTTTAGTTATACATACTTCTATCAAATTAAATTTCACCTACCTATACAAATTAAATCATGTTAAATGGCTTTAAAATTTCAAATAATATGCTTCTACATAGGTAATATGGCTCATTTCATTTTTTACACACGAAGAAAAATTTTATTAGAAAACTTTTAATCGTTGGGGTAAGGCCTAAAAAATAATGGGGTTAAAAAAAGAGATGTGATTTGAAATATAATTAAAATGTGTCTAAATGTGGTTTTTGAGTGTATTTTTTTTTTAAATTTTATCCTATATTTTAAAATTTTCAATTTTTTCTTATAAATGAATTGAGTATTTTATTTTTTATATATTATGTAAACAATATTTTACAAGAGTGTCAATCCCCTAATTTTAAAAAGCATCCCCTATACACCTCACAAAATTAGAGAACCCTATATTGATCAAAACCTAAAATATTTCTACCACACATTCCTTCCCATATCCTTATAGTTATGGCCTCCCTAAAATACAAATTTCTGAAGTATTAAAAAGGGTCTTCAAGGACGATATCCAAGGAAAATGTAATAGTATTAACCTAGTTATTTATTGTTTCATCATTCTTTCACCTCATAAAAATATATTATATACCTAAAAACATATTCAAATAATTATCATTTTCCACCTCAAATTTTATTATATTGTTGAAACATAAATTATCTATCTTCCTCTCATCCCATATAAAATGAAAACTTCACCCATGTTATGAGAAGAAAACCAACCCCATAAATGTTGTATTTCATTTTTAATCAACACCATACATGGATGGTTATAAAAGTTAATTTAATAAATGAAATTGATATTCATTATATGATTATTGGGTTTTCATGAAAACTTGTAAGAATATTAAAATTTTAATAGCAAATAGTAATCATAAGATCTAACTGTATAAACATTCTTACCAAGTCACATTGAAATTAAAAAACATTTACTATTATATTTTATTTTTATTCACCATAAATCTCTTATTGAATCTAATTTAACACATTAATGAATCTTTTTTCAAAACATTAATGTTCTAAAATATTACTATATGGCCCAAAGGACTTCATTTTTATTGATTTTTGATAACACCCATTCAAGGGATGAGGGGGAACCCTTACAAGGCCTATAAGCTTAGTGATTACATAGACCATAGGCTTAAGAGACATTACCTGACCTGGAGGTCTTAGGGAATTAAACCAGAATATAATTACAAGGAACATTCCATCCCTTGCATCTACAACATGTTGGTAGCTCTCTACCCTCACAAGTTCGTCTGGATAACCATCACGCACATGCACAATCTGGTCTTTTTGGCATAACCAGACCTTCTAATTATTTCAAATCCATTGGTTCTTCTATGGTTAGTATACCTACTCTGAATACTCTTCTAGGGCTGCTCATTTTTTGTAGAGTATGACTGGGAATATATAAATGGGCCAAAGGCCATGAGGTGTCCTGAATGCCTTATTGGTGGCCCAAAATCCTTATTGACCCGATGTCTTGGGTGGCCTGAAGGCCTTAGGAACTCTAAGCCCAAACCGGTGACCCAATTTGAATAGTTTCGGCTGCTAATGAAAGGAGCAATACTTGCTACAATAACTGCTATATTACACGCACAATGTCCAGTACTACTATAGTGTACAGTACTGCTACACTACCTGCTATAGTACTGCTACTGTAACAAAAAATTATGCATCCTCTTTGCTTCGAACCTGGGTCTCTTAAATTCACTTAAGGATACTTCACAAACAAGGCTGAGGATCATGTACAAAATGTGTGTAAGGTTAACATTGAAATCCAACTAAAAGGAACCTCCAGGCCCCAGAGCATGCCACATGTTCCCCAACATGGAAAATTTATTTGAATCGACCTGTGAATATTACACATAGTGGTCGAGTCTAGTAGGACTTGAGCCTGGGCTAATTCCCATGGAGAGAGAGGGGTACAACCAGCAGGTACCACTCAGTTAACACCCTATGTGTGACATGTGTAAGGCTAACACTCAACTACTACTTGGGGGACCCTCCAGACCCCAGAGCGCTCCACACGATCCCTAGATTGGCGGATGGATTTGAATTTCCTTGTGCATAATACACATAGTGTCCATGTCTGGAAGGACTCGAGCCTGGTCCAATTCCGGCGGAGAGCGAGGGGTACAACTAGTGGGTACCACTCAGATAACACCCCATGGGATTCTAAAATATAAATATTATGACTATTAGATAATTCATTGTAATCATATGAATGTTATAATATGTTCTTATTTAGGTCTTTTAACCTCCAAAATTAAAAAAGTTATAATGTTTATTTCACTCATGATTCTAATTAATTTAA
The DNA here is from genome assembly GCA_963277665.1 of Viscum album. Lineage (NCBI taxonomy): Eukaryota > Viridiplantae > Streptophyta > Magnoliopsida > Santalales > Viscaceae > Viscum > Viscum album. The sequence goes on along the minus strand of OY728147.1, from coordinate 1,466,220,481 downwards.
AAATCATAATATTTTCCTAAAAATGATTAATTTATGATGTTATCAAGATTATATGAATTTTAAATTTCTAATGTAACAATGGAATAAAATATGAAAAGTCATGTTTACATTAATGCATCAAAACCAATCAAATAAATCATAATTCATAGAAGAATATTTATATCATAACTTATTTATACCCATTTTATACAATTAAATGAAAACTATACCATAATTCAATTTGAACAGATATAACAATTGCAAAAATAATTTTTACTGTTACTAGGACAACAACACTGTTTATGAGATTATGAACTTAATAACACAATGATGTCCAACACGAACTATACTAATTTAGTATGTAAATAAAATACAATACTAATTGAAATAAAAGGGTTAATAATAAAAGAATAACCTTGAAAAGCGTTTGAATCTTATAAATAATTAATAATTATTTACTTATTAATGATTCCATTAGTTTTTTAATGTGGTTTAGGACTCAAGAAATGGAAATTATCATTAATACCACATTTTAATCATCCTATTGTTTTCCATTAAAATATTTCCCTTCCATATCCATATTCAAGAAACAATTCAAAAACAAATTCCCCATTCTGTAAGGATTATTTATGGACACACTCAACTATCCATAAAATTGATTATATTTAGAATTTTAAATATGGGTTAAATTTGAATTTCTAATAAAATGTAAAATATATGGCTACCCATTATCATGGCTTCCATTACCATCCTCTGCTCTCGCCCTTCTAGGGTTTCGAGAGTCTCCCTGTGGCGTCAACTCTTTCTCCCGCTTCTTCAGCCTTCTTCACTCTAGGTTCTCTTCATTATCTTTCCCAACTTCCCAGTGACCCCTCCTTTCTATGATTCCCTCCTTCCTGGATCAGGTTCCCCAAACCCATATTCTCCCCCATCTCGGTTTATTTCCCTTAGCGATGGCAACCATCTTCTCTCTTCCCAAATTTGCATTTTTCTCCTTCTACTACTAATTTGTTCCTATTTCTATTTATCAGTTCGATTATCTTTTGGAGATCTAGGTTTTCCACCTTTTCTCCTTCTTCTACCTATCATTTTTTCAGTTTTCTTTTTTCCTTTTATATGCACCGACACTCGTGATGTTCTTGGATTTTCCGTTTTCAAATAATTCTTATCGTTTTCCTCGTTCCTATTAGGTTTTTTTATGTCTGTTCAGCTAGGGAAGATTTGGTGTTTTAATACTTTGGTTTCTAGTTCATTAGGATGGTTAGGTGTTGGATTTTTTATTGGTTGAACCTATTGGAGACAATGTCTATTACAGTTCGATTATTATTTTTCTGTGGGTTTGCTGTTGCTAGCCATTCCATGACTTGATATGGAGGTTTGACTACTTTTACTCTTCTCTAGCCTCCAGATCCGTTGATATTTTCTAGGTCGGTAGGGTGACATGGTTCCGAGGAGGCATTGGTAGGTGTTCATGGGAGTGGTAGGTTGTTCCATGAGGCGGGACTGGTGTTCAGTCATGGGTAGTTCTGTTGCTTTATTGGGAGTATTTGTGATAAAGATGGTGGGGCGATGGGTTTTCTGGTTTAAAAGATCTTCTTTTGACGCTTATTTATTTGTCAAGGTGTTCCCAATTTTTTCTTTGGTGATAAAAATAGTTCTGTGACGATGAGGATATTCAAAGATGTTCAGAAGCATCAGTTGTGATGTTCCTTCTGCTCAAACTATTCATGATCATTTACCATCCAAGGTGTTTGTCAATGGTTTGTGTGATATCTTCAATTCGAAAATTTGAATCTTGGAAGGTTGTATGTGGTGGGATCTTTTTGTTTTCGTGGTGGAAATCTGTTCATTCAAACTGTTTTGGTATCTATGTTTGAAATTTGAATTTGGTATTTGGAATGTTTTTTTATGAATTTTGATTGTGAGATTCCTTCTATGCCAAAAAGTGTTTTATTTAGAAAATGAAAAAAGGGATTTTGGTTAAAAAAATGTGAAAGGAATTTGTTTTTTATTTTTTCCACTTGATCATATTTTACCAAAATTATATTTATCCTTTAAGTTTAATTTCTATATTGTAATAGGATAATTACTTATTTACTCAAATTATGTTAATTTCATTATTTAATAATGATATTTTCATTCATTTATTACATATATATTTATTTGTAAAATTGAAATATCACATCAATAAATTAAGATATAATTTTTTGTAAAAAATATATGATGATGTAGTAAAAAAAATATTTTTATGAATAATTATATTTTTATATTTAAATTTTTTCTCTAAAATCTTAATTATATGAATCTCAGTATAGTTTCTTTATTATATATATTGATTTTCTATTTAGTTATCATTATAAGATAGATTAATGAAAAATGAATTTAAATTTGATTCATATAATTTTTTTTAGTTTCTATAAACGAGTGAGCTTAAACATATGATATATATCAGGATTCATAGAAATTTATTAATGATGGGGGTGAAATTTATCTTGAGTGTATCATTTAATAGAAAGAAAAGAACTAATATTGGGAATATTTCTATGGTAAATGAGTTCAATTATGTATTATTGATGATATTATAAGTTTTATTTTTGATCAGGAGGTTGAAATCATTGTCAAATTAATTCAAAATTATAATCCAATTTAAAGAACTATGTATTGAACTCTTCAAGTGGATATATTGAAGTTAAAAAATGATTAAAAAATGCATGAAAATTATTTGAGTTTTCCCCAATCATCACATTGGGGTGTTAAAGTTTTATTTTTTATAATGAAAGATGGTTATACGAGGATTTTTATGGATTTTAAAGTTCTCAATAATAATACTAATAAAGAAATAATATTTTCCTCATATCATTAACATTAATGTTCATATTTTTATAACATAGTATTTTTTTAAAATATTGACTTTATAACTATATATCATAAGCTAATGATAAACAAATAAGTAATTCTTGGGAAAAGGTATGAAGTATTGTATGAAAATTATGAGTTTGTTCGTATTTTATTAGGTTAAATAATCACCAAAAATATTTCTGTATATATTTAAGATATTTTTAATGAGTATTTGTATAGATTATTAGTGGTATTTATCAATGATGTAATTTTCTTTTATCAAATTTATGAAAATTAAGATGAAAATTCAAGGATTTTTCTTCAGGCCCATTCATAAAATAAGTTTTCTGAAATTTATAGTATATGTGAATTATTATTAGAGTTTATTTATTTCTTTATGAATATTATAAACTAAGATTTCATAACATTTTATCTTTATGAAACAAATGTGGTGAAAGAAAGAACATGGTCTATTAATTTCTCTAAGATTTGATGTTTTTATTGACTATGGGTTAATATTGATACTTTGTGGAAATATTTTATTAGTAATCGAACTGACTAAACAATTAAACATGAATGTGGGTTAGATTAATTTTGATTATTTATTGTGTCGATTTTTTTTTGGAATTTAATAGTTTATTAATTAATGATACAATGTTTCATTTATCATAATGAAATGTGGAATTTTTTATTTATTGTGATTTTTCATTGAAGGATCTTTGTTTTAGTTTGGTGAAAAATAATCGCGTAATTTCATATTTATCACAATATTGAGCTGTTATGATAAAAATTATCCAATGAACGATTTGGAAGATGTTGCTATAATTTTTTCATTAAAAAATTAAATGAAAAATTAATATAGGTTAAAATAGTATATATATATATATATATTGATTACATAATATTAAATTATATATTCAATCCGAAAAATTTGTATATGAGGTAGAGGAGATAGTTGAAAATAATAAAGGATTATTATTCTATGTTTCAATAGAACCCAGTTAAATAATATAAGTTAACTCATTATTTAATTTAAATTGATAATAAATCAATAAACAAAGCAAAATTTGTAACATGATCCTATAGTTAATTATTTCATGATAATAAAATTTAATTTTTTGTACATGTAAACATATTTTATTTTGGAAAAAGTATTATTACATTCATATTTTTAAGATATCTCATTATATACTATGAAGATATATAATGATTTGTACATAAATGTTGAATTGGTTTAGGAAATAATGTTTCAATTTTTTAATATTGAAAAATATAATGTTTTTGATTTAGAAATATGTTATGTATAACTTTTGTATCACCAGATAAAATGAAATTATTTAGAGTGTATCAATTCCCTTAGTATTATATTTATCATTGTAACACTAATTTAGATAGTGATCTTTGTGAATGTAATTCGTGGAATAAAAAATTAGAACTTTTTGCTTATACCCAACAAAAACAACTAAAGGGTATTCTTAAGTTGTATTCAATTATATAGTATATATAGGAGAATATATCCATATATTTTATATTGGTATTACGAAATACATATTGAGGTTATAATAAAATGAGGATTATTGAAATAAAATGAGATAATTTTATCATTTAATTTATATATATGATAAAAATTATTTATTTCAGATTTCTTAATTTTAACTTAATGACATAATCAAGTAAAAAAATTGTTCAATCTCTCTTTTTTTCTAATAATGATAATGTTATTACATCTAATTTTGGGAAGGTAAATTTGTATTTAGTTGGGTACTGAATTATTTCTCCTAACAATATTTCATCCTCAATCTGATGGAATGTTGGGAGAGAGATTATAAAAATTAGAGGATATGATGCAGTTTTTCTCATTAGATTGTCAAGGAGGATTGGATTAACAGAAGTCATTGGTGGAATTTTATTTTAAAAATTTATTTCATTTCATTATAAATATGAAACCAATTGTGTTAATATATAAAAATAAATGGAATAATAGAGTCTGTTGGGTTGAATTTAGTGAGATAAAATTAATAGAATAAGAAATGATATATGATTTTATTAAAATCCTAAAGATGATTCAACACCATATAAGGTCATCTTATATTAGGTATAATATTATTCAATATAATTAGGGAAAATATATTTATATTTAGGAAGGTTATTCTCTTTTTTACATGTATCTCTATGATGATTGTTTGATTGTATTCAGAAGGATGGTGAAATAAATCCTAGATTTTCTGTTTAGAAATTAAATTATTGATAATGTGGGATTAGTTTCAAAAATGTATCATTGCATATATTTTTATCTAAAATACAATATTTATTTAATTTTATTTGTTAGGGAAGTACGTACCTAATTAATTTCATGAACTAGTCCATGAAGTAGTACAATTAAGAGTGGATATTTATTATAAGGAAATGTCAGTGTAGACTCATGATCCTAGAGGCAAGGTGTTTTGAAATAAAGAGACTCTTCTAATTATAGTTTTGTATGAAAATGATACGAATGATTTAGAAAATTGGTAACATCAAAGGTCTATGATAAGAAAATATCCCTAACTATTTATCAACACAATAAAATTTTGAGGATCCAATTTTTATAAGGCTAATGTGATGAACATGGTTATTTTATAATGAATTAATATTTTATTTTATTCATATTAATAATATGGATTAAAATTAATATATATTATTATAATAATTGAAATAATAATATTAATATATGAAAAAATAATATTAAATTTCATTTAGAAAAAAGTAGTGTTGTTCTAAATAAATTAATATCTATGTGTTATACTGTTTTTAACAAAAAACTAGTTATGAATTTAAATTTTATAAATTGATATTCATTTTTTCATTCAACATATCATAATTTTTATTTGGTTGATTTTTTGGGTTTTTTCTAAAAGGGATAACATTTTAATGGATAGTGTAACGTACCATATTCTCCAATTCCATAAATTTTCCATTGACTATGAATTACATGGAATATTTTTTTTTCTTATTTTTTATTTCACATAACTTTCTTTTTATTACTTATAAACTAAAAAATTTCATGAGAAACAATACCATACATTATTTTGGTGAATGTTAATTTTCAATATTTAAATAAAATTTTTAATATGATTTTTTATTATATTATTTTTACTTATATAATTTTATTTCCCGTATTTTTTGAGATATTTTTTTAAAATGGGTATAATATTTGGACTAAAAAATTTAAAATTTGTTATTATAGAATATTCTAGTTTTTATAAATATTGATAAGTTACTTAGTAAAAATGTTTTCATGAAACATAAAGTATAAAATGTTGGGGGGGTTTAAACTAAGGTATAAAGCCTATAATATAAAAAATATAGGAATAAATTTGAATTTTTTACCAGATTTTTTAATCTTCAAATCCTATCATCGATAATTACCAATTTTAATGCCATATAAATTTAGTATGACATTTATTATTTATTAATAAAACGTGTTTTTAGAAGAGTTCCACTCCCATAAAATATAGAAGGATACCCTTCCCAACTCACATATACACAGATATTGAGCCCTTTATATTGTACAATTCATACAAACATTACTACTTGACACTCTTTCAATGGTTCTTTTCATTATAGTTTTCCAAAAAAGACCCCTAAAATAAGGTTCTAGGAAAGGAATAATGGTGAAAATCCATGGAAGTGGTAAAAGTTTAAATTGAGTTCTTTCATGTTAAATTCCTCTTAAATTTACCCCAAATATCTTATAAACATAATAATTTTTTAATTTTTTTATTATGGTGTACTATTATTATGTTGTTGAAACAATAATAATTAACTTCTCTCCCATCCCTTAAAAAGTTAATGTAACTCCTCTATTACGTATGAATTATCATCTTCATGAATGAAAATTATTTTTTCACCACTATCATACATGTACAATATTAAAAATTTATTTATTAGATAATATGATATTTAAAACATTATTATTTTTCTTGGATGATAAATGATATATTCAATAAAAATATTATTATTAACTGGACAACATTATATTTAGCCACCTAAAACATGTATAACAACACATTGAATGAAATATATTCTTAACATTATATTTCATTTATCTTTTTCATCTACTTATTATAGAATATAATTTATCAACTGATGAAAATGTTTTCTAAATCATTTTGACTCTAAAAAGTTGTATTATTATTATAAAATATTATATTTTTCTAATTCATTCATTATTGATTATTAATTTTTGGGTTAGTTTTAGCACCTAAATTTAAAACGTTTTCATGATTATATAATGGTGACATATCAATCACAAAAAATAATTATAATTAAAAACTCCTGGTTAATTTCAACTACTAAAAACTAGTTTATCAATTAATATTCATGGAAATGTATCTATATCAGAACCTATTAAACTTTATTTATATAATTATAAAAACACTATACCGTTAGATATTTAGATCATATATAACAATTTTAATTTCAATTTTTATGATTACATGGATATCAAATATCTTAGGATAATTTTTAATAAAAGAATCCCAAAACATACAATGTTAACTTCCAAAATTTAGTAAATAAATAATGCTTGATAATTGTTGAATAAAATGAACAATAACAAAGGAATAAACCTAAAATATGTTATATGTAAATTAATAAATGACAGAATTTTTTTATTTACGAGGGTAGAATTTATTCAATGTATGTATGAGTTTGTGGTAAGATATTTTTCATTAAAACATTGTTCTAAATATTTAAAAGTTTTCTTTTGGAATATTTATCTTCCATATATATCATCATTCTGTTTTTTTATAAAATTTTTTATCTATAATAAATTGATTGTTTATGATCATTTTAAACTATATTTTACTTTATTAATAATGTTTAAAAAATGTGTCTTTTTAATGACTTGTATATCAGTTATTTTTTATTATATTTTATGAAGTGTGAAAAAATGATTTTTATTGTTTTTTATGATATTATTTATTAGATACTATAACCATTATTTCTTTATTATTGTTCAATTAGAGTACACCATATTTATTCAAATAAGATCATATTATTATTATTATTTGAAATTATTTTTTTTAATGTTATTAATATATAATGGATATTTCTTCTTTTATTTATGGGATAAGTGAAATTAATTTTTCTTATAGGATAAAATTTCTGTTTTTTTTAGTTTGATGATAAATATAAAACCATCCATGTGTATTTTTTATGTTATGATACTTGAAATTATAAACGATGATGGGTGAACCATGTATATAACTCTTCATTACATTAGGTAATGATTTTGTATTTGAGGTTAAAATTTTTGAAGTAATCGAATAGATTATTTCTTTTACCAGGTTATATAAAACTATTATTTAAAAGGGGGGATGAATCCCAAACATGAAACAGTTTTCATGGTTCCTCTATTGATTTCATTAATTATAGTGGTTTTATAAAATAATGGTTCATTTCACATGTGATTATGATCATAATATTTATTATGTGAAAAGGAATATATTTTCCCAGTCATTCTTGTTTTTCAATGTACTAATGGGTTTAAAATTATTATAAATTTTCATGGGATGATTTGGAAACTAAATACATAATATAAATAATTTGATTATATGTTGGGTTTGTGTGAGGTATTATTCCTTTATATAGCTCTTATGCTTCTTCTGAGGTTCCCAATATCGGATCCCATTAATGGATTATGATTAGGTTTGTCCAATAATATAGATTGTGTGATATGGATAATAATCATGGGTCATATAGTGATGACTGGATGAAGATTAATTTTACCACAATTTTTTTGGTTGCTATATACTAGCCTTGGCCTAAAAATAACTTTGTTTCATTATATGTATATGATTTTATTTATTGTTTTGTTTTCATTTTCTGTAATAACATAGGTCATAAATGTCTTATTTATTTAATATTATTTTTTTATAATATAATTGTGTATTTCATTTTACTAAAAATACTTAAATTAATTTCCATACCACTTATGGACGGGTTATACAGGATTTCTAAGAATAGACTTCTTTGGGATTAATGGATTTCAAGGCTAAAATTATTCCAAAATAAATATTTTTTGATGCCCTAATACAAGTCTCATATGCGGGGTGATCGAGATATCACGTTGGCCATTTATAAAGATCCAAAGGAGTGTTCAAATCAAGGGATATTTGAGTGGGTCATTTTTAAAAAATGGTGAAATGTATGTACATTGAAGAGTTATATTAAATAAATGACATGGAATTTGTTATATGATATGAAATATTAAATAATGTGATAAAAAAATTTAATTCACAGAAATATAGCTTTCAAAGAGATATACTCTTATCTCATGATGTTTACATACCACTTAGAGTTATATATCCTATATTTAAATATGTTATATATGATTTAGTTAATAATTCCATAAATATCCTAGAAGTATTAAAATTTCAATGACTTTGATGCACATTTCACCTTATAAAACATAATAATAAACATATTTTGAAACTACATCCTCAACTATTTTCATTATACAGAAAAACGCGTTTGTAAAATATTATAATACAATTATCACTTTTATGTAAATATTTGTAATAAAAATTTTCCAATAATTCATTCATATATGTTAATATTTAGGGACTTATATCACTTAAAATTATTTCCTAATTCCTAATAATAAAAAATAGTAACCTTTATCTAAGGGTCAATGAAGAATAATCCATAATTGGATCTAGAAGTATTTCCATCAAACACATGTATTTTTATACAATGTCCCACTATAAATATCTCACATACTAGGTATTATCAAATAATATCTTTTTGCATGAATTCAATAATATCCCCAGGACATGGATTATATTAATATCATATTAGAAATATCATCTATTGTTGATTCTCCATGTAATAACTGATCAATATTGGTGGATTCATCATATATTAATTATTTAGTTGAAAGAATAACATGCTACCTATAAATGTTAGTGGATATTTCCCATATCACAAAAATATTTATAAGCCTATCATTTTACTTACTTTCTCAAAAGGGAAAAATTTATGTATAGAAGATAGAAGGAGAAATACCAGGTCAGAAAATAATAATGAAATAAATTATCGACAACATTTTGAAACATGGCCTTTTTAGATCATCATTATGGATTTCATAATAAACGTACAAAAGTATGGAGATTGGAACGAAGGGTACCTTGTTATAATCATGTAATAGGGAATTTAAATGATATTCACACCCCAAAATATACTAAAAATAATTTCATAGAAATTAGATGTGGTATACTAATGTGGAAAAATATACAAAAAGCCATTATTTCATCATATGAGAGAATTTTAATTTTAATTATTATAAATTATTCACATTTGTATTATAATACCATCACAACTCATGCCATCCCATGATGATCATTGGCAGTGGATAACATAGAGATTTATCTCTATAAGACTAATTATCATTGGAATCTGATTATTTATATTATATAATTTAATTATAAATAATATAGAATATTATTTTGATAATATATTAAATTTATATGTTTTAAAACTTTATTAAGAATACATTGGAATAACTATATACATTAGTTTATTTTATACTTCTTCTAATATATAATGAGCTTAAAAAAACTTTAATAATTATAGTTTAATTAAATTTATAATAACATGTTACACTATTATGTTCCACATTATACAAAACTCGACAGCTATCTGAGAAAAAAATACTCGCTCTAAAATCATTACTTAAATTAAATTCATGATGTAATTTAAATTTGGTTAATTGTGTATCAGGATTATTTTTTCTTTTGTTCGACACATGATTTTTTTCCAAATAAATTCACCTCAGAATATTTAATATTATGATGAATATCACGCCCAATATGTCACCATAAATAATTTTTTTCCCACTACTTATATTCCTTATTTTTATCCATTAATTTTTGGTTCTCTCTATTTGTAATATTATTGTTATTGGAAAAAAGTTTGAGATGTATTATTAGGGGAGAGATTATATTAACCTTTAAAAAACAATATATTTTGACTATTGTTATTTATAGTGTATATTTGTAGTGTTGGAACGCAACTTTTTAGAATATGTAGACCAATTCTGTTAGTGCTGAGGTGAGATAGTGGTTCTTTACAAATTAGGCACACAATTTGGGGTACAATATTCAAAACCGTGGGCTCTTTCAAAAATAATTATATTTCTAAATAAATATTTATACCATAAATTTTTTAATATAATTTTTCTCTCCTTTAATCCTAAAATTATTTATCCAACAATCACACATGGGCCCCTTTATCCTATTCTCATTTCAAGGATTTCAATTGGAATCAAATCAGGTTTGCAGAATATTTAATTATGTAAATTCCACCCCCACTATTCATGGATTATTTCCCTCTTTACTCGTTATTTTTATCTTCTATTACGGTTTGGAGTAATAGTGTGTTTTCTAGAAAAATTTTATGGTTTATTTATTTTATTGTTTATAGTTTTCTATTTCCCCTCTAGTATCCTAGTTTACATCCATGGTTGATTTACATCATAGGTGAGCAATTCATAATAAATTTCAATGGTTTTGTTTTATTGATTGTTGGGGGTTTTCAGAAGTGTAATTATTCAATTAACCAAACATGATTATAAAAATTTATAAATTGTTTTTTTACATTTTATATAATGGTATTTTTAGAACTATATAGGTGTGTTTGGAAAATTTAAAATAATTTTCCATTTTTATTGAAATGTAAATGGATTGAAATGGAATGTTTCTTTCAAAAAGTGAAATAAATTTTGAAATTTAGTTATTAGGAAAGTGGATGGAATATGTGCACCCTGGAATCATAGATTTTATTATTATCTTATGCATTTCTTGGTAATGGTATTCCTTCCCTAAAATTTGAAATATGACATAATAGTAACATAATCACTTGGTCTATGATTTGGGTTTATTTTGGAACATTGTTCTAGACCACCAAAGTTGATCATGATGGTGAGAAATTGTGAATGTTTTGATCCCCATTAGTATAAGTATAATAGTATGAGTTCTAATTTTGATCACCCAATGGGTTTTCAATCATTCATGGATTTTTTTTAATATTATTGTTATTCATTATCGATGTAGTGATGATTTCAAAAAATTATTTCTTGTAATACGCTATCAAACATATATGTTTTATTTTTCCTAATAATTTTCATTTATAAATGTATCGAGGAACCCTAATGGATCTTATTCTTTTACCCTATATACACCAAATGAGTGTATTCTAAAATTCTATTTTTAGATATATAGAAAATGAATTCACCATGTAATGGTGATGGGAATTGTTTATAACATATAATGCTTGGGTGAGGGTGGTGACATAGTGGGAGGTTGACCCTAATGTCATGTGATGATGAGTAACTCTGTACATTTTTTTAATTATTTTAACATATCATTTTAAATTTTTTTTTCCCATTTTGGTTTCCCATATCGTATTTTATATATGATATGCTTAAGGAGCTATTGCACCACTGATAAGGGGAGGTTGAATTACCGGTGAATTTTTAAAAATTTCATTCTTTTGAAATTGAAAACAACAAACCTGTTAGGATCCAATCAACTTCTATTATTAATCAACCACTACTAAATATATTATAATAAAATAGAATAGGAACATAATAGTTTTATATGGTTTGGCCTCAATGTGAGCCTACTCATTTTTTGTGTTTATTTTTATTTCCTAGTCATAGATTCTTCTCTATAATCACTAAATGATACAAAATACTTTTCTTCAATAGCATAAAGGAACACTATAATTTCTAGAGACCCACTACAACAATAGTTTCCCATTGTTTTTTATAAAATTATTAAAAATGATTCAATAAAGATCACATTTGAATATTGGCTACTTCTGAAACTATTGATGAAGATATTAGATTTAATATCTTAATTTAGAATATATAGAAATCGATCACTGTTGGAACATCAATAGACTTGTTCTTCCTCAAAATCTCAAAATGTATTATTTCTAAAATATATACTACTGTTATAGTATGAGAATTTTTAATTTTTTCTATTAAATAATTACTGAATAGTATATTTACCCTAATAACTAATTGTATTTAATATATATACTTCTTCATAAAATTATTTAAAAGTATAAAACTTCATATTTCTATGAATTTATCCTCTTAATAGAGGAATGCATTTTCTAAAGGACTGAACATTCTAAAAATAATTACTCTACAAAAATATAAACCTTCATCTTGATAATAAAACAGAGTGAATTTTTTTCTCATAAATATCTCTACAATAAAATTCAATTACCTTTATACTCTTATAATTAACTCACTATTTATTAAAATATACCAATAATGTAATAATTATTTAATGAGTTATCATATAGAAAAATATTTTAACCATTTAATTGTATATTACTATGAAAAAAACATATCACTTCTCTATGAAAACAACATGGTATCTTCATACTACATAACTCACAAAGCATTCATTAATATTTATGGAAAACACAACCTTCATGGTAGGTAATATTATTTTTTTTCAAAAACTCTAATTTCATATAATATTCAATAAAAACATAATTTACTTATCTTAAATAGTGTAAATTTTTTTCATTTAGAGTCTCTCACTTGCATAACGACTACACAAAAACGAATTTATATTCGGATAAAAAAATTCACAATATAAGGTAATTTTTACACAGAAAATAGTTATTTATTATTTCATACTTCCATTCCTAGAGATAATTTCATATGCTATGTGTCTTTTTATACTGTAAATTCTATCTTCCTGGTGATTATGTTTAAAAATAACCTACACATCAGTAACATCACCTCATCATCATAAAATGTCAATATAGTTTTCTGAATAATATACTTACCAATTTTTCAGACTGTCATTGAGATTCTAAAGGTCATGCATTGTGTATGAACTCATATGTGGTTGCATTCAATTTTTGACAAGAAACTACACTTAATATAAAATATCAATTTGTATATTGTACACTAAATATGTAAAATAAACATAAAAAATAAATTTTATTTTTTTAGGAAATACACATTTAAAAAAATTTCAAACTCCTTTGAATAATGGTTTTAACTATAATAATGTCAAAAATGTATGTTTTTGCAGCATAAAAACTCCCCATTCGTGGAATAAATTGGCATCACAGATTGAAAATGATCACAGATAAGAAGAGTAGATGACTTGAATCAATATTAATGGATAACATATGTTATATTAATTTTTGTTTAAAAATAAATAATTTCAGCTTTAAAAGTAGAGTCCCACATTGGACTCCAAACTACATCGAGTCCTACTTAATAAGGGAACCACATCTTGTATGTACACATAGTGTAGTCTTTTTAGATAAAACCTAACGATTTAAAATCTCCACTATGTGTATAATAGAGACTATATTTCAATTTTCCTTTTATGTATCTAAAATCACTCTTAACAGTTGAAAATTGAGAATAGTTTGGATCACTCTAAAAAATGACACATAGAGTAACTACAGAAGTTATATTTTACCTTGATGCTATTAGATATAGAAAAATTACAATGATTATTATGATTTATTTCCAATTAAAACAATATTTATCTTCATCCTTTCATAATTATTTCATGATTGAAGTGGTTTTTGAAACCTCATTTTCATTTTCCATTCCATAAAATTTCAACATTTCCTGGCAATATTTTCTTGATATAGAAATATGTAATTCTTTTTATAATCAATATTAAATCTTATAGTGTATTTTATCTAATAATTAATTTAAATGCAAAGATTACTTTTCATACTATCAGTGAACTAATCTCATAAGAACTCATTATATCCAGAAAATATGATTTTACACACATATATAATTACTATGAGAGTAACTTTGGACATCCCTCTCGCATAAAAGTTACTGTCTACATTTCCTTATAAAAATCATATTAATTAGAAACAATCAAATTTTTTTATATTAGGATATTTGGGTTTGTTTCCAATCATACATATATCTCTTCTATATATATAATTATTTAATAAATTTCTAATAAAAAACTATGAAATAATTTGATATAGATATCTTCAACTTGATAACCATTCAAAGAAAAAAATTTCACTTCCTTTTTCTAAACATTGTAATGATTATGTTATTCTTATAGGGAGAAAATCATAATGGTATCTTGTCAGAATGATGGTACAAATGTATCTTCAAATTAAATACCTTACACTTGAGAATATCCTTTCCACATCAACCTCTCTTTGTTCCAAGATATCTTACATTCTTCATTTTTATTATTTTTGATAACACACTTTTTGTTAATAAAATTTAATTTCTATGTATTGGAACCAAAACCTATATAGAAATTTTCTCAATATGATAATTTTTCTCATTCAGATATTGTATGGACTTCTCATGATCTACTGATTCAGCCAATGTATACTGTTTAATTTGAGATATAAGAATTGTTTGATCTAAAGCTCCCAATATTCTTCTTGTTTGAGCTGGATCCTATTGATTTCTAATAATATATTCAATTTCAACATTTTTGATAAATTATTTATACTATTTTTCCTTAGATCCAACATCTTAATCACTATTTTTCCAGAATCAATATTAGAATTTATTACATTTTTCTTAGTAATATAATCATTATTATATTCTAAAATCAATATAACATTTAATACCAACTCTTATGAATCTAAATCAATTGATATTTCTTATTTTTTTCTTATTTTTAATAATTTTTACTTCACTATATTCAAAAAGATTATGAATCTTATTTTTCCAACATATATAGCCACGTCTATTAGATAGATATCCCATGGAAATTTATTCACTGTCTTCTTCATCAATTATTCGAAGATTGCAGTTCATGGTCATTATAATGCAAGGAGTTACGAAAACTATAAAATATTATATAGTTGGATTTAATTTGTACCAAAATTAATATGGTTCCTTTGAGACTACATTATCAGTATAAACTATGTTTTTATATTTATGATAGTTCATATATATTCACTCAATTAATATTTTGAGGTTTTGTGTTCAACTAACGTAGTCCTACCCATTTCACCTATGTATCTGTTATAAATTTTAGAAACCCATTTTTCTATTTAGTATATTGTGTTATATAAAGACTTTTGATTCTATTCTTTTAATTATAACATTTAGAATCATATAAATTAATGTAATTAACATTATTTAACCTTGATTTATTTTTATATATATACAGATCCTTGTCATATATCAATTGATTTTTTTGAATTTTTTACCCATTGAATTATGTTTGATAAACATCACATTATTCAACTATGTTTAATCAAAAAATAAATATACATTAATAATTTTAAATTCTCATTGAATTTTTTCTGATTGGATGACATATTTTTTATGAATAATATCTAGTGTTCTAGAAGACATGATTTTTAATCCTTTATGTGAACCTTTTTCTGTTTCCATGTATGATAAGTTTCACATATTATATACATGTTTCAATTTTACTTGGGAATATCTCTCACAATATCATGCATCTAAATTTTACTCATATTTATTTGAAAAAAGTGGTCAATTATTCGACGTAAAAATTTATTTTCATAATTGTAACTCAAGAAACATGAATTATCAAAATCAGTAATTAGAAAGATATTCCCATAGTTTCTATTCCCTCGAATGATAATTTATCCATACTTTATGCTTTTGATGATACATGAATATTTTTTAAATATAACCTCATGTCCATCATTAAATTTTTTTTACATTAATTTTTTTATTTATCCCTAAAAAAATTATATATAATTATAGTTCATGTTTTGGTCATCAATATCTTCTAATACTGCTCCTTTTATTTTCCTTGACCAATAATTTCCAAAATTAACGTCTCCTCTAATCTAGTACTCAATTCTTCCCATTTTTTTGTTTGACTGGTCATATATGATGAACCTCATCTACAGAGTATGCATGACGTTTTTCTTATACTAGCCTTCAAGAATACTTTAATGAGACATGATTTTTCATCATTTTGTTTTTTTATTAACTATTTTTTCTTAATAGTGGATCTTTTATTAGAATACTACTCATGAAATTTATACCATATGGGCTTGTTAATAAATCCTTCTATATTTTTATTATTACTAGACAAAATTATTTTGTTTTTTGAAAATAAGATTAATTTATTGTAACTTGTTTCCTATTATATTTATTAGTCCTATTTTCATAATAGATTCAACTTGGTTTATATATCATATCTAGTAGTGATATTTCATACCATCATGAGTATGAAATTTTCCCAAACACTCCACAACATCAATAATTTCCTCTAAACCATGATATTCTATACTGTTAATAACTATGCCCTGGATATTTTTAATTTTTTAATTTCCATATATTCGGATTTTCATCCTATAGGGGGAAATATATTTTTAGAGAATATTCTTATTTCATTGAATTAGTGGGGTATTCTTTAATTTTATTCCTTATTCACACTGGTCCATAATTATATTTAGACATACATTTTTAGAGATAATATATTTATTCTAATATTAATTGGGAGATAATTTATTCAAATTATTTAAACCCCTCTTTAAACAAACATGTGATGATTCTTCTTTGACCAGAACACCATTAATAAAATATTCTATGATATTTTTAAAATTAAAATATGCATCCTGAAAATATTATGAGGCATTTGAGTATTCATGTTCTTTGAGAGAATTGTTTTCATTATGTTTATTTAAAATAATATCTATTTATTCTACACTCAGTTTATATCTCTTAATATATTCATGTAAAAAACTATTTATTTCCAATATTATTCCTTTCATTTTAATAAACTCCTCTTATCCTTCTTTATGTCCAAGTTTTTATTGGGAAAAATAATTTAATAAATTTTGAACATGTTCGCCATATATGATTATCCACAGACCTTATCTTCTTTGCAATAGGTATCAAACCTTTTATGTATATAAGCAATAAAGTTAGTTTCTTCATTTTTATTGATTACATTATATGGATTCAAATTCTCGTTTATTGGTGACATATATTATTCTATTAAATTTAATTATCTTAATATATCATCCCAAAAATTTTGTTCAATATTATATATTTTAACCCATTTCTTTATTTATGGTTTTCCATTATCTGGGTCATGATGAAATGATTGATTATTTTGAAAATTTAAGTCATAGGGTTGAATATATTAATAATTTTAAAATATTGGTGGTGGTTTACCTTTACCCTTAAACTATCACATCATAAATTTTTATATATGAGATAAGTAATTCTATTATAGTATTCATCTTCTTCATTAACATCTGATTCACTTGATTGGGGTAATTTCATCATCAATTATTTTGATCTTTCTTCTATCCTCTAAGGCCATCTCATCATTGATATCCTTTTAAAAATATGGGACCCTTCCAACTTTAAAAGAAATTATAATGGTTTTTAATTGATCAATGAAAATAACTTCAAAATATTATAGGGATAAAATTTTCTGATCAAACGTGTTAAGAAAATTTCTCATCAATTTTTTGAAAATAGTTGAATCAACTATCATTTCTCAAAACTATTAAAATTAATATCAATTTAACTGAGTATTTTGAAGTAGTGAAAAGAGGTTTCTTCTTTAGAAATATTTATATCTTCAAATTTTATTCACCAAATATTCAATTTTACCTCCTTGAATTTAAAATTTCCATCATAGTTTTTTCAAATTTGTCTCAAATTTTCATTTATTTTTTAGTCCCATAAATTTTGTTTAAATACCTCTAAATATCACATAAAAATGGGATTTTGATATTTTACATTAACATACATCATTATCTTATAAAACAATTATTGGTTGATATATAAAAATAATTTGTAATACTACTATAACTACAACTTTAACTTCATGTCCTTGGGATAGATGATACAGAAACATAGTATTCCATCAATAATGATTGTTCTTTCTATTTAATGTAAGAAACACACTACTATAGAATGAATTTAAATTATTTATCATCAGAACATATTGAATCTTTATTGAGGAACACTAGGCCCTGATAACACTAAGAGTTCTGAGGGAAGTGTTAGACAGTAGAAATGGTGGGAGGTCGTTTAATCAGTGGTTGTTTTAATAGATTTTCATTCCTTTTAAATTAACATATTTTGACATATTATTATCTAATACAGTCATATAATTATTCAACATCTCATGAATACAGTAAATTAAAATATAATATGAAAAAAAATATTCTTACAAATATTGGTCTCTCTGTGAGCCAACTCCTTGTTTTGATTAGTTAGACAACCCAGTAAAATATTCACCATAATAATAAAAAGAACTTACAACAAATATGTATACACTATCATAAGGTAACACTATTATTTTTAGTTCTCTGACTTAAGAATTACATATTCTTATGCCATTGAACTAGGATTCACTTTCATAAATTAAATTGTTCTTTTTAGTTCATATTTTTAGAGAATTATAACAAAATCATTGAATTTACACCCACAAATTACATGTAAAAAGTCTTATACAATATCCATTTTGTCCATAAACAAATATTTATAATAAAACATGATTAATTTTAATAAAAAAATTACAAAATTTTAATCTAAACCTCTTCCTTGGTTATACTCATAATTAGTCTCTATGAAAAATAGTTTATAAATCATGAATGAGTACAAAAATCTCAATAAAAAGTATAAAATAAGAAAATCGTTAGTCGAGTGAAAAACATGAAAAACCATTAATTTATTTTCTAAAAATTAGGTTTTAATCTAAAAAGAGATTAATTTTTTCCTTTTAAAATATAATTATCTTTTGTTTTTAAAATAAATGTATTTCCATGAAACTAATCAGGAAGTATAGAAAAATCATATAGGTTCATTGGGACATCATCAACATAGAACCATTATAGAACCCTTGATAATTGTAATAACCATTTAGTTGTCATTCAATATAATTTTTTTGAGAGTGAAACCATTACTCTAAATTTTTGGATTGTTATCTGGGTGCAACTATTGTATAAGCTATGACAGGCTCACCCACCACTATCTAGGTTTACCAAACATATAATCTTTAACTAACTCACCCGATGTTATTGGAGTAAATCCATTGTATAATCTATAATAGGATCAATTAGATTTATTTGGGTATAAAAATTTTATATGATGTTTAATGAACATATCATGAATAACACCCTTGAAATAATCATGTAATCCAATGTATAAAACTCATTCATATATTAACACAACATTTTTCTAAAAAAATTATAAAATCTATAAAATGTGAACATAATAAAGAAAATATTTCGGACTAAAATAACCATGTAAACCTTAAATGAAAACATAAAATAATTGAATAATCATTATAATGGAAAAATTACCTCATTTCATATAAGTTGCAATACAATCCAATATACTTTTGTAAAAAATAAACACATAAAGAATATTAATAATAATAATTCCATTACATAAAACATTAATGTTATTCCATTTTGAAAACAATTCAGTGAAATTTGAAAATTAACATCACAAATAATTCACTTTAATATAAATAACATCATTAAATCATTTTGAAAACATGAATATTAAAGTGAATGATTTAAAATATAAATCATTTAGGAATTTAAAATGGGGTTTTTTAGTTAATAAGAACCTTACCTTGAGTCCAACTCATCATCTGAATTATTTACCAGTATGAATAATAAAATTATGTTAATAATTTAATTTATTGAGAAACTATATCAATTTTATTATTTCTTTTTTTTATATAATACCATTTAAAAAAATTATTTATTTATGTTCATGTCGGATGCTATGACAATTTTTCATAAGTCCATGGAGAATTTGGTATGATGATTGTTGTAAAAACAATCGATATTAAATAATATAAATAACAATATTAGTTAATTATTTATCATTTTTATACAGAATTTATACTTTAGAAGCCATCCATAAAATATTATTATGAAAAATAAACTATGATACAATAACTGAGATGGCAGGATGTCTGTACATGTGGGTAACATTTCAATTTTTCAAAGTTAAATGTAGAAAGAAAGTATGTGTCAATATATCTTTTAATAATGATTATAAAATCATAAATATCAAATTAAATCATTAAATATATTTATATTTTTCATTTATATGAAGTGATGATGAAAAATTAATCACATTTCATTATGGAGGTGACAGTCTAAACATATGCATGAATCGAATTAAAAATTTTTATGAGAGGAAAGGTTACACAAAAATTTATATATTATATTTTAAGAATTATTAATATTTCATCAAAACTATATATAAACTTTAATTACATCATCATAACTAGTATTGATGGAGGGTGATGGAAAATGGATTACATCAGTTTACGAGGCAGTAGGCTTCCACAGACACGAATGATAAAATATTTTCATGTTTGATAAAAGGGTAATTGTATATAATTCTTTGAAATAACATATGTACATCACAATATATGTTCCATAATTCAGTTTTTATTTTAGAATAATATTTGTATTTTTTAGGGATGTGGAAGAATAAAAAATCTGAAACACTCAATTAAAAAGGATACTGCTTCTCCAGACAACCTCATTTGTTTAACTACATAAGACAATTTTGGTTGGAATTATTCCTTAACAATGGCCTCCAGCATGAGGAGAGTGACGATTTTATGTAATTTTTTAGTTAGTTTTTAAAGGAATTGGATTTTGTGTGTGGTGTATTGTGTATAATATATTCCTTATTATAAGATATGTTAGGGGAACACATAAAATTTCTCAAAATATTAAAATCTATTAACACTATTATTGGTAAACAATTATCCCAATGATCTATAAATTCACAGGTAACAGAAAATTTGACCATATATCATCATATTTGATCTTATTTAATATTTTTATAATTTTTAAAAAATTTAATAAAATATTAATTCCATAAAATATCATTATTATCAATTTTAAAAGTATTTATTGTAGAGACATTAAAAAATAAAGAAAATAAGAAAAATTTTAAATCAATATTTTAATATAACACAATAATTTGAATTAAATATATAAAATTTGTGGATAATATTAATTTTATACTATTATATTAATTTTAATATCATTTTTTTTATTTTTTTTTTAATTTTATCATAACGACACCAGCATTGTGCAAGCATTTAATGTAATTTTATATTATCTAAAAATAATAAATAAAATAACATGAGGTATATAAATAATTTATATTTCAAAATAATATTTATATTCTAAAATTAATTATATTTAATACTATATTAAAAACATTACACCTATTGAAAACAAGAGTGTGAAATGTTTGACTTTTTATTAAATAAAACACTATAAATGTTAATATATTTACAATTAGTATAAAATGGTTATATAACCAAACCTTGATTGATATGGATGGAAATTATTCAACAAATTCAAATTTTAAATGTTTTAGTGTCATTTTATATATCTTATCTTTTTATTTTAACCATATTTACCTAATCCACCCTTTACCGTGGTACCCAAATACGATGTTTACTAATAATATTTTCCAAATATGAAAGGATTTTATTTATTATGTTTTGACACTATGATTATAAATATGATTTTTTAAATTCAAAATACATATGTTATAGAATTTAAATCAAAATTAAATTAGGAAGACAAAATAAATAGTATTATTTTTTAAAAAATGACATTTTTAATGATAAAATGTTTTTATACATAATTTATTTTAAAAATATATTTTTTAAAAAATAATTGTATTATATTAAATAATAATTCACTAATACTAATAGAAAACTAAATCATATAATAATTTTACAGTGTAAATACTTTCAAATGAAGTAATATTTGAAATAGAAATCAGCATTTTTCACTGTTCCAAGAAAAATATTTATTTTTAAAAATTAAAGAGAAATAATAAGAATTTTATGTTATCTTTAAGAATTAAAAAATGAACCACAATATTGAAAATAAATTTTATCGAACATCATAATGTTAATTATAATATTAATTTATAAAAGGTATTAAAAATCATTTTTTCAAGGAAACATATTTTATTTTCAAAAAATAAAATGAATCTTCTAATATTATATTACATATTGACACAATGAAAATGTAATGGAACAAAATATATTTAATAATGTGGTTATTAGTATACATCCAATCCAATTTAACAAATTTTTAACAATTTTCAACATTAAATAATAATATTTAGTTGTTCGTTTAAGATAGGTGTGACAAATATTGTATGTTATAGATCACAAAGTCACATTTAAAATATATAGATATTACATTATCACACTTTAATAAAATGTTACTCACAATTTTTAATCGTTCTCAATAACTAGGGTTTGAATTGTTAATTTTTTTTAATAAAATGCCGAATCATAAAAAGGATTAATAAAGTTTTCTTTTGAAATGAGAGAGAAAATGTTAAGGTTACCAGAGTAACACATAATAGGTTTCCATGTAAGAAAGCATGGGAATGAATGAGAGAACAGACTCCAATAGGCTGTTATAATGTGAAAGAGAAAATGATCCATATAATTTTGACCATCACAAAACCGTAGATAATTGATGTGTTAAAAAGACATTGTTTTATTAGAAAAAATAAACAAAAAGATAATAATATTATTCAATTACCATTTTCCTATAGTCAAGTAATTACATTTTCATAAATATTAATAACATAAAGAATTATAATTACAAGAAAATCTCAGTTTCTTGCACTAATCTATTTCCACCACAAACTCATATTTTTTCCATATTATGAGAATAAAATTTTCAGGCTATAAAATCCAAAATAAATTCATAGAGATAAAAAGTTCAAAAAAATAAGTATTATTTATAATTAAAAATTAATTTAAACCAAAATGGTTAGTAAAAGATATTATAACCTTAAAAAAATTAACCTTTATTTGACCAAACACTACATTAACATAAAAAATTCATTAGTAATAATAAAAGTTCAACCTATATCATTAAAAAACTATTTTAAAAATTCATGAAGATATTCTGGATTATGATTGAAACCCAAAAATTGGAAGGATTTTATCACCATTTCTTCCAAGAAAAAATTATTATTTATCTCCAAATAAAATCGATCACCGTCAATGTATTATATAAAAATATAATTTCACTAATCAGATAATTCCCTATATATGGTAATAATTTACAAAAATAACCTAAATAACTATAAATCCACAAAAAATTCATATATACATCCCAAATAAAATTAATCATTTAATTCTCAAATAAAATAAAATATATCATACATGGTACCCAAAATTATAGTGATCTGCTTAAAAAATAACACGATTTACTTATTCCCAAAATCAATTTCTGATAAAAAGTATATACCCAAAATTAAAATGACCATTATAGATCATATATTTTTAACATAGAAAAATAGTTTCAGAATAACCATGACATCATGTAGTCTATTATTATGTGATTCACCCTTCTCTCTCTTCAGTTGTGGGTTCAATCCTCTCGACATTTACGGATGTTGTGGGTTGTCTTCTAACCTATGGGTTGTCCTTTTTCTAAATGTTTAATTCATATAAAAATCATGGATATATATGAAAAATAATCATAATAATATTATCATTGTCAAATTTAAATAAATGTTTTAAGGTCTATTACTATATCATATCTTTCTTTTTCCATCACAAAATGTAATAACCCAAAAATAAGTTAAATATAAATGCCTCCAAAAATATCAATAGTCAAAAAATATTCATAAAATAAAGCCTCAAAAGTTTTTTATAAGTCGTTGAAATTAGTATGAACCTTCAAAATATAAATCATTGATTACATACACTACTATTAAGATAACCACTCTTGAAAATATCATAATCTCCAAAGTAATATATACCATCATCTCAAACCAACAGTCAGGAAAAACCATAAGCATTGCATATTCTATTACCATTTTTAACTTGAATTAATTTTAATTAAAGTATTAAAATATTTGTAATTTTCAGTTTTAGGGAATAATGTAGAACTAATAAAAAGTAAACACATACATTACTAGTGGATACTTCTAACAAAATAAAAAAATTATGCTTCAAAATATTATTAAAATAAAAACATGATTTATCATCCTAATTGATATTTAAAATTTTTATATTAAGCGCATCCTTGTCTCTAATCATCCTTATACACTATAAAAAAACTTTTCAAAACATGGGATAATCACACAAAACTATGTGAATGAAATAAAAAATGAAAAGTTGTAAAGGGAAACTATAAATACTCACTAAAAACCATGTCATAAAAAATTGTTTTAGCATTGAAATAGATTCTTTTTTTAGTTTAAAAATATCATTACTTTACCTTTTTGAAAATAATTGATTTCCATGAATCTCATTAGACAATAGGGAAAATTCATATAGGTTATTTAGAAAATCATCATCATATTACCCTTATAGAACCCCTAAATATTGTAATAATAATATTCCTGATTTTTAATATAATTCTCCAGAGAAAAATATAATTAACAAATTCATTATGGAGAAATCTGGTTGCACCCATTGTATAAGCTATAATGGGATCACCGTACATTATCTGTTCGCTCAGATCATGTAATCAATAACAGGGTCACCTATTAATATATTGGTTGACCTGTATGAAAATAAATATCGGCCTCACTCAGTTCTATATAGGAGAACCCATCATGAATAATTGTTAAGGAAAATATCATGATTAAAATCCCTCAAAACACTTCTAAACCGATGTACAAAACACATTCATATATTAAAATTCTATTTTCTCTTAAAAAACATTTTATGTGTAAAACTTTCTGACATAATAAATAACCCATTTTTTAAAAATAACCATTGTAACTTATAATGTAAACCCTAAAACATCGAGGAATTATGAAAGGGAGAATTTTTATCATTCTCTATAAGTTAAAAAACACTCATATAGACTATTTAAAAAATATACATGAAATGATGGTTTTAAAAGAAATTCTCTTACAATAAACAATCATATGATTCCTTTTTAAAATTTTTAGAGATATTAAAGAATTAAAAAATTTAAAACCATTATTTTTATATAAATACATTCATGAAATAATGTTAAATGAACGGAAATGAAATTCATATATTTAGAATATAGATATTTAAAGTATTTAAAATAATCTTTTTTGTTAAAGAGTCCCTTACCTTGAGTCTGAGTCATAATTTAAATTCATTATGTTCATGAATGACAAAGAGAGGTTAATTATCTAAAATTATACAACATTTTTTAATTTCTATTACTAAATTCATTTCACTTATTTTTATGATATGAGGATTACATAATTAGTTTGGTCAAATCAGGCGGTTTATGATATTCGGCTAATATGTCCAAGAAAAATTTAGTATTTTGGATTTGGTCAAAGAGTTTAGTATTCTATAATATCAATAATAATATTTATCACATTATTATCATTTTTCTACTTAATTTATACTTTTAAATTTATTCATTAAATGTGTTATTAACAAATTAATTGTCTTAAAATCATTGATTCTGTGTGTCATACGTATGCATGAGTAACATTTCCATTATTCGAATGTCATTATAGAATGAAGGTAAGTATCAGTATATCTATCCATATAATAATAGTGTAAATCAATTGTGTATTAATTAATTATATATTCTTATATTTTCTATTAATGTGATGTCATGATAAAAAATGAATCACATCTCTTCATTGAGGTGGTAGTCCGCACATACAAATGATCTTAATTACCGTTTTTCGATGCATGGAATGTTAAGAATTTAAATGATATATTATATTCATAGAATGATAAATGCGTTATGAAAACAATATTTTAATGATAATTAAATCATTATATATAATCATTGGGTATGGTGATAGAAAATTAATTACAATTGTTTGTGGGGCGGTGATCCACCGTACGCATGAATAATGAATTGTTTTCCCACTTGATTGAATTATAGACAGATATAGGAAATTACACAGAAATAATTATATATAATAAATTGTAGGAAAATTTATATATTTATATACCATTCTTGATGATGGTTTTAGTCATTAGGAAGAATAGATAACTGAAACAATAGATTAAAAATGATACATCTTCTCTGGACAACATAATTTCTTTAACAATTTAAGGCCACTAAGGTTCGTATTCTACTAAAATTAAAGAATGTAGAATAAGGTGTTGTATTCTATGAATAAATATTGAAAGGTTTTGGATGAACCAAATAGGTTTTGAAGTGTTATTTATTGTGAAAACATAGTTTAATTTTATAAGAGAGGACTGGGACACTCTTGGAATTTTTCAACATATTAATATATAATATGACTATTTAGGAGAAAAATGCATCCAAATAGAATATAAACAAATAATTGATAAAATTTTATACCATATGTTATTATATTTTTTCTAATTTAATATTTTTAATTTTTAGTTAATTTAATAAAAAATTAAACCAATATAATATCATTATAGTCAATTTTAATAAATTTCTTTACTTGGACTTGAAACATATTAAGAAAACAAGTCAAATTAAAATCAATATTTTTTATTATATTATTGATCTAAAATTTTTACCTAGAAAATTAATATATTTTTTTAATTATATAATATTATTTGTATTTTAAAAAATTTTAACAAGATATATTTGATTTTTCCATTAATAAAATAATTACTCCATTAGTGTTTTGTAATAAATTAATATATTTATATTTTTCTTAAAAATATTAAATAAAATATTAGGATCAACATAAATCTTAAATATTTAAAAATACTATATATAATCAATGATACATTTTGGATAACGCGTTATAAAAAATATTACAATTATTAAAAATGGGAGTTTGACGTGTTTGTATTTAAATTAAACAAAACAATATAAAGATCATAATCTAATCCAAGTGGTTTAAAATGGTCTTAAAATAATAATTTAATTGATTATGGATGAAAAATAACCAACCAGTTAAATTAGGTAATGTTTTAGGATTATTTTCTTATTCTTATCATTTTATTTTAACCTTTATTAATCGATTTATCCTTTACAATGGTTAAAAACACTATATTTACTATTCATAGTGCACAGTATTATTATTTAGTAAATTTAAAACATCAAGAATTATTTTATTTTAAATAAAAAATGAATAAATAAAAGTCTAAAACAAATTCAAACATTAATATTTACATATAAATACTTCAAAACGATATACAGTTTTCAATAAAAATAAAAAAACCATTATTCTTCTAAATATCAATATTATTTGAAAAATTTTATGAAATAATTTTTTTGTAATATTAATGAAGAGACATAAAAAATGAAATTCATCTTGTTAAAAATCAATATTATTTTACTTCTAGAAATTAATTGTAATATTAACTTGTAAAAATAAGTAAAGAGCGTTTTTTATGAAAACCTATTTTATTTTTTAAAAATAAAATTGCATTACTAAAAATATATTAATTATTAATTCATTTAAAATGAGTAAAACCATTATATATTTCATTTTGTGGTTAATAAAATTAATTTCCTCTAATTAGCTACTAATTTTTAACAAAAAATTTAAATAATAATATTTATTTATTCATTTTGGGTCAATGGGTTGTATCTTGAATTTTATCAAATACATTATTTCCTATTAAAATCATGATTTCTTATAATTCATTCAAGACTCCTACTGGAAAAATAGTTTAACACTCCAAGCTAAAAAATTATTACAACCAACCAAATAATGATCATATTAAAATGTTGTATGATTCTATAACTTTTTCTAATTATATTTCATTTGATCGTTCAATATTAAGAATAGAATTTAACATCCCAAGATTTTTTTAAATATATTTTGTCAAATATTTTTCGTCTTTTAGGTACTTTTTCCTTATTAAAAATTCAATTTAGATGAATCATTACATACTATTAAAATATTATTATTTAAAATGACAGATATCCCTTGGCTGTTAAAATGTGGAGTATGAATAGGAGAACATAAATTATTAAAATTAACGGTTTAGAAATATATATAAAAGGATTTATGTGGTGTCCAATTGATTCGAAATGAAAATAAAAAATATTTTAAAATATGGGAAATGTTTTTATGAAAAAATATTTTTATGAAAACAAACACTCTATAAACAATAAATTAAGGAAAATAGTTTTTGGAATTATACTAGTGATATATATTTATATATAAATATTTTTAAAGAAAATGTTTATAATTCGAATTATGTGATTTCTAGTCAACAGATAAGCATATATCCAATTTTATGAATAAAAATGTATATTTCTAAAATGGAGTTTTGTCACCTTTTTCAAAATTATTATAAAACTATTTTGTGATAATTTTAGAAAATTTAATTGAAAATATAATTTTGATTTTTAATTAAAAATGAAAAATTATCTTATGGTTAATTATTTAGAATATTCTAAAATGATAGATTTTTCGCTAAATATTAAAATTAAATGTTTTTATTAAGAGTTGTAATTTATTTTATTGATTTTTAAAATATATATATTATTTGAAGATGTTTTAAAATTAAAATTTGTAAATTTATATATAAGAAAACAATTAATTTAATTGGAATATTTTTTTCTTTTTTTAATTAATTTTTTTTAAATATTTTGAACAATTTCCCTTTGAAAACCAATTTTCTCACCACGTTTATATAATTAATTTTGAATTAAGAATTACCACATATGTGAATCAAAATATTCAAAATAGATTTCATATTTGGAATAAATTTAATTTATATATTTTAATAATTTTATCATTTTCTTGAAAATAATGAATTCTAAATAAAATACAAATTATGTACAGTGCTTATGGTAACAATGGGTTTATTTGGGGTGAGACTAAATGGATAACGGTTAATAATTACCAAAAATTATTCCTAAAACTAATTGGATGGAAATATTATTTGTTATATATTTTATTTTCTATAATAGTACATTTTACAACCTTGAGGATTGTGAAAAATATGGTTACACCTTTTTATTTTTAAAAAATAACAAGTGTTACCCTCACCTCACTTATAAATGGTCACCCCTCTCCTCTCCTCTCCATATATAAAAAATTTAATTTTATACACAAGACTAATAAATATAACTTACCTAATTATATAGTATCATTATAGAATCCATATTTGTTTCATTAATACAAACTATGAATCATTTTGGTGAAAACAAGATAATGTTTTCTTGAATAAGATGTTACATCCCCAATCAATCATTTTATCTTATTTCTTTCTCCATTTCCTTATTTTTTTAAATTATTATATATTAACCATAGCATCCCTTTTATGCTAAAATGTATTTATTTTAATTTAATTTCTTGTGTCCATATCCTCTTCCTTGAAATGGTTTATTAAATCATCATTAGTGTGTACGGTGGACTACTGCCTCATGGACATATGTTATTCATTTTCCATCACCACCTCTCACAATAGGATATAATGATGTATTGATTGTATATATATTATATTTATGATGTTATTATGGTTATAGAATTTTGAAATCACATGTTCTTTCTTTCTTTTCAATCTGATCGAATAAGATAATATCAATCTTGTGTATGAAAGATTATATCCTTGTGAAGTGATTTAAAAATTTCACCCTTTTAATAGAGGTTTATATGGATGTGTTTATTGAAAAATACTACTATTGATTCTATGAATGATGTATTTCATTTTCTATTTATAAATTTATTAGATTACTATAAATAAATGTATACTAAATATATATGATATTTATATCAGGTATATAATTCTTTTGACTATGGATCCTTGATCAATGTAAGATGAAAGAAAATATAAAAATCAGTACATTGAAGAAAAAACAAATATGTTATTACCCAAAACATGATTCTTTCGTGAAATTGATAAATATGTGTAATAAATGGTCATAATTCAATCATATATGGTAGTGTGTATATATACATGGTTCATTAATATGTTTATAATAAAATAATTTTTTTATTCATGTTGTTCTAATATTGATGATGTATTTCAAGAATTATTTTATGGGATTTCCATCTCACATTGTTTACTTTTGTGAGAAAAATTCCATATTCGACCACAATTCATAATATGTTGCTTATATATTTATTATGAATTTATATTATGATTCATATAATAAAATATATTGGTATTTACACATCCAATTTAATATCTATCTTTCATGTGGTTTATAGTTCAAACATTTCTAATATGGTAAGTGATATTCATGTCAATTATCCTTCCTTGGGACATATATTATTTAATGAACCTTTATTATTTAATGAGGTGTATATTCACTCCCCTTTAAAAATAATTTCAATAATTTATTTATTCTCTTGGTATTTTAAGATTCATTTAATATTATTCAATAATTAGGCTTATAATCCAATGTTTCCAATGTGGTAATGATTTTTTGATACAATCTAATAATTTATTTGGATTATTGATGATTACGTTTCTGATGAAAAAATATTATGATCCATATCTCAAAAAATTAATTATCTTATTATATTATTATGTCATAATATTAATAGTTTTGACTCCATTTTCCTCTCTATCTGTACTCATAAGTTCTATATATTTTTAATAATATATTCATTATTTCTCTCTTGAGTCATAACGATTTTTCCTTTTAAAAATGATTTTCTAATGGGTTTTTCAAAAATAATATTATTTCATTTTATATATGATTTATTAAATACATTTTTTCCATTTTTACTTTAATACAATATGTTTTGAAATTAATAATTGTTACATTTTTCCAATATGTTTTGATTTAACCAAAATTTGAAAGGAATCATTATTCTGACATGCACTACATGAATTTAAATTCTCATATTTGTGAACATTTTATTTTTGAAGCTCGATTTATATCTTTTCAGGGTTATATTAAAATAGAAGGGTTTTATATATATTTTTGTTTTAGAAAGAGTTTTTTATATTAGAATTGATATTTTACTAAAGAAATGGTTTAACATATTTGTAAATAAAATTTTATATCACTCATGTTAATTTTATATAAAAAGTATTTGAATAATGTTTTATAATTTAATAATTGTATATAAAATATGGAAAAGAAATAAAATGAATTTATTTTAAATGATTTTAGATCATTTCATGGTTATATTCAATGAGAAATATTTTCCAATCGTTTTATACATTAAAATGTTTTTTTGATAGAGGAACACATATTTTCATTTCGAAATGTTTTAAAAGATATATAATAATTAATTTAGAAGTTATCAAAGTTATTTTTAAAAAATAATTTTCATAATGTTATATGTTTTAAATTATCTTTCTCAGTGATGAAATAAGATTTTCCTCAATAAATGTGTTAAATTATTTTAATGAGATTTTATAATATTTAATGTTTACTATCAAAGATAAAGATTTTCTAAATAATTTATTACGTGTTTTATATTTTTTTAAAATAAGAATTATTTACATTAATAAATATTCTAGGTGATATTCAGAAATCATATTTCATGTATGATGATATTCATTGATACTACTTATAATTTTCTTGGGATTTGATCCAATGATACAATTCTTATTCCTTATCTAGATGGTTTGGGTTTTTGAAGACACAATTTTTAAAGATCTCATTTCTATTCCACATGTTAAACCATGATAATATAATTATGAAAACCATTTTTTTCCACTAGTTATTGTGTAATTAATTATGAAATGATTATGAAATCGATTTCATTTATATTGATTATTTTATAATGAAGTGTTTATGAAACCCAATTATGTTAATGGGTTTTAATATGATAATTGTTTTATGATATTGTGGAACACACACATATATATATATATATATATATGATTTTCATTATATGATGTGTGAGACCTATGTCTCCCTCAAAATAATTTGGCATCGATTTATTTTCCAATGATATAGAACAAGAATTGAATGAGACATGAACCTAATTTAACAATTGACATTGTCTATTCTGATGTTATTGGTAGTGAACCTTTTATAGAATTCTGGTTTTTGAATTAAACCCATTACTATATGATAGAATTTAATGTTTTCCTGAAATATTGTATAAATTATTTTCTATTTTTATATTTATTCTAAAATTCCATGTATTATGTCAATGTTATGATCTCATGGTTCATGTTCCTTGATTTATTTATGATTCATGTCTTATGAATGTCCAATATTTATGACATGACTCTATATTTTTTTCATTTATATGTTGGGGATGGTTTTAAAATGTTATTATCATGTTATAACACCATTGAGTTCATTTAATTCTTATATATATCCCTTGATTACCCTTAACGAGAATTTGATATCCCCCTTTATAATATTTCCATTGCCCTGGTTGCGCAGAAAAGTTTTAAGTATGGTATGTATTAGA
The DNA here is from genome assembly GCA_963277665.1 of Viscum album. Classification (NCBI taxonomy): domain Eukaryota; kingdom Viridiplantae; phylum Streptophyta; class Magnoliopsida; order Santalales; family Viscaceae; genus Viscum; species Viscum album. The sequence continues at coordinate 1,466,187,372 of OY728147.1, read as the reverse complement.
AGAGAACTATGTGGCATAATATTTATGGGAGAAGATGAATATATTTCATGAAATAAAATGATATTGTGTATATTCTCTAAAGGGAATCTAAAATTATGATATGAAGGTGTGTACTTTTGTAATGAAATAGATATTCATTATAAAAGTTATAATATCTTTGTATGAAAATACTTTGTAGATATTGTTTGTATCTGATTAAATTATTATTTATCCAACAAAAAATAGGACCAGAAAACATTAGTGATACCCCAAGGGTTATTTCCATCAATATTTCTCACATTACATATAAGGATATGTGTATGTTTCTTTCAAAATATATGATATTATCCTTGAATATTAGTAAGGGACATAACGTTTTCTTAACATAATTAAATCCCATTCTAGATATCAGATGATGATATTGCTCTAGAAAAGAGGTACCTTAGGATAATAACTAAAAAAGGGCACATAGAGATAAACCCAATCAACAACTAGTTTATAATAATTACCCTTACAGTATGCCTATTTTTTCACTCCTAGGGTATATTCACTGGAAACTTAAAAAACTCTATAAGAACTACAATAAGGTATTTAAACAGATGATGACTATAAATGAAATGGGATAAAACAAATTATTTATATACTAAATATAATATGTCATCATTTATACATCTTATATGTGTCTTTTCATTGTTATGTGGTTTTCCACTAGGAAAATTATTCACACACTAAATTTTTTGTATTCAGTCAATGAAGAGAAGTATAAGGAACTAGATTATTTTTAAATCTGAACAAAAATGTTTTAATGATTTTTAAAAAGGGATGACAATTCGATAAAGGATATTATAGTATGTTGTTGTTTTAGTAGATGAAATTCAAAGAGAATTTGAATTTTTATTAGTTGGGGATTATGTTGCTGTTTAAACATTGTCTTAGAATGTAATTTTGAATTTTTTGTACATATAAATGGGTTTTTTAGAACTAGATAAAGGCCCTAGAGGCCCCTTATGTGTATCACTAAGTTTCAATAGTGTTGGACCCCAAAATATAATAATTCGAGAAAGCTGACAGGGGTATATGATTTTTCAGAAACCCTTCAGCCCCTAGGGGAAACTGTGAAACTAATCTGGTTAACCAAGAAGAATATCAAAAAAAATTATAACCTCATGAGTGGATGTACACAACTATGATCCTTCTTGAATGTTCAGTAGAATGGGATTTTTATGGGACTTGCAGGTTTGTCCAAATCATACTACCAACCCAAGTGAATGGTGTTATTGGTAAATGCCTTAACCATGATCAGAACATACTTTGTCCAAATGTGAGGACAATCCATGTCCCCTTTTTGCAGTGAATAAATTTAAATTTATTACCTTAAAGATAAATTTTTAAACCCAAATTTTCCACTTTTATCTTATCCCATGGATTATCCCTCTCTCCCTCTCTCTCGTGTGATTATCTTTGCAATCCTAACTAGTTTTTTTCAATCTCTTTTATTCATTGACGGAATTGGGGGCTATTGGTTCCTATGGATTCATCCTGGAATGATACTTATTCTTGTAGATCATTTCACAGTCTCTCTCATCCCCATATACACTATTAAGGTGAAACATAATTCACCCTATTTTGAGGGTGTTTGTGTATTTTATTTATTTCTCTCAAATCAGACCAAATTAAGTTCTGATATTGGATATGTGGGTCATCATAAGTTTAAGGTAGGTAATATATAGATTTTACATCATTATTATACATTATAAATTATATCCATTATGTCCTGAATTTTAATTACATAATTTTACTTAAAAATAATTAATTTCCTCACATTAAATTGGTTAGATTACTATGTGATGAGTTGAGACCCTTCTTGGTGTGTTTGTAGGTTATAACATCAACCAAAACAATCCCATCATGTTTCTTATCTTTTTATCAATTAATTACTGCCATCTTTCTTAGTTTAAGTCACCCCATTTGGGTGTGTTTTTTATCAAATATTATACTATGATGCTCACCTTTTTCAAAACCACATATGAGGTGTGTTGCTCAAACATTGTGATGGAATTTTTTTCCTAAGTGAACTAAATGAACTTTTTTTATAAAAATGTCATGTTTTATAATAAAACACCTCGATGAGATTAATTGTACACAAATTTTAAAAGTGATATAAATGATATTATTTTATTGGATTAGAATTATGTATGATTTTTGAGATTTTTTCATGCTTCATGATGTGATTTAGATGTATGTGTAGCCCAATTTATTCTAAAATGAAGTGTAGTGTATATGTGTAATTCATATAGAATCATTGTTTGATATTGTTGAATGAACAATATTATTTCCTTTTATTGTTTAATTTTATTATATAAATGACTTATGGAATTTTTTAGTGATACATGGAAATCCTTCCTTAGAGAACCAAGGAAGATCTAATCATTTCTGTGATCAATATTGATGAAGAATTGTGAATATTTTAGTGGTGATACTCGTATTCAAGGATAGGGTCACGACATGTTTTTACCACAATATGAGTGATAACAGTTCCCTAGGGGGACTCCTTGGATGGGTTTAGTGACTAGATGGCTATAGAAGTCCATAAGTGACACTCAACCCCCTACATTAGATATCTGTTTCAAGTACAAAGATTGGTTTATCCAATTTGTTAGGGAGTGATACTTATGAGGACTTATTTGGATCACATTAGATGGACTGTAATTCCAGTAAACAATTGATACACTCCTAGTTTGATACACATGTTTTTTATTTTTAGTCTCCTCAAATTATCCTAGGATGATTCTTATTAAAAATTAATAGTATCTTTTATAATAATGGATAATAGAATATATATATATAAATATAATTGTTTATCTATGTGATGCATCTAAAAATCCAAACCATATTCTTGGGGGGTTTTCTATTTTATGACATCTGTTTTATTATACCTCATTATCACTATCCCCGTATCTCACTTATACTATATGACTACGGTTTTTCACTTCCACTTTAATCCAAATAATGTATGGCAAGTTAGGAATCCTTAGGGAACCAGAGACGAATTGGTTAATTTTTATTTTCTTATTTCTTCATTACATTGATATACATGCACACTACTAATATTATATACAATGAATAGATAATGATTTATATATTATTTGTGGTGGCCAAATGATTATATCTCACACAATTTATTGTATCCATTCAAATGGGGTTATTGATAATATCTTTATGTTTGGTGGTATGTGGTTTAGGTCTTGTGTTGTGCTATGTACATGGGATTTGGGAGCCCCGGAAATAGCTAGTATATAAGAGGCTCATGGAGTAATCCCATATTGATTATATTTCTTTTATTTATTCATGTACTACATTGTATTATGTTTCCTAGTTTTTTTTATATATTTTAGTTTTTGTATCATCAACTAGACATGCATGTATCTTTGTATAATTTTCCTTGGGAACTTGTGCTTAGTAATTATATTTGTTCTTTTGCGTTTTGTTTTTATTCTATGTTATTATTCTATTATATATTGATTTAAAATTGGTATACCCATGTGAGACTTAGTTCATTATGGTATAATCAACCCATCATACCACCATTAGACCATCACTTTTAGTTGGAAGCCTCTCGCATACGGGGAGGCACTATTGAGGCCATGTGGTGACCGGTCCAGCACCCGATTTTTTAGTCATTCAGCCGAAGACATTACAAAGTGGTATCGATAAAATTGTATCTTTTTATTAATATTTTTGAATGGTATAAAAATGTATAGGAATTTTTCATAAAATAGAAAATGGTCATGGAAAGGAGTGGTTAACTCACGTAGGGGAACATATTCCATGTTTCCAGTGATGGGATTGTTGTTCATGTTACTCATTGTTATAGTTGATTTTGATTTCACATAATCGATTAGATAATTTTTATGCTTTATAGAATTAGTAGATTTATTTAATTTTTCTTTTTTCCTTTTATGGAAAGTATATAGAATTACATGAATCATTATAGGAACATATAAATTCACATAATAAGAATATTCCATTCCATGATGTTTTTATTGTGAGGATATTTGGAATTTTTGAGGTGCCTTGTGGGTTATCACCCACCATATTATATACAATTCTAGGTGTTTTATTAACATTCATATGCTTTACCTTCCTTTAAAATTTTATTTCATGCTTGTGTACAACTTGTTCATGTGTATAATTAGTATTCTTTCTTTGAGAGTTATCCCATGGTTACTTGATTTTAGTCTTATGAGTATCATGTTGTTTGTGTTTCCGAAGTTATCTTTTAGCCCTCCATGTTTAATTTTTATGATTACATTCTTCTAAACCATGTTAGACCATATGAAATTGTTATTTTTAGAATAATGAGTTATACATTTTGAAATACTCAATTGGTTATCTTGGAAATGGAATATAACTAAACAATATTTTCATATATATATATTGATGATGACACCTATTTAATAAATCAGGTTTTTTTTAACCAATTAACCATTAATTTCATGAGATGAAAAATTTATGGTTGTAGTTAAATGTGATCCATTTTCATATTTTAAAGTGTATGTGTTCTTTATGAATTGGAATAGGTCAACACATGTTGTCAAACCATTATAGATTAATATTATATACTTAATGTCAAGTGCATTAATTATAAGTACATTTATTTTTTATAATCTAAGAAATAATTTTTGCAGTTAGATGATATCGACCTTAAATTTTTATAGAGTGTAGGAGATTTATAAATTAAGAAGTGGAAACCCATATAATAGAACCATATGTTATGATAATTATATGTATAAGATGAAGAATAAATATAAAACCTTTTTACACATAATTGAATTTGATTCCTTATTAAGACATGTACCTCTTTTAGTTGCGCACAATAAAACATATAGATAAATTATAATATTCAGAACATGAAATTAGTAGGCCAGTTATGGAATGTTTTATATTTAGTTCACCCACTATATGTGTTTTAAAAATGAAAATACATAAATTTCTTATGTTATTTTACCTGAATCCAAGATTGAATGACAACACCCTCTTATGTAACCTTTTATTTGGATATTCCATAGTTCATAGTATCGTGGTGGTGTGCTTATGCTAGGTAGTGGTGGTCAATTAATGTGTCTAAATACATTTATGTTGTTTGATAAATATTATTATATAGAATATTATTTGACTAGTACATCTTTAATTAATAAAAGTAATTTTAATCTTCATCAAGTTGAATCTATTGTGATGAAATGGTTAATTAAAATTTCAATTGCAACTGAAAGGGTTTGTTCCTATATATATTAAGAATCAATATTTTTATTAACTATGAAAACTATGGGGACTTAAAAATAAAAGAGTATTTTTTTAAATTAATGTTTGTGTCATAAATAAAATCATTATGAAAGGATCCTAATAAAATAAATAATGTGGAAGTGGAGTTAATATAACATATTTATGTTATGTTGTGGAATTTTCTAAATATTACTTGTATAAATTCTATTCCATACCATTAAATTATATTATTTTGATCATATAATGTGATTAAATTAATAAATTATAATTTTGTAATTCAAATAAAATAGGACTATAATAGTTTTTCTTATATTTAACCCTTGTGTATGGGTAGTCATAATGTTTCATGAACTTGCCTTAGAATGAAAGCCGAGCATTATCTATTGGTATCTTCTCACACATGAGACTCAGCTCAGTTGGAGAGGACTCCTTAAGTGCATCCAAGAAAAAAAGGATCAAATCCAGGTGTAGGGTAATTTACAGGTACTGTAGCAGTATTGTAGTAGGTATTCTAGTAGTTTTGTAGTAGGAACTATGAAATACTGTAGAAGGTACGGTAGAGAGAACTGTAGAAGGTACTGTTTTCACTATATTAGCATGGAATATTCCTCCATTTGGGCCTTTGGGCCACCTATTTTGTCCCTAGATCCTTTAATGAATTTGTTCCTTCTAAGAAATCAGGTCAGTTAAGCCTTTGTCCACCTCAAGGCCTTCGGGCTACATTAAGTGCAGATGCAAACCTGACAACCTACAAGGAAAATTCTTCAGAAGGAGGATGAGAAATGAGATTTCCCCATATCATAATCTAAATGGATTGCACCAATGAGAGGGTATAACACTTTCCATCGGAAAAAGCCTATGCATGGACGAGAAAGCCTATCTTAATAGCCATGCGATAGTGGAGAGCTGATTTCACGATGAAGATGTTGGGGAGGTGCAGATCCAAGTAGTTAGTCTGAGTTGTAAGTAATGTTTGAATCCTACGGGTAAAGAATTCCTCTATGGCCTATGGGCCATGTAATAATTATGCCTATGGTCCTTGTAAGGGTTCCACCTCACCCCTTGAAAGGTGGATTATCAGAAATCAATAAAAAATGAATGCATTTTGGCCATTGTAGGATTTGAAATCTTCTCTATTAGTATAATTAAAATCCAAGACCCTTATGACTAGGACCTTTTTTATGTGTGACCAAATTATATGTCAATGACTTATGCTTGAATAGGGGAAACCCATTGTAGTTAGCACCCTATTATCATTAAATCATTTTCTAGTTTCAGGAGATTATTTTATCTTTTATAGTACTATTCTGGTAGTGTTTTGACATCGTAAGAATTTTAACTAATGAAAGATAAAACCTTGTTATGATGAGTGTTAATTCGGTAAGTTGAGACTTTTAAATAAATTACCAGCATGTTATTCTCTATTTCAATGGGTTAGACAAACATTGGGCTTGATCTACTCATCAGTCGGACATGTAGACCTCCACGTCTATATCATCATTGATAGATGCTTAGGAGTTCTTCATCCATTTTAAAATTTATGTCTTCTATTGTGATATTGAATTGGTTCTTTTTAGGAGATATTAGATACTTGAATTCATATGGTCGTTTTTTCCTATAAATTCTATCAAGGATGAATCATTCTACTTTGTATGCCTAAGGGTTATAAGAATTATTATACACAATATTCATTGAGTTACTACTATGGTATGATGCAAAATTGGGTTACTAGGTAGTGGTTTTACCCATGTGTTGCAATGACCAAGACACTTGTAATATCAAGGGAAGAATTTCTTGGTCAATGGTGGAAATCAAACTCTTCCCAATTCGTGGAGCAATACTATAAAAACGATCGGGTGTCTTGAAACATTGATCAGTTTTCCCCATATGACTAATACTATATAGTGCATGGGTGTAACTATATAATTGTTTCACACATACATATAATCATGACCATGATCTAGTTTGCTCTTAATTTGATGGTTTTCATCTCTCTTTTAGATTGACACTATCTAAATGTGTTTATAGATCATCTAGAACCTAATGATATTGGTCGATGGAGTGTGTTCTATGGGATGGGATACTATTCTCTATAATCTAACATTATAGAGATGGCTAACATTGGTTGCATTACTTCAATTATGGTTAGATAGTTCCTTTCTATAACAAGGAGCACAACATGAATGATCATTCAAATACATGAAATTATATTTTTGAACACCTATGGGGATGGTGAGTTTGGAGAAGTATCAGCACTTGTGAGGCAACAAAATGATGGATGGGTGGATAAGCCTGTGCCCATCGAAAAATCCCATTGGATGTGGATGTACTTTGAGAGATGTTCCTGAATTATTAAATTATTCCTTATATGTTAAAAAAATTATTGTCTGGTGATATAAATGTGTCAAAGGGAGTAGATGAGATTTTATAATGAAGTCATCCTATCGGGGTTTTAGTTTCTTTCTCTTTGGGTAGTTTCATACTATTTGGTTCGGGAGGTATCATTTAATTTTTATTAATGTTTTGGGTGTGTCTATTGTATTTTATAGACATCCCAAATCCTCTTTTTTGTATCATATTAATGATGATCTTGTCTTCTATCTTGACATCATCATGGTATAATGAGAGGGAATCAGTTGTGTGATGCGCTAAATCTTAAATGATGTTTTCTTGATTGTTAGTATCCATTGAGGCCACATGTTAGAATTGTGGTTGTCGCTTATTCATGGTTAGTCCTAAGTAATTTTTGGGTTATTGAGTACGAACAACTATGAAAAAATCCATAGTCACCAATAATTGCAAGACCAAACTACCTAGTGGTTGTTGTATGGGGATTATTAAGTGATTTTGATATGTGGATGTTCATATTTGTACTAACATCTAACTTGTAAATGATAGAGTATGGAATTCTATGGATGAGCTCCTTGGACAATAGTTATTCATTTTGAGGTTAACCCTAACTTCAGTAAATCTTGGATGGGTTGTTAAAATGGGGATGATCTAACATTTTTGGATCTAGTATACATAATATATCAGTTGAGGCAATAGATTAAGTGAGCATTTGGGAATGAGATGTCACCAGATGCCAATTATGAGCTTCAGATGACATGTTCTAAGTAAATGAGAGATTTATTAATAAAGGAAATCATGTTTTAGGTTGTGATATGTCATCCATCTATGATTAGTATTTTGAGAAGAGTTGGAAAATATTGGATCAATGGTTATCCTATAGTTTCCATTAAATGCGGATTGTAAGTAACTGTTCTAGGAAATTCATCATAGATAGATTTGTGCATTGTAATTTTCAACATAAATTTTTCATCATAATCTTGAAATACCTTACAAAAAGATGTCAATATAGTATATATATATCGTAAAAGTCTTGAATTGTGTCTTGAACTTCATTTGAATGCCACAAGAACACATTTCATGATGTTTCTAACGGTGAAGATACCGTAACATGGTTATGTATTTTAATGATAAAACATATAGTGGTAAGTTTCACAGGCTAGGTGATGAAAGATATGATGACATGGTATTGTAAAAAGTTGAAGGGGTTGGGTATGTTCTGTCCCGGTCATTCTGTTTGTATTATAGGTGTTATCTTGAGTTTCTATGTCTTATGTGTAGTATGGTTTAATTGATGATTAACGGTGTGTGTGTAATTTGGAGTACAATAAGGCTATCATGGATGAGGATTCATGAACTGAATGGTTCAGGTGTTTCTTTCATGATTTTCCTTATTTCTCATTGGGGATGAAAAGTTATAATTTTTGGGAGATTATATTATATCATTTTTTCAGACCATATAAATTCCATTCTAATTTAATATTTATTGGTTAGTGGTTGAAATGTTTTTCAAAAAGGGTCATGGAATGTAAATAGAATTTTTGGAACACATAAACGTATTGTTTTTGGAATTTTATGAATTATTTTGAAGTACCATGGGTGTTTCATAGAGTTTGGGGAGTGTTAGGTCCTGATATTTCAAAATCCAAGAAGGCTGTTAGGGGTGCATGATTTTTATGAAACACTGATGACCCTAGGATAAACCATGTGGATAATCCAGTGGACCAAGAAGACTGAAATAATTTTATCTATCCATGTGAGAGGATCTTTATGATAGGGTGACATGCTGTAGGTTCTTGGTAGTCGATTTTCACATGATTTTCACTTGGTTACCCAAATAGTGTAGCAATCCCTTGGGAAGGGGATTCTTGGTTAGTTCCTTAAGAATGGTTGGTTCATGGTTTTTCCAATTGTGTGGCCGAACATGTTCCATATTAAATTTTGGTAAATTTTACATTTTTTCCTTTTATGATTCAAGTATTTAATCCCTTATTCTTTATTTTCTATCTTATTATGGACTACCCCTCTCCCTCTAATGTAAGGCTCCTCCCAATCCTAATATAACCGTTTCTCGATCTCCACTGTTAATTGTCGAAATCCAGGGGGATAAATTCTATTGTATTCTTCATGGTATGATGTTTTTCCATTATCATATCTCTTAGTTTATATCCTTTTCATTTATTCTATTTTGGTGTGACCTATTTCTCAATATTTTCAAGGTGTTGGCCTATTCCTTCAATTTCACTCAAACGAAAACAAATCAATCTTAGATATTGGATGTGTGGGTCATCCTAATAACAAGGGAGATGGAATATTGATTTTCCCTCATATTCCATTATTTTATAAAATATCACAACATTACCGCATAACCTCCAAACCTAGTGTCACATCAAAAAAAATGATTTAACTCAAATTAAATTGCTTAATTTTCCCGGTGAAACATTTAGACCCCTTTTGGTGTCTGTGGAGGTTATAAACCCATCCCAAACCACCCCATTGGGTGTTTAAATTTTTCTCCATTAATAAATGAATTCTTCCATGTTTGAATCCACCCATTTTGTCTCTTCATTAAATTAAAATATTAAATTATGATGGTACACTATTTTAAATCAACCTTTGAGGATGATTTCTTATGAATTGTGATTAAATTGTATTTTCCTAAGTGAAGTAAATGATTTTTTGAATAAGAGAATAATTTTTACTAATAAAACCCCTTGATGAGGTTTATTGTCAGTATATTGGAAATGTTATATATGTGATTTGTTTTAATTGTATTAACAGAAAGTGTGTTCGATAGCCTTAATTTATGATTATATTTGATGATGGGGTTTACCTATATATGTTTCCCTATTTATTTTAATAAGATGTGGAAAATGGGTGTGGATTTCTTACAACATACTAGGATCATATTATGGAATTCCCACAATTATGGCTATTTATATTATTAATTTGATTAATTAAATGAATTATGAATGTCATGATCCGCACATAGGATTGCTACTATAGAACAAAACGGAATGGAATATTGTTCTTGTGATATTCTTTGATGATGATCTATGCAAAAGCTGAAGATGATACTCGTATGAGATGATTGGGTCACCAAAATTTTTTCCATCCATATGAGAAATACCAGTTCCTTGTGGGATACAAATTTTATGGTATCTATGGTTAGATTTATAAGTAAGTCCATGATTTATAAATGGTCTCCGACATGAGATACCGGGTACATAACCAACAATCCTTTTATCACATTTGACATGCAGTTATACTTATGAGGCATTTTAGGGGCTTCATTGAATGAAATTTAGTGATAATGAGTATTTATGGGACTCTGATTGTGTCACACAGATAACTTGTTGATGTTTCCCTCAAACAAGACCAAGATGTGTCTTATAATGTATTATAAGTTTCATTTTTAATAAATGACGATGATATATATATAATATATTTTTAAAAAGGATGCATTCTCCGTGCCAGATCACATCCTTGGGTTCGGTCGATTTTAATGAAATATTTTCATGATTCTTATTAACCCCTTCCTCATATCTCATATTTATAGGTTACCTTTGGTTTAAATACTTTCATATTAGAAAAAATAAGGTATGGTTTTCATGAAATAAATGAGGTACCTGATCGGACATGTTTTTTTGTTATTTTCTACTTTTTCCTTTACATTGATATACACACACACTTCTCAATTTATACGAATTAAATAGATTATGTTTTAGACACCATTTTTGGTGGTCTACATAGTAAATCTCACACCATTCTCTGGCATCCATTACAAAGGAGTAACTGAGTAGATCATCATGTTCATAGGTCTATGGATTATGTATTTTTCTATGATGTGTACATAGGAGTTAGGTTATGAGGACCGATCAAGTACTCAAGAGACTCATGTAGTTCAACCTCGAGGATTATATTTATTTTATTTATTTGTGTATTACGCTATATTAGGTTTCTTATTATTTTTTTAATGTCTTATATTGTGGTTCATCATATGGACATGCATTTATCATTGTATATTGGTTCTTGGGAATTTTACATAGTTATTATATTTATTGTTCACTTGTGTGTTTCTCTTTCATTCTTTTTCTTCAAATATCTATTTATTTGAAGATGATATAACTTTATGAATCTATGATCATTACTGTATAGTCTCATAACCGTACCAAAATTATAAACTTGATTATATTAAGTATCCCCTAGTGTATGGGTAGTCTTTCTTGAGGAAATAAGGTGACCAGTCCATATACTAGTTTTGTAGTTAGTCATCTAGAGACGTTACAAGTATTTTGATTATGGATGTGCACATTAACCAACTCGTGTACTTATAAATTATGAGAAGGTAAGATTTGGATGAGATTTTGGGTAGTGGATACTACAATGGAAGGAAGATTTAGTTTACTATATGTTGAGAATCTGGGAAGAAACGCCCAATTTGATGTCTTAATGGAACATGATGAATTTTTTAATGTCGAAAAGAAAAATTGAGATAAATAATAATAGAGGAAAGAATGAAAATATTAGTTAATGTAATGGATGAGTATAATGTAATTTCTATTATATAGACAATGGATGAATATTTCAAATGTGGAATGTATTGGAAGTATGTAAATAAATTACCAAACTGAAAAGATCACAAATATAATCAGTAAGGTGTTATGAGTAATCGTTTTACTACTGATGATGAGGAGACTATAAATGAAATATGAATGGTATGTTCCATTTAAACTGTATTTTTTATGTTAAACATGAGAATAATTATTAAATTTTGGATGATGAATATTAAGACGTGATTCATATTTCATATTGTATGAAATTGGTATTTAGGAAAAAGATTATGTAGCCTTGTTAACAGATTGAGAAAAAATTTGGATGATTGAAGTGTTAATGTGTTATAAGTAATTACTTATGTTATATTAATAATGAAATATATAAGGATTATTTAGTATATCATTTTCATTGAAAATTTTAAATAGTATGGTGAATGGTAATAATGACCTATAAAAATTATTTGAGCAAAAAATTTGATTATTGGAATTTAACCCATTATATGTTCCTGATGTTGATAAAATGGGGTTTAGTTTGTATAAATAGAGGGTTTATTTAAATAAATTAAATTGGATAGTATTGATGACCTTGGAATATATTAATGATTTTTGAAAAAACCAGTACATGTTATCATTAATTAAGTTTATAGTATTGTAGGATTTATTGAATATATTCAGTAATATATTGTTATATTCATGGAATGAGGAAGTATGTTTGTTTTCATTAAGGTTGTACAGTAATTTTTGTAATTACCATGATTCAAAAAAATAAATAACTAATGTATTACCATATTTATGTAAAAATAAATAGATAATTTAAAATAGTTAAAAAATTATTTTATGGTTGATTTTGATTAATTTGATGACCATCTTTAAAAAATTTATTTTTTTAAGGGTTATATATATAACTATTTATCGAATGTTGTTTAATTTTGATGAGGTTATAATTATAAATGTATAATTTTCCTATATAAATATTTGTGAAAAAGTGATGTTAACGGATTTTTTTATTGTTACTAGTGATAGAAGAATGAATTTTCATTATTTTATAGAACTTTTTTAGTGGATCAAACATAAAAAGTAAACTCTTAGATTAATAGATAAAGTGGAAATTAGTCTTGTTAAAACCAAAGGGTATGATTTTTTATATAAAATGGGATAAAATAAAGTAAGTATATATTCTCAGAAAAATAACCCTATACTAAGAAAAAAAATTTGAAATTTTTTTTCATATATTATTGGGTTTTTATGATATTATAAAAGTTTTTAACCCCTTTTGATTTCTAGATTATTCGAAGTTAAATTTATCCCAACCATGTTATCTATCAATCTCAATCAGTATTTGGGTGTTAATTTTCTCTTATATGTATATGTTTTCCCAACCACTTATGTTCTCCTACATGGAAACCTAGTACCTGTTATTAATTATGTTTATCACATATCCCTTTCTGTTTATTAAATAAGAAATTTTAGTAACGCATTTTATGATGTGGGTTTCTCAAAATTGGATTTTCAATTCATAAACCAATTTCTTAACAAGAACAAGATCAAATTGTTAGGAGATAATTTTTTAATGGTGTATAATCTAACACCCCATGTTTTCATGAAATATATTTCATTCAAATAAATTTAATAATTTTAATATTTTTTGCTACATGCAACACCAGGTTTTAAAAAACAAGAAATACTATTAAAATATTATTATTTAAGAGAATATTTATCACCTATAAATTCAAATAGAGAATATGAATACGAATAAGTAAATTATAAAAAATTTCTATTTTAAACATGTATATAAAATTAATTATTTACTTATTAGATAATTAGAAATTAAAATAAGTAGTATTTTAAAATAATGGATTTTTTTTTGAAATAATATATTTAAGAAAACAAATGTGTCTTAATTAAATAAATTGAATAAATAACTTTTTATGAATGATTTCAATTAAATAATTATATAATACATTTAATAAAATTTTTAATGTTTATCATATTTTTTTTCAATACAAAAATAAATAATAATAATTCCAATTTTACACTTTAAAACTATATTTTTCTCAAAAATTAGTTTTGTCAACTTTTATGACCTTATTTTAATAAAAAATATTTCCCTATTAAAAAATTTATTTCAACAAATTATTTTGTATAGAAATCAACATTTAAATATTTTCTTATCATTAATTTTTTATAATTTTTAATGATCACACATTTTTCGATGAATAGTTTACAATACTGATTTTTTCAGGATTTATCATTACATTTAATTATTTTAAAAAATAACATATTGTTTTAATATCTTTTTAAGAGAAACATATTTAATATATATATATATATATATATATTAATTAAATTTAGGTTATCATACATTTTTTTTACTTGATTTTTTAAATAAATACTTTTTAAACTTGTTATGATTTTCTCTTTGAAACGCCTATTTTTCATTGCGTTTGAGGGATTAATTTTAAATTAAAATATTCAATTATTTGAGTGAATTTTTTCTATATGGATTAAATATTTTATATTATAATAATTAATATTATCTAATAAGTTAAAATTAATTATCTACCTTAATTAATTGAAAAATAGTACAAATTATTTGATGTGATTATGGTGAAAATTGGTTTCTATGGGGTTAAACTAAAAAGATTAAGGTTTAAAATAAACAACAACATATCCATCACACATTGGATGAAAATATATTGACCTTATTAATTATATTATTGTTTATTTTTCATTATAGATCCTTTTTAGATGTGATGAACATGGGTAAAAAAATTTCTTTTCAAATATTAAAAGTGTGTCACTCACCGTGCTTATAAAAGGTCACCAGCTCTTCAATCCACTATACACATCCAAAAACCATTGGTTTAAAGAAGAACTATCCAAAAAAAATTTAAAATTATATAATAGCATTATGAATTCATTAATTTTTCTCCATTAATTTAATTTAATAACTCTGTTAGTGAAATCCAAAAAATTTGTACGAAGAAGAGAAAATGTTCTTAATCAAGAATTTTTTATTCTTTGTACACCAACATCAGTTTTTTTTAACATTATTACATAATAATTAAAATATATAAAATAAAAAAAATTATATTCTAAGGGGATTACCTATATACATATCCTCTTCCATCTACTGGGTTATGAAATCATCACTCATGTGTATGAAAAACTGTCACCTCATGAACCAATAATATTGGTTTTCCATAAAGAATTACAAGTATTGGATATAATGATGGATTTATTTTTTTTATATAATATGATTATGATATTTTTATTATTTTTTTAATCATTATATCACACATTCCTTCTTACTTTAAAATTCATAAAAATAGAATAATGTTTATCATTGGAACGTTGGGATATTTCTTCATGAAATAATGTGATACAATCATTCTTTATATGTAATAAAATAAGTATGGGATTATTTAAAATAAATTATATATATTATATAATTATTATTTTATATTGTTATTATATTATCTATCTGATTTTCTTTAAATCAGTCTAGAAAATGGTATCAACGTTCATGCGTATATATAGACTACTGTCTCCAAGAACGATGTATTTTATTTTCTACCTATAATTTTGTGGGATTAATATAAAAAATATATAAAAAATATATATTATTTTTATATAATTGTTTCCATTTTTTATATTATGAAACAATGATCATATAAAGTGGATAAAAATTTAAAAATTAAAATATACATGAAAAACAAAGCATTTATTACCCAAATATGAATTAAACGTGGAATTATTAATAAATTTGTAAAAAATAGTCTTAAGTAAATCATATTTGATTAGACATATATAAGTGTGGTTATTTATTATATTTATAAAAAACTAATATTTATTATTAAAAAAATTCTCACACCTATGAAGGAATTCGAGTCATAAGTTAAAGGATTTCCATCTCACGTTTTTTACTTCAGTTAGACACATTCTATATTCACCACCTATAAATTTTCAATGGTGTATATAATTACCATGAAGGAATTTTATAATTTTCATACATACAATTATTGGTTTTTACTTATCCATTTAAAGATATCCCTTTCATGGGATTTATATTTCAAATTTTACCTAATTGGTATGGGATTTTTTTTCTTCATCTTCCTTCATTATGACATATGTTATGTTATGAAAAAATATTATTTTAGAAAGTGTATATACAACCCTCAAGAACTAAGTCATGGATGAAAATATTCTCATGATATTTTAATGTTCTTATAATATCATCCCATCATGGATATTAAAATTCATTGGTATCAAAGTGATATATATGTTTTTTATAATCTCATCATTTATCTAAATTATTTATGATTATTTTTATACTAAAATAATTTGATACCTATATCAAGAAACTCATGAATTCTTTTATCATATGGCTTTGTAAGGATAATAAATTTATTTCCCATAATTACCATTTTTTTATGTACTCATGGGTTCAAAATAATGATTTTGATTAAAATTCTATTTATTTATCTATTTGGTTGAATGAATGTTTCCTTTAGAGGCCTCATTTTTTATAAATGTTTTAATTTATTCAACATATTAAAAATGATTTATTAATATTTTTTTACCCATTTTTTAATTTGTTGCATTTTTTTAGGAAATTAATATTTCTCTATTTGTAAATAATTCACATTTCTCTTTTACTAAAAAGTTGAAAAGAATATTTATTATTCATATACAACATGAACGTAATTTTCAGCTTTTGTGTGAAATATTTTCATTGAATATATCCTTAAATAGATTCAATTATATTTTCAATGAAAATAATTTTAGTTATTTTGCATTTTTTTAAAAGTGATTTTCAAAGAGAAAGTATTATTTTACTCAGAAATGATATAAATTAATTTTCAAGCTTTATTTATTAATTTCAAGGTAATTTTCAATGAAAATTAAACATAAAATTTATTATGTTTTAAAATGTTTTTTTAAGTAGAAAGTATGTTATCTTAAAAATGATTTAATTTATTTTAAATATTCCATGATTATTTTAGAAATTTATTTTCAAGGAAATCAATTATCAAAATATAATATAATTATAAAAACGTCATTCAATGAGGAAAGAATATTGTTCTCTCGAAATAATTTAAATGATTTTTAAAGCTTATATTAATTTTTTTCCTGGTAATTTTTGAATGAATTTTTTTTTGAAAATTTTCATGTTTTAAAATGTTTTTTTAATAGAAGGATTCTTATTTTACATAATGAATGTTTTAAATGATTTTTAAATCTTTATTTATATGTTTTAATTATATTTTTAATGAATATTATTTAAAAAATATTTAATGAACTTTTAGTTTTAAAATTTTATTTTCAATGAAATGTTAACTTTTTAATGAAATATTACATGTGATTTTCAATATAATTTTACATATAATATAGAATCCTTTGATTCTAGTTAGTATTTAACGTGGATATAGTCCAAGAAAACTATTTAGATTATTTCTCTAGAAAATTTATGTTTATAATGAAAATATGTTTACAAAACTCTTTTCTTTTCTATGGATTATGCCATGATAAAATTCATTTGAAACACATTACATTATCAAATGGATTTTATTTTTTTAAATAATTAAATTATTATTATTTATTTAATATATGTTATATTATGATGGAATGTTTTTGTAATTAATTTCATTTCATGGGATATGATATAATAAAGCTTTTATGATCATTTAAAACACATATATATGATTTTAACTATATGATGGGTGGAGGATATTGACTATACAATGTTTTGGGTAATGATTTATATCTTATGAGATAGAAATAACTAAAATGGGTAGTTAAACCAATTTATTTTGTAGATTTTTCTACTATGATGGTCTTGTGACTGAACCTTCACTACTATGATGGTTTTTGAAGTGGACCCATTCCACTATGATAGAATTGGTTTTGATCCTTAGCTACTATGAAAATGATTTTCTATTATTATTTCTATTCCATAATTATATGCATTATGAAAATGTTATGATCTCTTGTTTCTAGTTATTTTATTTCATTATGATCCATGTCTTATAAACATCTAGTATTTATTGGATTACTTAATATTATGATATTTCATATGTAGGGTATGGTTTCCTAATGTTTTGAAAATGTTCTCATAGCTTTATCCACATATTATAATTACATATCCCCTTTGTTCACCATTAATAATAATCTAAACTCACACATTATTAGGGTTATTTTACACATGTTATATACAATTGTTCTGAGTACTGTTTGTTTAAGAAAAGTAAAATGTGGGAATATCTTTAAGGGATATATTTAATATATTTCAATAAACAAAAATACTTTTTATCTAGTCTCCAAATTAAATTTATATTTATGAACATATGGTGTGTGTTAGTTTAATGAAATTAATATTCATCAAAAAAATATTTAATCTTTATGTATTCAAATCCAGGGTCTCTAAATAAAATATAGTCACCTCAGGAATTAAAACAACTAACTAGTTCTTAATAAAAATATATCAATTGAAGAATTTAAAAATATATGTTTCTCTTATAGTATTTCAATTTTTCATGAAGTAAATAAATAATCAATGCATATAAAATTTACCTTGTTGTGTATTGTTAGATCTTATATATAATTTTTTCGATGTGATATCAATTTATATCCCTTAATATTTCTCTGAATTATTCTTCTTTATAGATGAAAATGCATTGTGAATGAGTGGTGGTTCTTAATGTAATGAATCTAAAATAAATTGTTCATACACATAAAGACCACAATAGGGTGAAAATTTATTACTTTTTATTATAAATATCTATATTCTACACTTAACTACTTTTTTATAATCTAAGAATCAACATGATATTTAATGAAATCAAAACTGTAATTAAAATGTGGATAATTCTAGAACATCGTGAAAAATATTCTTAAAACATGTACTGTATGTAACTATAATAAATAAATCACCTCTCTCCAACAATTATATGGTCTCTATAGAATTAATATGTGATTTTTTTTAATTTCATCAAAAACATAAACCTCCTGTTATGTGAAATTATATATTTTGCAAACTATAATTACCTAAAATCATAACAAAAAATCACTCATATCAGTCTAATAATGTATGCATGTTTTCATATTGAATCTCCCACTCACATAGAGTTTTTTCCAATAGAAAAAAAATTATCACAATAAATATCTATGTACTTTTTATATTTTACATTAAAAATAAATCATCACACAAGAACACATCCATATCTACATAGACATCCATAGGAGATACCTATACCCAGACTACAAATCACATATGTCTAGTCCTTGTCTCACAAAAATATATTCTCATCTCTAAACTCAAATTCACATTTCAATCAATTAATATTGTTTTTTTAATCTATACATATTTTTTTTCATGCATACCTTGAGCTATTAAAGATTTTACATGGTGTATGGACACATACACTTTCTCATAGAGTTATGATCCAAAATCCATGATTTATCAAAAGAATTAATTTATTCATAGTATAATTCTTCTAAAAAATTACCTTACATTGATTTTTTTACGATTTATGGGAATAAATAATGATTAATATTTCAGAAACCCTTAAATATTGGTTTTATCATTCCTGTAAACTGAACTCATACAGTATTACTACATGAAAACCCTCCATCTATAGAATCAGTCAGCATCTGAGGCTAAAGATAGCTGTCAATATTGTATTAAAAATTCTAGATCAATTTGATCGGATTCACTTTGTTTGATTCATATGTTTTAAAATTTGTGAATAGTACCCATAAAGGATGGGTCCCATATTAGAATCTAAAATGTGATTGGTTCCTCTTAATAAAGAAACCACTTTTTTATGATTCTATAAGTGATTATGAGGTTTTCTCATTTCCATTAGGCCTTATCGTGCTACCATCCCTTGGTGCATCCCATATTCCCATTACGCACACCCATGGTGTGTGCTCATTTCTACCTGTACATGTCTCACTCTTCTTCCCCGTGGGCTGACCTAATGGCTCTAATGTTTGTTGTTGAGACCAAATCCCATAATTCTATGGCTGACCATTCTATATTGGATTGAATTGTTGGATATTTTTTTCAGGTAAATACTAATTAGATGGTTTATCCAAATTATCATATAAATTCCATGACATAACCAAATTTATTTCATGCTACAATATAAATATATTCTCACAATGAATTTTTTTAATTAGATCTCATCATGTCATAAGATATATTTTATGGTGTACATCAATTTTTATTCACCCGATTAAGGTATATACATTTTGTGAAACATTTTGAACTCTAAAGAAATCTTATTTGACATAAAATAATGTTTACCCAAATGTCACATTTATACATGGAGAATTTCCTATGAATAGTCTTTAAATCTGAAAATAAAATCTAAAAAAATCCCTAAGAATCTTCAATTCACTAATTATTATTTTTGAATAAGTAGTTAAAACTAAAAGAAAAAATTAGGTTCAACAATATATGTGTGGGAAATGTTTATTTATTTAATGTTCAGAATATTATTCCAACATATGGATTTTTTTTGTTTTGCATATTCATATATATAAAATTTGAGGATGAGTTTATTTTGAAAATCTTTCCAAATGAAAATAGTAAATGAAATATGACTATATTGAATCATGTTAGGAATAATAATCTAGTTAGGGCCTTTCCAAAAATAGTTTCATGTGCTAAGGTCATGCATATATCAACTTTCATCACACAAAAAATGGTATCAGGGCCCCTAATTTGGGATCTATGTTATTTGGAATGTTGAAATATAATAGTGTTATAATTGTTGGGTTAAAAGTAATAGAAATTAATTAGTGTCAGGAAAAAACTACTAGTGAACACCCTTAAGTTACAAGGTGTTGTTGGGAAAGTTTTTTTGATTTTTGATTTATTATAACCTTCCTTTTTGTGTAGGGTGAAAATGTCATGAACTGTCTATGTATGCCATGTTCATGAGGATATAAAATAATTTATAATACTATTGTGAGATTTATATGCTTTCTTGGGAATTTTTTATGGTTTTAGTAGTAAGTTTTTTTAGTTTTTGTCTGTTTCACTCCTTAATTATTTTTATATATCAATATACTCCCTCAAAAGAGATATTTAATCTATATAAAATACACTAAAGAAAACATCCTAAAAGAGAATAAACTATATGATTAGAATAAAATTGAAGAAGTTTTATGAGTACTTTAATATATGGAACTACCCTCCAGAAGGTAAAGATTGGTTAGAAATAACTATGTTGATATTTTACTACCTCAAAACTATATATTATTAAGGTGTAATATATAACCCTCAGTCTTAAATTCCCAAGTTATAAATGGTGGGAGTCAGTTTTTTAGGTGAAGAAGCACTAAAAGGGTTTTTTATTTATCTTTACACTGTAGTTTTATCCCAACCACTTGGAATTCAATAAAAAATAGGAATTCCTAAAATTATAGAAATGAGCACGGTATTTCATGAAATAGGATGACTGATTTATTAAATTTTACACATTTTTTGAAATATTATGAAACACATAGATGAATTTTAGGATGTTTGAAATGGGACTGAAACCCAATATTTTATCCCATTTCTTCTTACCCAAGTGTTTCAATCAATCCATAATGGTATAAAATACAAAAAGGAATACCACGGATTATTAGAGTTTTTTTATTTGTAGTGAAGATAAGGATAGTTTCTTATAGAAGAAGAGGAAACCTAAATATTAGGGGATGGTCACTACCCATAGTCATAAATATCTTCCCCAAACATCATCATCAGTTGTTTTTTATTTATTATTTCCCACCAGAATGAAAATGTTGGGAATATATATTATTTTTTATTATTGGAACCAGGATCATTCCATTTATGTGACCATATATTCCATATATATATATATATATATATATATATATTTCATATACAAAATTTCATCCCATTTTAGTACATTATCATTATCCCCCAAGGGATACCGAGTATAGTTTGATGCATCACAGAAAAATACGACCATGTTATCCTAGATGTGGGGGTGGGACTAGTTCATCATACAAGTATAGTTGTCGTAGTGTCGAACCACATTTTAGTGTATGAGTAAATGATAATTAATAGGTGGATCAATTTTATATAGTAGATTATCCACTACTGGATCTGTGGAAAGGCCTATGACTAAATGAGAGGTACCATTCTTGTTTCATCATGTATGAATACTATTTCATTTGTACTAGTTGACCTTACAATTTTATGTCTATTAATTTTATAAAATTGATGAAACAACGGACCAAGCCAATTCACAATGTAAAAGAGATAAATATTCCTCTTAGAAGAAACATAGAGCATGGAATCCATGGCTCTTTAGGTTTTATATCTAGGTCTAAATTGGAGATGTATAAAACTCAAGACCTACACTCTTGGAATCTATGCTAAAATCATAAATGTTACAATTATACATTTGATAGTAATAAATGTGATCCAATTTCAACAATCTATAACATACAATATCAAAAAACAATTATGGAACCACATAAATACACATGGATAATTTAGATTTTGTGTTTTTTTGAATTTGTAAATGCTCTTATATAAATATACCCATGAAATTATGTGATAATTATGTCCACTATACCAAGATATTTCTATTATGATGTTATTTCATTTTGCCAGGTCATAATAATCAGTTAAACCCAATGAAAAACATTTTAAAATGTGGTAGGATGAATTAAATCCCAGTATGAGACATAGGAGAATGAAAAAACATGTTATTCCATTTCAAAATATTTTAACCACAAAATAGTTTTTTTCTTTAACATGATATATATTATGCTCAAATCTTCATTACATAAACATTAAATAAGCTTTACAACAGAATTTATTTTTCAAAAAAATTATTATAATAAAACATAAAAGAAAAAATAATAGTTATCAGGATTAATTATAAAACATGGGAAACAAAAAAAATGCATTCTGGAAAAATATAACTTTTTATCCAAAAATGTAATAATCCATCCATTAAATTAAAATATCATTATCTTACCACTATAAAATAAAATTATTTTTATGAATTATAATTATAGATCATATAAAATATATGTAGAGAAAACTAGAGTATAAGAGGTACATGATATCATAAGATACCTGAAACATAGAAAATGTCAATGTAACACAAAACATGAAATAAAAATAAGTCAAGGAAAAGTTCCTAGATTACATCACATGGTCGACAGATTCTCACAATGGATATGATTTATTCCATAATCCCTTATATTACTTCCCATGAAACAAATGATATTTCCATTGTATTGGAATTATAAATGGGCACACCCATCATAACATGTCCATGATAATGCATTAGAAAATATAAATTGAGAATTCTATGAGGAAAACCAGAAATAATTATAATTAAAGATAAATATAAAATAATTTATATGGAAGTGGAATAATTTTAAATTCATTTACATTAAAATATAATATTTTTCCCTTTTTTGAGGAATGTCCAAATGTTCTATGCAAAACATGTAAAAAGATTCCTTTTGAAAACCATTGAAAAAAATTCAAAACATAAACTTTACTATATATTTCATTTACAGTTGTATAAATACATCTATAATAAAATAATTAAGAGTATAGTTATAGAATATTAATATTTTTAAAACAAATCATTAATCACTTTTAAATGAGGTTTTAAAGTAAACTATCTCATACCTCATGTCTCAATCATCACATATTTTGTTAATCTTCATGGATAAAAGAATTTTGTAAATTATTTAAATTATTAAGAACATTTTTCAAGTTAACAATTAATTTTATTTTTTTGTTACAATGTTATACATAAATAAATAATATATTAATTTTTTGGCTGATATTTTGAATACATTTAGCTTGTATTTGTAAAATGAATTTGGTATATTTAATATAGTCAAAGATGTAATTATTGAATCATATATTGAATAATAATAATAAATTTTTTTTTTATAAATTAATTATACTTTTTAAAATAACCAGGAATGATTGTTATGAAAAACAATGTTTGTTATAATCATGGAGAAAATATGATGTATGTGCGCATGTGTGCATGTGTATCATTTCGATTTTTAAATGTTCGTGATGGAAGAAGGTATTTATTATTTTATATTTAATGAATGATAATAAATACCATATTTTTTAAATATATATATATATATATATATCAATAATGTGATGTGGTGATGGAAAAAGAATCACATTTCTTTATGGAGTTGTTAGTCTATAGGTATGCACAAAGAATACTATAATATTAATGGATAGAATGGTAATAAAATAGATGTTATATTTTATTTTCATAATGTTAAATATGAAATTTATATCATAAATAAATCTTAAATCTATAATTATAAAAATATATGATAGGTGTTAATGGAAAATGAATTACATTAGTTCACGAGGAAATAGTCACCCATAAACAAGAATGCAGTTTCGTTTCCCAAGTTTATTGATGTAGAGATGGAAATAGGGTATAAAATTTAAATAAAAAATATTATAATACGTAATGTAATGGTGTTATTATTTCATAATGGTTTCAAAATATTATACTCGGTTATAATAAAGAATAGAATTAAAACACTGGATTAAGAACTGTATATCTTCTTCAACAAATCTCTTTTCATTATACCTTATTCCCTCAATGTTTAGTGTTTTGATTATAATAATACCACTAAAACAAGTGAAGGTGTGAAATGAAGGAATTTAGATTTGTATTTTCTTAAGCACATTCCTCCTGATGTTTTTAGGGTATAAGTGAGGGGTGTCCTTTTATGTTTAGGGGAGGGGAATTCATGAAATATATGAAATTATTAAATTAATATAAATTAATATTTATGTTCTAATGCATCCTAATTAATATTATGATAATATTATATTTGGATGATTTGAAATAATATGACATAATGAATGAGGGGAAAGTTCACTTGACTTTTTGACAAATATATTTTTTGATTTAACACATTGTGAACCCTTTTGACAATTACTACAATAACAAACTTTTTACTCTTTAAGGTTCAGGATACTTACTAAAAATAGATAATAAGAACCTAAATAAACCATGATTCATATATTATATAATATCCCAATAACTTGGATGAAGATATGATTTTTTGGAATTTTAAATAATTCAACAAAATATTGTTTTTTATAAAATCATTTTTAAATCATTTTTAAAATATATGGAATATTATAATATAATACACTGATAAATAATGTGAAATATTTATAAGAAACATGTAATTGAATATAAGGAAGATATGTAATTAATATAATCATATAATAATACATGTGTAATTTTTTATATCATTTAAACATTATATATTGGATTGATCTATTGATAAACCAATTATATCCTTTATGGTTGTAATAAATTTTTTAATATTAAAGGGTGATAATTTTATGTATAAGTTAAAAATTGGATCATAAATGAATATGGGAAAGAAATTTATATCATTTATAATCCTAATTGTCCTATTTAATGTTTTATTATAATTTTAAAATAATTTCATAAATTATTATTTAATATAAATTACTATTTTTATGATTTTATGAACTATTCACATAATTTGAATTTGAAAATGAATTCGAAAAAATTTTATTCAAAAATTAAACTTAAAAACACTCTTATTTTTTATATGTTTATATCATATTTTTTAGACACGTTAACCTTATGATCATGACCTTTTTTGTAGATGTATCAGTCTTTTTTTAGGTATCCCTTTCCCTTTTTTGAGTACATTATTTTTGAGATGTTTATTGGGTGATTTTTTGGGTGAATGTTTTAAAATTTCGAAGGTTGGAGAGTGGTGAAATGATGGAACATAGTTTTCCCAAATAGTTCAACCTAGCCCAACTAATCGTGTGAACCCAAACAAAGGTTATTCAC
Source organism: Viscum album (assembly GCA_963277665.1). Lineage (NCBI taxonomy): Eukaryota > Viridiplantae > Streptophyta > Magnoliopsida > Santalales > Viscaceae > Viscum > Viscum album. Next base: position 1,466,161,325 of record OY728147.1, on the reverse strand, counting down.
ACCACTAGTGTATGGTTTTTCAAACAATTTTCTTTATTAAGAGAATCCATGAACCCACACCCTAGAATATGATCACTATTAAAGCACATGATTTGAATTATCATGCACCCCTACACATAAACACATGAACATCCTTTTAATTAACAAGATAATTGAATTTAAAAAAACAAGGAACCCCTTATTAACCCATATTCAACCCAACTCAAAGAAAACCTATTTATCTCATTTTTTGGAGGATCTCTGTCCTATTTAAATCCCTTCCAAACTTCATTTTTTGAAATTCAAATCCTAGATTTTAATTCTACACCTCTACTGGTATGTTTTATATTACCTTTTAGAAAACAATCTCTCTCGTGTTCCACCTACTAGATAAAATAAGGATGTTTATAATCAATTGGTTTTAAATCTAGATATAGTTTTGTTACATATTTATTAGTATGATCTTAGATATAAGTATACGGTCTAGATTTTTTCTTCATTTTGGGTTTGAACAATCTGTTTTAAATTAGGGATTTTTTATTGGGTGATCACTCATCAATGAATTGAGGTAGGTATTATATTATTCAAATTTAATATTCTTGATTTAATTTTCTAGAATTTAATTTAAGAGTTAATATTGAAAGATTATCAACTGTGTTTTTTCAACCAAACTTTGAAATTTGATGAATTGGATAATTAACAGATTGGGAAATCAAGAATATTGGGATTTTTGGATATGAATAGTTAATTGTTGTATTAATTATAAGGATATTAAAATTTTAAAATTGTAAAAAATTAATTATTAAATTAATTATTGGATATTTTTAATTTTTAAATTTAACAATTGTAATAATTATTTTTTAATTTAATTATGGGGCTATTGAGATGAATGAAATTTGGTTAATTGATTTTAAAAAAATTAATGGAATTAATGTTATTAAATTATTGTTGAATTTGTTAATGGGATAGGGGAAATAAATTAATTTTTTTATTAAGTAATGGAATATTTTAATACAAAATTGTTAAATTGGATTAATTAATCGATTAATTGAATAATATGATACTATGATACAAGTGAAATTGATATATTGGGGCATATGTGAAATTGTGATATGATGATATATTTGATAATCATGTGTGGGACATGGAATATTGCATCAAAATTCCATAATGATAAACATTGTTAATGAGATTGAAAATAAAAATGGAATTCAGATATGAGTTAGATTATGAATCTTAATAATGGAAGGGATATATGAATTGAGATGATGAATGGTAAAAAAAGACATTAAGATAGAATTGGGATGATGAATTGTAAAAATGGAATTCATATTTGAATTGATATGTTAAATGATAATAAGGGAATTAATATATATGATATTTATTGGCGTTAGTTCAGACTCTTACATGGGATGAAGTAGGTATTTAAATTTTGGGTGCCCTTGGGAACTTAGTGTTTTTATGTGGTTAAATAAAGAGTAATTAAATTAATGTAAATAATTTATATTGTTTCTTGTATTTTATTCATTATAAAACTAAACATATGATTCCTGACATGAAATTGTTTTAGACAGCATTGGTGTTGGCCTAAAGAGTTTTACTAACACCCTACATGGGCAACCGGATTGGTACCTGAATAGATTTCATGTTTATAGGAAAGGTAAATGGAAATGATCATATGTTAGAGGATTGATTGGGATGGATCTTGGATTAGAGAACATGACATGGTTTCGAGACCCACTAAGATGAATTTTCAGTGTCTGTATTTATTTATTGTTTTTTTATATTGACACTTGCATCATAATTTACATAGAATATTTACAATTTTAGTTTGGGTATTCTATTTCTTATTTTGTTCATCATGTGATACGAGATTCATATTGTATTGGTCATAACATTTGGTTATTATTTCTTATTTATGCTATTTTTCTAATATAAAAAGAGGTTATATTCTCCCCATGATTGATATTAGACCCTTAGTGCTATCCAGTAGCCTCTAGTATATGGGTAGGTGAAGAAGTGGTCATGTGACTGACCTGCTCGGGTCATTAGTATTTTGATCACATTTTGGGATGTTATAAAGTGGTATCAAACGTGGTTTCTTTTATTTTATTTGTTTTGGTCTCACTAGTTGGGAATGCTATAATGGAGAATAAGAGGATCCAAGACATTTCTAAGAGCTCATTCATGGCAGTATGTAACCCATGTATGAGAGTAAAGCCAAGTACTCTGGGTGGGATTTTTTTATCAATGAGTTATATTACAGTTTATGTTATTTTACTTTAACTGATTCAATTTTTTTATGATGTAATTTCTATTTTTGAGTTTATTATATTTAATTTGTGTCTTGGTAAGGAAAAGAAATTTAGTATGCATGAATCATTCTAGGAAAACATTATTACTTTGTGCCATACCTCATTTTAGACACTAATATGAAAATGGATTTTTGGGTATGTGATGAAAATTGTATTCTATTTTCATGATAATGTAAATGAACTAAAAATGGTACCAAATTTGAAATTATAATTTAAAATTACGAAATAAGTCATTAAATGGGAGTCTAATGAGAATCGTGAATAATGAAAATGTGTTACCTTTGTTATCCATGACCTAGATGTGGGTTTGTCAAAGGCTGAGTTAACACCTCAGTTTGAATAGTGTGGCTAGGTTTGGGGGAATGAGTTGTTATGGTCTTATGTGAATAAATATTTTTACCTATGTTAACATTATGTTATGAGTCCTATGATTTTTGTTTTAATTTTAGTAATATTCCTCCATGATGATAACAATTTATAGGATGACATGAGGGAAGGGATAAATGTTTTTCACTAGTAGTGGATTCGGAGGCACAAATAGTGTCGGGTGGGGAAGCATGAGAATAGTTTTGAGAGAACTACACGTGATTCACTAAATTTAAGTAAATATAATCTTAATGGGTTGTGAAAAAATGTATTACCTTACACTATTATTTTTGTTAAAACACCCTCCAACTTCCATGAGAGGGGGTGGAGCTGATGTAGAGGAGTTCTTGATTGAGTCCATCCAAACAGTACATGAACATTTTGATATTCCAAAAGAGAAGGGGGTCATGATGGATTATTATTTGCTAAAAGTATTAGTCAAGAACTAGCCAGATATTCATTCTTATATAGGACATGATAATGGTATGTGATGGATAAACATTTTAGATATGTTCCTAGAGAAGTTTTATCCCAAGATGATGATACATGGGAGAACATATGAGATCAAGAGGGTGATTTAGGGGCTAATGTCTATGATGGACTATACTAGATTATTTTTCCATTATTAGATCTTTTATCTATAATTTTCCAAGTATGATACAACTACATATAGTAATGTCCAAGAAGGACCAAAATGGGTGATTAAGACTAGGTCGAAATATTTCAATTAAGAAAAATTGTTAAGGTTGTGGATTTGGATCTCATAGATGAGGGGAACATAGAGGAGGCTTCCAGTGAAGGAATTATGGTTAATTCAATATGATTATTAGTTATATATTTCTAGGGAAGGAAAAATAACTACATGAGTGTTTTCTAGGGGGATAACAGGAAGGGTGGTTAAGGGAGGACCAGTCCCTTAGGATCTCACCACAATTCTTTTACACCAGTGCGGTAGGTGAGGCCCATATCATTGAAATTATCCCCAACAATAAATTGAGTGATTATATTACTTTAGGATAATAAATTTATATAATTTTTGTAGGAATATGGAACAAATGGCTAGTGATGGAAGAGTTATACCAAACAAGATTATGAGAAGGGGATCTTCTGCCAAAAATCAATCTGGTATCTGGTGTTCTATTGGCCATGTAAGTAGATGTAGTGTATGTAGTACTACCAAGAAAGAGAACCCATATTAAAAGTGTTTTGCTTCTTATAGGACCTAGATAGTATCATAAGGGTTAAGGTAAATATAGTCACATTTCATTCAGCCTACACTTGTGGATAGCGAGGCTAAACCATTGACATTTAGATGCACTATTGTTATAGCTTCTATTCTATGTAGTTCTTTATAGGATACTGGTTCCTCTTATTCTTTTATTTATCAACAAATTTTTAGTGGATTGAACATGAAGGTGGAGTTCATGTTTGGGGGTTTATGATAGATACACTGTTGGGAATAAGGTCAAGAGACATCTTCTTGTAGAAGGGATGTTCTGTGAACATAGAGGAGCAGTGTTTTATACGAGATATCAAAATTATTGAATTTTTTTATTCAAACTTATTATGGGTATGGACTGGTTAGTAACATACCGATCCCATATATATTATTACATGAGGATAGTGTCTTTATGACTATTAAGGGTGATGAGTAATTTCACCATGCATAGTGGGATATCCTGGTAGGAAATATAGGTCCAGTTCACTAGCACTTGGACGATCTCACTACCCATGTTTATACTCTGTTGCATGATGATGGAGGTGTAATGTTTAATATCTATCAAAATGTTGTGGAAATGTTTCAAGAATATTTTCTTCAATACCTCTCTAGGATATCACCATAGAGAGACATGGATTTGTATGTTTAGCTCATGTTGTGGGCTAAACCAATATCAATTACACTGTACAAAATGGAATCGACATAGCTTAAATATCACAATACTCAGTAGGAGGATTCTGAGTATATGGTGTTTATTTGATCTAGTATGTGATCTTGGGGTTCTCTAGTGAAGTTTTCCAATGAAGGCAGACAGAACATTGTTATTCTGTGATGATAGATTGAATTTTATTTGGATAACAGTAAAGAATCGATATCCACTTCCATGTATAGAAGATCTATTTGGGTAGTTGTGAGGAGATTGTGTTTTATCAAAGACATATTTGTGGTTAGGGTGACATTATTTTGGAGTTTTACTTTCTAGTATTCAAAGGACTTATTTCAAAAGCAGTTATGACCTATTGTATTTTTTCTTAATGCGGTCTTGGATAATCAATGAAGAGAAAATGTTTATAGAATTGATGGAAAAAATCATCCATCTATAATTGGATCCTTTTTTTATTTTTTGTGGATAACATATTGGTTTACACTAAGACACATGATGATCATTCACAACATCTTGAAATCATTCCAAGTACAATGAGAGAGAATTTTCTATACATCAAGATATCTAAGTATATGTTTTTGATTTATTAGGTAAATTTCTTGGGTCACTTAGTCTAATAAGAAAGCGTTTCAATGGACCGGGAAAAAGTTTTTGTAGTTTTTTATTAGTAGCATGCCATTAATTTTTTTGATATTTGTATCTTTTTGGGGTAAACATGATTTTATTGGAGATTCATCTAGGATCTTCCAAATTTCATAGCACCACTATACCACATGACCATGATATAGATTATGTTTGAATGGTTAGAATGATGAATTAATTCCATCACGTAGAAAAATATGTGTTTGAAATTGTCATCTTTCTGGATCATACTCGAGATGGGTGATTATTTTATTTTTTTGATGATTATTGGGATGGACTTTGATCCTTGTTGACTCAGTGAGATAGATGTGTATCATAAGAGTCTTAGATGTTGATACCACAGGAATATAACTACCCTTCTTATGACATTGAGATATATGACTTGGTTTATGATTTTATTTGTTAGTGACATTAACTATTAGGATATAAGTTTACTATGTATACTGATCATAAGAGCTTAATGTATATATTTTCACAATGATATTTTAATATCTATAAACAGTGCTGGGTTGATTATATAGAATAAATTTATTTTGATCTAGAATATAAAATTGAAAATTGAAATAGTTTTGATAATGATTTGAGTAGGTGAACTCAAACTCTGGAAGTTCAGGATTCTAGTGTTGAGTGGGAGATGAAGAATTTACTGGCTGAAAAGCATGCTGTGTTTTAGGAGAGTAATGAGTAGATGAATCTTTTATCTACATTAGTGGTGTCTAAAATATTTCTTAGGGTTAGAGATAGTAGGAAGATACATAATGATTTTCCTTGAGGGTAATCCTTGAAGGTGGGGAGAAACCGTCGAATTGTACTATAGATGAGGATAAGATCATATATGTCATGAATCGAGTTGTTTAATCTATTAGTATATTGGAGGGCATGATGCATGAATTTCATGCCCTAAAGTGGGTGGTTCATACAGGTGTGAAAAAGATGTTCCATGACCAATTATGATAGTTCTTGTGTCTATATATAAAATAGTTGGTTGTAGGGTTTGGAAAACAATGCTCCACTAGTCAGCAGCTGACGGCTAAGCATCAATGAATTCATGGCCCACTGTAGTTGTTTCCCATTCCATAATAGAAGTGGGAAGATTTTATAGTAGATTTTATGATGATTCAACTGAGGACACCATGGATGAATTATGTAATGTGGTATATTATAAACCATTTTACAAAGGACTCACATTTATTACCTATACGAGAGACATTCTCATTAGAGAATTTGAAAGATATGTTTGTATAAGAGATAGTCTGTCTACATAGGGTTTCACTGAGTATTTTTTAGACCATGAATTGTGTTTTTAATCACACTTTTTGTAGGTCATGTAAAAGGTTCATGGTAAATAAGGTTTATTGTGTAAAAATTTCCACCCACTGACCGATAGGTAGTCGGAATGCTCTATAAAGGTTCTTAAAGATGTTCATTGAGATATTTTCCTTGATTTTTGCAGGTTTTGGGAGAAGCACCTAGAGATGGTGGAGTTCACCTCTAACAATAGTTATTAAGAAACTATTCAAAGAAAAACATATGAGGCTCTTTATGGTAGGCCATGAAGATCACCTATATGTTTGATGAAGTCATGTGAGTTGGAGATGTTGGGATTGAGTATCGTTCATGAGGCATCAGAATAGTTCCATATAATCTGGAAGATTATGGATCTAGATAATATTAAAAAAAATTCACATATTGACATTATTTTATTACCCTTAAAGTTTATATATGATTATTGTGTAATCATCTAGGTCACTCATATATTGTGTTAGAGCATGATACCGAGGAAGGTAAAGATGGTGCGTTGGTTTGTTGGACAATTGGAGGTTGTTGAGAAAATTGGGAAATTGGAATACCAGTTACATTCCCCTTATAGATACAATACAATTCACAATGCTTCCCGTGTGTTAGGAAATTTGTGTTATCACCCCAAATCATATCTTGTTATCAATGTGGATGATGTAGATCTAGAGATAGATGCGTCCGTTTAGGAGTATCTAATACGTGTTTTGGACCCTAGTTAGAAATTCTTGTAGGGATTGAACATGCTAAAAGTTTGTGTATTGTGGAAACAAAGTCTTGTGAGAGAGAAAACATGGTTTCAAAATGTAGATATAAGGTCTTGGTGTCTCAATTATTTTACCTCAAAGTCTTATAGATTCGTGGGAGTATTGTTTGAGGATGAGCTATTATAAGGTGATAATATTTAACAATTTTACCTTTTCTATAGATATTTCAATCTTTTTTTATTGTACACTTTTTGGGTAAGGTCTATTTGTATATTTCATGGAGTCTTTTTGGGAGAAATTTGACAGATTTGGAAGGATGAAGTGTAGTTCATGGTCTTCCAAAATCCATCTTTCCATTCATGTTGGACATATAAACCGAAATAGAGGGGATTCACAAAGCTAGTTAACAATATGTCAAACCATTTACCCTATTAGAGATACCATTCAAACCTATAAGAGGTGCATAGTTATGGTTCACAGTTTGGAATACCATGTGCCCCTTCCTAGGAAACATTGTGATACATTTTAATTATAATATAATTTTCATTTAATAATATCTGATCCCCTATATTAACCAAATATTGACCCCAAATTTTACATAACCTATTAGTATGATTTTTTATACTTCCATAAAGATTAAAAGAAATTATGACCTATGTTATTGGAGATTTGATATATAGTTGTTATATCTGCAACTATTTAGGTATGTTTTCTCGTACTGTATAGATCACATTCTCTCCTGCTCCTCTTCCTAGATAAAAGAGGGACGTTTGTCTACTTTTGGTTTTACATATATATGAAGGTTTTTTAGATACTAATCCATTTGATCTCGGTTCTTATGTTCAGATATATGTCCTACCCTTTATCAGGGGTTTTACCTATCCATTTGAAATTAGTGATTTCTGTTGGGTGATATCTTAGCAACGATTTAAGGCAAGTGGCCATTAAATAAAATATCCAAGTATTGATTTAAAATTCATGTATGTAATGGTATAATTTTTATTGGATAATTAGGAATTGAGTATCTTATATTTAATTAATAAATTTTAAGTAATAATTAATCAATGAATTTTGAAATCAAGAATATTTTTATTCATGAATAAGATTAAATAATTATTTAATTAATTATGTGGGTATTGAAATTTTCGAATTGAATTTATTAATTTTCAAATTAATTAATGAAGATTATTGTTAATGTGTGATTTTTTATTTGTAATAATTAATTATTGAATTAATTATGGGGATTTTGAAATTTTTGAAATTGGATTAATTGATTGATGAATGAATTAATGAAATTTCAATGATTAATTATTTATTGAATTGATTAATTGTATTTATGTAACTAATTATTTATTGAATTAATTAGTGGAAGATATGAATATGAAATTTTTAAATTTGATTAATTAATTAGTGAATTATTTAATTTTATAGCGTGATACATTTCAAACTGAGATATTTTGATACATGTGAAATTCTGATGTAATGCTATATGTGATAATTATGTTTGGGACATGGTTTATTGTATAAAAATAATATAGTGAAAAATATTTTTAAATGGATGAGTTTTAAAAATATCATTTAGATATGAATTTAGATGATTAATGAAAAGATGGAATTTTCATATGAATTGAGATGATTAGTGGTAAAAATTAAATTCCAATATAAATTGAGATGAGGAATGATAATAATGCAATTATAAAATGAATTGAGATAATTAATGGTGAAAATTTAATTCATATATATGATATACCTTGGAGTAGATTAGACTAAAAATGGCATGAAAAATGTATTGAAAGTTTGGGTTTGGTCAGGAACCTAGGGTTATTATGTGGTGAAGTTAAGAGTAATTGAATAAATGTAAACTGTTTAATTTATTGATTCTATTTTATTTATTATAAGAATATATACAAAGTTATTGATAGGATATTATTATATATATCATTGGTGGTGGACTACTATATTGTACTCACACCATACGTGGGTTGCCTAATTGGTTACCGAATATATTCTATCATTGTAGGACAAGATAAAGGAAATGGTCTTATGATAGAGGTATGACTGGGAATGAGCTTAGATGTGGGAACCAGATATAGTGTGAAGACCCACATGCAAATGATATAAGTGTATTTATTTATTTTGGATTTTTCATATTGACAGTTTCCATATAAATTGAATGGAATATTTACTGTTTTAGTTTTGGTATTGTATTTTATGTCTTTTTCATTGCATGATACTAGCTTAGAATGGTTATTGGTTATATCCTTTGGCTATTATTTTTTATTTTCATTGTTTTCAAAAATTTATGAAGAGGGTATAGTATTCCAATGACTGATATTAGATCCTCGGTGCTAGTAGGCATCATATAGAGTAAGTAGAGCCATGCCTATGGTCATGCGACTGACCGGCTCAGGGAACAAGTATATGTTACCTAGGACAGAATATAACATTAACAGATAAATAAAATTATTTCTAGTGTTTATAAAATTATCTAATTTCTTTTTAAATTTTTTGAATAGTAAAACACTGTGATATGAATTTTCAAATTATCTTTAAAAAGTACTCTATAAAGGTAATAAAATTGCCAAGAAGAAACAAAATGTCATATATTAGAATTTTTGAAGATTATTGAAGAAATTTTATCATCTAATTAAATTAATTCAAGTGTTTGGGTATCTTTTTAGAATTTATCAAATTAATTTGTTCTTTAATTAATCCATTTTACTTTTATGAAGGTGGACATATTTTTTTTATAATATTTATTAATAATAATTAAAATTAAATGGGGAATAGTTACCGTGTTTTGAACTTCTGGTTAATAATATGGAAAATATTTTTTTTGTATTTTAATTTTTATAAATGTAATTTTTTAATTTAGCATTAAATCCTCAAAATACGATGAATTTATTTATATAGAAAAAATATTTTTAAGTATAAAACTGCTTTTATACCCAATTAAGTAATGAAATTCATTCAAATGACAATAAATATATTTTGATAAATAAAAATTTCATATTTAAATTTTAAAATAATATATATTAGGTTATTACATTATAAATAGTTCAAATGAAAACACTATTTTAAAGAATAATCTGTTTTTTTCAAAATTCATTGAAAAATAATTTTTTTCATAAATATTTCAAAATATCATCATAATATGGTTTTAATATGGTGATTTTAGACATTTTACCCATTTTATCTGATAAAATTCTTGACATTTATTGAAAATTATTTTATAGTTTTATAATGATAATAAATTATTTACAATAATAAGTAAATTTTAAAAAAATACTTTACTAAAAAAATAGTTTTTATTTTCTTATGAATTAATCATTAAATTTGTTTTAGTTATAACAATTATATATATTTAATTTTTTTAATAGTCTTATTAATACATTTAATTTCAATATTTATGACATAAAATTAACATTTAAATACTAATTATTAATTGTTTAATTAATCATTCTCTAGTGTGTATTGTAATATATCATACATAATATTTCTATTAAAATATATGGATATTAAATTCTCTCTTATTTATTAAATTTCATCCACTTAATATGAGCATTAACATAGTAATCCATGTTTTGAAATTTTAAAATACCATTTCAAAAATCCAACATTACATAAAGGAATAATAAATCATTATCTAGATAACAAAGAAAGGATTTAGGCAGGTCATCTAAAATAACACATACTAGATCTCTATACAGGGTAACAATAGTGGAATGTGAAAATATAGACGTGGAAGAAAAATTAATGCCCAAATAATTTTGGAGAGTTAAATATCTCATTAATCACAACAAATTTAACAATCATGGGAATATTAATGACAACAAAAAACTAAACCAAAGGGGTGTGTATGATGCCATCAATTAATTTTAAATTAATGTAATTTTTTTTCATTAAAGATAATGTTTCTATAGTTGATTAATTTCATTACCATATAATATTAGAATAAAAGTAAATACACTTAGTCGATAACTATAATTTCATCCACTAAAACATTTCCACTATACTATCATTTTTTTGCACCAAATGATGTGTATTCAAGATGATTTTTTTAATTTAATGATCACAAATATAAATATATTATGGTTAAAATAACCACTAAATGGATTAAAATATATTCTATATGTATTTAGATATTAATAAAAAACATTTTTTTCATAAGATAAGTTAATTAAAAAAACTTATAAACCTTCAATTGAAGAAATAATTAATTAATCTCTATTATTAAACAATAATACTAAAAGTCATAAAAAATAATTTTATAAATAAATGATGCTAAAATTCTTTATATTATGATTCACTAATAATAATAAAAAATATTGGATTTATTTATCAAGTATTATTCCATGGAAAATTCAACATTTATCTACAATTATCATTAGTTATGGTAAAAGCAATATGTATGAAAATTTATATACCATAATAATATAATCCACCAGATATTCATATATTTTATATAAATAAAAGTAATCACCATTTAGACAGACTAAAAGTCATATATTCTTCCAAAAGATAATATGTACATTAATTCATAAATTAAATCTCATAATATTCACTTTACCTTAATTATACAATGTTCAAAAAATAGTGATATTTTTATGATATAAAATAATTTAGATAAAACCAAATAAATTTTCAATCTTTTGGATATCTATATGATAAAATAAATGTTCTAATTAATAAATTAATAATTATATAAAAAAGAATTCACTTTTATAAAAATTACATACTAACATGGAAATTACCCCGAGTAGTTGTATGTATTTCACCACTATCTCCCATTGATTTTATTTTCATGCCCCACTACCTTACCGAATACTAGAGGTTGTTTATCAGTATGTATGGTTTACTTTTTATAAAACTATATTATTAATATTAATATAATGTTACCAAAAACATACATAACATCATAATTTTTTATTTAATTTTTTTTAAAATAATCATTATTGTTATCACAAAGGGTTACATATACCTCAAATTTAAAAAAATAACAAAATATTTTTCTCGATGAATTAGAGTGCCATATGGTAACAAAAATCAAACATCTTTTAGATTATATGTTTAAGAAAAATGAAATTAGAATATTCCTTGAATAAAAAATAAAATCTTATAAAAGAACCCAAACATAAAATAATAGTTATGTCTATATAGAAATTTTTTGATTCTTTATACATTGTGTAAAAAATTCTTTTATCTTTTGTGGACAATGTCATAACGTTATATTTAAAATAAATAAAAATATTCATTGTGAAAACCATTAAATGGAATTAAAACATAAAATAAACATATATTTGTAAATGATTTATGTATTTATAAATAAATATATAAAATAAATTTTATAAACATTAATATTAACGAAAAATATTGAAATAAATATATTTAAACAATTTTAAAACATTGTTTTATATAAATGTGTCCTTTATATTGAGTATGAATCATCACATACGGTCAGTATCACCAGAAATAATAGACTTATGTTAATTATTTAATTTATTGATAACTTTTTACCTGTTTATTGTTACATTTATTTTGTTTATTACCATGTAGTATATAACTACTTAATAATTAATTTTCTATCATAATATCTTATCATATTTTTCCCACATGTCCAATATGACGTTGTAGGATGAATATGACTCATGGGTTCATTATTGAATCATATAATAAATAATAATCATAAATGAATTATCATTCTTAAAAATTAATTGTACTTTAAAACCAATTATTTAATATGGTTTAAAAAATGAAAAACCCTATAATATTGAAGATAGTAGGTCATATATACATTAGAGTAATATTTCATTTTTTCGACAATCATGATGGAATTAAGGTATGAATTATTTTAACATTATATAATGATCATTAATAAGATATAATTTATTTACATAGACTCGTATATATAATCTATGTGATTTGGTGATGGAAAATGAATGACATCGCTTCATAGAAATGGTTGTCCTCAAACATACATGAAATGTCATTTCTGTTTCTCAATGGATAGAAATGCATTAAAATAGATTATATATAATAATATTATAATTATTAACAATTAATTAATGTTATATATAAATCTTAAATCTATAATTATAATCGTTTGGGGGAGGATGTGATGGAAGACGAATTACATCAGTTTGTGAGGCAGTAATCTACATTACACATGAATTCTAGTTTCGTTTCCAATTCGATGGAAGATAATATGGATATTAGGAATGTAATTAACATAACAACAAATATATAAGTAATATTTATAATTTAATTTTTTGTTTTTTTGGAAGAATAATTTAGGGGGTTGGAATAAGAAATAGAATGAAAATGATCGGTTAATAACTATACCTCTTCTCTGGGAAACCTAATTTGAATTAATACATAAGCCCTCTCAGGTTAGTGTTATTCCCATTATAATACATATAGAACGTGGGAATGGATTTTAATATGGGATTTGGGTAGGTATTGGATGAATAAAAATTATTTTGAAGTGTGTAGAGGAGAAGATTTTGGTTGTCATTTTATAATGCATGGTAGAGAAATTAAGGAATTTTATAATTTATTATGTTAATATTATTTAATTATCTACATAATATTGCATAAAATTAATATAATTATAATTAAAGATACATATTATTTAATTTTATATAATATAATAATAATTTTACATTCTTATGTTATTTTTTAGGCCTTATCAATTTTGAACCCTTGGTTAACCTTTTTGGAAATTAACATGATAACCATGTGTTTTACTATTTATTAGTCTTGATAGTTAATATAAAAGGATAATTTTAAATTAAATGGAAATGTGTTAAATTATAAACAATATAAAGTCACTTTTTTGTATTTTTATATGAAAAATTAAAAATCATTTCATAAAATATGATTTAGTATAAAATCTCATGTATATTATTTTTGAAAATATATGAAATAATATAGTATAATATGTTTTTAACTCATTTAAAATTTGTAAAAAATAATAGGGATTCTTATATAAGTATTACATGGTATTAATATAATATTCGAAAAAAAATTATAGGTTCTTATATCATTTTAAACATTAGATATTTTATTAACATGTTGGTCAATCAAATTTAAACCATCAGCATGATAATTGTTTTTTTTTGTATTATAGGATTTTAATTTTTCTTATAATCTACAAATTAGATCATAAATTATAAATGAATGGTAGTTTAAACCATTTATATTACTAATTATTTAATTTTAATAATTTTATAGTTCTTAAATAACTTAGTAAAATATTATTTTTCTTAAAATTATATTAATGTCATTTTAAAAACTATTATTGTAATTTAAATTCTAATTTCTTTTCTGAAATAAGAATAGAATGTAAAATTTAAAAAATATAATATGTTATATTTATATTAAATATTTATGGTACACTTTAATACACACAAAACTTCATATTTTTGGAGTTTTTAAATTTATTTACTGGATTGTTCTGCTGGTTGCACGTACACCATGTCAACATTGCGTAATAATTTATGGAAATTATTTCATCAGTAATATTGAAAAATTACCCTAATAATAAAATTATTAATATTTCAAATAATAGTTTATAACCCTAGGTATATTATTTATATCCCTATTTCAAAAATATAAAAATAATTATTTCATAGATTTTGTATACATAAAATATAATAAAATATCAAATCATGGAAAATCGTAAAAATATCATACATTAAATTCTTGTAAGATTATAGATGAAATTAACCCATTAAACAAAATTAATAAAGGTGTTTGTGTAACTCATTAGTCTTAATCTAATTATTTATACAAGAAATTAACTCATTTTACCTCTACTATGGAAAAAATTTATATTATTAATATTCATAATGGATAAATTTAAAAGGGAAATATAAAAAAATTGATATAGAATTAAAATTATGGAATAAATTTATCAGTAATAAATTTATATAATTGGTATAATTTAATTTATAATTAAATATTGACAATTCTACTAGAAAATATTTTTTATACAAATGAATTTTTAAGCATAAAAATATTTTTTTACCAAAATGAACTATACATTTTATTAAAAATACCATAATTTATATTAATTAATAAAAATTATATATTAAAAAAATTTAAACTAAAACAAAATAAAATTTTACTTTTAAATATATGAAAATAAAATATAGTTTTAAAAAATCATTATTTCTCACAATTGATTAAAAATTATAATTTTTCCAAAAAATCTCAAACTTTCACGATCAGATAATTTTGATATGTTTATTTCAAAAATGTTACACTTTTTATAAAATTAAATTTCAAAAAATTATATATAATAATAATTAAATTTTCTCACAAAAAATAAATAAAACCAATTTTTGATGAAAACCAGTTTCTTTCGAACAAAACCACTTTTCCTTGAAATAGGTACTTATTTCCTATAAATTAATCAAAACCGTTTTTATTGATTTGGAAATTTATTTTTATTTCATAATTCAGTAATAATATTCATATATTCATATTCATTGGATTATTTATATAAGTTATATTTAAAAAATAATATTTCAAGGTATTTTTAAGATCCAAGTTTCTTATTTTATACACTATAACCCATAGTATTTTCTTTACAATCATGGAATATTACATTATGGAATGAGAATTCCTCAAAATTGAAATTTATTTTTAGACATACTCCATGATTTGGATTTGAAGATGACCTACATAGATCACAAATAATGTTATGGTCAAAGATAAACTTTAAGTGTCCCTAATCTGTGAAGTCAAGTTTCACATGAAGATTGTGTTCCATGTTCCAAAAGATAAGTTCATATTGTTATTGAATTAGAAGACTCACTTTCATAAGTCTTCCATAATATAGGTTTTCTATAAACGGAATTCTTTGACTAAATTATTACATGTGGATATATAATTTTTTGAGGAGTTTGTTTATGGTTTTATAGGCTTATCCTTAGAGAGGAAGGTAGAGTTAGTTATTGATATAATGTGAGAGACCCATCTAATATCCCTCCATTTTTTTCTAATATACATTGTATAGTTTAATGATTTAATGATAATGATGGATTGTTTTGAATCTAAATGATCCATTCACCATATCTTTTCCCAATGGGATACCGAAGTCCTTTTTCTACAAATATATATGAGACCATTAACTTTTGTTTCAAGAATAAGAAGTATAATTTGTACAAGATGTTTGGGAGACTATATTATCCAACTAAATACGTCCATAGAATCTATTTATGCAATTAAACATTTTTATTGATCTTTATTCATATTTTAGTGATCTACCATATCGATTTCATGTTATTAAAATTTAAATTAGTTATTCACTATGTTATAAGAATTTTACATTTTGATGAATTTGGTATGAAGTGACATAATTATATTTTATTGACTATTTATGTTCATTTTTTCGATTCATGAAATATAAAATATTATTTCTAGGGATTCATTTTTTATTTATTGGATTATTTAATTATAGTATCATTTTTTAATTACCTATTTTTGATGAGTTTGTTGATGGATTTAATTAGTTGGTAGTTGAAAGCTCACAAAACATTTAAATGTGATATTTGAAGAAATGTGTCCTTCAACTAATTTAAAACAATTCAATAAAACTAAAAGGTATATTATGGATTTATAAATGATAAAATTAATATATTATTTAATAAATTATATATATTTTTTATAAATGTTAAATTATATTTAATAGTTTTTTAGTCTACATATTTATTTTTTATTTATTTATACAATAAAAATGTGTTTTAAATTACTGTAAAGGTTGAGTTTCCTTGGATAAATTATCTAGATGGTTTGTAAATATTAATTTACTTAAATATCATTTGGAATATGAAATTATATAACATGTTGATTTTTGTATACTTGAAATATCTCTAATTGAGCATTCATCTTATTTGAATGTTTTTTTGGAATGATTCATTCTATTAATTTTTTATAGAATGGTTATTTGGTAATGTGATTTAAAAGGGTATTTTTTCTTATTCTTAATATATGACCCATGGTTTATATTGATAACGTGTTGTTTATATCTTTTATTATTTGGTTTTTCGTTATGAAAATTTGTTTGATGTGGAATTTATGTTATTTAATTTTTTCTACAATTAGTGAATTTGAATCTGTTCATAAATTAACATTTCGTTGTATATGAACTCCTGGAAATAAAAAGTGGATTTGTTATAACAAGTTTAAATATGTTTATATTTCATTGTTTATTATAAGTTTATCAAAAAGTGTATTGCGAAATTAAATTCTACAGTTGTAAACCATGTTTTATAAAACTTGCTTCTGCTCACACTCAATTATGTTTTAAATAGTAATCTTGTTATTCTATAAATAAATAACATATTAAAATACCATTGAAAATAATGTCAAAAAAGTTATTTGATTGGGTATGGATAAAATAAGTGAAATCCTTTGAGAGTTTTCATGGGATATGGTGGTTACTCTTCTATGGTGACTTTCAGTGAGAGATTTGTTATAGATCGTCTAATGCTAAAACATTATTGAAGAATAATCTATACTTTCTTCCCAATATCAATTCTTCTAATTGTTTTTTTATCATTGGTAATTTTATATTTTATTTTGAGATACTCGTGGAATAATAAATTATGTCATTGGGACTGGATTTTATATCCTTGTGGTTTCAACTTGAAATATATTTTTATTTGGTTCCTTATTTTATGGGGTTGTAATTTTAATGGAATCAAAGTTAGTAAATATGTGTATGTGCATTTCCATATAATAAAAATATTATGGAGTGTAATATTTAATGTTTCGTATAATTAGTAATCCTTTCTTCCTCATGGTAACTTTAGTAAAATAGTTTCTAAACCATTTTAATAGAACATTATTCTTGTTTTTAAATTCATTATAGAGTATTTATGTTATTATTTAACTAAAACTATAGAATCCCTCATTGGATGACACATAGTGGTGCCCCGAGATGGTGGATACAAGACCTCAATCATAAATCCCCCAACACAAAAGGACGAAGACAAAAAAATGAACCTAGGGTGTGTTCATGTGGATACTATGTCCTAATATAATAGATTGATCACAAAAAAAGACAATACATAACAAATAGAAGAAGCTGGAATAAGAAGAATACAAATAATGAAAATAAACCATTCAAGCAAATTATAACATGTGGAAGATGAATATACATTTGATATAATTTTTATGTTATTATGATGTTATAAAATATAAGAGAACATGAGGAATAGGTTATACATGGATATACTACATGCAATGTGAAAATGGAAAAAAGTCAAAAATCCTCAATATCCATAATTTGAAGCATATTCCTAGTCCTCACCCCCTATACTCTGACCCAGTGATTGGAATCAAAATTTGGATGATGGATTATTTTTTTATCCATACCTAAAATCATGAAGTTATATCAGTAACTCAAGGCAGCCTATGTTGGGTGTGAGATACAATCTTAGTAGGCCACGGTAATTTGTTTCTTGGAAAATTTATTTCCTGAAATAAATAAATGCACTATATACCATAAATGATAAAAGTAGGTAAATAAATAAATATATATATATATATATATAAATTTCATCCAGAGTTCTAAAATGGAGAATCAACTGATACCACCTTCCTCAACCAAGCATAATGTCACATGACGTGAATGACTTAACATATAAATGTTTTCTAAAATTAGTTAATTTATACAAATTTTGTAGTCAGTTACGACATATTAAGACATGGGCCATTTGTCACATGGGCTGGAACATGGTATGGTTAGGATTATGTGGATGTTGTATTTCAATTTATCATGTGTGTGGACCCTTATAAATTTAAAATTGTGATGTATGTAATTATACCATTTATGGGGATTTAAAAACATAAAATAATTATAAAGATTTACACCTTTAAAAATGGAAGGTCAGTTTATATGAGAGAAGAGAGACCATGTGTCAGACCCAACCTTAGTAGTGGGTAGTAGGTGATGTCATTTGAGAACATTTTGTGTTTTCATATCATCTAAACAAGTTCCAAGAGCAGGACAATAGTTATGTCATGTCATAAGGAGGACTTATAACATCCCTTTAATTATTATTCCCTTTTCTATTTTCCTATATGTTATAAATCCTATATGAAGAGTGTGATTACAAATTTTAGGGAAATTCCATCAAAAAATCTACATCATATACACGAATAGAGTGGTGGTCAATAACTCTAGAGGTGGTGGTCCCTGAGCCACCCATAATACCTATAATAGTTGCACCAGATTCACCCATACAGATCATACAGAAATCATTGATGATCAGTTTCATAAAATTATTCTTCAGATAATTCAGTCAATTTAGGGTGCCCCTCAACCTACCCCTACAGTGGAAAATCTGAATCGAGACACCCATTACAAACATCCTTCATTATTTCTTAGTGGATGGTGGACCTATATCATCTGATTCATTGATAAAGACCATGGTATCAATATTATACTATGTATAAACACCTATTGAGTGGGGATTAAAGCCCACTACATGCATGTTAGGTCATTTTATTCAAGAGATAGTGGGACATCACCTCTCAGGATGTCATTTTTTTGGGGTATGGATGGGATATGCATCCAAATAGACATTTATATTCACTACATTCTAAATACTCTTAGATTAGACCACTTAATGAAGTGAAGGAATCTTCATCATAAACTGTGACACTACTCTATTTTTATTATCTCTTCACCAAGATTCAACGCTTTTCTCATTATCTGACCGGTAATGAGTTGATGACTAAAAGAAGATTTGATGATGGTCTTGGTTATGTTGTGCTCTAACCAGGGAACATATTCTGATTAACTACTATTACAAAAAATGAACCATACTGTTATTAAATAACATAATATGAGTAATCCTAGTAATGTGAGATAGGGTATTTTAGTTCTAAAGTTGGGTGACAGTTCATCTGGCAGCAGGAAGCCGTGTTTCAATGGTTCACAAAGAGGCGGTTCCAGCCAGATGACATGAACAAAAAATCATGTGGTTTGTCCCTTGTGTGGAAGGTTGGAATATAAGAAGACACAGTGAATGATGATCCCATACCAATGTTGGGCATGTGGTCAGATGGGCCATCTTCAATGATTCTACAGGTCTATTCCTCTAGCATATTATGAGAGAGGATCCATACCAAATCCTCTATAAGATACAACATCCATGACTCTATATTGGGTTGAGAGTTTGTTTAATTCCATCTAAAAAAATGAGGTAGTAGTGTGTATGGATATAGTAGTTAGGCCCCAAATATTCAATGGCAGAATATTGGATCCTCTGAGGTTAGTCATGTATCATATCAAGGCTACAGTTCAAGCAATATCTTTGCAGTGAAGCTTCAAACCAAGGGGGAAAGTCTATATCCACCTATGATCATAGGTACTATTTATTTATCCTTTGCATTAGTATCTTTTTTCATCGATATAATTGTATTTCACAATTTTATATATGATATGGTTGGGGAATGTAATTAAAATTAAATTAAGTACTTATGTGGAATCATGTTTTTCAACATGCTGTTAGGAGTTACATTAGAAAGAGTACCCTATTTCAAGAACATCCACCTTGAAATAGGTGTGTTCTGGTTCATTTAGAGTTTCTTCATCAACAAGGTTACTATTTTTGAAGTCATTCCTATTATGGACTGGCTCATTTCTTATCGAGACCAAGTGGATTTCTATCTCTATTGAGTATCATTAACTTTACCTAAGGGCAGCACATATATTTATAAGGGAGAAGAGGATTTCCAGGAATGTTGAGATATACCCAAAAATATTGAGAATTTTAGAGTGACACCTCAATTGGATATTATCATTATGTGAGATCACAGATGGAGTTAAAAGCATTATCTCATGTAAATTTTCATTTCAGGGACGTCTTGCATGAGAATTTCTTTATCTTACCTCATAAGATAGAGGTATAGTTGACTATCGAGATAGTTCTAGGTGTGGCACCATTTTAAATTCCACAGTATATGAGGGAAGCTATAGAGAACAGAGAAATTGATATGTATATTGAAGATCAAGAGACATAGGGTTTTATATGACCCAGCATATCACCATGGGGTACAACATTCCTTTTCACCAAGAAAGAGGATGGTACCATCAGATTGGGTGTGGATTACCAATAATTAAAACATATTATGATTAAAAACTTGTACCCACTACCTCAAATTGATTAAATATTCGACCAGATATATAGAGAAATAGTTTTTCCAATTTCTATTTATGATCAAATTCATATCACGAGCATGTCAAACAATCATATATTCCACGAACAATTTTCCAAAGTAGATATTAATTATATGTGTATTTTTTATGTCTTTCAGTCTAATGAACCCCTCGATAGTGATTACGGATTTATTGAATCAATTTTCTACCCATACATTGATTATTTTATTATGGTATTTGTAGAAAACATCTTGGGGAATTTCTTCACTAGAAACAGCCTTTCCAATCATCTTGAGATCGTGCTAAGTACACTAAGAAAGATCCAAATATATACGAAGATAATTAAAATCCACTTTTGAATTTGAATGGAAATTTTTTTGGGTTATATCATATTTGAGGAAAGTGTATCTATTGAACTAGATACAGTGAGAGTTAAGATTTTCCTAGATTATTCTATGAATGTGTATGAAATAAGTATACTTATACAGAAGGATTGATATCACATAGAATTAATATAGGAATTCTCAAACCTATTTGTGCCTCTTATGGACTTGAGCAAGAAGGGTGTAATATTTGGCTATACTGAAGCTTGTGAGCCGACCTTCTTGGAGTTAAAGGTAAGACTCACAAAAACACTAATCTCGATTCTTTATCAGCTGATCAGAGTCTATATTGCCTGCTATGATCTTTTTTGGATTGAGATGAGTGTATTTATGATGTAGGGTGATAGGGTCATGGAATATTGGTCTCACTAGCTGAGGCCTCAGTACTAGAATTAACATATCAACAACCTTGAGTTAGAGTTTTTAGTTTATGATTTATGATCTATGTGGCACTACTTATTATGTGAGTGATTCATAATTTACATGAATCACGTGAGACTGAAATATAACTACAAACAATGCAAACTAATTTTAAGGTTATGTAGGTGGGTGGAATACAAGTAATCAATTGATTTGGTGGTTTCTTACACACCGAAAAATGGAAAATTTATAGATGGTGCCTTGAGATGGAAAAATAAGACCCAAGCCATCCTAGAGGTTAGTAGTTAATGACACTTGATGGAAATATTTTGTAAGATTCAATTGGATGTTTTGTAAAAAATGTGAAACTAGTATTATTAGCTTAGGAAGTGACATCCCCCCTTCTGGATCGGTTCCAGATGAGGTATCTATCTGATACCGAGGGCCTCTTTTTAAGGGAGACCATCATATGATAGAATGAACCTCATGATTGGGTGGTTGACGAGAGTAAAGCCCAACTCTTCTGTTTCCATGTTTGGGTGCCTATGGATATACATGAAGGTTTTATAAGAGAATATCATGCCTCTATATGGGATATTCATCTAGTATTTCCATGATATACTGAGACATTTATTATAAGTATTGGTTTCTAGGAATTAATATGTATACAACAGGTTTCATAACTTAGTTCTCCACCCATCAGTATGAGAGGGTATACCACTAGTGGCCTACTAGAATTTTGGAGACAATATACATTCATGACTACAAATGAAATGAAGTTAGCTTTGATTTTTTTGGAAATATTTTCATAATATTCTGGAGGAAGTGATATAGTATTGGTGATCATCGACAGGTTGACGAAGGTTTCAAAATTCCTACCTATCCTTGGAAACCCTATCAGTCAATGATTTTGAGATTCTTTATATTTTTCAGATAGTCTACCTTTTTGGTTTTCCATATAATATCATTTTGGACCATGACTCTTTTTTTACATCAATGTTCTAGAAAGGGTTAGAAAATGAGATGGGTTCACAAGTGATCTTGAGTACAACATATGAACCTAATCCAGACCATATGTCCAAGTAGATGATGTGTGTACTAGAAGATAGGCTTTGGGCCTACAGTATTTTATTTGATGTTTAAGTGATTATATTATTCTTATGGTGGATTTATCTTATAATATATGTTTTAGGATGTTAGGCTCAAATTTTGTTTTGGTTGTATTTTTTATAAATTGATAGATATACTAAAGAAATAAAGGATGTTGATGAAATAGAATTCATATTGAATGGGATTGAAAGAAGTTTTTGTTTTGTAGGTGAGAGGTTTTTCATGGCAAGAAGAAATGCATTTTGATTCGATTCACATTGTTTCTTGAATCAATTGTTATACTGGTGGTATTGATAAAAATATGAATCACTGTGAAAGTCAATTTTAATGAGAAGAATTGTATTTTAAAGTGAAAAAATATTACTGGAAGTAGATAGTAATAAGATTCACTCTGACTACAATGAAAAAGTTGTGTTTTTTTTCTGGAGAATCAGATTCACTTTGACTATGATTTAATTAATTTTGACGATGCTTTGTTGGCTTGTATTTTATATAAATCATGAGTTGTATTGAGAAATTGTGATGAAGGATTGATATATGTAATGGAGAGTGTTTGAAATGCTACCAATCAAAAAAGGATTGTATTCATATTTTTTTAAAACAAACAAAAAAGAATCAAATTCAATTATTCTTTTCAAAAACAATAAAAAATAATTTAATTCAGAATATTTTCAAAATAATTAAAAACAAATCATATTATTATTTATCGTATCTCAATGGAATAGAGAAATAAGTGGTGCCTATTTGTTTCCAAAACATTCAAAAAGAATCATATTAAAATTTATCGATCTGGAGGGTAGAGAGAAAGAAGTGGTACCAATTTTTTTTTCAAAACAATAAAAAAACAATCATATCCATATTGTACGATTGCATTTCAAAACAATAATGTACATATTGTATTATTTTTATTTCATAGAAATTATATTTTGGGTGAATGTAAAAGGTGGTACCTATGAAAGGTGGTGCTAATAAAAAAGGAGGTGTTGATGAAGAGGGTGATGCTGATGGAAGAGGTGATGCTGATGGAAGATGTTACACCAATTGTTTTTGCAAACAATCATATTTATTTGGTAGAAAAATAAATTGATGGTGTTGATTGAGAATAAATCATATTCAAAACGTAATTGATCATATTAGGGTGGAAGGAAAGTATAAACATGGTACCAATCAAATATCATCATTTTCAGATTGTATTGTATAGTTTCTGAGAATATCATTGTTTCAAATTTTATTATATTGTATCTTGTAAGATAATTGTATTCAGATTGTATTTGATCGTAACATAAAATAATCATACCCAGAATGGTCATAACTAGAATTATTGTATCCAGAATGATTGTACCCATAATGATCGTAACTAAAATGATTATAACCATAATGATCGTACCAAGAATGAACAAAACCAAGATTATTGTAACTATAAATGATCTTTTCCAGAAAGTGTCATACTCTATTTTGTTTTCAAATGAATCCATCAGTTGTAGTAAGAGTTGAATTTCGTTGTGTTCTATTCAAATGAAATTTCAATGGGGCCAAGTCCCATTACTAAAAGTGAATAAGAAGATGTTTATATTTTAAGTGAATTAAGGGTTGTTTGAAGAAAAGAGTTTTCTAGAATTAATTGATAGTTACAATACATTCAAATCCAAGTTAGGCGATGCTAAGATGATCCTCAATGAATTAAAAGTAATGTTGGTAGTTCTTATTCAAGAACATGTTCTTAATGTGAATATGAGTTTTCTGAAGTGGGTCAATAGAAAATAAATGAATGTGGAGTTTGATGAATTAAATTGAAAGGGGAGCATTTAATTTAAAATGGATATTGTATCTCAAGTAGAGAACAACATTTCTTCAATCACATTCAATTGGTATGGTATCAAAATTTTTGTGAAGAAATCATCATGAGAGAATAATATTTGGATGATTAGACCCAGGAATTTCTCATCTATTGTAATCTTATTTACATTTGAAATGAGAGTCTGGAAAAGAAGATATGATGATTTTAGATGATTTGAGAAGACTCGATAAGTGTTGACAAAGTCAAAATTGTTCTGATATTTCATGTGAAATGAAAATATGGGTGAATTTGTGTGAGCATGAAACATTTTGAGATTCCTACATTAACTCTTTTTGGGTCACCTATAGAAGGAGGAGGCACTTTATACTTTTTGATTGTGATAACTATTCACAATAGAGGAGAGAGAAGCTCTAGTATTAGAGAGATAAGAAGAGGTGAAGAGTATTAATCATAACTTTTGTTTTAAAGTGTTCATCATATCACGCTGAATTAATAGGATTAGATTTTTCCATACATGGTGGTTCTATATTGGGATTCTCAGGATATGGAAGAATCATATAGATTCTCTTTATCGATCATAGGTATTGATTTACTACTGATTCGATTTGTCATGACTATTGCATACATGTTTTGATGTGGTTTCGATTATGTTTTTCATGACTATTGAAAACGTTTTTTGAAGTGGTGCTTATTTTTTTCTTGACTATTACATAATTTTTTTGAATTGGTGTCAATTCTATTTGTCTTAACTATTTTATACAAGTATGAGAGTGGTGCTGATTCTATTCTGTTGTACTCAATTGAAAGAAAATCAGACCACGAAAAATCGAACTGGGAGAATCATTCTCAGAGTAATACGATAGATTGTTTTGCATAGTCTAAGAGATTCACGACATTATTTTGGGTAAGGAAAAGAGGAATTTCTTATTTTTGAATACATTTGATGAATTGAAAATAAGAAAAGGTAATAGGAGTTGTTAAAAAATAAATGGTATTGCCCTATTGTGCTAGGAGGGTGTACACACACACTGGAGGGATTGTTTCAATGTGCTACAGACATGAAAGAGTATATCCTACTCATTGTAATACAAGGATTGTTTTCATAGTGAATTGTATGGTATTGGATCATTTCGAAGCCATAAGAAGGATGTAGCTATTCAAATTGAATAGTGATCCTTGTATTTTTTGTGTTTTTGTAGATGTGTCTTGAGTTTTTTTCAGCAAGGAATTGAAATATCTAACAAGAGGAGAAGGTTGTTTAAATTGAATAGAAATATAATTGAAAAAAAATCAATAACTGATTCACCCCACTTCCTCTCATATACATTACACCAACTAGGAATTTTAAATTAACATCAGACCCAGGTTCCCATCGGTATTCTTTGATGATGGTGATGGTGAACTATGTGAACAATAAATGTATTTCAGTTATTTATGAAATGAACTATTATATATTGAAAGGTAGAATGTGTCACGACCCGTCCACGGGGCCCATGCCGTGACTACCCCAAGCCCGCCTTCCATAGGCCAGGGGATGGCGACTAGCACCAAAGGCGTAAATCCTGATAACTGGGAAGGCATTGCCTTTATAAAAGTAACAAAACACCACAGAGTACAAGCGGAAGTAAAACACTAAGTACAAAAAGAAGTGCTGAAAAGTAAATGGGCCAGAATACAAACCCAAAAGGAAGTACAACTACAACTGAACAAAGTACAACAGAAAAAGACAACAGCTGGAGGGACAGAAGCGGCTCCTGGGTCCTCCTCCTCGGATCCTACCTGAAGGGTAGGTACAGATGGCGCAGCTCCTGGATCGTCCACCACGAATCCTACCTGAAGGGTAGGTACAGATAGCCTCCACAGTGCTCTCGTCCGTCAACCTCCTCCGAGTGTCGTCTCGCCGTGAAGTCCACCTCCGGACACTGACTTGTCGTGTAGTCCACCTCCGGGTACCGTCCAGTCCTCGAACACTCGGCCTCCGTCAGCACTGCCTGTCGTCTGCAACCAACACAACGAGGTGCGGGTATAGCCCGTGCAGGGGTGAGTATAACGATACTCAGTAGGGACCCCGAGACCCTCAAGGTCTCACTAAATCCAACAAGGATAACCACAAAGAAGATCTCAACAAATAACCTCTACTTAGGTATATGCCCATACATATAACTAAGTTATCATGTAACCCATCTCAATCATGAGGAAACACAAGGATTGAGAAATCAACGGATAACCACTACCCAGGTATATGCCCATACATATACCCAAGTTATCAAGTGACCCATCTCAATCATGAGGTAAACACAAGGTCAAAAGTCTCAGCTCAAACCAGGATTTTCATTATCGAAATCGTAACTGCTGAAGAGCTCCGTCTCTGGAGTGTACAGTGGTCCTGTCACGACTCTGAGGTACTGCTCACTAACCTAAGAATGCTGAGGTACTCCTCCTGTCGAGTACCGCGGGTCTGCGGCCAACTACCGGGCGCTCCGTCCGCTGTGGGTTTGTCGCCAAATACCGGGCGCTCCCCCCAATAGCCTACAGAGGTACTCCTCCTGTCGAGTACCGCGGGTTTGCGGCCAACTACCGGGCGCTCCGTCCGCCGTGGGTCTGTCGCCAAATACCAGGCGCTCCGTCCACTGGGCTAGTCGACCTACTCCAAGTCGAGTCGGTCAAGCAGTCGTCAGGTCTCAGCAGCCTACACGATCTCCGTACTCCGCACTCTCGTCTCCGGGAGGGTCCGCTCCACGAGCTACTGGTCGATACTCCAAGTATCTCAAGGTCCCACGAAGAAGTATCTCAAAGGACCGCCTCGTCATAGGGGTCTCAACGCAACAGACGGCGCGACAATCGGACGCCCGGTCTGTGAGTTATTAGCCTTTTCATCCCAGGGGCCCGGTTGGTTTCGTGAGCAAAACCAATCCCGGCCGTATCTCAAATGTACCCCGAACTCCCATAGGGTATACTCATAGGGACCGTTACTCAACGTAACCACCAACGCCGCTGACGGTTCGTCAAACGGACGTCTGGTTTGAAAGATATCAGCTTTTCCGTTCCAGGGGCCCGGTTGGATTTCGGTGCGATCCAACCCGGCCACTATCCATCTGCATCCAATTCTCAGGCGGAGGATGCCCAAAGTTCCGTATCGACAACATGAACTCAACGTCGCAGACAGCGCGTCAATCGGACGCCCGGTCTGAGAGTTATTGGCTTTTTCGTCCCACACCCACCCTGGGAAACTTCCCAGGGGGTCACCCATCATAATCACTGCTCTAGGCCAAGCACGCTTATCTACGGAGTTTTAACTACGTAGGCTCCCGAAAAGGAAGGTGCACCTTGAGTATAGTATACCGAAATGACCGTCTCGATCCAAGGACTGTGTTGTCGTTGACGGCGCATCGTTCGGAGGCCCGTAGCTCAAGTTACGGGTGTTTGAACGAAAACCGTCCGAAGACGGGGGTCCGGGCCCGGGCCGACCCGGCCCGACCCCCCCGGGAGTCGGCCGAACCGGGTCGACCCGAACTGGGTCGACCCGACCCGGTCCGACCCGGTCCGGTCCGGCCAGGGCGCGGCCCGGCCGGTCGGGCCGGTCTGGTCCGGTTCGGCCGAACGACCGAAGGCCGTGGCATGCGGGGTGCCGCCCCCGTGGCCAGGTGATGCCGCGGTCCCCCGAGTGGGGCCGCGTTGAGTCGGGACGCGGCTTCAGCCGCGTCCGAGGGCACCGGACCCGCGCGGCCGCGGGTCCAAGGGTGCCGCCGCCGCCGCGCCGAGTCGCGGCGGCCTGTCCGGCGGCGCGCCGGGGCGCCGCCGCTCCCGGCTGCCGGCGCCGCCGGCGAGTTCCACGGGCCACCGGAATCGTTCCGGTGGTCCAATTCTCTTCCCGCCTGCGCCGCTGCTCCTCCCGGGACTCGTCCTTCACTGCGGAATCATCAAACACCCGTTGCGGCACGTTCCGTCGTCGCCCGCCAAATCCGCACAAGAACGAAGAACGGCGGAGGGTTGTCGGGCCGTGTTTGTTTGGCCCGCACCCTCCGCGTTAGATATAAACAACGGGATAAATTAAAGTTCAACACATGAACGCATATCCAAACAATTTTTAATGAAATAAAATTGTTTCATAAAAACGGGTTCCTTATTTGAACGGAAACAACAATTTTAATAATTTTAAAACTGTTCACAAATCCGGTTCTTTAACTTTTTAAGGAAACAAATACGGGAATATAAAAAGAAAAAGGGGGTAATTCCCAAAATAAATCCCTACCTCACCGTCGCTGTCGGATGCGAGGTCGTCGCGGAATTGACCGTCGCGGAAAGAGGTGATCGTCACACCGCGGAAGGGCGTCGCGTCGACGATCTCCGAGGACCAAGAACATACGGATTTAATTAATAATAATTAAATCCATGTTTTTGTTGAAATCCAAAAAGAAAATAAAAAGAAGCGCAACCCCCTACCTTGGTTGTTGTCGATCGAAGGCTGTCGCGGGGTTGGATCGTCGCGGAAGAAGCGTCGCGAAGGGAGATCCGTTGGCGTCGCGGTACAAGGCTTCGCGTCGTCGATCTCCGCAGGTTTGGCGTTCTTCGCGTTCTTCGCGTTCTTCGCGTTCTTCGCATTCTTCGTGTTCTTCGCGTTCTTCGCCGAAGAAGAACGCTTTCCTCCAAATCCTCTCCACGCCACAAGTTTCAACCCAAAATAAAATAAGCTTAATCCTTATTTTATTTACACAACTAAACATTTGAATTTCAAAAGATAAGAAACGAACCATTAATTCGTAGAATTAATTCAACGAAAGAAACAGCTCATTTAATTTACGAAAGAAACAGCCCAATTAAATGGTCTGTTAAGATTTTAAGAAACGCGTCAGTTGACTTTCATTAAGACGGGTTTTCGCGGGTGCGTTTCTTAGCGGAAAGAAACGGCAGGGCTCGTGCGGGCCCCACCTCACAAATATCTTACCAAGGGGTAGGATATTTCTGGATAGCATCCTATCCAGTTAAACTCAGTTCAAGCCGCCTTTAAGTGGCTTCAATTGCCTTCCAAGTGGCTTAAGCGAAATAAAATAAAGTTGTCGCAAAATTATTTTATTTCTTAACTTTATGCCCGAAAATTAAAAACCACACCCGAGCAAACGCAACTCCGGAAGAGGCGTTTCTAAGCGAATACCGGCGCTGCGATTTCATCAGTGCCCTCAGAATTCGATTCCGGGCACCGGTTCAAAAGTTAGAAAAACCCGCTCGTCCGTTCACTGAACGTACCCGAGCCAAATTTCGGAAAATGATTCTGGGCACACCGGGCCTCGGAATCAGGTGCCGTCAGAAACTGCGTTCTTGTAAAATTCCAAAGAAAATTAAGAAAAAAAAATTTCCTTCAAATTTACGGGTCTTTACACTACTCCCACCACAGGGCTTTACGTCCCCGTAAAGCTTCACCACAAACTTAGGGAAACAAAGCGGTACTCAGCACGCATCTAAGCCTTCCGCTCCCTTGTGCTCACCTGGAGGTTCCCGCGCTGCCAAAGGAAGTGCACAAGAGGAATCGACCATCCTCCTAGGATCCACTCCTGTCGATCCTCGATCCCCACAGGAACCTCCGTATAAGACACTAATCGCCACTGTCTAGCTCCTCATGGTCAATGATATGCGAAGGGGTCGAGCACGTATCTCCTCAGTTGGGATACGTGGAAAACGTCGTGCATCAAGTGCAACTGAAGTGGATGGGCCAAGCGGTAAACCACCTCGACTACCCAGCTGAGGACCTAGATAGGTCCGTTGAACCTCGGAGACAACTTGCCTCCCAGGCCACATCTCCGTAAACCTCGTCGAGGTGAGACCCATAAGAAGATGTGGTCGTCATCCTCGAACTCCAGAGGTCTCCATTCCTGTTAGAGCTGAAACTCAAAACGACTGCTGCTATGAGGGTAAGGTTGACCGACTCAAGAGTGATCGGTCGCACCCTCCTGTGCAAGAGTTACCATGCACTGCCTGGGGTTTCCTTTTCCGCCGACCAAGGAAAACCCATGCCAACGTTTGCCTAAAACCGTCAATTTGAGTATGAACAGTAATTGCCCATTCCATACTCAAACTAACGTCGTAAGGCCTCGACGCTGCCACCAAGAGATTCCAACCAGAACTCTCGCCTCGAGGGTCTGACCACACCGTCGGCGTAAGTGTGACTATCGAGTCTCCTCCCAAGGTATCTCCAGACGTGAGGGTCAAGTCCACGGCTTACCGGAAACTCTAGGTCTGGAACAAGATTTGTGGAAGCGAGGAATGATTCATATCGACGTCTGTTACTACAGCAGCTAGTAGTGGACATAGACTGTCCCTTGAATCATTTCTAAAGCCATTAGGTCACACTCCTTGGTCGCATGCATCCGCACTTTTCCTCCGCCCTCCAGCTCCCTGAGCCCGGCGGGAATAACTAAGGAGGGTGGTTGTAGCATGTTAAGATGTACACCACCTCATGCTGCTCTCCTAGCTTTGCCTCCACGTCTGCCGCTTCGCAGACTCATCTCTATTTAAAGCTACCTCTTCTTGAAACATTTAACACGCCCGAGTATCTAAGACTGGCACTGGTTTCCTGTTTCTTACTGTACTGTGCAGTCTTCCTCTGCTCCTGGATGAACTGCACCTCCTTTGCATATGATCTGGAAGAGCTGCTAAAATTTCCCCTTTGCCGAAAAGTGAAACCCGGTCTCATCCCCTCTCTAGATGAACCACGCCCATTGCCTAATACAGTCAATCCTGGCATGAAGGATGCATTCATGCTATGGATGACGTCGTAAGGCCTCGACGTAACTACTAAGAGATCCAACTGTCACTCTCGCCTCCAAGGGTCGAGTCACACTGTCGGCATCAGTGTGAGGTCACTGGGTCTCCTCCAGTTGAAATCTCGAAAGTGAGGGTCAAGTCAACAGTTTAACCGGGACCACTCAGTAACATCACAAAAGGGGACAGGAAGGCAAACATCACAAGATAAGTGTCTTTATTTTATTGCAGCTCATGGTACAAAGACACAAAAACAACATCAATATGGAACTAGAAGTACAAGAGACGTATCCACTAGTCCCGCTCCTGTCCACCTGCTCCAGGAGCTCTACTGCCTTGTCCACTGCTCTACTGTTGCTCAAGAATTCGTCGCTGCCTCTGCCTCGGTGGCTCCTGAAAAGCCTATGGATCATCTGTATGAGGAGTCGGACAGTCACGTGCCAGGTGCCCCTTTCCACCGCATGAGTAACACAGTCTGCTTCTGGAACGCCTGGCTCTGACCCCACCCAGGGTGCCCCACACCACCGGTCCTAAAACCCGAGATCGCCCAACTGCTGGTCTGGTCCTCCTAGACCTCTGCATCATCTGTCTACTGCCCACAGATGACTCGGCTTCCGATCGAAAAACACGCGGCAAAGGCATCAGCTCCTGAACATGCTCGGGGTGTAGAGCTACTGGCACAAACTCCACCCTGAAGAAGGTCTCGAAGTCTTCCCATGTGAATGCCATCCCATCGCAAAACTGGAACAAGTGGCTCCACCACCTGCCTGCTGCTTCCTGAAGAAGGCTGGCAGCAAAGGTCACCATGAAGTCCGATGGCGTCCCCACTAGCCTGAAGACTCCCACCACAGCCTCCAGCCAATCCTCAGCCGCCTGCGGGTCCGTCTCTCCCCCGAACCTGGGTGGCCTCTGGCGCTGGAACTCATGTAGTGCGCGCAAGTAGCGGGCATCGCCTACTGCTGGGGCTGGTGGCATCGGTGGCCCAACGTATGGTAGTACCGCTGGCGCCTCCACTGGTGCCTCAACTGCAAGAGGGCCCTGTACTGAAGCCTCGTCACTCGACAGGCTGTCAGCACCCACATCCCTCTGGGCTCTAACTAGTCGTCCGAGAAAAGGCATCCTGAAAGAAAAAACGTAACACGGTCAAACGATTATACATGGTGAGCTGACCTGGTTTGAGCTGTTTTAAGGGGGGAAACCTTTTAAAACACACACACAATCAGTGTTTTCATGCACAAATTTGGAAATCAGTTTCCAGGGTCCTGGTGTATGGATACGTCGGCCGCCCGCACCAACACTGGACTCCCTGAACTGAAAACCACACTCGGTACCCTTAACACTATTGCTTCATAGAAAGAAAGATCAGAGTCTGCGGTAGAACCGACCACCTCTGATACCAATTTGTCACGACCCGTCCACGGGGCCCATGCCGTGACTACCCCAAGCCCGCCTTCCATAGGCCAGGGGCTGGCGACTAGCACCAAAGGCGTAAATCCTGATAACTGGGAAGGCATTGCCTTTATAAAAGTAACAAAACACCACAGAGTACAAGCGGAAGTAAAACACTAAGTACAAAAAAAAGTGCTGAAAAGTAAATGGGCCAGAATACAAACCCAAAAGGAAGTACAACTACAACTGAACAAAGTACAACAGAAAAATACAACAGTTGGAGGGACAGAAGCGGCTCCTGGGTCCTCCTCCTCGGATCCTACCTGAAGGGTAGGTACAGATGGCGCAGCTCTTGGATCGTCCACCACGAATCCTACCTGAAGGGTAGGTACAGATAGCCTCCATAGTGCTCTCGTCCGTCAACCTCCTCCGAGTGTCGTCTCGCCGTGAAGTCCACCTCCGGACACTGACTTGTCGTGAAGTCCACCTCCGGGTACCGTCCAGTCCTCGAACACTCGGCCTCCGTCAGCACTGCCTGTCGTCTGCAACCAACACAACGAGGTGCAGGTATAGCCCGTGCAGGGGTGAGTATAACGATACTCAGTAGGGACCCCGAGACCCTCATGGTCTCACTAAATCCAACAAGGATAACCACAAAGAAGATCTCAACAGATAACCTCTACTTAGGTATATGCCCATACATATACCTAAGTTATCATGTAACCCATCTCAATCATGAGGAAACACAAGGATTGAGAAATCAACGGATAACCACTACCCAGGTATATGCCCATACATATACCCAAGTTATCAAGTGACCCATCTCAATCATGAGGTAAACACAAGGTCAAAAGTCTCAGCTCAAACCAGGATTTTCATTATCGAAATCGTAACTGCTGAAGAGCTCCGTCTCTGGAGTGTACAGTGGTCCTGTCACGACTCAGAGGTACTGCTCACTAACCTAAGACTGCTGAGGTACTCCTCCTGTCGAGTACCGCGGGTCTGCGGCCAACTATCGGGCGCTCCGTCCGCTGTGGGTTTGTCGCCAAATACCGGGCGCTCCCCCCAATAGCCTACAGAGGTACTCCTCCTGTCGAGTACCGCGGGTTTGCGGCCAACTACCGGGCGCTCCGTCCGCCGTGGGTCTGTCGCCAAATACCGGGTGCTCCGTCCACTGGGCTAGTCGACCTACTCCAAGTCGAGTCGGTCAAGCAGTCGTCAGGTCTCAGCAGGCTACACGATCTCCGTACTCCGCACTCTCGTCTCCGGGAGGGTCCGCTCCACGAGCTACTGGTCGATACTCCAAGTATCTCAAGGTCCCACGAAGAAGTATCTCAAAGGACGGCCTCGTCATAGGGGTCTCAACGCAACAGACGACGCGTCGATCGGACGCCCGGTCTGTGAGTTATTAGCCTTTTCATCCCAGGGGCCCGGTTGGTTTCGTGAGCAAAACCAATCCCGGCCGTATCTCAAATGTACCCCGAACTCCCATAGGGTATACTCATAGGGACTGTTACTCAACGTAACCACCAACGCCGCTGACGGTTCGTCAAACAGACGTCTGGTTTGAAAGATATCAGCTTTTCCGTTCCAGGGGCCCGGTTGGATTTCGGTGCGATCCAACCCGGCCACTATCCATCTGCATCCAATTCTCAGGCGGAGGATGCCCAAAGTTCCGTATCGACAACATGAACTCAACGTCGCAGACAGCGCGTCAATCGGACGCCCGGTCTGAGAGTTATTGGCTTTTTCGTCCCACACCCACCCTGGGAAACTTCCCAGGGGGTCACCCATCATAATCACTGCTCTAGGCCAAGCACGCTTAACTACGGAGTTTTAACTACGTAGGCTCCCGAAAAGGAAGGTGCACCTTGAGTATAGTATACCGAAACGACCGTCTCGATCCAAGGATCGTGTTCCCGTTGACGGCGCGTCGTTCGGAGGCCCGTAGCTCAAGTTACGGGTGTTTGAACGAAAACCGTCCGAAGACGGGGGTCCGGGCCCAGGCCGACCCGGCCCGACCCCCCCGGGAGTCGGCCGAACCGGGTCGCCGCAACTGGGTCGACCCGACCCGGTCCGACCCGGTCCGGTCCGGCCAGGGCGCGGCCCGGCCGGTCGGGCCGGTCTGGTCCGGCTCGGCCGAACGACCGAAGGCCGTGGCATGCGGGGTGCCGCCCCCGTGGCCAGGTGATGCCGCGGTCCCCCGAGTGGGGCCGCGTTGAGTCGGGACGCGGCTTCAGCCGCGTCCGAGGGCACCGGACCTGCGCGGTCGCGGGTCCGCGGGTGCCGCCGCCGCCGCGCCGAGTCGCGGCGGCCTGTCCGGCGGCGCGCCGGGGCGCCGCCGCTCCCGGCTGCCGGCGCCGCCGCGCCGCCGGCGAGTTCCACGGGCCACCGGAATCGTTCCGGTGGTCCGATTCTCTTCCCGCCTGCGCCGCTGCTCCTCCCGGGACTCGTCCTTTACTGCGGAATCATCAAACACCCGTTGCGGCACGTTCCGTCGTCGCCCGCCAAATCCGCACAAGAACGAAGAACGGCGGAGGGTTGTCGGGCCGTATTTGTTTGGCCCGCACCCTCCGCGTTAGATATAAACAACGGGATAAATTAAAGTTCAACACATGAACGCATATCCGAACAATTTTTAATGAAATAAAATTGTTTCATAAAAACGGGTTCCTTATTTGAACGGAAACAACAATTTTAATAATTTTAAAACTGTTCATAAATCCGGTTCTTTAACTTTTTAAGGAAACAAATACGGGAATATAAAAAGAAAAAGGGGGTAATTCCCAAAATAAATCCATACCTCGTCGTCACTGTCGGATGCGAGGTCGTCGCGGAATTGACCGTCGTGGAAAGAGGTGATCGTCACACCGCGGAAGGGCGTCGCGTCGACGATCTCCGAGGACCAA
The DNA here is from genome assembly GCA_963277665.1 of Viscum album. NCBI lineage: Eukaryota > Viridiplantae > Streptophyta > Magnoliopsida > Santalales > Viscaceae > Viscum > Viscum album. The sequence goes on along the minus strand of OY728147.1, from coordinate 1,466,125,256 downwards.
GAACATACGGATTTAATTAATAATAATTAAATCCATGTTGTTGTTGAAATCCAAAAAGAAAATAAAAAGAAGCGCAACCCCCTACCTTGGTTGTTGTCGATCGAAGGCTGTCGCGGGGTTGGATCGTCGCGGAAGAAGCGTCGCGAAGGGAGATCCGTTGGCGTCGCGGTACAAGGCTTCACGTCGTCGATCTCCGCAGGTTTGGCGTTCTTCGCGTTCTTCGCGTTCTTCGCGTTTTTCGCGTTCTTCGCGTTCTTCGCCGAAGAAGAACGCTTTCCTCCAAATCCTCTCCACGCCACAAGTTTCAACCCAAAATAAAATAAGCTTAATCCTTATTTTATTTACACAACTAAACATTTGAATTTCAAAAGATAAGAAACGAACCATTAATTCGTAGAATTAATTCAACGAAAGAAACAGCTCATTTAATTTACGAAAGAAACAGCCCAATTAAATGGTCTGTTAAGATTTTAAGAAACGCGTCAGTTGACTTTCATTAAGACGGGTTTTCGCGGGTGCGTTTCTTAGCGGAAAGAAACGGCGGGGCTCGTGCGGGCCCCACCTCACAAATATCTTACCAAGGGGTAGGATATTTCTGGATAGCATCCTATCCAGTTCAACTCAGTTCAAGCCGCCTTTAAGTGGCTTCAAGTGCTTTCCAAGTGGCTTAAGCGAAATAAAATAAAGTTGTCACAAAATTATTTTATTTCTTAACTTTAAGCCCGAAAATTAAAAACCACACCCGAGCAAACGCAACTCCGGAAGAGGCGTTTCTAAGCGAATACCGGCGCTGAGATTTCATCGGTGCCCTCAGAATTCGATTCCGGGCACCGGTTCAAAAGTTAGAAAAACCCGCTCGTCCGTTCACTGAACGTACCCGAGCCAACTTTCGGAAAATGATTCCGGGCACACCGGGCCTCGGAATCAGGTGCCGTCAGAAACTGCGTTCTTGTAAAATTCCAAAGAAAATTAAGAAAAAAAAATTTCCTTGAAATTTACGGGTCTTTACAGAATGCTTCCATATCTTATGTCTATAAATTATGATGTTTTAGAAGCTGTAAAAGTCGGGTTTCAACAAATTGATGATAATGTTACACTTAAACCTATTGACAAATAGTTTTTTGAGATTTATAAAAGGGCCATGAATTATTTACTAACCTCACATTATGAAATTGAATTATTTAGAGTGAACGGTGTTTCTATAGCTAAAATTTTATGGGACATATTGAAAACATATATGGAGGGAATAAATAAGTGATGAATGAAAAGTTACAAATATGGTGATTGAAGTATGATGATTTGATAATGGGTGAGAATAAATATATTGGGGAATTTTTTACCAGGGTGAATGAAATTATGAGTAATATCTGATGTCTTGGTGCAAATCTAAAATACTCTATAGATTTTGAAATGATCTTTAGAATCCTATATTAAAAATTCGATGCAAAAGTTTATTCATTGGAACACAGAGTTCCTAAAACATTTTATCTTGATGATTTATATATAACCCTTATCACCTATGAAATGCGAATATAGAATTATTTGAAGATAAAAATAATGTTTAATAGATAAATGTCTTTTAAGGCTTCTAAGAATGAAAAGAATATTCTTAAAGAAGAAGAAGATGGAGATTCTAACTCTGAATATAAGGTATGTAAAAATCTTGATTCAATATTTTCATTGTTTTAAATGAATTTTACTAGAGGTACAAGAAGGTAAAAATTAAAACATCCCATTAATGTTTTTGTATACATAGCTTTTGTGAATTAAGTTCCCAATCTTCCAGAAATTATAAATAAAGAAGAGAGTGATTTAGAAGAAAGTGAAGACAAATAAAGAAGGCCTAGTAGATCATGGAAGAAAAAGAGTGATAAAGAATAATTCAATTCCAAGAGGGAAGATAAGAGGTTATCCAAATCCAAAAAGAAGTGTTTTTTGTCTAAAAAATATTATATTGTGGATGTTACAAATGATGGTGAATTTAACAGGTTTATTGAAATAGGAAATTAAGAAATTTCTTCGAGTAAAGAAACCAGTCGTGCTGAAGAAGAAGAAGAAATTGAAGCTAAATCCAAAAATCCCATTGCACATAATATATAAAATACTTTCATTTAATCAATTAAGGTTTATATAATTATATGAATTAGTTATTAAGATGAAGATACTCAACATGGGATTCCTTTGAAAGAATAATTGAAACAATTCTTGAGGAAGATCATATGGCTAGAAAATCAAAACAAAAAGTAGGATGATGAATATTCTTCAATAAGAAATCAATGATATTTTTTTGATCAGAAATAGAATATGGAAAATGAAATTGATTACCTAAATAAAACTCATGAATAAGAAAAGAATCATAATGTGCATTTGGATGTGAAGTAGAAAACAAAGGGGGAAGAGTTTGAACTTGTGAAAAAAGTCATTCCCAAGATAAAATGAAATGACTATGTTTCCAAAACACTATCACTAAAGTTGGTGACTCTTATTATAATGAGAAACTTCAGAAGGATAAACAATATTTACCTTAAAATGGTGAGAATAAGAATAGAATTATTTTTGGAAAGACGAAATATGAGAATATTATGTATGTGGCAAAGACCAACAATGTTGGGAATTCTAAATTCTTAAAGAACCTTTAGTCTGAAAATATTTTGAAACATTCTAAATCATAAAATGTTTCCAATACATCTAGTTCTTATATTATGGATAATAAATGGATGAATCTTATTGATATTATAAATATTGGTGGATTGGAAAAGAAAGAGTATATGGTGGATGAAAAACACATTCACAATTCTAGATAGTAAAAATATTTCATAGGAAAATACTTTTTAGGGATTTTGATAGTATTGTTGTAAATTTGGACATATAGAGAATATGTGTTGGTTTAACCAAAACACCTACTATCATTCCACAAGTTATGGAAGGCATGGTATGAGAGGGAGTCAATTCTATCAAAATAAGAATCTCGATAAGGTTATGTTGAAGAAATCTGAGAAAAATGAAGTAAATTTTGTAAGTAGGTTCCAACAATTGGAAACCATTTGTGAATGGTGTGGGAAACATGGACACCATACAAAAGGAAGTCTTATTTTGTAATTAGAACCACAAAATATTCTTACAATTCTCAAATGCTGGATGTTTTTGAAGTCAAGAATAATAGATCTCGTAAATTTTAAAAGTAATAGTGCTTAGTTTTTTTTCGAGGACACATTGGCCTAGCTATGAAATTAATGGAATCACAAAATAAATTTAAAAAATATAGGAAGAAGAATAGTTCTGAGGATATGAGACATGCTGACAAAAGGGTATGAATTGATGGTGAAGATGAGAAATAAATGCATGATCTTAAAACTCATTCAACCAACTTTCCTGAGAAAAATATTTGAATGGACAACATGGAGCATATTAATTTTAATAAAAAAGTTCTTATGGATGAAGAACATTTGTTATCCTCATTATATGATTTTATATATAAGAATAAAACTGTTAAAAAGATTGAGATGGATGAAAAGAATGAAGAAAGAACATTTAATAAAAAATATAAGAAGAAGATGAAGAAGGAAATATTGAGAGAGGATTCTTTTTTCGATTATTATTTGTAAAAAAATAAAGCTCCCTCCTTATTCTCATTATCTTTATATACTTTTTCTAACCTGTATGTAATTAAATTATTGAAAATAAGGAATATTGAATTAATGAGTCTATTACATTCTTGTCTAAATAAAGTAATGAGCATGTGAAAAGTTTATCTTAATAAGTCATTTTTTTATACATTTGAACATTATGATGTGTTCATTAAGATGGTTCCAGGTTAAATTTTTCTTAGAAAAATTCCTTCAATGTTTTCTCCCAATCATGAGAATGTTGAATGAATTATGAAAAAATAATTAACTGAAAGTTGTGTTAAGTAAAAAATTAATCACATTGACTATACACTCATGTTTTCAACATTGGGTTCATCCACGTAGATTAAGAGTTGTTTAGTTAAAGGTTCATTTTTTAGAAAATTCTATGATACCCTTATTATAGAATATTCCCATCCTATGGAAAGGGAGATCCTTTAAGAATAACAGAGAAATTTATCATGATGGCCCCTTTGAATTTAGTTTTCAATAAGGGATAGAGATAAAAGAAAGGGGGACTGAAAACAGAAATACGAGGATTAAGAAAAGAAAAAACCCCTAATTATTTTGGATGAAGTGTTTAGAGTGGGTACTGACAATAAATACAATGGAGTATATTGTTAGGCCCAAATGGTGTTTTGGTTGTAAAGTTTCCCAATCGATAGGTGTGCAGTTGAATAAAAGGATTCTAATGAAATATAATTCAGAATGAAAGGTATTTAATGAAGGATTTGTTTTATTAGTGATAGGTTCTTCATGGAAAGAAAAAATTTATTCTGATTCGATTCACATTATTTATGGAAACAATTATGCTATCAGTGGTATTGGTATAAATATGAATCAATGTGAAAGTACAGTGTACTGAGAAAAAGCATATTTGGAAGTAAAAAAATCTTATTGGATGTTGATGGTCATCAGATTCACAATGAATACAATGAGGAAGAAGAACTTGTTTTCAAAGATAATTAAATCCACTATGACTATGATTTAATCAATTGTGAAGTTTCTTTGCTAGTTTTTATTTCATATAAATAATGAGATGTATTGAGAATATGTGATAGAGGCTTGATAAAAGGAATTTGGAGTGAAAGAGATTCTCCCAATTGAAAACAGATCATATTTAGATTGTTCTTCGATACAATCATGAAAAAATAGTATTCAATTTTTGTTCCAAACAATTAGAAAAGAAAAATATTAAGATTTATCATATCTGGATGATAGAGAGAATGAAGTGGTACCGATTGTTTCTCAAAACATTCAGAAATTAATAATATTCATATTTATCGTATCCGGATGGTAGATATAAATAATTGGTACGAATTTTTTTTTAAATAATAAAAAATACAATCATATCAATATTTTATTGATTTCCTTCCAAAAAAATTTATCCAAAATGTATCGATTGACTTTCAAAACAATTTGATTCTAGGTGAATGTAAAAGGTGGTACTAAGGAAAGGTAGTGCCGATAGAAAAGGAGGTGTCGATGAAAGGGGGTGATGTCGATGGAAAAGGTGGAGCAGATGAAAGGGGAGACACATACTTTTTTCATAAAAATACTATTTCGGTAGAAGAAAAAGAAATATATGGAATCAATTGAGGATGGATAATATTTAGAATATAATTGATCATATTTAGATAGAAGGAAATAATAGGCATGGTACCATTCAAAGATCATCATTTTCATATTTTAATGTATAATATTCAGGAAGATATTTTTTCAGATTGTATTATATCGTATTCGGGAAGATCATTGTTTTCATTTTGTATTTTATCATAACCAGAAACGATCGTACCCAGAATGATCATATCCAGAATGATCGTAACCAAAATGATCATATCTCGAATGATCGTACCCAAAATGATCATAACCTAATTTATCATAACCAAAATTATTGTAACTAGAAGGATCATATCCAGAGTGATCATGCCTAGAATAAACAAGATGATCGTAACTAGAAATGATCACATCCAGAAAGTATCATACAGTGGTTTGTTTTCAAATGACTTCATCAAAGAGAGTATGAGTTTAATTGTTTTTTTTCTATTCATATGAAATTTCAATGTGGCCAAGTGCTCTATATATAAGAGAAGAAAAAGATGTTTTTTGGAATTGTATCAAGGGTTGTGTTAAGAAAAGCGTTTTCTAGACTTAATGGAATGTTACAATACATACCAAACCAAGTCAAATGAGGCTAAATCTGATCCACAATGAATTCAAATCATGATTGAAGTCATGATTTAAGAATATATTTTGAATGTAAATATTTTTTTTCTCAAGTGGGTTTAGAGAAAAGAGAAGAAAATATAGATTGACGAATGAATTGGAATGGGGATCCATTCATTTAAAAGAGTGATTGTATCTCAAGTGGTTATGTTTCTTTATTGAAAAACATTCAATTGGTATTGTATCAAACCATGTTTCAAAGAAATTAGAAAGAGTGAATCAGATTAATATGATCGAACCCATGTATTTCTCATAAATTGTAATTAAATTAACATTTGAAATGAGAGTTCAGAAATGAATATATAAAGTTTCTAGAAGATTCAAGAAGAATCGAGATGCATTGACGAAGTTAGAATTTCTCTAAGATTTCAGGTGATATTCAAATGTTGATGGATTTTTGTGAGTGTGGTACATTTTGGGAATCTTGCCAAAACCTGTTTTTAGTCACCTATAATAGGAGGATGATCTTTGTACATTATGATTATGAGAACTGTTCACAACAAAAGAGAGGAAATATTCATATTTTGAGAGAAAAGAAGAGGGGAATAGTATGTAGCTTAACGTTTGTTTTAAATTTTTCATCATATTAGGTTTAATTAATTGGTTTAAATTTTTCTATATTGGGTGTTTCTTTATTGGGCTTATTGAGATGATGAAGAAATATACTAAGTCTATTTATCAATCTCATCTATTGTAGTGTGATTATTCTATTTTTCATGACTATTGCATAGATTTTTCGAGGTGGTGTCGATTATATTTTTCATAACTATTGTATATATGTTTTTAAGTGGGTTCGATTCAATTTTTCAGGACTATTACATACATGTTTTGAAGTGGTATCAATTATATTTGTCTTGACTATTTTATGAAATTATTAGAGTGGTGTAGATTATATTTTATTGTATTCAATTGAATGAAAATAAGACCTTGGAAAATCATATTGAGATCATTGTACATAGAGTAATTAGATAGATTGTTTTACATTTTACAAGAGATTATTAATTTTCTTCTAGATAGAGAAAAGATTATTTTTTTACAATTGAATACATTTGGGGAATTGAAAATAAGTGAAGGTAACATTAGTTTTGTTGAAATAAATTGTATTTCTCTATTGTTAAAGGATGGTTCACATGAACTGGAGGGAATGTTTCACAATACTACATGAGTGTAAGGGTATATCCTACTCATTGTAATCCAAGTATTGTTTTCATAGTAGATTTTATGGTTGGATCACTTCCGAACAATATGAAGGATGTAGCTTTTATTATTGAATAGGGAACCTTGTAAATCATTGTGATCATGTGGATGTGTGTAGAGTTTTATTTCATCATGGAATTGAAATCTCTAACAGGAAGGGATGGTTATTTCAATTCAAAAGAAAAAAAATTGTAAAAAAAAGTATCACTAATTCAACCTATCCCCATATCTGTGATACATTAATCCGAATGAAAAATTTCATTGGAAATGGTTGAGAAGGATCTGTATGTGGCCATTTACAATTGGTCATTCTGTTAACCCCGTTGTGGGATAGAGGAAAGTGAGGTAGATCTACCAGGTCTTTATCATTCATAGGGTACATAAAATAAACTATAACTGATTTAGAATTATATGGATATAGCTTATTAAAGGTAGAATACTTATTATGATCAAGATCATCAACCTATAGTGTTTGATGTGGGAAATTTAGGCTTTCGACACGTTTTTTCCCAGAGTGGTTCATAAATGAGTCAGAAGACATTGGAAGTTATTTCCTAAATATATTGTCCAATTAGAAATTGTAAAGAGGTTCAAGATAGTAGACTATCGGTTGATGTTAACTCAAATGTATCATGCCATGCATGATGTCTTCCATGTATCACTACTTTATAAGTATCATTAACACTCATCTCATTCATTTGACCTAGAGGATATCAAGATAGATATAGATTCATCATTTAAGTGGCACCTGATATGTATAGTTGACCTGAAGAATTATGTCCCTCTAAGAAATTTCAGTTCCTCTAATCTGGGTGCAACATAGGAATATAAACATACCTAGAAAGACCTAAGAGAAGCATGTGGATGCTCGTGTGTATTGGTTGGAAATTTTTTCAGATGACGTATTACCACCCTCAAAAAAGAATTTCATGGATGAGTTGTCTTATGAAGGGTAGGTAATAACATCTCAATGTTTCTAAATAGAAGGAAACATTGTTTCTCAGTTTTAGATTAATTTTTATCCACAATAATGTTGATTAATGGATATAATGAGGTCTTAGGTGCGTTTGCGTCTCATTCAAAGACCAGATCCCCAAAATAATTTAAGTGGCAGATTGGGATGCCTGATTAGTATAAACCATGAATCAAAAACCACATTGTTTCCCTAATAATTTTTTACGGAAAGTAGTGTTCTATGGGGAGTATAGTTTTCTTAAAAACATGAAATCCTAAGCATATATCAATAAAATATTTTGGACCCCATTGGTAGTGTAATTTTCCACAGATTTCACATGGTTAAACAAACCGTACTCTTAGCCTATGCGAGGAACCCCTTGGGGTAGAATTTGGCACATGGTTTGAAAAAACATGTGACAAAACCATGATCCCATGACTATGTGGGTGAAATTAAAATTTTCCCATAAAATGTCTAAAATCACTAACCCAAAACTCTCTATAATAATTCCAGTGGACTATTCCTCCTATCTTGTGTGTGATCCTTCTTCTTCCTCACCCATATGGTTTTTATCCCCTCCAGTCATCAACCAAATCACTCTGCATCAGAAATAAAAAATTCTTGAGGTAATCTCCTCAATCCACTCCCTTCAATTTCTCCTCGCTTCCACAATTTTATATACTATTTAGGTGCGATATGCCTTTACCTATTTTTAGGGAATTGTAAAAAATTTCCATTTTCTCTCATTTTAGCTCGATTCATGCTTCGACAATGGATGCATTGAGTTCTAGTACATTAAGGTAGGTTTTCTAGGTCCTTCCCTCTCTTTTCGTCACTCTTTAATTGACATTCCATTGTTTTGTGCACCACAACCATTCAGAAAATCCTGAAATATGTATAAAATATAGATTAATGAGTTCCTCTTATTAGTTGTGAATATACATTATGGTGAAAACCATACCTAGGATTATCTCCATATCATTCACCACCCATTTTTATGTCCCTTTTTTAATGGCCTAAATGACTATTCATTGATTTATTGACAACAATATTTATTTTTGTTTCTCCTTGTAAAATTACATAAATTTTTAAATAAAGAGAAAATGAATGTTGGGCCCCGAGTTAGTCTCATTTGGAAATATCAAATAATTAATGCCTATTGATCAACCACATGATTTATTATTTATGACATTTCTTTAATTTTATGATTTCAATGTGTCTTGTTTTAGAGAAAGATTCTTATTCCATTAAGGTAATTTTTTATTCTTCATGTCAAATTTTCCACATGTTATGGATTATTCTGTTAGCCTTGTGTCTTTTTGACACCATCTTGTGAAATAGTGGGTGGCATCTAGGATGGAAGCTAAAAAACTATAAAGAATATTTTTCTCAATTTAGAGGTATTGATTTTTTTACATCGTTACATTTTGAATGAAGTGTGTGTTTTATGATAAATATTTATTCCATATTATTTCTCATATGATAATTTATTCCATGTTTTATTTAGTTGACATATTAATCTTTGTTTAATGAATTAAAATTTCATGCGGTATTTTTTATTGTTTATTATGTATACATGTTGTTACAATATGTTTTTATATGTTTATTGATTGTGAGTGTTTAATAAAAATATTCTATTGTTAATTATTAACAATATAGATAGTGATATCTATAAAAATACGTATTACACATATGATATATAGTTTAAAAAATAGTTTATATTTTTTTATAGTCTATGATTGTCCTTGGACTTTGGATAATGTTTAAGAATTTGTACACAAGCTAATCAGGGGAATATATATTGTAGTTATAATATATATATATATATATATATACATAAGAGGTGATAATCAAATATAGAAAAATGTATTTCAATTATAACCTATATGTATGTTCATTGACAATATTATATAACATATAAAGGTTCTCTATATTTAATACCACACTTCTCTTACATATATACCAAATCAAAAAAGATAAATATTCATTATATAACATAGTTATCCATAATCGAATCATTTTTCATAGTAAATTTTCAATGTTAGATTCATGCACAACTATTTCATAATTGGACTACATCATCCCTACATATTTATTCACAACTGACACCCTTATGATACATAACATACAAAATACATTTCTTAATAACTTGGGGAAAGGTTGAATAAAATTCAATGGGATTAGATTATCAATTTTGATAGACATGGTATATACCAACATAACATTACAATAATGTTGTGATATCTTAAGAAAAAAACATGAAAACTATACCTTCCGTATCATAGATCAAAAACCTAAGTGTTGGCATAAATCATGGCACTTCATTTTATGTGAATCATAAATAAATAAAAAAGAATGATACTTGTGAACATAAAATTGACAAGGGACAATGATTTGGGGCATACACATAAGTATAGAGAAACATATATGAATTATACCCACCATGATATTCATAACATTATTTTCTGTGGATAACAACCCTTGTACCACCTTAATTCTTGGGATAATATCCCATGTACCCTCTTTTCCGGATTGGGATAACCTCCTGTGTACCCTCAAAGATCAAGGAACATTAATAATTACCCAATGAATTATATGAAGATATTAGCCTCAAATACACCAAAATCTATTAATTTTTATTTAAAATTATCATAAAACATTTACCAAATCATATCCAATAGAATTAAAGTGGGTTTCATAAGCAATTCATCGTAGCAAAACCCATAAAAAAGAAATGGGTTTTAGAATCATCTTATCAATTCATCATAGAATAACCCATATGAAAGGAATGTGTTTCATAAAAATATATTCACCGTAATCATAAAAAATCCACTGAAATAAGAGGACTTATATAATTGGATCATATCACTGAAAAACCTAATAAAAACTAATGTTTTCATTTTTTGATTAATAGAAATTCCAAAACAATTAATAAAATATTCAAGGGGAAAATATATTTTCCATTTTGATAACATAAGTTTTATGTCTACAAATTTCTCATATATTATAAAAAAATTCAATAAATGTAACCTTAGAAAATAATATTTTATGATTTTAATCATTAAGACATAATGATGATGTAAAATTCCCATCATGTCGTACATGTTTAAATGATGAATTTTATTACAATTTCATTAAAAATTTAAAGATAACCTTGTTCATGAAATTAAAATATTAATTGTAAAATTTTTTATATAAATATATATATGAGTAAAAATTATTTAATAATCAGTTGAGGATAAAAAATATTTATTTTTTTAGAAAACACGGACATTGATGAAAATGGATTTTCAACTTAAGAGAGAAATAATATCATTATTATTAAAATAATCAATTTGAATCATTAGTTATTAAATAAAATAAGATGAAAAATAAAACATGTATTGTGTTAAAATAAATAAATTATAATAAAATTAATGAATTTCAATAGAGTTAGATAATAATATTTCATAATTAGAAACATAATCACAAACAAGGATGATAAAAAATGATATTGTAACATAAAACATTTAACAACGTGATATCTTTTGAATCTTAAGACCCATGAAAGAAATAAACATATATGGATATATATACCACATAATTTTTATGATAAAAATCACAAAATTAATTCATGTTATGTATATACACCACCCAAAAGAAACAAATTGTGAATGTGGCATGTGTCCCATAGAAATAAACGTGAGACATGAAATCTTTTAACTATAGTATTAAATTTATTCATATAGATTAGAAAGTAATTTTGAAATAATAAATTTTTTTTATTAATATAATATAGATCTATAATAATACATATAATTCCAAATATGATTCAATAATTTCCATTTATTACATATTTGACAACAATTTTTTTCAAAATCTTGTTTTAGATAATAACTTTTCGTATTTAAAGCTAGTTTTGGTATTTTTTTCCTTTAATATTGAAAATTGTTCCATAAAATAGATAAATTTAAAAATTAGATAATTATCATTTATATTCATTATTTTTGAATTTATTTCAATCCATTATAGTTAAATATATAAATTGAATTACACCATTCATGGAGATGGTAAATAGTACATATGTGTGAACATTGTTTCCATTTTCATAACTGATGGGAAAATGAAAGGTAAGAAAAATATTACAATTATAGGTTCATTATTATTTCATATAAATAATATATATTTAATATATTTCTCATTATTACCTATCATGTAATGAGTAATTAAAAAATGAATCACATAGCTTTGCGATGAATTATTCTACTGAACATAGGAGCAATATTATCATATTCTCACAAAATAGAGAGGTCGAAGGTATATGATTCAATAGAATTCAATAATCCTATTGGTATCATTAATAGTATATATAAACATAAATTCTATAATTATATCTTTCTTTTATAGGTTGTGATGAAATACAAATTACAAGGATTCATGAGGTGATATTCCATCATATACAAAATCTTTTATATTCTCCCACATGATAGAAGAGGCGATATATGATTTTCATGAATGTTAAAAAAATAAAACCTGATTATATTATAGATACCTATTTTAATAGATCATAATTTATGAATAATATTTTTATGTAATCATAAGAATAAATATAATGAAAACATTTTTTTATGTACTATAAGTCTCTTTCAGAGAACACCTTTAATGAGACACATAAACACTTACTAGTATGGTTTTATAATCAATGTAAGGAATCATGAATGTGGGGTAGAAATTAAGGGATGTATTTGGGAATCTATTGGTCTAACTAATACTTTTTGTGTGTGTATAAGATATTAGAGGTGGGGTATCCATTTATATGTGTAGGAATGAAATACTTGACAAAAAGTTGTACCAATGATAAAATCATGAAACTAAAATGGATATTTATCTTACCTAATATAATTTAGGTTTAAAATATATATTTAAAATGGTATTTTTATATGTTAATTGGTTATTTAACCTTGTATATATTTTTTAAAGAATAATAAACATGTTTTAAATTTAATAACAATAATCAATTTATAATATTTTTAAAATGAATTTTGAACAAAACCTAAGCGTAACATAAAATATAAATCATTTATTCCAAATATAATTTTTTAATCTATATTTAAATATAACACATACTATAGTGGAAAATGTAACAAAATATTATACCTGAAGACATGATGAAAAAGTGGTTTTCCAAAAAAATTATAATTATATAAATATTTAAAATCAAAATTAATTATGAAACGTATTACAAGGACCTAAATGGGATTAATAAAAATATAAAGGAATATATTTTAATTTTGAAACCATATAAAATGAAATTGGATATTGTTATATATTTTAATTAAATAGATGTTATATATAGTATTTGATTTTACTACTCATCAAAAAAAATATTTATAAGAAATTATCAAAAACATAGTAAATGATAATTATATGATATTAATTTATAAAAAGATATATTTTATTTCAAGTATATTTTATAAATTTTAGAATTTGTTTTTCTTTTTTTCACATAAACCAATAAAAACAATTTTTTTTGGAAAAAAGTATTTTTGAATCATTAAAATACTTTAAAAAACAAGTATATTTTTTAAATATGATATTTAATGTAAATATATTACCTTAATTTTTTTTAAAAAATAATTACTCTTCATTCCTAAAATTTTAATTGTGTATATTATAATTTTCATGTTTAAATAAAAATATTAATTGTATATTGTGGTTCTATAAAATAGGGTGTTGCATATAATGCATGCTATCTATGAAATTAAATTTATTCAAACAAGTCTTAAAAGAAATCATTATTGAATTCCACCCCTCATAAACAATATATTTCTGTTGAAATAATTTACTTTGAAGAGAACATGTAGGTATAATTTGGTAAAATAATATCCTCATGTTCCTATAGAGCTTAATCAAATTGTTGTTTTCCCTACAAAACATTGACCAAGGGAGTGGTCTTGTTTCTTAGCACTTTCTCTATACAATCTATAATCTCTAATGACTATTATTCATAGAAAATATAATTTTATTTTGGTATAGCCTATGATTTTAGTTTATATGAAGAATCATTTATGTACTTAAGAGAGATACATGGAACACATTGTGGACTTGAGAGAGGTCCAGTGGAAGTTCTAATCGATAGGATACAATCTTGATAAGATAAATAATCTCAAATGAACAAATATCCCTTGGTAATAGTTTAATCATTTTTACAAATAAAATTAGCTTCTTCCATAGATAAATTATTCTAAAGACCTTGTCACCACCATCATTTTCAAGATCAGATCATTGATTTTTAGTATAATTTTATTATTACTATGCTTACCTTATGAGTTTCTTAATGAATCAAAAATATTCTTCCATTTCATCTTCTATATTAGGACTTAATAGTTTTAATTATCTAATACTATCCGCAGACATTATTTTTTTACACTAATTTTCATAGAGGGGTTTATATTTATCCATTTGAATGATCGATTAAAACTAATTGTTCTATAAAAACTCAACTAGAGGAAGGTTTTGATCATAATTACCATTGAAATCCATAGAATGAGATCTGAAAATTTCCTCAAGGGTTTGAATTATTCTCTAAAACTAATTATATACCTAATTATGATACATCATACTGAAACTCAACTCTATATCATGATACTTCTAAAGAACACTCTACAAAATTATGGAAAAAATTTGGATCTCGATCATATATAGTGGAATGTGAAACTCTAAAAAACCTTACAATTTACTTCAATTATATATTATAAATCTAATATTGAGAAAAAATATTTTCTAAAAGAGAAAAAGTGTGATGACATTTTATATTTATTGACTTTAACTCATCTAACAATATTCCCTTCATATTTTTGGGCTCGATGAAAAAATCAATACTGATGTTTTCCCATTTTCATTGTGGTATTGGTAATGGTTGTAAAATCCCTTTATACTTATTTTTCAAAACCATAAATTTATGAAATATTATCAACCAAGATACAAAATATTTAATATATATCTTCTTGTTGTCCCACCATAAATGATAATCAAGATCACTATAAATCTTCATACTTATAGGATGAATAGGGAATAAAGAACTATGATCCTCCTCTAGAAGCTTCTTTAAATATTTTATGTATAATAAACATATATGTCTATTGATCCATATCATTCCATCATAAAAAATGATAAATTAAAAAACATTTTTACCTTCTTTTGTACCTCTAAATATTTTTAATATTCATTAGTAAAATTTACATAAATAGATAGTTGAACACTAATCTGAGATAGATATGATTTATCCCCTTATATCAATACATCTATAACAAAAATTTAAAAATAAATAAATATTTCAACTTTGAAGATCCTCATTACAAATAAGAAAAAATGACAATTTTGTCTCAAAGCATACCCACCTTGTTCTCTTTAACAAGGTGGTATGGTATTAAGAAGTTATAATTTTTTACCAGATACAATAAACTTATCCAGTGGTTATTTATCTCCATATATGTTAGTATAAAATTTATGGTTAATATATATATCAAACTTTTTTTCGTAATGATAATTCATCTTTATTTATTATGAGAAAATTCCCACCAAAAACTCCAAATCTGAAGTTTGTTCATTTTTCTCATGAACATTTAATTTACCTATCACATAATATTTCACTATATCAATATTCATATAAAAAAATTATTCTTTGATGAAAAACAATTGAATACATAACCTTCTCCACTATAGGGAAATGTAATTACAGTTTCACTGACTAATATTATCTTAACATCATTATAATTATCCCCACATTAATTTATTAAAATGAACATCATTTCATTATGAGTTAACATGGTGAGTGTATTGGAAATCTAAGATAAATATTAAACAAACCATCGATAATAACCAGATAAACCATGAAAATTTCATGTCTCAATCATTATGTTTAGTTTCATCCAACATTAAATAGACTCTTTATTTGATGGACCCACTGATACACAGTCTCCTGAAATCATACGACACAAAATAATATATTTTCTAGCCTATATTAACACTACGGAATTTTTTCATACTATTTATCCTTATTTAGTGACTTTAGAAAAATTCATTATTGATCATCATTAACTTTATTACTACATGAATATATAAAAATATTATCTATAAATTCTACCATAAAATGATCACCATAATCTCTAAATACAATTTTGATTAAATCCACGGAATAATTGGGGAATTAGTAAGACCAATTGAAATAAATATATCATTACAATTCATATACTTTGTAGGTAATATTTTATTTGGTATATAATCTTTATTAAAACACAATTTATGATATCCAGAAAGATGTTCAATCTTGGAAAGGAATTATGATATGTGTAGTTGGTCAAACAAATCATAATAATCGGTTAAAGGATATTCCTTATTAGTTGTGATCTTGTTATGTTGCTAATAATTAATGTAGTATTGAATTGAAGGATATATATTCTTAAAAAATGCATTGATTCACCCCAAGGTTACCCACATAGACAAATATATAATTGTTTTGGAATATTTTTGATTTTCTTCTACAAATCATTCAACTCAATCGGAGACATTAAATAGGAATTCTATGAAATATGTGGTGGCATATGGTATGAGTTATATTGAGAAACCAACACCATGATTTGGTAGATGAATATGAAAATATTAAAAAATATATAAAAAATCATTAATATATGAAATTTATTAATATTGAGTTTTTCTTTTATCCATACTAGACAATAACCCCTTTGAATAAGAATCATGACCCATACAATGGGTTCATATCCATTGGATGTTAATATTTACAATAACATTTTTTTGCAGATCAGAATTTGTTTCATAATATAAAATGTGACATCCCTTCATTGGAAATTTATGTTTTATTATATAGATAAATCCAATAAGCATCTATGATAACATATAATTCATCCAAAGGAAGAAAAATTTGGTTTATTGGAAACAGAAAAAAACAAACATCAAGTAGGGGGAATTATAGACATGAAATTATATCATCATTCCATTATGGTTTTTCATTGATAATTCAATATGTAATTGTTGAGGTGGTATTGTGATACCCTAATAAAATTATTCATATACAAAATTGTGGGTATATCTTGAGTCAAATAATAAATTTTAATTTTTAGAGTGGATGGTAGGTGTACCATTCCCCATGTTGTTATCATATCCCTCATCAGAAAAAGTGATCACATGTCATTGTTCTTTGTATCTCCACTTAAGAGGATACTAATGTTAATCATCATCATTAAAATTTGGATTTAAGCACATGTTATCATAATACACAAACTCCTTAAATTTAAAACACTTAAGTGTGGTATGTGAATTATATGGATATGTCACATTATTTGTATTGATATCTAACATATTCTCATTACATTCTCATTTAACACTTTATAACCTTACTTTCAAAATAAAAAACATTTAGTAGTCCTATAAAGACAATTACCTACATTATTCCTTCCACACCATCGTAAAAAAGGAAATCTCATCTTCTTATCTCTATGATTGTTAGAGTATCCATTTAATTACATCCTTATATTATTATGAAACATGATATATTTATAGGAAACACCATTCCCTATTTCGAACTTGATAAAGTATAAAATGATTTCTTCATAGCAAGTAAATCCCCTAATGGGTAAAACCCTTTAGAGAATTACTTTTAATCCACTTAAGAATCAGTTAACCTTAATTTCATTATGGATGATAATGACCGAAACATAAAAATAAAGCGATGTAAAATTTACCGCAACAGTGATAACAAAGTCATCACCCTCTGGTTTATATCAAGGAATTACTTTTCAATTTTCATTCATAGAATACTAGAAATGTAATTATTGAAAAATAACTTCTTAAACCCTTCCCACTACATGGAATAGATTTCTTCTATAACGCCCTGACCCCAGTTACCCAGAGTCGGTGCCTTATTACATAATATTGGCATGATCACAATAAAGATCAAGTCTCGAAAGACTGATTCGTTTAGTATCCTTGGTAACGCTAGATATATTAATAAATTTTACATTACATCATAAAATGAAAACTAAAAAAATATATTCTCCTTATTCCACACTCGTATCCCCTAATATTATCCCTACAGTTCATTTATAAATTATTTCTTCACATCCTGGGAAAAATTAAACATATAAAAGGGGTGAGCTCAAATGCCCAGTAAGGATAACAATATAGCGGAAACTTTCATAAATAAGAATAAACATTTAAGGCAATGTATAAATAAACCAAAAGCCTTTTAAACTTGAACTTCAACATATTATGGAAAAAATAAAATTAAATAATTTCATTTACTTATTCCCATGGCTATTCTACTAATTGAATAATCACATGTAATATCAATAACCACTTTTATAATGATGGAATGCATAATGCCAGACTATCATAACCACATAGCCAAGGCCTCATGCCAAGACTACAAATAAGATTTTTCCAAGGCCTTGTGCCAAAACACTAGTTTGTCTCATGAGACCTACTGATGCCTCGAGGAGCTATAGCAGGCTCCACCCATCACATATTAAGTCGAATGCATTCCCACATGAAAAGGTTTAAACATAATATAAACATTCGTATTAAAACTAGCATACGAAATGTAAATAATTCATCTATAAACCATGAATGGTATAAAAATAACACATCCACAGTCAAACATATCACAAAACCTTCAATAAAATATAAAAGTTTTGTATCATAATAAATCAACTCCAAAGAAGCTTAAAATCCATCAAAGGATGTTGACATAGATGAAAGCAAAACTATTTTTAGAAAAATATCTCTTTCTATTTTGAAATCATTTAAGAGTAATATGTATATAAAATAAAACATTTTCTCTGAAAATATTCTTATAACCTTGTAAGGGAAGCCTCAAAAATTTTAAAATGGCAGATAATAGTCACACCGGCCGTATATGTAACACCCCAAGCTTCTACGATACGCTTCTCTTTGAATAAAGCGATAGCGTGTGTTGTACGCAACATCGAGTTCTAACACACCACAACCAATCAAACTAGCCGTTATGAATAGTAATACCTAATTTTTGAAATTATATATATTTTATATTTCAAAATGGACTTCATTTTTGGATTCGGAATATCGAAATTATCCTAAGTTGAATTTTTGGTATTTTTCTGAGAACTTCCAATTTTTATGAATAGTGAAAAATACTTAAAAACAAATTTTTTAATCAAAATAATTTATAGTGACAAATTATATTATTGAGTAGTTTTAAAGGATAATTATAATATATTATTACCATTTTATCCAATGGTGTTCATTAGAATTAATTTCACTTTGAAATTAGACATAAACAATTATCAATCTTTTGATATATATTGTTTCTTAAAAACACGCTATTTGTTGTGACAACGAGAATTAATTATAAAATTAATTAATGAAAATTATATTTTTGGAATTTTGTAAAATATAAATCATTTTTGAATTTGGAATATCAATTATAGCTTTGGGTGAAATTTTGGCATTGTTATGAAAAATTTCAATTTTTGATGAATAGTGAAACTACTAAGTGGTAGTTAAAAAACTGAATTTTCCATAAAACATAATTTTACCGCTTCTGTGAATGGAATTTCGAAAATCCGAGAGACACGGTTAATATCAAGAAGTAAAATGTGGTTCAATGAGATGAAAATAATTTTTGGACAATTGTAACTTTTTACTTTTATTTACCACGGTTAAAAGTAAAATAGGATAATTAAGGGTAGAAATGATATTAATATTACCCTAAAACATGTCTTAATTCTATTGGACAAGTGTATCACGACCAAAAACAACCTTAGGAATAAAATATTATCATTTATGTCCACTTGAATTAGATTAGGACATTTATTATTATAAAATTCAAAGAAGAGTTAAAAGATTTAAATCAAAGTTTATTTACTAACAAATTTTTAATATAGGGTTATACATAAGATAAATTCGATTGTAAATATTCATTAGAAAGATAATAAGATTTCCTACATAATGATAATTTATTTATAATTTTTAGACTTTAAATAATTTAATTTATTTATGACACAATGATGATGTAGTAATAACCATAATAGTGAAAATTTAAAATAATTGATATTATAAATACCAAAATAAATATAATTTGAGACTTTTAATGAATTAAAATAATTTTCTAGGATAATATGACATATTAGGATTGATTTAATCAACTTTTATCGAATTAATAATTTTTTATGAGTTTCACAAAAATCAACTATTGAATAGTTTTAAAATTGACATAAAAGAGTTTTTTAAAACAAGTATTATATTATTAATTGATATTAAATTCATAAAAAACTAAGGTTCGGACAAGAGACTTATATCATGATATTTGTATCATTAATGGACCAATTTTGGGTCTATTGGATGTATATGGTATGTTTATTAACAATATAATATAAAAATACAAAGAGACATTGTAAAAGTGAAACTAATTAACTTAGAGTTAATACTTAAATATATGGTTAATATAAGTACCCAAACCTGTCTAAATTCTATTGGTTGAGTTTTTTTCGACCTATACCCACCTTAAAATTTAAATAATCCACTTTGGAGCCTTTATAAACCGAATATGAATTTATTATAAATTAATATTTCTAGATTTTCCAAAGGTGCCCCTCACCCCTCTTATAAAAAGGGCACTGCTCCTTCTCATTTATTCACACCGTCAAAGCCTTTTCGTTCAGACAAACTCTGCCCAAATACTCTCCCAACATCCATTAATACAACCTAGAGGTATTAGTTTGATTAGAAAGCTGTCCTAAAGATCCCTTTTGATCAAATGAAATGTAAGAACTCGAAGAAGAGGTAATGATTTCACCACCCTTTTCCAAGTTCCTTTCTTCTTACACTTCTTCTTCCTTTGTTGTTACAACTCTAAAATAATAACTACAGTATGATATATATAATGTGATGTTATTATAAATATGGTACAACCATATTCAGTATTCTATCCACCCTTTTAATAACATGTCACCATACGTGCGTACGTACGGCTTTCCGTCTCCACGTCGTGGTGTAATTGTTATTCAACATATTATTATTTGGATGGGTATAATAATAATGTGTAACTCATGTAAATAATAAATATAACATGTTAATGATTCTTAATATATGGCATACCATCCATTTATATATTATTTTAATATCAAAAGAATGATATTGTCGCTCGTGCGTACGTACGGACTACCGTCTCCACGAACACGATGAGATTCATTCTCCATCGTATCCATTCAAGTATAATTATCATTTGATGATTTAAAAATGATATTTAAGGACTTGATATCATTCTATATATGAATAATATACAACCTATCCATGAAAAACATGGCTTATGTAACAAAACATATAAAAGAAAATGAGTAAGTTAACACCCGAAACGATGATAATACTAAGATATTATTAACAAAGCAATGTTAAAAGATCATATATTATATCATATGAATTCATATGATTCTTGTATAATTTAATAACAATTATTTCACTATTATACAGGATTTTAACCTACCCCAACCAAGTAAAAGTACAAGGTAAGGGTTATTTCACAATCTCTTCATTATTCGAGGTTGTTTATACGTAATAATCTATTGGGTTCTCTTTATCATCCACATCCATGTTTCTTAAAAATGTATTTCAAAACATTTTTACTATTTAAAACAATATGGGTTAAAGTCATTTATACCAATGTTTGACTTTTTATAATAGTTTTATAAAGGAATCTTTCCGTCATTTTCCAAACAAGGTGCTTTTTAACCTTTTCGACGGAATTAAGGTAAGAATGTTTTTTTTAACTTATACGGTGGGTGCGGTTATTTTCTGCCGTTAGAAAATCGTCAAAGATTCCCTTACAAGATTATAATAATATTTTCAAAGAAAATGTCTTATTTTATAAATATATGACTCTTAAATGATTTCAAAATAGAAAGAGATATTTCTCTAAAAAGAGGTTTGATTTCATCTATGTCAACATCCTTTGATGGATTTTACGATTATTTGAAGATGATTTATTATGATACAAAACTTCTATATTGTATTGAAGGTTTTGTGATATGTTTGACTGTGGATGTGAAATTTTTATACCATTCATAGTTTATGGTGAAAGTATTGACATTTCGTATTCTATTTTTAATACGAATGTTTATGTTATGTTAAAACCTTTTCATATGGGAATGCATTGGACTTAATATGTCACGGGTGGAGCCTGTTATAGCTCCTTGATGCATCGGTAGGTCTCATGAGACAAACTAGTGTCTTGGCACAAGGCCTTGGCAAAATCTTATTTGTAGTCTTGGCATGAGGCATTGGCTATGTGGTTATGATAGTCTGGAATTATGCATTCCATCATTATGAAAGTGTTTATTGATATTGCATGTGATTATTCGATTAGTAGAATATCCATGTGAATAAGTAAATGGCATTATTTCATTTTACTTTGCCGTACTATGTTGAAAATCATGTTTAAAAGGATTTTGTTTTAGTTATACATTGCCTTAAATGTTTATTCTTATTTATGAAAGTTTTCGCTATATTGTTATCCTTATTGGGCATTTGAGCTCACCCCTTTTCTATGTTTTATTTTTCCCAGGATGTGAAGAAGTAATTTATGAATGACCTACAGGGATAATATGTGGGGATATGAGTGTGGTCTATGAAGAAAATATGTTGTTGTAGTAGTTTTTTACTTTATGATGTAATGTAAAACTTTATGAATATATCTAATATTTCCAAGGATACTAAACCAATCAGTCTTTCGATATTTTATCTTTCTTGTGATCTTTACAATGTCATGTAATAATGCACCGACTCTGGGTAACTGGGTTTGGGGCGTTATAGTACAAGTAAAAACACATTCGTACTTTAATTCTGTTAAAAAGTTTAAAAAGGACCTTGATTGGAAAATGACAGAATGATTCCTTTATAATCAAATTGTAAAAAGGGTATAAATGAATTTATACCATAGTCATTAAAATAATAAGAATGATTTGAAATAAATTTTTTAGAAACATGGATATGGATGACAAAGAGGTCCCAGTAGATTATTACGTATAAACAACCTCAGATAATAGAGAGATTGCGAAATAAACCCTTACCTTGTACTTTTCCTTGGTTGGGGGTCGGTTGATATCAGGTATAATGGTGAAATAATTGTTATTAAATTATACAAGAATCATATACATTAATATTATATCATATATGATCTTTTAACATTGATTTGTTAATAATATCTTAGTATTATCATTGTTTCGGGTGTTAACTTACTCATTTTTTGTTATATGTTCTGTTACATAAGCCATGTTTGTCATGGATAGGTTTTATCTTCTTCATATACATAATGATATCAAGTCCTTAAAAATAATTTTGAAATCATCAAATGATAATTATACTTGAATGGATACGATGGAGAATGAATCTCATCACGTTCGTGGAGACGGTAGTCTGTACGTACGCACGAGCGACAATATGATTCATTTTATATTAAAATAATATATAATTGGATGTTATATCATATATACAGAATCATTATCATGTTATATTTATTATTTACATGAATTATAAATCATTATTATACCCATCCAAATAATAATATATTGAATTACAATTACACCACGACGTGGAGACGGTAAGCCGTAGGTACGCACGTATGGTGACATGTCATTAAAAGGATGGATATAATACTGAATATGGTTGTACCATATAATATTACAGTATATAGGAGATACTAGATTCATTGTTTTAGAATGGGAATAACAAAGATAGAATAAGTTGAAGAAGAAACGAATTTGAAAAAGGGCGGTGAAAACATTACCTCTTCTTCGGGTTCATCCTTTTGATTTGATAAAAAGGGATTTTTGGGTTGGCTTTCTGATCAAAATAAGGCCTCTAAGTTGTAGTGAGTAAAGTTGAGAGAGTATTGGGGTAGGGTTTGGTCGATCCAAAAGGCTTTTATGGTGTGAATTAATGACAAGGAGGAGTGCTATTTTATAAGAGGGGTGAGGGGGACCTTTGGAAAAGCTAGAAATATTATTTTATAATAAATTCATATTTGGTTTCTAATGGCTCCAAAGTGTATTATATAAAAGTTAAGGTGTGTATGGGTCAAAAACCACTCAAACAATAGAATTTAGATAGGTTTGGGTTATTATATTAACCTTATCTTTTAGTTTTAACTCTTAGATAATTAGTTTGACCCTTACCATGCCACTTTGTATTTTTATAATATATAGTTAATAAACATAATATATACCTCCAATCGACCCCAAAGTTGTATATTAATGATACACCTATCATGATATAAGTCTCTTGGCCGAACCATAGATTTTTATGAATTTAATATCAATTAATAACATAATATTTGTTTTAAACATTCTTTTATGTCAATTTTGACACTATTCAATAATTAATTTTTGTAAAAATCATAACAGAATTATTAATTCGAAAAAAGATAATTAAATCAATCCTAACATGTCATATTATTCTAGAAAATTAGTGTAATTAATAAAAAGTCTGAAACTATATTTATTTGGGTGTTTATAAGATCAATTATTTTATTTTGTTCTTAATTTAGTAATTACTGCATCACCATTGTGTCATAAATAAATTAAATTATATAATGTCTAAAAATTATAAATAAAATATCATTATGTAGGAAATTGTTTTTTATTTCTAATGAATATTTATAGTTGAAAATCCAACATATATAACCCCATATAAATTTTTTTTTTCTAAAAGATGTATGATTATGTCATTTTTGTATTTATTTTAACTTAATTAAAATAAAGTGTCCCTATCACTTACAATTGGCTTAATGGGGTCCCAAAATCGACCCAAAGATGCCCATGGTCGGACATGTATCCACCAATAAGTTTAGGACACGTTTTAGGGTAATTTATTAATATTATAATATTATTTTGTTAACCCTTATTTACCGGATTTACCCTTAACCATGGTAAATAAAATATTTACTGAAGTAATTATTCAAAATGACTAAAAATAAAAGTTACCGATTTACACAATATGAACCTGATTCCAAATATGGAATCCATTTTTCCAAATTCAAAACACAGAAGTGGCAGAAATTAATTTAAAATTAATTCCCGTTGTTAAAACAAAAAGTGTGTTTTTAAGAGATAATAACTATCAAAATATTGACACTTTTTTATGTCCGGTTTAATTGTGAAATTATGTACAATGACCAATATTTTATTAAATGGTAAAAATATATTCTAAATATACTTTAAAACCAGGAAAATTCATAATTTATCAATATAAATTATTTCGATTAAAAAAGTTGTTTTTAATAAAAATATAGTAATTTTCACTATTCATCAAAATATAAATGTTATCCAAAAAATTCCAAAATTTTACCCTAGTCTAAATTCAATATTCCAAAACCAAAAATGATGTCTATTTTGAGAGATATAATTTATAAAATTTCAAGAAGTAGGTATTTCTATTCATAACGGCTAGTTTGATTGGTTGTGGTGTGTTAGAACTCGATGTTGCGTACAACACACGCTATCACATTATTCAAAGAGAAGTATACAATAGAAGTTTGGGGTGTTAAATTCTCCCCTCCATCAAATAATTTTGTCCTTGAAATTTCTAGAATACTAACGCATGAAAATACTCGGGTGGTTCTTCGTCATAAGTTTCTCGGGTTCCAACGTTGCCTTTTCCATCTTATGGTTTCTCCACAAAACATTTACCAGACGCGTCATCCAGTTTCTCAGTACTTGTTCTCTCGTATCATGAATCCTGAGGGGCTCTTCGCAATAAGACATATTGGGTTCTAGTTCTAATTCCTCATAGGTGAGTACATTCGTTGGGTCAGGCATGTATTTCCTCAACAGAGATACGTGGAACACATCGTGATCTTTGAAGAGACTTGGCGGCATTGCTAATCGGTAAGCTACAACACCAATTCGTTCTAGAATTTCGAATGGTCCGATGTACCTGGGACTCAATTTACCTTTCTTACCAAAACGTATGACTCCCTTCCATGGAGATACCTTCAGTAAAACATGATCACTGACTTGAAATTCCAAATCCTTCCTTCGATTATTGGCATAGCTCTTCTGCCTACTTTGAGCTGCTTTGATGTGATTTTGGATTACCTTCACCTTTTCCATTGTTTCCTCCACCAGTTCTGGACCTACAAGTTTTCTATCACCAATGTCATCCCAACAGGTTGGTGTGCGACATCTCTTTCCGTATAACGCTTCATATGGTGTCGTCTGAATACTTGAATGGAAGCTATTATTATAGGAAAATTCTACCAAAGGTAAATATTGATCTCACATACCCTGAAAATCAAGTGAGAAAGATGTCAACATGTCTTCTAAGGTTTGAATAGTCCATTCTGATTTTCCGTCTGTCTGTGGGTGGTAGGCAGTGCTCAAATGAAGTTCAGTATCCAGGGATTTCTGAAGACTCTTCCAAAATCTTAAAGTAAAACGCGGATCACGATCAGAAACAATCGATAGGGGTACTCCATGAAGTCTCACAACTTCATCAATATATATTCTTGCTACAAATTCTAGTGGTAGATCTTCTCTTATAGCAAGAAAATGTGCTGACTTGGTAAGACGATCAACAATGACCCATATTGCACCGTTCCTTCTAAGAGTCTTTGGTTGCCCCGTGACAAAGTCCATCGTAATATTGTCCCATTGTAATACCCCAAGATTTTATCAAAAATATTCTTTTTAATTTCATTAATGTCTTGTGTTGTACGCTACACCAAAAGGAGATTTCACAACACGCATCCTTGACTTTCCTTGCATTACACGCAATCGCGACCTTCCTCGATAGCGTGTGTTGTACGCAACAACGATTTTCACTAAACAACAATATGCTATTAAAATATTATTAAAACAAGTATTTATGAATAGTAATAACCACTTTTTAAAATTTTTAAAATTCTATTATTCAAAATGGACTTCATTTTTTGATTCGGAATATCGAAATTAGCTTAGGGTAAAATTTTGTTACTTTTCGGATAACATTCATTTTCTGATGAATAGTGAAAATTACTAAATTTTAATAAAAAACAACTTTTTTAATCGAAATAATTAATAGTGATATATTATTAATTTGAGTGGTTTTAAAGTATATTTAGAATATATTTTTACAATTTATTACAATGTTGGTCATTGGATGTAATTTCACATTTAAACCAAACATAAACAAGTGTCAATCTTTTGATAGTTATTATCTCTTAAGAACACGCTATTTGTTTTGACGACGGGAATTAATTTTTAAATTAAGTAATGAAACTGATATGTTTTGAATTTGGTAAAATAGATATCATTTTTCAGTTAATAATATCAAATATAGCTTAGGCCTAGTTTTTGGTATTTTTCTGGAAACTTTCATTTTTTGATGAATAGTGAAACCACTACGTGGTAGTTAAAAAAATGAATTTTTTATAAAACTGAATTTTACCGCTTCTGTGAGTGGAATTTCAAAAATCCGAGAGACACGGTTGATGTTAGTAAGTAAAATGTGGTTAAATGAGATGAAAATAATTTTTGGTGAATAGTAACTTTTTCCTTTTTTTTACCATGGTTAAAAGTAAATAGGGTAATTAAGGGTAAAAATGATATTATTATTACCCTAACACATGTCCAAATTCTATTGGATAAGTTTAATTCGACCAAAAACAACCTTAGGAATAAAATATGACCATTTAGGCCCACTTGGATTAGATTAAGAAATTTATTATTAATTTATTTAAAGATGGGTTAAAATAGTTAATATCAATGTTTAATAAGTATATCATTTTTAATATAGGGTTATCAAAAAGATAAATTCGACTGTAAATATTAATTAGTAAGCTAAAACGATTTCCTACATAATGGTATTTTATTTGTAATTTTTATACATTAAATAATTTATTTTATTTATGACACAAAGATGATGAAGTAATTATCTTATTAATGAAATATTGACATAATTGATGTTATAAATACAAAAATAAATGTAATTTGAGACATTTTATGAATTAAGATAATTTTATAGGTTAATATGACATGTTATTATTGATATAATTCACTTTTTTCGAACTAATCTGTTTGTTATGATTTTCACAAAAATCAATTACTAAATAGTGTCAAAATTGACATAATATAGTTTTTAAAACAAATATAATATTATTAATTATTATTTTATTCCTAATAATATAAGGATCGGCCAAATGCCTTAGATAAGGTTATATATATTAATAATAAACAACTTGGGGTTCGTTTGGCTTATTATAGTTTGTTTATTAACCTTATAGTGTAAGAACACAAAAAGACACGGTAAAAGTAAAATTATCTAACTTTATGTTAAATATAAATGATAAGGTTAAAATAGGAAACTAAACTTGTCTAAATTCTATTGGATGAGAGTTTTTCGAACCATCCCCACCTTATCTTCTAAATAAATCAATTATGAGCTATTTAAAACCGAATTCGGCTTTATAATAAAATAATATTTTTCGTTATTCCAAAGGTGCCCCTCTCCTCCCTTATAAAACGGAACCTCCTCCCTCTCTTCTTCACACCACTTTGAGCCTTCATGCTCGTCCAACCACTGAAAAATTATCTTCTCCACTTCCCTAGAAAACTCTTAGAGGTCCTGGTCTTCTTCAAAGACCAATTTTAGTGCTCTAAGAGGAGGACTCAAAGAGGCGATTCAATGAAGAGGTAAAGTCTGTTACTGATTCTTTCAACTTTATTTCTTCTTCCACTTCATCTTCATAGGTTTTTTAATTATGAAGTAATAACATAAGTATAACTCATATACTGATATGTTATTATAATTATGAAATAACCCTATTTCACCATCTATCCATCCCACGGAAAACAAAATCACCGCGCATGCATACGTACAGAATACCGTCTCCACGCCGTGGTGTAATCTATTTTCCACCACCACCTTACTTGGATGTGTATAATGGTGTAAATAATAACTATATATGATTATTGTAAAGTGATATTGATTCTGAAATAGTATACATAAAATCAAATACAATTCCATGATCATGAGAACGATATCATCGCTCGTGCGTACGTACGGACTACCGTCTCCACGACGCGATGAGATTCATTCTCCACATTAACCATTCATGAATGATTATAAAGTATATATAATAAGTAATCATGAAATATATGTCATAGTAATGATACTGGATTTATTTGTATATATATGTATGTCATCTAATTATCCCATTCAACTCAATAAGGAAACGAAAACAGCGGTCATGCGTACGTACGTCCTACCGTCTCCATGAACGGTGTATTTCTTTCCATTTACTGGTCTATTATATATATGTATATTATGAATATATAATATATATAAATCATGTTTTATATTCTGGAATTAATTAATCATGATCTAAGTAATCATATGAATAATTACAAGTCAAAACACGGATGACAAATGAAACGATTTTACCCAAAATGCGCTTTAACATGGAATTTACAAAAGAACAGGTAATAGAAAGTCATAATTGAACCATATATGATATTATAACAATGAGTATGATTATGGAATAAGTCAATGACATTATTTAAATCATTATACAGGAGTTTCAGACAATTACGAAGCAAATCAGACCTATGTTAAGGGATAATTTTGCAAATCTCATTTTTATCCACGATTGCTTATTCGTAAGTATTTAATGGGCATATTTCTATCATACATGTACATGTTTTATAGAAGTGTTTTCATGCATGACTAAAGTAATTTTTAACCATTCTTTACTTTTACTATATGGTATGTAAGGAATCTTTCTTTTGTTTACGTTACGAGGTACTTGTTGACTTTTCCGGTAAAAGTACGAGAATAATGTTTTTTTAACTTATACGGCATGAAATGATTTTTAAGGTTTTATAAAGCCTTATTTTCAAGAAGCTAATTCCAAAAGATTTCATGACTATTTTCAACAAAATCCTTTTCTTTTAAAATTGCATGACGTTTTGTGAAATGAAATTGATTTTGAAGAAGAAAGGATATTTTCCTCAAGAATTCATTTCAAGTGTTTTATCAAAACCATTTTCATCTATGATGACATTATTTTACATGTTTATGTTTCAAGTATCATGTATCTATTATTTATATGGTTTCAATTTTCTTATTATGAAATGATATCCATTTCTTTTATATGGATTATGTGATGATGGGATGATGTTTATGAAACCCATTTTATTTATTGGGTTTTTATGAATGATGTATGTTTATTTTGTGGCACAAGTAAGAATGATTTCATTACGAGATGAGCGGGACCTATATCTATCTCCAATGCATTGGGTAAAGATTTTTATATCATGAGATAGACGTGGCTGGAATGGAAAGTTAAACCGGTTCAGTAATACAGGACTGGAACGAGGAGTGAACTCGATTCAGAAAGGGACTTTGTCCACTAAGATGGTCTTGGCAGCAATGCCTTGGAAACTATGGAAAACATATCATGTGATTAATGGTTTCCACAATTACATGTTTTATTACCATGATATTCTATCATTCTTAATGTTTCTTTATGATCTATTCCTTACATACTTCCATGTTTTGTGTCATTTCTCAAGATTTTGATGTTTAAACATTATGTTCATGTTTTTAAGTTCAAATATATATGGTATGTTTTATTTTATCAATGCTTACCCTTACTGAGAATTTGAGCTCACCATTTATATGTTTTCTTTCCCCCTTGATATAAATAAAGGTTTTAGGTAAGAAAAAAAGGGATGATCTTTATGGGAGATGTTGAATATCTTTCACCACGATTAGAAGATTACATTCCAAGTTTCCAAAGACACTAAACTATTACGGTCCTTGTGTGTCTATTTTTGTTATGTATTAAGTATTCTGCTAAATTAATGTAATGTCCATGTACGTCAAGCTTTGGGTCTCTACAGTTGGTATCAGAGGAAAAGTTCAGTCAACCTTTGGAAACTAGGATGCGAAAACGTTAGTGAGATCCCTAGAGATATTTCTAGGGTATGTCCAAGGATGTCCCTAAGGATATGTATATGTATAGTATATAGTCCTAGAACTATGGTAACGATATTAGATTAAACCAAAGATGTTAGATATTGAAGTTACTCCCCCTTTATTAAGATTTTTGCCTCTCACACTATTCTTTTTGGGTTTTAGAAAATGGCTGGAAATAAGATGATTCACGACAATGGAGGATATGATGGACAATGGAATGATATTCTTCATGAGCAACCAAATGAAATGGGATTTGGAAGTCCAAACATCATTATTATTCTGAGTCAGCAATCTCATAATATGATCAATAAAGTAAAATTTGGTAAGTTTCCTGACTCGGCTAATAAGAGAAAGATGGAGTTTCATGATGATCATAGAGGAAAGAAAGTTCAATTTACCCTATGTAAATCATGTGGGAGGAGGAATCAAAGAGAATGTTTCAAAGGAACTGGAAGATTCTTTGGGTGTGGAAAAAAAGGACTCAAAGCTAGTAAGTGCAAAGGAAAAGTTTCAGTTAACACCAGGGATGAGGATAATGGTATTGCTATGACATCAACAATGGTTAAATGTTTTAAATGTGGAATGTACGGGAATTATGCAAAAAAAATTCCCTAAGGGATACTCTCATGAAGAGAATTAGTATGGTCGTATGGGTAGTATTTATGTTGATGATGATAAAGAGACTACAAATGATATGTGAGATGAAAGAATTGCTGAAGCTCGGTCAATGGTTTAAGAATGTAGTGGAATGATTACATGTTTATCATGTTCAATGTTGTATAAGTAATCTAATGGTACTATAGAATAAAGAGACATCTAAGGATTGTTACACTGTTGTCTTTCCTTGAGTTTTGAAAGTGTATGATTAATAGTACCAGTATCCATGAAAGGTTATTCAGATATTTTTGGAATGTAGATGATATGTGCATAATGAGGGGATAAGGAGAAAATTAAATGTTTGATAGTATTCATGAGCTCATGACTGGTATATGGAGAAGGTTATATCATGGTTTGAGTATATGGAATTTTTGGATTTTGGTATGTGTAAAGAGTTAACTTTTGACAACATTCATGTTTTCACTAAGGTTTAATAGGGATTTAATTTTTCCAGAGAATACATGATTAAGGTATTCACATGATTGTATTGTGACCAACAAAGATATATGGGTGATAAATGATGGTATTCACATGCTTGGTTGATGATATTTCAAGTAATCATTTTCTTTATACTATGATCATGGACCGAATTATTTTAGATAAGCCTAAATATTAGAATGGATTATGTTGGATATATGTTAGTATTGTTTAAGGATAGTACTTTTTTTGATATTATTTATTGGATGTTACAGTAATGTAGTTTTAGAAAAAGGACAACCTGCAGGACGGGTGACAACCCATCGCGTCGGACAAGGCTGTGGGAATCGAACCCACAACCGAAGTGCGACTGGCCTTTATCGCCTACCACTGGCCTACACGAAGTCCCTGTTTAGTAGAAACTAGTTTTATTATATTATGAAGTATGATATATGAAGTATAAGTCCATTTTAGTAACCATATATGATTAATCTCACTATAGACGGACTTATGTATTTTTGATATATTTTATAACCTTTTGTTTGAGACAGATGGAATGACCCATAATTCTATCACATGATCTGATAACACATCACGAATAACAAATTCAACTTCATTTCATTAAGGGATGAATTGGAAATTGTTCAATTAATGAACAATAGTGAGATTGTACCAAAATCATGTAAGTATTTCTTTTAATTCATCAACTTTAGGGAAATGATCATGAAAACCAAAAATGTTGTCCTAGTGCCCTTATATCCGATGAATCAGATGGTACCTTAGATAATCACAAATATATGGATTTGTGATTTCTGGATTTTCCATAGCCATGTTCTCTACCACTCTCCATCAGAACATGATGGTTAGATTTCTCTTCCATATCCATATTTTCATCTATGTGGAAACCTAGTGATTATTTTATTTGGGTAAATGTTACATTTCATACTTTTGTTTTTAAAGATTGGTTTTGGTATTCCTTTTTACAATGTGGGTTTCTATTAAATAAACTTTTGAGGAGTAAACCATTTATAACCCCAACGAATTTCGAGGGAAAAATTCATTTTAAGGGGGGTAAAATGTAACACCCCGAGATTTTATGAAAAATATTATTTTTAATTTCATTAATGTCTTGTGTTGTATGCTACACCAAATGGAGCTTGCACAACACACATCCTTGACTTTCCTTGTATTACATGCAATCGCGACCTTCCTCGATAGCGTGTGTAGTACGCAATAATGAGTTTCACTAAACAACAATATGCTATTTAAATATTATTAAAACTAGTCGTTATGAATAGTAATAACCAATTTTTGAAATTTTTTAAATTTTATTTTTCAAAATGGACTTCATTTTTGGATTTGGAATATCGATATTAGCTTAGGGTGAAATTTTGGTACTTTTCGGATAACATTCATTTTCTGATGAATAGTGAAAATTACTAAATTTTAATAAAAAACAACCTTTTTAATGGAAATAATTAATAGTGATAAATTATTAATTAGAGTGGTTTTAAAGTATATTTAGAATATATTTTTACAATTTAATACAATGTTGGTCATTGGATGTAATTTCACATTTAAACCAGACATAAACAAGTGTCAATCATTTGATAGTTATTATCTCTTAAGAACACGCTATTCATTTTGACGACATGAGTTAATTTTTAAATTAAGTAATGCAACTGATATGTTTTTAATTTTTTAAAATAGACATCATTTTTCAGTTCATAATATCAAATATAGCGTAGGCCTAATTTTTGGTATTTTTCTGGAAACATTCATTTTTTGATGAATAGTGAAACCACTAAGTGGTAGTTAAAAAAATGAATTTTTCATAAAACATAATTTTACCGCTTCTGTGAGTGGAATTTCAAAAATCCGAGAGACACGGTTGATGTGAGTAAGTAAAATGTGGTTCAATGAGATGAAAATAATTTTTTCGTGAATAGTAATGTTTTACTTTTTTTACCATGGTTAAAAGTAAATAGGGTAATTAAGGGTAAAAATGACATTATTATTACCCTAACACATGTCCAAATTATATTGGATAAGTGTAATTCGACCAAAAACAACCTTAGGAATAAAATATGACCATTTAGGCCCACTTGGATTAGATTAGGAAATTTATTATTAATTTATTTAAAGATGGGTTAAAATAGTTAATATCAACGTTTAATAAGTATATCATTTTTAATATAGGGTTATCAAAAAGATAAATTCGACTGTAAATATTAATTAGTAAGCTAAAACGATTTCCTACATAATGGTATTTTATTTGTAATTTTTATACATTAAATAATTTATTTTATTTATGACACAAAGATGATGAAGTAATTATCTTATTAATGAAATATTGACATAATTGATGTTATAAATACAAAAATAAATGTAATTTGAGACATTTTATGAATTAAGATAATTTTATAGGTTAATATGACATGTTATTATTGATATAATTCACTTTTTTCGAACTAATCTGTCTGTTATGATTTTCACAAAAATCAATTACTAAATATTGTCAAAATTGACATAAAATAGTTTTTAAAACAAATATAATATTATTAATTATTATTTTATTCCTAATAATATAAGGATCAGCCAAATGACTTAGATAAGGTTATATATATTAATAATAAACAACTTGGGGTTCGTTTGGCTTATTATAGTTTGTTTATTAACCTTATAGTGTAAGAACACAAAAAGACACGGTAAAAGTAAAATTATCTAACTTTATGTTAAATATAAATGATAAGGTTAAAATAGGAAACTAAACTTGTCTAAATTCTATTGGATGAGAGTTTTTCGAACCATCCCCACCTTATCTTCTAAATAAATCAATTTGGAGCTATTTAAAACCGAATTCGGCTTTATAATAAAATAATATTTTTCGTTATTCCAAAGGTGCCCCTCTCCTCCCTTATAAAACGGAACCTCCTCCCTCTCTTCCTCACACCACTTTGAGACTTCATGCTCGTCCAACCCCTGAAAAATTATCTTCTCCACTTCCCTAGAAAACTTTTAGAGGTCCTGGTCTTCTTCAAAACCAATTTTAGTGCTCTAAGAGGAGGACTCAAAGAGGCGATTCAAAGAAGAGGTAAAGTCTGTTACTAATTCTTTCAACTTTATTTCTTCTTCCACTTCATCTTCATAGGTTTTTTAATTATGAAGTAATAACATAAGTATAACTCATATACTGATATGTTATTATAATTATGAAATAACCCTATTTCACCATCTATCCATCCTACGGAAAACAAAATCACCGCGCGTGCATACGTACAGAATACCGTCTCCACGTCGTGGTGTAATCTATTTTCCACCACCACATTACTTGGATGTGTATAATGGTGTACATAATAACTATATATGATTATTGTAAAGTGATATTGATTCTGAAATAGTATACATACAATCAAATACAATTCCATGATCATGAGAACGATATCATCGCTCGTGCGTACGTATGGACTACCGTCTCCACGACGCGATGAGATTCATTCTCCACATTAACCATTCATGAATGATTATAAAGTATATATAATAAGTAATAATGAAATATATGTCATAGTAATGATACTGGATTTATTTGTATATATATGTATGTCATCTAATTATCCCATTCAACTCAATAAGGAAACGAAAACAGCGTTCATGCGTACGTACGGCCTACCGTCTCAATGAACGGTGTATTTCTTTCCATTTACTGGTCTATTATATATATGTATATTCTGAATATATATTATATATAAATCATGTTTTATATTCTGGAATTAATTAATCATGATCTAAGTAATCATATGAATAATTACAAGTCAAAACACGGATGACAAATGAAACGATTTTACCCAAAATGCGCTTTAACATGGAATTTACAAAAGAACAGGTAATAGAAAGTCATAATTGAACCATATATGATATTATAACAATGAGTATGATTATGGAATAAGTCAATGACATTATTTAAATCATTATACAGGAGTTTCAGACACTTACAAAGCAAATCAGACCTAAGTTAAGGGATAATTTTGCAAATCTCATTTTTATCCACGATTGCTTATTCGTAAGTATTTATTGGGCATATTTCTATCATACATGTACATGTTTTATAGAAGTGTTTTCATGCATGTCTAAAGTACTTTTTAACCATTCTTTACTTTTACTATATGGTATGTAAGGAATCTTTCTTTTGTTTACGTTACGAGGTACTTTTTGACTTTTCCGGTAAAAGTACGAGAATAATGTTTTTTAACTTATACGGCATGAAATGATTTTTACGGTTTTATAAAGCCTTATTTTCAAGAAGCTAATTGCAAAAGATTTCATGACTATTTTCAACAAAATCCTTTTATTTTAAAATTGAATGACGTTTTGTGAAAAGAAATTGATTTTGAAGAAGAAAGGATATTTTCCTCAAGAATTCATTTCAAGTGTTTTATCAAAACCATTTTCATCTATGATGACATTATTTTACATGTTTATGTTTCAAGTATCATGTATCTATTATTTATATGGTTTCAATTTTCTTATTATGAAATGATATCCATTTCTTTTATATGGATTATGTGATGATGGGATGATGTTTATGAAACCCATTTTATTTATTGGGTTTTTATGAATGATGTATGTTTATTTTGTGGCACAAGTAAGAATGATTTCATTACGAGATGAGCGGGACCTATATCTATCTCCAATGAATTGGGTAAAGATTTTTATATCATGAGATAGACGTGGCTGGAATGGAAAGTTAAACCGGTTCAGTAATACAGGACTGGAACGAGGAGTGAACTCGATTCAGAAAGGGACTCTGTCCACTTAGATGGTCTTGGCAGCAATGCCTTGGAAACTATGGAAAACATATCATGTGATTAATGGTTTCCACAATTACATGTTTTATTACCATGATATTCTATCATTCTTAATGTTTCTTTATGATCTATGCCTTACGTACTTCCATGTTTTGTGTCATTTCTCAAGGTTTTGATGTATAAACATTATGTTCATGTTTTTAATTTCAAATATATATGGTATGTTTTATTTTATCAATGCTTACCCTTACTTAGAATTTGAGCTCACCATTTTTATGTTTTCTTTCCCCCATGATATAAATAATGGTTTTAGGTAAGAAAAAAAGGGATGATCTTTATGGGAGATGTTGAATATCTTTCACCACGATTAGAAGATTACATTCCAAGTTTCCAAAGACACTAAACTATTACGGTCCTTGTGTGTCTATTTTTGTTATGTATTAAGTATTCCGCTAAATTAATGTAATGTTCATGTACATCAAGCTTTGGGTCTCTACAGTTGGTATCAGAGGAAAAGTTCAGTCAACCTTTGGAAACTAGGATGCGAAAACGTTAGTGAGATCCCTAGAGATATTTCTAGGGTATGTCTAAGGATGTCCCTAAGGATATGTATATGTATAGTATATAGTCCTAGAACTATGGTAACGATATTAGATTAAACCAAAGATTTTAGATATTGAAGTTACTCCCCCTTTATTATGATTTTTGCCTCTCACACTATTCTTTTTGGGTTTTAGAAAATGGCTGGAAATAAGATGATTCACGATAATGGAGGATATGATGGAAAATGGAATGATATTCTTCATGAGAAACCAAATGAAATGGGATTTGGAAGTCCAAACATCATTATTATTCTGAGTCAGCAATCTCATAATATGATCAATAAAGTAAAATTTGGTAAGTTTCCTGACTCGGCTAATAAGAGAAAGATGGAGTTTCATGATGATCATAGAGGAAAGAAAGTTCAATTTACCATATGTAAATCATGTGGGAGGAGGAATCAAAGAGAATGTTTCAAAGGAACTGGAAGATTCTTTGGGTGTGTAAAAGAAGGACTCAAAGCTAGTAAGTGCAAAGGAAAAGTTTCAGTTAACACCAGGGATGAGGATAATGGTATTGCTACAACATCAACAATGGTTAAATGTTTTTAATGTGGAATGTACGAGAATTATGCAAACCAATTCCCTAAGGGAAACTCTCATGAAGAGAATTAGTATGGTCGTATGGGTAGTATTTATGTTGATGATGATAAAGAGACTACAAATGATATGTGAGATGAAAGAATTGCTGAAGCTCGGTCAATGGTTTAAGAATGTAGTGGAATGATTACATGTTTATCATGTTTAATGTTGTATAAGTAATCTCATGGTACTATAGAATAAAGAGACATCTAAGGATTGTTACATTGTTGTCTTTCCTTGAGTTATGAAAGTGTATTATTAATAGTACCAGTATCCATGAAAGGTTATTCAGATATTTTTGGAATGTAGATGATATGTGCATAATGAGGGGATAAGGAGAAAATTAAATGTTTGATAGTATTCATGAGATCATGACTGGTATATGGAGAAGTTTATATCATGGTTTGAGTATATAGAATTTTTGGATTTTGGTATGTGTAAAGAGGTAACTTTTGACAGCATTCATGTTTTCACTAAGGTTTAATAGGGATTTAATTTTTCCAGAGAATACATGATTAAGGTATTCACATGATTGTATTGTGACCAACAAAGATATATGGGTGATAAATGATGGTATTCACATGCTTGGTTGATGATATTTCAAGTAATCATTTTCTTTATACTATGATCATGGACCGAATTATTTTAGACAAGCCTAAATATTGGAATGGATTATGTTGGATATAAGTTAGTATTGTTTAAGGATAGTTCTTTTTTTGATATTATTTATTGGATGTTACAGTAATGTAGTTTTAGAAAAAGGACAACCTGCAGGACGGGCGACAACCCATCGCGTCGGACAAGGCTGTGGGAATCGAACCCACAACTGAAGTGCGACTGGCCTTTATCGCCTACCACTGGCGTACACGAAGTCCCTGTTTAGTAGATACTAGTTTTATTATATTATGAAGTATGATATATGAAGTATAAGTCCATTTTAGTAACCATATATGATTAATCTCACTATAGACGGACTTATGTATTTTTGATATCTTTTATAACCTTTTGTTTGAGACAGATGGAATGACCCATAATTCTATCACATGATCTGCTAACACATCACGAATAACAAATTCAACTTCATTTCATTAAGGGATGAAGTGGAAATTGTTCAATTAATGAACAATAGTGAGATTGTACCAAAATCATGTAAGTATTTCTTTTAATTCATCAACTTTAGGGAAATGATCTTGAAAACCAAAAATGTTGTCCTAGTGCCCTTATATCCGATGAATCAGATGGTACCTTAGATAATCAAAAATATATGGATTTGTGATTTCTGGATTTTCCATAGTCATGTTCTCTACCACTCTCCATCAGAACATGATGGTTAGATTTCTCTTCCATATCCATATTTTCATCTATGTGGAAACCCAGTGATTAGTTTATTTGGGTAAATGTTACATTTCATACTTTTGTTTTTAAAGATTGGTTTTGGTATTCCTTTCTACAATGTAGGTTTCTATTAAATAAACTTTTGAGGAGTAAACCATTTATAACCCCAACGAATTTCGAGGGAAAAATTCATTTTAAGGGGGGTAAAATGTAACACCCCGAGATTTTATGAAAAATATTATTTTTAATTTCATTAATGTCTTATGTTTACGCTACACCAAATGGAGCTTGCACAACACACATCCTTGACTTTCCTTGTATTACATGCAATCGCGACCTTCCTCGATAGCGTGTGTAGTACGCAATAATGAGTTTCACTAAACAACAATATGCTATTAAAATATTATTAAAACTAGTCGTTATGAATAGTAATAACCAATTTTTGAAATTTTTTAAATTTTATTTTTCAAAATGGACTTCATTTTTGGATTTGGAATATCGATATTAGCTTAGGGTGAAATTTTGGTACTTTTCGGATAACATTCATTTTCTGATGAATAGTGAAAATTACTAAATTTTAATTAAAAACAACCTTTTTAATGGAAATAATTAATAGTGATAAATTATTAATTAGAGTGGTTTTAAAGTATATTTAGAATATATTTTAACAGTTTAATACAATGTTGGTCATTGGATGTAATTTCACATTTGAACCAGACATAAACAAGTGTCAATCATTTGATAGTTATTATCTCTTAAGAACACGCTATTCGTTTTGACGGCAGGAGTTAATTTTTAAATTAAGTAATGCAACTAATATGTTTTGAATTTTGTAAAATAGACAGCATTTTTCAGTTCATAATATCAAATATAGCATAGGCCTAATTTTTGGTATTTTTCTGGAAACATTCATTTTTTGATGAATAGTGAAACCACTATGTGGTAGTTAAAAAAATGAATTTTTCATAAAACATAATTTTACCGCTTCTGTGAGTGGAATTTCAAAAAACCGAGAGACATGGTTGATGTTAGTAAGTAAAATGTGGTTCAATGAGATGAAAATAATTTTTGGTGAATAGTAATGTTTTACTTTTTTTACCACGGTTAAAAGTAAATAGGGTAATTAAGGGTAAAAATGACATTTTTATTACCCTAACACATGTCCTAATTCTATTGGATAAGTTTAATTTGACCAAAAACAACCTTAGGAATAAAATATGACCATTTAGGACCACTTAGATTAGATGAAGACATTTATTATTAATTTATTTAAAGAAGGGTTAAAATAGTTAATATCAAAGTTTAATAATTATATCAATTTTAATATAGGGATATACATAAGATAAATTCGACTATAAATATTCATTAGAAAGCTAAAGAGATTTACTAAATAATTGTATTTTATTTGTAATTTTTATACATTAAATAATTTAATTTATTTATGACACAGAGATGATGCAGTAATTATCTTATTAATGAAATATTAACATAATTGATGTTATAAATACCAAAATAAATGTAATTTGAGACGTTTTATGAATTCCACTAATTTTATAGGTTAATATGACATGTTAGTATTGATATAATCAACGATTTTCTAACTAATCAGTCTGTTATGATTTTCACAAAAATCAATTACTAAATAGTGTAAAAATTGACATAAAATAGTTTTTAAAACAAATACTATATTATTATTGTTATTTTTTTCTTAAAAATATATGATTCGGCCAAATGACATAGATAAGGTTATATATATTAATAATAAACAACTTGGGGTTCGTTTGGCTTCTTATAGTATGTTTATTAACCTTATAGTGTAAGAACACAAAAAGACACGGTAAAAGTAAAATTATCTAACTTAATGTTAAATCTAAATGATAAGGTAACAATAGGAACCTAAACTTGTTTAAATCATATTTTATGAGAGGATTTCGACCCATCCCCACCTTATCTTAGAAATTAATCAATTTGGAGCTATTTAAAACAGAATTTGGCTTTATAATAAAATAATATTTTTAGTTATTCCAAAGGTGCCCCTCTCCTCCCTTATGAAAAGGAACCTCCTCCCTCTCTTCCTCACACCACATAGAGCCTTCAAGCTCGGCCAACCCCGGAACAATTATCTTCTACACATACATAAAACATCCTAGAGGTCCTGGTCTTCTTGAAAGACCAATTTTAGTGCCCTAAGTGGAGGACTCAAAGAGGAGCTTCAAAGAAGAGATAATGTCCGTTACCGATTCTTTCAACTTTATTTCTTCTACCACTTCTTCTTCTTAGGTTGTTTCATTATGAAGTAATAACATTAGTATCACTTATATACTTATATGTTATTATAAGTATGAAATAACCCTATTTCACCATCTATCCATCCTACGGAAAATGAAATCACCGTGCGTGCGTACGTTCGGAATACCGTCTCCACGCCGTGGTGTAATCTATTTTCCACCACCACCTTACATGGATGGGTATAATGGTGTACATAATAACTATATATGATTATTGTAAAGTGATATTGATTCCGAAATAGTATACATACACGTCAATACAATTCCACGATCATGAGAACGATATCATCGCTCGTGCGTACGTACGGACTACCGTCTCCACGCGCGATGAGATTCATTCTCCACATTAACCATTCATGAATGATTATAAAGTATTTATAATAAGTAATCATGAAATATATGACATAATAATGATACTGGATTTATTTTTATATATATGTATGTCATCTACTTAATCAAATTCAACTCAATAAGGAAACGAAAATAGCGTTCATGCGTACGTACGGCCTACCGTCTCCATGAACGGTGTTTTTCTTTCCATTTACTAATCTATTATATATATGTATATTCTGAATATATATTATATATAAATCATGTTTTATATTCTGTAATTAAGTAATCATGATCTAAGGAATCATATGAATAATTACAAGTCAAAACACGGACGACAAATGAAACGATTTTACCCAAAACGTTCTTTAACATGGAATTTACAAAAGAACGGGTAATATAAAGTCATAAGTGAACAATATATGATATCATAACAATGAGTATGATTCTGGAATAAGTCAATTACATTATTTAAATCATTATACAGGAGGTTCAGACACTTACAAAGCAAATTGGACCTAAGGTAAGGGATAATTCTGCAAATCTCATTTTTATCTGAGGTTGCTTATTCGTAAGTATTTACTGGGGATATTTCTATCATCCATGTACATGTTTTATACATGTGTTTTCATGTATTTTTAAATTACATTTTAACCATTCTTGACTTTTACTACATGGTATGTAAGGAATCTTTCTTTTGTTTATGTTATGAGGTACTTTTTGACTTTTCCGGCAAAAGTATGAGAAGAATGTTTTTTTAACTTATACGGCACGAAAGGATTTTTACGGTTTTATAAAGCCTTATTTTCATGAAGCTTAATCCAAAAGATTTCATGACTATTTTCAACAAAATCCTTTTCTTTTAAAATTTCATGACGTTTTGTGAAAAGAAATTGATTTTGAAGAAGAAAGGGTATTTTCCTCAAGAATTCATTTCAAGTGTTTTATCAAAACCAATTTCATCTATGATGACATTATTTTACATGTGTATGTTTCAAGTATCATGTATCTATGATTTACATGGTTTCACTTTTCATATTATGAAATGGTATCCATTTCTTTTATATAG
This sequence comes from Viscum album, assembly GCA_963277665.1. Classification (NCBI taxonomy): domain Eukaryota; kingdom Viridiplantae; phylum Streptophyta; class Magnoliopsida; order Santalales; family Viscaceae; genus Viscum; species Viscum album. The sequence continues at coordinate 1,466,082,187 of OY728147.1, read as the reverse complement.
ATTATATGATGATGGGATGATGTTTATGAAACCCATTTTATCTATTGGGTTTTTATGATTGATGTATGTTTATTTTGTGTCACAAGTAAGAATGATTTCATTATGAGATGGGTGGGACCTATATCTCCCTCCAATGTATTGGGTAAAGATTTATATCTCATGAGATAGACATGGCTGGAATGGCAATTTAAACCGGTTTAGTAATACATGACTGAAACGAGGAGTGAACTCGATTCAGAAAGGGACTCTGTCCACTAAGATGGTCTGGGAAGCAATTCCTAGGCTACTATGGAAATCATATCATGTACTTAATGGTTGCCACAATTACATGTTTTATTCCCATGCTATTTTATCATTCTTAATGTTTCTTTATGATCTATGCCTTACGTACTTCGATGTTTTGTGTCATTTCTCATGCTTTTGATGTTTAAACATTATGTTGATGTTTTTATGTTCAAATGTATATGGTATGTTTTATTTTATCCATGCTTATGCTTACTGAGCATTTGAGCTCACCCTTTTTATGTTTTCTTTCCCCCAGGATATAAAGAAAGGTTTTAGGTATGAAAAAAAGGGAATATCTTTATGGGAGATGTTGAAGTTCTTTCACCATGATTAGAAGATAACGTTCTAAGTTTCCAAATAAACTAAACTATTACGGTCCTTGTGTGTCTGTTTTTGTTATGTATTAAGTATTCCGCTAAAGTAATGTCATGTCCATGTACATCAAGCATTGGGTCTCTACACCCATTTCCACTCCGGTATGGGAAGAGGTTTCAGGACTCCTCTAGGCTGTTGCCTTCCAGCATTCACTTGTTGAAAAACCATACAACCTGACACAAAATCAGCAATCTCCCTCTTCATGTTGTCCCACGAAAAATGTTCCTTCAAATACCAATAAATTTTGATGCTCCTAGGGGGTATTGAGAAATTGGAACTATGATCATCATCCAACAATTCCCTTTTTAGATCAGGTATATCGGGAACACAAAGTCCTTTCCCGAATTTCAAAATTCCTTCTTCATACACAAAGTCTCTCAATCTCCCATCATTCACAGATTTAATCTTATTTTGAAATTCTTTATCATCGTTCTGAGAACTCTTAATACTTTTTACTAAAGATGGTTTGGAAACCATTTGAAAAAGCATTGATGTTTCACCTTCCCTGGTTATTCCCATGTCCATCTTCACTAGATCCATGAAAATTGGATCCCTTTCAATTCCAATATTGTTTAAAACTCCATGATCTTTTCTGGTCAAAGCATCTTCCACCTTATTTTCATTCCCCGGGTGATAGTGTATCGTACAATCATAATCCTTGAGTAATTGAAGCCATCTCCTTTTCCTCATGTTGAGTTCTTTTTGTGAGAAAATATACTTCAAACTCTTGTGATCAGTATAAATCTCACATTTTTCACCATAGAGGTAGTGCCTCCATATCTTCAAAGAAAAGATCATAGCTGATAAATCGAGATCATGAGTAGGATATTTTTTCTCATGAATTTTTAACTATCGTGATGCATAGGAAATAACCCTATCATTCTGCATAAGGACACAACCAAGTCATTTCTTCGATGCATCACTATAAATAACAAAACCATCATCCCCGATGGTAGAGCTAATATAGGAGAATTGACTAATCTTCTCTTCAGTTCATTGAAACATTCTTCACACTCTTTTGTCCAAAATAGTTAACCCCTTTACGTGTGAGCTTTGTTAATGGGTTAGTCAACCAGGAAAAATTCTGGACGAAACGTCGATAATAACTTGCTAAACCAATAAAAATACGTACCTCAGTTATACTTGTCGGTGCTGGCCATTATTGGATTGCCTTGGTCTTATAAGGATCAACAGAGATTCCATCTTTAGAGACAATATGGCCAAGAAAAAAAATCTCCTGAATCCATAATTCACACTTGCTAAACATCCCATATAATTCATGTCTTCTAAGAGTCTTCAGGATAATCCTCAAGTGATTTTCATGATCTTCGTAGTTTTTGGAGTATACCAAGATATCATCAATAAATACCACCAAAAATTCATCATAATATTCCTTGAAAACTCTATTCATCAGATCCATGAATACAGAGGGCGCATTAGTCAATCCAAATTGCATTACTGTAAACTCGTAATGCTCGTACCTAGTTTGAAATGTTGTCTTTGGAATGTACTCCTTATTTACACACAACTGATGGTATCCCGATCAAAGGTTAATCTTTAAAAAGTATTGAGCTCCATGCAGTTGGTCAAATAAATCATCAATGCGAGGTAGGGGATACATGTTCTTTATTTTTATAGCATTGATCTCCCTGTAGTTGATACATAACCTCATAGATCCATCTTTCTTTTTTTAAAAGAACAGGGGCTCCCAATGGAAAAACACTAGGGTGAATAAATCCCTTATTACTCAATTCCTCTAGTTGTTTCTTTAGTTCAACTAATTTTATAGTGGCCATTCTATAAGGGTTCTTTGATATAGGCCTTGATCTAGGAATTAAATCAATGGAAAACTCAACTTCTCATTCTGGAGGATGTCCAGGTAAATCGTCCAGAAACACATCTATATATTATTTCACAACAGGTACATCCTATATTTGAACATTCCTCTCCTCACCCATAGTCATTTCATTCTCTTCCTCCCCAATAATTGAATTTAGTTGAGCTACTTGGGGAGGATCTAGATAAGAATTAGGTGGTGATGATTCTGCTCTAAACATCAGGTGTCCCTTATCATCATCATCAATAATCGTAACCTCTTTCTTCTTAAAATAAATCTTCACATCATAGTCTGAATGCCAGTCCATACCAAGGATTATATCAAACACAATCATAGGTATGACGTTGAGATTAGTAGATAAAGATCATTTATGTGCTCTAGTGGGGACTGATTCACAAAACATTGTTGCAATGATACATCCCTTAGGAGCTTTAACTGAAAACTCCCTTGTTAAATCACATTGTAAATATCTAATTTTCTTAGAAAACTGGGAAGATATAAAACAATGCGATGATCCAGAATCAAATAATGCATTTGTTAAACTTGAGGAAACCATTAAATTACCTGCCACCACGTCTTTCGGAGCTTCCACCTCAGCAGTAGTGATAACATAAGCTTGGCCATGATCCCTTGGCCTTTTCTGAGGTAAGTTCCCCTGATTCTTAGGACATTCATTTTCATAATGTCCAATCTCCCTGCAATTGTAGCACTGAACATTGGTAGCTTCCTTCTTCCCTTTACAATCACAAGCTTGGTGGCCTTTTTCACCACACTTGTAACAGACACCCATTCCCTTCAATAAAGTACCAGAGTGTTTCTTCCCACATTCAACACAGGATGTATATTCAACCTTTCCCTTCTTCCCCTTATTTCCATTCGCAGATTGATCAGAAGATCTCTTCTTCTATTGATCTGCTTTACAGTCACAAGACTTAGAAAATTCCTTTTCGGTCTTGATAGCACATGAGACAATGTCTTCGTATGATGAGAAGGATTATGAGACTAATGCTCGATGGATAAATGGTTTTAACTCATCAAAGAAACAATCAATCTTACTTCTTGGGTTACGTATATAATCTCCAGCATACCTCGATAACCTTGTAATGTTAGCCTCAAACTTTGTGACATTCTCATCCCCATTTTCTCTCAGACTCAGAAATTGCCTTTCCATATCTGCTCGATGGTCACGAGGAAAGTATTTTTCTAAAAGCAGATCTTTGAACTCCCTCCATTCCATATTTGATAGTTCATCATCTTCTTTCTTGTTTTGAATCAATGACCACCATTGATAAGCATCTCCATTGAGGCGGTAAACATCCATGATAACTTTTTCCCTTCCACTACTCCCCAAAGCCTGAAATATTTTCTCTAGGGAATTTATCCATTGCTCATCTACTAAGGGATTTGTACTCCCATTGAACGTTGGTGGTTGTTGCCTTAGGAAGCGATCTAACATTGATCCTACATGCTGCGGATCAGGGTGCTCCATACGGGTAAGGTTATTATTCATAACCTGAGTGAGTTGTCCCAGTATGGTGATTAGCTGATTGGAACCAGTTGCATCACCAGCTCCACTATAATTATCTTGAACAGGAGGGAAATACCTACATGTAGTGAGTGCATTGATACAGTTCCATTTCTTCCACTAGGCGCCATTTCTAAACAATGGTATAAACTAGATCTGTTTATGAATCAAAATACATAATTCCATTCTTATAAAACACTTAACATAAATAGAACTATTTATGGAAATAATCCATAATCGTAAAAATGTTTTCTATGAGGAGTATATACTCACAAACCCTTCATAATGATTTGTAAAGAAAATGAGAGTTATCCTAATCATATCACAGGGGAGTGTCGTAACCAAGAGTGCAGGAAGGCCCATTGTCGAGCACCAGTTCCCATTCGAGTCCAGCTCAGAATGGTGTTTTCGGGTTTTACCCCTAGTTATATCTGTGCCAGAACCGCCTCTACCTGCTCGTATCCCGATAGGGATGTATTTCTCAAAAAACTCACAAAATATCTACAATACCAAAATTCTAGGAAGTTCTTCTATACTAATCCTCAAAGTCCATCTTACGTCTATGTGCTCTAATCAGAGTTTATCTAAATCTTGCATTCAAGGTTTGTACTAAATTCCACTAATACCAACTGTAACGCCCCGACCCCAGTTACCCAGATTCGGTGCATTGTTACATAACATTGGCATGATCACAAGAAAGATCATGTCTCGGAAGACCGATTCGTTTATTAGCCTTGGTAACACTAGATATATTAATAAAGTTTACATTACACCATAAAATGAAAACTACAACAATATAGTCCCCATATTCCACACTGTTATCCCCTCATATTCCCTACAGGTCATTCATAAATTACTTCTTCACATCCTTGGAAAAATAAAACATAGAAAATGGGTGAGCTCAAATTCCCAGTAAGGATAACAATATAGTGGAAACTTTCATAAATAAGAATAAACATTTAAGGCAATGTATAATTAAAACAAAAGCCTTTTAAACTTGAACTTCAACTTAGTATGGAAAAAATATAATGAAATAATTCCATTTACTTACTCACATGGATATTCTACTAATCTAATAATCACATGCAATATCAATAACCACTTTCATAATGATGGAATGCATAATGCCAGACTATCATAACCACATATCCAAGGCCTTGTGCGAAGACTACAAATAACATTTTTCCAAGGCCTTGTGCCATGACACTATTTTGTCTCATAAGACCTACTAATTCATCGAGGAGCTATAGCGGGCTCCACCCATCACATATTAAGTCCAATGCATTCCCACATAAAAAGGTTTAAACATTACATAAACATTAGTTTTAAAACTAGCATACGAAATGTAAATAATTCATCCATAAACCATGAATGGTATAAAAATATAACATCCAGAGTAAAACATATCACAAAACATTCAATACAATATAAGAGTTTTGTATCATAATAAATCAACTTCAAATAAGCATAAAATCCACCAAAGTATGTTGATATTGATGAATGCAAAACTCTTTTTAGAGAAATATCTATTTCTATTTTGAAATCATTTAAGAGTCATATATCTAAAAAATAAAACATTTTCTTTGAAAATATTCTTATAATATTGTAAGGGAAGCTTCGACAATTTTATAATGGCAAAAAATAGCTGCACCTGCTGTATAAGTAAAAAAAATATTCTTACCGTAATTCTGTAGAAAAGTTTAAAACGGACCTTGATTGGAAAATGACAGAATGATTCCTTTATAAACATATTATAAAAAGGGTATAAATGAATTTATACCATAGTCTTTAAAATAGTAAGAATGATTTCAAATACATTTTTAATAAATATGGATCTGGATGATAAAGAGGTCCTAGAAGATTATTACATACAAACTACCTCGGATAATGCAGAGATTGCGAAATAAACCCTTACCTTGTACTTTTCCTTTTTTGGGGGTAGGTTAAACTCCGGAATAATGTTGAAATAATTGTTATTAAATTATAAAATAATCATATACATTAATATGATATCATATATGATCTTTTATCATTGATTTGTTAATAATACTTTAGTATTATCGTTGTTTCAGGTGTTAACTTACTCGTTTTCTTTTATATGTTTTGTTACATAAGCCATGTTTGTTATGAATAGGTTGTATCTTATTCATATCCAGAATGATATAAAGTCCTTAAACATTATTTTTAAATCATCAAATGATAATTATACTTTAATGGATACGATGGAGAATGAATCTCATTGCGTTCGTGGAGACGGTAGTCCGTACGTACGCACGAGCGACAATATCATTCTTTTGATATAAAAATAATATATAATTGGAAGGTATATCATATATACAGAATCATTATCATGTTATATTTATTATTTACATGAGCTATAAATCATTATTATACCCATCAAAATAATAATATATTGAATAACAATTACACCATGACGTGGAGACGAGAAGACGTGCGTACGCACGTATGGTGACATGTCATTCAAAGGATGGATAGAATACTTAATATGGTCGTACCATATAATATTACAGTATATAATAGATACTAGATTCATTATTATAGAATGCTAAAAACAAAGAAATAATAAGTTAAAGAAGAAACTAATTTGAAAAGGGGTGGTGAAAACATTACCTCTTCTTCAGGTTCTTCCTTTTGATTTGATCAAAAGGGATTCATAGGTTGTCTTTCTGATCAAAATAAGGCCTCTAGGTTGTATTAAGGGAAGTTTAGAGAGTATTTGGTCAGGTTTTGGCTGAAAAAAAGGCTTTGAAGGTGTGAATTAATGAGAAGGATGAGTGCCCTTTTATAAGAGGGGTGAGGGGCACCTTTAGAGAAGCTAGAAATATTATTTTTTAATAAATTCATATTCAGTTTATAATGTCACCGAAGTGTATTATTTAAAAGCTAAGGTGGGGATGGGTCGAAAACCACTCAACCAATATAATTTATACAGGTTTGGGTCATTGTAATAACCTTATCATTTAGTTTTAATTCTTAGTTAATTAGTTTGACACTTATGATGTCACATTGTATTTTTATAATATATAGTTAATAAGCTTAATATATACCTCAAAAGACCCCCAAGTGGTCCATTAATGATAAAAATATCATGATATAAGCCTCTTGGCTGAACCTTATATTTTTGGTAATTTAATATAAATTAATAATATAATATTTGTTTTAACAATTCTTTTATGTCAATTTTGACACTATTCAATAATTGATTTTTGTAAATCTCATAACAGAATGATTACTTAATAAAATTAATTAAATCAATCATAACATGTCATATTATCTTAGAAAATTATTTTAATTCAGAAAATGTCTGAAAATATATTTATTTGGGTGTTTATAATAAGAATTATTTTAATTTTTTATTAATTTAGTAATTACTGCATCACCATTGTGTCATAAATAAATTATATTATATAATGTCTAAAAATTATAAATAAACTATAACTATGTAGGAAATCTTTTTATATTTTAAATAAATATTTATAGTTTAAAATAAAACATATATATACCTATGTAAAAATTTTATTTCTAAAAGATATATGCTTATGTCATTTTTGTATTTATTTTAACTTAATTATAATAAAGTTTCCCTATCACCTACAAGTGGTTCCATGGGGTCCCAAAATTGATCCAAAGATGACTATGGTCGGACATGTATCCACCAATAAGGTTAGGACATGTTTTAGGGTAATTTAGTATTATTATAATATTATTTTTTAACCTGTATTTACCAGATTTACCCTTAACCATGGTAAATAAAATATTTACCGAAGTAATTATTCAAAATGTCTAAAAATAAAAGTTACCTATTTACACAAAATGAACATCTTGATTCAAAATATGGAATCCATTTTTCAAAATTCAAAACACTGAAGTGGAAGAAATTAATTTAAAATTAATTCCCATTGTTAAAACAAAAAAGCGTGTTTTTAAGAGATAATAACTATCAAAAGATTGACACTTGTTTATGTCCGGTTTAATTGTAAAATTATGAACAATGACCAAAATTGTATTAAATGGTAAAAATATATTCTAAATATACTTTAAAACCACTAAAATTCATAATTTATCAATATAAATTATTCTGATTAAAAAAGTTGTTTTTAATTAAAATTTTGTAATTTTCACTATTCATCAAAATATAAATGTTATCCGAAAAGTTCCAAAATTTCACCCTAGGCTACATTTAATATTACGAAACCAAAAATGAAGTCCATTTTGACATATAAAATTTATAAGATTTCAAAAAGTAGGTATTACTATTCATAACGGCTAGTTTGATTGGTTGTGGTGTGTTAGAACTCGATGTTGCGTTCAACACACGCTATCGCATTATTCAAAGAGAAGTGTACTGTAGAAGCTTGGGGTTTTACATATTAATATTGTCTATAACTCTTAATAAGATTCCACAATTGTAATGATCATATTTCCAAATTATAGACAACAAAATATAACTTATTCTTGCTCAAGATACTAAAGAAATAAAAATAAATTTCTAGTGATACTGATCATTTTCTTAGTTACTTGTGGATTTGTAGAAACACTAATAGAAGTTGTACATTTCATTATTGTGGTTTTAATAGAATTTTGACCCACAATTTAAACATTTTTAATTTTATAATGAATCATATTCTGTGAAATTTGTGTGAGAGTATTAATAAGAGTATCCATTTCATCTCCCATAACCTTCGGCCTCTCAGTACGAAAATCATTTCTTTTTTCATTAAATTAAATATTAATATAGTTTTTTTAGGTTAAATAAATTGAATAATAACAAAAAACAAAGAGAGAGTAATAATAATCGTAGTAAGAAAACACAAAGTCGTGAAAGTTATTTTAGGATTGCTAAATCACAAGACATTTTTTTTAATCTATGACACATAATGTTTAACATAGGATATTAATGATTATAATCTATTGAAATCATCCATGAAAGATCATAAATATTTATTAAATTTTTAAAAAATATCCCTCAAGAGTTTTGAACTATGTTTTTAGCAAGTCCTATTACAATACACCAAGTGGCAATGGAGTGCATCTCAATGAATTATTTTTGGATTTATTTCCCTTGGGTAAAAATATTAAATAGAAACATAATCTTTTTGTGTCCATACAAGGATATGATTTCATTAAATCTACTCACTATATCCTTTACCATAATTCTATGTTATTTTTAAATACTTAACATATATTTAGTATTCTCTCCAATGTTTTCCCATTCTAGAGTCCAATTGATAAATAATCCTTACTCTGATAAAAAATATAGATACATAAACTTATCATATAGAGATATCCAATCATATAATTTAAATATTCATTAAATAACATTGTGATCCACACCATAATCATACGGGTCTTGTGAATTTGGAAAGATGTATACATACACAGCTAGCTTATAAGTGAACTATAATGTCTTCACTTTTTTCATAAAAAATAATCCTTATATTTAATATCATAGATAATACATTTATTTATAAAATGGGGAATGAAGGAATAATAAATTTTAAGGTTAGATGCTTATTAAGAGTGTAAAATATTTATGTCGACAAGATATTATAATAAGGGTATGATAACATGAAAATAACAATTTAAAAATATAAACCAAATATCATAAATCATAAAATATAGTCATTGAATAGATACTTGTCATTAATAAGACATGAACAATAAATTAATCAAAGAGAATTTGTAACACCCTAGGTAAATAAATAATATGACATTTTTATATTTATCCATATTTGTGAATAAAATATTAATATGACTTTAAAGGGGATGCTATGCTCGATGGCGTACCCAACACGCAACAACGAGTTTCTTGGGAATCTTACGTTGCACTCTAATAATAAAATAATATTATTTTAAATGGTAGTTAACATGTAGCCGTTGTATTGGCGGGAATGGATAGAAATAACTAAAATATGATTATAAATTTTTTTAAATGTTTTTACATTTATCCAATAAAAGATAAAGTCTAAAAATATGGAAAGAATTTAATTTTAGGCGTATATGCCCTGGTTTTCACTAAAGGGTCACTTATCGCCTTTTGATGTCGAACCGTCATTAAATATAGTTTTGTTCACTTTTATACATTCAATTGGACCAAATAAAACTCTTCTTATGAATTGGGACATCAAAATTTACTTTGTGAAAGTTTTGGTATCTTTCCAATAAAGTTCATTTTTTTAAATGGATAGTGTAAAAGGTTGTATTTTAATTCAATACCTCTTTTTAATATAATTTATTTATATGATTAGATTATATTTTTAATTGGTTTTAAAGTGAAATTAGAATATATTTTTTCGTTAAATCCAATAGTGGTCGTTGGAATTAAATTCACTTTGAAATCAGACTTAAACCAGTGTCAATCTTTTGATACTTATTGTTTCATAAAAACACGCTATTTGATCTGACAGCGGGAATTAATTATTAAATTCATTAATGTGACTTATATGTTATGAATTTTATAAAATAGACATCATTTTTGAATTCGGAATATCAAATATAGCTTAGGTTGAATTTTTGGAAATTTTCTGAAAAACTCCATTTTTTTTATGAATAGTGAAACCACTAAGTGGTAATCAAGCAAACTGATTTTTCAGTTAAATGAAAGTTTACCACTAATGTGTATTGAATTTTTAAAATCCTTCATACATGGTTGTAATTAGTATGTAAAATGTGGTTCAATGGGATGAAAATAATTTTTTGGTGAATAGTAACATTTTTTCATTAATCGTGATTAGAGGTAATTAGTGTAATTTAAGGTAAAAATGATATTATAAAAATATGAAAACACCATGACACTTGTCTTACCCCTATTGGATGAGTCATGGCCGACCAAGAAAACCCATGGTTCAACATGGGGACCCCATGGAGCCACTTTGGTTGGAAAATGACATTAATATATATTTATTTAATGTTAAAATTAAATTGACACAAACATGAGTTGTTTTACTAAAACAGTTTTTAAGTGGGGCTACAGAAGTCCAACTTTTGACTATAAGTATTCATTACAAAGATAAAACGATTTCCTACATCATAGTATTTTTTTATAATTTTTAGATATTAAATAAAGTAATTTAATTACGACATCATGATGATGCAACGATGACCTCATTAATGAAAAGTTTAAATAAAATGAAACGATAATATAAAATCTAAGACCTACACTTGTCCAAAAACTATTGGATGGGAATATTTAGAAGACTATTCATATTATCTTAGAAATATATAAATTTGGGACCTTATAAATTCGAAACACTTTTGAAAATAAAATAATAGTTTCATGATTTCCAAAAGTGCCCCTCCTCTCCTCTTATAAAAGGCCCCCACCTCTACCTCATTTCACACACTCCTCAAGCCTTTGGCTTGGCCATACCCTGCCCATTTACTCTCTCCAAATCTCTCTCCTCATCCTAGAAGATTCCATTTGGGCATAATCTTTTCAAAAGAAGCCTTTAGGCTCAAATCAAAAGGAGTTACACTTTTAAAGGATGTTAAAGAACGATGGAGTCAAGTCGGACCTGAGGTAAGGGATCCTACACCTCTCTTTATTTTTAAGTACACTCTTTTATGTCATTCCTTTTAAGCTCATATTTCTTATGATTGGGATTCTATTTTATATTACTCCCAATTTACTTATTATCTTCATATGATGAGAGACCCTATTTCCTCTCATCAATCCATTTTGGATGTTTTAAGTGGCGCCGTTAGGTTGCTGAGTTTTCGTAAGGGATTTTTCATGACACTTTTATTCCTGTGGGATTTATGCTACATTTGCCACAATTTCATTTGAGTGGTTTATTTACTGCCCATTATTACACTCCTTTTGTAATATATTTCCATTTATGGGTATTTACATATTCATTTTATGACATTTTTTCAATGGGGTGTACTTTTCGAAAGTTACCCAAGTAAGTAATGGGACCTTTCACCCTCCTCATTTTAAATGACTTCGTTTGTTATGTCTTTTAATTAACATTCTATTATGTTGGGATATGTTCTTCTATATCCTGATTGATGTAAATTTTATGTCCAAGTGATGAGATTCCCTTTTTATCTCTCATCAACTCATTTTCTAAATTTTTGAAGTGACACCGTTAGGCTGTCGAATTTTACCAAGGGAACGTTTTAACCCAATTTCGATTTCTTTGGGTTCAACATGTATTTATTGAATATGTCATCCTTTGAATATGTGTGAATGAACATTTTTTTTACACTTAATATCCAATTATATTAGGTGTATTTATATTTTTCACACATAATTTTGATATTGAATTATCCTAAATTTAAGGATACCTTCTTTATAAGGGATTTCATCACATTTTACATCCCTATTGAGACTTCATTGTTGTTATGCACCAATTCACTCTTATATAGTGTATATACTGTCCTTTGGAATATTATATCATGAATCAATTTATTCTCATGATATTATAAAGTTCTGATTAAATTTTATTCCTCAATTATTGTATTCAAGTGTCTCTAATTTTGGTAAAAACCCTTTGACCAAAATATCGCTTTAAATGTTTTAATGACTTGTTCTTATTAATATCCATGTTTACAAAATGGTTTTAAGGATTTATTTATATGGATATTAATGGTTTAAAATGTTAAAGGCCTCAAGGTGGTATGATACTTCATCTCAATCTCCTTTCATTGAGGCATATTTTGTTTTATACACAACTTTCTTTTATACGTTGTATAAACCCCTTTGACATTTTACGTTTATTCAAAAGGAATCTTTTTTATAAGAAGCATTTACTAAACGACAAAAAAAGAATGTTTTTGTCGTACGTATGTGGTGATAACGACTTCTCCGCCGTCTTGACCATAATTTGAGTTTCAGCTTCCTCTTCAAGCCATACCATCTTTTTAAAAGAAAATTAAATACCATGTTTTACTTTTCTTTTATTTTGGCATTGAAAATGGTTTTCATAATGTTTTTATATCAATGTGTTGTATTGATATCTTGTGATTGAAAGGTGGTAATGTTATGTTTCCTTTATGCATGTTTTATGTGATATGATAATGTTGAGTTTCTTGGGCATTATTGTGAAAACGGGTGGTTCCGTGATAAACTAAGTGTGGGTGTGCCCGATATAGCTCTCCAATGCATTGGGTAACGCGAAGGAGTGAAACGTTATGGTTTCTCCGAAGAGATTTAGGGAATATACTGTGATGGGTATTCCAAACGCAACCAAGAGGGTTACTCCCTACGTAAGAATGTTATGAATGCCTCAAGTTACCTTTATGTCTTATGATTTCTATGATTTATTCATGGTTTGATGAGGTATGGTAAAGTGCCTATGTTTTATGGATAAAGTATGATTTCATTCTTATGTATATATGAACTCATGTTTCCTTTACATATTTTTATAACCCTTACTGAGCTTTTTATGCTCATCCCAAGTTTTTGAAATGTTTTTCACAGGTCAAGGGAAAGGTACATGATGTGATGATAGTGTCAAGGATGTGTCAAGAAAGAATCCATGTTTTATTTTAAATATGTTTCCGTTGATGGGAAGAATGAATACTGTCTTTTATGTAACCACTTTGTTTAAATGTGGAATGTAATGCAAGTTTCATGATCTAATTCTCTAAAACTCTAAACCTGAAAAGATCCTCAATGTGTAATCTTTTAATAACTCAAGATTATGTAAGGTTTAAGGATGGGGCCTTATAGAATTAGTCTTGAGAATATAATATATTCATGAGACACTGACTTGTGGTATTCATATATAAATAAAAAAACCTTATATCAATGATACCCACTATTACATAAATAAAATGTTAGGCTTGGCATAGACCCCTAAGAATGGGATTTAGGATTGAGATAAACTACAATATGCACTCTATATTTGGAAGGAGTAAACTCAAGTTTAACCTCTATATTAGGCTTTTGGTAACTATCTATGTACCCTATGATCTCATATTATATTAACCTTCACCCAATTTATTAGAGGGAGATATAGGTCCAACCAACCATATATACATAAATATTTTTACCTAAAGATCAGAAAACATTAATCATATCATATCCTATTGAATGTAAATGTGTTTTATAATATGTTTAATATATCATAACCCCTAGAAAATCGATGGACTTCATAATTACATAATTAAATCATCATACCATAAACCCTGGAAAAGGAATTAGTTTCATAATCACATCTTCATCATAGTCATTTACCACATATATAATGAAGAATGATGGTATAAATTTATCATTTACCAATAAAAACAAAAGAGACATCAGATTTTGTTTTCATTGATGAATATAAATTCCATAAAAGGATCCTTAAAGAGTTTTGGTCGAAAATATCCTTTCCTGTTAGAAAATATATATTTAATGTCTACAAATATCTCAACTATTTAAGAGGAAACATTATTTAAAAAATATTATATGTTAAATTAATCTTGATATCATTGAATGATCATTATGTTGGAAAATACCAATCATATATTATATGTTAAAATCAAGAATTGATTCACAATTTCAGTAAAAAAACAAATAGAGCCTTGTTTGGAATATGGAATGAAGATTATTTTCAAATAATTTTTGAAAAATTCAATCATGGATAATATTTTATTTAAATAATCAATTTATAATACACAAAAATTATATTAAATTGTTTTTTTCAATAATATACATGGAAGAATAAAAATTTTTGACCAAAGAGAGAAAAGATGTATTTTTAGTAAAAAAGTAATTTCATCTAATTTATTATTAAAGAGAGGAAAATGGTTCAAAACCCTATATAATATTAATCATGATATAAATATGATATATATTCATTATATGTATTAAAATATAAATACATAAAATTTCTAAATAAAAAATTAAATATACTTTTCAAGGAGACGGTATGTCGTACTTATGTATAAAGGATTTTTCCATTTTATTGTTGGATTAAATGAAAGGAAGGTAAAGAATATATCAACATTACATAGAAATTATTATTTCAGATAAATCACATATATTCATTGATTTTATACTTTTTACCTTTAATTTAATGTGAATGTAAAAACCAAATCATATCGCATTGCGGGGATGTAGTCTGCCGCCCACGTGAGTGATGTAATAATATTCCCATAGATTGGAATGTATGAAGGTATATATGAAATTATAATTAAAAAATAAAAATAATTTCATTAATATAATATATAAAAATTAATTTTATATTATATTTTTTGTGATAGGAAGTGATTTAAAATTTATTAAATCTGCTCATGAAGTAGTTGTCCTCCAAACACAAAATCAGAATTGTCATTTACCACATTATGGAAGAGGAGATAGATGTATTTAATTCCATTAAAACAATAACATATATGTATATTAGATATATATATATATATTATAAAATAAAATTTAAATAATATTATTTGGAGTTATAAGAAAAAATAAAATGAAAATACATTGATAATAACAATAAATATTATTTGTATAACTCATTTATGTTTACTCCTAAAGACTACACAAGAGAGTTTCATAATTAATATATGTCCTCTAAGATTTTAGAGATAAATTATTTCATGTATTTTTGATGGTATTTTACAATCCATAGTTTTTCTAATGTGTGTATTGGAGAGGATAAGGGATTATATTTCATAAGTATGGGAAATGACACATGTGGAGTTCTTGAATAAAAGGTACACCCACATTTAAAAAATGAATAAAGGCCCTTTAATTTCATATTCATGAAATTATTATTATATAGGGTAAAAATATTTCAAAAAAATCATGTTTATAGGTCATTTTACATCTTTTACGTTTTAGTTTAACTCTGGGTAAACATGTTGTATCATTTATCCCATAAATTATTGTTTACTATTTTTATTATTCATTTTAACTAAGAATTATGTTTAATGTTTTATATATTATTATTTATTTGTGATTAAAAATATTGAATCCATTTTTCAAAATTCAATTCAAAGTAGTGAAATTTTATAATTTTAAATTAAAACTGTTTATTTGATAAAAAAATAGTTTTCAAAAGACAAAATATTTATAAGTATATAATGTATTAATTTCCAAATTAAATAAGAAACTGATTCAAATGAACTAATTTGTATTAATGAATATATAAAAAAACTAATTTGTGGCTATATTAAATAAAAATATGTCTTTTCTGTTATTTAAATGAAAATGATGTTTTTAATAAAAATATGCATTTTTACTGTTCATCAAAAATATTAATTATGAATCAATCACTCAAAGATAATTCTGAAATATAAATTCAAAATTTTCTATTATATTTTTAAATATGTTTTTAAGTGTTGAAAAAATTACTATAATAATATTTCTCAAAAATAAATAAAAATGAATTTTTGAGAAGATAGTAATTATGGAACAAATATTCAATTTAATAAAAATTAGGCATTTTTCCTCAATATTATTTCATTATATAAATACATTATAATAAATATTTATCATGTTGTTTGCATATTTATGACCCCACATTTTATTTTTCTATAATAAAGGTCATGTTTAATAAATAAAAATATTATTATATTATAGTATTTTATGAAATGGTTTTTCATGTACCATAAGAAATTGAATAAATTTAATTTATTCAAATAAATATTTCTTAAAAATATTTGATGTTACACTTTGATAACTCTTACACCTTCTATAGTGGTCCATTGAGTACAAGATTGATTATTATATATATTCTTCAAGTGTGTATGAACCTATTGTTGTTTACAATCCATTTTTTGGTTTCTGAGAATTGCTCAATATAGATTTGTGTCTGGATTATCATGTGAGATTTATTGATTATGATAATTTTTTCAAAATGTGTATTTATATTGATTCATTTCAATTTAATATTATCTTTTTTAGATTAAATATTTTTATGTATATAATTATTTACAAATTTTCGTAATTGTCTGTATGTTTTAAAGAACTATCAACAAATTATTATAATTATTACATAAGTGAGATGATATCATTAGTTGTTCCTATAGGGTAATTTTAATATCACCTTGCATGTGCACATCGTTTCACAAGAAAATTTACTTATATCTCATGTATAAACTCATATAAATGTAACTATTCTGAATTTTTTTAGATTTATGGGACATAATTTTTACTTTAAATGGTATCATCTATAAAATATGCTTTATTATAAGAACAATTTATTTCTATGATGATTGGTTTGGCATGTCATTGAGTATATTTAGTAAATTTTAGTTTTTTTAAAATTTATATTTGTTTCTTCATTAAATATATTATATGCCTTTTATGTTTATTTGGGTTTTTTTCCATACACATAGTTATAGTTTTATTCACACTTTTTATAGATAAAAAACATATCATTGGATTATACATTTATCTTTTCCATGAGAATACCATTACATTAAATTGTTAAAATGTTTCATGTAAGGATTAATCATTCCAGTTTATCTAATAAACCTTCGTGGAACTATTATATTATCTAAACAGAATAATTCATTACCTAGTGAAAAATTGTGACCCTATGTGCTTATCAATATCCTCACTCAATCGAGGAACACAATTAGGATTAATGGACGTTCTCTTTGGTTTAATGGAATAGTACAACCACTTTATCCCAAGTGGTATTAGTGTAATTTATTATTTTTAATGATTTTTTATATAAGAGATTGAAATGTATAGACTTGAAAAGTTTACCAAAGAAGGATCGATCAACCCATCTATAGTTTTGTCTTATATTAAAAGAGATATATAGGTATTTAATTGGAATTATAGGTAAATATGATATTTTTGTAAAATATATCGATTATAATATATTAGAAGTTATGAAGTGTGATATGGCTCATCCAGAATATTTTTATTTACATTTGTGCATGCATCATTGATCATGTTTCATAATGCGTCATGATGATTTTATTTAATACTTTATGATTGCTATAATTAATTTATATAAATTATTTAAAGGGAATTAATATATTAATTGGTTTTTTCTGGAAAAAATAAGTTGTGGTGAAATAATTAATTAATGTTATTCAAATGACTACTTAGATATTATCCATGGGGTTTTCATGATATATGAATCTAATACATTCATTGTTTTATGTTTTTCATGTTCAAAACATTAGTAAAGGAAACTTATATTCTATAATTATAAGGGATTTTATTTATATCAATGTGTTTAATATTATTTGATATTTTAAACAGTGTTATCAATTGAGAAATTTTAATTATTTTAATGTAAATTAAAATATTAGCTGTTTTGGAAACAATATGTTTTATGAAATGACATTTTGTACAAGAGAAAAATGTGGTAAAAGGCATCTTTTTGTTTTGGTAATAAAACATTATAACTATGATATGTGTCTGGAGAAATTATTTTACGTTTTATATGTGATGGGTGATAGATAAAATTATTGGATTCTATGATAAGAGATCCACTGGTATTTCTTCGTATGAAAACGATGAAATATGGAATATTATGGACTTATGTAATGTTCATAATAATTGGGGAATTTCACATAATTTATTCACGGAAATAAATTTTAATAAATAATGAATGATTAATTATTTTGGGATTTAATATTGTGTGATTGGAAGCATAGGTTTTTTGAAACATTGGTGGAATATTCCAAATGCCATGTGGAATTCCCATAATTGTAAGCCATGCTTCTAAGAGTCTAGTGTGATATTAATTACATGTCTTGATTTAAAAAAACATTTTTAATTAATTTTTAAATTTATTATTATTTTTATGTGATTAATATTAAATTTTAATATAATATAATTTTTATATTAATTTAAAAATGATTATGTAATTGAGTGTTTTTTGAAATAATGATATTATTTTTTAATGTTGAGTTAAAAAAATACTTATTTTTGGTGGAAAGTAAGTATATAACATGGAATAAAACTAAGTATATCATAATAAGAGAACTATCTAAGAGTGAATATTTATTATATTCATATATAATATTTAATTTCATTTTATGAAATTATATTTTCTAATTAATATCCTTGATGTTGATGATAATTTTTATTTTTATTTTCAATATAAATTTAATAATTAAATGAGAATTGTACAATATAAATTCAATAGGATTTAGTATTATAATAATAATGAATAAACATGTATATTATTCTTGTTGATATGAAATATGAATGGAATATTATTTTTAATATTAATTTTATTATTATTTTATAATATATGTTTTATGTATTTATATTAATGTTAATGAATTTATTATAATGTTTTATCTGTATTATCAGTCATTACATTCAGTGGTAAAATCTAATCATTTAGTATTGGTGTTTAAAACCTCATTGGTTTCAGAACTAGTAGAAAATGTTTTCATGAACATGATAGACATATATCACATGTGGTTGTATGGTACTTTATTCAATAAATAATAAAGGATAATCATCTTTAGCTATGAAAATCCAAGTGGATATGGGTTCCACTGAAAATAAATATTGGCCGTCAAATAATTTCTAAGTACTAGCAGCCATGTGGGATTTATAAGTGTCTAATATCATTACCTAAAAAAATATATAAGAAGGTATATCTTGATATAATAATATTACTAGTGAGTGGGTGAGTTATATTTGAAGAAATATAAATGATTTCATGTGTCTTCATGTTTATAAACCATAACACCAAGTCCCCAAAATAAATTATCATTATCATTTTGTTTATATATATATATATTATCGTAATCATAATAATAATAATTTGATGAAATCTATTAAAGTGTTATATAATTATAAATGATATTATAATAAATTCAAAACATGTATTATTAATGTTACTATTATATAGCCATTTAAAAAAAGTGGGTGGGGCTGAAATAGGGAGAAAAGAGAGGGATGCATGCCTAAGGGGTAACCCCTTAGGTGAAGCATGACCAACAA
Organism: Viscum album; assembly: GCA_963277665.1. Classification (NCBI taxonomy): domain Eukaryota; kingdom Viridiplantae; phylum Streptophyta; class Magnoliopsida; order Santalales; family Viscaceae; genus Viscum; species Viscum album. The sequence goes on along the minus strand of OY728147.1, from coordinate 1,466,062,288 downwards.
GACAATGGGTTCATGCATTCCCTTGCCTCACTTATTCGAATCCCCTCTCTTGACCACAATATAATTCTATATATCCCGTATTTTATCAAATTTCCAAATAATTTCCCAATCTAATACCCATTTCAAATTTCAATTTTTTACTATGGGAATTTTGTAGTTTTATTTCACTAAAATATTATTTAATTACTACCATATGTTAGGCCTTATTTATGGGTTTCCTAAATAAATATGAAAATGGTTGGTTTCATTTTGTGATTAATATTTTTTAACTCTATGTCATTAGGGACACATTATAGAATTCATTCTTTATTAATTAAAATGTAAAATTTTAGAATTTAAAGGAATCAATTATATTTATGAGTTTGGTGTCCAAAATCATAAATAATTTATCTATAAGGATTTATGTTGGTGGTTAGAATTTCGTAATTATGAATTAAAATTATAAAAAAAAAGTATTGGTTATAAATTTGTTTCATTTAATTTAGGATGATGAATTGGGATCATTGGAGCGTGATGAGTTCATTATATGACTAAATTTATTGGTTTTCGATGACCTCTTTCTTCTATAATCAGGTTATTCTAGGAACCATTTTTTCTAATTGATTCCCAAAACTATTATACAACTAAAATATAAAATTTGGAATTTTAAATTGGTGATTTTAGGGATTATTTAAAAAAATTAATTGTTTTTTAATATGAAAATATGACAAAGGATTTAATAATCGTTTTATTTATCAATCATCTATTTTCATGAAATGATACTTTGTAAAATAATATATATATAAATGAGATTATATAGTATTCATTAGAACATTTCACTAAGAATACGAATTTTTTCACTTACAACATTCCATAAACATTAAATATATCTATTTGAACATTCACCCCATCAGTAAGAATAGTTTGTAATGTTTTGTGCCAAATGATATTAATGAGATGGTTATTTCATTTTCCGATTTAAAATTTTGATATTTTTTCCATTTCTATGGCATTACACATGATTTATTTTTATAAAATTTTAAACATATATTTCCCACATTTGGTTTACACTAGTGTTTTATGTTTGGATACAAATTTTTTCATTAGCATGTGCCAAAGTCACATTTCAATGTGAATTGTGGTCGCGAGGTTGTGATTTTTCTCGTCCAGGATGTTATTTATCTGTAATTTCTGGCACTCTTGTAGAAATATTTCATATTCATGAAATGATTCCAAATAAAAATATTCCATAGCACAATCTTGAGGGAAATCAGTAATTACTGGTCACTATCTTGATATTCTCTACATATCATAGTTTTAGTATATTCTTAATTAGTTGTTGGTTATAATATTGATTAATTATATCTCATTGGTAAGTCTATAATTTATCTCTATACAGGTAGAAAATTGGTATGCGAAGTCGAGAATTGGATTATGATAGGGCATTCATTTATATCCCTTTGAAATAAATCCATAACCATTGAGTTTTGTTCCACATAGAGGGTCACATTATATATTTTATGTTATTGATGCAAGCACTATTTTAGTACTTTTTATGGTCCTGCTCCCATGAACAGGGAAGGGTATTTTATAGTTATAACTATAAGAACAAAAATATTTCTTTCAATTACATTTAAACATGAAATGAAATTTATTTTAATTCTTTGTATCAAGGACTATCATGGTACTTTTTATAGACATGCATGAATACTGAGATTAAATTCAGGGTAAACTATAAAGGTCCAAAATTGTTACATTTATGGTCATGAGTCCTTGATTGACAATGTTCCTTTAAAGACCATACATTCAGGATGAGAAACTATTATAGTTTTATTTCATACAATGAAGACCAATTATAATAAGAGTATAGTCAGTTAGAATATAATACTATGGAAAAGAGACCAATCAACATTCTATGATGGTTTTACAAATGTTCAAACCTATCATGTTCATATTTTCTATTGGTATCTAGGTAGGAGATGATATGGTATCCATTAACCTAATATGTTATATATGGTATTTAGTACTAATTTATATTCAACATGAATTTTAATATAAATTAGTAAATTATTTTTGGGTTATTCCTCGTAGGATTGAAGTATATACATGACCAAATTTTGTTGAATGGTAACTAGACAATAAAGGTAGCCTATACACATAAGTGACATAAAAAAGGAGGAGTAATTGTGTCTTACTCCAACTTGATTATTGTTTACAAATTTAGATTATTGATTAGACACATTTAATTTCATACAATGTATTACCTAGGTTCCCAATTGTGTTAATGATCCAAAAAAATTCGAGGAGAGGAGATGGGAGTACTATCCTTAGAGAGACTTAACCCAATCTTATCAATCTGACAAATGGAGGCTATCAAATTATATGAGGGGAATAAGTGGTAAACAAAAAGGGGTCAAGGCGAGTAACTCCTTTTTTATAGGATTTCCCAATTTAGTTCTTGATATTAAACCTTATTATTAAGTTAAAACATGTTATACTACATTTTTAGGGTCATATTAGTGTGGGAGAAAATGTGGAATGATTTATTATGGGGGTTTTGGAAGAATACCTCAAGGTAACATTGAGACAATTTTTCGGAGATTATGTTTGCTGAAAAAGATGGTTTCAAAGGATACTTGTGGACCCCAAAGAGATTTTTTACCTAGTATTTTGATAGATATCCAATAAAAAATGGATTCCATGGGAGGGGTATAGAAAATTTTGTACACATGGTGATATAGATAAACATTAGGATGGAAATGGAATTATATTTCTAAAGATGGGATTTTCAATGGGTGTGTCTCAAAGGATCCCATAAATTATATGGTTATCTACATGATAATGAGGAGCAACAAAAACAATGATAGTGGGGAGCATCCCAACAGTGTGAAGAGACTAATTGTGATATTTGGGATAACTATGTGCATCACGAACATTGAATTATCGTGGATCATATGTAAAAAGTAAGCTTTTGAAAAATAAGATGGAGCATCAAGAAAGTTTGATTACATGGATGGAAGGTTTTGGAATCAGTGATAACGATTATAATTAGTACTCCAGCCCATTAAAAAAATAAGTGTGACTTAGTAAAAATATTATGTGTCACGAATCCTGAATGTTGTTCATGAAGGTGTTTTATGAAAAAAAAGTTCTTGAAGGCTATAATGGCCAACTTAATGCTCTGATCATCATGAAAGTAATTGAATTCACAAAGGAAAATTAAGCTGCATGAAATAATGGAGCTTTCAGAAGGCTAGTTCAGATTTTTGAAAGAGGTGTACTCTTTGAAGGCTTGTTGCTTTCACAAAATGTAAGAGCATTGAGAAGGCTACTTGAGCCTCAAGAAAGAGGATGTTGCAAAGGCAATGAGCACCCCGAATTTTATTCTCAAGAAATTTACCATAAATTTATAGGTACTGTGGTATTTATCAGTTTGATTAAATTGTAACATCAATAGAAAAACGATCTATAACTGAGGATATACTCATTATATATAATGAACATACCTATAATTCCATAAACTATGGGTGAATAAATTCCATGTTTAGTGGGAAAATTAAAAGGAAGATGGTGATCATTTCCCCTAGTAGGGAGCAAGAGAAAAAAAATCGGGAGGGACCCTTGGGAATGTAGTTAGATGATCCTAAACCTTGTAAAGTAATTCAGCCTTAGTATATACATGATATATCACAAAGCACCATAATTTCAGAGATCCATAGTGGATTGGGTGCAATCAACACATTTTTATTGTGTGATCCTTGGACATAAAGTAGTGAGGTTGAACCAAGTAAAGATTATTGTTTCTCACACATGATTTAATTTATGCTCATACATTGATATGAGAAAGGGAGAGAAGAGTGTTTTATTTAATGATGAAACAGGATACCAAGGGGCATTAGTTTTAGTCTATCATGTGGTAATTCACACCCTCTAAGGGTATCTAACCCTATTGTGATAATAATTGGTATCAAAGGGAGAGGTTGAAAGTAAATGGTTCTCTATTATCAAGAGAATTTTATTTTTTAAACCATAAAGGGATTCTGGACTTCTACGGAAAAAATATTCAATTATGGGAGAATCATATGAAACTCTACTTCTGATAATTAGGAATGAATTTATTTAAAACATTTATGCATGAAATATCATCCAATATCAATTATGTTTCATTATCAGAAGTTAATTTAAGGGAATATTATTATGATTCTATAGAGAACAATGCTCTAGGTGGATCCCTAACTAATGAAATATATACAAAGGTGATGGCATGAAAATAAACACATGCTATGATGGAAATATTTTTGAATATCTATAAGGGTGACTTAAAAGTAAGAGAAGCAAAGATACATGTTTTATGGAACATATATGATAATATCAGAATGCATCATAATTAGTATTTTGATACATTCTATGACTAGGTAAATTATGTGGTTGAACAAATTCTTGTTCTTGGAGAAATAATTTATGATATAAATGATTTTAAGGATATCACGAGAAAAAATCCACCTCATTTGAATCCAAATGTTTCTATACTGGATTATTAATATCTGATGACTCGGAGCTTGGACAACTTTCATAGTAACCTCATCACATAAGTAATGAGAAATGATGATAACGATGTTGTGGAGAAGGTTATGTCTAATGAAATGTAATTCCCGGCCATTAAAAATATCACTATTAATGATAGTATGGAATATGAAGAGACTAATGGCATGATGTCATTACATTACCCAAATCATCAAAGAGGAAATAGAATGTTCAAATGGAAACATCCACTTCCCTTATTTTGATGTAGAAAATGCTGGACACCTTGTATCATGATTACCTAATATGTTTTAAGAAGATTAAGGGGATAACATTGACATTCCCATGATAAATTCTATAGCCTATATGAATGGAAAGAATAATTTATAGAAAAAATTAATCAAATGAATTAATATTCCCTCAGAAAAAGATTATAGTTAAAAATAATCTAAGGAAGAGTAGATGGAGGAATACAAGTATCATAATGCATATGTTATGAGGGATGTTTTCAAATATTCCCAAACAAGGGAAAAAGATAAAATACAAAAGAATAACTTGAGTAAGAGTTGACATTCATGTTGAATTAGAATCTTATCTTGATGAGATAATTGTGTGTAAAAAATGAATAAATCCCACAAAATTGTTAATGATTCAAATCATTATATATAGCACCATGAAAAATTCAAATCCTATATGAGTGAAGAATTTGATTAACTAGAGTCATCATTCCAAAAGATATCAAATAATTTTGATGAGTACGAGATCAAAATTGAAAAACATAATGGATAAATTTATGGCATAACTGTCAGAAAAAAAGATCAAATCAAATGATTCAATGAACATGAAGAGGAATATATTATATTGTGATAAAAATATAAGGATAACAAAGTACTTTTGAATACTGTTATGACATCTTGAAAAAATACCATATATGAAAAAACATGAAAGTGAAGCTTAGTGTTAAAGTAGAACATAAGAAATAGTCAAATCAAAATGACAAGGATGGTATGGGGCTTAATTGAAAACTTAACGTAGTAATGGTTGATGTCAAACAACCTGAACCCACTTTAATATTATAGATTTATTTGTGTACGAAGGAGAATAAAAATATTCAAGGAGCCAAAGAAGAAATTTAATGGGTCAATAGTGGCACACAGAAATACACCCCTCATAAGGGTATATGGTTGTAGAAACATAGAACACTCAAACAACTTATTTTATAATTTCATCAAGCATTGCAAGGAACATGACCAACATAGTAATCCATAGAGAATTGAATATTAAATAATATCATTTGAGAAATTCCTATTTGTTTGTCTATGGGACTCAGACACATGGAAATATATTATTCATCAACAATGTTGAGTAATATAGTGAATCATATTGAACTAGGCCACAAAGTGTAGTGAAATGTATCATCAATTGTGCTAAAAATTTAAAATCAATATGTAGCTTTAGAAGATGATGTTGGTATATCATACACTAAGAAAAAAAATGATCATCAATCTATATCAGGTATAAAGACAATAAATCTAATAAAAAATAAGAGAGATGAACACAAAATGTTTGTAAAGATTCCATTCAAAGAATCAGGTCACACCAGAATATGGTTGATTGATAGTGGATGCGCATCTCATATGATAGGAAATAAAGATCTGGTGATAGGAATCATGTACAATAAATAAGTTATCATAATATTTGTTAATGATAAATACAATAATATAATTGGATCAATAAAATCCATGTTTGGGGAAGAGATATAATAAGTGTTTATTTCATCGTTATTGCATGTTTAAATTACAATTTTCCTAGTTTTTGTCTACTACGTGACTCGATAAATTCCATAATATTTTCCTAGAAATTATGTGTCACCGAAGAAAAATATATCATATTTTTTCTACGGGGAAATCATATGAAGGGAAATCTATATTATGTAAGTGGAAAAGAATATATTTTATTTCTATCCATGGATGATGAAAATGATTTAGGTCATAAATATCTTGGTCACTTGATCAAATTTTACATGAAAGATCTTGTGAAATGTGATGCTACTAAATTACTCCCAAAGTCATCACATGACTATACTCATACATGTTATGTTTTTCAAAGAGGTAATATCATTCGAAAAACATATAAGGAGAAAAGAAAAAATGTCAACAAGAGTTCTTGATTTGTTTCAAATTTATGTATGTGGACCTATTTCAAAATTATCTATTTATGGGAGTAGATATTAAATTTTTTCCATTCATTATTTCATTAGGATGACATGGGTATTTCTCATTTCCCACCATGATGATTTTTTTATTGCATAAATTTTTATCAGAGGCAATCTGAAAGGATTTTTGGAAAGATTCTTTTGAGATTTCATACTGACAATGGTAAGAAATTTAAAAATAGTCAATTGAAATATTATCTCATGAAACATGGTATAAGAAATCATATTTAATTAATAATAGCGACTCAAAAAAATGGAGTGGTTAAGAGGATAAATCATATCATCAAAAATATGGTAAGGACAATTATTTTTGAAAAGTACCTACCTCGGAAATTCTGAAATGAAGTTTTCTTGAAATCAATCTGTGTATCTAACAAGGATATTTTTTGTCCAAATAAATAAGACTATATAATAGACATGGTATGGAAGGAATACAATATTGAATTACTATTGTAGCTTCAGAAGTATGTTGTTCATTTTTATAAAGTAGGAACATAAGAATATTGAATCCCATGGAGATAAAGGAATATTTCAGGGCTTCTCAAAGAAAATGAAATCATATAACTTTTCCAATAGGAATAAGGTAAAGTTAGTTGAATCCTACATTGTAACTATCATAGAAAATGAACAGAAACCCCCTTAAATACTTGACTAGATTATATATGATAGTGATGAAGAGATAAAGAAGATCGGGGGATGTTCTAATTCCAAAGGCTACTTCATAAGAACACTTATATGAAGAGAATGATGAGAATAAATTAGGGTTTTCATAGATACCAAGGAGAATAGATAAAATTGATAATGAAAAAACTTCATCGGTGATCCAAAATCCATAGTATAGATAAGGATAATGAAGAATATACATATAGAATCATACATAAGATAGGTAGAGCCTAAAAGTTTCGATGAAGAAGTTGGATAAGGGGATTTTTTAGGCAATGAATAAATAGCTTGACAAAGTTGATAAGAATAGGATAAGGGAGATTGTTTTGAGAACAATAGACTAAAATGTCTTAAGGACTAACTGGTTCAGTCATAAAAAGATGAATGAATATGGTGAGGTTCCTCAATATAAAGCATGACTACTGTGAAAAGGGTACTCTCTAATATAGGGTGTCAATGTTTATAAAACATTTTCACCAATTTTAAGGCTAAATAAAATAAGATTACTCTTGGATATATTAGAGGAAAAAAGTTATCTATTTTCCAAATGGATGTCAATTCATTATTTCTGAATGTATTTCTAGAATAATATGTTTACATTGAGTATCTAGATGGTTATCTAATTCATGAATATGAGAATAACCATTTTTGGAAGAAGAAGAAATTATATGGGTTATAACATGCACCAAGAGCATGGTATTCAAGACTGGATCTATTTTTTAAGAACCTAGATTTCCAGCATAAAGGACTTGATTACAAAATATATGTTAAAAATGAGACTAATATAAGGATGATGGTTTGAGTATATATCGTTGAAATAATTTTAATGTGATCAGATAAATCACAGTGTATAAAATTTTTAGAATTCCTAAAAAGTGAATTCGAAATGTCCACGATTGGTGAACTAATATTTTTACTCAGTTTACAAGTAACATGAGGAAATAATGGCACATTAATTCTACAATATAAATATTCTATGGAGGACCTGAGAAGATCTTTAATCGATAATTCCATGTAGATGATAACTCTAGTGGCTACACGGATGAAACTATCATTACATGATGAAGGCAACGCCATTAATGTTACAAAATGCATAAAAATAATTGGTATTGTACTGTACTTGACATGAACAAGACCATATATATTTTTTTTCAACATTTCAATAAGTGTAGTACCAAATAAATCAAAGTAAATATACTTTATTTGAGTGAAAAAAGTACTTTGTCATATTAGTGGTATGAGGGATTTTGGTTTTAGGTATAATGAAAAATCTCATCTAGAATTATTTGGATATACAAATGCCAATTGGGATATATTAACTATTGATAAGAAATCAATCTCATGTGGTGCATTTTATCTTGGAATATTGAGTATTTATTAGCTATGATTGAAATAATATTTCATTCTAGTGAGTACTATAGAAGTTGAATGCATTGCAGATACTCTAGCTTGCACACATTTATTATTGAAAAAAATAGAAGTTGAAGATATGGGAGTTGAATTTAAATATTCGATCAGAATCTGTTATGATAACTCAAATGATAAAAAAACAATTCCAAAAAACATTCCATTAATCATGTACAAAGAGAATTTAAATCAAGTAACATTTTATCAAGGATAAGGCGGATCATGGGATAGTGTAGTTGGATTATGTTCCTACCGAACTACAGGTTACATACATTTTGACAAAGGCCGTATGCAAGGTATCGTTTAAAAGCCATCAATTTGATTTGGGAGAACATTTGGATCCCCATAGTGGAAAATGTGTGGATGAAGGACCCACTCTCCCTTACTTATGGTGTTTTCCCCCTAAATGTGTTTTCCAATGTTCTTTACCCAGTTGCAGACCTAAAAGGTGTGACTGTCGGGTATGTTAAAAATAGGGGTGAAATTGAGGTTTTTAAAAGGGATAAAATGTATTAATTAAGACAATGGGATAAGTTGATATGTAGAATAGTTATATAGGAGGAGTTCTAAATATTATTATTAAAAAGGCTATTGACCGAAGATTAAATATAACAACTGATGGAGTTCACGATAAAAGTAGTTGAAATGATTTGGAATTAAGGGATTCATTGATGAACATTATATAATACGATTGATTCTCATGTCGAGCATTGGTCATGTGGTCTTATAGTATGAGTTTAGTAATTTTTTTTATATCTATCTGAAATAGAAGAAGTGAATATTGATAGGATATAGAAGAAGTTGCGATGAATTATAAAAGTGTGAAGAGTTATCATCAAACCCAAAAGATAATTTTTTTTGGGGAAAATCCCTCATGGTATCATTATAGTATATTTGGGATGACTGTATTTATTGACATAGTTGGTTTTCTTAGATAGTTTTGGAGTCTAGATATATTTTTGACATGGTATGTTGATAAATATCCAAGGAAAATGAATGGATTCACTATAAGTAGTATAATTTTTTTTACACATTGTGACACCATTACTATTATTTTCCAAATTTTTGGTGTTTAAAATTTGGAGTTTATATAGCATCAGGAAAGTAAATATCAATGGAGGCCTTATTAAAATATAAAAAATGCATGATTTCTGTGAATACGGGCATCATGAAGGGTGTTTTACAAGGGAAAAAATAATGTTTATAATTATCTATGAGGAAATGAAAAGAAACATGAAGGATGAAGGTGAATAACATCATGGAAGTGAAAAGACTTTTACGGCGATCTATGTGATAATGATTGGAATAATGAACAGATAATTGTCTTGGATCATCATGAAAATAGGAAAATCATGAAGTAAAAGTAAGAGTAATGCGAAATGGTGATGATGTGGGTGGATGGTTCTGGAAATAGAGGAAATGCTTATAAATATTCCACTAAACCATTCATAAAAAGATCTGATACTTGATGAAAATCATAAGAATTGGAAATCATGAAGGCGGTTAGGCAAGTCGTTTGATGGGAATACGATATCAGAGGATATAAAGTTCAATTAAATTCTTTGAGCATCACAAACATAAGGGAATTCATGAATGCTAATTAAACTTTTTGAATGAAATGAATGTTTAGAATGCTAGTTGATAATTGCAAAAGATGCTTGATTCATAAATGTTGTGTGAGCATCCAAAAATGTAAGAGCTTCACAAAGGCTAATTGGGATTCATGAAAAGGAGCTTCAGAAATCTAGTGAACATCAAAAAGTTTGGTCAGAAGGAATTTCTAAGTAAATGTATGGTAATGGGGTATTCATTAGTTAGATGAAAGTGTAAATTTAATATAGAATATATCAATAACTGAGGGTGTATTCAATATAGATAATGAAGGTAAATACAAGTATATAAATAATGGTGGAATACCATACAAGAGTTGTGGGAAAATGAAGTGGAAAATGTTAATCCATTCCACATGCAGTGAAACAGAAAAAGAGACAAAGAGAGGGACCCTTGGAAAAGTAGTGTGATAACCCTAAACCTTGTAATTATTATGATCTAAGTTATAGATGAAATCTATCCTAAACCACCATTATTGGTAGTGATTCTTAGTGGATTTGGTTCAATTGGAACTTTGTTATTGTATGGTATTAAGAGGTATCCTAGTGAAGGTGAACCAAGATAATTTTTTTTCCGTCTCATTAATGATTTAATTTCATCTCATACATTTCTATGGGAATGAGAGGGAAATGTTTTTTAAACAAAGAAACTGGATTATAATGGGTAGTAGTTTTAATTTTTAATAACACGATTCACCCTCCCTCTCAGGTTATTTAACATAGTTAGATGAAAAGAGGATTCTTGATTCCCATTATGAAAGTTATGCATAATCATATTGGAGTACATAGATATGAATTGAAACATGATCATGTCTGCCTAGAATATTTAGAGTATCCCTTGATGGAATATACTTTCCATGTTATTGATCATATCCAAAATGTTCCAATGTGGTCATTTGGATTAATTCAATCCAGGTTGATGACCCAAGTGAAATAAGTCGGGCAATGGGGCCATAGATATATACAAATTGGATTCATATAGAAGGAACAAATTGTAGGGAAAATTATTGATTATGGTGGGAAATTGGTAACAGACCAATAATTAGTTTTATAATCATGGATTTTTCATATGATTTGTTTTCTAGGCTAGTGGGTATTGATGACATGAAAATGGGTATTTAAGGAACGGTATCACAATGTCTTTATGTCAGGAAGCAATTTGAAAAGAAAATTACAAGGGTTCTTTACTGAAGTATCAATAAATATCTAGGAACACAATAATGTTATATTGGTGACGCATCACATTAAATTTATAATAAGGGATCCTTCCCTATCTATCAATAAAAAACTATTTATCTTCATAGCAATTATTTGAAATCATTACATAAAAGAAGTGATTCACAAACGATGTAACTTTTCTCCAAGTGATCATGCTATGTGAATCCATTTTTCCCACAAATATTGTATCATGGATGTAATTATAGGAAGTCAAAATAAAAATTTAATAATTATTTTAAAACCATCACTTCTGAGTAGGAACATAGTCACTTAAGGATTTAACCTCATAGTAACAAATAACATCATGTCATGACCACAATTGATCATATAATTTAAACTAACACAAAGAATGATTTAATATGAAGTTTTAGTATTATTTAGTAGGATACCTTGATGAAATATCCATAAGAAATTTATATGTTATTTAAACATGATAAAATAGATTAATCATATTTAACCTCTATAAGATTGTATTCCTTGTGTCCAAAAATTTACATGAATGACACTATAATGTCATGTGGTCACAAAGTGTTTCTACTGTCACATTGAAAAAGAGGAACCCTTATACAAAAATATAATTTATTAATATTTATAATAATATATCTCAAAATATTTCTCACATTTTTCCATATTCATTCGTTTTGATCATGATTGATGTGTTGAGAAACCATTTTGGGCATAAAAAATACCCCCCCCCCCTCAAAATTTGTTCTCATTAAAACTAAAAGGATCTAATTCTTAGGAAAACATGATTGAAAATATAATCTCTATATGATCCACAAAAAGTTACTTCCCCTATATAGTTTAAGGATGAGAGGATTCTTTGAATTGTATTGTTACATTATTATTTATCTTAGTCGTTAATGATTTTCATGTTTTGTACTCTACATAAGAGATACTCAAAAAAATCACACCATATAAGAATTTTTGAACCTCAATCCTTAACATATCTATATAACATTCATGTTAAATCTTTCACAATAAATACTATCTATACAAAGATAGCCTGACCACGTATATTTCATGTGATTCCACTACTATATAATTTCTATAAAGTATTCTGATTTCAAGTTTTCTTCAATTGATTCTCCATTAAAGATCTGAAATCTTTTTCATTATTTACATATTTTTGAGAAATTTCTTCTGGTTTAGTTCATCTCTCAGAATAAATTAACCTGATTTAAAGGATGTACTCTATCACTTTAAATTCTATCAATGCCCATATATATAATTTCATTTTATAATGAGTTTTTTAAGAATATTTTGAAAGAAATATTTTATGAAAACCTATTATCCAATTTTACATAAATGTATATCATCAAGATATATGATTAAATTCAAAATCCAATAATTGAAAACAATCTACCACATATATGGTTCACATTTTCTCTTGATTATACCCAAATAGAAATTTTTTATAATGGTAAACTCATCTGGGAAGAAAATTATAGAAGTTATTACAACATGAGAAATTTCACGTTAATGAGGTATTGTCAAGATAATATCCATAAAATAATATTTCACAATTATTTATCCATATATTAAATTTCAATATATGATTATAATAGATGATGGGTTTCAAAATTATATCTTGTTCTATTGGAACCATCTATGTTGAATGGGAATATGATTTCAGATTTCATCAATGCTATATAAAATTCACTAAAAATTTCAAGATGGTCGTTCCATAAAAACATGTGTGGATTTTAAAAAAATCATTTATAGAAAACATAATATATTTTCAAAATATATCAATAATCAACATATGGAATCCAAATATTTTCATCTACCACATGGTGATGATGGAAACAATGAATGGGATATATAATAGTTGATGGATATCCCAATATTTATTGGGATATATGATGAGTTCCTCATCATGACTAAGGTTTTAAAGATAAAATGAAAAATTAAACCCTCAATAAAGATTTCTTTTCTAGTTGGAGATAATATTAGGGATAGTAAATTAACCATTCTGATTATCCCTTTAGGGTAATCAGTCAATGTTTTCCTGAAACCCATTATTTTAAACCTAAGATGGAGGTTTTTGAAAATCATTCTTTTTTAGTAATCCCATAATTTATGGGGTTCATATTAGGATGCATTGGAATTGCTATGATATACCATGTTGGGACATGAAATCATATTATGTGTGGATTCAAACATCTAACATGAAAGGGTTTTTTTCATGTTCTAGAGTTGGTGGTTTTTCTTGTCTTGAAATACAGGATCATGTGTTATGGTATATACCAAAGTGATAGAAGTGTTACTTGAATATGGAAAACCAATTAACATTTTTGTGCCCAAACAATATTCTACTTGCCATAAGTTGGGTCATTTATCATAGATAAAAAACCTATATTAGATCCATGACCTAGTCAAATTCTTAAATGGTTTGGTGGGTAAACACATTAAGTGGTATGAGTTTTAAAATACTGTACTAAGTTACCATTACAAATCCTTCCCAAGACTAATCAATATCTCCATAATTTTACCAATACCTAAACATACCAATGGATTCAATGATAAATTATGGAATCATTCTATATTTACATTTATTTTTTATTATTCACCTCTTAATATGATTATTTAAAATAGAGATGGTATTTTTATTGAGTATTCTTTTATCATTTCCAATCCATGATGAAATTCTGGTAGATAGTGTTTATGAGTTAATCATAAATGAGTTGTATGGTCCCCATAAGTTTTTGTTCTTGTTTAATACACTATTTATATTTTCACAATTTCACTACACTTATTTTCAAAATTAATGGAATACTACTATAATTTTTCAATTATTATTTATTCTATTTCATATTTGTAATTTTATGTAATTAAAATACTTCCCACTATTGTTTTGGAAAACCTTCTATGTAATTATACCCCAACATAAATAGATATACACATAAATAGTTTTCTAGGGGCCCTGATCGAATGGGTTCCTAAAAAAATCTTTTAATAGAGTCCACAACCAGAGATTATATTAGAAAAAATATTCCAAATTTAAAATATTAATGGAAATTAAAATATATTTTTTTGGAATTATGTAATTCATACAATGTATATATATAAATTTTTATAGGTCAAATACTAGTGGCTAAAATCACTTTTTACATCATTGTTTTTGAGTTTATCTCACCTAATGTATGAAATCTATTAGGTGAGGCTATTTCAATTGAATTACTCCAAAAAACAATCAAAGAGTAGTAATGAAAAACTCCCTCTCACTTGTATCACTAGATGAGACAATACCTTCCCTTTTGTATTTGATCCATGACTATACACTTATGCGCATAGGTGACCCACATTTAATACTAAAAACCACTATTGATAAATTTTTAGTGAGTAGTTTAACATAAAATCATGCCTATAAAATCTTAAAATGGGAAAAAATTAAGAGGATTTTTGATAATAATGAATTTATTCACCAATGTTTATATGGTTTAGGATAAATGGCTATTATTACTAATGATCACATTTTAAAATATCAAGGACCTTTGTCATTAACAATCAAATTAATATTCATCAATGATATTTTATCATATAAAAGTCTATAGATCACCACATAGGGTTAATATAGAGGACCGACCAAGATTTGAATTAAAGGTGGGAAAAAACAATCAAATGTGTATGAATGGATACCCACTCAAATGGTGATGATACAATAATATGAGGATCTCATAATTGTTATATAAAAAATGTTTACTATATATAAATAATGTAATAGAAAATGTCAATAAGAAATTTCATAAACTCATTGCATAGATTTAGTAACTAAATTAATATGTTTAAGTGGAGGCCTAAAAACAAGATGATCTCTAATTATAAATTAACCTATCATATCTTACAATGTATATTTAAATATATAAAAATATATATATTATTCTATAGTTTATTTTTTATTTACCTTTTATTTATTTTTAATCTATTATTGGGTTTTAATATTTTGTATTTCCTTATTTTTATTTTTCCAATTATAGAAAAAAAATTTCACCCTTATACTACCATAAATTTAATACACATTAATGTTTCTTAGACAATCAATTAATTATAATATGAGGAAATCAGTAATAGTAAAATCATAATATTTAACCCTATTTAAACAACATATAGAAATGGAATCGGAATATTATAACATATGTATACAAGAGTTGATACAGAAATAAAACTCAATCAAAAATCATCATGTTATATTCACAAGGACATATATTTGAAAAATATTAAATTAGAAAATATAACAACCAAAAATATTACGGAATTACCATGAGATAAAATAATGTAATGATGTATTTTCTCCTCAACATGAAAACTTTGATTGATATTTTCTTTTGGGATATATAGTTAATTTACCATATGTACGATCTCATATTTCTTAATAAGGTATGTTCTACTTAAGATTCAATTTAATCCCTTTATTGTGGTTAATTAAGTGCTTATCCAAGTCCTTAGGGAGGCTCACGGGTGTTCCAAGAGTTTTGGGAATTAAAAAAGAGATGGGGGGGGGGGGGTTATGGGTAGAACGCATGTTTTTTACATAGTTAGTGACAACTATGTAGACAGTATAAGAATCCATGTAGAAGGTGGTATTTTAGACAGTAGAATCTGCATGTTTTGCGCACGGTTTGAAAAACCTTATATGTAAAATGTGCGGCCCAGAAACATTTAAAAAAATTACAATTTTTTCACTTTGGTATTTTAAACCCCAATGTGGGATTTCCTCCCCATTATCCCCTCTTCCCCCCTGTGAACAAACCAAATCTCTCAACAGCTCTAAGAGATAGATCTACCTCATTTCTAAGGTATTTATTGTGTCGTTGGTTGGGGATCAATGATTCAGGTAAGGGTAATCCCATACTTGATTCTCTTTTTAGTTTAGGGTTTTTATCTTATTCTCATATCTTTATAAATATTTATAACCCTACACTTTGGGTGATATATGGGTAGAAGCCTCTTGGGTTGGTCGATGTGGAATCTAAGGGCCTGACTAAGAGTGTGATCACCCATGTAATCGAGGTAGGTGAACTACAAGTTATATCCCATGGTTTATTTGTGTATTTTTCTTCATGTGTGGTTTTGTTGTTGGATGTCTATTGGTATGTTTTTATCCACCTTATCTTTTTTAGGTAAATAGTTATTAATAATTAAAATAAAAACCCTCACGATCCCCATGGGATGCGTCGATGGTGATGAGACTAATCAATGGAAACCCATGGGGTGTGCAAACTTTCCCAGACCTAAGGATTTGTCTAGAACAAGTGATATTATTGTGTATTTATATATATGCCATGATAAACCTGTGGATGAGATTCATTGTGATGGAGTATAAGTTGGGTGATGCACCTAGTCTAAATAATAACTTATGGTAAATTTGGTTAACATGGAAGTGGTTTATATGGGTTTAACATTGTTATGATAAATGAATTTTGAATAGTGTTAGAATGTGTAAATGGGTTCACACATTATAATGATGAATGAATAAATGTGTTAAAATATGTAAATGATTAATGTTCATAATGGAATGGATTATGAGCCTGGTAATAAATCATAGTGAGTTAGGAATAATGAACAAATCCTAGTGATGTAGGCATAATGAATGAATACATAGTGAGATAAGCGAAAGAAAATGATTTTGGATAAATTGATAAATTATGTGAACTGTGGTAAATGTGTTAATGGGATAAGACATGGTATTAAATCTCATGAAATTGTTATAGATTATGATTTCCTTGAAAAATGGTTCTGATGTTGTGTTAATCGTTGATGGATATACATATATACATATATATATATATATAGCATGTGCACATGGCATGGTAGAGTGGGGTATTGACTTGAGGTTCTAGGCCCATGGGTCGAGTTGGACTGAGGCTCTAGACTCCACCGCTAATGAATGTGTTAGGGAAGAAGATTGTGGCTCTATTCCCATAACAGTTGCATCCTCCCAGACTGAGTTTCCTGGTGACGAAATAGTTTACAAGGGGAAGTTAGTCCTAGTGATATAGGATAATAGTTTTTTCATCATTCATGTGATTGTGTACATTATGCCCATGTAACTCGTTGTATTTCATGAGCCATTGAAAAATTCATTGGTAATGGTATGTAATGGGATGTTGGATGAAATTTTATGAAAATAAAATGGTGATAAATGTTGGTTATGTACCTAAACTGGTTAATTGAACTAAATATTTTATTTTAATTTAGTATTCATTTCACTTTTACAAGAACAATTTTTTATATAGTATATTTTTTAGACACTGTTGGTGGTGGCCCATTGGGCCGTACTCACCTCCTATTCAGGCTGCCAATGGGTACTTGATAAGACTTCATGTTTGCAGGCGAGGATAAGGGAATAGGGCCTCTCTAGCAAGTTGGTTTGGCATGGGTATACATGGAGTAGGACCAGAGCTTGGTGTCAGGACCATTTTGGTGATTTTGTAATTTGTCCCCTTTTTGGTCTTTGTTCAAATTTTCAATTGTAGCATGACATTGCATAATACTATTAGACTTGGTTGTACCCTGTTTCTGGGAATGGTTGATTATGAATTCTCTTGTATTATTGGTTATTATTCCTCTATCTTGTTAATTTTATATTATGGATTAATCTGATTAAAAGGGGGTACATCCCCCCCCCCAAATTTTCCTTTTGGACCCCCGATGTTGGTTGAAAACCATTGGCGTACAAGGAGGCATGCTTAAGGTCATGTAACCATTCGTCTCAAAGCGACGATTTAGTGGCTTCTAGGTCGTTGATATTTCAAAGGGGTATTAGAGGAGGTCTTTCTTATTCTTATCTAAAATCGTATTATTTAGGTTGGTAGATAGTAGTTTGGAGGTGCTGGGCCTAAGTAATGAGCTCGTTATTGGGAGTAGCTAATGCATTTATGATGGAAAACCCAAGTCACCCAAGGATTGAATTATTGTACTTGATTGTGAGATGTTACAATTGAAGATATTTCACCATCGTGTGATTCATATATTGTGTGATGTGATGGTTTTATGATATTTTTCATGTAGCCTAAATGGAATGGGGTCCTATATTCATGAATTATTTTAGGCACCTTGGAAGATAGGTGAAATGCATCATGATCGGCACACACGGGTTGGGTTTGTGAGGCATGGAAGATTAAATGTGCCATGCATCATGACAATTAAAAAGAGGAAAATTTCATATACAGAAAAATGAATGTGGGTGAAGATAAAATAAAGATAATTGATGATTAATGGAATATCTGTAATGAAGGTTTTTTAGCGAATTGATTTTTTTTGTAACATGTTGAGAGAGCCTTGTGGTGGAGTATGGTTGTTTACCCCTTGTGGACAATGGCCCATGAAAAGGATGGCCAGTTTGATGTTTTCAGAATATTTAGGCTCTATGGGATGGTGCATGTATGGTGGGATATTATGGTAGGAGAAGATACTTCTTGTTATGAATTTGTGAATTTTTTATGGTTTGTGTTATAAGCCTCATGTTTGGAAATGTACAGAAATGCCACTATGATGTCGAGCTCTGTTTGGACAATGAGAAGATATTGCTGGGAACACTCCTCTAGTAGAGGAGTAAGTGAATGTGGTGATACAGGAATGTTGAGAAAAGATGTTCTAAGATAACATGGCGTGTTTTATATAGATAATGGATCGGGACCCATGGCGGGTTACACTGAGTATGTTTGAGTTGACCAGAAAGTTTCAGCTACAGCACCCTCCGACCATTACCAAAGAGGGTGGACAAGAGGTAGCCGAGTTTTGGATAGAGCCATTCCAGATGATACTTGATCATCTAAAGACTTCTGTTGGGAAGTGAGTCAGGTTGGGAGTTCATATGTTGCAAAGACATGCCAACCATTTGTGGGACATCCTAGATTAGATTGAGAATGATGAGGTAATGTTGTGGAAAGATTTCCAAAAAATGTTTATGGAGCATTTTTACCTTTAGATTTGAGTTAATAGCGGTTTGTAGAGTTCATGAGCCTGACTCTAGGATTGATGTCAGTGATGGAGTATTCTAGGCACTTCACTAACTTGGGACTCATTATTCCAGCAATGGAATGGGATGAGGCATCAGTTACGAGGCATTTCATAGATGTGTTGAGACACAAGATTGGGTATCCGGTGAATATATTTTTCTTGAAGAGGACTAAAGAGGCAGTGGATCAATAGTTGATATCAAAAGGGAACCTGATAGGGGTTTTAGGTAGTAGGATTTTTGTTCCAACTGTGATGATATGAGATTTAGTTTTCATGTGCTGGAAGCATCATTTTTTATGTTTCTAGTTGGGAAAAAGTGTGAAAGGTGGTCATAAGAGAGGGTCATCCTCCCAGATGGTGATTAGGTGTTCTACTATCAGTCTGGGCGGTCGTGGCACATGCATGGAATGTTTCTTCAACCTCTTGTCAAGTGACGGATGATAAGAAGATTGGAGGAACTTATAGAGGTTTTGCATGAACCCTCAATAGGTGACCATGAATGTTGGGGACATGCAGATGCTTGGAAAAGTCAAGGGATAAGTAACTCCATATTAGGAAGGCAGTTGGAGCACCACGAGCCATAATGAAAGTGGCAATGGATGTGGAACACTAGGGAAGGATCCCCCACATTAGTTGGGAAGTGCAGTGCTTGGAACACAGGTTGTAGCCCAGGGTAGAGTGGTAGGTCAGCTTCATGTAGTTTAGTCGGCACCTTGTGATAGTGAGGTTGGGCCACATACTATTAGAGGAATGATCATTGTAGCTTCTATGCATTCTAGTGAATTGTTAGACATTGGTTCCATAAAATAGTTTATCTCTCCTCCACTTGTGGTAGCAATTGGGTTTCTTATAGAGAATGTGTGAGAGGTTATGTCGATTGACACTCTGTTGGGGATGGAAAATAATGATACCCGGCAACGTAAGGGGTGTTCTATAGAAGTTGGTGGGGATCAATTCTTGTGGGATTTGTTCATTTTTGATATGTTGGGATTTGACCTGATCTTGGATATGGATTGGTTGGTGTTGAATTAGGAATACATAGACTGTTAATATCGCACAATATCATTCATATCACATGAGGGTGATTCTTATGTCCATCGTGGAGAGTGGTATGTTCGAGCAGGTCATACAGGATAGTATAGTCAGCAATTGGGTTTGACCATGGCTAATTATCTTGTCTTGTGCTTGATTATGAATAATGGAAATATTCTTTTTTCCTTCCAGTAGTCGATTGGTTTCAAGATGTGTTTCCTGGGGATTTCTCAGGGTTCCCACCCAAGAGGGATGCGGGGTTCACGATTGAGTCTCCTCCGGTAGCCGATGTAGTTTCTATTCCATCGTAATTAATGGAACCAACAAA
Source organism: Viscum album (assembly GCA_963277665.1). Classification (NCBI taxonomy): domain Eukaryota; kingdom Viridiplantae; phylum Streptophyta; class Magnoliopsida; order Santalales; family Viscaceae; genus Viscum; species Viscum album. The sequence goes on along the minus strand of OY728147.1, from coordinate 1,466,041,350 downwards.
ACACTTGTAGTTAATGTTTCATCATGAGGAGATCGAGAATAACTGGTTCATACTTCCTAGCACATCACCATGGGGATATCTTATGTTTTTTTCAAATAAGGATGATAGGTTGTTAAGGCTGTGTGTGGATTATTGGAAGTTAAATCAAATGATAGTGAAAAAATGGTACCCTCTTCGTACAATCATTGACCTGTTTGACTAGATGAAGGGTGCATTATTGTTTTCTAATATTGATCTATAATGGGGTTATCACTAGTTATGTGTGAGTCCTGATGTACTGCTGACATATCTCAAGAGTCTCTATGGGTTGTTTGAGTTTGTGTTGATGCCTTTTGGCATGACCAAAGCACATTCTATGTTCATGGAATTGATGAAACAAATCATTCATACTTATATGGATTAGTTTGTGGTTGTATTTGTTAAAAGAATCTTGCTGTAAACAAAAACTCATGACAATCGTGCCCAACATATTGATATCATTCTGAGTACACTAAGACTTAATTGCCTATTTTCCAAGCTGTCAGAGTGTCAATTCTGGATTAGAGAAGGGAATTTTCTGGGTCACGTCATCACTATGGTAGGTGTGTTGGGGATCCAGGGAATGTGGAGGCTGTTGTGGCTTGGGAGCATCCCAAGAGTGTTTCATATGTTCAAAGGTTTTTGGGTTTGGCTGGGTATTACCATAGGTTCATCTTGGATTTCATTTTCTTAGAAGCACCTCTGTCAGGCTCGACCATGGAGAAAATCTAGTTTGAGTGGACTGAGTCTTGTGAGAATTCCTTTCAAGAGATAAAAAAGTGATTGACGGTCACACAAATCGTGATCTTACTATAGCCGGGTTGGAAGAATGTCCTATTTTTTATGCATCTAGTATTGGGCTAGGGGCTGTGTTGATGCCAGATGAGTGGGTTGTGGGTTATGGGTTGAGGCAATTAAGACCCCATGAGAAGAATTATCACAATCAGGATCTTGAGATGGCATCAGTATTGTATTCTTTATATTGCTGGATGAACTACTTGTTGGGGGAATGGTTCATGGTGTATACCAATCCCAACAGTCTAATATATATCTTTTAGCAGTGGGATTTGAATCTTTAGTAGTGAATATGGGTTGGTTATCTCTAGTATTTAGACAATGAGATGGTATATTCACGCTGGAATGGGAAAAGTTTTGTTAATGCTTTGAGTAAGAAGTCTCAGAACGAGGTTGACCTGGAATGAATCACTGAGTGGAAGGTGATGGTTATTTTCATGGAGATGCACATAGAGGTGTGTGATGAAAATGTTCAGAAGACTCTCACTTCTTTATCGATTGAGTCGAACCTATTGAGTTGAATTAGCTAAATTCATTTCGACAATCCTTATTGTTTGGCCCTAGAAGTAATACATAATGGTGAGGATCCACCTTCAGGTTGGGCCGTTAGTATTGACAGTGTTGTTTGTGTTCATGGTCCTGTGGTTGTGCTAGTATACATGTAGGAAGAGTTGTTGTGGGAGTTCCATGCATCAAAATGGGCAGTGCATCCTTGTTTGAAAAAGACGTATCATGATCTCCATAGGCAGTTTGGGTGGCCAGGAATGAAAAAACAAGCTTCATAATTTGTGAAATGGTTCCTTACCTGTTAGTAATTGAAGGACGAGAAACAACGCCTTAGTGGATTGTTACATCTAGTTCTCATTCAAGAATGGATGTGGGATGATGTAAATATGGATTTTCATTGTGTATTCTAAGGATGCATCAGAATAATGATGAAATATGGGTGATTGTGGATCATCTAATGAAATTGGATCACTTCATACCAATTTAGGAGTCTTACACTGTTGATTTGTTTGGTGAGTAGTATTTTCGAGAAATATAACGGGTTCCTGGAAGAACACTAACACTAGTTTCATATCATGATCCCAGTTCACATCACAGTCCTGGAAAGGGTTGCAGAAGGATCTTGGTACACATGTTCTCTTGAGTATGGGCTTCCACCAACAGAAAGATGGGCCTTTAGATCGTAGATTCCAAGTGTTAGAAGACATTTGGAGGTTGTGTCTTGGATTTCTGTGGTTTCTAGGAAAATATCCTATCTATTTTTTAATTTGCCTACAAAAATAGTTTTCAGTCTACAATTCAGATGGAACCATTTGGGGCACTCTATGGGAGCCCGGGTAGATCTCTATTGTGTAGGATAATAGCCAGAAAATATGAGATGTTGGGACCTATTCTCAGGAAGGACACATAAGAGAAAGTTGAGTTGATTCAGAAATGTAGGAAAATAGATCATAGTGGGTTGAAACTGTATGTAGATCAGAGGCATAGAACTCTTGAGTTCAAGGTGGGTGATAGTGTGTTCTTTCATGTGTCGCCAAGGTTGGGTCTCTGGTGGATTGAAATGTAGGGAATTCTAGAACCCAGGTTTGTGGGGTCACTTGAGATTGTAGAAAGGATCGAGCCAAAGGCATACTGATTTGATCTTGAATAACATTATATCAGGATGGATGATGTTTTTCATGTGTCACATCTTTGGCAGTATCACCCTGACCAAACTCACATTGTTGATGTTGAGGATGTTGAGCTTAAGGATGATGCGTCCTTTGAGGAGAATCTAGTTTGTGTGGGGGATCGTAGTGAGAATGTCTGTTGGGGAAAGGTTGTGTGATTAGTGCAAGTACAATGGCATCATGGGAAAGTTCTAGAAAAAAATTTGGAGCAGGAATCAAATATACGGGGTAAGTGGACCGATCTCTTTTCCATGGAAGTGTAATAATGATTTCAATCTCACCTCAAGGACGATCCGTTATAAGGTGGGGAGGTTGTAAGATCCCAGATCTCTCCTTAAGGTATGTACTACATAAATTTCATTTTAATCCCATTATTTTGGTTAATTAAGTGCTTACCCAAGTCCTTAATGATTATGGGGGTCTTCCAAGGGTTCGGGGCCCGAAAAAGGAGAAAAAGGGGTGGGGGGTTCTATATAGGCTGCACTGTTTGCACATGGTTATTTATAATGGTGCGGATGACCCATGAAATTATTTAAGAGGTGGGATTTTGGACCATGTAATCCTCACTATATTCAACCGGTTTGGAAACCGTGTAGGTAAACATTGCATCCTAGAAACATATAAAACAATTAGAATTTTTCCACACCAGGGTTTTAAACCCCAACTTGGTATTCCTCCCCATTCTCCACCTAATCATCCAGTAATAAAAAAAATATCCCAAGAGATCCAAGATTTCGATATCCCACATTTCTATGGTGTTTTTTGTTTCGTTGGTTGCAGATCGAAGATCAAGGTAAGGCTAATCCAATCCATGTTTCTCTTTTGCGTTTAAGGTTTGTATCTTCTTCTTATCGCTTTTAGAATCTGTAAAACCATACTGTTTTGGGTGAGATCTTGGTTGGGTCATTAAGGATTGATTGAAGCAGAATCTAAGAGCCTGAAAAAGAGTGTGTTCACCCACCGAATTGAGGTAGTTGGTCTACAAGTTATGTCACATGGTTTATTTGTATATTTGTTCTTGTGTGGTTTTCTACTTGGGTGTATCATAGTATTTTTTGGTCACCCCTAGCATGTTTAGGTAAAATAGTTATAAGGAAGGTAAATTAAACCCTCACAATCCCCATGGGATACATTGAGGGTGATGAGACTATTTTCTGCCCACCCATGGGGTGTGCTGACTTTCCCAGAACTAGGTATTTGTTGACAACAAGTAAGAATATTGTGTATTTATGTAGAGACCTTAATAAACATGTTGATGTGATTGATTGTGTTGGATTAGAAGCTAAGTGATTCACCTTGGCATTATAATATTCTACATTATATTGGGTTAACATTTATGTGGTTTATATGGGTTGAACATGGTTATGCTATATGAATTGTGAATAGTTTTGGAATGTGTAAATGGGTTGACACTTTTGAGTGATGAATGGATAAATGGTTTAATATGTGGAAATGATTAAAGGCCATAATGAAATGGATTATGAGCCTAGTAATGATGCCTAGTGAGTTAGGAATAATGAAAAAATCTTAGTGATATTGGCAAAATTAATGAATTGTTAGTGAGATAAGCATAATAAAATGGATTTGGGCTAAATGGATAAATGGTGTGAAATGTTATAAATGTGTTAATGGGTTAATTCATGTTATTAACTCTCATATTATTTTTGTCGTTTATGTTTACTATGTAAAATGGTTGTGATGTTCTATAAATGGTTAATGGACAGACATACATACATACATATTCACATATATATATATATATATATCATGTGCACATGGATTTATTGATTGGGGTATTGACATGAGGTTTTATGTCCACATGCTGAGATTTACTGAAGATTTAAACTCCACCCATAATGCATAGGTTATGGAAGAAGTCTAAGGCTCTATTCCTTTAATGGTTGCATCCACCTAGACCAAGGATTCGTGGTGAGGATATGGTTTACAAGAGGAAGTTAGTTCTAGTGAGGTAGGATAACGATGTGTTTTTCTCATGCATGTCATTGTGTACTTTAATCCCATGTATCTTGTTGTATTTTATGAACCCATGAAAAATTCATTGGCAATGGTGTGTAATGGAAAATGAGATGAAATTGTATGAAAATGAAATGGTAATAAAGGTAGGTAATGGACCTAAATTGGTTAAAGGCACTCAATGTTTTCTTGACATTTATTATTCATTTCCCATTTTCATTACCAATTGTTTATACCAGATATTTTGTGGACACAGTTGGAGGGTGACTACTGATTTTTACTCACACCCTACTCGGGCTGTCATTGGTTACCCTAGAAGACTTCATGGTTTTAGGTCAGGAGAATGGAAATGAACCTTCATAGAGAGTTGGGTTGGAATGGGTATACGTGGAGGAGGACCCGAGCTATGTGTTAGGACCATTTTTTGGGGATTTTGCAGTTTGTTCTCTTTTTGGTCTTTGTTCACTTTTTCACTTGTAACATGACATGGAGTATTTACTATTGTACATGGTTCTACCTCGTTTTGGGGAATAGCTATTTATGCATTCTCTTGTATTATTGGTTACAATTCCATTGTCTTGTTTATCTTCTATTCTAGCTTACTCTAATAAAAATGGTGTATAGTATTCCCAAATGACCTTTTGGACCCCCGCTGCAAGTTGAAAACCATTGGAATATAGGGTGGTGTGCTTAAAGTCTTGTAACCACGTTTCTTGGAGCACTAGTTTAGAATAATCTATCTTGGGGATGTTACACCATCAATAAAAGCCATGGTTATTCTATTTTTAAATGAGAGATAAAATGACCCAGCATAATGAAAACTATAAAGTGGGGTTTTTATAAGAATTTCAATGATAAAAAATGGCCAATTAGTATAAAATTATATCCTTATATATTCTTTATAAATCATCAAAACACATATATATAAATATATATATAATGAAAATGGTGTTCTGTATTATTCATAGGTTGGTATACCAATTGAGCATAGACTTTTTTAGGGAAAAATTATGGCCCCTATATGCTTTATGAGTTTTCATTTTAGTTCCATATTTTTTCTATGAATTTAAATGGTAGAGGTTTAGTGGATTATTTCATTATTTCTGTTTAGGCCACTAATTTTGGTTTTCAACATGAAAGGATTTGCGAAATTTTCATTCAATTAAATTTTATGAAATTTTTTGCTATGCAAAGTATATACCTTTAGTGTGGTGTATCAACTTTTTCCTAGGACTATATTGGATATTCGTCATCCTATTAAGTTCCATGTATATTTGAAATTGTAATTTATTATTTTGTATGCTGGACTAATGATGTTACAGTTTAATGTTGGAAATATATTTTTCAAAACATACAATGTTTCATCATTGTACAACATTGAAAATGTGGATATTGTGTTAGAACACATAGAACTAAAATAAAGATGAGGTAGTCTATATTCTTATGATGGAAAATTTTTAATCAGAGGTGAAATGAGTGTGGTAGAATATTGGTATAAATGAATACGGGCAGAGTTACTTGAAAATTATTCCCGCATTGATTAAAGCAATGTACGATATGTAGGACGAGGTTACATGCCTAACATTTAGGCAAGATTAACTTGATGAGAATGATTTTTGGACTATATAATTATAGAAAACATTAGTAAAATTTTTATGCAGTTTTTGGTCATAAATCACGGACTACAAGTGTATTATCACCGTTTAAAAAGGATTTATAATTAAGTAAACCATTACATGTGTTATTTGAAATTATAGGTGATAATACATAAAATTTATGATGATGATGAAAAAAATAAATATGAATATCAGGTTTCAATGTAGCATCAGTTAGTAAATATAATGTAATGTTATCTTCTCCTCTGGTTGAAAAAATTCATTTTAATGATTATATATGGGATGCATACGAAGTTTGTAAATATTTAAAAAGAATTGGGGGATTTTGTAATCTACTACCTTCATTACTAAAAATGATTAATTATTTATGGTCATATAAATTATTCATGTACATATCATAAATATTTTGATGAGAATATCTAAATGGTGATTAGAACCCTCTACGTAAAAAATTTCCATGATTTTGGTCAATATGGCTCACTTAGGATGGAGTATAAGTGGATAAATATTCATATACAAGGTTATTATAGATGGTTCATATATTATAATGTATCTGGTAAAAAATAAATTAATATAATATAGTTTATATAAAATTTCACTCTATAGATCTGGTTCATGAATAATGAAAATTACTATGGATTCATCACAATACAAATTTAATGTTGGATAAGTCAATATTAATAGAGGGGTCCAAACAATTGAATTTTATAGAGCTTGATATAAATATTTGTAACTAATAGGCCTTTTTCTTATGACTCCCGATCTTACTATATATCAATATATATAAAAATAAAGATTCTCATAGTTATCAAATGTAGTATTAGAATTTTTCACAATAACATATGGAAACAAATGGAAAAACCAACATGAAATGAAATACTTACATTTTATTGAGGTGGAAAAAATGGGAAATAAATATAATTATTATTTTGTTTGACTAGCTGGAAAAGGATGACACTATGTGAACGTAAAAAATTGGAATCAACACACATGTAGTTCTTAAAAGTCTTCTTCATTGATCTAGGAAATGTATATGTTACATGTTAGTGAAATTAAAGAAAATCCTAGTGTTATATAGAAATATACGTTATTTGAATGTGGTATCAAAACAAATATAAAATAAAATTATTTTATCCAAATTCATGGATAAAATAAAAACCATTATGGATGAGGTGAAGGTCCAATCATTATGGTGGATTCCGATTTAAAGGGGGAAATGTTCATGGATTAGTTATAGATGGTTATAATGTATTTCACTATGAATCTTAAATGAATATATATCAATATGTAAGAATATTTTGTCAAAGAAAATTTATTTACAATATTGGATCATAAGAAAAATAATCTCTATTTCCATTTTGAGGATATGATATATAGGTTTATATATATATATTTACAACATATTGAGAATATAAAAAATCTGATGTGAATGTAGAGATACTAAATTAGGGTATTTTTATGATATATTATTTTTCATGGTTAATGATATGTAATCATGACATCATATCATAACCATTATAATAGGAATAAATAAATATATATTTCAAAAAAAATATTACTATATAAATATAGATCAAATTCATGGGAAATGAGAAACAAGCCCATCATGATATTGGTCCATTGGGTAATTCCCATAATGAATGATAAGAATTTTAAAACACTTTAATTATAAGATGACTAAAATACAAAATAATTGGTTTTAAACAAAGGATGATAACAATAAGAATTACTCAATTTGTTGAAGATGAATGATAATCAAGCCACTATTAGTTTTTAAAATTATCCTTTACATAGATCTTGATCATGTGCACTGAAAATAAAAAATTATCCTATTACATTGTAATTCTATGGAATGAAAATCCAAATGCGAATCAAGAAGTTCAGAACAAAATAAATAATTCCATTAAATGGTGGTGAACATATAATCCTAACTTAGTTTAATGTATAATGAACAAATAATGTTGGATGTTTACAATATACTGACCTAAACCTTTTACACATATCATTACATGATTTTATGCATTTTGAAGCATCATATTACAAGCTAAAGATCATAAATTCTAGTATCTTGGAAGACTAGGTACTTAAAACATAAAACATGGGACTAAATAAAAAATTTATTTATTTAGTGTTAATAAATTTATTCTAACATCCATTGTGCTCATACATATTAATAGGATAACCTATGGATAACATAAAAAAGGGTAAAGCTAAAAGCCTAGTATGGGAATTAAAAAAATAACAAAGCATTATCATATGAGTTAGAGGGCATGGAATAATGATATAAGAAGGAATATAACATGTGAAATCTTAACATATAATCTAGGGATTATATAAACATGGATTTATAATAATGTGACTATAATATAAATCTTGACTTTAGCATGAGTAAATTTTCATTGCACATAGAGGATCACAAGTCAAGGTTAACTAGCAGGACAATTGCCCATGGTAGCCCGAGTCATGGATAACCACCAAGACCATTGCACCACACTTCTCATGAGACTCCACTATACACAATGCATTATATATCTATCTAGTATCACCCAACAAAACATGTTCATGAATATTATTTCCACATATATAACCATACATAATCCATCACATAGAAACATAATAATATGCATGGAATGAAATTCGTATCATAATTGTGTTATTAAGCATAACGAATGGGCATATCATACAACTGTCCATGAATGAAATGAATAAAAAACACAATTAAATTTAAAGATAAAATAGTCATATATAATGGTAAGTGATATAATAAAATTTAAATATTTAAGAAGACTATCTACTAAATTTTTGTATTAAATAATATTTGTAATGTTTTATAGAAAATTAATAATGTGAATTAAGAATTGAAAAGAGAATAATTTTTTATATAAAACCCGAAGTGAACCAAAATGGTTTTAATAATAGAAATACTAGTTTTATAAAAACAATGGTTTCCTAAAACAGATGATAAATTTCACTTGAATTTGGGTAGGAATTCAAGAAGTTCACTTAAAACGGGTTTTCTTATCAGGATGTATTGAGGATCAAACCACCTAAAACATGCATATCCCAAAAAGAGAATAATTAATTTATCTTAATTTATGTGTATGGAGAATATAAAATTTAGAATATGTTCATAAAATGAATAGATAACTTCATTTGTGTATAAAATAATTATAGAACAACACAAAAGAATAATGAAAGATCGAGTACAATCCCTTACCTTATGTCTGATGCATTCATTCACTTGATCCTAATATCCAAGACACCAAAATTAAATTAATTAATTAATATTTATATAACCTATTATTCATGTAATTGATTTATTATATCCTTATTATGTTCATTCATGTCCTTTTTTGATGGGTTAACAGGTTTAATTCCATAGTGTGGGAGTGTTTGTTTCATTGGTTTTCATGATTGGGTTACTTATATACATGTAAGGATAAAGATATAAGATGAGAATTGTTGTCCATAATTGAAGTAATATTTTATTATAAAACATCCAAAAGATTACATTGTTCATAAAATCCATTTGATATTTTGAGTGTAGATGAATCATTATATAAAACTATAATGATTACCCATTTGGGTAAATGGAATATTTTTTATCACATCAAAAGAATTTTACATTATAAATTAATATTATTTGTACAATGATTTAAAAATCTCAAATTACACAAAATAAAGAAATTATAGTCTTGTTTTACCGTTAAATTTTTTTCATGACCCTAATTTAATATGGTAATAGAAATCGAAAACTTCTCGTCCTTGAATGTGATAAATTAACACATCTTGGATGGTGTTTCCATTTCTTGTATTAGTGGAGGGGAAAGGCGATATGATATTGAATTATTACATTATCCTAAAATAATTATAGAAAATATATTTTACTAAATTTATCATAAAATTTGGATGAAAGGTGATGAGGAAAGAAAAATAAAGAAAGGAACTTGAATGAAAATAAATGAAATGAAAAGAGGAGTTTACCTCTAGAATATAACTTCCTTGAGAAGCCCTTTAGAGGTTATAATTATGTCTTATGAAGAGACCAAGGGATTATAGACATGTGATAGGAGATTATTGGGAGATTTTAGTAGAATTTACAACATAAAAAATGCTTTATATAAGTGAAGAGAGTAGTTAAAGAGGAGTGGTATTTATAGTGGATGAGAGGAGGGGTTTCCCATTATTTTAATAATTATTATAATATTTTTATCAAGACTATGAATAGTATTGTTTATTGTGAAAAAAAAATATTAATACATACATGTGATTGAGAACCAATGGACATTTACATCATCCATTACTCACGCATGATGTAGAAATTTAGGATTCATCACTAATCATAAATTATGATATTTTACAATTGATAAAAAATTAAATTATTTCCGAAAAATCCAAAAAAATATCCATTACCATTTATCAATGTGTCGAATCTATAAGGGAACTCTGTTTTAAGAAAATAATATTCTATATATGGGATGTTTAATTTTTAAATAAAATAATGGTTTACTTTCAAAATAATTTTTTAAAAATTATAACTAATTTTATAATACCTTAAAAATTAATTAATATATCATAATTTTATCCTATAATAATAATAAATAAAAAAGTTAATTTATTAATAAATTTTATTACAATACATTTTCTTTTTTAATGATTAAATTATTCATAATTTTTTAGATAAATTTTTGTGACTTATAAAAATACCAAAACTATCATAATGTCACTTATAAGATGGATAAATTTTATTTATGAGTTAATTGGTAAGTTTTATATTTAGATAGGTGATTTAATATTCATAAGGGTAATATTACTATTCATAAGGGCATCATTACTATTGATAAGGTTCGGTTATTATCCATCTCAAATTAAGTTTATCTTATTGGACTCCAAATATCTTACAGATCACAACTGTGTATGTAATATTTTCAAAGATCAAATAACAGGAGTGAAAATATTATGTTTAATGTTCACATGAAACATATTAGTTCATTTTCTTTTGTGATTTCAAGTTATTACATGAAAAAAATATAATAATTAAATTTCCACTGATTAAGATTTGGGTTGTTACATTATTCCACCATATTAAAGTTCACCCTTGAAATTTCATTTTACATTCTAAGCCAAAAACATGTCCGAGTACTTTTACATCATTGCCTCCACCAATTCCCAGGTATCCTGTTCATACTTATGGTTCTAAAATATTAAATTTACCAAAGGAGTAGCCTTGTTTTTTATATCTTTATCTGTATTATCCATGGTCTTTATTGGATTCTCCATGTAAGAAAGATCATTCTCCAACTACCACACCTCTGAAGACAATAGTTGTTAATGATATGGTATGTACTTTCATAAGAGGGATACATTGATGAAATTATACAAATTAGAAATGGTGGATGGATGTGCTAGACTATTAACCACAACTCCATCAAGATCAAGAATCTCAAAGTGGCCGGTGTACATGGGATATAGCTTTCTTTTCTTCCCCAACATCATGACCTTTTTCCATGTAGATATGTAGTGGAATACATTATCTTTGAACTCAAGGTCTCAAAAATGATTTTCCGCATAATTCATCTGTTAACATTGGGATGCCTTGATGTGATGATGAATGGTTTTCATGTTCTCTACCATTTCATCGACAAATTATGTCCATGAATCTTACACTCATCGACTTCATCCCAACATGTTTTTGTTTTTCACATTTTCAAATAAAGGGATTAATATAGTTCCTTTCAGATACTGTACTAGAAACTTTTGTTGTAGGAGAATTCATCCAGTGGAAGATGATTCTCCCACCCTCCTTTTGAGTCCATAAAAATTTCTCTAAACATTTCTTCATGTGCTTAAATAGTTCAATCATATTGGACAATATTTTGAGGTTGGTAGGACATATAGATGTTTAGTTTAGTTCTTAGATCATGTGGAAGTGTTTTTCTAGAACATTGAGGTTGATCATAGATCTCTATCTGATAAAATAGATAGTGGTACTGTCACACCCTGACCGCGGATGCTCTTGTTTTTAATCTTTTCATTGTCCCGGTTTGAATTTTTCTTTGTTTAATTGTGTTGGCGGATTTTGCGTCGGTGCGCGGTCACCGCATGGTTAGCGGTGATGTTGCGTTCGTCCCGGGTGACCACGTGTTCGCCCGATGTTTAAATATTAATTTTTTTTATGTTCACAATTAATATAATTAGTAGTAATAAGTTTTTATAAATATTATTATTATTATTTTATAATTAGGAATGTTAAAGTATTATTATTATTATTGTTAGGATATTATTATTATTATTATTGTAAATTATTTTTATCTTTATAAAGTATTATTATTATTATCATGATTTTATTTCTGTGGATTTAATTATTCTATAAATATTATTATTATTATTTTATTATTACTATTATTATTATTATTGTGTTAATAAAATGAAAAATGAGAAATTAAACCCCCCCCAAACCCTAGCTCTACCTGGCACCCCCCTCCTTCCCTTTTGCGAGAGCCGCCCCCAGCCCATTCTGCACACCGCGCCGACCACCCCTCCCTGCTTTGTCGTCATCCCGGCCTCCCCATCCGATGCTCCCTGTCGCACCTCTCGGATCCTGCCTCTGGTCGTGCGTCGCGCCACCCCCTCTCCTCCCGTCCCGGTTGCTGCCCCACTGACCCCTTCTCCCAATTCCGCCACTCCCTCAGGCCGCCAGCCTCCTCCTCTCCTTGTCGCGACCACCGCCACCCTCCCGTCCAGTCTACTCGCACCACCCCGCAACCCCCATTTATTCTCCAGACCGCGCAACCCTCCTCTGGCCAACGTGAACTACACCGATGCCATCCGTCCACATTGCACCGGACCCGTCGCACCCCTTCTTGACCGGCCCAACCTTCCCCCACGGATGATTCCCCTCTCGGTAAGCTCCTCTCCGCTTTCACCTTGTGTTTTGGTTATTACTTTTGGGATTTTAGATTTTCAGTGGGTATGTAGTTCATGTTATGGTTTAATCATGCCATTTTTGGATGAATCATGGATTTTTAGGGTTCGCTTGTGATGTTTTTGGTGTGCGATTGAAGTTTCACCTAGAGTGTTGGAGTTTTTGACACAAATGGTAGGTGAATTCACGTGTTTCCTTTTCAAAGGAATCTATTGATGCTTGAATTATTTTAAATAAGTTTTATTACACGATTCTCATGTTTATTATAGCTTTGCGTAGCTTATTTTGGTGTTTCAGAATTGTTAGTTTTTTTTCAAAATTATGTTTTGAAGAAATTATATTTTAGGCCAATGTAGTTGTACACTAGATGTTATTTTACACATTTTATTGTTTATATAGTGACCTACGGTAGTGTTTTCTTGATGAAATATTTTATTAAAAACAAAATTTAGGTTGCTCCTCTATTTATGCACCTGTTTACGCTTTTCCAACTAGGTTGGAACTAAATGCCTATATTTTCCATTGTTATCGTTGGTTGATTTTAGTGGTGTTATTTTTTTGTAAAAAAATCATTCTTCGATCTTATTATCCTGTGTTGGTTGTTTTTATTAAATTTAGTGTTTACTTGGAAATGATTTCGCGTCTCTTTGCAGCTTCGATGCACCATTAGATGTTGACATATCCATTGGTTCACTATGTGCACACATAGATGTGCCCTCAAATGAAGATGGTGTTTTCAATTGTTATTTTTCTCAAAATATCGATTTTCTAAATTGTTCTTGGTTTAAAAATGTTTTGGCACCTTCATGTGACACATTAAATTAGTTTGAAAAGGAATCTACGAAGATATGCTGGTTTGGCCTTTTTTTTATTTTAAATACAAAAGTGGTGTTTAGATTTTAAAAAAAATATATTGTAAAATATTCATGTAAAACCATTTGATTTTGTAAAACTGAGTGCTCAGTTTAGAACATCAGGTATTTTATAAAGCGGGTTTCATATTTAAATGAAGTGACGGCCCGGTTGGCACTTTAGTGGATGTGGAATGACTATTTATGTATATATATATATATATGGGGCACTCTTATCTAGGGTAACCCTTCTGGGTGAACACATAGGAAGTGTCCGTGTTTGGGGTAGGAAAATGCGGTGAGATGAGTCACGCGTGCGAGGGCCTCCTACATACACATTGATGTAACCACCATGGGTTCCTGGACATTTTTAGTTGATCGAGTGACAGTTGCTTACTAACCCCGATTAGACGGGTTGGTACCCACAGGTAGAGTTAGAGTCCATATGGGAAGTGCCGCTGATTTTATCATGAGGGAGATCAGTTAGTTATAGACTATGGGGCTTCACCATATGTCGGTAGGTGGTTTTGAACCGATCACATTCAGGGGTCTTCTAGGGATGTTTAGTATCACCCATGGTTACTAGTTTTCCTTGATTATTTCATTTCAGTTATCCTTTACATCTTATACTGATATCTTTGTCTTTTAGCACTACTTGATCTCCCTGTTGGTTTATTCACTTTCTATTGCACTAGTTTATTCCAGTGTGTTTTGTTTACTTTCTTCCTTGTTAGACAGATATGAATATTTTTACCTAGATTTTGTTTATGAAATGACAAATGGTTTTGGAAATGCTATGTATCATGTGTTTTATTTCTTTAAATGAAAGGAAAAATATATGGACTGTTTTAAAAAGTAAAATGTCTACCTTTACAATTGTATTTCAATCTGGTGTCAACAGATTGCTTGGGAAAGGAAACTTTTGGATTCAGTGGTTTACTTTGGCATTCCTACTGGGAATTTTTTATGCTCACGCCTATTTTATCATTTCAGTTGTAGGTTTTCCCTTGCTCAGGTTTTTCTGGTTTGAGTCACTCAGTGTTGGAGTGTGGTTTCTCTTTAGTTGGGTGGTGACCTGATATGTCACATGGAGGTACGTTTGGTAGTGTCACTTTTATTTATTTTTCGCTGTTAGTGTTTATTTGTTCTGTTTAGTTTGTATTTTTCCTCGATCCTGCATTTTTTTGGGGCTTAAATAATTTCCAATGATCATATTTTTATGCCCGACACTAGTTGCCATCCCAGGGGGATCAGGAATGCCCCTCCGGACTTTCCGCGAGCCGGCTCAGGTGACCTGTTCAGGTTCGAACTCGGTCTGGTTCGTGCCAAAATGGTATTAGAGCCGGTTCAAGTTCTTGTTATTTGGATTGTTCGGTAGAAGGATATTAGGACTATCGGAACTCGAGAGGTAGGTGCAGGAATAGCGTCGCGAACTCTTTCTCACACTGATCCTCGAGTTACCAGGGGTAGTCCAAAAATTGTGTATTTTGACCTCGTTTGGGATTAAAGAATGAAAAAGGAGACGAGCCAGTGTCACATTGCGATTTCACATGGAGTTGTGACCCATGTGGAGTCCGAGTACAGGGTTTAAGATCCTTATAGATATTGATGCTTACTTGGGGCGTGTCTCTCTACCATGTCTTCTGGTTAAGCGTAACTGCTAGTTCCTCATTCTGGTGATTCTTTGTAAGTTGTACTATGTTTGTTTCTAGTTGGTGTGAGCGTGTTTTTGAAAATTAAATGATAATATTGAAATAGAAGTGTTTTCTTTAAAATGGGTTTAAATTGGTAAATGGATTTTTGAAATTTAAAGTGTTCTGGTTTCAAAACCAGGTGTTTTCTTGGAATTGGAATGGAAATGGTTTGGGTACAACCTTAGTTGTCCTTTATGAATGTTTTCACATGTGGGAGTATGTGCATGGAATGTGAGTTTTGACATGCATTGATGAAAGCAGATGAAGACATGTGCAACGGTTCATGGGATTACTGGTGTGTGTACATGGAACTAAAGGCTTTATCTTGCTTCTATAAAGTTATTTTAAAAAGGGGATTTTTTGGGTTATGTTTTTATTTGTTTGGTTTTGAGCCGGTTATTCTGGCTCAGGATGCTACCTTTAATTATACATTGATTTCATATTGGTCTTGGCTATGTGTTTTACATGTTGTTCATAGAATGCCTCCCAGAAAGGTCCCCAAGGATTCTGATACGTCCTGCCCAGTTTTAGGTCCTTCTCGGACATTTCATGTTCTTCATGGTGATCAGGGTCCGTTAAAGGCAGTAGAATGGCTGGAGGAAGTGGAGCATATCTTTAGAACATTGGGAACTCCCGATACTGTTAGGGTTCATGCTGTTATGGGATTGTTTGTAGTTCCAGCTCTTGACCAGTGGAAGGTGGTTTCCCCACCATCAACACAAGTTGAAATGACCTGGGATGTCTTTAAAACCATCTTCGTCCAAGGACTTATACTTGAATAAGTTAAGGAAAAGAAAAAGGGAGAGATCGTGCATATTCCACAAGGTCAATAGACTGTGAAATCATATTATTGACCATTTAATTGAACTGATTGCATTTTCTCCAGAGGTGGCGTCGCATGAGCTCATGAAGGCCTCTCTTTTTACCGGGGGTCACCATCCAGAAATCAAGGAGTGGTTCCTCCATCCGAAAGACCATAGTTTCGAGAAGCTGGTAGAGGAAGTGTTTTTAGCTAAGTTGGTTTCCGGAGCAAAGGTGGTTGGCAGTACAATGTGCCCAGTTGTACGTGGGGTTTCTCTATCTGGCGAGGAATGGATTCTAGAGAAACCCGTTCCTAAGGAGTTATCTCCTTTGGTCCCAGATCCTGATTCGTCAGATCTTACAATGGTATGCTATCAGTGTGGTCGTTTCAGAAATTTAAAGCTATATTTTCGCAACCCTCCGAAGACGTGTCATCTTTGCGGCTGTCTGGGTCATTTGGAGAAGTTTTGCAGGATGCGTCGCTTGAAGAGGACGGGGTGATTGGAGAGTTTCAGTACCTAACTTTGAGGAAAGAGATGCTTCAACCATTAGAGCCCAAGCCACAGGTCTCGGGGTGATGCTCACGCACAGTCAGGAGTCCCCTGGGTCGTGAAACCTTGGTCCGGGTTTTGTGTTCCGTATTGGCTGTGGAATAATTAATATATTTTTGTACTTGTTTTTCTGCTATTAAAGTTTTGATGTTATTTTAAGTTCATTTTTTTATCATGGGTTTATCATATACTCATTCTATTATAATATAAGTAGTCCCATTTTTATAGATGTGGTCATGTTTTGTGGATTTCAATGGGTCATGTTTTCAACTCGATGTTTGGTTAAGTCTATTCCATGGGTTCTCAACTATTGTTGAAGGTCATTGAATTTGGTCAAGAATTCAACTTTTCGACGAAGGTGTTGTTTTTTAATCATGCTATAAGAGTTGGTTTAAATTGGTTGGGAGTTCCCACATCGACCTCACCTTTCCTAGGGTTGTCTATTTTGATGGTTAATATTTCTACACAAGTTGAGCTCTTGTGGTGGGGAGAACCCCTTCATGTTCTCCCCTCAACCTCGGACTTCAGTTTTCTTTTGAATAGGTCAGGTGTGACCTGTGTAGAGTGAGGTCATCCTGAGATTCTCAGTTCTCTTCTGTTCCTTTAGTCCTATTTGGGCATAGACTTGAATCTTGGCCGACTTTTTCCTTGGTGACTTTCTGGGGGCAGAAAGTGTCGGTGGTGGGGAGAATTGTCACACCCCAATGGTGGATGCTCTTTTTTTTAATCTTTTCTTGGTCCCAGTTTGAATTTTTCTAATTTTAATTGTGTTGGCGGATTTAATGCCGGTGTGCAGTCACCGCATCGTTAGCGGTGGTGGTGCGTTCGGCCTAGGTGACTGCGTGTTCGCCCGATGTTTAAATATTAATTTTTTTTATGTTCACAATTAATATTATTAGTAGTATTAATTTGTTATAAATATTATTATTATTATTTTATTATTAGGATTGTTAAAGTATTAGTATTATTATAGTTGAGATATTATTATTATTATTATTATAAATTTTAAATATCTTCATAATGTTTTATTATTATTATCACGATTTTATTTTTTTATTTACTTATTCTATATCTATTATTATTATTATTATATTATTTCTACTATTATTATTATTGTGTTAATAAAATGAAAAAAATTAAAACCCCCAAACCCTAGCTATACCCCCCCTCATTACCTTTTGCGTGAGCCGCCCCTCAGCCCCTTCTGCGCACCGCGCCGGACACCCCCTCCCTGCTCCGTCGTCGTCCCGACCTCCCTGTCCGGCGCTCCCCGCCGCACCTCCCGGCTCCTGCCTCCGGTTGCGCACCGCGCCGCCCCCTCTACTCCCTGTCTCGGTTACTGCCCCGCCGACCCCTTCTCCCAATTCGGCCGCTTCCTCAGGCCGTCGGTCTCCCCATCCCGCTTGGACCTTCAGCCGACCTCCTCCTCTCCTTTCCGCGACTGCCACCTCCCTCCCGTCCGGCCAGATCGCACCACCCCGGAACCCCCCTTGCTTCTCCCGACCACGCATCCCTCCTCCGGCTGGCGTGATCCACACCGACGCCATCCGTCCCCCTCACACCGGACCCATCGCACCCCTGCTTGACTGGCGCAACCTTCCTCCACGGACGATTCCCATCCCGGTAAGCTCCTCTCCTCTTTCCCCTTGTGTTTTGGTTCTTACTTTTGGGATTTTTGATTTTCAGCGGGTATGAAGTTCATGTTATGGTTTAATCTAGTTGCTTTTGGATGAATCATGGATTCTTAGTGTTCTCTTATGATGTGTTTGGTGTGCGATTGAAGTTTCTCCTAGAGTGTTGGAGTTTTCGACACACGTGGTAGGTGAATCCGCATGTTTCGATTTCAATGAACTCTGTTGATGCTTGAATTATTTTAAATAAATTTTATTCCATGATTCTCATGTTTATGATAGCATTGCGTAGCTTATTTTGTTGTTTTAAAATTATTAGTTTTTGTTCGAAATTATGTTTTGAAGCAATTATATTTTATGCCGATGTAGTTTTACACTAGATGTTGTTTTGCACATTTTATTGTCTATATAGTTACCTACAGTAGTTTTTTCTTGATGAAATATTTGATTAAAAATAAACTTTAGGATGCTCCTCTATTTATGCACCTGTTTATGCTTTTCCAGCTAGCTTGGAAGTAAATGCCTATATTTTCCCATGTTATTGTTGGTTTTCTTGAGTGGTGTTATTTTTTTTGTAAAAAAAATCATTCTTCGATCTTATTATCTTGTGTTGGTTGGTTTTATGGAATTTAGTGTTTACTTGGAAATGATTTCACATCTCCTTGCAGGTTCGATGCACCATTAGATGTTGACATATCCATGGGTGCACTAGGTGCACACATGGATGGTACCTCAATTAAAGATGGTGTTTTGAATTGTTATTTTTCTCGAAATATCGATTTTCTAAATGGTTATTGGTTTCAAAATATTTTGACCTCTTCATGTGACACATTAAATAAGTTTAAAAAGGAATCTACGAAGATATGCCTGTTTGGCCTTTTTTTTGTTTTGAATACAAAAGTGGTGTTTAGAGTTAAAAAAACGATATTTGCAAATATTCATGTAAAAGCATTTTATTTGTAAAACTGAGTGCTCGGTTGACAACTTTAGGTATTTTATAAAGCGGGATTGATAATTAAATGACTTGACGGCCCGGTTGGCACTTTAGTGGATGTAGAATGACTATTTATGTATATATATATATATATATATATATATGGGGCACTCTTATCTAGTGTAACCCTTCTGGGTGAATGCATAAGATGTGTCCGTGTTTGGGGTAGGCAAGTGCGGTGAGATGAGTCACGCTTTTGAGGGCCTCCTACTTACACATTGATGTAACCACCATGGGTTATTGGGCGTTTTTAGTTGATCGAGTGACAGTTTTTTATTAACCCCTATTAGACGGGTTGGTACCCACTTGTATAGTCAGAGGCCAGATGGGAAGTGCCGCTGATTTTGTCGGGAGGGTGATCAATTGGTTATAGACTATGGGGATTCACTATATGCCGGCCGGTGGTTCCGAACCGAGCACGTTCAGGGGTCTTCTAGGGATGTTTAGGATCACCCATTGTTACTAGTTTTCCTTGATTGTTTACTTTCAGTTATCCTTCACATCTTATACTGCTACCTGTTTCCTTTAGCACTACTTGATCTCCCTGTTGGTTTATTCACTTCCAATTGCACTAGTTTTGTACATCCTGTTTTGTTCACTTGCTTCCTTGTTTGAAAAATATGGATCTTTTTATGTTGATTTTGTTTATGAAATGACAATTTTTTTTGGAAATGGTATGTTTCGTGTGTTGGATTTCTTTAAATGAGTGGAAAAAGTATATGTCTTGTTTTAAAAAGTAAAAAGTCTACATTTATAATTGTATTTCAAACTGGTGTCAATGGATTGCATGGGAAAGGAAACATTTGGATTCAATGGTTTACATTGGCTTTCCTACGGATCATTTTTTATGGTCACGCCGATTTTATCATTTCAGTTGTCGGTTTTCCCTTGCTCAGGTTTTTCTGGTTTGAGTCGCTCAGCGTTGAAGAGAGGTAGATCTTTAGTTGGGTGGTGACCTGAGAGGTCACATGGAGGTACGTTTGGTCATGTCGCTTTTATTTCTTTTCTGCTGTTAGAGTTTATCTATTCTGTTTACTTTGTATTTTTGACTCGATCCTGCTTTTTTTTTGGTCTGAAATAAATCCCAATGATCAAATTTTTATGCCCGACAGTAGTTTCCATCCTGGGGGGGGGGGATCGTGAATGCCCCTCGGTACTTGCCGCGAGCCGGCTCGTGTGACCGGTTCAAGTTCAACCTCGGGCTGGTTCATGACAGGTACTCCATGAATTTTTACCAGCCCAATAATATATATCTTTGATTGTTGATCTAATTAGAAATATTCTCTAATTGTGACAATGTTAGCTATCTTTGTAAGATGATCCATAACAACCCATATAACCTTGGTTCCTCGGGATGTCCTTAGATGTATAGTGACAAAGTCCATGCTGATGTTCTTCAACTTTTATGTTGGTATGGGTAGTGGTTCCACCATACCCTAATACATATATATTCTAGCCTTCACTTGTTTACATAGAAGGCACTTTGATGTATAGTCCTTAATTTACTTCTTCATATTTTCCTTCGAGAAATTCACTCAAAGATCACAATACATATTTTTTCTCCTTGGGTGAATGAATAATGTTGATCTATGCACATCATTATAAATCTTTTTTATTATCATTGGATTATATTATACACTTAATCTTGACTTAATATCTTACAACTCCTTTATCATAAATCTAGAAATAAGATGATTTTCAATTTTAGATAGCTTCCACCCTTTTATGAATTTCCACATCTTTTTTTTGTAATCCTTTACTTTCTCTTTATGGGGTGGTTGAGAAATAATTGGAGAAACGATTGATTATTTTCATACCTTATTTTTTCCCATGATTATGATCTAAAAATCATATAATATTGGATCCTTTTTAGTTATCATCATTGATAATGATGTAGGATATTTTCTACTTAGAGAATTTGTCACCTTATTTGCCTTACCGGGTTGGTAGTGGATTGAGTTGTCATAATCATTGATGGGATCTAAAAATCATAGATGGAACATATAAATATCTTTCTATGCATATATATATTTAAGACTATTTTGAATAGTATATATCTCACACTTCTTCACATAGAGATAATGCTTCCAGATTTTCATTACAATAATCATAGTCGCTAACACTAGAACATGTGTAGTATAGTTTTCTCATTGGTTTAATCTTCCATCAGTCTTATTCTATCGCTTTTTTCATTTGGAATCAGCACATAACCTGTTCATTTATTTGAAGCATCATTGTACCCCACAAGGAGTTCTCCACTAGTTGGGAGTGTGAGTACTTGCATAGTGATAAGACACTTTTTGATCTCCTTTATTATTTCCTCACATTCTTGAGTCCAGAAAAACATCAATCCCATATGTGTCAGCTTGGAAATTGGGTTCAAAAATCTTGATAAGTTCATCACAAATCATCGATAATACCTGGCTAGGCCCATAATGTTGTGGTTCTCCATTATAGATGTTGTCCTGGACCATTCCTCAATTGTCTTTGTTATAGAATGGTCGACTGATATCCCTTTACTAGTGATTATATTCCCCATGAATGTTACATTCTCTAAATAGAACTCACATTTATTTTACTTTTCATATAGTGTCTCTATTCTCAAAGACATTAGAACAGTATTCTAATTCTCCTCAGGTTCCTCCTTTCTGTTGGAGTTTATCAGAATATCATAAATAAAGACTACCCCAAATTTGTTGAGGTAACATCTAATGAGTCTATTCATTAGATCCATAAATACTTTTGGATAATTGTGAGTTTGGAGGGCATCATTATAAATAAATAGTATCCATAATTAGTTAAAAATGAAGTCATGGGAATATCTTCTTTCCTCCACTGTAACTGGTGATATCCTGACTGAAGGTCCACCTCCAGGAAATGACAATCCCCACAAATCTAGTCGAACATGTCATATATCCGATGTAGGTGATACAAGTTCATTATAATTAATTTTAAGATCACGCTAATTCATGCATAAGTGCATTGAACCATCATAATATTAAGGAAAATGATTGGTGCACCCAATGAGGATGTAGTGAGGATTGTAAAACCATTTTTTAGATTCTCCTATAATGGCTTTGTTTAGCTCTTCCAGCTCTATGATGTCTATTATATAATGTGTCATTGATATAAGTAGGGATATAGGAATAAGTTCAATTGAGAACTCATCCTATTGATCTGGAGGAAGACTAGTAAATTCTTCAAGGAATATATGAGTGTAACCCCGAATAATGGAAATATCATCAAGAAGTTTCATCTCCTTTCTCATAATTATCTAAGAAATACATTCTTTCTCATAAGGTAGTAATATCCACCAAAGATAAAATGATTAAAAAAATATTCATCTACCTCCATACACTTGTAAAGAATTTGAGCATGCTTTGGTATGTGAAGAGTGATATCCTTTTCTCAATAGCTGATGTTGGATTGGTATAAATATAGGAAATCCATGTCGAGGATAACATTGAACTCCACTAAAGTAAGTAAGACAATATTTTTTTAGAGGTTTAGGCCACAAAAATTTACTGGGGTAAAGTTATAAACCTTGGATGCAATAATTTCCCATAATTTGTTCCCAAAGATAACTTATCCACCCAATTTCTAGGTGGTGTTTGTATAGTTCTACTGGACTTTCAAGATACAAGGGAATGCATAGAACTATAAACCAAATGTACATTAACAATTAATGAATGAATAACTAGAATACCAGTCGACACATCATTTTATGGCTCCACCTCATTAGTAGTTATAGCTTAATATCATTATTTTTTCATGTAGGTTGTTGTTGGTTTCCAATGACAACCCTTGGCATAGGAAAATTGTACAAATAATTCCAATGCTCCTTGTAGTTTTAACACCACAATACAAGCAGAGTCTATATCTGATCCTTCCTTTATTCTTTAAAATTGGTGGGATTATTCAAATCCCTTCATTAGTTCTTTGATAGATGTCACATTTTTCTCATATTTGATGAAATTCTTGGATCCCTTTTGATTGTTCCTAAGATTCTTCTTCCAATAATTTTTACATGTTGGTTGTTCAATATTCTTTCTATGATGGGAATTATTTTCCAAACCACTGATATTATACTCAATGTTAGGGTTTTTTCCATCGAGCCCATGTGACCACCTGGAGTCTACATTCTCCATTTCAATATTTTGGAAAAAATGGAAAATCCCCTCAAAACTGTCAATGTTTGGAATCATCAATGATTTTTGTGGGCCTGACATTACTTTTCTAAATAAAACATTCACCTTTTTTCAGTCATCAAGAGAAACCAAGAGGCATATCATTCAAGCCTTGGGATTTTTTCCTCATCTTCCCCAATGGAATAATCATCCATTTGCTGGAGTCTAAGGAACTCTCTTTTCATCATGAGGTTGAGGGTTCAGGGAAAATATTTATTAAAATAAATATTCTGGAATTAATCCTAATCTAAGGAATCAATTTCTTCCTGGGGCTTCATACTCTTGGTCAATGTCCACAAATTATCATCTTACCCATGAAGATGTTAGACTTATAGTATAACTTTCTCTTATTACTATCATTGAAAGATAGAGAATATATTTTCAATAGAGTTAATCCATTTTTTCGTGAGGAGGGGATCCTAAGTTCTACTAAACATTGGATGGATTTCTCACATTAAGTATTCAATGACAAATTTCTCCTCAATTGTAGAACAAGGGTATTCCACTTGATTAATGTTATTATTCATAATGTAACTCAGTTTATAATGAACTTTCAGGATTTTTTGAGCACGCCTTCCCATTATATTTTGAAATATCATTTAGGATATCTTCTCACTAACTATCACATTAATTTTTGGTACATGTTATTTTATTTATGACCAATAACTATGAAAAACAACATACAATTAGAGGGATTAAATAATTATCTAATAATCTTAAAAAAGGATACATTAAACATAAATTGATATACTATTAAAGGAAAAGTATAACCTATGTTGTGATTCCCTAGGTTCAATCTAGGTTATCCTTGATTTTTTTCTTAACAAATATTTTTATGGGCTCTTTTTTTATTCCTTTTGTAATTCTCTATAATGAGCTTATGAATTTACCAAATCATATCCCTAGATATTGTCAATATAGGAGTGAAACAAGGCCCGTTGTCATTTACCAGTTCCCCTTCGAGTCATGATCAGTAAGGTGTTTTCATGTTTTACCCCCCAGATACACTTTTATGAGAGCGACATCTACTATTTTGTATCTAGATAGGGATTTATTTTCTTGATAAACCACTTTTGTTGTACATACCAAAATGTAGGGACATTTTCTTATACGTACTATCATCCTTAATGTTATTAAAAAGGTGATATATTCCTAATCTCCAATAATAACTAAACCTTTCCTCTAATACCAACTATATTGATTGTATCATTTTAAATATACCATTACATGATTTTAAGTATAACTAAGCATCATACTTAAAGAAATGGATTGTAAAGTCTAGTGTCTTGGAATACTAGGTACATAAAAATTAAAACTTTTGACTAAATAATACATTTATTTATATAGTATTCATAAAGAGATCCTACCATCCATTGTGCTCATACATCTTTATAGGATAGCGAGGGGATAACATACAGAAATGGATGATCTAAAAGCCTCATGAGGGAATAAGAATAACAATAATTATTTAGCACATGTGTCTGAATGAATTTCATAATGATATAAAACGGAATGGAACATATGAAACCAAACCATATAAACATGGATCATATAAACATGGATTCAAAATATTGTGGCAGCAACATAAAACAAGACTTTAGTAGAGTCATGTCTTGATGCACATATAGGAGGACATGTCAAGATTATCTAGTAAGACTGTTGCACATGGTAGCAGAAGTCAAGGATAACCACCAACATAGATATACATAACATATCATGAGACTCAACATTAACCAATTCATTGGATCACTATATGGAGACACCCATCAAAACATGTTCATGAATATTCTTTCCACATATAAAATCATACATAATAGGTCATACATACCCATAAGTGTACCCCTAAAAAGAAATGGGTTTCATTATCATGTCATAAAGAATAATAGTTGGGTTTATAATACATGTGTCCATGAAATAAATGAATTAATGTAGACAAGAAAATTGAT
Source organism: Viscum album (assembly GCA_963277665.1). Taxonomy (NCBI): domain Eukaryota; kingdom Viridiplantae; phylum Streptophyta; class Magnoliopsida; order Santalales; family Viscaceae; genus Viscum; species Viscum album. The sequence continues at coordinate 1,466,015,691 of OY728147.1, read as the reverse complement.
AGGGGAAAATAATAATATATCATGGTATGTAATGTCAAAAAAAAGTTACAACGTTTAAGATGGGTTTTTATAACATTTTAGAAATAAAAAATTTTATTGTTGTTTTTAGGAAAATACAAAAGAGTCTTTAAAATTGAAATGTTTATAATATTTGGTATAAAACAAAAAGTCAACCCATAAGGTTTTCAATATAAAAAGTCTAATTATAAAAAATGGTGTCTTAAAACATATGATAGACTGCACATGATATTGGGAAGGAATTCATGATGTTCCGTTAAAATAGGTTTCCTTATTAGGAATCATTGAGGAGGGAACCACTTAAAAACATGTATATCCCCAAAATAGAATAATTCAAAGATATCAATACATTCGTTTAGATAATACAATAAAAATTTATAAAATGTTCTAAAAATTAATATATAACATCATTTGGGTAAAAAGAAAGATAGAACATCCCGAATGAATAATGAAGGATCGGGTAGAGTCCCTTAACTTCAGTCTGATTGTGTCCTTCACTTGATTATAATGCCCTAGATAAAAAAATTAAATTAATTAATAAATATTTATAGAACCTCTTCTTCTTGAAATTGATTTATTATAACTTTTTTAATTTCCTTCATGATTTTTTTTATGGGTTAAGATATTCCATTTCATTGTTTGGGACTATTTGTTTACTTGATTTAATAGTAGGTTTACTTATATACGTGTAAGGATAAATATGTAAGATGAAATTGGTTATACAAAATTTATGTTGTATGTTATTAGTGAACATAAAAAATATTACAAGGTCATAAAATTTATTTTGTTTTTGGATTGATGTTGAATCATTATATACAACATTAATTATAGACCTTTTTGTTAAATAACTGTTTTTGATTACATAAAACCCATTTTCATTAATAAACTAATATAATTCATAAAAAATATTCCCAAACAATGAATTATATATAATACACATATTTTATTCTAGTTCTAGAATAAAAAATGTTTCATGACAAGAATTGACGACGATAATAGAAATTGAAAACTCGTAGTCCTTAAATGTCATAAATTAACACATCTCAAAAGGTGTTATCATTTATAGTATAAAAGAATAGGAAAGGGGATATGGTGAAAATTATTCCATTATTATAAAAAAAATCCAATACATGTAAGGTACTGGATTAATCATGACATTTTGTTGAAATGAGGTTTGGAAAGAAAAATAATGAATGGAAGTTGAAAGAAAATAAAATAAATGAAAAGAGAAGTTTACCTCTTGAAAATAACTCCCTTGAGAACCAATTTAGGGGACAGGATTTGGTACATTGAAGATACAAAGATATTATTGTGGTTGGATAGTGTATTAGGGATATATTGCATCATAATTTAGGCAAGGAAAAAGGATTAAGGGGAGTGAAGAAAAGCGGTAAAGATCTGTTGTATTTATAGTGGAAGAGATGAGGGGTTTCTAGTTATTTTAATCATTAGTTTAATATTTTTTATCAAGACTGTAAATAGTCCTTATTCATATGAAAAAAATTTTAATATGTTCTTTTGATGTTGAAGTAATGGACATTCACATCATCGATGACTCAAGAATGATGTAGAAATTTAGGTTTTTGCAATTATAGTAAAGTATCATATTTTACAATTCATAAAAAATTATAGTATCTTAGAAATATACCAAAAAATAATCCAAACAATTTTTCAAAATGTAGAATAATAAAATGAACCCCATTTTTAAAAAATAATTTTATAAATATGTAAAATTGATTTTTTAATAAAATCATCCCTTACATGAAAACTACGTATTTTAAAATTATAACTCATTTTATAATACATTAAAAAAATAACTAAGGTATCAAAACATTATCCAATAATCATAAGACATAAAAATAATAATTAATAAATATATTTTATGATTATGAATTATATTTTTTAATTATTAAATTATTCAAAAAAAATTAGTTAACAATTCTTGAGTTATAAAAATACCAACACTATCATATTATCATATACAAGATAGATAAATTTTATTTATATATTCATTGGTAGGGTTACTATATACATGGCCAAATAACTATTATTATGGTACATATTAATATTCACAAGGGTAGAATTAATATTCATAAGGGTTATTTACTATTCACCATAAAATATGATTGTCTTATTGGAATCCAAAAATCTTACTGATTGCAACCTTGTATGTAAGATTTTAAAAATTCAAATCATAGAAGTGACAATATTATGTTTATAGGTAACATAAAACAGAATAGTTCATTGTGTTGTTATTTAATTTCATTAAATTACATAATTATAAGAAGTAAATTTTCATTTATAAATATTTGTGTATTTATATACATGGATTGAGATCAAAATCATGTAAATTAGATCATAAAAAATAGACCACTTGAATTAGTTTTATGGTAATTTGGGGTCTACCATATGTCAATCAGTATAACATCATGTGTTAAGGAATTATATAAAATATATTTTTGGGTTTTAAAATATATATAATAGTGTTATCCAATTTTTGTTCGTGTAACTATGAAATACTCAAAGAAGTTTAAATTAATGGTGAATAGACTTCTATGAACCCATTATAAATCTATGTATTTTATTTCTAAAAAACATAATAATTTTAATAAGAATGATATATTATCTATATATTTTATTTATGAACTATGATTCACTAGAGTATATATTGAATATAGAATAACATTATTCCAATTTCAGATTATGCAGTAGTGGTTTTTTCTTAAGGAATAATAGGATTTCTCTAGGCTAACACTATGTATTCTTATTTGATTTAACAAATATAGACCATCTTATTAAATTTCCATGATATGTGATTTTGATGAATATTGAAGTTGTTTCATGTTTGTAAGAATTTTACATTGCGTCATTCCAATCCAACCTATCAGATATAATATTGTTGTCCTTAGTTTGTTTATCACACATATCCATGTGATTTGATTCAAACATAACACCAATTTTTATTACTATATTTTTTACATGTCGAAGAGAGTATGGGGACATAGATTTGTGATAGTATCCACTATTTTAATATTACACATAGAATTTAAGAGATTATCTATACAATTATTTTTTTCTTTATCCAGAATCTTCTAAAAGATATTTGTTATATTTTTGTTAAAGTTTTTTAAAAATCCATTGACCACTCTATATTAGTAGAACAAATGGTTAGACTAAATATTATTCTCTTAATACCTTTTTATTCTTTATTTATATAAATTAAGGTCATTATAAATCAATATTTCTTCAATGTACTTCACATATAGTAATAATAAGTGACGTCTAGAAATTAATGATATATTTTTATAAAATCCTTTTTGATTACAATTCAATCCATGATGAGAAAAATTATATAGTGTTAATAAGTGAATTGAGATACTATTATGAAGGTAGAGGTTATGGAGCAAAAAATATATCCTTCACATTAAAATTCAAAATGTGTATTTGGTGGTGTGTAACAACTCTAGGTGTTGGTGAGTGAAATTATCATGTATTTGTATGACTTGGACTTTTTTCAGGAATTATATAGTCCATAATCAAGTTCTTTCATAAGTATCCATTGCTTATAATTTGATAGAATAACATTGTTCATGATGTGTGGGTAACATAGTTTCCATCATGAAAATCTACCATAATGGTGGTGGTGTCTCACCGTCCAACAAACCTATGGTTAACCACATTAATTTCACAATTGTAGAGGATTTATAGGAATCTGTGCCATTAAAGTGTGTGAATTTTTCTTACATACCAACATATTTGTTCCTTCTATGATCGAGATATTGAGAGTCCTATATTGATGTTAATCCATTATGGGATAAAACTATTCAATTATGATATTATCTAGAAAGGATGAAAATTTATTTTTCACAATATGGAATTAATTTCAAAAAATTATTCTATATCATTATTGATAAATAGAGAGACCACCCAAGAAATATTTTGTAAGTAAGAAAATTGTATCCTATTTCACATTTTCAAGGATATTAGATACATTTTCTAATCAATCTATTTGGTAGTTAGGTGAATATGGAATGGGATAAATTTTTTGATAATAGGATAATTCACACATCAGTGTTCAATAAATAATCAATAAGCGAATAAACTCTTCATTATTGATGGTACTGTCACAATTCATTTTCATGGTCATAATAATGAAATCACCGATACTATTTAATCAGATAAGAAGAAAATTATAGTCAATATATTGTCTTATAATTGGGGAGAAAATGTTATGTTTTTATCAGTATATCCATCATATAGTAGAAAATAATAATGTATAAATTACATCATCATGTAAATAAAAAAATATAAAGTTTAATCTATTTACCTTTTTTGTATTGTATCATTTCACTTGGTCATCTTCTAAAAGTTCCATCAAAATCAAATTTCCCTATTTGGAATCCAGGATGAATGGAGAAAACATTTTAATGATAGATACCCATTTCAAATATAGATTCCCCTTGGATAAGATGTTACAATAAGAAATATACCAACAAAATTACCTTATTAACCTTTAAAGATATGAACAAGATATATTATTATTTTAAAAATAGTTTCCTATGTTCTAGCTTTATGTTTACCATAAAAGGAGAGTGGATATATTTGAGAAGATAATCCATAGAGTCTAGATGAACCATGTCATTTTGTATTTATTATCTCAATTTTTGTACATTGAAAACCAATATAAAGATATTCTTTTGGATATAATAATATAATTTCCTATAATCCATCATTGACTAGAAAAGAAAATAGAGACTATTATGCTTCCAAACATCATTATTCTAGGAAAATATTACATCAAGTGATAATTCTACGGTTTCAATAAAAATGATGTGGGGATTTACATAAAAGAAAATATCACGAGAATGGGAGGAAAAGGAACTATTAGGTGTAAAAAAAATGTATCTGAAATTCCACATTCATATGATATGTGGTCCCATTAATCATTAACATTATGTAGGGAAATCCTTTTTTTTGTGATGTATGATTATGAAGCATTAGAAGTAAGTGAGGATCCCCTTAAGTCTCTTAATTTTCATAAAGATTCAAAGGTGTTTCATATAATGTATCTCTTTTTTGCTTTTTAGGTTGAACATAATTCCATGAAATTTTACCAAAAATATATGTAATATTCCCAATGTTACCATGAAATAACATTTTACCGGGTTTAAATCAATATGTGGGGATAAATTTTTTAAAAATTATGTGATGAAATTTTCTCAAATATATCCCAATTTTGAAAATTTAATACCATAATTATGATATTGGAAAACCATATCATATATGTATAATTATAGGGTCCACCCCAAAGAGTAATTAAATATTTTAAAAAATGAATATTGGTAGAATTCAATGAAAATTTCCAAGTTAAAGGTAATTTCATGGTCATAATATACTCTTTAGGGGTCCCTAAAGGTAATGGAATCCTCACCTTCATGTTCTATTCCAATGTAGTTACAACTAGAACAAGCATCCAAATATTAAGGGGTTTTAAATCCATTAGTTTCCTCAATTAACTATTTTGTGGTTGGGATTATGAAATTATATTTTGGAAAAAGATGGTTTTAAAACCCCAAAATCAATAATGTATTTAATTTAAAAAATCTTCTTCACCCAAAGGATGATATTGGAAAACCATTCCAATTATTGAACCTCTAATGTAATATTTTAATTTAATAGATTTATTACTTCAAAATACTATTGGGAATCAGGCATCAAATTCATCCTTTATTGGACATGAATTTAGATATAGTCATTATCTAGAAAATACATGTGATGAGTGGTTACCTTGGGATACCACCTATTAATTTCTATTTAATTTTATGAAAATAAATTTTATTTTTATAAGAATGTGATTTATCACACATGTTATTTATGGTTTATTATAATATAGATTAAAAGTTTCTATGAATCATTGAATGTACTGAGATTTAGCAATCAATGTTCATGAATTGTAACTGAGACACCACTCACAAAAAGTGAAAGAATCCTCAGCTTATTATTAGTCGACTTCACAATTTATTACAGTATTAGACTATATATAGTATACATATATATTATATGAATTAAAAGTATCATTATTTCCATTAGGATTGAATCCTTCCATTGAATATATGGGCTCATGCCGTAAGGCGAACACTAAAATAGAAAAAATAAACAACACCAAAGCCCCATAAAAATATTATAGGGTGCATACCTACATGATTAAAATGTCTTTCATATTATTAATAAAAATAAAACAATCCCATATTTTGATAGAGATTCATGGTGTGAGATTGATCTATATCGGTGTCATGGGAATCCCCTTCCCCATCTATAGTGGTTGTTCAACAATGATCTTACCCTAATTTTCATTCAACATGAAAGTGATATGATGATATATGTCATCATAAAGAACAAAATCATGTCTCTTTATATCATTATTCATCCCATAAATGTGATTTATGGGAAAAAAATACTAGTTGAGATTGTTTTATTCTTGAGACACCATGAGGGTGTTGCTTGGGGTGTTTAATATGTGATTCATTATATGAGATATTTTTATTGGAACTCATTATTCCTATCATTGTTAATCTGATATCCACCGTAAATACCAAAAAGAAATTAAGATAATAAACATCAATAATTCTTATTTCACCATTGAGGGATAATCATTGAAGCATATACACTACATTTTTAATGAGTATCATAATCCATAAAATTCAAAATTTTCATGAATATATGTTTTTAAAGGGACACTCTATATTAGGATTAATTCCATTATAATAATTGTTTTTGTAATATTACACAACCATACTATGAACGCATGAGATGAATCATTTTCTCCTCATATATATTTACAAAAGCCTTCCCATTTTATTGATATGAAGTTCACATCCATAAAATAATTAATATATAGGTTGTTTTTTATCGAGAAGGCTGGAAGATTATGCTCTAATTTAATCATTGTTCTCTTTAATGGACCAAAAAAATGATTGTATATTTCATGTATTATTATATTCACGGTGTAAAATCAACCCTCAATCTTTTTATTTCATGAAACATTATCATAGTATATTGTTTATCAATAATTCCACCTTGTTCAATAATATTGTTTCATAAATAGTAATACTTGAGGAAATATTATGCTTCTTATACTATTATTCATTTCATGATTCCCATTTAAAAATTACATCATGACCATTAACTCGTAAAATCTCTCCATGGATCTATACATTTTGAGAAATCATTTTAGTCTAGTCATTAGAAATTTATCTTCATGGTTATACCTTCATTAACATTTTTCATAGTTCTTTCCATATGAATTAAGAGATTGATATTTCAAAAATATTCTCCGAAACCTTATTTTTTATTTAATTAGATTATAAAAATGTTATTTATAATTAATTTTTCTTATAAATATCATTGAGAAAAAAAATACACTTATGCAATTCACATATCCCCACTGTGAATGAAATTGTCTTTGTGAAGAAGGAAAATCACAACCAAATAAATGATGATAATGATTCATATGTTTCCTTCAAATATGTTCCCACATTAATATTTGAAACATCTACCAAAATTATAAAAAATGACCTCCTCTGATGTTAATATACATTCATATATTAAAAATACATTCCATAAATCCCATGGGAGAATCATTCATTTACTATATATTTTTCATACATTTTGGGTCTTATGAACCCTTTACCTTACTAGATGACATATAATTCCTTCACTTATTCATGTAATACTTCATGAAAATAATTCCTTTGATAAATTTTTTTATTAAAAAATACCCCACTAAAACGTTTCAATATGTTCCACCCTTAGCTCTAAATTCAAAAATAACTACATAATATATACTACCATATAAAATTCGTCACGCTAGATGTGTTCATAAAATTAAAAATCAATAAGAAAATTTAAAATTATGATCATAATAAATATTTTTTTATAATTTATATTTTAATTAATGATCCTTGTTCAAACATATAAGAATTTACAAAAAATGTTACATATTTGATATCTTCCTTGTATATATTATTTCATTCTCCAATATTCGATAAATTTTTAAAACTCATAACCTTAGATATAAAATTATACCCCATTGTGATTTTTGGAAACCAAAAGTGAAATTTACTTCTCAATATTAATGCAAATGATTCATATAGAAAATTAATAACTCATCCATCACCCTAATTCTACATGACTAATGCCCATTGCAAACAAAAGAGTATAAGAGTAAACCATAACTCATGATTTTTCTCATTCTAGATGTACCCATGATGTTAAAATTGTGATCATTTAAAATATATCCATATAGTATCATATCACCTCGTGAATTTACTACCACAAACCCCCCTTAATTAGTGAATTGAGAAAAAATCACTTATCAGGGAAAATTGGGAAAAATTAGATATTTCTTCCCAATTTTTCATTGAGTGTAACCAATTTTCTCCATTGAATATTACTAAATTATTTTATGTATATAATTTAATAATATTAAATAATCAATAAATCATGGAAAAACCCATAAATAATTTTAAATTCAATTTTGGAGAAGAAACTATTCCTACCTGTACATGATTATGGAGGTAGTTAAAAAACAACGTCTGAACGATGTTCCAAAAATGTTGGAATATCCCACAACTTGGTTATGATATCTCCCCATGATATGTTTTCTCTAACATTATTTAGTTAACATCAACTAGATCCACCTTCTATTTTATAATGTTATATATAATGTTAATATATTATGTACAAGAGTAATGCACAATATTTTATTAGTTCACTCACAATTTTGAATCACAAAATATCACTATATACTTCCCTACATCTTCACCTATATACTCTTATGTAAATTTCATCCATATATGATTATTTATTTACTTTTTTAATATGATATATAATAATTATACCATTATCAATGATTTTATTTTCTACTTTTAAATCAACCAGACTACACATTTACTTATAATAAATAATGCACCAATTTTTGTATTGTATCACGTAAACACATCAGTAACCGAATACATAACAAAATATATCTATAATTCAAGACCATATATGACATTAAAGGTAAATGAAATTTTTTTAGTACATTATTCATACCTCTTGATCAGTTTAACTATATTGATATTCTATTAACATAGGTTACTTTAGAAACAATCCACCACACATATTTCAAAAATAATACCCATCCATGTTGTACTCAACTAATAAAAGGTTCCCATAATCATTGTATATAATTTACGGACTACTTATGTAACATCTTAATGATTATAAATCCTAGTACTAATTTTAACCAATGTCTTTTTGTCAGGTATCATAATAAAATTTATAAAACCACTCTTTCACTAATATATAATTTAAGATAAAATAAATTCCACAATTCTAAACTACTTTTATATTCTCCCTAGATATTAAATATAAACATCATCATTCTGTAAACAGTTATTGGATTTAATTTTTAAACCACTTTGATAATACTTGAATCCTATTAAAATCATCATTCTAAAAGTGGATCCAAATCAACTAATGTAGATTCAGAATAGAATAAAATTCCTAAATGGTGACATATTCAATTCTTTTATATCCCTAACATGGTATGTTTTCTTTATTTGGGATAACATATCAATTTTCGGGAAATGTATTGTTAATATCATTTTTATTATAATTCTGTTGTTTTGAAATACATTTTTTTAATTGTTCTCATGATTTATTTTCATCAATTTTATTCAATTACACATTAATGGATTTAAACCAGAAAACATTTGTGTAGCCTAGATAAAATTTTACACATTCATCAATTGAAAATATATAAACCTGCCCACTATCCATTAAAATATATGTATTTTTTGGAGCAAAGCTATATAAAAGTATATTGTTTATATCAGGTTAAACTCACAAAATTGTCCTTTATGGTGTAGATTAATATTCATTTATTTTTCCCCCTTTAATGATGTAAAAAAATTATTATTCTTTTGGAAATATTTTATTACTCAGTTATTTTCATAAATATCATCTCTTCTTCATATAATTAATTAATGTTAGATTGTCATGAATTAATTTGATCCATGTCAATATTGACTTGGACATCATTACTCTATAAAATTGTTTTTGTAATTTTTATATATAATTTTTTTCCTTAATAGACACTATGTGGCCTAATAATACTATGTCATATAGTTCATCACCATAACTTAATTGATTCCAATAATTATTTCATAAGTTGAATCTTCTCCAAAATACTAAAAAGTGTTTTATAGGGGATTTCCATCCATTCACCATTTTTAGAGGATGTCATATCATATCCTGGGATTAGTATAATCATGAACACCACCAATTAAAGATACCATACTATGGAGAGAGAGATGGTGAACCATGAGTCTCACCTCTAACTGGCTCTTGCTGGAGACTAGCATAGTGTGTCAAAAAATATCACAAAATAGGAAGCATTTTCTATTATAAAAATAATAACATCATTACAGATGATAAATGACAACCACAAAAAATATGGAATACTATATAATGGTAAAACAAAAACCATACCATAATACTTGAATAAAATAAAAATGATACATATATAGTCCCCAATTTAAATACCAAAAGGCAGGTCTTTGGAAGTGAGTCAACAAAAAATCCAACACTTCTAATAATGTTCATATCATTCCCCAAAGTCCACTAAAAGTTTGATACTATTTTATATACATTTGGAGAGCATAAAATGTATATTTAGTAGAGACATAACCAAGGCCTCAATTGGGCATATGGAAAAGAAAATACAATTTAGTAGTGAAAAATAATAATATCATATACAATTCATCTAAAGAAACTCAGTTTCATCATGGATTTCTCACCAAATCACACATCCAATATAATAAGATAACATCAAAATCATTATAATAATATGCTCCCAACAACTGATTCCTCACTAATTTTCTTGTCTCACTCCCCAATGTCAAACTTTCTATTCTTCCAACCCCTTTAAACATATCACATCACATCACATCCCACCTAATGAATCCTTTACCTCCCATCACATAACATGACATCCCACCTGCATACACCTAGGCCAACACATCACATCACTAGTGGAATAAGATATGTAGGATGTCTGTATTGTGAAGGAAATATAATGTGTTCATTCCTCCTACCATTCATGATCTCTAACACATATGACATTACAATACATCAAGTCTCTCCCATAGACACCTTTTCCAACAAATCACATTCAACACAAAGACACATAATCCATTACATCACAGCTGGTTAATATCTAACACCAACCCATATAAACACTACTTATGGGATAATGGGGGATATGGGGTATCCATACCCCCATGGCACTACCATCCTAGATATTAGGTTAACATAAAAAACAATAGAACACAACACATATATACCATGTTCAACACATAATTATGCTCAACTACTATAACCACTATATGGTGCACTACACAACCATGAAACAAGGCACAAAAAATTTCCCACTTCCAGTTTCCAATTCTCACATATATGTGTTATCAATTTCATTTCATATTAAAAATTAAATTTATCATTCAATTTATTTTAATCCAATTAGAACCCATCTGTTTATATTCATCCTTGTTTTTATACCAGCCTACATTGTTGTATTTCCACGCAATTCATCCCATGAGTAACCATTAAACTAATGTAACCATGCCATAAAAATGAAACAACTCACACAATCACCCTGAAAACTCCACACATCCTCAATATTTATTCGACGACATCACCCAATACGTCTCAAAAACACAATAACCACACATAAAATCCATAACATAACCACAACCTACACATACCACAATTACTATGAAAAACCCTCGACACCACAACCACTTCCCCACAAAAAATTACACAAAACATCATACACCTTACCACATTACATCCATAATAACCAACATCTGCATCATATCTCCACACACCACACAGTCTATCTAGTAACATATATCTTTGTAAAAAAACTGAAACCATATAAGAAAACCCCAACATGAACAAGAATACACAAAGATAGACAAACATTTTTCTACAATTATTGAAGGTAATTGTAACATATATTTATTATTAAGTATTATTATTATGAGAAAAACTAGATGTCAATGGGAATCCAGTTTTTTTAAATTATACATTCTTTAAACTTTAATTTATAGTGTAATCTCTCAGCAACATAGTAATGGTTATCACAACTAAAAACTACAACATAAGCAACCCTCACAAATCCATTATTCCATATAATTTGAAACTGACTCGCATAATAACATTAAAAATATATATCAAGGTAGTAAATCATTAGAAAACATCACATACCCAAAATATTAGACATTATCATTAACTCCCTCATTACCCCGATATTTAATATTTCTTAAATGTTATTAAAAATAATGAAGATCCCAAACAAAGCATATTAAAAGGTGAGAACGAGGATTTTTTCCAAAATAAGGATTTCTGATCCCAATTCTTACCACAAGGAGAAGAAAAATTGTTCAAGATACCATATTAATAGATTGATCTCTGGGATGAACCTATATTGAATATAAGGGTTGTAAAAAATGCAACCCATACACACCCCAAACCAAATACACACAAAAAAATAATTTCTTAAACAAATAATAGAAGAAAAACCCATGGGGAAGAGAGAAGAACATATAAAGAACCAAAAATTGGAATCCACTAAAACCAAAAAAAACTAATGAAATAGATAGTGGGATAGAGGATCTATTTGAGGAACTTTTGGTTTTTCAAGAATGAGATATAGGGAAAGATAAAGAGAGATCCTATGAATGAAACTAAATCATCTTAAAACATTATAAAAGAACATGGATTTCCACATTTTTTAATCGTGTAACAAATTCATGATGTGAAATCCCGATAATTATATGGTTTTTATAACATTTTGGGAAGATTTATTTTTATTTTACCACACACACACACACAATATCTCTCTCTAACTTGTTCTGGATGAACCCTAGCTTTATGGAGGATATCTTCTAGGCCTATTTTTTACCACTTAGATATTTGGGTTTAATGTAATATCTTTGGTGATCTTTGGTGAGTTATCATATTGTCCCAATTTTCCCCTTTTTTCTTCTTTGGAGATTTATAATAGCAATGAAATTATGGATTTAGGTGTGTGTGAGTTGTTTTCATGAGAACCCTTTGGATCTAAGTAGGTTAATATTTAATTTACTTGAGTAGTTGTGGTTTTTATCTAGCTTAATCATCTGTATGTAGTGCATAAGAAGACTACAAATATCATATTAGTTAGGGGATCCTCATACAAATTTTTTTCTATGATCTGTGTGAGAGAAATTTTTTTTTTACATTTAGAGGAATAGTAAGGGTATGATTGATGAGATAATTGATTTTTATTTCTAATGAATATAGTAATTTTGAATTATCAAATCCTTAACTATATTTATATAAATCTTTGTTGTTATTATGCATTCCAGTTGTCAATTCATTAAATAATAGTTTTTGGATGCCAAGGCTGTTTCATATTTATATTTCTATGCTGACCCATGAAGTGTTATTGTTTGATCACCCCACCAGTAAAATATTTTATTAATTTCATATGGATAACAAATTGGTTTTAAATACATAGATATTTTTTTTGGATAATAAAAATTCTAAAAAAAGAAGATATGTGAAAATTTCCGTTGATACTTATAGAATTTGGTTTTTCTATTATTTTGTATGTTTTTTATTTTTGGGTTTTTATGAGAATTAAGATGTCGTATCATGATGGAGGTGACTAATTGGTCCATATGGTGTGTGGGAATATGATTTAAAGGTTTGAAAGAATTGATTTAATGTGTGCAATTGTGTGTTGTATTGAACATTGTTTTTGGTGTAGTGGTTGTTGAAAGCAATAAATTTGGATGTGTGATAGATGAGATATGTGGTTTTTATGTTCTGAGATAGACTGAGTGGTGTGGTGGGATGAAGACTCACTATTAGAAATTTAAGCTATAGCCACGGATCTAGAGCCACGGTTTTATAGATCCGTTTCTATAGATTATTTATAGCCACGATTTAGTATATAATGCCATGGATAAAAATTTGCGCTGTTTTTTTGAAATCCCAGCGGTCTTGTCATCCATTCTCCCCCAATCGCTTTTTATTCAAAATTGTGTCAGGCTCCTCCTTTATCATCCCGTGATCGTGACCCTTTGAACCCTGTATCTCACAACAGTGACCCTCCAAACCCTAGACATCTCTCATTGCATGAGAGCCTCCTTCCACGACCCATCGTGCCCACTCCCCTCCCGGACCCTCCTCCATCGATGGTTCCCATCATGACCCTCAAAACCATAGACTTCTCTCATGGTGGCTCCCTCCTCCCCGATACCCTCTGAGCGCAACCCTCCTTCCCCACCCCATCGCGACCTCTCATATTATTGATCCTCCTCCACTGATGGTGCCCCTCGCAATGGTGCCCCTCGCTAACACCGAACAAGGAAACCCCACCACGAGACACTACCACAGAACGTGGGACACCTCTCCTCCTCCTCCAACACTTCTCTTAGGTGACCTACCAACCTCTTCTAATTTTCCTCTGATGCGGAAAACCCCCTCCATGTGATCTTCCACCTCATTTTGAACAATTATGTGTTCATAGTTTTGTTAATAGTGTGTGAAATTAAACTAGTATATTTTTACATGTTTGATTATGGTAAAGTGGTTTTTGAATAAGGTACATTATTATAATTATAATTGATTTTTGTGGAGTAAGGTATAAGATGTTTTAAGTGAATAATCAATTAGTCTAGATTGGGAATCAACACGGTGGAGTTGTGGACAATTAGAATCGATAAAAAGTGATGGTATCAAATTTTTATGATTCAATTGGGAATCAGTGGATCATGCTGGACACTTTTCAAGGATTGTAATTCTTATGGTTGGGAGTATTTAATGACCCACACAATTAGAGGGTCGGTAATTTGAGAGCAAATTTGATTTTTTTTCCTGAAGGAGGGAACTTTTTTAGAATTGGGATATGATTTGGAATTTCATGAGTTAGTACATCTCTAAGATGTGTTTTTATTTGAGGATAATGATTATTTAGAGGTTGGTTTCCAAATATTAGGGTTGTGGATGATTGCAAAAAACTACAATATTCATTGGGTATTCTATTGAGAGGAACTAGGTGACTCATAATGGGTTCGTAAAAACTATATCCTTTATAAGGTACTAGATGGAGGGGTACCAGGTACTAGGTGAGTTATAAAGTGTAGTAGGCCATTTATAAGGGCAATTAGGTACATAATAGAAGGGGATTGGTTACCTAGAAGAGATGGGTGTTGTTTTTTAATGATAAAGAAATAGTTATTCTGGATTCCACCTCTAAAAAGGCCATATGTGGTTCTTCTACTTTAAATGGATAGGGGTAAATATTACTCTTCTACCTCCATTACTATTTCTTATTTATGAATTTTAATATTCATATTTTGTATGGTATGTTTTGTATCAGATTTCACCAAGACATATTGTGGCACATGAGAATGTGATGTTTCTAAGATTTATTTATCCATTGATGTGTTAGAAATATTCTGGAAAATGGAAACATTGTTTTGTTTTTATAATAATGTTAGATACTCCAATTATTTCTTATTTATTAATGTTACCCTTGATGAAATAATTACATTATCACCATTCCTACAAAGAATGTGGTGAAATTACATTAAACTTCCACATTCTCATCTTTAATCTAGATTTCATGTGATCTTATTCTTTCTTATCTTTTGATATCGTTACCCAAAAAAACATACCAATTGTTATAGTATATGTTTACTAGAATAATTATTATTTATCATGTTTGATTCCCTACTTAAATATTACCACAATAGTGTTTCTTATATATTATATGTTAATTCTATTCTAATATTCCATGGATTCATGTATGAGAAAAGAAGACCAAGATGTATCATGATCATATTTTGGTGTTATATTTAAAAATATAGATGTTCCATAATCATCCCCAATATTAAGGTGAGCTCATGGAATTTAAGGATCTATCCTATAATGATAAAATATAATATTTAACCACTTATTATTCTTGTGTGGTTCATCATTAATAGATTTAAAATTCTCAATAGTGATAATGAAGTTACCATCATTGAAGATATTATGTGATGACATGGGCCTAATGATATTCTTCCCACTAGGAAAATTTTAAATTTTAAATCTTCGTATTTACCTTTAGTTTTCAAGAATAATATAATTTTTTTCTAAAAAAATAAGTAATTTCATAATTCTAAAACTAAACAGCTAAACATGTTAGAGTAAATTGAGGTTCTTCAACATGTTCAATTTTCAACTTTCATAAATATGATTGAATGAAAACATATTGGAGACATCATACCTACTAACTATACTAATCCTAGGTTCATCTCCATTCCACTTGTACAACATTTACAATCCCAAATTTCTTCTCCACATAACTTCCATGTACCTTCTGTACATCAATCTCTTCCTCTCCCTCTCTCCCTCATCAGCACGTAGTTTACCTCATATTCTTTTCTAGCTCAGGGTCCATATATTATCAGCTGAGGTTTCATTGCCTTCTTTCACGTCATACAATTTCTTTTCCCTCACTCCCTCTTCCGCACATAGTTTCCCTCAGTTTTTTCCCATGCTCGTGCTTTTTCTCCTATCGACCTATGGTCCTCATAGACCCTAGTCGTCTTCTTCCTTCTAATACCGGTTCTCGTCCACTCCTCAGATTCACAGACACCATTTCCCCCATCGTACTCTAAATCCATCCTTCACATCAATCCACCGTAATTCCCTCCATTTACTATGACATCAACTTCAATTTATGGCTCCAGAATTTGTTCACATCAATGCCAAGTATTAATTTTCTTAGATTTCTCCTCTCTCTTGATTGTCACCGCCTATCGAGCTAGGGTTCTTACCAACCTCGGTTGACATGTCCCTCCATTACACAATTCCACTTCATTCCTCCAGGGGTACCTGGTATTAGATGTCTCATATTTGATCTACCTTGGTTAATCACGCCCTAAACTTGCTTCGTTTTTCTATTCACAGTCACTGAAACCCACTACTTTCTTCAAAAATCAATCATATTTTTCCTATGTAGAAATAGATTAGAGGGTAGAAACTCTCTCTAAGTGCAGATGTATCCAGCTCTGAAGGAATCAAGAATATGGTTTTTTCTCATCTATATCACGTCGATACTATTTTTCTCTACTCTATAGTTTCACATTTCACTTTTCTCATACTAATTTTGCAGGCTATAATACAATATAGTGATTTACAAATGGTGGGTTCTCTTATGTTCTGGAAAAAAATTTTGTTCTCTCTGGGATTTTGTTTTTCCAGCTACATATATATTTTCAAACATTAATAAAATATATCTCCTTATTTGATTCACCAATTAATTCCTTTACTTTGTTTTCAGGGTCAATATTTCATCCTCTAAAACTTCTTCCTTTCTTGATATAGATTTCATCCACTGCATCAATGCATTATCAATTTTAGGTATGGAGAACTGATATGATTTTGTACACATTTTTTGAAGTTTCAATCATTCAAATTTCTTATCATTTTCATTGTTTTTGTAAATGTATTCGATTATATGTATAATGGACTCACTAATATTGGTTATGTTAAATAATTATCCACTCAGGTATATAATTGTACTTTTTATTGAACTGTAATTTTTATTTAAATAATATAATTGAAAAATATGCCTTTTTTGTTCTCATTTCCATTTTGTCTATAACTGAAAATTAAAATTAATTTATATTTTCTATTTGGGTATTAATTCAAATTATTTAAAAATTTCTTATACATACATGTTTGGATATTACTTATATAGAAGTGTTTTCAAATTTTGGCATTCTCAAAAGGATTTCATTCATGATTGTTTCACTCATTCACAGTTTCTATTGCATGATACTTCTTTATGGGTTCTCCTTGGTTGATGGTTTTTTTGGAAATTCAATGTACAAAGGGATGTTCAAAGCTTGAAATGATATCTTTAGAGAAAAAGTTATATAGGTATACCTTCCGTTATGTTGTTTATTTTTTATGGTATATTGATAGTGAAA
The DNA here is from genome assembly GCA_963277665.1 of Viscum album. Taxonomy (NCBI): domain Eukaryota; kingdom Viridiplantae; phylum Streptophyta; class Magnoliopsida; order Santalales; family Viscaceae; genus Viscum; species Viscum album. The sequence goes on along the minus strand of OY728147.1, from coordinate 1,465,997,596 downwards.
TATATGTGTATTATTTCAGATTTTCTTTTATAAAAACTATTCTCTTCAATATGCCAGTCTACTTGACTCTTCATAAGACCAACACACAGACATAGAGAAGTTTTTTAGATAAGAATGACCAGGTTTTCAGAAAAAAATGTGCTGAAGAAAAATTGTGGTCAAGATTTCCTTCAATATGATTTGGATCTCGTTAAGGATAAATTTCCACCCAAAATTATTGGTATGTAATCTGAATGTTATATGAATATTGTGAGTTGACTAACTGATTTATATGTTTTATACGTTGTTTTTGGTTTGCGACTTTCCTTTCTCTAATTCATTAATTCTCTAATTCTTAAATGCTCTATCTTTATAACTCTCTCTTCCTGCTTCTTTACTATTCAGGAACAAGTTCTTTAAAAGAGAGATTCACAATATAATTGTTTGATGGTCTCCTATGGAATCATGAAAAGATTACTTGGTTGAAATATTCTAAAAAAATACCTTCCATTCCAGGTTTGGAATTGTTAAAAAAACATCTTTATATGTTTTAATGTTTTCATTAATTGTTTTAAACTATATAAAATCAAAGGAGATAGTTAAAACATCCACGTGAGTTGTGTTTGGAATTTTTAAAGGTGTTTCATCAATGATTTTCTCTCTTAAAATGGTATATCCATCTCTTATTTATCAATTTATCTTTTACAAGTTTTAATTTTGAAGAATTATTTTCTACTGCAGATGAACTCTCTCTCATCTATTGATCTATAAAATCGTCTTTTCTTGAAACACCCACAGGTTGTTACCATAAATTTAAACACCACCACAGAGTTAATTCTCACAACTATAGATTAAATTTATGAAACTATATTTATTTATTGTCTTTTATCAAATATTGGATATCTACATTCAAATATTTATTAATATATCATTGGAGATTATAAATAAAATATATTTCAGAATCTATATTGACAATATTCAAAAATTCACGTGCATTGAGTAGACATGTGTTTCAAAAAAAACCTAGAGGTGCACAAAGGCTCATGTCGGGTATTGTTTTACCATAGAGGTGTCTTGTCTATTTATCCACACATTTTTAGTTATCTTTTGATTATGTGTGAGTTTTGATTGTTGAAGTTGACCTAATAATAATATAACCTGATTTCATTTTTTTCATTGTCTTTTCAATTTAAAATATCTTTTTATTTTTTTGTCAATAGTTGAAATGTTACACATTTTTATATTAATGAAGTTCTTATTTATAGATAACAGAACATGTGTTCTGTTTTAGTTTTTTAGTTGATCTACTAAACATGTATTATGTTATTATTTTGTTATTTAAAACTGAAAATTCAATTGTAACTATTGAATAATTGTTAATTTTTTTAATAAAGTTGTTTGCATCTGGGCCGACTGTTAAGGATATTAACATGGAGAACTCTCACATATTTGTGGGTTGTCGTGATCTTATTTCAAATAGGTCTGTTACACTTTCTAATCATCGTTTTTATTTCACTTCAATTTTATGTTCACGAATCATCATACACAAGAATATTTCAATTTTTTAATTAATGAAATGTGATCTCATTTGTATGCATTTTTTTTATCAGATTATTTTATTGGTAACATAATGATATTATATGAATCCCCATATAAACATTGGAAGTTTTCAATAACTAAATTTGTTCTCATTTTTATGCATTATGTTTATCAAGATTCTTCACTGCTTCCACCGATTTAGGTTTAAAACCAGTGAATATTTCAATGATCGTGATGGTGGTGGTGGGGGCGGTGGTCTGAGAGGAGGAAATAATGATGTTGGTGTTTCTATAAGAGATGATGAGGTTCATGATGGTTCTGGTGGTGTTGATATTGAGTCATATTTCAGATGTAAATATTGGTCTTGCTTTATACATTTAATTTTATCAAAATATTTTTTTTATTATGATGATGTTGATGTTGAAATTTTATATTAATTATATTATAGATAGTTTGAATTCTTACTATATATATTGTATTATGTTTGAGTTTGGTTTTATTTGGAAGGTGGGGTTTTTTATTGTAGCTAGAGGATGTGAGTACTGCTATAATGTGCACCTATTATGGAAGAATTTGGTGATCAAGTATAGCTGGGTAGGGGTTGGGGACTATCCAGAGGGGGTTGTCTGAGGTGGGCTGTCTAGGGTTAATATGATCCAGATGTGGTTGCTTACCACTCAAGGAAGGAAATTCTTCTAGGTTCTATGGTGGCAATTACCTCTAGAGTTCACCTTGTGTGATTCTGTATTCTAATGGTTATCAACTTGTTTAGGGAAAAGGAACATTATGAAACATGGTTATTTTTTTCCATGATTTTTTTAGTATATTCAATATTGTGGATAAGATCAAAATCATGCCTTAGAGGTTACCTCCTCTATAACATTAGGTGATGAAAGTCATATTTTATGAATCACAGATCTTGAAGTACGATCTTGATCAAAAAAATATGGTGGACAATGATGATAGTGAGTTGAAGGTGTACATATAATTTGAGTAATTTATAGTTTATTTCATGGATTAGAGTAGGAATGTGAAACGAGAGAAGACAATGCCTCTTGTTCAGGTGTTGTGGCATAATTGGAATTTTAAGGTGGAGAACTGGGAATATAGGTTAGATATATGAGAACAGTAGCTGAAGTTGTTCATAGAGGGGGGGGGGGGTTATTCCAGTAGGGTGGGCTGTGAAGGAGGTAGGGGTTGCAGGAGGCTGGGGGCTGGTGCTGGGGAAGAGGGAAGGGGGTTGTGAAGTCCAACAAGGGGTGCGCAGTGTACATGGGTGTGGGGTGTGCAGGAGGCAAGGGATAGAGCTAGGGAAGGGGGTATGTAGGGGAGGAGGTGTGCAGGAGGAGGGGTGTCCTGTCCAAGAAGTGGTGTACAGGGTACAGGGGTAGGGGGTTGTCGTGGGTGTACAGGGGGGTTGTAGGGAGGGGGTGTCAAGTATGGTGGAGGGATGCTTCAAGGGAAGAAGGCAGGGGGTGTGCAGGGGGGTGTAGGGTAAGAATATATTATAAGAGATCAATTAGTGACACATTTCTCTCAAGTGATACTCTTCTATGATGAAATCACATATCATGAGAATATATTATATGAGATCAATTAGTGACATATTATTTTGAAAAGATATATCTTTTATGGTTTAGTGAATAAAGAATGAACTTTTCCATTCCTACATAACTATAATATAGTCACACTCAAGATTTAGTTCTATTCAACTATGCATACATAAACATTAGTTATGTGTTTCAAACTTACATGAAAATTATAGATAAAAAATTTATCTCACAAGAATTCATACCAATATTTTCTTGGACACTGCCACCTTGAACCTATATAATATTAAAATTTTCATCGTATTATTCAAATTATTTTAATATATTATTCGAGTTTATTTGGTATTGATATGGTTTAATATTTTCTTCTTTTGAGACACAACACATAATCTCATAGTTTACATTTTATGCTAGTTCAATATTTCTATGTTATGATGAAATAATAGAGACTACAGAAGAATTAGAATTCATGAGTATGTGAGAATATGGTGTTGATTCTATGAAATTCTCAGGGAATGTGTTTGATATTTTTGTGGTGGTTCATTTAGATAGTGTATCAGGTGACAAATTGTTTTCTAAAAATCTTTCCAAGTATTGAAATGTAGTCACCAGGACAACCATGCAGTTCAAAATTTGAATGGGAGATGATAATTGATAGTACTCACAAGGGTTTCTATGGGTGTTTAGGTGACTATGAAGAATGTTTTTCACTACTAAGGATCACTTGTTTGTCACAGGTGGACAATATTTTATTATTTGAATGACTTGGGAAATAATTTTGTTTATGTTTTTCAAAATTAGAAACATAAATCAATGGATTTATTATGGGATGGCATAGTGGTGAGATTACATGGGGAGAAAAGTAGATACCAATACCATTGGAACTAAAACGAAAAATCTCCACATGGATTCTTCTTTTAGAGTTTTGGTTTTGGAAAACTAAATTAAAATGTTTTGTTACCATGAAAAACCATCCTTGGGAAGAAAACCAGTAGAAAATGGAATACTTTATTTCTTAATTTCATTACATATTTTCTGAACCAAGACAGTTAAAACTCGAGTAAGATATCATTTTATTTCTTTAATTATGGTTGGAACAACAATGAACATATGACCATATAATCTAGATCCTTACTTGAATGAGGAGGATAAAAAAATTATCTGGCAGAGGGGGTTACTGGTGGGGGGTGCAGGTGGGGTGTCTAGGAGTGGTTATTTGGGAGGGGGTTTCCAAGAGGGGGGAGGGTGCAGTTGGGGTGTCTGTGAGGGTTGTCAGATAGGGCTACAGGGTAGGGGGAGGGTGTAGGTGCAGTGAAAGTCAGTTTCCGGGTGAGGGGGTGGGTGCGGGGGGGGGGGGGGGGGTCTATAGGGAAGGGGGAGGGTGCAGGTGCGGTGCAAGGGGGTGTCCAGGAGGGGTGGGGGACCTGGAAGTGGGATACTAGAGGGGTTGTAGGGTGGTCTGCAAGGCAGTGGGGAGGGTGTAGGTGCAGTGTAAGGGGGTTTCCAAGAGGGGGGGACCTGGAAGGTGGGGCGGGAGGGTGCATGGGGTCTGTAGGGAAGGAGGAGGGTGCTTGTGGGGGTGTCTAATAGGCTTTTCTGGGGTTTTCTGTAGGGCAGGGGAGGGTGCATATGCGGTGCAAGGGCAGTGTCTAGGTGGGTGGGGGGAGTGGTGTAGCTGGGGTAAGCAGGGAAGGGAGAGGGTGTAGGTGTGGTGCAAAGGGGTGTCTAGGGGGGGGGGACATGGCATAGGGGATACTAGTGAGGGGGGGGGGTCAGGGGGGGGCTGCTGGGTAGTGGGGAGGGTGTAGGTGCGGTACATGGGGGTTTTCAGGAGGGGGGCTAGCTGGTAGGGGGTGTATGGAGGTTTGTAGGGTAGCGGGAGGGTGTTGGTGTAATTTCTACGAGTGGGTGTCCAGGGGCTACCCCTGGGGTGTCCAAGGGGGGTATGGGGGGGGGGTCTCCCTGGGGGGGTGATGATGTCTTACAAAAATGTCCATCCATGAGTGATGTGTGATATTTATAGATACACAGTAATTACACTAATGTTATCATACATGATCAGAAAATGTGTGTGAGTGAAACTATTATCTAGCCCTTGGGAAATACCCTAGGATTATGCTATGTTCTTTTTCAAAAGCAAGGATAGCTCTTAGTCCTCTATCCCTTTGCATAGAATCTTCAATACACTGCTTGACTGTCCCATAACAATTCAACATCTCCTTTCCCGGCCCAAAAGAGATGGGTAAGTGGATAGTTTTTTCACACCAAATCCGTAAACAGTTGTTGAATAGTCTAGAGAAATCCCCCTTCTATATCAACCAAGAAAACCTTTTCAACATTTCCAGAAATATTTGAATCCCCTAGGGGGGGGGTGTTACAGAGTGGTCTGCTTGTCCAGGGGCTGTCCAGGGTCTGTTCGGGGGGGGGGGGGGTCCAGGGGGTGTCTAGGGGGAGGGAGGGGTGTCTAAGGGGAGTCTAGTGGGAGGATTGTCCAGTGGGGGTGAAAGGGGGCTGTCCAGGGGGGAATGGAAGTGCCGGGGGCTGTCCAGGGGGGGGGGTAGGGGTCATGGGTGACCAGTGGGGTGCATGGGGTCTGTCTAGGGGGCATGGGGGTGCATGGGGACTGTCCAGGGGGCATGGAGTGGGGGAGAAAGGGGGGATGTCCAGTGGGGGTGTAAGAGGGCTATCTAGGGGGTGCAAGGGGGATGTCCAGGAGGGTATGGGGGTCAATTGGGGGTGAAAGGGGGCTGTCCGGGGGGGGGGGGGGGTCATGGGGACTGTCTAGGGGGTGAAAGGGGGGTGCTAGGTGGATATCTAGGGGGAATGGGGGTCCAGTGGGGGTGGAAGGGGGCTGTCCAGGGGGTGCATGGGGGGCTGTCCAAGGGGAATGGGGGTGCCACGAAGATGTTCAAGGGAGTGCAGGGGGGCTGTCAAAGGAGGCATGTGGGGTGATGGGGGTGTTCAGGGGGGATTTGTTTTATGATATGGGAAGGCATACAACCGCGGTTTCAAATTGTGGTTGTAGGTCTGTTGCCACAGTTTTAAACCTTGGCTAAAAAAATATAGCTATAGTTTTGAACGGTGGCAATTGGACCAGTGTGGCTTACTGTTCTTCCACGGTTTCAAAGTGTGACAATAGTCTTTTAGCCATAGTTTTGAACTATGGAAATATCCATTTAGCCACAGTTTGAACTGTGGATATAGGCCTTTAGCCACAGTTTGAAATTGTGGCTATAGGTCTTGCACTATATCCACGTCAATACCCACAATGGGCCATTGAACTATGGCTATAACCTATAGACACGGTTTTTGGGCTTATAGCCATGGTTTCAAACCATGGCTGTATCCTAAATTTCCAATAGTGATGGTTGTTGTGTTGTGTTGTGGAAGTGGTTTTGTGAAATGGTCCAGTTTTTTTGTTGTATGGTTCAATTATTTTCTATGTTATCTATCGGATAAACTTTGATGAATTATGAAAAAATAGGCTAGTAGATAAACAAGTTGGAATTGAAAAATTTTGGTTATAATTTTCTTAAACTAAATCATATGAATAAAATTTTTTATGTGAAAATTAATGGATAATTAATAAATGTGGTATATTTTAATTGATAATTATAAAAGTGGTTCGAACCAAATATACCCTACATGTATATGTAGTTGATATAGTATAGGTAGGGATCGAATCCATAGGGACCAAAGAAGATAACTTGAGAGAATCAAAATTGATTGAAGGATTGGCTATGAAGTGGCCATCTTTTTGGGTTGATTTTATTTTAAGATCTAGTATGTTTATACAAACCAATAATCGAAACAAAATGACTTTTATTAAATTAATTAATGTTTATGGGCCAATCCTAATTTTTTTAGGGATAGAATGGATGTAAATATTTTTCTTTTTATTTTTCATTGACTAGTTCAAGAGTTAACCAATCAATGAGACTACTGCCCAATATCATTCTCAGATTTAATTCATACGAATTTTCAAGGCAAATCACGAATGAACTTATAGAATCAAATTAATTATCACTCCCTGTAATTCAATTTTACTAGAACTCAAAATCTTTCTTCATCAAAGTTGATGAATAAAAATCGATAATAAATCATCGAATGAAAATTATAAAATAATGAACAGATATAAATATTAAAGAAGAAAAAATAACATCCAATTTATAAGAATTCTACTCCCTTGGATCAACCCATAAAAATATTATCCTTCAATTTATTCTAATCTATCTATGGAAGTTGGATGTATACTTATCGGGTGGAATTAATGAAAAAAACATTGAAAATGATCACTCCACTATTGTGTGAATAAATTCAGAAGGGTTGAGTTGAAAATTTTCAGACCAAGATTCAATGGTATCTTTTCAATAAGAAAAATTATATAAAATGATAATAAGAAGAACTTTTATTAATAAATGATGGGAATAAAAAACAAACATGGGAAAAAAACTAAAGATTTGATTAAAAATTAAAAGCATAAAATTTCAATTGAAGGAAAAACATTAGATAATAATTACCTTCACCAATATATCTTATATATAAATATTTTGATCTTTATTTATACCCACAATAAATAAATTCCTTCCCCATTAATTTAGAGACTCAAAAGGAGGGTGAGAAAATCATGGGAAATTTGAAATTTCAATGTTGACCCAAAAATACATTCCTTCCCCATACCCTATGTTATGATGAAAGGGACACAATAAATAATATTTACTATAATGATGAAATGGATATTTATTGTGTAATTTTTATTAAAAGGATGAAAATGTAAACATTTTGAAATCATACCTTACTATCGCACTTTCCAAAAACTATGCTCATGAACATAAATATGCATTAAAATCATAAACAAGGAATTCAAAATAACTTAAAATTCCTTTTTTAGGATTCCAACATACATTATTGAATTTAAGTATAATCAACAATTCACTTAGAGGATCACTTTCATAATCAATCTAGAGAATTAGATTATACTAGCACCAATTATGTGTTGTCATTAAAGTTGATGAAGAGAAAGAGAGAATAAATCATCAAACAAAAACATAAAAATAATGAAATGATAGAATTATTAAAGAACCTAAACTAAAATCCAATCCATACCCATGATACTTACATGAATGAACCCCTAATATGTTTGTCCGTCTGTTTATTATAATATATAAATGGAAGCGAGAAGTAAGCTTATTAGGGGTGAATTGATGAAAAAGTCATTGACAATGATCACTCCACCGTTATGTGATAAATTTCACAAGATTTGGTGTGAAAAAGTTAACAACATGATTCAATAGTATTATTGTGATATAAATAATTTTATACAAAGAGAAAATAAAAAAATTTATTAATAAATTATGCTGAATGTAAAACATACCTGGAAAGAAACTGAAGATGCGATTACAAATTGAATGTGAGAAATTATAATTTAATGAAAAGAATAGATGTTAGTCACCTTCACCAGAATATCTTTATATATGAATATTTGGATCCATAGGTCTACACATCATAAATACATTCCTTCCCCATTAATTGAGAGGTTCAAAAGGTGGTTGGAAAATTCTAGTGAAATTTGACATTACTATGTTGGCAAGAAAAATCGTCGAGATTCAACCCCCTTGTTGATGTGTAAATTAGTAACTAAATATAGCTGAATCTGAATGGGTCATAGAATAAAAACATTTTTTTCCCTTTTTTACTATGACATATGTAAAACTTTTTGAAGATTTGATTATCTTTTTTTATCTTATGCTCGATTTAATGGGAAGAATTTATGAGCATTCAAATCTGGACCACCATTTAAATGTCAAATTGGTCTCCCATTATCTTAATAAAAATATCATAATTAAATTTGACCCCAGTTTAAAGAAATGATCCCCATATATTTTTATTTATATAGATAATATTTCATCTTCTTTATGCTTATTATATTGACCCCACATTTGTTTTACGGTTCATTGGCCAATTGTGTTTTTAACAGAAAATATCATCATTCACACTGAAAAATATCCATGTTCCCTTGGGATTCATCCATCGATACTAAAAGTAAACATGTTCCAAAAAAATTGGAAAATAATATACCAAAATATCATGTTAGTAAAATGAAAAAAAAAATTCTCCAAAAATATATGATTAATTGGGCCGAATTTTTTTAAACATGAATTTTATTTGAGATGATAAATGAAGTTCAATTTCAGTAATGAAATAAAATTGTTGTTTGTAGAATTGAAAAACATGAATATTATGGAATAATAAAGGAAAATTATCTTTATTTTGAAGATAATAAATATATTTGTGTGCCTTTTGTGGTGGATTTTCGATGTTGTGTATAGTGGTGGAAGTAGTTCAGACCATATGTGTGATACTTAGTACTGATGTGGTTTGCGCTATAATTGTGTATATGAACCCAAAAGTTACATATTGTGTGAAATATATATAGAATTTATTTTTATTTTCTATTATATCTTCTCCACTCATGTTATATAATCTTAAAAATTTCCATTGGTGTTGAGTTTTTGAATTTTATGCAAAATCAATGATGGAAGGGATATAAATGGATAGCTACATCATATCTCCCACTCTTATATTGCCTATTAATCTACAAGTTGGTTTAGGAGGTTAAGGAATATTAATTTAATGGTTTGGATTTCTTCAAGTGGGATGATTTGTTTTATCCAAGTTTTCTATGGGTGAGTCATGATATGATATGTGTTGGGGGTTGTGTGTGGTAGGAGGGGAGATGATATTGATACCCTTCATGTTCAGGATAACCTGCATCCCTAAATATTGTTGTGATCTGATGTATTTTCCTATGTTTCTATGGAAGGGATTTGTTGTGATACGATGTGTATCTTGGGTGTCAACATGATGAATATGAGGTGATGTGATATGTTGTGTGGCCCATGTTTTTGTTGGACGGATGTGGTGATATGTTATGTGATCTATTTATAAGGAATGAGTGAATAGGTGTTTTGATGTTGGGTGTCAGATTATAAAATCAATGGAGAAGCCGTATCATGGTGTCTTTATTAATTATGATATCAATATTATATTATTATATTAGACGTGTGATTTAGTGAGGGATACAAGGTGAGGTTGTTTTTGGTTAGACAACCTGTATAGGTGCTTGTTATTCATTCTATGTGTCATTATAAAATTAGAAATCTCCCTTCACATATGAACATGAGGATCTGATTCTATACCAATCGAGTATACTTGTTATGATTCCCCTATGTATTGAAAATGTTTTAGGTTTGAAGGAAGGATTTAGGGATAGATATATACATTTCATTATAGGTAGGATTTGTTGGGGAGTTTCCAATTCTAAACATTATTTTGATATTTACTATTGATGACATTATATGTACCAGCATTACATTATTTATTAATTGTGGGATGGTTTTTATTATACTATTATATTATATACTAGAGAATTTTTTAGAAGTTAATCTTATCTTGTGATCATGTTTTGTTAATAGAGTGAAATACTGCATATTCCCAAATATATTTATACCCCCAATGGTAGCTTCTAACACGGGGACAACTAGAGTTGGTACTTGGGATTCCCCATATTTCTCTACTCATTGTAATATCTTCAATGGGAAAAGGTCATGACATAGTGATCTCAGAGGTTATATTTTAGATATATGATAGTCTTTGGAGTTTGACATGTTGAGGTTTTCATCGATTAATTACAGCTGATCATCGTTCATGGAAATGTCTTGAGAGACCGAATATGACATGATATTTTATCCCCTAGGCCATGTTTTTGTGAACAAATTATAAGATAATTTGTTGACCAAGTGGCATGGATATATTTTATGAGATTATACCTAGGATATTTGCAATCATCCGGATGATTTTTGATCATTTCTATGATGTCTGTTATGGGAAATAACAGTGAATGAATAATTAAGATTTTATAAATTTACAAGATACTGTTAATAAGATGTTATACATTTTTAATTAATGGTTTTTATTCATTATTGAAATGTTTTTTAGGATGTGTAGGTTCAATATAATGATCTGGTTGATAGTGGGATGGTTTTATTGAAAGATGGGGATGAGGCATTGATGAGGGATTAGTGTACAATTTAGTGGCATAGATTGGGTATGTATGAGAGGAGAATTAATGATCTAGAGATAAAGACTAAATAAAGGATCACATGAGTAGTTTTGTTTTTATGTGAGAATCAGCATAGATTTGGGTAATAGTGGTACTTAATCAGATTTAGGGAGCTTCACATCAGTATTGGACTCCGTTTCAGGGAGCAGTAGTAAGAAAAATGTGTTGTGACAGGACATTCCAAGGGAGCTCTATCCAGGGATAATGTCATCAACATTGGGGTATTTATGAGGTGGAAGATGATATCCATTCAACAAGAGTGTCTCAGTTTTTGGCATCTTGGTATTGGTATTAAATAATTCCTAGAACTTTATTTAAATGTTCTCAAATAAAAGGATTCAAGAATTTAGTTTCAATAGGATGATTTCCAACTAGTGATCATGTAATGAAACACACATTTAATTCTCCCTATCTATCAAAACATATACAATGAGGTTTTTCTTATTTAGAAGATTCTCTCCCTGAGAGTTGATCATCATAATGGTATAAAGTAGGGTGCTTTGTAGAGTATAACTTTAGGTAGTGGGTCGAGGGTGTTCAGTATGTCATGGCTTCACTCATCGAGGAAATGACCACGTCAACGTCCTTCATGACCACCAGGGATTAGTAGTTTCTGATAAACTTTGTGGGGTTTTCCATTTTCATATCATATCCACATGTAGTATTGGTTTGTATAGGATCATTGTTTTAATTCTCAAGGAGTTTATTTTGAAAATTATAGTTATAAAAATAATACAGTAGAAATTTTGTAACACCCCAAGATTCCATAGTGTGTTATTTATTCAAAATAATTCAATAACTTGCACTACACGAAACACCGAGTCCAAGCACACCATGACTTACCAAACAAGCGGTTAAAAGGAGGTTATGAAAAGTATTAACTAAATTTTAAACTTTATATAATCTATATAATTTTAGAATCCATATTATGAGTTTCTTAGACATAATGTAAGAACAAATTCATTTTCAGTATTGTACTTTTACCGACTTTTATTAGTGAACCCTTTTTAAATCCAATATTTTAAACTTTTATATATTAAATTTGACTAAATAAATTTACTTTTTAGAATGGGGACATCAAAAATTTACAATGAAACATCCCAAGCTTCCACAATACGCTTTCCTTTGAATAATACAGTAGTGTGTGTTGTACGCAACTTGGAGTTCTAACACACACCACAAAAATCAAACTAGCCGTTATGAATAGTAATACCTAGTTTTTGAAATTTTATAAATTATATCTCTCAAAATGGACCTCATTTTTGTATTCGGAGTATCGAATTTATCCTAAGGTGAAATTTTGGAACTTTTTGGATAACATTTTTATTTTGATGAATAGTGAAAGTTAGTATATTTTAATTAAAAACAACTTTTTTAATCGAAATATTTATATTGATAAATTATGAATTTGAGTGGTTTTAAAGTATATTTAGAATATATTTTTACCATTTAATACAATTTTGGTCATTGTACATAATTTCACAATTAAATCGGACATAAACAAGTGTCAATCTTTTGATAGTTATTATCTCTTAAAAACACGCTATTTGTTTTGGCGACGGGAAGTAATTTTTAAATTAATTAATGCAACTGATATGTTTTGAATTTGGTAAAACAGACATCATTTTTGAATTCATAATATCAAATATATCTTAGGCCTAATTTTTGTTATTTTTCTTGAGATTTTCATTTTTTTGATGAATAGTGAAACCACTAAGTGGTAGTTAAAAAACTAAATTTTTAATAAAACGTAATTTTACCGCTTTTGTGAGTGGAATTAAGAAACACCGAGAGACACAGTTAATATCAAGGAGAAAAATGTGGTTCAATGAGATTAAAATAATTTTTGGTGAATAGTAACTTTTTTACTTTTATTTACCACGGTTAAAAGTGAATAGGGTAATTAAGGGTAAAAATGATATTAATATTACCCTAACACATGTCCTTATTCTTTTGGACAACTGTATCTCGACCAAAAACATCCTCAGGAGTAAAATATTATCATTTAGGTCCACCTGTATTAGATTAGGACATTTATTATTATTTAATTCAAAGAAGTGTTAAAAGAGTTAAAATCAATGTTTATTTACTAAAACATTTTTAATATAGGGTTATCCATAAGATAAATTTGATTGTAAATATTATTAGAAATATAAACAAATTTCCTACATAATGGTATTTAATTTATAATTTTTAGACATTAAATAATTTAATATATTTATGACACAACGGTGATTCATTAATTACCTAATTAAGGAATAATTAGAATAATTGATATTATAAATACCCAAATAAATGTAATTTGAGACTTTTTATAAATACCAATAATTTCATAGGTAAATATGAAATGTTAGTATTGATTTAAATAACTTTTTTGAATTTAATTATTCAGTTATGATTTCTAAAAAAATCAATTATTGAATAGTGTCAAAATTGACATAAAAGTGTTTTTTAAAACAAATATTATATTATTAATGGATATTAAATTCCTAAAAATATAAGGTTCGGACAAGTGACTTATATCATGATATGTGTATTATTAATGTACCACTTGGGGGTCTCTTGGATGTATATAGTAAGTTTATTAACCATATAATATAAAAATACAAAGTGACATTTGTCAAAGTGAAACTAATTAACAAAGAGTTAATACTTAAAGATAAGGTTAATATAGTGACCCAAACCTTACTAAATCCTATTTGATGAGTTGTTTTTGACCGATCCCCACCTTAACCTTTAATAATATACTTTGGACACATTATAAACAGAATATAAATTTATTATAAAATAATATTTCTAGCTTTTTCAAAGGTGCCCCTCACTACTCTTATAAAAGGGAACTCCCCCTTCTCATTAATTCACACCATTAAAGCCTTTTTGTTCAGCCAACCCCTGCCAAAATAATCTCTCAACTTACCTCCTTTAATCTTAGAGGCCTTCCATTCGTCAGAAATCCAAACTAAGGAGCCCTTTTGATCAAATCAAAAGGAAGAACCCAAAGAAGAGGCAATGTTTTCACCACCCTTTTTCAAGTTCCTTTCTTCTTCAACTTCTTATTTTTTTCTTATTTCCATTCTAAAATAATAACTCCAATATCTTATATATACTGTTATTTTATTATAAAGATGGTACAACCATATTCAGTATTCTATCCACCCTTTGAATGACATGTCACCATACGTGCGTACGTACGGCTTACCGTCTCCACGTCGGGGTGTAATTGTTATTCAATAAATTATTATTTGGATGGGTATAATAATGATGTGTAATTCATGTAAATAATAAATATAACATGATAAATATTCTATATATATGATATACCATCCAATTATATATTATTTTAATATCAAAAGAATGATATTGTCGCTCATGCGTACGTACGGACTACCGTCTCCACGAACGCGATGAGATTCATTCTCCATCGTATCCATTCAAGTATATTTATCATTTGATTATTTAAAAATAATTTTGAAGGACTTGATATCATTATAGATATGAATAATAAACAACCTATCCATGAAATCCATGGCTTACTTAACATAACATATAAAAGAAAATGGGTAAGTTAACACCTGAAACGGCGATAATACTAAGATATTATTAACAAAGAAATGTTAAAAGATCATATATGATATCATATTAATGCATATGATTCTTGTATAATTTAATAACAATTATTTTACCATTGTAATGGAGTTTAACCTACCCCCAAACAAGTAAAATTATAAGGTAAGGGTTATTTCACAATATTTTCATTGTCCGAGGTTGTTTATACGTAATTATCTACTGGTACCTCTTTATCATCCACATACATGTTTCTTGAAAGTTTATTTCAAAACATTCTTAAAATTTTACAGAATATGGGTTAAAGTCATTTATACCCATATTTGCTTTTTATAATAATTTTATAAAGGAATCTTTCCGTCGTTTTCCAAACAAGGTCCTTTTTATCATTTTCGACAAAATTAAGGTAAGAATGTTTTTTAACTTATACGGAAGGTGCGGCTATTTTCTTCCATTATAAAATTTTCGAAACTTCCCTTACATGCATATAAAAATATTTTCAATGTAAATGTTTTATTTTATAATTATGTGACGTTTAAATGATTTTAAAATGAATATTTTAAGAATTTCTGAAAGGTACTCTTTATCAAAATCAGAATTTTAAATGTTTTAAAGATTTATCTTTTAAAATCTTTTTAATTAATTTCCATGATTTCAAAATGATTTTAAGGATTTATTTATATAAACATGAATGTTTTGAAATGATATTTCTATTCAAATGTTTCGAAGTGGTATGGGACACTTTGATTCAAAAATACCTTTTAAATTACTTCCTTAATAAATGTGTGACTTTTAAATGATTTCAAAAAAAGAGATATTTCTCTCAAATAGTTTGGATTTCATCTATGTAAACATCCTTTGATGGATTTTAAGTTTATTTGAAGTTGATTTATTATGATACAAAACTTCCATATTGTTTTGATGTTTTTGTGATGTGTTTGACTATGGATGTGTTATTCTTATACCATTCATGGTTTATGGATTAAGTATTTACATGTCATATGATAGTTTTAATAAGAATGTTTATGTTATGTCAAATCCTGTTCATATTAGGAATTCATTGGACTTAATATGTGATGAATGGAGCCCGCTATAGCTCCTCGATGCATCGGTAGGTCTCATGAGACAAACTAGTGTCTTGGCACAAGGCTTTGACAAAATCTTATTTGTTTTCTTGGAACGAGGCCTTGGCTATGTGTTTATGATAGTCTGTCATTATGCATTCCATCATTATGAAAGTGTTTTTGATATTTCATGTGATTATTCGATTAGTAGAATATCCATGTGACTAAGTAAATGGAATTATTTCATTTATTTTTTCCATACAATGTTGAATTTTATGTTTAAAAGGATTTTGTTTTAGTTATACATTGCCTAAAATGTTTATTATTATTTATGAAAGTTTCCGCGATATTTTTATCCTTACTGGGTATTTGAGCTCACCCCTTTTCTATGTTTTATATTTCCCAGGATGTGAATAAGTAATTTATGAATGACCTGCAGGGATATTATATAGGGTTAAGTGTATGGACTATGGAGACTATATTGTTGTAATTTTCATTTTATGATGTAATGTAAGACTTATGAATCTTTCTAGTGTTTCCAAGACTACTAAACTAATCGGTCTTTCGAGACTTGATCTTTTGTGATCATGCCAATGTACTGTAATAATTCACCGACTCTATGTAACTGGGGTCGGGGCATTACAGTTGGTATCACAGGAAGT
The DNA here is from genome assembly GCA_963277665.1 of Viscum album. Classification (NCBI taxonomy): domain Eukaryota; kingdom Viridiplantae; phylum Streptophyta; class Magnoliopsida; order Santalales; family Viscaceae; genus Viscum; species Viscum album. Next base: position 1,465,981,116 of record OY728147.1, on the reverse strand, counting down.
TCAGTACAATCCTTGGAAGCTAGATTTAGATAAACTATGATTAGAGAACATAAACCTAAGATGGACTTTGAGGATTAGTATAGAAGAAATTCCTATAATTTTGGTATTGTACAGATTTTGTGAGTTTTCCGAGCAATAAATCCCTATCTGGATACGAGCTGGTAGAGGCGGCTCTGGCACAGATGTACGTAGGGGTAAAACCCGAAAACACTGCTTTGAGCAAGACTCGAACGGGAACTGGGGCACAACAACGGGCCTTGCTGCACTCTTGGTTACCACACTCCCAGGGGATATGCTTAGGATACCTCCCATTTTTTTACAAATCATTATGAAGTATTTATGATTATATACTTCCTCAAAGGAGACATTTTTATGATTATGGATTATATCCATAAACTATTTAATTTATGTTATGTGTTTTACAAGTTTTAGATTAGGTATTTTTATTCATAAACTAATCTAGTGTATTCTATTGTTTAGAAATTGTGCCCAGTATAAGGAATGAGAACTCCAGCAATTCACATGATCCAAAGAGAAAGAAGGATAATATCTTTCATTGTCTTATTCTAGAATTTATAAGAGAAATAGTCTCCCATGTATTATCATCATATGAAGAAATAATATCATGTGTTGATAAGATTAGTAAAGAGTTTACTGAGTCCTATGGCTTTGAAGGGAAGCAAGAGAAGAAAAGGATGTAAGATAGAAAGATGGATAAAGGGAAGAGGGAAAAGAATAATTTTCCCATATTTAATAACTGTGGGAAAAAACGCCTTGGAACTTTCCTGAAAGGAATGGGAGTTTGTTATAAGTGTGGAGGAAAAGGGCACAAAGTACATGAATGCAAGGGTAAGAAAATGGTTTCAAATGTACAATGCTTCATTTGCAAGGAGTTTGGACACTACGCGAACCAATTTCCCAGTTATCAGACTATGCCGCAAATGATGCTATTGGATAATAATCAAGTTATGATACTACCACATATGAAGAGGAATGATTAGAGTTCTTATGTTGATTATGCCATTTGAGTGTTGTATCAACAATGAACTTGTTGTAATAATTATGGAGTATATAAGGATTGTACTGCAATACTATTTCATTAAGGACTTGAGACTGTGTGGAAAAAAGAAGAGTGACTCAATAGAAGGTTAATTTTTTGAAAAATATATGGTTGAGAGAAAGATAAACCATAATATGGTTCTGATACTGAGGTAGTGATTTGAGAATAATACATGATTGATTTGGATAAATTATATTGGATATTCTTGACTACCATGAAACTAATTAATGATTTTTATATTCCATCATTGTTGGGGTTTAAAACATTTTTGGATTGAAGGAGTATATCCATTATTCTTTAAGGAATAAGGGATCATGAATGTAATCAATAAGGTTCTATGGTAATTGAGGATGTTGTACTGTTTTAAAAGAATACATGATGAAGGTGTTCACATGTTATTATGTGGAAAAAAGGATCATCATTTTGTTTATCTTCCTTATAAATTTTGGACTAATGTATTTTGGATTTTTGTAGTTTGAATTATTTTTGGATTTCCATAAAAGGACAACCCGGACGTCGGGCGGTAACCCGTTGCGTCCGGCAAGGACACGAGAATTGAACCCGCAACCGAAGGGCGACAAGTGTGTATCACCTACCAATGGCCCACGTGATGTCCTGGATTAAATAATGTAGTTTTTTTAAAATATCTGGTAGATGAATTATAAATTCATTTTTTTGGAACCCTATACGAAAAGGATAAATAGAATATAAATTTTATGTTATATTATCTTTTAGAGTGAAAGATGATTTTGTGGTAGAAATTAGTTAAAGTATGGAACTCTACCTGTCAAGAATATATTTTTCATCTTCTCTTATTTTATGAAGAAATTAATTCTTATGCTTTATTTAAGGAATCGTAAAACCAAAAATGTGGTATCCTAATACCCTATGTTTTGTTGATCCGGTGGTATTTCAAATCATCATAGATTGATGAATTTAAGGACCTCAATTTTACACTTGTTTGTGATTGATGACCTCAATCACTACCTATAAATATTTACGTTTTTTCCTTCAATTATATTTCTCTAATTTCCACAAATGTTCTCCGAATAGAGATCATAATTTGGTGCTGACCCTTTCATTTCTCTTTTCCTCTTATTAAGACTAAATTTTATTATCCCAATTTCCAATGTGGGTTTTCCCACAAAGATATTTTATATATTCAAACTTTTAGTTTTGAATAACAATTCCAAATTACGAGGACTCAATTTGTTTAAGGAGGGGAGAATGTAACACCCGAGGATTTCATAGTGTGTTATTTCTTCAAAATAATTCAATAACTTGCACTACATGCAACACTGAGTTCAAGCACACCATGAATTACCAAAAAAGCCGTTCTAAAGAAGTTATGAATAGTATTAACTAAATTTTATACTTAATATAATCCTTATAATTTTAGAATCCATATTATGAGTTTCATAGACATAATGTAAGAACAAATTCATTTTCAGTATTGCACTTTTACCAACATTTAATAGTGAACCCTTTTTAAATCCAATATTTTAAACTTTTATATATTCAATTTGACTAAATAAATTTACTTTTTAGAATGGGTACATCTAAAATTTACAATAAAACATCCCAAGCTTCCATGGTATGCTTTCCTTTGAATAATACAGTTGTGTGTGTTGTACGCAACTTCGAGTTCTAACACACACCACAACCAATCAAACTAGACGTTATGAATAGTAATACCTACTTTTTTAAATTTTATAAATTTTATCTCTCAAAATGGACTTCATTTTTGTATTCAGAGTATCGAATTTAGCGTAAGGTGAAATTTTGGAACTTTTTGGATAACATTTATATTTTGAGCAATAGTGAAAATTACTAAATTTTAATTAAAAACAGATTTTTTAATCGAAATAATTTATATTGATAAATTATGAATTTTAGTGGTTTTAAAGTATATTTAGAATATATTTTTACCATTTAATACCATGTTGGTCATTGTACATAATTTTATAATTAAACCAAACATAAACAAGTGTCAATCTTTTGATAATTATTATCTCTTAAAAACACGCTATTTGTTATGACGATGGGAATTAATTTTTAATTTAATTAATAAAAATGATATGTTTTGAATTTGGTAAAATAGACATCATTTTTGAATTCATAATATCAAATCTAGCTTAGGACTACTTTTTGGTATTTTTCTTGAAACTTTCATTTTTTTGATGAATAGTGAAACTACTAAGTGGTAGTCAAAAAACTGAATTTTTCATAAAACATAATTTTACCTCTTCTATGAGTGGAATTTAAAAAATCCGAGAGACACGGATAATATCAAGGAGTAAAATGTGGTTCAATGAGATGAAAATAATTTTTGGTGACTAGTAACTTTTTACTTTTATTTACCACGGTTAAAAGTGAATAGGGTAATTAAGGGTAAAAATGATATTAATATTAACCTAAAACATGTCCTAATTATATTGGACAAGTGTATCTCGACCAAAAACAACCTTAAGAGTAAAATATTATCATTTAGGTCCACTTGTATTAGATTAGTACATTTATTATTATTTAATTCAAAGAAGAGTTAAAAGAGTTAAAATCAAAGTTTATTTACTAAATATTTTTAATATAGAGTTATACTTAAGATAAAATAGATTGTAAATATTTATTAGAAAGATAGAATTATTTCCTACATAATGGTATTTTATTTATAATTTTTAGACATTAAATAATTTAATTTATTTATGACACAATGGTGATACAGTAATTACCTAATTAATGAAAAATTAGAATAATTGATATTATAAATACCCAAATAAATGTAATTTGAGACTTTTTATAAATTCCAATATTTTTATAGGTTAATATGAAATGTTTGTATTGATTTAATTAACTTTTTTTGAAGTAATAATTATGTTATGTTTTTTACAAAAATCAATTATTGGATATTGTCAAAATTGACATAAAAGAATTTTTTGAAACAAATATTATATTATTAATTGATATTAAATTCCTAAAAATCTAAGGTTAGGCCAAGAGACTTATATAATGATAGGTGTATCATTAATGGAATTCTTGGGGGTATCTTGGATGTATATAGTATGTTTATTGACCATGTAATATAAAAATACAAGGAGACATTGCAAAAGTGAAAGTAATTAACTAAGAGTTAATACTTAAAAATAAGTTTAATATAGTGACACAAAACTGTCTAAATCCTATTGGTTGAGTTTTTTTCGACCCATACCCACCTTAAACTTTAAATAATACACTTAGGAGCCATTAGAAACTGAATATGAATTTATTATAAAATAATATTTCTAGGTTTTCCAAAGGTGCCCCTCACCCCTCTTACAAAAGGGAACTCCCCCTTCATATTAATTCACACCTTCGAAACCTTTTGGTTCGGCCAAAACCAGACCTAATACTCTCTCAAATTCCCTCACTTAATCCTAGAGGTTCTCCTTTAGTCATAAAGCCAAAATAAGGATCCATTTTGATTAAATGAAAAGGAAGATCCCAAAAAAGAGGTAATGTTTTCACCACCCTCTTTCAAGTTCCTTTCTTCTTCAACTTCTTCTTTATTTCTTATACCCATTATAAAATAATAACTCCAGTATATTATATATACTGTGATGTTATTATAAATATTGTACAACCATATTCAGTATTCTATCCATCCTTTGAATGAAATGTCACCATACGTGCGTACGTACGGCTTACCGTCTCCAAGTCGTGGTGTAATTGTTATTAAATAAATTATTATTTGGATGGGTATAATAATGATGTGTAATTCATGTAAATAATAAATATAACATGATAATTATTCTTTATATATGATATACCATCCAATTATATATTATTTTAATATCAAAAGAATGATATTGTCGCTCGTGTGTACGTACGGACTACCCTCTCCACGAATGCGATGAGATTCATTCTCCATCGTATCCATTCAAGTATAATTATCATTTTATGATTTAAAAATAATGTTTAAGGACTTGATATAATTCTGGATATGAATAGGAAACAACCTATCCATGACAGCCACATCTTATATAACAAAACATATAAAAGAAAACGAGTAAGTTAACACCAGAAACGACAATAATACTAAGATATTATTAACAAAGAAATGTTAAAAGATCATATATGATATATTATTGTTGTATATGATTCTTGTATAATTTAATAACAATTATTTCACCATTATATAGGAGGTTAACCTACCCCCAACCAAGGAAAAGTATAAGGTAAGGGTTATTTCACAATATCTTCATTATCCGAGGTTGTTTGTACGTAATTATCTACTGGGCCCTCTTTATCATCCACATCCATGTTTCGTGAAAGTGTATTTCAAAAAATTCTTAAAATTTTACAGAATATGGGTTAAATTCATTTATACCCATTTTTGACTTTTTATATGATGTTTATAAATGAATCTTTCAAACGTTTTCCAAACAAGATCATTTTTAACCTTTTCAACAAAATGAAGGTAAGAATGTTTTTTAACTTATACGGCGGGTGAGGCTATTTTCCTCAGTTATAAAATTTTCGAAGCATCCATTAGAAGCTTATAAAGATATTTTCAAAGTAAATGTTTTATTATATAATTATGTGACTTTTAAATAATTTCAAAATGAATATTTTAAGAATTTATGAAAGGCACTCTTTATCAAAATAAGAATTTTAAATGTTTTAAAGATTTATCTTTATAAATATTTTTAATTAATGTACATGTTTTCAAATTGATTTTAAGGATTTATTTATATGTACATTAATGTTTTGAAATGATATTTCTTTTCAAAAGTTTCGAAGTGGTATTTGACACTTTGATTCAAAAATCTCTATTAAATTACTTCCTTAAAAAATGTGCGACTTTTAAATGATTTCAAAAAAAGAGATATTTCTTTCAAATAGTTTGGATTTCATATATGTCAACATCATTTGATGGATTTTAATTTTATTTGATGTTGATTTATTATGATACAAAACATCAATATTGTTTTGAAGTTTTTGTGATGTTTTTGACTGTGGATGTGTTATTCTTATATCATTCGTGGTTTGTGGATAATGTATTTACATTTTGTATTCTAGTTTTAATACAAATGTTTATGTTATGTTTAAACCTAGTCATATGGGGAATGCATTGGATATAATATGTGACGGGTGGAGCCCGCTATAGCTCCTCGATGCATCGGTAGGTATCATGATACAAACTAATGTCTTGTCACAAGGCCTTGAAAAAATCTTATTTGTAGTCTTGGCACGAGGCCTTGGATATGTGGTTATGATAGTTTGGCATTATGCATTCCATCATTATGAAAGTGGATATTGATATTGCATGTGATTATTTGATTAATAGAATATCCACGTGAATAAGTAAATTGAATTATTTCATTTTATTTTTTCTATACTATGTTGAAGTTTACATTTAAAAGGATTTTTTTAGTTATACATTGCCTTAAATGTTTATTATTATTAATGAAAGTTTCCACTATATTTTTATCCTTACTGGGCATTTGAGCTCACCCCTTTTCAATGTTTTATTTTTCCCAGGATGTGAAGAATTAATTTATGAATGACCTGCAAGGATATTATGAGGGGATAAGAGTATGGACTATGGAGACTATATTATTACAATTTTCATTTTATGATGTAATGTAAGACTTATGAATCTTTCAAGTTTTTCCATGACTACTAAACTAATCGGTCTTTCGAGACTTGATCCTTTGTAATCATGCCAATGTTATGTAATAATGCACTGACTCTGGGTAACTGGGGTCAGGGCATTTCAAATTTTCTATAAGGAAGTTGCTATGGTAGAGACTGCTAACTGTTGTTAAATAGCTGAGACCAATATGAGTTGGAAGTGGGAAGCCTCATGATAGTCCTTGCCCATTGGTACCTAGTATTGAGGGTGGACATAAAGGATGGTAACAAAGAGGTAGAGGACCATGAAATGGTTAGATTCATGCGTTATAGGCAGTTGTTCTAGAAGATCTAGGAGTTGTTTAAGGTATGAGAATTTTATCATCTACTATTGCCTATGATTTTCTTGATTCGTGAGCATCACAATACATTTTTCTTCATATATTGGTCCAAATATTAAGACCGAACATGGGGGGATTCTAATTCCCCAGGTGTTATCTATTATTATTGGAGGTCAGGAATCCTTGTTTAATGTGTTTCATGGATGTAGATTGATGATTGGGAAAAACTAGTAAATGGGGAACTTCTTCTTATTACAGATACAACCCTATGATATTATCCTTGTCATGGATTGGATTTATTTTATGCATATATTCATGTAATGCTTTTGGTTTAGAGTTTATTTTTTTGATATAGAGGGATAGCTATTTTTTTCATTAGTGAGAAAGATTATGAGTTGGGTGGTACGAAGGTGGTGCCTCTTCAATCAAAGTTAGTGGAGATGCCCTAGTTGTTTGTGTTTCCAGGGTTTTGGAGGAGATCCTGGATATTTTTATAGAGGATGTTGTGAGACTATATACTCGACATGACATTGATATTGGTATATAGTTCCATCTAGGCATATTTCTAATCCCAATGGGTCTCCATTAAATGAAACCCATGGGGTTGCATGAGTTGAGGATAATGGTGGACAATATGATATAGAGTTCAATCTGACCATGTATGTCACCAGGGGGCACACCAATGATGTTCTCTAAGAAGGAAAATGGTATTATGAGGTATTTTATACACTACCATAGGTTAAATCAGGTGACATTAATGAATTTTTATCTTCTCATGATGATTAGTGATATGTTAGACCAGTTTAGAGGAGCTATGTTGGTTCTCTAAGATCAATTTTAAATCAGGATATCACCATTTTAGGTTGAAGGATGAGCATATCTTGAAATCTACATTCAGATTCAGGTATGAACAATTTGAGTTTTTAAACATTCCATTCGGAGTTTTGAACATACCATCCAGGTTCATAGGGATTTTGAACATCTCCATCTATGAGTTCTTAGACCAGTTCATCTTTGCATTACTCGATGACATATTTTTCTACTTGAAGTCATAGGAGGAGTATATCAATACTCTTAGTGTCATTTTTTGATCCTTTTTCACCAACAGATATACAGTATATTTTCCATGTGTGTGTCCACAATGGTAGATGTGTATTTAATTAGACATTTTTTGTCCCAATAGGGTGTGGAAGTGGGAATATTGATGGTTATGAAAGCTATTTCTTTTGAAATCCTAAGAATGTTCTAGAGGATCAAATTTCTCATAGTCTCACATGCTATTTTAAAATACTATTATTATATTTATATAGTTTTTTATCCACATTAATAGCATTGAATAATAAGTAATGGGATTTTATGTTGATAAATCAGTTCTGTGAAACTTTTTATATCCTAAATGACATGTTTTTTAGTGATCTAGTGATTTAGTTTTCCGAGGAGGATTTTTTTGACTATTTTTGTAATTTTTCCCTTCTGGTATTAGGGTGTGTATTATTGTATTAGGGAGTGATGATCTCTTATTGGTTTTGGTTGTTAAATCTCCAAGAGAGTAACTATTTAATTCATGATCTAGTGTTAGTAAAAGATGTTTCCTTAATAAATATGTGGTTGAATTACCTCACAGAAAAGTATTTTGTATTCTTCATTGATAATAAGAGATTATGTTATGAATTTTCTCATCATGATCTAATTTTTGATTAGTGGGGTGGATGGAGTCTCTTTAGTATTACAATTTGGAGATCTCTACTACCCCAGAGAAGGGTAGTTTAATTTCTGATGATTTGAGAAAGTTGTTGTGGAAGGTTGATGCTTATGATTTTGGGGATTATTGGAATGGAATAAAGGAGTTGGAAAACATTAACATATATGTAAGGGTAGATTATGATATTGGTATTTTTTACATATGATGGTATAGTGTTCTATGATGTGGTATGTAGAAGAGTCTCAATGGAGAGGCTCTGAGGTAGAGGTGATTCAAAATCATGTTTTCCATAGTGATTATATGAACATATGTCTAATGAATGGCCATAAATTGGTTTTGTATCATGGAAGGTTGTTTATTATGATAGTTATTTGGAAGCAAATCCACCATTTTCACTTTTTTCTATCACATGGGAGGTTTTAATCTTTGTTTTGTATGTGGTGTGGGTTGTTCTATCTGTACCAAGATAGATTAAATAGTTATCTGAATTGGTGGTAAAATGGAAATGTATTACATTCTATTACAGCTATTATATAATTGTAAAATGGTAGTTCTTATGAGCATGATTCCATACTAAATATTATTTCTATTGGGTTCTTTGTTTTACATTGTCCGGACATTTGTATTAGAAAATATGATGATTTTAGATTTTTTATATCACCGTAAATAAGAAATTTGTTAATTTATTATATTGCGATAAAGAAATTGTATCCCTAGGATTTTTACTTTTGTGACAATGAACGTAAAATAAAAAAGTGGGATTGATAAATTCCATTTTATAAATCATTAAAATTTTTTTTGATGTGTCACGATATGTGATCATGTTGTTGGGTAGAGATATAATTTTTTTATGGTTGGCGTATGTGGGAGTTATGGGTGAGATGCATGTTTTCAATGGGGGCAGGGAGGAAATGGGTTTTTCATTGACTTGGGTGTGGCGAGGTGATTATCTATTTGTTTACACTTTTGTTGTAGAAAGGTAACTGTCTGTTTGGTCATTCTTCTATATTGGGGAGGTGACTGTTTGTTTGTTCGTACTTGCAGTGTAACCAAGCGATGTTTTGATGGGATTAATGAGATTTTTTTGATGTGTGGTTGGGTTTTTCTAAATGCTAATGGAATGATGGAATAACTAGTCCATAATGATTAAATTTGATTTGAATGGTTATGTCAATTTAGTGTAAATAATTTATTAACAAATTAATGATGGGATATGTAGTCAAATGTAGTTTTTATTAAATAATGACATGAATAGGATGGATAATGGTATTGGTTGGATATGATAAATGTGTCTTGTTCATTATGTGGTGTAATTAATTTGGTGTGGAAAATAATATAGAGATGTTGTGAGTTCATTTGTGTTTTTTGTAGACCCATAAGTTGGGAGAGTGTATAAATATATATCATATACTTGTATATTTCCTGTGATATCTATATTCACCCCTTATACATCATGAACTTGGTGTTGACACTCATTTACTCACGTGATGGTTTTTTTAAAATATCTGGGTGATGAGGAAGGACGGATAGATTCCATATTTTTCTCACTCTCTCTTCCAGGTGAGTAAATTTTCACAAGATATAATGGAAGAAGGTCTCTTAGTTCCCAAGGTTATTTCTAATGTTTCTTCAAGAAATTTGTGATATGAATATTATTTAGGATAGTTCCATATGTGTTCTCAAAAAATATGTGATATGATTGTGTTGTGGGGAAGATTATAGTGGGGGTTAGGCATTGTAGGAGGACAAATGTGGTTGAATTCCGTTCTATTCATGGTTCCCAACTAATATGGTTATTAAAGTTGTTTTTCTATTTACTTGGTGATTTTAGGACACATAATATATCTTCGCACTATAGGGAGGTTTCTGAGGTGTCTGTAGAAATGATATGATGTCACAGTGCTATAGAGAGATGATAAATGTTATTTGAAAGTGATGGGAGCCCCACCGGTAATTATTATATTATCCCTTATTTTTTATTTAATTTTTTTTAAATGAAATTCATGAGAATGTTATGATGTGTTCAACCATATATTAATCCAATATATTGGGTAAAAATTGCGTCTCAATATATTCCATGTATGGGATTATGGATTAAACAAAATTAATTATGTGAATTTGTCCTAGATGTGATATTTATTTCTATATTTTATATAAATCATGTTTATGTATTTTTTTGTAGTTAAATTTCTTATTTGACCATGTTGTTATGGTACAGGGTTATTTATTTCATGATCTCATATGATTATTCATGAGAATTCTTATTTGTGATATCATATTATTCCTTTGACTCACATGTTATGTTTCTTTAGAATATTAAATCCCTTGCAATGATTTTTATTAATCCCCTTTCATTATGGATTTACCTTGTTATCTAATATAGTTGTAAGAGATTAAATGGATTTATCATCTCATTAAAGTTTATAATATGTGGATGTCAGGTTTATTTTCCTCTTGATGTATTACATGCCCATAAATCTAAAGACACTAGGCCTGAGGATGGTTTTTTTGTAATAATTCATATTTATGTAAAAAATAATAAAATGATATGTGTAGAAATGCTTGGGGATCTATAGTTAGTAATATAGAAAGAGTTTAGTTATCATTTTAAAACTACGATGAGAACAATTTTGTGATAGCACAAGGGATAATAGTAAGTATAGGAATATTTCTTAGAGATTTTTTAAAGGATAGGCCAAGTGATTTCTACAAGACTAAATCCCTAATTTGATAATAAAAGTGGATGTTTCTCATTAATATATATACCTTGGTGTAATATCTCGGATGTTTACACATTGATATAGAGTTCATCATTACATTGTGCATGAAAATAGGTCTTGTGGAAAACCATGTATAAAAATCCTAATGTATTTGTTTTGGAAATTTATAAAATTAGTTATGAATATTAATGAATGGATTTAATAAATTATTGTGTTAATAAACCTAATTATAAATTTTCTAATGATAAAAGAAATTGAATCATATAGACTCATTAATTAATATAAACAAAACATTAATATATAATTATTTTTATGTTTATAAGTTTACATTTTTTATTCATACTAGTTAATATATTCCCATGTTTTTTTTATTATTTTAGATAAGGGTTGGAAATAGGGGAAATAATCCATCAACCAACACAAGATTTTTTTTTGATGATTTCCCCAATGATATTCCTAACCTTATGGGATAATTATTTTATAAAATTATGGTATTAAGTGATCAAATAACACATTTTTTGAATAATTACTTGAATCATGTGTGTCACACTCCACGTCCATAAAATGGGGTTGTGGTAGTTGATCATTTTATGCCTCAAAGTCCTCCTACCATTTATAAATATTGTGATCCCATCATCATGGAACAATGGATTAAATCCATTAAGAATATATTATTGGTCCTCAAATTATTTTAGAAATAAAATGTTTTTATGGATGTTTAACACATTATAAGGGAAGAAATCATTAGTGGAAACTAATCAATAGCACAATATCTATAACAAAATATTGATTGGATGTAATAGGAATACATTAAAAAAATATTTTTTATAAAATATTCTCCCCGAACTATAAGTATTAAAATAGAGAGGGAGTTTTTCCTTTTAAATAAAAAAGATGTTGATTTTATTCCGTCGTATGGGGTCAAATTCAAATTTCATGCACAGTATGCTTATAGATTTTTCAACAACATAAATTTTAAGATGTAACACCTATATATTGGATTAAATCAATGTCTGTGATACATGAATATTATAGTTTTTAACAGTTTTTTTCCTCAATGTTGATTTGGAGATCAGTTGCTCACAATGGGGTCAGAGGATTGGAGTAAAAAATATATATAATGGATTTTTATCTAGGGGTATCATAAAAAAATCACCTATATGAATGAAAACCCAAAAAATCAGTTTCCAAAACTCAGGAGATAATTATCTATGAAACTCGATGTTTGGAACTAGGGGAAGTGTTAGTGAGGAAATGTGGGTAATAAGGATATCTAGGGCCAGAGGAAAATAAAAAAACCCTAACATGGAAGTAGAAAATATTGTTCAAATAAAAACTCTTCATACAATTTAGTGTTTCAAATACAAGTAACATTATCATTTTTTAGGATAATTCCCTCATCTAAGGGTTGTTCGAGGAAATCTATGACAACAACCTCAATGTCATAGATAAAAAGGAAAATAATAATCTATGACTACTACTGAGGTGAATCATAAAAATTAAATTGATAGATGTAAACTAGATATTAATTCATGAAGAGTGAACATATTTTTTGGTTTTTGTTCAACATTTTCTTTTATATCATGCACGTTTAGTAGAACTATTCAACCAACACCTCAAAACATAGGGGTTGAGCTACCTCGGAGAATAAAAATAAGGAAATGGTTCCATCCCATGTATATAATTACACCAATAATTTTTTCTTTAGTTATTATTATAAAAATAATTTCATTAATTCATTTATTAGATATTGATGTTATATTGGAGTAGAAAAAAAGTCTTATATAAAGACAACATTTACTATCAAGAGATCCATAAAAATCTCCACAACCCAAGTCATATTCTGATTCAATACAAGTTTTAGGAGGATGATGAATCTCCCCGGAAATAAAATATTAAATAATAGATATAATTTCCTTATGATAAACATTATCTATCCAAAAATATTATTCCAAGGGAGATATTCATACATGAAGTCATTATGATTGTGATGGATTTTACAGATGTATTTGAAAATGATTTTTTAGTTTTTTATTGAATGAGATGTTGATCTAAAAATTCATAATATAACATTTCCCATATAGAATACTCTTTATGTAACTACAAATATTGGGTTAGAAAAGATTAAGATAAAATGATTATAGGAAAGTGTTTTATAGGTCCAGATGATTCATCATGGGGTGAAGTGTACCTCTTCATCAAGAAGGATAATGGGTCTCTGTGCCTTTGTATTGATTATAATGGAATGAAAAAAATGAAAATAAATAATAACTCACCCCACCCTTATATAAAAGACTTGTTCAATCAACTACTTGGATCCTAGTATTTCTATTTGGTGGACTTTCACTTAGGATATCACCAATTAATGGTGAAGAGAAAACATATTCTCAATACTACATTTTAAACAAGGTATTTAAACTGTGAGTTCAAAGTGATTCCTTTCAATATCAATAGTTCTATACAAATATATATTGAGTTAATGAATAATGTAATTATAGACTAACTGAAAAAATATATATTTATAAATGATATTCTAATTTACCTTGAATGTAAGGAGGATTGCGAGGTAAATTTGAATACAATACAAAAATTGTTGAGAAAGGAGAAGCTACATGAAAAGTACTGTAAATATGAGTTTTGGATGAAGAAAGGATCATTGATTGGGAATATTGTTTGTATCAATGAAATATATCTGGACTATTATATGAAATTTGAAATTAAGGACTAGCTTGTAGCAATATCTATAATGTATATCTACAGTTCTTCATACTAGCTGTGTATTATAGTTGATTTATGAAGAACGTATCATTATTTTTAAACCCAATAACCAAGATAAATCATGAGTGGGTAATTTATTTTTATAATATTGAATGGAAATAGAGGTTTAAGGAGTTGAAAAAAATGATATTAGTGTAAAAATAATCACTCATCCCTTATGTGGGTAAATTTTAATGGTATTAAAAAATTCTTGGAAGAAGGGATTAGAATATGTAATGATGAAAAATTATATTTTAATATACCATGCCTCAAGTATATTTAATGTTCATGAGATGAACTATTCCATGCATGATCTAGAGTTACATTCATTGATCATTGCATCGAAAATATGGATATATTATCACTAGAGTGAGAACAGTGAAATATAAGGACCTAAGAGGTTAAAAAATATATTCGAAGAGAATGAGATTCATATTCACTAACAAAGATAGTAACATATAACAATTTTCTATGATTGTTCAATCCATTACCATATCATTAAGGTAGCTAAATGGGTTGATTCTTAGAGTAGAATGGATCTGGAGACCTTATTAGTGATCAGAATTGAGAAGTGTTCAATCTTATTATACATTAATAGTATGTACATGGGAATCACGTAGGAAAAAAATCATCAATAATTTTCTAATATATTACACAAAAAACCCTTTCAGGTGACATTAATTTATTCTCAAATATATTATGGGGAAATTCACAAGAATACAGAATTTATAAGAATATGGAATTGAAAAGAGGTAAAAATTTACGATGAAGGAGTTGGAATAATGGAGTCATGAAAATGTTTACTATCCAATATTGATATAAATATAGAGATGTTGAATGAAGCACAAATATTGTTCTTATCTATCCACCTAGGGAGCATGAAGATGAATCAAGATCTCGGAGAGAACTATTGGTGGTAAATATAAATAAGGATATTGTAGAATATGCATCAAAGTGTCTGGTATGTCAGAAAGTAAAGGCTAAAATTTAAATATATAAGGGGATGATGTAAATGTTAACCATACAAACATGTAAATGAGAAAATAATACCATGGAATTTTATAGGTATCCTCCAAATACAAAAGGTTGAAACAATTCCACATTGATGGTAGTTGATCATCAAACAATGAAAAACCACTTAATGGAAATTCAAATATAATTTTCACTCAATCACCATGAAAGAAAATTTTTTATAGAGGAGATGAGGCGTCATTGGAAATCACTAATGATTATAAAATACCAATATATAAGATTTATGTCACGACCCGTCCTCGGGGACTATGTTGTGACTACCCCAAGCCTGCCTTCCATAGGCCAGGGGGTGGCGACTAGCACCAATGTCATAATTCCGGATAAAACGGAAGGCATGGCCTTTATATAAGATAACAAGTAAACACTAAGTAAACTGGGTACAAAAGTAAGTGCTGGAAAGTAAATGGGCCAAAATTCAAACCCACCTGAAAGTATAGTAGAATTGAGGAAAGAAAGTACAACAGCTGAAAAGTAAAGCAGCAACCACCAAGTCGTCCTCTGGAATTCTCACCTGAAGGGTGGGTACAGATAGCCTCGTCGGCTCCTCGGGTCCGTCTGTTCACTCCGTGTACGTCCTGCCTAATAGTCCACCACTAGGTACCGTCCCACTCAAAAAGCCTCAACCACGATCAGCATTGTCCGTCATCTACAACCAACACAACGTAGTGCAGGCATGGCCCATGCAGGGGTCAGTATACAATACTCAGTAGGGACCTCGAGACGCCCGATGTTATCCCAGAATCCAAAAAGGATAATCCATAAAGGAATGATACAAACACTAAGTATCAACCAACTCTACTTAGGTATAAGACCATACATATACCTAAGTCATCATTTATAGTTTGGCTCCAACTCATGATCCTAAGTACAACCCAATACACACATGAAAACACAACCTAATCCACATAGGAAATCACAACCAAATCCATACATGAAAGCACAACCCAATCCACACAGGAAAGCAAGTCAATTATATCTATGATAATTATTGAAAGTCAAGACTCACCTCACACAGGTATACTACTCATGAAGAGGGGTGGAGATGATAGATGTAGCCTCTGAATCATCTCCCCTACTGAACCCACATAATATCCATGTACAGAAGTCGTCGTTGCCGAACCCACGTAGAATCCAAGTACAGTCTTTGTCGTCGTCGCAGTCGTAGACAACTCTAGGGTTCCCACACACAATATACTCGATTCTGCGAGGGTCCTCTTCTCGAGTCAAAGGGGTGGATATATAAACCATCATGAATACCCGAGATGATGTATCCCAACATTCTATACCATTTCATAATGGAAAACCAAGAAAAACGTGCCCGAGTCACGGAGAACAAGATGACCAAGCCATTTTCCAAAAGTACACAATGTGTAGGTAAGCGATACATGCCATGTCATCAGACACCAGGTACTACCCTTATGATACGGCCCATGCCGCAGGGCTAGTCACGTAGATAAGTAAATACACAGCGTGTACAATGGTTACACGCCTTGTCCAAACCTCTAGGGTCAGATCCATGTGCGTTGGCCATGTTTGGCCGTGTGGTAGAGTACATGCTCGTGTACTCCACCCCGTGTCCATGTATTTTTGGAATTCACGCCCTGCCTCTTAGCCGTATGGTTCTGCCTGTGTTTGTGTATCTCCCAGATTACACGCTGAGCCTCGTGAAGCCTCTTCTGCCATAGTGGTGGTAGTACACGCTATTCCTCGTGGTCGTGTGGTTCTGCTCGTGTCCGTGTATCTCCCAAATTACACGCCGAGCCTCGCGAAGCCATTTCTACCTTTCATTGAAGATAATACACGCCATGTCTCAGAGCCGTGTATTTCTTCCCGTGTCTGTGTATCTCTCGGATTACACGCTGAGCCTCAAGAAGCTACTTCTACCATTCATTCAAGATAATACATGTCGTGCCTCGTGGCTGTGTTTTTCTGTCCGTGTCTGTGTATTTCCCTTGAATACATGCCATGTCCATTGAAGTATCCTCTGTCAAACTATGTGGACAGTACACACCATGTGACTGGTGTCACACATTGTTTGTCACTTCTTCTGATGTCTGTTACATCTGCCGATGAATGCTTGTACTACACGGTGTGTGCTTTGGAAGCACACACTCTGTATTCTTGAATTTTCCAGAAACGACGCCTCTATCCATCATGCCTACCGAGGCATCTGTCCTTTGTTCCAATGATCTGTTTGCTACAAAACTCTCGTTCTTAGGTTGTCATGATGTTTCAAGGCCATTACCGATGTTTTCAGGCCTCCTGTCATCTCTGAAAACATGCATTGATTCACCGCCCAAGAACGGTTGGAGAACACCATACAACCAGAACGGCGGAGGAATCATACCTTGTTAGTTTGGTTCGGTTCCTTCCTCATTAGTTCGATAAAAAATGGTTCAGATAGAACCAGTAACATGAAAGGAAAAACAATGTTGATCATTCATTAACACCCCTACCTTGAAGGAAGTTTGTGGTTGTCAAGCGTCGCACATGTTGGCGTCGTTTCCGTCATCATCGGTGTCTCCTCCCTTGCCGCTAAAGAAGAAGAGGATGGAGAACACCAGAATCACCGAGTTGACTTTCTTAGTTGGAGAATTTGCGTTCTTCGTTGAAGTGGAGACGTTCATCACCGGATAAGATGAAGTTATTTCAAAATATAAAAGAGCTCTCTCTCCCCAAATTCTCTCACACAACCAAGAACAAACCAAATAAAATAAAGCCTTCCCTTATTTTATTATTTTGCCATGCAATTCAAAAACACAAAATTCAATCATATCCACTTCAATAATTAAACCTAAGTTGTCTAATTAATTAGGTGTTATGTTGGTAAGAATTAAAGTGGGGAAGGTGAGGAGAGGAGAGGTCACCACTTAATGGGGGAGTTATAAGAGGTTTAAGAATGTGAAGGGGTGGGGCTCATGTGGGCCCCACCTCACAAATATCTCAACATGGGTAGTTAGGGTCTTGTGGGTCCCACCCCAACTACCCCATGTAGGATATAACCATCCTAAGATAAGAATAAAATTTGTACCACATATTTTATTCACTTTTTATTTAATCCACTATTTTTAAACAACTCCTCCCAAGCAAATGCATCCTCGATAAAGGTCCACCTAAGCAATTACCGGAACTGCGGTTCCATCGGTGCCCTCGAATTTCAATTATGAGCACCAGATCAAAAGTTAGAAAAACCCCCTCATCCGTTCACTGAACTTAACCAAGCTAAACTTTGGAAAAAATATTTTGGGAACACCGAGCCTCGGAATCAGGTGCCGTCAGAAACTGCGAACTCGTAAAATCCAAAAAATATTAAGAAAAATTTTTCCTTGAAATTTATGGGTCTTTACATTACTCCCACCTCAGGGATTTACATTCTCGTAAAGCTACATCATAAACTAGGGAAACAAATGAAGGTATTGTGCACGCATCTGAGCCTCCCGCTCCCATGTGCTCTCTTGGAGGTTCACGTGCTTCCAACGAATGCGCACCAGAGGAATCGACCATCCACGTAGGACCTGCTCCTGTCAATCCTCGATCTCCATCGGAACCTCCGAAAAAGTCGCCCCGTAATCGATGTCCAGTTCCCCGTGATCAATGATATGCGTCGGGTCATGCACGTATCTCCTCATCTGAGATATGTGGAAGACGTCGTGCACCCGGTGCAGCTGAGGTGGAAGAGCCAGGAGATATGCCACCTCACCTATCCTGCTGAGAACCTTGAATGGTCTGATGATGCACGGAGATAACATTTCACCCCGATCAAATCTCTTTAATCCATATTGAGGCGAGATCCATACGAAAACATGGTCGCCATCCTTGAACTCTAGTGGTCTCCTCCTCCTATATGCATAGGACTTCTGTCGGCTCTGAGCAGTCCTCATCCGCTCCTAGATGATATGAACCTTCTTCGTCATGGCCTGGACCATATCTGGTCCTACAAGTGCTGACTCGCTAGGGTCTTTCCAACACAGAGGTGATCAGCAAGGTCAGCAGTACAAATGGCTTGTATGGTGCCATTCCGATGGTGGAGTGGTAGCTGTTTTTGAATTCAAACTCCACCAAGGGTAGGTGATCCTCCCAGCTGCGACCAAAGTCAAGGAAACATGCACGGAGCATGTCCTCAAGAGTCTGAATGGTTCTTTCTGTCTGGCCGTCCTTCTGAGGGTGAAAGGCGGTTCGCAGGTGTAACTGCATCCCAAATGCCTCCTGCAACCCCTTCCAAAGACGGGAAGTAAAATGTGTGTCTCGATCGGATACGATGGACGATGGCACACTATAAAGTCGTACGATATCTTGAATGTAGAGGTGTCCCAAGCACTCCACTAAGCCCTGCTCTCTGATAGGTAAGAAGTGTACTATCTTGGTGAGTCGTTCGACAATCACCCAGATAAAGTCATGTCCTCTGGAAGTACGTGGATGTACCATCACGAAATCTATAGATATACCATCCCACTTCCACTCTGGGAACTCTAAGGGTTGTACCAAGCCTGCTTGTACCTAGTGCTCCACATTCACCTGTGGGCTGGTACGACATCGTGAAACGATCTCTACCACAACCTTCTTCATACCCGACCACCAATGATGTTGTCTGACATCTTGGTACATCTTCTCTACTCCAAGATGTACCGATAGAGTGGAATTGTGAAATTCTCTCATCACTTCTTCCTGTAAAGAAGCTGGTACCATGGTACGTCCTCTAAAAAGGATGAAGTTCTCTCCTCCTATAGAAAATCCATCATGTGCCTGCCCTGTGGAAATATGACCACGTCACATATCACAGTCAACATCCCCACATTGTGCCTCCCTGACCCGCTGAAGAAGTGGAGGACTGACTGTGAGTGACTGTAGAAAGGCTGCCCCATCTCTATCCATGAAGGATATCTCCAACGCGGCTCGCTGCTTTGTCACCTCTCCATGTAGTTGAATGCCCGAACTGCTACTGAGAGCATCAGCTACTAAGTTCCCATTTCAATGAGTATATAATATCACAAAGTCATAGTCTTGGAGGAACTCAAGCCATCGCCGTTGTCCCAGGTTCAGGTCTTTCTGTGAGAAGATGTACCTGAGACTCTGGTGGTCAGAGTAGAATATAAAGCGCTCACCCATTATATAGTACCGCCACATCTTCAGGGAGAAGACCACTATTACTAACTTCAGGTCATGGGTAGCATAGTTTTGCTCATGCCACCTCAAAATTCTTGATCCATAGGCGATCACTGCCCGCTCCTGCATCAGGACGCACCTGAGTCCCGTCCCTGATGCATCGCAGTAAACAACATACCCTACTCCCTCCTCTAGTAGCCTCAAGATGGGTGCACTGGTCAGTCTCTGTCTCAGCTCCTGGAAGCTCTGCTGACATCTAACTGACCACACGAAGGGTTTCCCCCTCTTTGTTAAAGCTGAATGTGGTGCTGCAACTCTGGAGAAGTCTACCAAAAATCTCTGATAGTACCCATCCAGAACTAGGAAACTATGCACCTCCGTCACGCTCCTGGGTGGCTCCCAAGCTAGCACTGACTCGATCTTTATAAGGTACACCGCAACTCCCAGCTCAGAGATAACATGTCCCAAGAAGTGGACCTCTTGAAGCCAGAACTGACACTTCGAGAGCTTACCATAAAGTTGGTGCTCTCGGATTGTATCCAGTACAACACGCAGGTGGTAGGTGTGCTCATCCTCAGTAGTCGAGTAAATCAATATGTCGTCGATGAGGACTATGACAAATTGATCGAGGTAAGGCTGGAAGATCCTGTTCATGAGACTCATGAACACTTCTGGAGATTTGGTTACACCAAAATGCATAACCAAGAACTCATAGTGGCCATACCGACACCTAAAATCCATCTTTTGCACATCCTCATCTCAAACTCTGAGCGGATGATAGCCTGACCTGAGGTTTATCTTCGAGAACCATCATGCTCCCTTGAGCTGATTGAAGAGGTCGTCAATCCTCAGAAGTGGATACTTGTTCATTACGGTCACCTAATTCAAGCGATGGTAATCGACAGACAGTCGCAAGCTCCCGTCCGCCTTCTTGGTGAATAAAATCGTGGAAGCCCATGGTGAAACACTGGGTCGAATGAATCCCTTACCCGGAAAGTCCTCCATTTGTACCCGTAGCTCATGAAGCTCAATGAGAGCCATCTTATATGATGGGGTAGATATCGGGGCTATCCCAAGGTATAGGTCAATATAGAAGTCTACCTCTTAGTGAGGAGGTTGTCCTAGAACATAATCAGGAAAAACATCCTCATACTGATCTACCACTATAGGAATACTAGGACTCCGCAGATCAACTGCACCTAGGATGAGAATATCCAACTGATTAGTGATCGGATATCCTCTCCTCCGTGTGAGTCCATCCTGTCCTGCAAAGGCTCCCTTCATGCCGGTGAAAGTGAACCTACTCCCATCATTGTGGACACACCGCACCTTACGCCTAATACAGTCGATCTGAGCATGGACCGTAGATAACCAATCCATGCCCAAGATAATGTCGTAAGGCCTCAACGCCACTACAATATGATCTAAGCCGTTGATCTCACCTCATAGAGTAAGCTCATGCTACCGGCACCAGTGTGTAATCGTCGATTCAACTGTCATATGAGTCTCTAGCCGTAAGGATCGATCCAACAGATCCGTCGGAATCTCCGAGCTCTGAACAAGGGAAGAAGAAATAAAAGAATGACTTGCTCTTGTGTCTATAAGAAATGAAGTAAAGGTGGAGTACACACAAGTAGTACCTCGAATCATCTCAGGTGCACCATGGTTGTAGGCTTCCACTGCCTGAAGTTGAGCCTGCCCCCATCCGCCAGCTCCCTACTGTTGGGGTGGACCTCCTGGTGGTGGTGGTGGTAGAGCCTCAAAGCGTCGTCCACCAACTGCAGCCCGACCAGCTCCTCTGCCTCGTCTGTCTGCTCTCAATGGACTGCCATGGTTGAACCTCTGCCTCTACCTAGGAGGTCCCTCAACCATCTGCCGCTCCTCTGCATGACGGGTCGGGTTGTCACGAGCCATGTCGCCCTTCCCACCGCATGCATAGCATTGTCGGCCTCTTGTATGACTGGCTTTGCTATGTATGCCCCGCACCTCTAAAAAAGTTTCCTGAGGTCGTCTACCTGATGGTCTGTTTCGCTTGGACCTCTGTGACGTCTGCCTTCTTCCAGCTACAGAAGACTCCGCTACGTGCCGCCCTACGATAGGTCTCCCTGCTGGTGAAGGCTCAGCTAGAAAGATCTCTATAATAAGGGCTCACTCCAGTACTACCGCCTGCGTTGGAATACTGAGGGAGATCATTGATGACCTGATCCCATGCCTCAGTCAATGCTCGATGGTCCGAGCCAGGATGAATGGGTCCCGTACCATGTACGTGGAGTAGCGCGAGAGATCGGTAAACCTCTCCATGTACTGGGCTACTCTCATGCTGCCCTACCACAGCTGTTGTAACTCCTGGATGTGCACCGCACGGAGGGTGGCTGGAACGAACTCCGAGCAGAAAAAACTCTCGATGTCCGACCGAAGAAGAGATGTCTCGCCATGCACCTAGAGTATCAGGCTCCACCATCTACCTACTTCTGCATGTAGGAGACTCGCCACAAGGATCACCATGAGGTCAGCTAGTGTCCCCAGTAATCTAAAAACTCAAACAATAGCATCCATCCAGTCCTCGGCTTCCTGAGGGTCCGTCTCCCCATAGAACCTGGGTGGCCTCTAACGTTGAATATCGTGCAGTTCACTTTGGCGGTTAGAACTCTCAGTTGCTGGGGCTGGTGGCATTGATGGATCGGTGTGTAGAGGTACCGTCGCTGCCTCCGTAGTAATGGGCCCCTGCACTGAGGCCTTGTCGCTTGGTGGGTGGCCATCTCACACAAAACTCAGAACCCTAGATGGCTGCTATCATGGGGCCAGCATGAAAAGGAACAGGTGAGCCACGGTTAATACAGTATGCCTGGTGAGCTGACACAAAGTAATCAAAATGGAAACTATTGAAATACACATGAAATAAATGTTTTCATGCATTGATTCAGAAATCAGAAGTCAGGGTCCTGGTGTATGGATACATCGGTCTCCGCACCAACACTGGACTCCCTGGACTGATAACCACACTCAATACCCTAAACACTATTACTTTACACAGAAGAAATTATCAGAGTCCTGAGCTCTATAGTAGAACTGACTCCTCGGATACCAATTTGTCACTTCTTCTGATTTCTGTTACTTTTGTCGCCGAACGCTTGTACTACACGACATATGCTTTGGAAGTACACGCCATGTATTCTGGAATTTTCCAGAAATGATGCCTCTAGCCAGAACGCCTCCAGAGGAGTCCATCCATTGTTCCGATGATCTTTTTGCTACAAAACTACTGCTCCTAGGTCGTCCCAATGTTCTGAGGCCGTTTCTGATGTTTTCAATCCTCCGATCAGCTCTGAAAACATTCCTTGATTCACCGATCAAGAACGGTTGGAGAACACCATACAACAAGAATGGCGGTGGAATCAGACCATGTTAGTTTGGTCTGATTCCTTCTACTTTAGTTTGATATCAAAAGGTTTAGATAAAACCAATAACGTGAAAGGGAAAACAACATTGATCATTCATATACACACCCCTACCTCCAAGGAAGTTTGCGGTTGTCAAGAACCGCAGACGTTGGCGTCATTTTTGTCATCGTCGATGTCTCCTCCCTTGTCTCGATGGAAGAAGAGGATAGAGAAAATTGGAACCTCCGAGTGGACGTTCTTCATTGGAGAATTAGCATTCTTCGTTGAAGTGGAGACGTTCTTTGCCAGAGAAGATGAATTTATTTCAAAAGAGAAAAGATCTCTCTCTCCCCAAATTCTCTCACATAACCCAGAACTAACCAAATAAAATAAGGCCTTCCCTTAATTTATTATTTTTCCATGCAATTCAAAAACTCAAAATTCAAAAAAATTCACTTCATTAATTAAACTTGGGTTGTCTAATTAATTAGGTGTTATGTTGGAAAGAATTAAAGTGGGGAAGGTGAAGAGAGGAGAAGTCACCACTTAATGGGGGAGTTAGAGGAGGTTTAAGGAATGTGAAGGGATGGGGATCATGTGGGCCCCACCTCACAAATATCCTAACATGGGTAGTTAGGGTCTTTTTAGTCCCACCCCAACTACCCCATGTAGGATATTACCATCCAAAGATAAGAATAAAATTTCTACCACAAATTTTATTCAATTTTTATTTAATCCCCTATTTTTAAAAAACTCCTCCAGAGCCAACACATCCTCGATAAAGGTCATATTAAGAAATTAACGGCGTTGAGGATCCATCGGTGCCCTCATATTTCAATTCCGAGCACCAGATCAATTGTTAGAAAAACCCGCTCGTCCATTCATTAAACATACCAGAGCTAAACATTGGAAAAAATATTCCGGGAATAAAGGGCCTCAGAATCAAGTGCCATCAAGAAACTGTGTACTCATAAAATCCCAAATAAATTAAGAAAAAAATTTCTATAAATTTTACAGTTCCTTACAATTTACCTCCATGTATCCTAAGAGTCACAAACCCACTATAAAAACTGATTTGAACTTCAGTATGGCCTATAATCCCTAGACTGATATACTATCCATGTAGAAAATTCAAACAATACAATAAATATTTAGAGCATGTTTGATGGTCTTGAAAGAGGATGTTATCAGCATCCTCTGTAATTCAATATCATAGACCATAATAAATCCACTCTAGAATCCAAATATCTCCTTACAAATCCCTTTATGAGTTGAGATTTAGATGAAAATTTTATTTGTATGATGAATTATAATTCATGTTACTGAGACGTTAAATGGTTAATGAAATAGTATAAAAGTTCAATACCATTCAACAACACATCATGAATGATCAGATTTGACAAAGATAAATGCTAACAATATCTCATGAGAAATAGAGTTTGGGGGTAAGGATATTATTTTTATCAACATATCTCCATATAATATATTTCTATGATTTGGAAACAAAGGAAATCAATAAACCTAATACATCGTCCCAATTAAGAAATTTTATTACATTGGATTTATTTATTACCAATTAGAACTCCCACCAAACCGTTCTAAAGTACAAAATGTATTGGATATATACATATAGAGAAACAAAGTACCAGATCCATGACTTGTACATAATTTCATTGAGGTATATATGGATAATTATCTCTATTATAAGGAGCATCATGTGGATATCATGGATCATAGAGACAATGTTTTATGTAATAATATAACTCACCTAGTCAAAGTGATATGGTGGAACACTAAATATAATGGGGAATCCTGGGAACCATAAAAAGAAATGAAGAGTATGTAACATCACTTATATTAACCTTGATCTGTTTTATGATTTTTTGGGTAAAATTATTTATGGGGGATTAATGTAATACCCCATGTTTTTCATAAAAGGAATTCTATATTCGATAGTGTATGCAACATGCACGGTCGAGTCTTACCTATAATCATTTTAATGTAAATATTATTATTTGAACTAGAGAATTATATCCTCAACATTATTTGTTTTATTTAAATATGAGGTATTTTTTTTGAAAATTAATTATGATGGATATCAATAATATAGTAATAAATAATTAATTAATTTTTTTTATTATTTTTATGATTCGAAAATACTTTTTTCTCAATAAAATATAATTTTTGTGACCAAATTATAAGATAAATATCATCCACTTATAGAAAATTTATTCAAAAAAATAGAAAAATTTATTTATTACACATGTTAAAATTATATTAGGTTGTTTTTTTGGGATTTTTCTCAAAATATTATATTTTTTAATGAATAGTGAAAATACTAGGTTTTATTGAAAATTTTATTTTTCTTTTAGCTCATTTACAAAGATATATTTTGTTTTAAAATAATTTAAATATATAATTAGTTCAATTATGATATAATTAAACCAATTAATGTCATTTGAATCAATTTCATAAAACATTTTGATATAAATATATATAATAGTTATGAAAAAAAATTTCTAGGGAAAACACTTTTTTCATCATGTCTACCGATATAATTTTTATTTAAATTAGAAAACTTATATTAATTGAACTTTGATAAATGGATTAAAAATTATAGAACATCAAAATTAATATTATGTAGTTTTTTCAACATAAAATTTGTCGTAATAAGTGTTAGAAATAAGAAAATTTAATTACTGTTCTTTATGATACAACCAAATTATAGCGGGTTAAAATAAAATGATAAGATTTAAAATAAACTAAAAATTTATTAAACAAATATTGTTTTGAAATATTTACACCTTATATAACTAATTCTATTATAATAATTCATTTTGGGACATTTTGGAGTGTCTACAATTTAGGTATTACTTATTTTAAAATAATTTAATTTTATCTATTCCCCCACTTAAAGAAGGGAACCTCGTATCCTCTCTTATTTACACATATAAAGCCTTTTTTTATTAAAAATACCAACAAAATTTACCTTTTTAATTAATTTCACACTAATTTAATTTCATTTTTATAATTTTAATCGATAGAATATATAGTTATAATTAAAAATTGGTGATCTGAAAAAGAGGCATTATTATTAACTGATCATATTTATTTAATTTATTCTTCCACCTACTTGAAATGTTATTTAATAATGATTATATAATAAAATAGTAATATTCTATATAATAATATCCTATTATGTTAATATAAAAACATAAATCTATCCCCATTTTTATTAAATGAGAAATACACCATCGTTCATGTGTACAGCGGAGTAACGCCCCATGAACTGATGTAGTTTGTTTCACATCATTTCCTTTAATGTATCTTTTAATTATTTTTTAAATATTTATATATGATATTAATGAAATATTAATAATTATATAAAATTATTATATCACATGACTTCTTACCTCACCATCCATTTAAAAATGATAACTTAATTTATGTGTAAGGTATACTACCGCCTCGTGAAATTATATGAATTATTATTATTACTATTGAGTAAATTCTTTCCCTAATGATCATTGAAAGTGAAAGAATTACTTGTGAGTATTCATGGACTACCTTCTGCATAATGGTAACATAGTTTAGTTATCATAGTCATACTTCATGGATGATTTTAAAAGTGTAAATGATGTATAAAAATGATAATTATATTATTATTATTATAATTCATAATATTAAAAAATAGTCTCTCT
The DNA here is from genome assembly GCA_963277665.1 of Viscum album. Classification (NCBI taxonomy): domain Eukaryota; kingdom Viridiplantae; phylum Streptophyta; class Magnoliopsida; order Santalales; family Viscaceae; genus Viscum; species Viscum album. The sequence continues at coordinate 1,465,953,710 of OY728147.1, read as the reverse complement.
GATTAAAGTCAACATGATAATTAAATTGTGGATATATGAGGTGAATATTATCAAATAATCCCATATGATCGTAAATGACTTAGTAAATAAATTCAACAAGATCATAAATAAAATAAAATAATAATAAACACGAAAAAGGTTTAAATTATGTTAAAAATATTAACTTTTTTATTATCCCAGAAGATATATAAAGTATGTGATGAATTGGTCTCAAGTTAAGAGATTTTCTTAATCCACCATTTTATTTGGGTTATAACCATTCTCTCTATAACACACTTTTTCTCTATATTTATGGTTATATAATTATTATGTATTCATTATATATTTTTATAACATATATATATTTATATCATTATCTTATAATTTATTCAGTAAATACATTCCTTATTCCAATTTCTTAAATTACTTAGTTTTGAAATGTTTATTGATATTGATATGTGGCATGTTTATGAAACCCATTTTTATGACACAGCTAATTATTTTGTTATTCCTTGTGATTAATTTCTTTTTTCTGGAATATTTATTCATGAACATGTTATTATGGGTTATCTTAGGTAGTGATATAATTCATTTGGTAATTAATTTTTCTTATGACATGTCATTTCTGATGTTATGGAGTAAACCTAATATACTATTGAACTTCTTATTCCATGTGATATTGTCTACAATGTTTTACTTAACTCGTGTTATGACGTGTTTTGTGTTTCTATCACATATCAAATGATAATATGATATTATTATACTATTTTACTTATATTATTCATTCATTTGATTACTATTAAGACATATCTTTTAGGATATCCTCTTATACATTTGAAACACATGTTATGTTTCCTTATCATTTTTATTCCTTAACTATGATTTTTATCTCACCCTTTTATAAATGTATTACCATGGCTATCTAATAATATTTTGAGATCAATTTTATTTAGAATATCATTATAGATAATAACATATGGATGCAATGTTTAGTTTCCATTCAATTTATTATCAAATTGGTCATCCAAATACACTAGGCCTCACGATCCTTTTTTTCTTATTGGATATTTGTGTAAAACAAGAAATCACATTTTTAAAAATGATTAGGTCACTGTTGTTTTCACATAGGATACCAATTATATAATTCCGTGTGTTATAGAAGTATTTTTATAAAATAATAGTTGTGTAATAGTTTCATATATTAATTCACTAGATTTTGATAGTGTATTCCATCATATTTTTTTTTATCATTTTTTAATACCTCTTCTTACAATCCATGAATTAATTCCTTATCATTATTAACATAATATAATAAATTCTTTAATAATGTATTTGATCCTATAATATCGAGATCTATTCTCTTCTTCAACCATTATAATCAAGAGATATTTTACATTATAATAATTATAGTATAATATTTTTACTCTAACCATTCAAGAGTGATTTCCCATCTTTATTACTTTAAGTAAATAACCCTTGTAGTTAATGTTATCCTCAATCCCATAGTCATATATTTGAACCCCTTATGATTTTGGTCTATAATTCATCCACATTCATTAAAGATATCTTCTTCAACTCATCATTAGTAAATAATATATTTACATGACCTTAGATCCCTGAAGATAATTATTTTCAAGATACCCCATTCTCTCAAACTATTTATTCATGATTTTTATAGTATTAAATTTTTTGGCTATGTGGGATGAAAACCCATTATTATGGAATTATGTAATTTTTGTTGTTGTTATTTTTAGTGTTATATCATTCATTTTAGTCTTATTCATCTTATTCTTTTCATTTTACAAGATATCTTGTTATTTTGCAGTATATTATAGAATATTATCCTACGCATAAACCTAGTCAGTATATTAATAATCCCATTAATCTAGTAAGTTGAAGCATATTTTTTAAATATATTATTTTCATGATATTTTACATTCACTAGTCTTTGACTGATATAGCGGTGATCACCATTAATTATGTGTTTTAAATCAATACGCTTTTACATTAAATAATAAAAATAAATGAAATATACAATAAAAGGATTTATTCTATGTGATAAATAATACAATATCATTCTTATTTTCCATTACCTGAGTTCTTATACATTTAAATATCTCATTTACTCCATAAAAAGGACATGGTGAGTCTAAGATAGATAAAAAGTGGACATATCATTAAGCGAAATACCTCCCAAATATTCATTTCCTCACATGTGTCTATCATTCATATATCTAATTTTTATTTATAAACACATTATAATTGTTGATATTTTTCTAAAGCTAAAAGTTCTTTTGTTCAGATCGACCATTATTCTTTCTTCTAGAGCCATAGTATTGTAGCTGGAATAACCAACAATATCATTCCTTTTGTTTTTATCTACAAATGTATCTTCTATTGATGTATTTGTATCCTAAAAAACTCCATTTTTAATCTTTTACCTAGGATTTTTTTTAATTTAGTATATTCTAAAAAAATTAGTAATCTCATTTATACCCTTATAATATATATTCATTTGAGGAATTTCATAAGAGTATAGTTTTATTTGAATCTCATGTTGTTATTTATAATTATTGTATTTATAAATGTAACAATTTGTTTTAATATAAATTTTAGACCTTTGTATACTATATTACACATGTATTAAGGTCATTTATAAACAGATATTATTTATAAATCGTTATTTAGAGATTAAATACTTCTTCATAGTTCACCTGAATAATTTATTGATCTGATTTTTTTATATATTTTCAATCTCAACATTTATAAGATATATATATATATATATTCATATTTTTATTTCTAAAAACTGCCAATTATATGATTTTTTTTTCTCTGTGCATCGAGATCATTGAATTTTCCTTCAAAATCCAATATGATATTGAGAAAATACTGGTTTATTTTCATTCCCCATTCACATTCTTCCTTTTCAACTATATCCATCATGAAATCCCCAACATCCCGTGTAATAATTATTTATATAAATACGTATAATAATTATCAACTTTTATTTAACTAAGTCCTCCATATGAATCTTATTTTCAATGATTTGTTTTTATTTTTAAGTCCATTTTAGGTGGAAACCTACATAATGGTGTCAGTGTAATTTACTCGACAGCAGGATGAAGATAAAATGTTTTTTTACGCTTTTCAAAATTGTTCCCAATTTAACAATACCATAAACATGCAAAGGGAAGTTACATGTCTTGTTTTCCCTTCCCACTCTTGAATTGACATTCCAAAAGATGTGTAATTCCTCACTAACATATTATTTTATATCTTCCACTTTAATGATTTCAATAATTTCCATTGTAAAAAAATATATATATCTCATTATTTGAGTGATTGTATATTTATTCTAAACATACAAGAATAGCATATCCCAAAAAAATTATAATAAAATTTAATAAATATTTTTTCAGAAATTTTATCCAATTAAAAGAAGATAACATTGGATTATACAGAGGATATATAATTTTCTTGATTTCAAACATAATATTAATGTATTTTATCGATAAAAAAACTAACTAATGGTATAAAATATCCTAATTTAATTTTTTGCAGTACCCATAAAAATGTTCATTAGGGAAAATTTTCTATCCATTGATGTTATTGTGAATCACTTGAATCTTTTCCTCCGTCACATTTCATTAAAAAAAATATATATTATCCAATTTACCCAAAATAGAAATGGAACTATTTTAGCTCATGAAAACAATGTAAATATGATTTAATAGAGATCTTGATAAATAAATGTTATAATTTTAATCAACATTGAGATGGTTCTTATTGACATAATTGATGGATGGATTTGAAATATTTCCACCTTTTATCCCATTAGTGGTTGGTGAGATAATATCATCACTAAGAGACCATAATATTATCTCATAATATTTTTCCAGATATAGTATTAAAAACATAATAGTGGAAACAATTTTTTATTCACTATGTTTTTATATTAATGATCATTAGAAAATATATATTGTTCCTATAACTTTACCTCTGATACAATTTTTTTATCATAAGATAACATGGTCGTGAATCAGTTTGTGAATATTTTTTCATTATGTTTTATATCATTTTATCATTAGTAAAAACAATTTGAACCTATTTTAGTTAATCTTGAATTCACCAAAAATAAAAAGTTTGAAATGAAATCAAGCAACTACAATTTAACTTGGTTCACGACTAAAGGATAATCCAATAATCATATGCCTTCCATTATAATTGAGTACATGATTCAATTAATCTTACATAGTTTAAAGGATAATGTTATTTTTCATGGTAAATATATTAAAATATACCCTAATTTATATATACTTTTAAAAAATAAAATAATAAAATCTTTAAACACATATACTAACTCATCCATTTTTCACTGGTTCAAAATGAACTCTTTTTAGTTTATTGACATGATGGTTTCTTCTATATTATCATGAATATTTTTTTCTTTGAATCACTGGTGATATAATATTATTCATAAAAAAACACAATCCCAATAATACCCACCCACAATAATAAAATAAGTTCCATGAAGTGAACTATTCAATATGAAAAATGTTTCCACAAACATTAATTTTCATGCGACATCACATTTAACCCACTATGGAAGATTATAATACTCCTAAATGAAGAAAAAATAGAATTGATTTTCATTACCAAAAGGATCTGATATTTTCAAATTAATACTACACAACATGTACTATGAAAAGTCTATTCACAACCATCCCATCAAAAAATTTATCCATGGTTATGCCTTTAACAAAACTAATCTATAGTTGTATCTTGATAGTATTCATTAATGGTTCCCCCTTCTAAATATTTTTGATGGCTCCTTACTTTAAGAAATAAGAGATTAATATTTCTATTAAATTATCATATTTTTTTATTAAAAATAATATTTCATGATATATTTTTTATTTATAAGAAAATATATCAGTAAATAAGTTCTCATTTTATATTAATGTCATTATATGATTTAATCATAATTTGTTCTTCAAATAACTTTTCCTATTGCTTTTTGTGAGAAACCAATTTTATTTATTTATAAAGATTTTATATAAATAATTTTAAACTATGAATTCAATTTTAAAACCACCATTATAAAAACAATTTTGTCTGAAATTTTAAAAAAATTCTAAATATTTTAATTATAAAATTAATTGTCAAAAATACTAAATCTTTTAAACTTCATTTTAGTATGTACAAATTAAATTGTTAATGGTTGATTTAATATGGATATAAGAGAACAATTAGTTTAGTAATATTATCAATAATAGAAAATTGGTCTTTGGAATTAATTTTATATTGTAATTTTGAATAAAATAATTATACTTAAAGAAAACATTTTGATTGTAGACAACTTCCTTTCATCATGTTTTATGGATTTATTTTAGAATTATACTTGGGAACAAATTTTCTTTTTATTTTATAAAATTATTTCCATATATTGAATAATGGTATTAAAATTTTATAAATTTTCCATATTCATTTTATCATAATTAATAGTAGTAAGAATTAAATTTTTATTCCATAGTTATAGTTAAAAAACATTTACCAAGGGTAAAAAAATATTACCATATTTTTTCAAATTATAATTGTTTAAATACAATTATAAGGCAATATTTTAATATATAACTCTACCACCATCAATTATATATCATTTTAGGTTAATTATTATGGAGTATGATATTAAAATATTTTAATATTTTAATATATCTCAACCATGTCATCTTCCCAACTTATTAAAGGACACCCATACTTTCAATTTTTCACAATAATTTATTCAATATTGCACAAAACCCATAAAAATTATCATCTTAAATTCAATATATTTGATGTATATGTTCATGACCATTCAAAGAATACTTATGAAATTATATAATGGAGGAATACTAAAGAAGTGGTAATCATATGACCTAACTATATTTAATTTATTTCTTATTTTACATCCCATATATATATGGTATTCATCATAGAATAAAAAAATATATAATAAATTTAATTAAATTTTATTTTTATTATGTAACCATAATTAGGCTCCCACATTCATATCAATGGGATATGAATGTATCACTTATGTGTACATGTGGACTACCACCTCCATGTAGTGATCCCATTAATTTTTCATAACAAAAATTCATGGATTAGAGTTATGATGGGTTAAATATAAATATAATATATATAAAATAATTATTTTAACTGATTTAAAATATCATATTTACTTTCTTACCATTAATTCTGTTGTAAAATGATAACTTCGACCATGTACACCTGTGTACCACCACCACCACAAATTAATGTAATTTTTTATTCACATATACTTTAATTGGATGGTAATAAAGATAAATATAAGTTATATATATATATATATATATATAATTTTATCATATAATTATGGGTTATGAATTTTAAATTACAATTTACATTTATTTCATTCTTTTTGTTATGAAATGAAAACAACATTCATATGTTCAAATAACACGTCTTCTCAATGAAAGGTGTAAATAATTTTCTTATCAATAAATTTTATTTTTGATTATAAATATTTATATAATTAATATATATAGTATCTATATCATAATTTATATTTTTTAGTAGATGGAAACACCATCAATGTACAAGGATCAGAACTAAAAAACTGAAACTCTCATGAAAAATGAAATAGTAAACACACTGAACGGATAATTTTAATAAGTGATTATTAATAACAGGTTGTGGAAATGTACTATGTTGATAAAATAGAATAATATACATTTAAAATTTATTATTTTATATAAGAATGATAATTTTAAAATTATTATAAATGATTTTAGAGGGCTATTGATGTAATTTTAACTTGAGGTAAGAGACTTATGTTACCAACTCATTGTCTATCGATATTGTTTATGATTATGTTTCTAATGATCTAATTTTCTGAAATATATCTAATGTATTACACAAATTTATTTCAAATCATATTATTTCCAGATAATATATGTTTTAATTTCATTTAACAAACATTAATTAATCAATAGTCTAAAATAATGTATTTTTTAAAAAACATTATTTCTATATTCTATTGAAAATATTTTTCTTATGTATACAATGTTTAATGATAATTATTTCATGATTGTATTTAATATTACAAATATTTATTAATTTAAATTTTTACGTAAGCTTTAATTTTTATGAAACATTTTAAAAATACATATTCTTTCTATTTTTTATATTATATACTTTTATCTTTAAAAAAACTAAGTGAAATATTTTCATTAACATAATGATGTTAATATAATTTCCCATCATCATGTATGATCAATGAATTATAACAACATTCATATTTTTTTTAAATTTCTTTCCAAATATATTATTTCCTTTATATTTTTTAATTTTTTATGTTTTATGTATGTGATTTTTCTATAAAAATGATTTACTTGTCATTTAAATCTATTGTTGCATCAGTTATTATATAATTGGATGTTACCTATCCATTACTCTATATGTGATCCAATGATACCATCCAATTTTATTCTTTTTATGAATTATAATGATGTTTAATTAAGTATAATTTTATGATAATAGTGTTTTCTAATGGGTTTATTTATTTATAATGAAAATTTTATGAAATGATTTTATTTTACATAAGATATGATATGATGACATGATGAAATATTAAAGAAAATCCATTTTCCTTCAATGGATTATGTCTTAATTAATTTTGTATAATCGTAAAGAATGCATATTTATGATTTTTATAATGTGAATGTTAGATCTAGAATTATTAATCCCTCCAAATCATTCCGTATAAATGTATATATCCTAAAATAATAATGAATGGAATTGTGAGTGAGCCATTTTAGTAAGGGAATTATTCCCTTTGACTATATTGGGAGTTTACCCTAACTGAGGATATTATGGAATGGGGTTTAAACCCAATCTAATATGACAGTCCTAGTAGTGATCCTTGAATAAAAAAATTATTTTATATCATTATGTATTTTCCTAAAAATAATTTTCTTATACCAATGTTATACATTCATCTCAAATTTCATTTGATCATTTGTTTATTCTTGTTTTCTAAAATACCAATAATTATTGCAATAAGAATATTACCATATATGGTATATTGGTTAATGTTTCAAAATGATAATATCATGTTATCTTACCCTTATACTCATGTTATATTTATGTGATCTCAGATATCTCCTTTTTTAACTATCGAATATTACAAAACCATTTCTTATAATTTATTTCTCTTGGTTATGATTAATGGTTATATGTTTTTTATGTCTGATAAAGTAATTAGTTATAAAGAAATTAGTGGAAGATGATGTAGATATAATAGGTACAATTTTTTTATGTATCTATGTTTTCAAAGACACTAAACCTACGATTTTTCATAGGTTATATTTTAATATATGGAATGTGCATATAATAATATTTAAGATTTATGTATGAATTTTTTTTCATGAAATTCAAAAATAAAATTTTTATATCATTGACAAAAAAACATGTCATGCTTGAGTTTGGAAGGAATCCACCATTGAACAAATATAGCATTCAAATAGGGTAAATCATTCCCAATTTATATATTAATACACTCTACTCATGTCACTATCACTAGAGAACAATTTATTCAATTGGGTTTTGTGGAATTTTTTTACGAGTCAATAGATTATCATGAATTGGTTAATACATATAAGGGTATCATAAGAATGATACAAATGATTAAAGGTACTCATGTTGGGTATCTTTTTATCCTCTAGTTATAATTCGTACAAAGATATTGTATGTGGTATAATCAGTGGGTAAATGCTAACAAAAATCTATGATTATGAAACATTAGTATTCATTTAATATCCATTTTATCTCATCTTCAAAATAATCCAAACAAATCATTATAATCAATGTATCTATATAATTATTATTAAAAAACATCCATATTTTCATTTTTATTTTGGAACTAGTATCCTTGAGCATTGGCGTAATAGTATATTTTTTTAAATAATCCTTCACATTCTTCTACATGTTGGATTGTATTCTAATATTATTTTGTTAATATGTCCCATATGAAATGGTTTATATAAAACAAAAAGTATACTATATTATTTGAGGAATATTATCAAATATTATTTCTAATATATAATATTTATACTTTGTGTCATTTCCTTTCCAAAAATCAATCTTAATTATATTTTTTTAGGTGACATTAAATTTTATTTAAATTTATAATAGATGTATATTTCATATGAGTTACATGTTTGAGAGATATTTAATATTTTTTAATTAATATAACCCAACCAAAATAATTACTCTATATTTAAATAATATTGGTTAGTGATCCAAGATTCATATTTGTATTTTTTGAGATAAAATATTTTATTTTTTCATCACATTTTTATTTAGGAATAAAATAATATCAATTATATCATATATTACACTTTGATATTTTAGAATTCAACAACTTACTATAATCCATAATATAGATTAATAAAATATTAATTGTTTAATTATCATCTAATTATAAGCCACATATTACATAATGTATAATCACATAAACATGAGGTTCACATATATTATTCATTCCACACACATGATAATAAATGGGAACACAAATTTGGAGTTACCCAGCAATACTTAGTGATCAATGACTTGAAATAAAAATTTATTAGTAAATGTTTAACACATAGTATTTTGAGGTTAATTATATTATCTAAAAATAATATTATATATATGATACACATATTTGAGCCCATATATTCCATATATCTAAGAATGATCCTATTTTAGTTTCCATATATTCGAGAATGATTCTATTGAAGTTAATTTATAAATAGTATTTTTATTAACCATATTAACTTGTTAAACCATGATAATGTAGAAATAATATAGAATCCTTGGTTAATATTTACACATAAAAAGTAATATTTTAAATACAATATTGAACACATATATACATTTATCTCATGTAAAATGATATGTGAAACTCATTCATATAATGGATGAATATATTAGGAAAACAATAATATTCAACAGAATGTATGGTGAGACAAGTATCTAACACCACCTTTAAAGATATGAATACAACCCCCAAAATATTTGAAATGTGTCCTAAATTCACATTATCTATATATAGTTTCAAATAATTGATTTAATTTCACAATAATATATTACCTCTAAAGAGATAATAATGTATATACAAAATATTTCTTTTGAAATTATAACAATCTATTTATTTGAAATAGATGAAATAGATTTTATTATTGGAAATACTATAGATTGAAACTCCATAAATTAAAGGTATTCCATATTATATATGTTTATTAATGGACATTAGAAAAAACCCTCAAAAATTTATAATCCGAAAAAATTATATTTATGAATAAGTTAATCAATAAATAGATGATTTGTTTATAAATGTAATCATGATATTCAATGAAAAATTCATATTATATTAATATATAAATTTTTTAATTATAAATATAATAAATTTTACATTACATATAATATTGATATAAATTAAATATATTAATATTTAATATTTAACCACTTAATATTTCACATTCCGATCCTAAATAAATTTACTATTTCATATTACAATATAATACGTATAAATTCATAAGATACCCATATTTTTTAATTTATATAAATATAAAATATAAATACTTTTTTTAAATTTAATATGATATATTTTATATTTATTTAGTCTTGTAATCATATTCACCAAAACAAGGTTTTGGTATGTTCTTAATAAATTTACATTATAAAGAATTAATATAATGTTTTCATATTGCACAATTTCAGAAACATTTTGTTAAACCAATATTATCATTTTATATTTATCTTATTTTATTACACATAAATACTTTTTTAATTAATTTATAATTTTAGTAAAAACTTTTATGTTATTCATAAAGATTTTTAATTGTAAAATAAGACACTAAAACAATGTATTTTTTAATAAAATTTCATAAACATGTCTAATAAATTATTATATATAATTAATAAAGGAAAATATTTCAGTTTTGAACTATTAATAAATTATATAACTTTATTAAATAGAAATAACCATAAATTGTAATAAATTTATAAATATTAATTTATTTTTTAGTGGAAAATGATATATTGTTAAAAAATAATATATCACATTTAGTGATATAAAATATATGATTACCTCTGATATGAGAAAATATTGGTCTCTAACATAACATACTCTGTGATATCATATATCACTGTCGATATATCATTTTATATCAAAAAACCATATATAATATTAGTTATATTAAGATATAGTGAACTCAAGATACAATACTAATTTTTAACAATTTTCCGAATGTGCTCAATGATATATATATATCACTCCCCACAAAATTCCAAAAACAATACTTTGGAATTCTTTTTAAAATTATGATATCTGTTATCATTATTATGTCATGATGTTATATTTTTAAAACATAAAATCTATTAAAATTGGAATCAATTATATGTCATGTTGTTCAATATAAATCAATGTTCAACAATCAAGATTCATTTATTCTATCCAATTGTGTATCATTGAAAATTATGTTAGCATGTCACTATATGTGATATCAATATTATAATAATTCAATAATTTTATAAAAATACATAATCATATTTTAAAACCAATGTAGTGGATATAATACTACTATTGTATTTTGATAGTAAACACTGTGACAAAAAAACAAAAAAAAAACCAATCCCATTTTCTCCAGGATTATTCAAAGAGAAATTTAATGATTTTTTTTATAAATTTTGTTTTATAGATTATTGTTACTATATATACATGATCACTATCTGTAAAAACACTATGTTTTCCTATCTCCATTTGTATTCACAAGTCTTATGAATCACTATAGACCTCAGAATGATATTACAACATTCCATGATTTGATAATCCCATAGTCTATAAGAGAATGATTACAATAGAGATTCAGTTTTGGGAAACCAATGACGTCAATGACCATATAATTATTTCACGATATTCGTATTCTTTTGGTTAAAAATATTTTGGATTCCTTGGAATTTATATGAAATGATAATAAAAAAGTTTATTATAAATTTACCATAAAATAAAACATTAATAACATATACTGTGTTACTTGAGAGTCCCTGTAGGAACTATAAGACACACTTTATGTGGGAGGGTGTCTGGTGATACCTCATTATTTCAACAAAAAAATAATTTTCCCTTCTATGATAAATCCCCCCATTATTCTTGATCATATTTATAATATTAGGAAATTAATGGATATCTTTATTCTTACCCTAGTATACTACTTTAGGTAACAAAGATGTTGGAAGTAATGTTGTCACAAGTGATCCATATAACATTTCTACCTAATGTCAGGAACATATTATTTTCCATGATTAACTCCCATTGGGAAATGTAGTCTCCCCTTATAATAAGGTTATGAATTATAGTATGGTATCCATGTAATATTCCAAAATCCATTCTAACAAACTACATAGGCTAGCAAACAACATGATACCAAGGTGAAATGCCTCCATTATATGGCATAAGTGAATATATATCAATAATTGATCACATGGTATAATAAATATAATCATACCAGATCGATTTCTAAAATTCTATCATCCTATTGATGTAGATCAATAGACTATCCATGTTTTTCTATATATATACAAAATGATATCTTATAAATAATTACATAATTTCATAGAATTCTAAATTAATTATTCAATAACTAGCACAACTCTGCCACTATTTTTTAAAAAAACATCAAGATTATATGTATAAGTTATACTTTACTCTCAAATCAAAAAAATATACAAATAATAACTTTCGGTAATCAAGGTGATCCATGCGAAATTTTTGGGGCTTTACTTATTTTTCAATAAAATACATCTATCATATGGAGAATTATTGATTAAATTAGATACTGGTTTTAATGTAGTGTCATAATAAAACCATGGAGAGTTACATTATTGTACAATGTGCATGATAGATATTAGAAATTATATGGTAGAATGAATCACTTGATCACATATGTCTGTATGAGATACATGATATCCTAAACCCTTAACGAGTTAATAAATTTAAAAAATATATAATCATTTAAAACCATATTAAGGAATTAAACATTATATATAATCATGTGAATATCATAAGAGCTTAGGAATATTCCAAAAGGGATATAAAAATTTAATGAAGGCTGGAAATTTTAAATGATTTTTTTCTAAGAAATTATGTATTTTTTTAGAGAAGATGTTTCAGGGATTCGTTATCATGAAATGCATTTTGAGATAGAGGTAATGCGCTTGATGTCTCAGGAAAGGTGGTATGGTTCATGTAAATGGAACATACATAAAGAGGTGGGAAATTTGGATGACCTCTTCTATGGAATATCTGTTTTTCATTTATTCTTATCATTAATTATTATTAACCTCATTCAGGAGGTAATAAGAAAATGAAGTATGTTATATGCATTTGATGTATTAATATTAACCACTCACATAATCATGTAATGTGATCATATTTCTATGATTTTTCCATTATATCAAAAAATAAATGAGGATATACATAATCATTCATTCATATAATTTTTTTACCAGAGTAGGTATTATGAAGAAGAATCATGACTGATTTATTTTTATAAAGATTGTATTAACGTATTACAGACTCTTATATAGGAGAAACAAACATTAGTTCTTGCACTCATGATCATGTCATCAGGGATTACCCAAAAACAGATTTTGAAAATGACATACATATTTTATATCTTTGTAATAATCTCTCATGATCGAGTATACATGCTAGAAGATATTTTGTGGATTCATTCACATGAGATTACATGAAAGAGATCTCATGAGCTAGATAGGTGTTCGTGGTTGTGCAAGAAACAATTTTTAAGAATTTATTTTGTACACACAATGAAGTGAATTTATAAGATATTAATAACAACAAGGAACATATTTATGAATAATATATTATAAATAATGATTTGTAACATAATAAAGAATATTAATGAGTTGAATATTACTATAAAGTAGTTAAACTATGAAATGAATTGTCCATAATAGTTTTTACGGAGGAGTAAATAGAGGAGATCCATGAGAGGAAGTGTTCTTTCATGAAATACAATCTAATGAAACTGCTCATAGAATGTCGTATCCAAGGATAAATTATTTAAATCCACCAATACTAGTGAGGCTTATTATATTTTGGTATTATAAACGCATCATCATTGTATATTCCATGTATGTATCACTTTGTGAAAAAATAGTAAATGTTATATTCGTTCTTGTAAAATATTCTGTAATTTTACAATTTGTGTTTGTGTAATACAATCTGAAAATTTAATAATGTTACCAACAATGTGGTAAAAATATCCTTAAATAATTATTAAAATTTGACACCTTGGTTCACCCCTCCCCTCACAGGTGATCATGTTCAAACAAGTTGTATTTAAACCCAAGTTATCAAGGCTGAACATGTTTTCTTATGGTAGATAGAGGAGATTTTCATTATTATATAAACCCCACTCTTTAATGGGTTATAATATAATTTATGGTAAAATGAATAAAGTGACATATCTATTCTCTTGTGATGAATGTTCTATTTTTACAGGAAATTAGTTTCAATTTTTTGATACAACATTACTCATTAAGACTAAAATTGATTGAAAAATATGAATATGGATGTTATTTAATTATGTAAATCAACATTATATCTACCAAATAAAATATATATGAAAGTAATGATATGAATGAAAGATAATTTTATATGTTATTCATGGGGAAATATATATGAACGAGATAGCAATGTGAAGGACGAAATAATCAAAGTTTATCACAATGGATTTGATGATTATATAATGATTTAAAATGAAAATAAAGTCTATTTATTTAATCAAATCCCAAATGTTGTTGGTGCTATCTGGCGATATAGAGAAGAAATTAAAAATATAGAAATTGTAAGAAATATTTTGTAGTGTTTACCGACATAGTATAACTAATATTTTTTAAATCATTAAGAAAAGGATTTGACTTAACTCTCTATAGATAAAATTATAATACCTATTATTTCTTATAAAAAGGTATTTGACATATTGACCACTATAACCCATATAAATAATGTAATATATTTTAATTAAAATGATGATAACAATGATATTAAAGAAAAAATACAGAATAAGTGGAATATTATGCTCAATAAATAATAGATGTGAAATTAAAAAAAATGAAAAGGTTGATTCAAAATAATAATAAAAAAAATCATGATTTTGATATGAAAAATTTGGGCACATTAGTTCAATTTTCTTGAGGATATTTTATGGGGAATATTTTTATAAATAAATATTACATAATCTATAAATAATACTTCAGACTAAATATGTGAGTTCAATTGGAATTAAGTTCTAGTTGAAGATATTTGTTAACAAAAAAGAAATCGATATTAATAGCTGTCTATAAGAAGTTAAATTTGATTTCAAATAAAATATTCATGCTGCTATGATAAATATTGATGGAATGGATAAACCTAAATTAGAAAATATTAGTGAAACAAAATGGGTGTTTGATCTAATATTTGATCACAATGTTGATCTCAAATATACTGGTATCTATAAAAAAATTATTAATGGGTTCATAAATAGATAATCTGAATATTTAGACCAGATCTATGTATATATTGACCAAGTTCATGAAGTGTTAGATGATATTTTGTCTAATTGATAATGTTATAATCATTTTTCTAAATAAAATACAATTATAGAAGATCTGAAAAATTTGATTAATGACCAGAATTATTACATAGAATAGAAAACAAGAAGGGAAAATCTCAAGAAGAATACATTTTTTATCAATGAAAAAATTATATTAATAAATAAAATAAATTTTCCCATAGAAGAAACAAATTTATTAATGTTTCAGATATGGTGAAAAGGTATAAACTGTAAGAATATTCTTTGAATGAGTCAAAGAAATTATCTAAAAAAAACTCGGACTATCAACTAATGGTGGAATTAGCTATAAGGTTGAGACATCAAAATATTTGACTATGAAAGAATATAGAAAAATAAATAATGGTTCTAGTTATCTTATTTTCAACCGTAAATCAATAGATGTGCCAAAAATGTAACCCCTATTAATAGAAATAATAGGATTAGAACCACATCTCATTCATCAAGGATTCCCTAGAAAATGAAAAGTTTTATAAAACCTAGAGACATATTGAAGAATGGAGAAAAATATATCTTCCCTTATAAAATATTATTTTGGGTAAATCTATGACAATTTTTTTTCATATTTTTGACAAGTTAAAAGTTATTTTAATGGAGGGACACATGGAAGAAAACATATGAGAATGAGACTCCTTCGACCATATAATAGGATTAATTTTTTTATTTAAATTTATTTCATTATTATATCATAAGGGAAAAAGATACAAATTGTATGGAAATGGGAATAGGGAATTCCTATAATTTAAATCTGAAGACAAATGAAATTATACCTAATAAAATTAAAATATAAAATTCATTTCCAGTATTAGTGGATGGAGATGATAATGATTACACATTCTTTGATGAAAAAAAGTAAAGAAAAGTAATGTTGTTCACAAACTCTACCAAAAATCATGAATAATTAATGAGAATGTTATGAAGGGTGATCTTGAAAAACATATATAGAAAGAAAAAACAAAATCTCCTCCTATATTCATTATAGTGTATTTTCAACTTATATGAATTTGAATTGTAATATTATGAATAATTCAAAGGGAAGGGATGGTGGGAAATTATGTTTTATGAATGTCCTAAACCAAAAAATAAATGGTATTAGAAACACATAATTTTATCAATATGAAATAAATAAAAAAGATTTTTTCTATATGGGTTGAATTAGGTTGAATCTCATGAGTTTTAATCAATGATGTGAACTATGACACGAATTCCCATTCAATTAGAAATGATGTATTCTCAATTAATTATGTAGTCTCTCTAATATAATTATGTAGGATGAACAAGAATATATAAACCATGTGGAAAATAAATAGAACACCTATATTCTGATTGTTATTGAGGAAAAAAACATATAGCATCAAAATCTAAGTCACATTTACTAATGATGAATCGATACATTGTCCTTGTTAAACGATACAATGGATATTTCCAATTTTACATTTGATGAGGGAAGAACATGTGATTCATGATTTTCAAAAATAAATTTCTAAAATCGTTATAGACCAAAGAAAAAACCCAAATGAAATATTTTATATATGATTCATAGATATATTTTTTATATAATACATTGATTTTATGATTTATTTTTCTTCAAATATAATTCTTTTTTTTCGTTATATTCACTTAATAATGATATTAAATGAACCAAGACAACCTATTAAAATATTAATATAAAAATTATTTTATTTTTTATTTTCTCATGTTAATATTAGTAATGGTTGATATTTTTGGATTTCTTGGAAAATATTTTTTTTCCACTGAATATGTAAACATAACTATTTTTATAATACTATAATTTATTTTAATCACAAATTTTATAATCCTATGAATTTAAGACGAATATAATATTGGAAATAATGAATTATAAATTATCTAATTAATTACATTTTAAATTTATAATCTCTAATACTAGTAGCTCTAATCCAGTATTTACATTATTATATTGGCAAACAATTCAACAAACCACATCTTGAAGGACCAAATAGTTCAGTATTAATGGTAAAAAACATAAAAACATGAAAATTATTTTAAAACCAAAAAATCAAAAATACTAAAAAGTGGTTTCATTAAGAACTCACTTTTTCCTCATAGTGTATCCTGAAATATCAATCACAAAAAACAAATTCATTCCTAAGAAAAAAAATAAAATAGGTGAGATTATGTACTCAGTAAGGGTAAGAATAAAATAAGATCTATCGTTAATAAATAATAATAATCTGAATGGAAATAAAAAATAACAGAAAAAATAAATTTAATAAATAATCTAATCCTAACATTGTCAAAATATTTGATCATCAAATAAATCTATATTAATAATCACATAAACATGATAATTATCCAAGAATATAAATAAAATAAAATTATAACATATACATCAATAATTTATCTTATAATGTTGTAATTAATAAAATTGGTCATCTGAAATATATTATCCAAAACATTTATGAGAGAATTTAAACTCATGGTGTTGAAACCAATCTTGGAAAAATTAATTTTATTATGTAAACTATTAATGCATAGATGAGGTATCTATAACTGTGACCCATTCTTCACATACATAGTCTACTTTTTTCTATCATATAAAAAGTCATCAAAAAAATTAATTTATGAAATATTAATAACTACCCCAATAAAATTAACATATTTATAATCCATCAATAATAGACTAGTGAATTGTATTGAAAATATACATACTCAGACACACTAACCCGGAAATATCCAAAAATAATAATTATGTTGATATTACTATAAAATATTTTTTTGGAACATAAGTTCAATAGAAGCTTGATTTTTACGCTGAATATAAATACCATAAAAAATTCATTAAAAACATTCTTGATAAAAATTAACTACGAACATTGAAAATCCCAAAAAGAATGTTCCGAAAAATTGAAAATAATTTTATTTTAAACAACAATTTAAACATAAAAAATAAACATTAAAACACAGAGTGTTCATGATGGTAGTAAATTCTATTCATGATGTACATGTTAAACTAAATATTCTTTTTACATTTTAAATAAAGTAAAAAAGGTGACTTATCATCAAAATGAATTGAATTTTATTTTCAACATTTTATCAATATGTAAAAAAGGGTAAAAATATCAATAATAAACTTTTTTCGGTGGATAAACAAATGTGAACGTTTTTCAATGAAAATAGATATTTGTATGAAAAAATATTTTTTCTAGAAGAGAAAAATAAAGTCGTGTTTTCATGAAAATGTATTATCACTAATTTTGGGTACTAGAGACTATTAAAACGGAAAATTAATGTAAAAAATAACATAAAAACTATATAAGGGGTAGTATATATAACACATAAATAAGTGTGGATGGAAAATGATTTAATTTAGTTCGAGCGGCGGTAGTTCAACATACTCATTATTTGATAATATATTTTTCAAATATTACATATAAAATGAGTGGTGAATATAGTGTATATGTCACAAAGTAAAAGTGTGATGAGAAACTCTATCATTAGGTTTTACATATTTCGTAAATTTACAAACTCGATGTCCAACATAGAATGATTTATTATAAATATATCATATAATCATAATCAAGGATCTCATTGCATTATTATGTTATTATATCCTTTTATCATTATTTTATTAACAATTCTTTGATTAAATAATTATTTAACGTGATAACTACTTTATATTTCATGTATGTTTGATTTAACTAATTTTGTTCCTTTTAGATTTATCATGTTAATATAAAATAAATAACATTATGAAAGTTATAAATATCATATATATTCATTATATTTGTATTATAGTAGTTTATGAATGTTATTAAAAAAAATTAATTACACAGTTCACAAAGATGGTATGCTAGATGTATGCATGAACGTTTTTTCCATTTCCTAAAATATGGAATAAAAATATAAAAAAATTAATATTTATTTAATAATAATTATTTCCTATATATATCAATCATATTAATCAAATAATTACAATGTACTATTAATTAAACATAAAATGAAAAACTTTTAACATCGCTAAGTGAAGAATGTAGTCCTCATGTGCACTCGAGTGATGTTTTTATTTTACAATGGATTGAAATATATGAATTAGGATGTGATATTATATTTCCTAAATTATGTTTAAAATATAAATATAACATATATTTATAGAAATTAACATTATAACATTATATTTAAAATGTTTTTGAAAAATGGATCACATCTTTTCGTGATGTTGTCGTCCTCCTTAAATATTTGTGACATTATCAGATATGAAACAAATTATAATGTAAGTATTCATCGGTAATATTGTAACTGTAGTAGTGTAATAATATCATATATATTACATATAAAATATTAAATCCATCATTATATCTTATTACGATAAGTATGGATGGAAAATTAGTTACATTAGTTCGAGAGGCGGTAGTTCGACGTACACATGATTTGATGATATTATTTTCAATTTTATGGAAGTGGAGATTGTTAAATAATATAATAATATAAAAAAATATGGGATATAAATTGTAATTATAATTTTGATTTTAATAAATAATTTATGTATGTAAAATAATAATGAAAAAGTAATGAGCATTGAGAAGGAATTTATCTTATCATAGAGAAATATCTTTTGGTTTTCCTCTTAATGACACTAGCGGTTGGTCATTTGAGAAGACTAAAGGCTATAGAATTTAGAAAATAATTTTTTTGGAGGGATTTTGGTAAGCCTTTTTCCATTAATATAGATTTATTTGTTTGAATACGTTTGGTCACTAAGTTCCCTATTATAATTGAGGAGGAGTTTCATTTTTGTAAATTTTGAAAACTAATCAATATTGGGAAGTAAAACTCACACCATGTGTATAAAAAATTAATAAAAGAATTTTTAGAGGTATTATATTGTGTATAAAAACACCCAACACATTTAATTAAACATTTTTTAATAATTTTCCACTATAAATTCTATGATTCCACACTTTTACCATTTTAGTTTTCACTATAGTAACTATTATTTTTAACCTTGGTGATTTATATTCTAAGAATAAAATAAAAATAACTTATTAGATTATCTAGAACCACTAATTATAAAATATAAATATAATATATCATATAGAAATATTTTGTGTGGTGAAAAAGAACTTTAACACAAGCGCAGGTAACATGTACATAATATTTTTTAACCTTAATTGGGCTAACATGTTTTTTACTCTATTATTGTCAATATAGAAACTATAAGATAATAATTGATCCATGAATGGAAAATTGTTGATATTTATAAAAATATAAATATTATATGGAAGAATATATTAATTTTATGAATTTTTAACCATAGAAAAAATATCATATATTATAAAATAATATTAAGGACAATTTTGAAAGTATTAGATAAATTTTATTTGGGAAAATATCAATACAATAATGGAATAAGAATATTTCATTCTATAAAATGTAAAAAATGAAATATTTTTCTATAAATTTATTGTAAAATTATAATTCAATCAATTTATATTAAATTTAATATTTTAATTATCATTTATTTAATATTATTGTTAATTAATTAATTACTTCAATGTAATTTTTTACGAATTTAATGTACATATATTATTATTAAAATTTATAAACAAAAAACCCATGAAATTATTTTCATAATGATAAAAATTAGCATATATAATCTTCTATATATATCCCATGACCATATGTAAATGCAGCATCTTAATTTAAAATCAATAGATTGACATTATATATAATTTGTTACTTCAAATTTTATAATGGAAACTTTTAATAAAAAGTTTAAAAAAACAAAAGATTATTATATTGGTAATGTTATAAATAATAATTTATAATAGTAATTTGATATGTTTTTAATTATTTTTTACCCTTTTCCTTTTTAACCCCATGGTTAACTTGTTTTAACCTTAACCAGGGTAATATATTTTTTATCTACTATAATTTTTTATTAAGACCAAAATTCATTTTTATTACTATATAATATTATTTATTATTCTACAAGATATTTCATCCAATTCTAATAAATTTAAATAATAAAATTTGATGAATTAAATTTATCAATGTTCATGTAGATGTGTCGAAAATGTTGGTTTTCCAAAGAAAAACATTCAAAATTTGAAATGTATTCATATTAGAATTAAATATGAAAATGATCCCAATAAAATAAAATAGTTAAATTGTAATATAATTAAAATAATATTACATAAAATAAAATTTAAAATATTGTTAATCATTGTTAATAGATTAAATGAAAATAAATTATTCATTAATAATTAGTTTTTCACTCTACATCAAAAAAATTATGTTCATAAAAAATTATGAAAAATTCACTAAAGGATAATTTTTAAATTTATATTCAAAAAATGATTTTTATTTTTTATTTATATTTTCTAAAATTATAAAAAAATATAAATTATGGTCACAAAATTGTTCTAAATGAACTATTAGAAAAATTATTATTTTCGAAAATAAAACAGTTTTTTTTCAGAGGATTCCTATTTTATATCTAATAAATAGTTATAAATTGAATTTATTTTATATATTTGTAAAACATATCTTTATCATAAGTTATTTATTTTTGTTTATACCTTAAAATATAATGTATATGTTATATTAATCATGTTTAAATATTCAAATCAATAGAGTACCATGTTTTGTTGAAACCCAAAATTACATACACCAAAAGATATAAATCAGATAGAACTTACATAAAAAGAAACATATCATAAATTTTCATTGTGTTTTATTTTCTTATTCTATTTGTGTATCGTGTAATATACATTTTTAGGAAACATTTTCCCTTATTAAAATATATATCTGTTATATTCAACCCCTAGATTAATTACGTCCAGGTAACTTAATCTTGATCTGAGTCATCAAGGGGTTAATATTTGAAAATAATTTTATTATAATCCCATATTTTAAAAATGGTTGATAAAAATCATGTTTTTAACAGATAAAGGGATCTAATAATGTTATGTAACTATGATTCCATGTAAGATAATATTGGTGGGAATTAATGATAAATCTATGGAGGACAATAGGAACAACCAAAGAGTAATAGAGTGATTGAGATCGTTGATTAGAAGAAAGATTATGATTAATATAATGATAAAGACATAAAATTAATAATTGTGTGATGATTTAATAGGAAATTCCATTCACTAGATATAAATTCAGAAGGATTGCAATTTTTTAATATTTCTTTCCTAAATTTGAGAAATTCCATTATAAATATGAAATAGAAGACTAAAAAATATACTTATAATTTCACCATTTTGTTTATCATTGATAAATTCATACATAATTTATTACTCTAATAAATGAATATCCAATATCAATTTTTATACCTTAAGAACTAAAATTAACTTTCAATATATAATAAGATCAATAATATAATGGTATGTCAATTGACCTATCTATTGATGTTTTTAAAAACCAAAACTTATATAAAAAGTTATATATAAAAACCAAATGTTTACCTTAATCCATTCCATAAATATATAACTTTTTGTATTCTCGAAATTATGAATTATCGAATTAAATTTCAATAAATATAGTATAGAGGTCACTAAAACCACATAATATACCCCAAAAAAAATATTTAATATCATAATTTTATATTCCAAATGTCAATACCTTGGTTTAGAATAAATCCACAATGAAAAAAATTCATACATACAAAAATAATGTATATGTTTATTGAATATATTCCATAGATCTAATTATGAAGTAAACTTAATAAGAGATAACACAAAAAATTATATGACTAAGAAAATTCAAGGTAACAAATACTATCCCATGAAAATATACTTATGTTTATTAGCTCAAAATGTATCACATATTAATGTTTTTATTCCCTCAATTAGGTGTTTTCTGAAATATCATCTTTCTGAAAAATCAATTTAAATAATATTATTCAATATGTTTCATTTTAACATTATAGAAAAAACACAACAACACAATCCTTACAGATTTCATAACTCTCATAACCATAATCTAATTGATAAATAAACTTCTTTAAAATAAAAATTTAATGTTAACACAAGAACATTAATCATTCGTCTTCTTATATAGTAATATGATACTATTTACTTTTTTTCCTTTAGCCTCATTTGAGGTATATTCCCTTAACACATGGGGAATTCAATATCGTAGATCCCCATATACATATATTGAACCAATAAAGATAAAAGGGTTATTTTAAAAACTTCCATTTAAGAGCATTATTTCCATTATCTTGATAAATAAATAAAACTCTCATTCCCTTCAAAAAAATGTCAGGGTGAATCTTTTCACTATTATCACATGTGAAAAACCCTTCATTCGCTTCTTTAACATATCAAATTTTTTCTCTACTCTCATTAAATTATCATAAATCACATAAATAAAATTACATATATGATTATTTTTGTATCTTGATATATGAACATATTACATCCTTGTATGATGATAATGATTGGGAGACAAGATTCCTTCAAAATATTGCCATAATCTCATCCAATTTTATTTACTCTTTGAAAAATGTGAATTTATTAGTTAACATCCATTCTTATAGGAACCATTTATAAACAATTTTATACACTATCATAAATATTAATAATATATATCATAATTTATAATAGAAATAATATTTAAAATAACAAATATATTCAAACATTTATTCTTTTATAATCTAAAAAACAAGAACATTGTTTCTTTAGATAAATTTCAAATAAAAATAATATTTTTGAGTTCTCTAAAATAGATTATGAAGAAAATTTATATTAACCAAATAATATAACATGATTTTTTAAACCATGGTACGTAGTAGTGGCCTTTTTTAAAAAGCATGTATTTCTTTAGTAAAGAATAACATTTTTTTGAGTTATTACCACTAGGAATTTTTAAGACAAAACTATTTCAACGTTTAGTATCCAAAAAGGGATGAAATGGTAGGAAAACCTCATAATATCTAACTTTCACAAACATTATTAGGTATTATATAAATATCCTTAATTTCCATCATAGGTTTATGTTCTATAGTCAATGTTTTTTAAAATCTACTTTGAAGGATTATAATAAGATTGATATGATACCAACATTAAAACCACGTCCCAAAAATCCTGGAGATGATGGTCACTTTATTCATTTCATATAAGATACATGAAATTACATCTTGAAGAAAAAATAGTTTTTCTGCCTTGAAAAAATACATCCATACGTGAAATTAACATTTAAATTAAAAACATATATTAAATGTGTTTTCTTGGAGAGGCTCATTATTTTTCATAATGTGTCTTTATAGGTCAACCATAAAACAAATTTTTGTGTCCTGGGAAAATAAAACATAATAAAATATTGATATTATATTTTAGTTAGATTAAGAATACATATAATTATATCATAAAAATAATAATAATCAATATACTGATGTGAATAACTAAAAAATCTAATTTATCAGTTAACTATGCATAACAATGAAAAAATAATTAATGCTCAAATAATTCTATAAAAATAATAAAATTAGCTTCTAACATGTCTAGGGAAACTTTAACTAATCAGAAAATAACATGGACATCAAAAATATATCTCATAACTAAGGAATTGATAATAGAACACATCTGAAACATACTATCAAGACCATTCAAAATAAAATTTAAATTTCTTTTTAGAAAGCCATCAAATTTGTAAAATAGATTTTTCTCATTAGAACCATCACCACTTCAAGGGGATATTTAAAATTGATCACCAACCATTACATATTGAGTCTAATTATTTCCTTATATGAATTTGGTTAAACATAATCGACATAAAATATCTCATTTTAAACAATAACATATAGAATATTAATACATACCCTAATCAATTAATAATAATCATTAACCATCCAGAATGTTATGCAAAATTATAATAAAGATTTAAATCCTCTTTAAAATAATTAATAAACTATTAAAATAAAGAATAAGGATGATATCTGTATAAAAAATCCCTCTTGTTTCATATGTGAAAAAAAGATATAATGTCATCAAATAATAAAAATACCATAAAACTTCAATTAAAAACATTATTAAAGAAAAAAATCATTACACATTGAAAATAAGAAAAAAACATAAAAAATTGATAATAATTTTCATTAAAAATATCCATTAAAAATTATAATAATTTACTTAATATATTACGAGGTAATGATGTTAGGAAATTTAATTCAAGCAATAAATTTTGATAAAAATATTACTTTAAAATTTTTAGTAAAATCCAAACTGGGCTTATTTCGAAAAAACAGAGGACGATTCCTTCAAAAATGTTAAAAAAGTATAAAATCTACAAAATGTATTTGATAACTAATTTTAAAAATGTTTAATATATTTGTTTAAACCATTTTAGAAACAATATATTTTGTAGAAATTTTATTTCTGATCGTCGAGATAAAAAATATATATTTTATTAAAAACATTTTCTCAATAATTTAATTAAAAAATAGTGGAAAATGAATTTATTAATTAAAATATATCAAGAATATCCAGATGAGAATAAAATATATTTAGTTTAATATAGAAATATCAATTAATTTTTCTAATTAAGACTTTAAAAAATAATGAATAATGATGATATTGTGAAATAAAACCCTACCTCATTGGTAACATTTTAATAATATGACTACAAATGAAATAAAATAAAATA
The DNA here is from genome assembly GCA_963277665.1 of Viscum album. Taxonomy (NCBI): domain Eukaryota; kingdom Viridiplantae; phylum Streptophyta; class Magnoliopsida; order Santalales; family Viscaceae; genus Viscum; species Viscum album. The sequence goes on along the minus strand of OY728147.1, from coordinate 1,465,927,392 downwards.
AAACATAAAATTGCATTAATATACGTTTAATCATGATAAAACATATCAAAATGGAAATTATGTTCCATATACAAAGGAATACGTTTTGAATATGGTCTATTTCTTACCTATGTAAAAGTGTGATGGTAAATCCTTACCTCATGTTTATATTCTATAATTTGTTTCTAAAAATACTTAATAATAACAATTTGTTTATTATAACTCTATTTTTAAACCATATGAATATATCTAAAAACATTTTTTTACTTACAATCTTTTATATACCTTTTATTTATAATGTTTTTTTAATATAACTATTTCTTGTGATACTTTCTTCATTTTTCTTGTATGTTTTAGTTCATTAATTTTGGTCATTTTAATTTCATATTGGTTAAATGATATAATTTTCTTTAAAAAATGATATATCTTTCATATTTATTTTTGATATATTTATTTATATTACTCTTTTAATATTAGATATAAAAAATTGATTACAACGTCCATGGAAACCATATATTATATGTATGCATGAACTTTGTTTCACTTTTTATCTTTGGGTGGGATGAAATGAAAATAAAAAATAATTCATATTTATTAAATCATTATTACTTAACATATAGAATTTATTTTATCCAAATAAATCATTAAAAACATCTATATATAAATTAAATGAAAAACAATTCACATCGCTACGTGGAGGTAGTAATCTACACATAAACATGAGTGACATTATTTTTTAACGTATTGGAAGGTAGTGTGTTATATGAGATAATAAATTTTTGGTTTTATTTTATTATCATTAATATAATATATACTCATTAACAATAAAATTATTACATTCTATATAATCCTATATGAAAAATGTATCATATTGAGTCGTGAAGTAGTAGTCCGGTGTACACGTGAGCGAAGCTATAACATTTGAAAAAGAATATAAATTAAGAAGTTATATATGATAATATAACTCAAATATTATACTTATATCATAAATATTATATATATACATTAAATATATCATTATATCCAAGCATGAGAGTTTTCTTATAGAAAATTACATACATTTGTTCATGGGGTGGTTGTCTACCGTACACACAGATGGATAAATAATTTACCAGTTGATTTAAGTTGAGTTGGATAAATATTATATGAAAATATAATTATATTGGTGATCTTGTTTTTATTGTGTTTTTAAGTCGTGATATAAGGTTCTAAAATAATATAAGAAAATAAATATTTTATGCACGATAATTACACTCCCTTATAAAATCCTCCCTTGGATATCATAATAAAGACCGAAGGGTTAGTGTTTTTAGAAGAAAAAAATATATATAATGTGGATAAGAATTTTTATGAATGATTTACCTAGGTTTTGTTTGATCCTCAAATTTTTAGATCTTTGTAGAAGTGAAAAGATTGGGTTAAAAATTATAATTGAGATGGAGTTAAATTTTTTAAATACCCAAAACTAAATAATAATGGGATGTCAATAGAAATGGTAAATTAATAGGGTAGTGTAGGGAATTCCATGATAGTTGTGGTTTGATCCAATATGTGCTTTCCTAAAAAACCACATAAACTCCGAAATAAAATTCAATCCATACCTCATCAAATAATCTCAACGATAACAAAAAATATTACCCTTATATATTAAATTAAACTTAAAAATAACAAATTTTCAGTGTCCATTTGCATAAGAAGATTCCTATATACAGATTATTGAAGTGACATAATGTGAAAAAAATGTAGACAATTAAAATAATCTAGCTAATCATAATTAACATAATCAATGTATTAAAATAAAATAATTGGAAGAGGACAGATTACATATGAAGAGAATAACAAGACTGTTAACACAGGGGATGATATAACAGATTCACTGATATCAGATTATTTTGTTGGTATCAGTCAATAGAATAATCTTCCTAAATTTAATTCTACAAAAAATATAATATAGCTATGTAGTTTTGGTAGATGAAAAATTGATATCTAGTTTTATGGTCATTGAGTGTTGAAGAAATTAATTTAATGGAAATCCATCACTGGTAATATAGGTTTCATAGAAATGGTTCTTTCATGTCATGGATAAAAGAAATTCTTATTATCGGGATGAAACTTGTTTTTTTGGAAATGTTTAATAAAAAATGTAAAAGAATGATATATCTACATTGAATATGGGATAAATATGATATATCATTGAGAATATATGACTCTAGATTGCTACTGAGGTTAATGTTAGAGATTATTGTTTTGATTCATCCGGGACTTGGAATTAAAATGGTTGATATAATGTGAAGGATGGCCGACATATGTTTTGTTGTGAAAAAAAGTTGAAAAGTATCAAACATTAATGGTTGTTGTATTCTAATGGATGAATATATGGGGATAAAAGGATGTGGTTTTAAAATATATGCTTTTAGGTTAGCCTACACCCACGATGACTTTCCCACCTGATCCCACAACTGAATAAATTATATCCAAGTCCATGTTGAAAATACTCAAAAACATTAGGCTCTCCCTCCCCATATCTTCCACATAATCGATAAGCATACGATCCACAATCTTGTTTTTTATTATAGAAAGTCTCTCTCACATCACGTGAATTCAAAAAATCTAAATTAATTTTTTTTATGGATGATATAGTCGATCCGCACCTCCAAAAAAAATAACACATGTTGTGATAATATTGTTACTTAACAACTAAGTTTCCATACATATCCTGTTTTAGTTTTTCACTATGGTGATTTTTCATCATATATAATTTAAACATTAATAAAAAAATAAAAAGAGCACTATTAGATTGTTTGGACCCAATAATTATAAATATTATATAGAAATTGTTATATAAAAATCATTTATGTGTTGAAAATTATATTTAACAAAAGATCATGAGACATTCAAATAAATATTTTTAACTATAACCATGCTGAAAATGTTTTTACTCAAAAGGGGAAAATATATTCATTATAAAAAACATTATTCGATGAAGGGATTTTTTTTATATTTAAAGACATTTAACATTCACCATGATGATGATATTATTTTTATAAATTTCAAATAATTTAATAAAATATCATAAATTTTAAAATAACATTAACGTTAATTTTGATATTATTTATTTAATATTAATTTTAAATTTATGAATAAATTTATTTAATTAGAATCTATAATTTTCACACCAATATAACATGACTTGTTATTTAAAAAATTAACATGAAAAATATTTTAGTATTTTTTTATTATAATATTTCTAGGATCATTTATTTTTATTTTTATATAAGTAAAATAAATAATGTATCGGTGTTACTTAATTATTTGATGTAATTATATGAGTACAATAAATTAAAAATAAATTCCCCCAGGAATTTAATATCACCATTATCAAAATGAACTTCAATATTTTTTCACATGTTTTATTATTACCTATGTGAAAAATTAATAAGAATTTAAAAGAAAAAATGTGACATTTTGTCTATTTATTATATTAAATTGTTACATGTGCCACTATCATTATAAAGTATACGAAAAACATATAATGGAAGAACCTAAGGTTATAATAGTCTAAATATTTTATAAAATAATATGAATTGGATATGATTTTAGGTCATTGTTACCCTTATATGTTTAGTTTTCCCTAATGCAATCTAATTTTAACATTAAAAGTGGAAATTAATTTTTTAATATTTTATGTATTAATTTTGATAAAATTTAAGTTGATAAAATATATAATATTTATTATAGTTATTATAAATATGTATTCTATTTTTATAAATTGAATTCAATCATATGGGATAAATAAAGTAAAAAATTAAAGAGACAAACATGTAGAAAAAAAATTTAAAAGAAAAAATATTTAATGTTTAAAAAGATTTTTTTATCATAATTAAATTTTAAATTGAAACGTATGATAGAAATTAGATATATTTAAATATAATTGGACTTATTTTAATTTTTAAAACATTAAAATATTATTTATCTCTATTGTTAATTTAGAGGAAAATGCAGACTTCTTTAGCAATTGGTGTTTAAATTTATTCATCAAAAAGATATTTTTTTATAAAATTATCAATAATTAATCCAAATATATTTTTGAAATATAGATTTATAAAATAATTTTTATTGTTATAAATAAAATTTGTACAATTAGAAAAAATTAAATGAAAATTATTTTCTCAAAGATCGACTAAAATGTATTTTAGAAAAAAAAATTAAAAAATTATTATTTTTTCAAATGATTATAATTTTTTTACAATAGAGAAATAACAATTAAATTAATTTTATACTTGCAAAAAATCTATAATTTCAGTCATTTTTTACCCTATTAAAATTCGGTCATTTAAATACTTGGTTATATTGGTTATTATTAAATAATAATATTTTATTTTAGTATCACATTTCATTTAATCCCAGCATTGTATACAACACAAGAAAAAGAAGCGATTATATTTATTTTTTAAAGAATATATTTTAAAGTAATGGGTTGTTAAAGTATATTATAACCTTATTTTTTTCTTATATTATATCTTACATCATGTAATTATTATAATATCATATGGTTTTACATGAATTTTCATTATTTCTGATTTTTTTGTAACATCGTTTTCAGACATAAAAAATCATTTTTCCTAAAAACCTATTTCTTCATTTCATTTCATGATGTTTTGATAAATTATTTTATACAATATATATAAATTTAATTTCATAAATTTGATTTCATGTTTTTAATGAGGAGATTCAAATTTCGTAAATTGTTTCTTTTTGTTTTTTGTGAAGATGAATTGTATCCTTGGTGGATATTTTTCACCTAGCTATGGGTAAAATATGAAAACCCATGGTTAAAATTTTTAGATAATGATCTAAAATATATATAATAAATTAATCTCTCTCATTGAGAAAATTAAATTTGAAAATTTTAATACAAATCTCAGTAATATTTTTACATGGTGCCATTTTAAATTTATATTATTTTTTATTTTTATTTAAGAAAATATTAATAACAAAATGTCAATCTCTGAATGTTAATATCAATAATAAATTGGCCATATTGAAAATGTTTTTTTTTTAGTTTTATATATTAGTTTTTAAATATTAATTAATTTTTTATCAGGCTATGTTATTTTTAATTTTTTGTTATTGAATAATTACTTTAAATTCATACACACGACTAAAATTGAATTTAAAATTTTTATAGTAAAATAAAATAAATGATTTAAGTAAATTAAATCTAATGCAATTTTAATGCACTAATTTGTTAAAGAAATGTTATATATGAATATATAATTTTAGTTATCTGTTAAAGGACTATATTATAATTACATCTTTGTCTTTGTGCCAGTAATTTAAAATTAAATGAATAGTAATAATATTGAGATTAATGATATATTGTGAAAATAATTTTTTGTATAATTATTTTAAAATCATAAAAACATAAAATAATGCATGAAGGATATAATATTTTCTAAAATATCTCACATTTTCAAATTATTAACCAATTATAACATTATAATTAAAAATATGAACCTTTAATATTGAAATAATAATTACCAGAACAATGGTATAAAAGGGTCAACAAAGGATTTAATCATAATTATATGTTTTAAAATTATATATAAACCTACTTAAATTATATTTTATTATTATATTAGGACTATATCCTACATATATACAATAATATTCCATTTTGGAACCATTTTTAAGATTTAGACACATATATTGTTTTAATAATTCATGAATTTCTTAAAATTCCCCTCATTTCACTTATAAATGGAAACCCATTATTTATTTTTTGTACACCACATTAGCCCATATATCTCAATTAAAAACTACCCAATTGTATTCTTGACATACATATAGTTGAATCATAGGATCTATTGTTTTTAAAACACCCTTTCAAGGGTCTTTATGATAGAATATTAAAGAAGCCTACTATAGAATTGGTAATCGTCTTTACCGACTCATTAAAATATTATAATTATTTTACATCTTATAAATATATTTTCCCAATAACTAAAAAACTAAATTATAAAAATTATAGTGAATTGTTATTATTATTATTTTAAAATAAGTCTCCTCACATTTTTCTTCTAATGGATAAAAGAAAACATTACTCATGTTAACGTACGACATACCTTCTCCATGTTGTGGTGTTATTAATTTTTTTCAACATTTTACATTGACGGATATAATGATGGAATTAATAATTATATATGATATTTATGAAAATATTATTTTAATTTAAATACAATATATCATATATCTTCTTACCATTCAATACTTTAAAAAATGATAATATTGGTCATATGTACATGGGGACTACCACCTCTATAATGCAATGTAATTTTTTTCCATTTCTATATAACATAGATTTTAATAGAAATTGATTTCATAAATATAGAGTATATAAGACATAAAAATGAACCATTAATGGCGAAATATTATTTTCTATCCCATTATTCCACCTGTCGAATTGTTGAAATAGCCTTCATGTGTTCGTATGTCATATCATATATATGAATGGCGTAATTTTGTTTTCTATCACTAAATTTTATGTAAATATATATATATATTTATTTTTTGTGATGTTTGTATAATTATTGAAATTATTGAGATTATGGGTCTATGAGTGATATTCAAGGACATAACCTCTTTATGATAAGATATATGAAACACGAATCAGTTAACATGAGAAATAATAATAAAAAATGATTATTATTAAATGGGTGATATAATGTTATAAATTTAACATATGTGATACTATATTTAGGTATATATTTATGGTGAGTAATTATAATAAATATAAATTTATTATAAATTAGTTTAAAATTACTTATGATGAATGTTAAACTTAAGGTAATGGATTATATATATATTCCAACTCTATTGAGGCATATTTCCTATTATGAAAATATTTATTTTAATGTGTCTCATATACTGAACCGTTGATTAATTTAACATGAATATATATTTAATCATGGAGATTACAATTTTAATTCATGTTTATTTGTTCAATGGTTTTCATAATTATTGTTACGAATAATTTAAGAATTTATTTTACAATCACATATTTTTGGTATTTCCTTTATTTACATTAATGGAATATTATAATATATCCCCCATAAACTACATAAATTTTACAATAATAAAGATTTTTATTTTCTGTGTATTTTATTATAATATATACTCTCATTCAAAAACTAATTATATAAATAATTACTTAAAATAAAAACCTATCATATTTACATTTTAGCTCAAAATATTTCTCTTCCATATCTATATTTTTTCAGAAATATTTTATAAAGTTACATTATATTTAATTAAATATTTTATCAAGATAATTATATGTTATCTAAGAAATCATAAAAGGGTATTAAAGGAATACTTATAATGTTATTTTTAAAAGGTTATTTTTTAATTTCACTAAAAAAATTGAAAATTATTTTTTAATTCATACAGCAATGGCCAATATTCATGTTCTGAAAAATGATTTTTGAAATTTTATCCTCAATTATAATATTTTAATTTTATTTAATGGATAAATTCTTTAATTAAATATTATTTTAATTTTTTTAAAAAAAATTTAGTTTATTATCCAAATAAAATTATCTTATTACCAAATATATATTTATGATGAATTTATGGTCATGTTTTGTCTATTATTAATTTCGGTGTTCATTAGCATTCTCATAATGTATTCAATTTCGTGTGATCAATTTTAATTTTTGATTATAGTTAACATAAATGATTACATTTTTTGGTTAATTGGTATAGTCATTTCATAAAACATATAGAATTTTTAATGATGGTTTTTTACAATCGAAGTCAATTTATTAACATGGGATACAATTATATTTCATATTATTTATAGAATATATATATTTTTTAATAGACAACATTTTTTATAAATTAAATTGATAGTGAAATATATGAACAATGAATTATAAATTAAGTGATGGTTGAAGATGAATTATAAATAGTCCCTCTATTTATCGATATATATCATGAGAAAAATCAATTAGGATAAATATTAAATAATTTTTTTGTATATTACAACCCATCGATTAAACAATCTTTCTAATAGGATTTGATGGTAATGATATAATATTTTATAAGATAAGGATTTCCAATAATAATCATTTTCATCAATGATAATTCTTTTTTATTATTCGTAATATTAGTGCATTGATACTATCTATGGGTTCAATTTTGTGCTCATGTTATTTATTAAATAGCATGTTTGTTTAGTTATATACCCCCCCAATATTGATTATTTTATATTTTTTCATTATAGTTTCCCCTGTAAATAACCCTTAATGTGAATCTTAACTCACACTTTATTATTTTTAATTCTCTAAGATGTAACTAATGATATTACTAATAACATTGTAGATGTAAGATTGTTTGTTATTCTATGCATTTTATTATTTAAAAAAACTATGGGAATCGTGTATGTATATGGACCATTAATAAAACTAAATTTATTGATCCATGGATATTTGATCTCTTTTATTATAATACCAGAGGATTTTTTTTAAATATTTTTCTTCAATTTTTTTAATATCATGGATATCTTGAGGTACAAACAACAACATGTTTAAATAAAACATGATTTCATATTAAAATAATATTAATTTTGATAGTTGAAACATAGACAATAAATTTTCATATATGAATAAGATTAGCTACTTTATAATATATATGTATATATATATATAAATTAACTACACTAAATATATATTTATATAAATTAATTGTAACTAATAAATCAATTTATAGAATATTCATTTCATTCAACAAAAATATGATTTTGGAAAAAAAAATATTGTTATTTATTTTTATGACAAAATATATTTATTAATTTATCAAACATTATAAATTTTTTAAAATGAAAATATTTTATTAAATATGTACAACAATATTATGTTTTTGGTAAATTTTAGGGAAGTTTTGTAAAACATGGATTTTCCATTGATTTGTTAAAAAATGTTGATTTTATTAAAAAAAAATATGTTAAAAGTACGACTTTGTTTTAAAATGGTTTAATATTGATTTAAGTTTTTCATAATTTTTAAATAATCATATTAATTTAATTTTAATCAATTTTATTTCTAAAATTAGAATAAAAAATTTTAAGTGATAAAATGGAATTTTCACAGAAAACGTGTTTTATGAAGACAATTTATTTTTACAATAATAAATTAAATTGACCAGTATTGATGAATTATTTTAATGAAAATTTAAAAATTTATACTCAATAAAAGGTTTTAACATTTTTTTAGTATTTTTATATGCACTAGATAAGAATAAATCTATTTTGTGATGAAAAGTAGATCTTTTTATAAAAAATAGGTTTAGGTCAAATTTCTTTCCCTTTGATTAAAATTAATATCTATAATTTATATGTATTGAATGATATAAAATAAATTATAGATTTAGTATAAATAGTATTAAATTTGGTAAATAAACCCTTATTATTTTTAGTCAATATTAATACTCACTATGGTGAAATTTATCACCTGAGCAAAGTTTAAATCTGGTAATTATATTATTAATGTTCGTGTAGAGAGAATAATTTTCTCATACTATTTTTTTAAATTAAATAATTTTATCCCTATCTCTTTAGGATAAAAATGTAATAGTTTAATGTATACTTGTCCATGTATATGACTTATAAATTATTTAAATCATAGGATGATTTTAAATTGTCACTTTGTTTTTAATATCTCTCATGTGTCCATAATGAGAGAAAACTATGTTATCAGTTAGTATAAGCATATATTTTGATATTAATATAAATAATCTAAATATATATGTATATATATCTTTTATTTTTAGTAATTATATAATTAGCAGAATTTTTTACCCAATTTCATGTCGAATTTCTCAAATAAATGAAAAATATAATAAATGATTTAAAAAATATGTAAATAAATGTAATTTTAGTTATTTAATGTGTGATATTTTTCTTAAATATAATATATTATTATTTTTTTATAATATTATATTCTAATTTCCACTCTGTGTTTCTGTTATTGAAGTCAAATTAATTGAATAGTGTCTAAATTGAAAAAAATGATATTTTATGGGAATAATATTTTATTAAATCCCATTAAATAAATTGAAATACTAAAAGATGAAAGTGGATAATATATAGTCTAAAATGTTTCACATTTTCATTTACATTGTGTTTGGAACATTTTTATTGAGAATGGATTTATTATAATTTCACCTTTTATGAAAATCCAATAGTTCTTATCCCCTCTCTTATAATTGGGCACCAAACATTTCTCTTATTCATATCTCATTAATCCTTACTAATCATCCAAACCCTACCATATTCACTTATACACATCCATATACATATTATATAGGTTTTTTCTTCCCATGTGAGTAAATCTAGGTTCCTTAATTGGAGTTCTAAAGTAGTTTATTCCAATTAGTGGTAATCCCCTTCGTAATCACATTCTTTTAATCACATATTTACCTCCTATGAGTAAATGGTGTTAATAATAAAATAATAAAATCTGTGTCATAAGTATGATTAAATTTTATTATGATCATGAAAAACATATTATTCAATATTTTAGTCATTAAATGAGAAGTGAAAGTATTTCTTGTCATACGTTTGGAAAACTGTCTCCATATAACAATACAACTCATTTTGAAACACCATATTTTATAGAAAGGTATTATGGTGTGTTTAATATTTATATATGATATTTAGGACATAATTAAACATATATGATGATAATATGATGTCTACATAATTTCCTTCCAACCATATAGGAAATGATTACACCACTCGTGCATACGTGTGGACTACCACATCTACAAAGTGATGTGATTTGTTTTTAATTTTTTACATGGATTGTGATGAGTATGAATTTTATGAATATATAGTATATATTTTATAGAATAATTATTTTTTAAGGGGGTTTATTATTTACCTTTCTTTCATTTTATCAGTTGAAAATAAAAACAACATTCATGCATAATGAATTCCTGCTATCTCCATGAAAAATGTAATTACTTTATCTATATATATTTCATAAATTATTATGAAAAATATATATAATTAAAATATATTATTTTTATACCATGATTCATATTATAAAAATTATGGAACTATTATAGGGACTATCATAAAGACATATGCATGGTTAATAATGTAATTATGAATCAAGTCAACGATTTTAATATTTAAATTATTAGTAAATAGGTGGTAAAATGTTTTAAATAAATCATAAATTTTATGAGAGATATAAATATTTTTTTAATTCGTGTATAATAAATTTTAATTTATTATACGTGGGGTTTGAATTTCAATGAGGAATGGAGATACTTTAGGTAAGAGATTTATGTTTCAATCCAATTTTAATCGGGTTTGTTTATACATGAAAATATATTTATGAAATTATAATCCAATTTTTTAATACATTTTTATTCATTATTAAAATTATACAAAATGGTTTTATTAGAATCAATTTTTCCTAATTTAGTACTTTATAAATTATCTGATAAATGTATAGAATGATTTTTTAAACTTATATGGCATAAAATTATTTTTCCACCATCATAAATACTTTTTATTTTGAGGAATAAATTTCATTTTTACAATTTTATATTCAACGAAAATATTTTAATTTATAAATGATTAGAATTTTTATCATATTTAACATAAAAATATAATTTTTATTATCCTCAAGAATGTTTTAATAAATTTTCAATGATATTTCTATTAATTGAATAAAAAAAACATTGATTTTTTTTACCATTGATATGATCCTATGATACAATCCCTATTTCATGTCTAAATGGATAGGAAAATAATATATAAATATTTAACTAGACCATTTTTTACTATAGATTCTGATATGATAAATTATTGATAAAACCCAATTTATTTCATGGGTTCTAATATGATAAATTATTTAGGATTATTTTGAACACATATGTATGATTTGAATTATATGATGGGTTTGAACTATATCTCCCTCAAAATAATTTGGAAAATATTGATAAATCATGATGTAAATATGTTATAAATGAACCTGATATCATGTTCACAATTTTATGCATGGGCCTGGACTTCCTATCCATAACATTATTCATGGTAAGGGCTTTTATTTCCACAAGTTTATGTGAGGAACAAAAATTCATTTCCATAAGATTAATATTGGACATGTTTTCATGTCTATTACTTTATATGAGGGATTAATTAAATTCCATTTATGTATTGAGTGATCTAATGTTATATTTACAAATGTTTATAATTTCATATTCATTTTTGTATGCTAAAAACCTAATATAGTATGCTACTCTTATCCTCTCATAGATCATGTGATTTGATTCCATTATTATTCATGTATTATAAACCTTCAATTTTTTTACGATGACACATGATTATGATATTTGATATATAAGATATGGGTTCCAATTACATTGATTATTTTCTTACACCCTTGTGAACATATTATCTTTAGATGATCATTGATATATCCATTTAATACCCTTATAGAGCATCTAATATAACTATATACTTTGTTTCCTTTCCTTATTTAATAATGAAATGTTTTAGGAATAATAATTCTATGGTGGGAGAGTGTTATGATCAACATAATTACATACTATCATGAACCACTTTTTTATATATCTACGTATCTAAAGTGGAAATACCTATACAATTTTGGTGATGAAATTTTTTATATAATTAATATTAATCAATTAATATGTAATATGAATATATAAAAAGTATGTGTCACCATAAATGGTATCTGAAGAGGGGTTAATTATCCTTAATGGGATTATAAATCATTTTTTAAAACCCTGGGTAATGGTCTATTTATTGGATTACATCATAAAGTATTCATAATGATCTTCAATGACCTAGGATAAAAAAAGGTTTCATAGATTCAAATAATAGTGTCTTTATATTGGATTCCAATGAATGATATTTCTTATAATTTGGATTTCCTTAATGATAATTTTTGCACACACAATTTTTTTGGTCTTTTTCAATGGATGGAATTTGAATGAATAATGTGAACAATGAATTTTATGGATAATGAAACAATTTTCCTTATGATTAACCCAATTTCTAAAGAGTTGGGTTGAAATATCAATTAATATACTCATTTTATAATCTAATTATATTGGTGGTAATAAAGATCGATTTTAACTCCCAAATTAAGAATATAGGGAGAAATATGTTACTAATTTTTTATTTAAGAACATCTACCCTCATTCTATGGGGATTTTGATCCATTATTAACGGAGTAATGGATTAATATGACGAAAAAATAGAATATATTATTGTATTATCTGACTAAAAAATTATTTTCTTGATATTTATCCTTTATAAGGTGATAAAAATAAATTAAGCAATCATATAAATAATATAAGGAAGGAGGATGAAATTGATTACATGGAACAGAGTGAAAATAAGGTATTACTATTCATTAACTATTTTACTTGAATTATATTTAAAAAATGCAGTATTAATTCCTTGAAAATAAAGAGAATTATGAAGAACCCATTGGTAAATATGAGGAAAATTATACAGTACATAAATGTTATGAATAATGTATAATCATATGCACTGATGAAAAAAATTGATCCATTCATTAGTTTTTTTAAACCAAGTCATGGAAAGTAATTAGCCATAATGAAATTTAAAATCTTGGAGGAAATCATTCAATATTAACTGAATGTGGAAATGAATGATTGAAACCCCAATGCTCATGGATATAAGAAATTGAAGATGGAAATTCATGCAAGATTCAGTGATTTATCACAAGGAGGGATGAAAAAGTGTCAAACTTTTTATTTAAAAAAATGTGGTAAGGAGAACTCATGTGAGTATCTAAAGGGATCATGAAAAAATTTCTATTGTGGGAATGTTTTCCCTAAAAAATGTCAACATGGTTTAAAGAATATAATCAATTAAATTAATAGTGGGAGAAATCAACAAAATACACAAAATACACTCCACGTCTATGAATATAAGGATATTGTGTATTATGGGAAATAATTCTCTAATCAATGGGATAATGAAAGTAATATTAGATTTTAACATTAAATTTTAAATGAAAACTGTAATTATTTCACAACAAGAATATTGAGAATGAATCATGGTTATCTGGGAATATTTTCTGCCACTCTATAGTTGGGGATTTCATGATGATGTTTCTATGAATGCACCCAAGAAAAATATTATTTTTCACAAATTCCTTAAATATTATATTATTTCAATAATTTATTACCTCTATCTATATTGATTCTAAAATAAGGAAAACCTAATTTATATAATAAGTAATTTTTTATTATTTATTGGTGTTTGGAAAACCCTATATTTTCAATTTAAATGATTATAGTTAATATAAGATCTTATTTAATGAATGTGGGTGTGAAAAATAATTTGTATGAATATTTGTTTTCATGTGATGTTATATAAAAAGATATGGATACTGGCATTGTTTAATATGTTTTGGATTTATAATATGTTCAATGGCGTAAAACCCTAATTTTTAATGTTTTATGTGATTAGATTATAATGGTATGAATTTATTAGGTTCTTGGAAGATTTATCTTTTGAGGTTTAAATACCCTTTTAGTTTGGTATATTATTTGATTATAATTTAATTATGGACTAATGGATAAAGGGATAATTATAATATTTATGGTTGAAAATAGATTATTTGACAAAGGGATATTTTTAGTTATATTTATTTTAAGGTTATCGATTTCATTTTTTGTTAGTATTGAAATTTGATTCTAGATTTTTTGGTTATTTTTATTACATTAACAAATTATATAGTGATTTATCATGATAAATAATTATGTTACAGAAAATTTAACCCTTAGGTAAAATATTTTAATTTATATAAATAAATATTTGAGAACTATTCAATTAAATTTTTACATATGTGAGATAAAGTGTGTAGCCTTTGAGGTTAGTTTTTTTATGTTGTGGTAATTGAGGTACATAAATATTGGTAGATTAATATTCCATTTCATTATTTAAGGGATTATTCATTTATAGGATTGTCATTATATATGTTTTAGATTCGTTAAAAGTTTACATTTGTGCCTTAGGCATGAAAAATTAATCTCAAATTCACATTATTTATAGAAATAGAATAAACTGTGGTGAAAATTAATTAATAGTTGTAAATATAATTTTTATGCAAGTATATTTCCTTATGTTCTATTTCTATATGGCGTCTAAATGTCTTAACTCTATGAAAATTCTCATAATATAAAAATGTTTTCCAATAACCTTTAATTCTGAAGAACTGATAATAATTTGATTCATAACAAATATATTATTTTATGGATGTTAACTATAAGATGACAGTGTCATATATCACTATCTATCAATATATGGGAGTTATTTTTATCTTATATATATATATATATATATATATATATATATTAACACACCCCAAATTATATCCTTATTTGGGAACAAGATTTTATTTTTATTTAGGTCACCATTACCTTTTCTATATTAAATTTTAAGGGATGTATTATTATTCAACATTATGATGTGGGTTTTGAAAAGATATTCTCATAATATTAAGAAAATACTAATAAAGATAAATTATGATGGAATAATTTATTGAGCATGGATGTTACATACTAAAATTATGTTATATTTTTCAAAAAAAATTATTGTTATCAATAGCTTATGATACACACAATATATATTTTAAACTAACCTTGATATACTACTAAAATATTATATGTTGTAAAAGATATATCATAGCTATTAAATTGGTGGGTATGAATGAGACTGAATACTTTATGAAATATATATAAATTTATTACTAAATTAAAATATAATAACATATTCTTAGTAAATAATCACTCATGTTTTCCAAAAGCCATTTTAATTATCCTAAAAGATATTTCTCAAAAAGTCATGTTTATTGATATTTGTGATGAAACAGAATAATTAAATTATAGAACATTTAGAAACTTAATTTTATAAATTATAAATTATTTTTTAAAACAACATTAAAAACTTATCTTTGGATAAAAATTTTATAAGTTTCTAAAAAGATTTATTTTCCAGTGAGTAGTTAAAAAATATGAATATATTAAAAAATGTATGCACAATGATCCATATTATTTTTGAATAAGATTAAAATTAAGAACATTTCCAATATTATATTAAATAAAAAAATTTCATTGGAATAAATTTTATGTTTTAATTTATTATAAAACATTTTAATAGATTAAAATACATTTTTTGGAAAACTGCTTTTATTTTCTCAATGGGTGTTATACATAATAAATTAAACTTCTCTCTATTGGAGAATTAATTTTATTAAATTTAATTATTATATTCTAATTCACATTTTTTACATTAATGTAATAGTTTTCGAGGCATGTGATAATATTAAATATAGTTTTATAATTATAAATTTCCCTTTTTTCTAAAAGACTGATTTTGTCACGTTTTTCGAACATGCATTATCATAAATGAGGTTAAAATTTGTTAAATATATGCTTTTTATTAATTTTCAATATGAATATTAATAGTGGTAAAATTTATCACCTCCATAAAAGTGAAATCTAGTTAATCTTCATTAAAAAATATTATATGGCCATAATTATTTCAAATTATTTCATATTGTATGAAGATAATTACACCCATTTCATATTATTATTGGATTTTTTTTAATATCCATTTTCCATGAAAATGAAAAATATATTATTTTAATCGAAAAAAGTTACAAAATGTCACAATCATTGTTTTTAATATATCTTATGAATCCTACTATGGAGAAAACAAAATTTATGGTAGAAGATAAGTGAAAATATTTATATTAGTTAAAAAATTATGGTATAAATTTGTTTTAATTTCATAGTAATTAATAACTACCTAATATCTTATGAAACAACCATGAAGTATATCCCCTATTAATAAAAATATATAATTAATGATTTAAAAAATACTAAAAAATATATAATTTGATTGATTTAATGCATTCCGAAAATATAATAAGTCTATATGAAATATTATTTTCATTTTATATTATTATATTTGAACTAAAAGTATGTATTTATGTCCTTTAAGTCAAATTAATGAATCGTTCCTAATTATAAAATATTGATATTTTAAGAGAATAATAAATTTTTAGTTCATATTAGAATAATAAATATATATATATAGGTCAATGGGGATAATATATTGTCTAAAATATCAACCATCATAATTTTATAGTTAATTTGGATTCATTAATATTGATATTACATTAATAATATATTGATATTTTTTGAAATTTAAATAGTTCCCCTCACTTAACATCTCCATTATCATCTTCAAAAAACATTTATCCTTTTAGATTTACCATTTTATGCCTAATTATATTCTATTGTTACATAGAATTATTCTATTGTATTTTTTATACTCAAAATACAATCTCTAGTTTAATTAAGTGGATATCTAAATGAGTTTTTTCCAAAAATAGGTTATCACCCAAACATATCACTATCTTTTAATTTACTGCAGACCTCCTATAATTATACTATAGTTGTCATAAAATAATATATTTATTATCATTAAAATTATGATAAAATATAATTATTATTATTAAAGAACCATTATACCCTATCATTCCTACAAAATGAGAAGTGAATGTATCACTCATGAATACATACAACATTTCGTCTCCACATTGAAATATAACTAATTATTCATCACCAATGTTTTTATGGGTATTATGGTGGTATTAATGATTAAATAGGATATTTATGACATAATTAAATTTTTATTTTCAAAATTTCATATATACCTTCTTACCGCCCAATCCATTAAGAAACGATAACATCGCTTATGCATATGTTTGGACTTCCACCGCGACAAAGTGATGTGATTTATTATTCATTTATATTTCAATTTCGTTATAAATAAAATGGTTTTTATGAGTATTGAAGATATTTATGGTACACTCCTTTTTTTTAAAATTTTATTATTATTTATCTTTCAATCATTCCATTTGTTGTGAAATGGAAACAACACTCATGTGTACGTACAAACTACCATCTTCATGAATGATGTAATTCATTTTTATATATTGAATTTTAGTGAATGATATTAAATAAGTAAATAATGAATATATATGATTATTATACAATGATAAATATTCTTCAATGGATGTAATTGTAGTCAATTTATAATGATCAGGACTGCTGACTCGAAATATGCTCAGAAAACGAAGCCGTTATCAACCAGAAAGAATAATTTAACACTAAAAGTATTAGTAAACAAGGGATATTATTTCATAAATAAATAAAAAATGTAAAACATTGTATTATTATTTTTAAGGAATACATGATTAATAAATATATATTTATTATACAGTAGGTCTGAAAGTAAAAAAAAGGTTAGACATGAGGCTTTGGATTAATGTTTCAATCCTCTTTTAGTTAGAATTGTTTACCCCCAAATATTCAATTAGAACATTATATAATAATTATATAATGGATCAATTTAATTTAATTTTTATCTTGTTATATTTCTTTGTTATATTTTTTCCTTTTAGTTTCATCGCATTAATTATTTAAGATATCAAAGCAGTTTTTCAAGGAAACTTCTTTTTCATTTCTCTATTATATTGAAAACCCATTTCATTTCACATGAATTATTTATAATAAAATGTTTCGAAGAAGGTTTTTAATATTATCCTATTATTTTTTGAAGTCATTATTACCCATGTTTGACTTTTTATAAAATAAATAGAAAATAATATTTTTTTCATTATCTAAACAACATACCTTGTGATTTTTCTAGAAAAATTATATTAGTGTTTTCTAACATTTACAACATGAATGGATTTTACCAAAATCATGAATAATTTTTTCAATTATTCGGTTATAATTCTAGGAGGCTATTATCAAAAAAATATTTCCTTTTATATTTTTATGGTTTTTTAAATAAGTGATTTCAATATTGAAATGATATTTTTCTAAATAATGTGATAATAATATTTTAATTGTATTTTTGTTCATCAATAAAAAAACTCTAATTTTATATATGTTTCAAAAAAGATATTATATAAAGACACCATCCTTATTATATCTCTATATAGTTTATTAATATGATGAAACCGTCTTTATGTACCCCATTCATTCAATGGATTGTGCAATTATGATTTTCTTCTAAAAATCATTTGTTTTCATGGGTTTAGATATGAAAAAATAATTATGATCATGTGAAACCAATATGTTTGATCTTTATAATATGATGGGTAGAGACTATATATCCCTCTAATGAATCAGGTAATGTTGGAAAACATAGTAGGTAAATATGTTTTGTGTGAATCTAATTATATGTTTAAAATTTTATCTGTTGACCAAGCATAAATATCTATAACTTTATGCATGAAACTGGATTTCAAGTCCATAAATTTATATTTGGATATGTATTTCATATTCATAATATTATGTGTGGACATGGTTAAATCATTATTAATTTATTTCAAGGCTTCATTTCATGTCATTTACAAAATTTATGAACCTAATTTATATTTTAACCTATTTATAATTATATAGAACTATATGTGGACCAAAAAATCATATTTTATTCTAATTTTATGTTCTCATAGATCATGATATTTGATTCTATTATGATTTATCTCTTATAAACTGTCAATATTTATACCCCGACCCATGAATATGATCATTGATATGTAGTGTATGGTTTTTAAGTCTTAATCTCATGTTATTATAATCATATTCCCATGTTATGCTTATGTTATCATCAATGTATCCCTTGTTTATCAATAATAGAAATTATAGGTCACTCATTATTATTTTTACCATCACCATATAAGAAGAATGTTTTTACAAAAGATAATTCCAAGAAGGGTGCTAGTTATGTAGAACATAGTTGGATAATCTTATGAACCAATCATTTATATGTCTATGTTTTCATTACTACTAGAATTATATGATTTTGGAATGGATATTTGTTTATGTAATGAGAATTTATATACTAATAAGTAATATATATATGTATATTTAAAAAATGCATGGGTAATTGTATATATATTATAACAGTGTAATAAAGTTGACACTCACTCTGAGTTTTTTGAGATGAGGATTGTACAATTAGTATCATATAAATTATAGTTAAAAATATTCGAAATATAATATAAATGAATATATCTTACATTAGAATTATTATATTTCCTTATATTATTTGATAACTTTTACTATTAATAGTGTTTTAATTTTGAGGTTTAATATTCTTGGTGATTAATAGTTAACTCAGTGTATTCTATTATTCAGTGATGATGACTAATTGAATAAAGGGAATCAACACATGTAGACTATGTATGGATTTTCATATTGAGTAAATAATAGATCTACTATTAGAATTTAAAAGATCATGTCCATATTTGGGAATTTGAGTAAGGCTATATCATGTAACCTTTACCAAATGAAGAAATGTTTTGTTCACCAATATTATTCATATATGTTGGGTTGATTAATGCCACAATAAAATATATTTTAATAAAACTACTAATACATCATTGGATGAGGTATTATTTTGGCCCCTCAAAATGATATTATTTTATTTCTATTGTAGTTAGAGTGAAATTGACATTTTGTTAGTTTATTATTTTAATTTATCTATTGTTCAATTGTGGAAATTGATCAATAATACTAGATGCAGAAGAAATAACTATGATTTAATGGAGAAATTTTAATTTCATTCTCATCTGGAAATATATTCTTTGAGAATTTTTTGGTGAAAAAGAGATAATTGTTCTTGCTTTATTAAAGATGGAAGAAAAGAATATGTTAGAGTATGAGTCCAAATTTACATATATATCTTGGACTAATTTTGGATACATACATTATAAAAAAATAATGATTGGTTGTTTCCGTGATAGGACTAAGTAAATTATCTGAAGTGGGGTAGTTTCTCAAAAAAAATTATCTTATGATTATATAGTTTCTATTTTTATTATTTTAGAGAATTATTTTTCTATATCTTATATCATAAATGGAATTTAGTAAAAGAAATTTTCAGATGAACATAATGAAAAAGGGAACACATCAATGAAATTGAATTTTATGAATCAATTTCCATCCAATAAATATAATTTAATGAATCATCCTACAAAATGAAATATGGGGATTGGTGTTTTTTACTTGTGTAGTTATAAGGGAATATAGATAATTACTATATGGAAAGGAATGAAACCTCTAATATTTAGTGAATCCATTATAAATACATAGTGAATTAATAAAACTAGTACCCTAAGAATAAATTGAGAAATTATCAAATACGATTATAATATGAATTAAAAAATTTAGAATTACTATATATAATTTAGACATTATTAGAGGTGTGGTGAATAGTACACTTATTATGCACTCTATAAGTGAATTTTTTTGTTTCATATTGGTTCTATAATTTATGTTATATCCCAATAATTTTATAAGGTTACCACAAAACCAATTAATGATTTAATGTGTAATATTAATTGAATGTTCATAATATTCTTATGATCTCGTCTAATGTATATAGCTCTGATTTCATAAAATATTGTTATAATGTTTTAATATTAATCTTTTTATTCTTCCTTTAGGGGAATTTGTTGTAGTTTTGTGAATGTACTTTCTCTAATAGTTTATAGGTTGTAGAAATTGTTTAGTATGGGTAGTTACATTAATCATTTTAAATCAACATATGATATTATCTTGATTTATGGGTGAACCAAAAATATAAATGGAAATTACATCAGTTATATCAGCTTAACTTCCCATTCCTAGGTGAGGTTTGTCTCATATAGTTTTATAGAAATTCGTCATTGACGATATAAATATTGTATGAGTGTTTGTTGATAACATTATAGATTATTTTAATATTACTCAATAGAATCTAGAGGCTGGGTCTTTAATTGATCTCATAATTTGTGATACACATTTTGTAAGAAATCTATATAGAATTAATGATGGATTTGGAATAATTGATGAGGAAAATACAATTGAATATAGATAAGGGATAAAATTAAATAAGGTCATCACCATGGGGTACACTTATTCTCTTTATTAATAAGAAATACAGGTCAGTGTACCTTTTCAGTGATTATTAGGAACCTATACGACTATAAAAAACATATATCATATATCTAGTATCGATGATTTATTTTATCAATTAAATAGAGCTCAATATTGTTTTCAAGATTTATCTTAGATATGGATTTCATCATGTAATGTTTAATAATATTTCTATACCCATAACACCCTTTCATATGAGGTGTGATTATAATGAATGTTTAGTAATGGATTTTGGACTTTATAATGCTCACCTATTTTTATTGATTCAAGTAATAATTTCTTTAGAGATTACCTTGATAAAATGGTGAAAATATTTTTAGATGAATTTATTATAAAATATAAGAAAAAGTATGAGTGTGATGAATATTTAAGGACTGTGCATATGATCGATGGGAAGGAAAATTTGTATGAAAAAATAATAATTTTGACTTTTGGATATAGAAAAAACAAATTAACGGGTTATATAATTTCCTGTGATGTTATATCAATGGATCCCATAATGAATTAAAGTTATTGAGTAATTTCCTAGATAACCACGGTAGTCGAGAGATATAGTTTTCTTAGGTAGTATGGATATTACCAATTCATTTTGGTATATTTATCATGATTATATAATCTAATCACAATTTTAACTCATAACATGATTATGTTTTGTTTGATAGATTAATTTGAGAATAATTTCAGATAACTAAATAAAAGGATAAACATTTTTCATATTCTTAGAATACCATACAATGGAGAAGGTATTATGGTATATTTTTCTTCATCAATGAAGGGACTGGGATACATCCTAAAATATAATTATATAGTTGTAGCTTATTCTTCCCGCTACATGTAAATTAATGAGGAAAATTACTGTGCTCATCATGTTGAGATGGAAGTGGTAATTTTTAATTTGAAGTGATTGAGGAATTATCTATATGATTAGTGGTGTGATATATATATATATATATTGATCATAATGTTAGGAAGAATATATTTACACAGAATAAATTTAATATTCACTATAGATGATGTTTATAGTTCATTAATGATTATATCTTTTCAATACATTTCTACCATTGGATAGTGATAAAGGTGGGTAATATTATAAGTCTAAAAAAATATACCTTTATTTATACTACGAGTATAAAATGAAATTATATATTTACAATTTTATAGAAATATACACTAAAATATTAATGAAAGGGGATATTTCTAATATTTCTTGGAGGAATTATCGACCTTTTTTCTGGGAGAGTACTATGATGTCATTTAAGGTAGATTTGGGACAATATAAAGGGGTGATAAATGTTTTTGAGTTCAATATTGATCGTACTAAATTGATAAGGTTCCTGAACTGAGTATGTGTATCATCAATAATGGATTTGAATAAGTATAAATTTTATGAAGTCCATTGGTTGTCATTATCTATTCATATTTTGAGTAAAACATATGTGAAAAGACAAAAAAGTGGATTTATGGTGGGATAAAAAACATTGATAATTTATATTATATATCCTAATGAATTGCATATCATTATGTTACAGAAGAGATACATATTTTTATGGGGATGTAACAACTATTACCCAAACCAATATTGAAATTTTAAAACAACAACATGGATTTCATCATCAAACTATTTAAGAAATCTAATGTTTATAAAACTATTTGGGTTGTTGTCAGTCATTGTATAAAATCATGTAATTTTATCTCTATTTTTGATGATTTATCTCATTAATATATTACTCATTTATTCATTAAAGAAGTTGTGAGATTTAACGGAGTAAAAAAAATCAATTATATCTTATCTGGATCAAAGGATGACCTAAAATATCTAGATAAGATTTTAGTATGCCCATGATATATAGTTGAATTTTAAAACTTTTTTATCATACTTATATAGATAGATAGTCTAAGAGAAGTGTTAAAACTATAAAATCTATTTTCATTGGTTTCTTTATGAATTTCAATGTTTCATTAGGATCACACATTTATTTGGTATAATATTCATACTACAATATCTTTTTGTAAAATATTCATATGGATCTATATGAAAACATCTATAGAAATATGTTTAAAAAATAAACATGTTGAGATGAAGTAGGATAATGAATTATTTTGGACCATGATCTAGATGATTATCGGTAATGACGATTTAATACATTGTACAATATATAAGGGTAGATCAACGTTGACAAAAAATATTTGATTATCTTATTTTATTCATATCTATTGTTCAATGATAGTGACATGGTTTTCCAAGGAATATATCCTAATAAATGGTTTATAATATTTGTTTGGAATGGAATGTTGAACCTATGGGGTTTGATTCCTTTCTAAGTTATTGATTGTATTTGGATAATAGCTTATTATTCGTTTATACACTAAATATCTCTCATGTTGACAATATGCTCCTTGTATCTACCAGGAGTAAACACATTTTTAAAACATCAAAAGTATTTACCTCATATGCCATACCATAAGAGTGAGATAAATCCTACGAGCAAAAACCACTTTAAATTATTAATCATGGATTGAATGGGATAAAAAATATGACCATTCATCTGCTCAAAATTTTGTGGAAAAAATTGAATTGAGTAAAAAACATGAGAACCTATGGATGTGATGAGATAGATGTATCCTCTATAATATTTACCATAGTGACATAATTCTGATAAAACATTAATTATGGGGGGGAGGTTAGAATATAATATCCCATGATTATATGATATATTTATGTATAATTTTTATTAATTTATGTGACTCGCTTTGTTTAAATGAACATAAAATATAAAAATATTTTTATATGGTAATTAAATTATTTTAGAATTAAATATTAAAATATTAGAATTGGTTGATATTTATGGAATTTTAAAAAATGAATTTTTTTTCTTTGAATAGTGACAAATATTGATTTTATATTACCATAATTCTTTTAATTAAAAATTTCATATAATGAATAGGATTTTATACTAAATTTTAATTATTCATATTTTTTTAATAATAAATTTTTTAATATTTTAATCATCAGTATGTCAGATTTTTTTAAAAGTTAATTTCTGTACAAATAAGTGAAATTTTCTAAAAAATAATTCTTTGTTGTGTTTTTCATTCATATCATAATACAATTTCAAAAAGTTATATGATTCAAAATAAATAAAATGGATTATATATTTCGAATAATGAAGTTCAAATTTGGTAAGTAAGTCCCTTTTGTTTTTTGTTATAATGTATATTATCTTTAGTGGATATATGTCTCCTTGATATGTGTAAATGTTGTATATAAGGTTAAATATCTGAGGGAATTCTTGAAAATATAAATAAAACATTACTTTGTCCAATTTTATGAATTTTTTTTTCAATTTAGATCCACATCTCAATATTATGGACTCTCCTTAGCATTTTTATTTCATATATATATATATTTTCTTTCAGAAAATAAAAGAAACAAAATACCGCACTATTAAATTTCATATCTATAATATTTTTTAAGGAAAAATTGATTTTATGGTTAGTTTGAAATATTAATATTAATTAATTTTTATATTTTCTGTCCTGTAAATTTAATTTTAATTATTAGTGACGGAATAATTATCTTAAATTCTAATGAAATGCCAAAACAATATTTCTTCTATAAATATAAAATTAAATTTAATGTTTTTTTAAAAATAATTAATTAGTAAAATTTGGATGAACTATTGCATTACAAAATTTATATAGATGGATATATCATATTTTTTTTAAAGTATATTCTAAATTATATTTCTTTCTTGTCATCTTTAGTGTCAAATTAAAATAATAGTGTCAGAAATAAAATTTAATATATTTTATTATTCTAAAATTATTTTATATTTTTAAAATCTAATATATATATATATATATATATATTATATGTGTGATAATATATGGTACTTATTTTCATTCATTGGACATTTATGATCCAATTATGACCTTATAGGTAAAATTATAACCAACTAATATTGAAATAGTTGTAACCACTGTTAATGTTAACATCATTAAATTAAGTGGTTTATAAGAATGATAATGTTTACAATAATTTATAAACCAATATATATTAAATTAGATTATTATATATGAAAAATATTTTCACTTTATTTTAATATATTATATTTTTTAAACTTTTTTACATAATTAAATACTTATTATATGAATATATTATATGGATTTCAAAAACTACCCCTAACTTCTCTTATTTATTGACATTAGTTCTCTCATTATTTACACCTCTTTGTTACATATATCATGAAATAACCCTTCCAAATTATAATCTCTACTTCTTTATCTAAAAATAAGATTTTCTATTATTCATACAATACTATTCCATAGGTCCTTAATATTGAATCTAAAGAATCCTATCGAAGATAAGGTAGTCATTATATACAACACATAAAATATATTCTTTTTCTACTTCGTATAAATCTGTCAAGACAATAAAAAATATTATAGAAAATTATAAAAAATATACATAGATGTAATTATGATTTTGGTAATTCCATTTTCCACCTATTCTTTATCATATAGAAATAAAAAACCTCACTCATCTGTATGTATGAAAAACTAGATCCACATAATGGTGTAATTTATTTTCCATTACAATTTTAATTGGATGATCATAAGTATTGAAATATTGAGTATATACAACATTTATTATATAATTATTTTTATGTCAATATAATATTTCATATACCTCATTTCCTTCATATCTATTCGACGAATATTACATCGCTCATGCATCTGTGTGGACTACCACCTCCATAAAATGATGTGATTTGTTTATGTATACATTTTACATGGTTTTTAGGAAGTATAAATATAAAAAATAAAAAAGATATATATTTTATATAAATGTACCTAATACATTGATTTATTATTTAACATTATTTTGTGAAATTTATTAAAAAGTGACAAAAATGGTAATGCTTACATACGATGTACAGTCTCCATGAATGGTGTAATACATTTTCCATCACTATTATATTTATGACTCTAATAATATATATATATTAAATATATATGGTAATTATATCATTAATTATGTGATGGAGTTTATGAAACCATGATAATCATAGAAGTATTAAAACTACTGAATCAATACATACCTGAAAAAATGAAACCGTTAACACATGAAATAATTATAATAATAAATGAATATTAAGAAATGGGTGATAAAATGATATAAATGGATCATATATGATATTATATATGTGTATATGGTTATATTGTCTGATTATAATAAATCTAAAATTATTATACATTAGGTTAAAAAACATATGATGTATGTTGTACTTATGGTATGGGATTTCGTCTCAATTTCAACACTGTTTAGAAATATTTGTTACTAGGCACATATTTAGTTTTCTCTCATGAATATACATTCCATTTGATGTATTTAATAGGAAAATATATTCATCAAATATGATTAAGGATTCAATTTAGGATTATTTGTCAATGGGGTTACTATTATAAAGTTAACATTGAGGGAATAATTTATTTTAGAATCCCCTTTATTTTGATTGTTGTTAATTTAATTAAATAAATATTATAGTATATCCTTCATAAATACCATGATTTTTCATATAAATTATCTATTATAGAAATGTTAAAATTTTATTCTTAATTTTCCTATCATTAAGACTTTAATTAAAAAAAATTAAAAAAAATGATCATATTTATCTATTTAATGGGCTCATTTTTCTTCCATGTCCAGAATATATAAAAATATTTTTAAAATTTTAATTATCTTTTACTTAAATGGTCTATTTAGGAAACATTATTTTATCCATGATTTTTCTTCTTTTTAGATGTAATATAAATAATTTTTTTTAAAAATGGGTCATTGTAACACCCCGAGATTTTATGAGGTCTATTCTTTTTAATTTCGTTGATGTCTTCCATTGTACACTATACCAAGATTAACTTGTACTATATGACACACCTTATTATCTTGCAGTATACGCAACACTATTCTTAGATCGTGTTACACACAATCTCAAGTTCGTTTTGTAGAAAATATTCTACACAACATGAAGTATAGATTTTGTTTAATGTAAAAATGAAATATGTTTTTGTTATGTTATACACAACACCAAAGGGTGCTTGCACTACATGCAACCCTGACTTGGCATGCATTACACACAATCACGACCTTCCTCGATAGCGTGTGTAGTCTACAATACTGGGATTCACTAAACAATGATATATTATAATAATATTAGTTTTAACTATCCTTTATGAATATAATTAACTACATTTTTTATTTTATAAACATTATTATTCATCTTACACATTTTCTAGAACATTGTATGAGAACAAAATAAATTTTCCAAGTAAAATAAGTATTTTTTGAAAAATGCCATTTTGTGGCCTTTTGATGGTGCACCAACTTAAAGTCTAGTTTTGACATGATTATAAGATCAATTTGACAAAATAAAATTCTTATTTGGAATCAGGATATAAAAATTTACATTGGATAAATTCATCATATTATTCGGATTACTTTCATATTTTAATGAATACTAAAAACACGCTATATTTTAATTAAAAACAATTTTTTTCAACGTAACAATTTATATGGTTAAATTATAATATTGAATGGTTTAAATTATAAAGAGAATATATGTTTACCATTTAATATAATTTATCAAATTACCATTGATTTTACATTGAATCCATAGGTAAAATCATTTCAAACTTTTCCAATGTTTTAACTTTTAAAACTCGTTTTCTTGACAATGATATTATTTTTAAATTAATTTCTGAAATTTCTTTGATTTGAATTTAGAATAGTGGATTCCATATTTTGAATTAGTAGGTACAAATTATTTTAATAGGCTACTTTTTATTTTTTGGGCACTATGAATATTAGCTACGGTAAATTTTATTTACCATAGTTAAAGATAAATACGAAAATTATGGGTAAATATAATATCATAAAATTATAATAAAAGATGTATTAATATAATTTTATGATTATATTTTGTCCTAGAGAATATTTGGGTCGAAATATAATCCAGTGGAACCCACTTGGATGTGATTAAGACCTTTATTTTATTTTATTTTAAAGAATGTGAAATATGTCTCACTCAAACTTTAATAATTAAAGTATTTTTAATATAAGGATAGAGAAGATATAAAGTCGATTACAAATAGAAATTTTAAATATAAAATGTTCTTATTTGTTATCGTAACTTATTTGTAATTTTTAAATAATATTTAATTACTTTAATAGCTTATACATTAATGATTCAGAAATTATTTGTTTAGTGAAAAATCATTAATATAGTTTTTATTAAAGTAATAATTCCCATAAAAAGGCTCAAAAACTTGAACAAAACTAATTGGTCGAGTATATATATACCATAATAATCCAAGGGTCTACTTGGGAACTATTTTGTGCCAAATAAAATAGATTAGGACATTTGTATTATTTTATTTTAAATGATATCAATGTTGTCACTTTCATAATTTAATAAATATAACAATTTATATGTTGTTATTTTAAGTTGAAAAATTCTAATAAAAATATTATTATGAAATATATTATATTTATATTCATCATAGTTTTTTATTTTTAAATTTTATGCAAGAAATAAGTATATTAAATAATTATACAAAAATGTTTTAGTAATTATTTCATTTAGAGAAATATCACATAAATGGTTTTAGAAATATTAAAATAAATATTATATGAACTAATTAAGGTTATCCACAAATTTTTAGATGAATATGACATGTTAGTATTCTATTAAAATTTTTGGTTCGAATATATCCTCTGTGAGGAATTTATTTAAATTCAAATAAATTAATAGTGACAAAATTGGGAAAATTGTTGTTTTATAAAAATAACATATTATAAAATTGATTAAAAATCACAAAAATATTTAAAAATAATAAATTGAAATTTATATGGTATATAATGTCATAAAGTATACAATTATTTTCAATTAACAAAACAAAAGTAATTATTTATATCAATTTAAAATTTAGAATATTATTACCACAAAAAAATTAAATAGATTAATTAAGGATATATCAAGTTGACAAGGTTTAAATTAAATTTCCAACATGTATAAATTTTATTGGTTAATGATATTACAACCCTATATCATATAAGATTCGTATGTGTGTCATTTTGGAAGTTTTTAAGTGGGTTTTAAATTTATATTAAATTTATATTTTTTATGTTTCCAAAGGTGCCCCTCTTCTCCCTTATAAAAGGGCACCTCCCCCGTCTCCTCTTCACAAAAATTTGAGCATTAATGATCCTCAAAACCCTGACCATTAAAATTATCCACTTCCATGGAAACCTACTAGAGGTCATGGTCTTCCTCAAATCCCAACTTTAGTGCACTAAGAAGAGGTTAAGTGAAGGCTCATCGAAGAAGAGGTAATCTCTTCTACCAATTCTTTCAAAATTATTTATTCATCTACTACATCTTCATTATTTGTTTCATTATAAAGTAATAACATTAGTATAACTAATATACTTATATGTTATTATAAATCTGAAACAACCCCATTTCACTTTGTATCCATCCTAAGGAAATCGAAATCCTCGCGTGTGTGTACGTAAGGAATAACGTCTCCACGTCGTGGTGTAATCTGTTTTTCCACCACCACCTTACTTGGATGGGTATAATAGTGTAAAGAATAACTATATATGGTTATTCTAACATCATACTGATTCTGAGATATTATATCATCCACTCCAATTCCATTCAATAATTATGGGCACAATATCATCACTCATGCGTACGTACAGATTGTTGTCTCCACGACATGATGAGATTCATTCTCCATGATAACCATTCAAGAATGATTATAAAGTATATATAAGAAATAATCATGAAATATATGACATAATAATGATACTATATTTATGTAAATATGTGTTTCATTTACATAATTCCATTCAATTCAATAAGGAAACGAAAACAACATTCATGCGTATGTACGACCTACAGTCTCCATGAACGGTGTATTTAATTCCATTTATCAATCTATCATATATATTTATATAATGAATATATTATATCATTTATTATATTATGTAATTAATTAAATTAGGATACAATTAATAATATCCAGAACAAAAAGACCAAACATGTATGATAAATGAAACAATTTTACCCAAAATGCTGCATTAAAAGGAATTGACAAAAGAACGGGTAATATAAAGTCATAAGTGAATCATATATGATATAATAAATATTATTATTGTTCTGTTACAAGTTAATAGTATATTTAAACCCACTAAACAAGAGTCTCAGACACATATGGAAGAAGTTGGACATACGGTAAGAGATAATTTTGCAAATCTCATTTTTATCCAAGATTGCTTATACGTAAGTATTTACTAGGGTTATATTTTTTTTCCACATCCATAAATTTTTTTTCTATAAATTGTTTAATATTCTTGAATGAATTTTTAAATTCATATTTACCCCTATTTGACTTTTAAATTGTGTTAGGAAATAATATTTCTTTTATTTACCATACGAGGAACTTTTTGACTTCTTCAGAAAAAGTATGAGGAGAATTTTTTTTTAACTTATACAGCATGAATGGATTATTATGGTTTCATAATTAATTTTCATCATTTATCATAATCTACAAGATTTCATGATTATTTTCAACAAAAATACGTTTCTTTTAAAATTTAATTGAATTTTGTGAAAAGAAAACGATTTTGAAGAAGAAAGGATATTTTCCTCAAGAATTAATTTCAAGTGTTTTATGAAAACTATTTTCTATCTAAGATGAAATTATTTAGTATGATTATGTTTCAAGTATAATGTCTCTATTAATTCCATGGTTTGATTATTTTTATGTTTAAATGATATCCATTTGTTTTATATGGATTATGTTATGATGGGATGATATTTATAAAAGCCATTTTATTCTTTGGGATATGATGAATGATTTATGTTCATTTTGTGGCACTAGTATGAATGATTTAATTATGAGATGGGTGGGATCTATATCCCCCTCAAAAGAATTGGTTAATGATTTATATCTCATGTGATAGACATGGATAGAATGACAAGTCAATCTAGTTTAGTGATACAGGAATGGAACGAGAAGTGAACTAGATTCAGTAAGGGGCTTCATTCACTAAGATGGTCTTGGCAGTAATGCCTTGCCTATTATGGAAATCATTTCATGTGTTTAATGGTTTTCCACAATTACATGTTTTATTCCCATTATATTTTATTATTATCGATGTTTTATTATAAACTATGCCTTACGTACTTCCATGTTTTATGTCATTGCTCAAGATTTTGATGTTTAAACTTTATGTTCATGTTTTTAAGTTCAAATTTATATGGTTTGTTTTATTTTCTCCATTGATAACTTTACA
This sequence comes from Viscum album, assembly GCA_963277665.1. Classification (NCBI taxonomy): domain Eukaryota; kingdom Viridiplantae; phylum Streptophyta; class Magnoliopsida; order Santalales; family Viscaceae; genus Viscum; species Viscum album. Next base: position 1,465,894,976 of record OY728147.1, on the reverse strand, counting down.
GAGAATTTGAGCTCATAAATTTTATGTTTTATTTTACCCAAGATATAAATAAATTTTTTAGATAAGAAATCAAAAAGGGAAGATCTTTAAGGGAGATGTTGAAAATCTTTCACCATGATTAGAAGATTATGTTCTGAGTTTGCAAAGACACTAAAATAATATGGTCTTTGGGATCTGTTTTTTTCATGTATTATGTATTCTGAAAAAATAATGTAATGTATATGTATGCCATGAAATGGGTCTCTAAAGTTGGTATCAGAGTGAAGGCTTAGTCAACATTTGGAAACTAGGATGTGAAAACAATAGTGAGATCCCTAGAGATATTTCTAAATTATGTCTAGGGATGTCCCTAAGGTTAAGTATAAGTATAGGTTATAGTCCTAGAATTATGGTAACCTAAGATCATAGATATTTAAGGTACACCCCCTTTGTTATGTTGTTTTCCTAGAATGAATTTTGCCTCTCACACTATTCTTTTTGAGTTTTAGAAATTTGCTGGAAACCAGATGATTCATGTTAATGGAGAATATGATGGAAAACAGAATGATATTCTCCATCATCAAGAAAATGAAATTGTATTTTGAACGTGAAACATCGTTATCATGCATAATCAAAAATCTCATAATATGATCAATAATCTCAACATTGGTAAGTTTCCTGACTCAATTAATAAGAGAAAGAATGAGTTTCATGATGATCATTAAGGAAAGAAAGTTCAATTTTCCACATGTAAATCATGTGGGGAGAGGCATCAAGGAGAATGTTTCAAAGGAAATGGAAGATTCTTTGGATGTGGAATAGAAATACACAAAGCCAAAAAATTGCAAAGGAATGGGATCAGTTAACACTATGGACAAGGATAATGGTATTGGTAAGACATTAACAACAGTTAAATGTTTTAAATGATGAATGTACGAGAATTATGTAAACCAACTCCCTAAGGGAAAGTCTCATGATTAGAATCATCATGGTCGTATGTGTAGTATTTATGTTATTGATGGTGAGGAGACTACAAATGATAAATGTTATGAAAGAAGTGTTGAGTAATAAAATGATGAAGCTCAATTTATGGTTTAAGAAGGTAGTGTAATGATTGTATGTTTATCTTGAGTTATGTTGATGGTGCTATGGAATAAAGACACATGTAAGGATTGTTACACTATTGTTTTTCTAAAGTATTTGAATGTTTATTTTGAATGGTACTCATAACTATGAAATTTTATTCAGATATTTTTGAAAAGAAGAAAATATGCACATAATGAATGGATACGTAGAAAATAATATGATTGATAGAATTAATGAGCTTATGACTGATATAAAGACAAAGTGATATCATGGTTTGAGTATATAGAATTTTTGGGATTTTGGTATTTGAAAAAGGTTACCCTTTGACTGAATTCATGTTGTCACTATGGTTTTATAGTAATTCATGTTTCAAGAGAATACACGATTAAGGTATTCACATGTTTGGAATGTGACCAACAAGATATATCTTTTGATATATGGGAGATAAATGATGGTATTCACAAGCTTGTTATATGACCTTTTCTGGTAATTGTTTTCATTGTAATTTGATACTGGGAAGAATTATTTTGGATAACCCTAAATATTGGAATGGATTATGTTGCACATCAGATTGTATTGTTTAAGGATAGATCTGTTTTAGATTTTTTTCTCTAATGTTATAATATTGTAGTTTTAAGACAACCTGCAGGATGCGAAACAACCCATTGCGTTGAAAAAGGTTGCAGGAATCGAACCCACAAATGAAGTATGACATGCCATTATCTCCTTCCACTGGCCTATAGGAGGTCCCTGGTTAGTAGAAATTAGTTTTATTTTCTTAATCAGTATTATAGTTGAGGAATAAGTCCATTTTTGGAATCATATACGATTAATCTTACCATAATATGGACTTAGATATATAAATTTTGCAACCATTATGTTTGAGATAGATTGAATGACCTATCATTCAATTGCATGATCTGCTAACAATTCACAGAAGACAAATTCAACTTTATTTCTTTTAGAGATGACGTGGAAATTGTTCAAGGCACAATCAACAGTGAGATTGTACCAAAATCAAGTAAGTGTTTCTTTTAATTATTCAACATTAGGGAAATGATCTTGAAAACCTAAAAATTTGTCCCAGTACCCTCATATTCGATGAATCATATGGTACCATAGATAATCACAAATTTATGGCTTTGTGATTATTGGATTTTACATTGCCATGTTTTTTACCACTCTTTATCAGAATATGATGGATAGATTTCTCTTGCATATCTATATTTTCACCTATGTTCTCCTACGTGGAAACCTAGTGATGATTTAATTTTTTTATCCATTATGTTTCATACTTTACTTCTTGAAATTATGTTTTAGTATTCCTTTTTACGTTGTGGGTTTCTAGGAATGAAACTTTCAAGTAGTAAATGATTTATAACACCGATGAATTTCAAGGGAGAAATTAATTTTAAGGGGGGTAGAATGTAACACCTCGAGATTTTATGATATATATTATTTTTAATTTATTTTGTGTCTTCTATTGTATAATACACCAAGATTAGATTGTACTATATGCAACACCATATTAGCTTTCAGTATATGCAACACTATTCTTGGCTTGTGTCACACACAATTTCATGTTCATTTTGTGGATATTATTCTCCGCAACATTAAGTATAGATTTTGTTTAATGTAAAAATGAAATAAGTTTTTATTATGTAATACGCAACACAAAAGGGATACTTCAGTACACGCAGCCCTGACTTGGCTTCCATTACACACAATCACGACCTTCCTCGACAACGTGTGTAGTACGCAATATCAGGTTTCACTAAAGAATGATATATTGTTATAATATTATTATGAACTAGCCATTAAGAATAGTATTAACTACATTTTGGATTTTATAAGATTATTATTCATCTTAAACATTTTCTAGAACATGGTATGAGAACAAAATAAATTTTGCGAGTAAAATAAGTATTTTTCGAAAAATGCAGTTTTGCTGCCTTTTGATGGAGAACCAACTTTAAATCTAGTATATGACATGATTATAAGTTCAATTTGACAAAATAAAATTCTTCATCGGAATAAGGATAAAATAATTTACTTTGGATAAATTTTTCATATTATTATGATAACTTTCATATTTTAATGAATAATAAAACACGCTATATTTTAATAAAAAACAACTTTTTCATCGTATTAATTTATATGGTTAAATTATAAAATTTAATGGTTTTAATTTATAAATAGAATATATTTTTATCATTTAATATAATGTATGTAATTAGTATTGATTTTACATTGAATTCATAGGTAAACTCATTTCAATCTTTTGCAATGTGTTTTACTTTTAAAACTCGTTTTCTTAACAATAGGATTAAATTAAAATTAAATTATGCAACTTATATGATTCGAATTTGGAATAATTGATTCGATATTTGGAATCCATAGGTCCAAATTATGTTAATATGATACTTTTTATTTTTTAGCCACTATGAATAGTAACTATGGTAAATTTTATTTACCTTAGTTAAAGGTAAATTGGGTAACTAAGGGTAAATATAATATTATAAAATGACTCTAAAACATGTATTAATATAATTGGATGATTATATTTTGTCATGAGGAATATTTGGGTTGAAATAGAATCTATTGGAACCCCCTTAGATGTGATTATGACTTTTAATTTATTTTATTTTAATGAATGTAAAATATGTCTCAATCAAACTTTAATAATTAAAGTATTTTTAATATAAGGTTAAACAAAATATAAATTCGATAATAAATACTCATTTGAAATATAAATTCTTTTCATTGTTATGGTAATTTATTTGTAATTTTTAAGAAATATTTTATTACTTTAATAGCACATACATTAATGATGCAGAAATTATTTACTTAGTCAAAAATCAATAATATAGTTGTTAATAAAGTAGTAATACCCATCAAAAGGCCCAATCACTTGACCAAAACTTAATCTTTGAGTATATATATACCATAGTCATCCAAGGGTCGACTTGGGGATCATTTCCAGCTGTATAAAAGTGATTAGTACATTTATATTATTTTATTTTAAATGATATCAAAGTTGACACTTTCATAATTTAATAAATATTACAATTTATATGTTGTTATTTTAAGTTGATAATTTCAATTAAAAGTATTATTATAAAATATATTATATTTTTCTTTATTATAGTATTTTATTTTTAATTTTTATGCAACAAATAAGTATATTAAATAATTATATAAAAATTTTGTAGTAATTATTTCATTAAGATAAATAACACCCAAATGGTTTTAAAAATATTAAACTAAATATTATATGAAATAATTAATGTTCTCCACAAATTTTCATGATGAATATGAAATTTTATGATTCTAATAAAAATTTGGTTTCAAATATATCCTCGGTGTGGAATTTATTTAAATTCAAATAAATTAATAGTATCCAAATTGACACTATTGTTGTTTTATAAAAATAACATATTTTAAAATTGTTTACAAATCAAAAAATTATTTATAAATTATAAATAAATATTTATATGGTCAAAAATTCCATAAATGATACAATTATTGACAATTAACAGCACAATAGTAATTATTTATAACAATTTAAAATTTATAATATTATTACCACATAAAAATTCAATAGATTAAATAATGATAAATCAAGTTGATAAGGCTTAAAATAAATTTCCATCATGTCTAAATTTTATTAGTTGATGATATTACAACCCTATATCATCTAATATTCTTATTTGAGTCTTTTTAGATGTTTTTATCTCGGATTTGAATTTATATTAAATTAATATTTTTGAGGTTTCCAAAGGTGCATCTCTCCTCCCTTATAAAAGGGAACTCCCCCTCTCTTATTCACAAAAAATTTGAGCCTTCAATCTCAGACCACCGAAGCCCATTTAACTTCTATACTTCCATGGAAACCTAAAATAGGTCATGGTCTTCTTCAAAGGCAATCTTTAGTTCCCTAAGAGGAGGTAAAGAGAAGGCGCGTCGAAAAATATGTAATCTCTTCTACCAATTCTTTCAAGTTTATTTATTCTTATACTTATTCTTCATTAGTTGTATCATTATAATGTTATAACATTAGTATAACTAATATAATGATATATTATTATAAATATGAAACAACCCTATTTCACCTTCTATCTATCCTACGGAAAACGAAATCACTGCACGTGCGTAAGTACGGAATACCGTCTCCACGCTATGGTGTAATCTGTTTTTCCACCACCACCTTACTTGGATGGGTATAATGGTGAAAAGAATAAGTATATATAGTTATTATAACATAATACTGATTTTGAGATATTATATTATCCACTCTAATTCCATTCAATAATTATGGGAATGATATCATCGCTCGTGCGTACGTACGGATTACTGTCTCCACGACACGATGAGATTCATTCTCCATGATAACCATTTAAGAATGATTATAAAGTATATATAATAAATAATAATGAAAGATATGAAATAATAATGATAATGTATTTATGTAAATATCTGTTTCATTTAAATAATTCCATTCAATTAAATAAGGAAACGAAAATAGCATTCATTCATATGTACGGCCTACCGTCTACATGAACGATGTATTTCATTCCATTTATCGATGTATCATATATATTTATATGTTTAATATATTATATCAGGTTTTATATTATTTAATAATGTAAATCAAGATATAAGTAATAATATCAAGAACCAAAAGTCCAAACATGTACGATAAATGAAACAATTATACCCAAAACGTTGCATTAACATGGAATTGACAAAAGAACTGGTAATATAAAGTCATAAGTGAATAATCTATGATATCATTAATTTTATTATGGTTATGTTACAAGATAATAATATGTTTATAGCCACTATACAAGAGTCTCGTACACATATGGAAGAAATTGGACATAAGGTAAGGGATAATTTTTCAAATATCATTTTTATCCGAGATTTCTTATACGTAAGTATTTACTGGGGTTATATTTTTCATCCATGTCCATAAAAATGTTTTCCATAAAGTGTTTAATGTTATTACATGTCTGTTAAAAGTCATGTTTAGCCGTATTGGACTATTAAATTTAGTTATGGATGGAATCTTTCTTTTATTTACCATACGATGACCTTTTTGACTTTTCCAGCAAAATTACGAGGATAATGTTTTTTTAACATATACGACATGAACAGATTTTTACAGTTTCATAACACCTTTTCTTCATGAAACTTTTTTACAATATTTCATTATTATTTTCAAAAAAAAATCCTTTTCTTTTATAATTGAATGGATTTTTTTGAAAAGAAAATGATTTTGAAGAAGAAATGATATTTTCCACAAGAATTCATTTCAAGTGTTTTGTCAAAACTATTTTCCATCTAAGATGACATTATTTAGTGTGATTATGATTCAAGTATAATGTCTATATTATTTCCATGTTTTTATTCTTCTTATGATTAAATGATATCCATTTTTTTATATGGATTATGTAATAATCGTATGATGTTTATGAAACCCATATTATTCTTTGGGTTATGATGAATGATTTATGTTTATTTTTAAGTTCAAGTAAGAATGATTTCATTATGAGATAGTTGGGATATATATCTCCCTCAAATGCATTGGGTAAATATTTATATCTCATGAGATTGACAGGGATGGATCGACAAGTTAATCCGGTTCAATGACACAGGACTGGAATGAGGAGTGAACTTGATTCAGTAAGGGTATTTGTCAACTATGATGGTCTTGGTAGCAATTCCTTGGCTACTATGGAAATCATATCATGTGATTAATGCTTTGACACGATAACATGTTTTATTCCCATGCTATTTTATCATGATTGATGTTCTATTATCATCTATGCCTTACGTACTGCCATGTTTTATGTCATTTCTCAAGATTTTAATGTTTAAACTTTATGTTCATGTTTTTAAGTTCAAATGTATATGGTTTGTTTTATTTTCTCTATTATTACCATTACTGAGAATTTGAGATCACCCTTTATATGTTTTCTATTCCCCATGATATAAATAAAGGTTTTAGGTAAGAAAAAAAATTGGAAGATCTTTATTAGAGTTTTTGAAGAGCTTTCACCATGATTAGAAGATTATGTTCCGAGTTTGCAAAGACACTAATCTAATACGGTCTTTGGGCGTCTGTTTTTATCATGTATTAATTATTCTGAAAAAATAATGTAATGGATATGTACGTAAAGCTATGGGTATCTATAGTCTTTTTCAAATATCATTTCAAAAAGTTACAAACATTTCTTTTAACATTTATTATGTAGATGTTTTTTCTTTAAACCAATATAATTTTATCCTATTTTATATTCATCATAAAAATTATAATGATTAAAAAACATTACAATAAAATCTAATGTTTGTATTTTTCATTAATTTTTAATTATTCTATAATAGATATAATTTTTTAAGACCTAAATTTTAATTAAATGATGGCCATACATCCTCTCCTAGTAACTTCATGGATGATAAATTCCACTTAAAAAATTCACTATCATGTGATAATTTTCAATTGGTAATTCAATTTCTTATAAATAACAATATTCTTTGTATCGTGTATGTGATTATTTCCATAACTGTATAAAAATTTTAAAGATTTCATTTTCAATGAATGGTTTTTTATTGGGGAAATTGAAATATTTTGTATTCTTAAATGAATATGGATATTTATTTATAAAAAATAAATTTTTCGAACTAAATTGATCATTCAATATATGAGTGATGTATTGAAAATTTATTGATGAGTGGGTCTTGGTTATAGATAGACCCTCAATGAATCAATGAGTCTCATGAGACAAATAAGTAGACCAAAATTAATAAATATGTTTTTTAATGTACATTCTCATTTATTAAACAATCAAGGAAAAATTATTTATTGGAAATATATCAGGATGTTTGAGATCATTACATACAATATTAATCATTTCCTATATTAAGAATTAAATTGTTATTACCCACTATATCACTTCATTGATATTATTTGTGGATGCATTTTTAGTCATGTTATTGATTAAATGGAAAGGAATTCTTCAGTTATTTACCAATCCATATTTATTATGCCTTATTTACTGATTATAACATATATTCTGCATTACCATTACTAATAATATATGTTTTAAATGTTATTATTTTCTATTTCATGTGATATGAATAATGATATTATGAATAATATCAAGGATTCATGCATTTTTCTTAGGTAATTTATTTTATTTTTTAAATATAATATTAGAATCATATATCAATCTAGTTCTTCATGACTACAAAACTGATTCATCTATGGTGATGCGATATATTTTATATTAAGATAATGGTTTAAATTAGACATTGTAATTGGGTTAATGAAGTTTGGGTTTCAACTAGTGTGGTAAAATGAATATATTCAAGACATGTGATGAAAGATACTTTATTCTATTTATCAATGAATAAAACATAATGGAATAGTCCATGTTCACACCAAAAGAGTTATAGTAATTGGGATGAATGAGGAGATATAGAATAATACTTCAAATTTTAATTATGTTTACAGTGAAAATTCATTTTCTTATGAATATAATACTGTAAACGTCCCTTGATTTTGGTAAATAACATGAGAAGCATGGAATTAAACATAAAATATTATTAGTTGGAAACCAAATAATGTGCTTATAGAATGAATAAATTTATAACTAAACAAAATGGAAAAAAATATACTATTTGTGGGTGTATTTTTTGTCACAATAGGAAGTGTTTGTTCATGTTTCAGTATATACTCAAAATTAGGATGTGATGAGTCAATAAGAAGATTGAACACCATAATGAATGTACCATGGGGGGAATTTTTCACTATAGAATATTCATGTTTTTGTGAACCATATTATATTTAAATAAAAGAAAGACCATGTAGTGTATATATATTTGTAAGATGAGATATTATTTCTCTAAAAATCAATGAAAAGTATGGCATACAAATATGACAACAATACGTGTAAAAAATAATAGACAGAAATGATGCCACAACTATTGAAGAAAATGATATGGAAAACACAAGGAATAAAATTTATTATGTGGTTGGTTAAGAATAATATAAAGAATAAAAAAATATCTTTCATAAAACATATATACTACAATATTAACCAATGCAACTAGAATCTCCAAATGATAATGAGATATATGTAGAATCATAGGTTGAATCTATTATTGAATAATGTTATCCATTACATCAAAGAAATAAATTAATGATTATAGATTTATCCATATATTTCTATCATAGATTAAAAAGATATAACCTATATAGGGACTAAAAATAGTGTAGAACATGTTACTATACTATCCACAATAGAGAAAACCTCATTTGAAGAAGCAGAAATATTTGAGTCATAGATTATCTCCAAGAATGTATAAATATATCATATTGATAAAATCCAGAATTAGGTGATTTAAAATAAGATTGATAATCATAATATGATTAGGGTGAAATGTTTAATTATTAATATGCATGATGATAATATAAAATTTATCTTAAATAAGTAAATTATTATGTGAAAATTATATAGACAAATAAAGGGTCAGATATTGAAGAAAAATTAACTCACATTTCTTGAGGTGATGATTTCTACATATTATTAGAGAAGATATCTTGAGAATATTAAAATTATATCAAATGTACATCAAGGGAGAAATCTTGAAATATATTCTAAAAAAAGTATTAAATAAAATAATTGGTTTAATGATTGGGAATTACGAATAGAATATAAAAATTAGTGAAATAATTTTATGGGATAAATAATTAACAACATGTACGTTATGATCAAATTCAATTCTATTTATTAGTGGTGGAATTAAAAAAATGTTGAGTAGGTGAAAATATTATTTTAATGATATCCAAAGTAGAAATATTTATTATGCTCATCTATGTTAATGATATTATATTTGGGGGAATTAAGAAAATTAAATGAATGAATTAGAAAAACTAATGACCATAGAAATAGAGATGTCTATGATTTTTTTGTTAACATACTTTATTGGGATATAATTGGTCAATAGGTAAATATAAATTTTTATGTAATTAAAAGTATGAAATTGAAGTTTTATTAATTTCTAGATAAAAAAATATCGAATCTGATTGTGATTTTGAAAAAACATAGAAATAATTGGGATGTAATATTTGACTATGCCACCTCTTACATGACTATAACATGGATGTTTCTATAAATTATTGTAACATGACCATTAAATATCCTTTAAAATTGTTTAGTGGATCATTTCTAGTGTAATAAATAATAAGATCATCTCATAGAAGGTAAACACATCATGAGATACATTGTAGTTACTCCTAATTTTTTATTTCCATTTATTGATGAAAAAATATTAAATTATAATATTTTTAAAATTTAGGTTGGGATTAAGATGTGTTAGATCATAAGTCTAAAAATAGTGGTTCTTTCTTCATCAAAATTAAATATTTGGGATGACTATAGAAGAAGAAAAAATCAGTTCATTACATATATATTAATAAAAATATATCTTACTAAATGATTTCAACACTCATCTTATATAGATGACGAAACTATTATAAAACATTAGTGAAGAAGTAAATAAAATAATAGTGATATTATATCAAAAAAATTGTGTTATTGACCCCATGAAGAATCATCTACAACACGATATTGCTAATAATATTGACATCAAGTACCATTTAAAAAATAATGTCTAAAAAGTAACAACCATAGTAGGGAATTTTGGAATTAATGATCAAGTCCCAAATATTGTACCAAAATCCTTAGAAATGCCAATTTTCAGGACGCATAATATAATCCATTGTTTGTAGCCACCTACATGTTCTTGGTGAGGTTATAATATTCCACTCCCCCCATTTTATACATTTTTTAACATATTTTTGATTTTTTAGGCTATTTCACTTTCGATTTATTTTTAGAATAAATGAATGGGACTATGAAATTTAACCTGATGTATGTCATTCAATAACACATATTCTATGAAGGTATCTCTTATTTAATGAAATATATTGTTGTTGATGTTGTTGGATTATTATGTAGTGTTCAACTAAAGAGATGATGTGATCCATGAAGATGTGTTGTGTTTCTAGGGTATAGAGTATTTCCATTACAATAAAACATTGTGTGTTTCTATACATTCATAAGGGATGAATTACTTTCCCAAACCCTTGTTTTATAAACTGGTCACTGCTCACAAAGACATAGAGTGATGTAATATATATTTTATTTCAATCTACAAGGTGTGGGATATGTAATTTCACATTTTATTTTTATTAAAATCAAAGGGGGATAATGTTGGAACAAATGTGATCAGTGATAAATTTTATGTTTTGTGGTTATGCATTGTCTAATTATTATATAATAATGATGTTTGTTTTATACGGATGTTGGAGTTTTTAAATAATATGAATTAATAAAGAAATAAATAATTTTGGAAATGGTTTCATTATTTTCAACTATTTGTCAAATTTTTGGTGCTTAAAATATAGTTCAAATTTTTTAAAATAAATAACATTTAAACTTTTATAAGAATAGATAAGTTGGAAAGGAATGAAATATTAGATAAGTATATAATATAAAAACAATCATATAAACCCTTAATAGGATATAAGATCACATAATATGTGTTAAATCAAGTGACCGCATATGGAGAAATGAAATTGGATTGATGATCTTGAAAATCACACATGTATAATTGAATATTATGATTGGTTAATGAAGGAATATTGAAAAGTGGAACACTATAAATTATTGTGTATCATGAAATTAATTATATTTCATACATTATAGAGTAACATAGATTTTCTCTCATGATATGTTTTAAGTGAAGGTGGGAATCTACTCAGTTTCATCTGAAAGGTGTCCTGGTTTAGGTGAAGTGAAATTATCTTATGTGGTGGAACATATTGATTACCACTATTTTATAAACAAAATTTACTGGGTTATTCCTATTATTACCCACATTTACCTAATTATTGAAATAATGTGAATATAAAGGATATAATCCGAGTTGTAATTATTTACATGAATCGTCATGTGGTCTTGTTATGTGATAGATTTTCCATATTTTGATCAAAAAATCACATTAATATATAGTAGATACATAAACATGGTCACAAAACTCATTTTATTTTGAGAGGGTCCAATGAAGAAGAAATTCACTCGTTGTATAATATTACAGATCTTGGTAGTATGGTTAATGCAACAATTGATGTTTTTAAGGAGGTATGCATTGTGATTGTTTCCCTTCGTTTCCCTCAACTAAGGTTATGTGTCATCCAATCTTGCGAAGGAGTCTCATGTTTTAGGTATTACTCCCATGATTACATTACATGGATCTCTACATGGAATATGCACTGTGGGTTATGAGTTACAAAATATTTTTCTTAGGAATTTTTTAGCTAATAAGGAGGTGAATTATGAATATAAAAGAACATATTGATGCACCATATTTGGCTATTAATGTTGTGACACATAAAATAACCTTTCAATGAATGGAATGAATTCGTCAGGACATTAAACTGAGAAAGATTTTATATATATAATTTTATATAAAATATTAAATAGATGCTATATGAAGGATGATATGATATATCCTTGAATTAATTTTAATGGAATTGTTCCTAGTATAGAGTTTCCATGGACAAACAATTTCATTTAAATAATTAAAGTGAAGCATAATTGATTTATGTGTGTTATACATCATCAGTATATACATTGTGGATGTATTCCTTTTATGGTGAACCATGTAAAATTCATTACTATCTTTTTTAGTTTTATATAATTCTATAATTTGTTTTCATAATGAATAAGATGATATATTTGATAATTTACATTTTACATGGTGATAATACCTTTTAATCAACTAAAAGATATTAACACACGAATTTCCCCTCTGCAATCATGGTTTTTGAAGGTCAAATTATAACACATACTTTGAAAATATATTATTGTATTATCGTTTTATATTGTTATTTCCTTGAAACTAACTCACTCATATTGTGGTATTTTTTCTCAATCCACTACATAATCTATCCAGAAAAAAAAACATGTATACTCAAATTCTCTTATTATTGTTTTATTTCTAAAAAACACAACATTTAGTTTTACTTATGAATACATTTAACACAATATACTCTTCATCAACATAGTAGGATACAATTATTCATTTTCTTCTTTATTTGATAGATCTACCTCTCTTGGATTTTTAGTCAATATTTATATAATATTGTGTTCTCCTAATATATTTTTTTCTTCCACATTGATATTCTTACATTATCACATTTGTGGTTGATAGTATCAAATTTCTACAATCAGGTAACATATTTATAAATGGTATACTTGAGAGTATTTCAATATTTTATCTATAAGGTATTATTTAAAAATAATCACTTTTGTTCTACACATTCATTCATGCACACTTTTAAAATCAAAGGATTTTTCAAAATGAACTTTTTTATTACATTTTATGTTGATGAGTAATTTTTTTAATTATCATCTAGTATTCTTAGATTCATAGTCTGAAAATTATCACATCCCAGTAGCTTTAGTAAAAATTTAATTCATTTTCCCTTTGACATTTATATTTTATTTCTATATAAGTGGAGTTTCTATTATTTTTCTTGACTGAATCGGCATGAAATAGTAGAATATTTTTGTTAAATATATCAACAATAGTATACAAATAATTATTTATTCTTCATTAGACAATATAGATTGAATCACAATGTTTTTTTTGAAATTAAATTCATTGAATATCACAGAAAATTTAAAAAAAATAAAAATATATCTATATCTATATATTTTCTCATCATATGTAGATATTAACGATCAATTTTATTCTTACCTCAATATTTATCTCCCCATAATTACCCTGATGACAATTTCTTGAAAATTTCTGATCAGCTTAAACATCTACCAATTTACATTGGTATTTTTCATGATTTCTTTTTTTATTTCAATATAATTTCATCTAATTTATTTTACTCAAAAAAACAAAAAATCTTTACCAACAATTCATAGTGATAATTGTAACAGGAATCGTAGATCAAGAATATTAAAATGTGATTTTAAATAGAATCATAATTGAGAGAAACATAGAATATTAACATAATAATTGCCTCTAAAAATTAGATTTTGTAAAATTGATATTCTTATACATGCATGAATATATGATATAATCATCTTATGTCTGTAATTATATAACCTACTTGGTATTTTTTATTTTTGAATCATGCAATATCAATACCTTCATTGTCAAAGTTAATTTCATTCATTAGATAATAAATCAGGAATGTTGGTTTTTCCCTCTATAGAATTCCAGAAATTATCATAAGTCATAATGGTTACACATAAAAATATGTTTCTTATTAAAATATTGAATATGAATATATATAATATAATAAATATTGCATTGGTTAGTTGATGGTTACATAGATTTACCTGATGGTTAAAGAGAAGAAATAATGGATACATATGTCTGGATAATGCTTACAGAACTCAATATGATTTTTATATATGATAGAATTAAAGTGTATAAAATGGTATACTTTGATTTTTTTTGTCACATACTATTGGATACATATCAAAAGGATGATTATTATAAAACAAGAAAATAAATATTTTTATATACTATAGGATAACAGATGAATTCACACATCCTTGAGGTGAATTCTAAAAAACATAAGACATATCACTTTTTAATCTTCCCATAAATGAATTGTCATCTCTCTTAACTCAATTAATTTCTTTTTATACCATTATCCATGAGTTAAAGGATAATAAATACAATAGGAAATATGTTATCTACTCCAATTATGCATTCTACAAAACAAAATTTAGATTAATTTTTGAAACACAAATCTTTAGTATCTATACTAGCATGATTCTACTAAACCTTCTATACTATTATCTAATTATTAAATTAATATATATATAACCCAATAACTATAGTCAAATACATATAAACTAGCTCAATAAGAATATCTAGTAACAGTTTTATCATTGGACAATAATGTCTGTTAACGAATACAATAACACAAGGGTAACCTTGTCAATTATTTTTCCAACCTGAGCTGTATTCTCATGTTCATGTACAATGGGTGAAATTTATTTCATATGTAACACACGATGAGTTAATTTAAAATGGAAATAACTACAAATCAAAAATAACACATCCATATTAACTTTAACTTCCCACTTTGGATTTGTTTTCAATTTTTTTTAAAATCAAATGAATTTCATTTTATTTATCCCAATTATTGTCAATAAAGGGAATGGATGGATAAATTGATCGAACATATTATTGAAATAAAATAAATGTGGGAAATATTCTTCACCCATTACATTTATATATAGTTATTATAATGGAGGTCCCCATCTCTTCAAAAAATGAAACTTCAAATATTAGAAGAAAATATTCCCACTATTGATTCCACTCCCCCATTGATAGATACATTAATATTCAATTTGTGTAATGGGTTGAACCTCATATTCTCTTATCAAGGATCCTTCAACATATCAGATATATGTATATATGGTATAACCTTTTATAGAAAAAAATTGACAAAATTAGATATAAAATATGTCATTTTACTATTTTTAATGTTGTAATCCTTCTATAATTAGTTCTCAAGGGGATACACAAAAACATTCATGTTGTATCATGAACCTACACTAACATGAACATAAAATTACAAAAAATTAATGTTTATAGTATTTTAACCCCATTTTGGTGATATAATTACCCCCACGTGATAACTATAATCAATATAAAAAAACAAAATTTAATAGAGTTAAAATATTCATCAATTTCAAATTTTTAAAGGGTCTTTACACAAATATATATTGAAAAGAAATTATAAAGATTTTTTAGCATTATGTATTTTGAAAGTCCCCCTGTAGGGATTATCTCAACACATTTTCACCTTCAATTTGAAACATCTTACAAACTAATGTACTTATATAGGAATAGTCTAGATCTTACATAGAAATTTAATGGGATAAATATGTTTATAACTATTTAATATCCTAGAATCTATTTTTATTAAAGGAATAAATTTCCATGACATTTATATTCAAGATTACTATTTAATTCACATATTCAGTTTATGGTTTGTAAGAATGGTGTTCTTTTTAATTTCACCAATATTTTTCTCAACTAGATTGGCGTTCTTCATTATAGATATTATCACTCTTTTCATTTATTTTAATCAAAATATTTTTAATTTTCTAGATTATCTATGAAAATGATGAGTCAATGTTTCTCCATACGCTCCAATTTCATTTTGTGTGGTGACACACTTTCCTAACATAGTGTTTTTTTAGTAAAATTAATTGGTGATTTATGTTTGTTATTCATTACTTATATATTCATAGAAGACTATGTGCTTCCCATTTTAGTAATGTGTCCTAACTTTCTGAAACTTCCACACACACATGAAATAATGATTGAGATTACCTTATTGGGTATCCTATTTATATATTCAAAAGGAGTGTTGGCCACTATGAAAATAGAAATGTATATTTCATGGAATGAACTTTTTACGATTTTAAACATTCTCCAATTTACTTCTACATTTAGGGAAATCATGAAAATTTCCATTATTTCACCTCTCTCATCATAATAGAATCACATTCTCTTTGTGGTGACATCATCATCAACCATTTTTAGTGATTTTATAAGGGAATGTGAATCAAAATAATACACCTGATTCTATCATAAGGAAGAGTTAATTCTTTTCATATAACTCCTAACCATATGCTATGTAATTTTATTCCTATATGTATATGAATTAGTTTAGGTAAAAAGATGCCAAAAGTCATCAATGAAATGATAATATATAAAAATAAAATTATATAATTTCACCAAATATTCAATTTCTATTTTTCAAAATCAGAGTCTAGTTTTCCATGATATCTATTTACTTTTAGTATTTTCACCACATATTTCTTCATTACATCAATTTATTAATATATTCCCTATTTTTAAATAATGAAATAACTTTTTATCAATTAATATTCATATTCTTGTTCTTTTAACAACACCAAGATCACTCAATTTGTCTTATGTCATTTATATTACATGAAATCTATCTAGATTTATATTCTTAGTGTCTCTAGAATGGAAAACCACATTTTTGGGCTCCATTCCAATGGAAAAATTTTTAAGGAATTATCACTTATACTATTCACATAATGGTGGGTTTTATGAAATTTTAATTCTCCATATTGGTATCAAATTTGAATTTAGATTTGGAATTATGTAAAAAAATATCTACCAGATATAAATTATTTTGAGTTACAGAATCCCATATTGATTGAGAATGACGTGGATATGTATTTAGATGATACCAATATCCTTGATCTACCATTATTATTTTTTCTAGAACATTCTATAAAGATTTAATATTGAGTGAAAGAACCCTTTTTCTTACTTTTTTTTTGGATTTTTCAGGATCCCCATACATGGATTGCCTATATAGAGACCATGTAACACATATACTACAAAACATGTGGAATAATGGACATATTTTGTACTCCAAAATATTTTGAAGTACATCTACACACCAAAACCATAGGCATGTACATCATAATTTAGTGAGGCGGCAGTTTGTCGTACACAAAACAGTATATTTGTTACCCATTATATGGATGTGTGATTAATTTTTGGTGAAAAACATATCATAAAAACAAAATAGTATCTAAAATAATATATTTCTTTATAAATTCATGAAATAAGTTGAGTGGATGTGGTGAAGAAGGAAAATAAAATAAAGGATCTTGGGAGAAGATTTTACATCTTAATCGCATACTCATTTTTGTTGGTGCCAAAAGGATTCCTTGAATGGATTTCTTCCCAATGAAAATATTTTAGGATAAATGGATATATATTTAGTATATTATTTTTGATCCAAATTGGTTTTTGAGGTGTGAGTAATGGGTATAGATGGTGGCCTTTTATTGGGGAGGGAAATGACTCAGACGGTATTTTTTTAAAAAGTTAGGTGTAGCCAAATTTTGATATAAAAAAGTAATCCAAAACAATAAAAATTAAATAATATAAAGATAATAGAATAATAATGGCCCGGAAATGGGTTTTTTGTTAGTGTCTAGATCATTTTTTCATTATGATTATGGTTAATTTTCATGTTTTGATTAATTTCACCCCAATCATTGTAATTAATTTAAATTACATTCGCTAATATTTTTGGTCAAAACATAAGTTTTTATTGTGATAAATTATAAATTTTTCTAATTGATAATATGGAATCTATGTTTCCATAATAAAATATAATTATTGCAAGAAATCAGTTTATATTTAATCCCATAGTCCGGCCCACAATGTGGGTTTTTAAAGTAAAAATGTTCAAAAGTTTTCTATGTTTTTTATTTTCTATTTCAATGTGGAATTGATTCTAATGCCCTGAACGGGATTAGTTGATAAAAATATTACATAATTATACTTTGAAACCAAATTAAAATATAATTTAACTTTAAGAATAAATTATATGAGAAGGTAATTTGGATTGAAGATCTTGTATTCTTCATGATTCATCCAAAAACGTTGTTTCATAGAAAACCCAAAAAATTATCCCTCAGATAATTTTGAAATTATAATTTAAAAAATAATTTTTATTTTAAAATCTGAAAATTTTAAATGTGTTTTAAATTAATAATATTATTTTTCATAGAAGGACATTAAATGATGTTTAGTTCAGAAACTGATATTTTTAAATATATATCAACATTATGAAAAAACATATCATTCATTATAAAATTGTTTTAATATTAAATTATAATAAATAATATTTTAAAATTATTAATTACTATTCATATAACTATGTTAAAAGGAAAGGTTATATTTATCTGATTTAAATAATTATAATAGAAAAATGATTTTTTATGTAGAAAAATCGGTGTTGCATGTAACATATGCCAAGTTAATGATCCATGTAATTTATTCATGGTTATATTGATCTGAATAAAATATTTTAATTAGTTCCTTGTAAGAAATAAATGAAAATTTAATATATTTGAGAACAAATGGTCTATAAAAACACAAGTTTTTACAACTACAATGGAAGACCTAGAGTAAATCCTCAAATATTTAAACCAATTCAACAAAAAAGGGATGAAAAATGGATAGATTACCACATACCTCATTGAACCCTCACATCGCACCACAACCAACATAATGATTAGTCTCTAGAATGCGATTAGAAAATAGATATAGAATGGATCAATAATATTATCATCATATATCAATGAATTAAAAAATGAGGATTAATTCTAATACTGTGTTCAACCATATTAGTGATGTTGAAGGTTCACTCACCCGTATAAACACATTTTAATTGAAATTGACAAAAATTACTAAAACAAGTTATTCAGAATGATGGATGGTCTTAAATATTTAATAAGAGATGTACTGGGATGATAGATAATATACTATGGTATAATGAATTAAAAAATCATCTGTACATTTCTCTAAAATTACATTAAGTGAAAATAATACGTCAAATAACTTATTTTCACATCATATATTCCATGATGTCCAAAAATACTAAAATACCTGACACCCCGTATTAAGAATCCAAATTTTACGATTTCACAATGTGTAACATTTTCATGTAAATTAAACCTTTTCTTGCCTTATACCGGTTCATGACACCTTCCAGGCACCCAACACAATATATAAACATTTTACCTTGCGTTGAAAACATTCTGGATGTTTAATTGTTACACAATGTGTAGTATTTTAGTAGAAAAACTCCAAATTCAACATGAATCCCAAACAAATAATAAAATTCTCAGAACTCAGGGAGAATCCCAAAAATCCTGTAACACTTTTACATACAGAATAAATTAATTAAAAAAACATATATCCCAATACAATATTCTGTTTGTCTAAAAAAATTATCTCTATCATTATAATTCTCAAAACACAAACAATTAATGAGGAAAAGAAAAGTGAGAAGATAATTTATTGACAGTGGGAAATGAAATGATACAAACTTGCCACCATATTACTTTATGTAAAAAAGGAAGACATATAGAATAATAATTACTAGAAAATAGGTTAGGAAACTACTCCCTTATCAATGACTCATGATTCCGAATCTCTTGATAGTTTTTTTTTGTGTTTTCATAATACTCTTACCAAATGAATTGACTTTTTACACAGGTAATTCACCTAAGAGTCACCAATCCAAATAGTATGATCAAAAATAGAAAATTTTGGATCCAACTCAATCTATTATAATATTCATACATTAGACTGATTGGGATGATATTTCCTAAGATGTGATATGGGAAATGTATCATGTAAAACCATTACTAAAACTATAAATTCTAGCCGATAAGAAAACTCTGAAAATAGCTCAGTGAACTCAAATAGTCCAACATATCATTGACATAACATTCCTTATTTTCAATTTCAATAGTGACCCAACAGAGAATAATCATTCAAAAAAACTTAGTAAATAATGGAAAACTCCGAATAACAATTCTTTAAATATGCATAAAATTTATATCGAATCGGATTTATAACCAGACACTGACAAATATCATCGATCCTCATTGACATCTCTTGGATGTGATTTGGTGACACGAAAGGGTCCTTTCCAACCACTTAACTGTAAAGAGATGATTTTCATGGGATACCAAACAAAGCCTAAAAATCTTCAATTTAAATTTATTTCTAACAAATATTGTTTTATTAAATGTCAAAAAATCCCAAATGGGTATCCATTGATTAAAAAACTCAAGTGATAGGCATGGTACATATCATCTATGATTTTATTAGTATATTTCATATTACTATCTATCTATGTAGGGTAACATATACTCAACATGACCCAATTCCTCATCACCTCATGGAAAATCCAGAAACATGATTTTACCCTGAGATCCATTTCTAAAAAATTGCATCAATTACACTATGTAACCACACAATCAAATGTATAAATAGATTATATAGTTCTTCAACATCATTGGATTCTATAATTTTAATATAAAGAGAAAAAAATTGTCTTATCAATGACCACTCAACATGAATTATTCCCTCATAGAATCCATCATAATGCAACAAAAAATTCCCTAGACAACTTATATCATTTAATAATTTTCATCAAAAGAATACATAGAAACATAGATGGCTTTAGATGTTATAACATTATCACTTATAGGAGTAATAGGGGGAAATAAAATATTTAATTTAAAGCTTCGTACTTGGACACCCGAATCTCCATCCCATGTTGCAACGTATCTTCTTATTGATAAGATGAATGAAACATGAAAAAAATATGATATTCATAAAAAATGATATCTGAAGAGATGATGGTATGAAAAATCGATCCACAAAATGGATAATACCATATTAAGTGATAATGTAATGATTAAAATTCTCCCCATCATATACGGTTTCCTTAATTCGCTTGAACTCTTAATCATAATTATGAATATATTGAATATAATAATAGAGAGATGATGATAACTGATCCCTATAGAAACTCATACCAGAATAACCATTTTGATTATCCAAGTGAAACTGAGTGAAAATACCAATAATCTTCCAATCCTACTTCAATTTTAGGGATTCTTGTGATGATACATTCATATTAAGAGTATCTGCAATTGAACTCCCCTTTCCTAGGGTGTAGGCGATGATGAAGTAAAAAATATAATGGTATTCCAGCAACATCCGCACTCTAAAAATTCATGTCATTTTCATAAATTATATCTCATAAAATCTAATTTTTAGAAATGATAATGAACATCTCCCCAGAAGGATAGTGACTCCAATAAACAAAAACATTAATGACTATCCAATTTTATAAATCACAAGCAAGGTTATTCATTTCATGATTTCAGAGATTGTGTGACCCCTACGCTTCCACATGATCATTGTTCATAATCACACGACCTAATATAGCACCAAATGCATCACATTAAACTATATACCTATTACTGAAAACTAGTAAGATAAGAATTTGATATTATTATAGATATAAATCCAATGTTCTTAATGTCAAATGACACTTTTCATACCATATGAATGTTTCCCCTCCCCCAGTAAGAGTATTTAATGGAAACCCTATCATTGATAAATCCATGATGAACTATCAATCGTATCTATAAATAATATGGATGATCTGATCTCATGTTTGTTACACGGGTCTTCCCAAGATATAACATAGATCACCTTCTCTAGATCAAATAATAATCATTGATAAGAAATCATGTTCCCCAATAAAATCACTTTTTACATCCAAAATTTTCATTTTGAAAGCCTTATATATATATGGTTTCTTCAGATGATTTCATGAACCTAAATCAAATGGTTCTCATAATTATAATCATATTTCAAATAAACAAAAATATTATCCATGAACACATCCAAAAAATGGTCATGATACTGAGGGAATAGTTGATTAATAAAATCCATAAAAAATTGAAGGATCATTAATTGGACCCAAGAAATTCACCAAAATATTCATAATTTACATAACTACTCCTCAAATCCATATTCTATAAACCAGACTCCTAAATCTAAGATAATAATAACTAGATAGAATATTGATCTTTGCAAACATCTTTTCACCCTTTAACTGACAAAATCAATCACTCCCATAGGAAGAAATGATCTTTATTTCTTACTATTACCATGTTCAACATATAATTGTACACACACCATCAAAAAAAACCATCAACCATCAATTAATAAGGTTCTAGTGTTTCCTAAGGAGAAACACTAGGGGGGACAAAAACATCGCCAATATTTTCATCCATATGAACTTTATCTCTTTTATCTCTGATTGTTCTATACTATAAGAAGTTATCAAAATAACATATGAACCATGAAAAAGGTAAATCTTAAACACTTCCTTCCACCATATAAGAATACTAGATAAATAATTTTGGAAAACATAAACAAATCTAAAAACAATAGCGTGAAGATCAAAAAATGGTTGAAATGCCATCAGGATCATAATATACCATATAATAAGAACAATCATGTAATGAATAAAAATTTTATCAATTTGATTTATCACATTTTATAGTAATTTTATATACTATAAATAACATAATATCAGTAATAGACAATAATAAGTACTTTATAAACGAATAACTAATGAAATAAGGAGAATTTATATATGTTAAAGAACAAAAACCAATGAAATAGTAACAAGACCTTAGGGATTGTAATATGAACGTAGAAAATAATAAAACTTACAGATGAATATCATTCTCACTAATTCACATATAAATATAATTTTGGCATCTTGTAAATGACATAATGATATAATTATACCACAATTAATGTAAATAATTGTTTCAAAAATTATTTATTAATTGTCAGAATTTTCTAAGTCATAGATATATAATTATAATTTTATGATTAATTTAAAAATTTAAGCGAATCTTTATTTTTAATAAAATGTATTATTTAATTTATATTTATATTTATTATGATTTAATGATAATTTAATGAGGCTTTATGTAATTATTCCAAATGTTATAAAATCATGTATAATTTTAAAATATATATTTTCTAAGTAAATGATGATTTTAAATAAAAATTAACATATAAATATTTAGAAAATTTTTCATAAATTTATGTACATCATTTTATACAATATCAGAAATGGTTATGGTTAATTTTATGGATTTTTTAAAATTCATGATTTTTTGTGAATAGTAAAATATGTTGATTTATAATAAAAGATAAATACATCAATTATAGAGCCATATATGATGTAAGGATGAATTGAGGGAAAAATATCTAACTCTAATTATTTATTTTCAATATATTATAGTTAATTCTAAAACTATTCATTATCGTGATACGAAATAGTAAACTACCGAATAAAATATTGATAAAACGGTCCACTCATCCAATATAAATAAAAACCCTCACACCTATCAAGATTTACCTAAATCCCAAATTCTATTATATATTCCTCTGTATACCCATACCCACATCCATTAGTTCCTATTCTCATTAATAGACCGAAACATTTTCCCTATGGATGTTCTTAAGAAGGTGAATTTCAAGAGTTAAATTCATCTTTCTTTTTTTTAATTTCATTTCAAGTAATTTTTTTATTATCTACTAGTCTACCCTAATCAAAATGAAATGATAGCACTATTAATTTTAATATACTGTAATTATATCATGTTACATTAATATCTATAACTAAACTCCTCCCTCACTATCATTTATTCAAAAAAATGATATCATCTCTCCAGATTTGACAATTTACCGACATAGTGGATGATGCACTTTCATTCTATTTTGACTCCTTTATAGATGGTAATAAAAACACTGTAATTTTTTTAAAAAAAATTTAAAATGTATGTTACTACCCTCTTAATGTTATTGAACTGACATATATATGTAATAGTAAATTATATAACAAAACAAGTACATTTTGATTAAAAAACAATAAAAACTAACCTAAATTGATCATCATTAACATTTATCTTATTATTCATCTTGATACCATATAAAAAATTTCTTTATAATTTAATTTAAAATTGGGTAAGATCAATAATAACATATAATAACAATTTGGTAAATTTATTCACATTATATATATGTTTCCTTTCACATATACAAGAAAACCAATCATGGAAATCCTGAAAATGAATGATCCCAAAGGATGAAATTAAAATATATAACTCATCAAAAAAACATAAATAAATATAATAAAATCATGATGAATCAAAATTAATCTATAAAATGTTCTGGTTTTGTAAATCAATTAATCTAATATTTTTATACATGATATTAATGTGAATAAATAATTCATATATATTGTAATGGGAGTTCTTGAACCCAACCATCTTTCATTGGGGTTTCCTTATTTCACTCCATTTTTGTTGTGGATATTATTTTAATATTCCTTATATACAATTTCTTCATGTTTATTTTATATTTTCTTGGATATACATATTACCAATCTTTTTTTATAAAAAATTCAATGTTTTTTTCTAAAATAACCATTCCTTCTAAAAACATATCTTTTACTTCTCACGTGATTGATTTTTCTTCACTAAAATTTGATGATTCTTAAAAAAAGTATTTTAATCCCTCATTCAATTTGGAAACATAAATTTATTAATAAATGTATTCATTATTAAATGAAACCCATCTATTTTAATGTGTTATTTTATGTTCGTGATTGATATATAATCTATGTGGAATTCATGACAATGTAAAATTTATGATACGATGGGTGAAATTGGAATTATATAGCTTACTATAAATGTTATGATGTGATAGGTGCACATTTAATTATATATAGATCCAATGTATTGGTAGATTTTATGTGTCTCAATAGGAAAATTTAAATATGCATGAACTAGATGTCATCTTTGTTAAAAAATATGTGTGTTTGTTAACCACAAATAAAAGGTGTTTCATTTTTATAAATTTCCACATTCCAATCCATTATATAATTCTTCCTATCCTGATTATGATTATGTTGTTATGGTTATTCTCATATCATGTTATATTGTTTCATATTATTAACTATCCTTTTACTAGGATTTTAACTTACAACTTTCTTTGATATATATCAATAAGTTACTACATATACTAATGATAATTCAGCGGCCTATAAGAAGGAAGATAAGAAGGGATTAAATAAATTTTTGTGTTTTACATATTAAATATTATGTATAGTCCTAATTTCCCAAGGCACTAATCCTTGGGATAATATAATTCTAATTATTTTAAGTTTTTTATCATTACTTTTATGTAATAGTAATGTATGAAAAACTAGGTATGATATTCTTGGTATAGAAGCACATTTTAGTTAATTGGAAATTAGGATTAGAGAACCATAGTGAAAACCAATAGATAGAGATTATGTAAATGTAAGAACTTAGTATGAATTTATAAACAAAGAGATAAAATCATATATGCCAATAGTGATAATTTCACAAATGGGTTAATTATTCTTGACTTGTTGACTTATGTTTTTCTCTAAACATTTCAATTTTAAATAATTGTTGGAACTAAGAGAAACCAATCCAACAACCCATGTGAGGGAAAATTCATTGAATGCCTGAATGACATACCCAATGCTTTGGTATGTGGAGTTCAAATTTTAATGGTGATGCTTACCCAGTTATCTCAGGTTATGAAAAATAAAATGAATAATGTGGCAAGTATGCTTTTACCTAATAGGTAGAAACTGGATATCAAGTCCATTATATGGAAATGACCACCGATGTTTAATAGATTTTATGATCCACTAGTTGTATAATAATTTTTTAACTCAATAGAGAATATCTTTTATGTACTTAACTATTCAAAGACAGAGAAGGAGACTACAGATATTTATCATCTAGATAAAGTATCTAACTAGTGGTGGATGTTGATTAAGAACACCAAGACAACTGAGGAAGTTGATGATATGGAGTTGAAATAATTTATTATAATATTTCTTTTAAAAATCCCTATAACTATTCATACAAATATGTAGATATAATTTATTGAGACGAAGAAAAATGAAGAATAACCTATCAAGGCCTATGAATAAAATTTCACAAGGCTTATAAGGTATGATTCGGGTATCATTTTCAAAAATGACAGAAAAATTGGTAGGTTCATTAAAGGTTTCAAACCACACATTCAGAATGAAATTCAAATTTCTTACATGGGGAGTTATGATGATGTTTTCCTATTTTCACTCAATGCAGGGACAAAGTTTAGAGAATTATCACAAGGAAATGGTGATATAAAAAAATGACAGAGATTCAATACAGAGGATTTAATGAGAAAGATGGAATGAAAACTCAATCAACCACATATCAAAAATGTGTAAAGAAGCATTATAGTTACTACCTTAAATGTATTGGTAAATGCTTCATCTGTATGAGTGAATGCCACCTTACTCATGAATTCCAAAAAAAGATGAGTAGAAAGGACAATGTGGTTGAGGAAAGAAGCACACCACTCATGGTACAATGCTACTACTCTAGAAAAAATGTACACTATGAAAGCTAGTTCACAAAACCTTGAGTGTTTAAGGGCAATCGGCATCATCTGATAGAAAACTGAAAGATGAAAGGAAATGCTTCTTCAATCACTACTACTGGAGTGGATCAAAAAATGAAGTCATATTTATTACACTTCATATTCACTCTAGAATTGAAAATGTATTATTTTATTTACGTTCTACACGTTAATTTATATATTTTAGGTATTATAGAACTATTGAATCGAATAAAAAACCATGAAGTATGGATATCTATAAAAAACAAAGTGGTGTAATAATTGCAACCCATGTGATGGACTATTCTTATATTAGCATATTTGGGAAAATTATTCTATTAATTATTGTGACACTACCCATGGTGTGATTTAATGCTATAATTGGAATGTATTGGATCTATTTATATAGAACACCAAGAAACTATTGGGAAATGGAAATATATTTTCATATTCAAAACCATCTCATGATTCTCTACAAATTCAATGACGATCATAAACCTCTTTTGGAATATCCATCAATGGTGTTTGTTGATTCCCTATGAAGAAGCATACTAACATCAAATGGTTGATTCAATGGAATGTATCAACCAAGGAGAAATTCTCAATTGATGGTAATATAGTGATGTATTATGTTATGAGATACGCATCTGTCCCCCAGATCGCGAGGTAGAGTCCTCAATAAAACTTATACCTAGAGCGACTCTTATCTCAATGTGTCTCTATAAGATGGATCCTATCGAACTGTAAGAATTAATGAAGCAGCTATAAAAGAATATGGAAAACGGTTTAATATTCCCTAGTGCAACACCATTGGTTGAACCAACACTCTTTTTCATGAAAAATGATCGATCAATGTGTCTATGGATTAATTATTAAGAACTGAACATGATCACCATAATGAATAAGTATATGATTCCAAGGATTTATGAATTGTTTGATTAAATAAGAGGATCACATTAATTCGCAAATGTAGATCTCAATTC
Organism: Viscum album; assembly: GCA_963277665.1. Lineage (NCBI taxonomy): Eukaryota > Viridiplantae > Streptophyta > Magnoliopsida > Santalales > Viscaceae > Viscum > Viscum album. The sequence continues at coordinate 1,465,866,936 of OY728147.1, read as the reverse complement.
TAGACAACATCAAGTAAAAGTTAATAATGAAGAAATTTAGAAGACTTCTCTCAATACAATATATTGGTACTAAGAGTTTTTGGTGATTCCATTCAGACATTCTAATTCCACTAAAATCATCATGGATTTGATGAATAGATTCTTTAGGCATTACCTTGAATTTTTTTTGGAATTTTTAATGATGGTATTTTCATCTCCTCTAAGATAATGGAAGAAAATTAAGAAAATATAAGCCATATTTTGGAAAAACTAATGATGTATAAGTTGTATGACATGTTCAGAATGTGTGATTTTGGATGCAGTAAGTCACATTCTTGGGACATGTGAACATAAGTGAGAGAATTTTTATGTTTTTGTAAAAAACAAAGGAAATTGATGAATGACCTAGAATTAATAGTGTCATGAATATCTGATGTTTTCATTGATTGGAAAGGCGTAATGTATTTCTGGATGGAAGAATTTGAAAAAATACATCATAGAGTTGGGGATATGGATGATAACATCACATGCTGTCACATTAACAAAAATTAGAGAATGTTATATGATATACAATGATACCTCTCTAAAATTATTGATATGTGTACTCATTAAAAATGAAAAATTGATAGCCTAAACCTCATGTTAGTTGAAGATCCATGTGAAAATATAATAGAATCAAGATCTAGATGTAGAAGCTATGATTGTTTCTATGAAAATATAGAGTCACTACCTATATCGTGATAAATGTGACATATATACCAATCAATAGAGCCTAAATTATATATTTACACAAAAGGATTTCAACATGAATCAAAGGATATGGTTAGAGCTAATCACATACTACAATTTCACTATTCATTAGTATCCTAGAAAATGAATTATGGTAGCTAGTTCTCTTAGCATAAAATAACAATGTACTTTATCCATGTTGTGAATTGAGAAAGACCCTATATTCATAGATATGAAAAATATGGATTTTGAAATCATAATGGAAGGGAATTCATGCTAAATTTCGCAAATTACTTCATAATCATCTATTAAATAAAATACAAAGGAGGCACAAAGGGATTATCAAATTTTATTTAATAAGGTGAATGAAGTAATGAAATAGAAGATTCAAGAGTTTTATATAGATGATGATTTTGTGATTAATTTGGAATGAGGCTTTCTGTCCCTTCATCAACTTGGTTAAACAAGGAGCTATTGGATAATGCACAAACATAAAATTTCTCTATATATCCTACGAGTTCCAAGATGTACAATGATCTTTGAGAACACTTTTAGTGGTAAAACATGAAGAAGGAATTTGTGGAGTATATCTCAAGGTGCTTGATATGTCAGAAAGTTAAATCACAATGAATTAACCTTTAAGGGATCATGAAACCATTTCCATTACCCATGTAGAAATGGTATAATTTCACTATAGACATTATCATTAGTCACCCAAAGACATCCAAAGGAAATAGTGCAGTATGGGTGGTGGTGGACCAATACACCATGAATGACCACTTAATCGCTATTCAAAAATATCTCTCAGTTGAACAACATGAAATGATATAGGTGAAGTGGTGAGACTGCATGTAGTCCCACCCTCAATTTTCTCTAATCGTTAGACCATTTTCACTTCTAAATTATGGAAGCGTCTTCAACTTGATCTATGTACTAAATTAAATATCATAATTTCTTATCTCTCCAAAACTAGTGGTCCATATGAATAGACTATTTAAATGATCAAACATATTCAAAGATCGTCTTCATTAGAATTAAAAGGTGGATGAAATCAGCATCTCCAATTGGATTAGTTCTCAAATAATAATAGCATCCACATGAGTATTGAAATCGATCCCTAAGAAGCTGGGTATGGACGTTGATGATGAACTCAACCCTATTGGGATGAAGTTGTAGAAAAAATCTAGTTGGACCTGATATTGAGAACGTGATGATAGATAACGATCAATCTATACAATGACATATCAAAGCTACTCATATTCAGAAAAAGTTTTAACCTGACAATGTTGAAGGAACTTATTATCTGACCTTGGTGATATTATCATTCTTCAAATATCTCCATGGGATAATGTTATGTGTTTCTGAAAGAGAGGGAAGTAGCTCCCATGGTGCATTGGCCCATTTTATATCTTTGTTCGCATAAAATCCATGTCTTATCGACTTTAACTTCCACCAAAATATTGCTCATGTTCATGATGTGTTCCATGTATCTCCCCTGACGAAGTACAAAACAGATCTCTCACCTGTAATGATCTCATAGATGTTATAGATATAAAATGATCTCTCTTGTGAGGAAAATCTAGTAAAGATTATAGAAGAGAAATATAAAGTTATACAAAATAAGACAACTCCCCTAATAAATGTGTTTTTGAGGAACCATCGGTTTGTGGAAGCATCATTGGAAGTTGAGGAGGCGATGAAGGAGAGTACCCTCAACTGTTTTTATAAAACGAAAATTCGAGGGAGATATTTCAAAAATAGAGATGAATATAATGACCCAAAAAAATTTCAATCCCTTATTATAGTATTTTGGTATTTTATAAATCACAAAAATCACATATATACAGTAATAAATACATTAAAAATTATGAATTAATGAAAAAATAATTATTTTTAACTATTAATGAACCAATACCGATAAAATAATAACATAGTCTTAGGAATAGTAATATGATCCTTACAAATAGTAAAATAGCTGAATGAATTGTTCCCTCACACATGAAATTATAAATAAAATTTATTCATTTTATAACTAAAAGTATGGTATAATTTTATCATAGACTATCTAAATAAATGTTTTAAAATTTCTTAATTCAGGGTTGGAATTTTTCATAGTTACAAATATATAATTATATTTTATGATTAATTTATTAATTTTAAAAAATATTTTCTTAAAATTTATATAAAATTTAATATTTGGATTTTTTATTATTTTACTATAATTTTATGTGACCATAATTAATTATTAAAAGTGATGTAAAATTAGTTATATTTTTCAAATAATTATTTTCCAAGTAAGTGACAATTTTAAATAAAAAATAAATTAATCATATTTAGAAAATTATTTTATTAATATGTAGTTCATTTTGTAATTATAAATTTCAAAAAATGGTTATGGTGAATTATTTGGATTTTATAAAATACATGAATTTTTTATGAATAGTAAATTATGATTATTTACAATAAATGCTAAATACATGCACTATGGATTTATAGATTATGTAAGGATGATGTAAGAAAAAAATATCAAACACTCATTTATTAGTTTAACATATTACAAGGCAATACTAATTATATTCATATTCTTATACTAAAAATTTAAACTAATGTATACAATAATCAGAAAACACCCCACTCCTCCATTATAAATACAGCCCCACAACACCTATTTTCCACACAACTATCAAGCGTTGAGACATGCCAAAATTATTCCCAATACTATTCCAAAGACACAGACCCACATCCAAGGGCTCCTGGACTAATTAGAGGACCAAAACATTTTCCTGAGGATGAAAATCATGGGGGAGATATTCAGTTATATTAGTAAAAAATGTAATGGATAAATTTTTCCCACATCACTATCACCATCATCACCATCATCATCACCCTCATCCTAGTCCCCATCATCTTCCCCACCCTCCTCAGCACCCTCCTCCTCGCCCTCGCCATCCTCCTCACCCTTGCCACCTGCCTCTCCCTCCTCTTCTCCCTCCTCATTCTAATTAGACTCCTTGCCATCATCATCTTCAAGCTAGAAATCATACTAAACACCACTAGAACTGCCACATGGTGCACCATATATAGAAGATATCAACTAAATATATTAATCAAAAGATGGGTTGGCCACTTCTGGAAGTGTTGGACGTAGAACATCAATAAATTTCATAAACGCACGGTTTGACCTAACAGGTTGTTCTGCCATCTTTGTGTCCCTTTTCATAGCCTGTTCTACATGTGCCCTAACTTTCTACATCTCGGTGGCACTACAGCTCGTACCTGAGGAGGGATGATACCTCGTCGGGGCTATCCTAGGTCGGCAGCGTACTCTGATAGGATGCTCCTCTCCCAACACCTGATGTAAGTGATCTGTTGGCCCAAAATTGTCTGGTTCTTGGGCATCGAGGGCCTCTAAAGTAGCCTGTTACAAATATAAATATATCATTAAGTTAAAAAAATGATATTATAATATAAATTAAATAGATTAAATCTTACAATCTGCTGCTCAGTCACTTCGTTGAAGGCACTTCCATCCTTTTTCCATCTACTCAAGCAAAACAGTTTTGATTGAGGCACACATCCTTCAATATTTTTTTCCTCTACAATGACATTGAAAACTAATTTTATATGAAAAATTTAGCAAACTATTAAATAATTGAGGGAAAAAAGAAATTTTAAGTCGTAACGAAAACTTATAAACAATTGTCATACCTTCTTCCTCTCATGATCATGCATTGTAGTGTGTCCCAGTGTGTGGAGGTATTTTTTTGTATCAATTCCCTTTTTATTTTTTCCAAAATATTCATAAATAAAATATGAAAATGCAACAGATAGTATTAATGAAAAACATGAATGTTATTATTTAAATACCTCAATTTTAATTAATACCTTAAACTGGGTAATCGTCCAATGAGTAATCATCTGACGATACTGCTCTATAGGACAATCATCCACCACTAGTACCACCTCAAACTCAGTGCCAATTATAGAAACCCAGCCAATATACAACTCATGCTTGTAGGCTCTCCAAATCTCACCTAAATGTTTTAGACATTCCGGTCGTGCACCCTCACCATCAGTAAAATTAAATCGATGCTCACATCAAAATATTAATTCATATAAATACAAAAATAATTCATTCAAATAAATAGAACAGATTTCTTTAGCCATATGTGTTCCCAAGCTCTATCCTTGACCACATGTGAAAAATGTCTCCATGATAGCGGGCTGACGGGAATGATGTCAGTGAATTAGGAAAGCGTCAACAAAAAACCTTGACATTGCTGCCTTGTTTTCTCAACCATTTGGTTGTCTTCATTATAATCCACCATAACCTGTGTGTGGCAGTTCCACACCGAACGCATGCATGTACGCCCCCAATGATACCTCCTATCAGTAGATGTATCTGTAATGAAATAAAAACAAATATTTTATCCAAACATGTTATAATGAAAATAAATATTTCTATAAAAATTTGTTAGGGTTCTATTAATATACATGTTCCACTATGATCACTGAGCACCGATGGATCCACAGAAACTGATGGAAGACCATGTGGTGGAATAGGAGTCAATGAAGATGGAATATAGAAGCTCAGATAGATAGAAGTTGAAGGAAAAGATGATGGGATAGCTGTCTGACTTGATTCTGACTGGGGAGTGTGAATCTTCATGGGATGTGAAAATGATGGGCCATAAGATGCAGAAGGTAGCGAAAAAATGGGAGTCCTAAATATCCCGTGTGTCCCTAACGACACATTGGGATCAGAATGTGGGAAGGATGACATGTCAGTGGAAGGGGCATGGTCTAGTCGGGTACGTGCAGCTGCTCATCCATCTCTGGTATGAACCCTCCCCGTACCACCAGTTTGAGTACTATGACCAGTACTAGGCTCCTCGTCGAATAAATGTCGACGTATAGGTGGATCCTAGAAAGATGTTTAAAAAAATTAATCACATGACATTATATATTCTTTAAATATATCGATTTGAAATAAATTACTCACTACAGGAACTAATGATGGAATTCCCAACTCTATCATTCGACGATTGTTCTCCAGCATTTTTTTCCTTCATCTCTCTTCAATTGGCTTCATTTCCTTCTTTTGAAAACAAATATATAATTAATTAGAAAACAAAAACTAAGGTGTAACCGAAAAAACTAAATATATGAGGGAATAGGGGGATTCATTGGTAATTTAGCTATCAATTGTTTTAGAATATCTTTAATGGATTTAACAAATCATACAAGTTGAAATGTTCACCATGTTAGAAATATTATTTGACTAGGTCTGAATACAGTTCAATTCCAAATTAGAAAATGAACTTCAAATAAAACCGCAACCAATAAACATTGAAAATTGACATAATGGTCAAGTCAGCTAAAAAATATTTGTGATCAATACTAAATTAATTTGAATATTACCAACCTTAATAACCCAACTCGAGGTAAAACAAAAGAATTGAGAACACTGATGAATTATTCTATATATTTTCAACCACAACATCAGGTTCACAATCAACTTTGGCAATTGAGAAATTGGAGTCATAAAAAGAAATAAATGGATTTGTTCTAATGGCACTAGGGAAAGTTCCAATTCCATCATCACCATCATCAAAAATATATCTTGGAATTACTTCAACAATGACACGAAATTCAGGTCGAAGTTGGAATTTTACAAAAATCACATGTTTAGCCATTGATGCCAACACATATGGTTCTTCGGTAGCAAGAGTGCAAGTCATGTTAATTACTCTAAATCCACAATCATCAATAAATGTGCAAAGTCTCTTCATCAAATCAAACCAATGGAATTTCATCATTGTGACTCGTCCATGAGAGTAATAGTCCAATATTATTATTTTCTCAACAACTCCATAATAACCCACATTTTAAATCATGGTCTACTATCTGATGTACTGGCATAACAATCTGTTGTGGTAGTAACAATAACACCATCATTTTGTGTTCTCAAGTTCTTTTCTCGTTCAGTGACAATAAATTTATACCCATTGATAACAATTGATTTATAGTCACGAACCACAATATTAGGACCAAAAGCCAAAGCTCTTCTTTCCTCATAGAAAGAGTCAGTAGACAAACTCAATACCTGCAATATAAATGACTATTAAACTTAATTAATTATTGATATAATTATTTTAATCATTAATATTTTTACCTTCAATTTTAACCAAGCAAAAAACTCTTTGCTATGTAATGTCTCTCGCATTCTCAAAGATAGTGAACGATGCTTCCTATTTACCATTGATTTATGTTCCCTGTAGATAAAAAAATTTGAATATTTTAACAGATATACATGTAAGATATACATAATCAATTTAGTTACCTGATATAGTCATAGAACAAATCAAATTGAACAAAACTGTGCGATGTTCCATCTCCCGCTCTTCATGGATTAATGTATTCAATGTATATGATCTTGGAATTCCTCTTATTCGAAGTAGTGATGGAAAACTAGGTTCAATTTTCTGATAATTCTCTTCTTCATTTCTCATTGGTATGTTCAATATTGTAGTAAGATCAGACAAATACATAGAGCAGAAATCCATACATTCTTGAGCCAAGTAACCGTTCACGATAGAACCTTCAGGATGATTTCTGTTATGGGAATAAGAATGTAATGTGATCATATTTCTTTCAGTTGGATACATCCAATGAAAAGAAACAGGTCCTCCGAGAAGTATTTCAGTGCGAATATGGGCAGTCAGATGCAGCATGCATGTGAAAAATGATGGAGGAAATATTTTCTCCAACTCACACAAATTTAATGGGGCATCTATCAACATTTTTTTGCAAGAATGACTAGGAAAAATTCTTAGCACAAAAGATATATAAAAAATGACACAACTGAATAAAATCTAATCTTAAATTATTTGATAAAACATGACGGATTGCTATTTGAAGCAACTCATGCAGTAGAACGTGATAATCATGAGTCTTCAAAGATTTTAGCTTCAACTCTCTTCTGTTGACCCGTTTAGATATGTTTCTTGAATAGCCATTAGGAACTCTAATAGTCTCTAATACTTCCAGAAATTGTTTTTTTCTGTAGGTGTCATCACATAAGAAGTACATGTTAGTTTCCATTTATTTTTACTAATATGCAAAAGATGTAATTCTGGTCTGATGCCCCAAACCACCAAGTCACGCTGAGATAATAAATCATCTTTTGTCATCCCCTTGATATTTATAATAACCGAAAGAAAAATATTGCATATATTATTTTCAATATGCATTACATCTAACAAATGACGTAACAAATTGGTTGACCAATAAGGAAAATCAAAAAAGATACTCATCTTCCTCCAATTGTAACAGGTTTCAGTGGAAACATTCTTTCTCTTTCCAGATTTCATTTGACCCTTCCCTTCCTAAAAAACTGTAATCTTTAAATTCATTAAGCACGTCAGTTCCAGACATACGCTGAGGTAGATCCTCAATCTCTATGGTATTATCAAATCTTCAATGATTCATTCTATATGGATGATCCTTTGGCATGAATAGTCGATGTCCCATAGAAATGAAACTATAGCGATGTTTCAGTCTTCTGGATCGTGTATTCTTCATACAAACTGGACGTGAAAGTTTTTCCTTTGTGCTCCATCCAGACATCATTGCATAAGCCATAAAATCATTGATCATCCTCATAAGTGTATAACGCATCTGAAATATGTCTTTCAAACATGCATCGTATGTACGCACACCCATATCCCAAAGAAGTTTCAACTCTTTTATTAAAGGTTACATGTATACATCAATGTCAATGTCGGGATCAGAAAGACCAGATATGAGTATACTCATGAAAGTGAAAGGTTTTTTCATACACAACCATGGGGGAAGATTATAAATGTGTATAAAAACTGGCCATGTGTTGTGCGAAGTAAGCATCTGCCCAAACAGATTAAAACCGTCGAATGAAATACCCAACCTCACATTACACACATCAGCTGCAAAATCAGGATGTACAGCATCAAATCTCTGCGATGAAAATCCATCTGTAGGATGAACCAACTAATCATGAGTCTTCTTTCTCTCGGTATCATGATATCTCATTTTTATTGATATGTCATCAGATAAAAAAAGATTCTGGAGTCTGGGGATTAATGAAAAGTGGCACATTACTTTTTTTGGATCTCGGGATGGTGTTCCATCAGATTTTGAATACCAGTGGGATATGCCACATTTTATACAATCATTTTATTCAGCAGTTTCCTTCCATAATAAACTACAATCTTTCGGGAAAGCATGAATTTTGTTTCTTGAAAATCCATGTTCCTCATCTAACTTCCATGCCACATAGTGGTTTGAGGGAATATCTGCATCATATGGAATTAAATTTTTCAAGAGGGTAAGAATGTAATCGATTATAGTATTATAAATCCAATACATAGTTTTCCCATGAAACAATCAGATTAAAAATTCCATCTTTTTTATTTTATCGCATTGTCGATATACTGATGTCGTGGCAACATCATTCAATTTTTTCACCCTTTCAATATCATCATTTTCACTATAATCATCATGTTTTCCTCATATCAAAGTATTCTTGAGTAGAAATCCTTTATAATTCTTGATAACTAATAAACGGAAACTGATCCTCTAAAAAATTATCCCTTCTGGTCCTTTCATTTCGATCATCACCAATTTGAGATTTCATTTTCTCCCCATTGTGATACCACGCATATTATTTTTATTGAAAACCATTTTTGGTTATGTGGTAGCTGGCTTCTTCACGGCTCAACCAAGGTTTACCAATACAATTGCAACATGGGCAGTGTGTGCGACCACTATCTAAAGCATTGTGAAATGAAAAATCTATAATGTTCTCCAAATTGTTTTGAAAATCGCTTGAGATTCGATCGGTTTCATACATCCATCTTTTGTCCACTCTGTAAAAAGAATTAATATAAGTCAGTTTGTCAAAAACAATTCAATAGGATTGAACTGTAATATAAAATAAATTTAAGTAAATGATAAAGGAAGAAGTTTCTAGTCGATGTAGTGAGCTATTAAAATAATTTAAAGAACAAGTACTCATTAATTAAATTGAAATTTATTTATATTTATTTTCATTTGGTCTATAAGAGGCACATGCCTCAGGTCCCATCAATGTGTTATAGGCATCCCAAATCATTCACTCATGTTCAATAACTCATTATTGGCACCTCTATGGCCATACCATTCATTACCCAATTACTTCCCCTAGTCAAGTGCACCCCATGGGTGAATAAACATTAGGCTTCTACACTAATAGGTTGTTCATGGATTGTAAAAAGATTTAATTTCATTATGTATAGACAAAAACATTTATTTTTTAATTTGAGATTAATAATAAAGTATGTCAATGATAGCTACATTATGGTATTAAACATGTGACTTATATAACATTTTTATGGATGTCTACACATGCCATAACGGGTAGTGAAAAGAACTGCACCCTCATAAAAGAGATTATTGTCCAAGAAGGACACATAATATACATTGTACAATGAGAACCATATTTAATTGACCCTAACGTTATATTAGTACAGTCATCTTGGGGGAAATGGAATATATGATCCTGGTTAACTGATGAATTCAAAAGCTCATATTTCATATGTTGGACACTATCTAAGGTAAGAAATCATGTGAGGATGGGCTTACATAATTCAATTTATTACATGCTAGTGAGGATGAAGGCTTGAATTAATGACCTGAGTTCACTGATTAAATGAGGGTAGAGGTTGCATACATTGTGTAAAAAATGATTAAATAAGGGTAAAGGTTGCATACACTGTGCAAGGTGGGGGAGTCTTAGCCGATTTAGAAACTAAAATAAATTCCCATCATAGGTAACAATAAGAAACATCACCATCAAAAGAAACTACAAATAAAAAAGGACTTTAAACATCAAACACTTCAAGAATTCACTACTATTCAAGGTTTATCCACATGTTTAGTAGTAATTATATGTCTTAATCATGAAACACCTCTACAGATCCCAGTTTTCACGAATAAACATAAATTAAATATATCAAAATATCATTAAAAAAACTCAGTAATAGGCTCAAAACATAAATATAATCTCGAACCAACCATGGAATCTCTTTTAAAACAAATTCTCACACACTAATTATCTCATGTGTTACTAAATACAAAACATAGTCACAAATTGTACTATAAAAAATTACATTACACAAGACTTTTTTAAAAAATGTCATCATAATAAAACACTTTCCTCAAGGAATTTTAAGGAAAAAATTCATAAAAACTTTGCTAAAAATTATTGAACACATATAAATAAATTCCCATGTAAAAAGTAATTAAAAGATGGAAAAAAGCATAAAAAACATACTTATAAAATCTAGAATCCAACGGTAATGAATTTGAGATGCTTCTTCTTATATGGAGGGTTAAGGATTTAATTAATTAAATGGATTGGAATGGATAAAGTCTAGATTAAATCAAAACACAAAAAAATTATATACTCATCAAAATAAAAAAATAAAACTAAAATATGAGATGAATAACAATAAAAAAATGGTAGCACTTAAATATTTTTTATGTATGATGAATAGAATACCTGATTTGAGACTATTTGGATGTAGTTTGACAGGTTCGGATGGGGGAAGTCGCGAGAGCAGCGGAGCCGTGGACTGAATTAGGGTTTTTTCGTGAATGGGGGAGAGAGTGGCAGATTTTGTATTTGGGGAAAATAATTCCAAATGGTTTATAAATACCATTGGGAAAGGGCTTTCCAAGATACCCTTTTTCAATAGTTTAAACAAACCGTTGGTAAAGGGTGACCATTTATGACTGGTTCTTATAGAACTATTGGGAAATGGGGTCATGCACCCCATTTTCACAATGGTTCAGGAGAACCATTGGGAAAGGGTGCCATGGACACCATTTTCCCAACGGTTTTAGTAAACCATTGGTAAAGGGATTCTTTACCAAAGGTTTAAACTAACTATTGATAAACAGGCGTTGGGAAAACATGATTTTCTAGTAGTGTTAGGTGGAGACAATGTTTTCTCTATAGTTAGGGCCCCATTAGATCAGATGGTGGTCCATGAATTGATTATTCTACATGGCTTAGTTGGGTGATGGTGGGTTTAGTTTACCCGGTCATATGATGAGGTGACTTTTATGCAGTTATATCATGAGAAAAATTCTCAATGAAATGGAAAATTCCATAAAATCTATGTAATTTGGTATGATGACTTGCTGATAGTGAGTATTCATCGATATGTATCATCCATTCCAAGTACACTATAAATATGATACGGCCAGTGATTCAGGGATCAGACCCTCGAGTGAGATTTTTTTACAAAAATCCAAGCCATCACTATTCCTCTATGCATTCTTACTTATTCTAGGGTTAAATATAAAACCTTTATTGTTGAATGTCATTTTGTTGAGAACATACAATTAGTGGATGTCAGTAGTGGGAAAACTTGAATCTGACATTCTTCTTAGAGGCTAACACCTATGAAATGTTAGGGGAATAGGTCCCAGTATAATGGATGTATAGCTGAAGGATCTTATGGTATGTCCAGTCAGCCTAAAAATAAGTAATTCTTTTCAAAAGATAGTATGGGAAATATCACTAGATTTATTCCAACCCATCGTGATGGTATTGAAATAGTGGTTTAACCATGTGGGTAGAGACATCGAAAGGAATATATTAATTTGTACAGTGATAGCTTTGTGAGAGGAAATAAGAGAGTAGCTAGAGGTGGTATGTATTTTTACATGTAACAAACACCACACAAATGTGGTCCACACAAAGCTCAGGGAGCTGGAGGAGAAGGGAAGTTGGTAGCTTTATAAGGCCAATGTTACCCATGCGAGAGTGGATGTTTTGAGTTTCATGTTCCCATTAGTAGCGGTAGAGTGAAAGGATGCCTTTCTAGAAGATGTTTCCATGATTACCTCCCCATATATAGATGGACTTCTAATGCATTCTACACCTTGATATAGAATCAATAACAGTATTAGTATATCAGATGGCTTTTATAGAGCTTCATGAGCTAAGGGTGTAGGTATGGAACATGTAGTTAAAGGTCATAGTAAGACCCAATTTTAAAGATTATATTCTTATTACCATCCCATTAACCTAGTGGCTATGCATATTTATTACAAGATACCAAAGTGGTGATGAATGAATCGATATTTTGAAATGGGAGGCATTTCAGATCGATGGAATGGTGCCTCTAGGCTTTCATCAATGAAGACCTAATTTGATGAGTGCCCTAATCTTGAGTGGGAAGAGGCATTATATACATTGATGATTTGGTGACACTAACTCAATGGGGGAATAGTTAACCATCTACTCTATCCACAAGAGTCCTAAGAAAATATTCTCCAAAAAGAATTTGTACTTGAGGAATCTAATCTTCAATCATTGGTTTTTACCCATCCATTCATAAATGTGTGAGGGAGGCACAACTCAGTGAAACTGATTTTGGGTCTTTAAATGCATAGTTTCCATAAAGAATATCCCTAATAGACATTCGAATGGTGGGAATAATGTTGTTCTTTTCAATGGATTTATAGCTGTAGCTGTGATTCCTAGATTGGAGAGATGCATCATTGTATGTGTGTGGGTGTCCTGGAAGACACCACAGATGATAGAACAGGTTGAGGTAGGTCTTAAGTATTTACAAAAAATGCTGAACGTTTTTATGAATTAACATCATGGGTATCTCTCTATCTTTTAAGGAGGGTATAAGGAAGGAAGTGGGAAGCAATATCAATGGAATACCTTATGGTTTTACCACATACATCTAGGAGAAATGATACCACATGGGTGATTGTTGACAAAATCACCAAGTTTACCCACTTTTCAGCTATCCAAGAGTATAGTTTATTAGTGGGTTTGTGATGCATCTACATGTAGGAGATTTGACTGGGGAAAGATGGACGTTGACATTGGGGTGAATTTTGCAGATTTTAGAGTAGAGATCAAGGATCGACAAGAGAAGAACCTCCGTGGGAGATTGATTCCTCTAGTGCGCGTTCGGTGGCAGCACAGTAATCTATAAGAGGGAATGTGGGAGTGGGATTCTTAGTTTTGTTCTTGTACCCTCATCTTTTTTAGAGTCACTCGGTTTTTAATTCATAGACAAAAAGCCTTATGGTTGGGTTGATGTTATAGCTCTAATTTTCTAGGATTTATTTCTAGAAAATTCTTGGGAAAATTATGAGACAAATTGTTTAGACAACATGTTATTCTAATGTTCGAAGTGCCCATAATGATCTAACTAAAATGTTAATATTTATATAGTTCATTGGAATAGTTATTTTTTGAATAAAATAGTAAAAATATTAAAAAGGTGCCCAAAGAAGAATTTTGGGGGCACCATTGTATTCTGAGTAATGGGTTAACCCTATTAATGGATTAATTTTATTTAGTGAATGTATCTAATGTGAAAACCCAAAAATGGAATAAGCATAAAAAATATAACTAAATAGGATTATTTTATTTTCATATATCCTTATAACTCATGACAGATAAGCTAGATTGAAAATATAAGACCGTCTTTGAACTCGTGGGAACATTATTTCCTTAGGAAAAGCTTAACATCATTCGACACAAGATGACTTTGATTGTTTGTTTTTTTTGATGTAAACATAAATAAAATAATTTAAATAATAATTATTTTTTTTTCAAACCTTTAAAACTCAAAATTGGTAAATTGAATTAAAAATTAGAAACAACCATTGATCTTGTAATGATATCTCTCCTTAATAATTACTTAAACTCGACCCATGGGAGTTGAGGGTAACATTTAATTTTAGGACTTTTTAGAGAACAATTAAATAAATTAAATAATTTTTTATGTACTTTTACAATTTCTTAGTATGGCCATGCTGAAATGCGGTGATGGAGAAATCTATTCTCCTTTCAAAAATGAAGCAGTGTGGTAGTACTCTTTCAAAGAGAAATAGTAACCCTAAAACACATTAACGAGTTAATGGGTTTCCTCCATATTCAGGGATATGGGACAACATTTTAATTTATAAAATTGAATAATTCCTATGAAACTAAAGAGTTTTTTATGTATAGAAGGAGGATGCTCTATCATCAGCGATGAGGGATTAAAGGTCAAATTTTGATCAAGCTGCGATGAACCAGTGAACTCTGACAGAACAAGGATCGATATGGCAAGGCGACTTCAATCTACTTATACATGTTATCAAACATGATGTGGGGTTTTTCTCTTTTTTGAATTATATTTCATTGTTCTTTATTACAAAAAAATTAATGTGGATCAAAAAAGTAATAGGTTAATCTGTGTGTAATTTGATTTTGTGGGATAGGTTTGATTCTTCGATAAATCATTGGGGGAATGGATACAGGTTGACATGTGTGTTGATAGAAAAATTTTATTTAGCCACCCATAAATTTTTATGTGGACTGATCACTGCTGATATGAATAAAGACTAATCTATCCACCATGGCTGTCCATTTATGCCTCCCCCTTGCTATGTTATTCTAATCTCAGATGCCTCAAAAACATAAGGATTTCCACATGGTGGAAAATTGTAGCAGCGATAGATAGATATCGCGGAAGGAGTCCACATCGACATGGGACCTCCTGCTCGAAGGCCGATAATGCCATGTGAAAAGAGTTGTTGGACGGCGGTTCACCATAGAGAAGGAAGTTGAGTTAGTATGATAGCCCAACATCAATGGGGCACTATGTCATGTGGATAAATCCACGACTGTGCGGGGACGACATGTGGGGGGGCATGCCACGGTGGTGAGAAGGGGGGCCAGAATAAAAGCCGCAGTCAGTGGAGTGGGCCGCCGACAATAGATGGTGTGGTTCTCACACATGAACGTGGAAACCACACATCATCACACGACTGGAGGGTTGTAATCCAAAAGAACCAATGTGATGGAAGACCCCACCATGACCCGTAGGGGTGTTTGGGAGACTGGGTTCGCCACTACGTCTCGGTTGGAGAAGATCGGACCACACACAATTGGTTGGGAAAGAGGATGTGGGCCACCCTAGGCATTCTAGAGGTCTATAAATACTACTCATTTGGGCCCAGTGGGTTGTGTCAGATCTGGGTCGGGTTGGGTCCGGTTGGCCCCAATGTGTTGAACAAAAACTGAAACCCATCCGTCCATCTTAAGTAAAATAATCAGTACTCTCAAACCGTATGTCCAATTGATGAACAGTTTGTGGAATTGGGAAACACAAGACTTAGTATTCCATTTTATATACACCAAGTGAGTTTATAAAAAGGGTGATTTGTGACCAATGAATTGATTTTTAGAATCTCTCATAAAAAAAGAATACCATTGCAGACCACCTTGTCCTTGAAGATGAGTAGTCATGTAGTCCTCAATGGAACTATATAAGAATATTCATGAAAAAAACAGTGTCCTAATAGTGTAGTATCCATGTAGACCTCATTGGGCCGTCATACGAGTAGTTGTGCGGACCATAGTGACCTGATATACGAGTAGCGGGGCAGACCTCAGTGGCCCGATAGAGGAGTAATTGCGCAGAACTCATTGGTCTGACATACATGTAGTCATATGGACCTCAATGGAACATAAGACGAGCAGTAGCCGAGTGTACATGAGTGGCCCGGAAGATGAGTGGTAGCTGAGTAGACCATAGTGGCCCAAAAGTTGAGAAAACCTCATTGAATTATTGAGGATGAGTCCCTCTACAGTACAAGATTTTCAGTGTTACGAATGAGGTAGTGTACATCATGTAGTTATCTATGTCTTGTCTTTGGTCAAGTCCCAATGAAGCTAGATCTCTTTGCATAGGACTCCGATGACTTGATGGCTTAATGATAAATTCCTCATGGGATGATCGTTCCTTTATTAGAATCCAATGATAAAGGATTGGATGTGATATCATGACTTCATGTCTCATTGAGACTGGATGTCTCATTGAATCTTTGTGATGTATCGAAACCATATGTTCTCTCAAATAATTTTGGTTGGAATTCTCTACCTGGATAGTATTAGATATATTGAGGAGTGGGATCTCCTAGAATCATGTGTGCTATGCATGGAACCATATGGCCGGCAGCAGATGGGATATTGTATCTTTGAATCCTTTATGAGTATACCAAGATGTTCTTATTATATGTGTTGATTACACTTAAAAATTTTTATATGAATATCCCTTCTCATTTGGGTTTTCCATTGTATCTTTTCTTTCTAGTTTTTGTGTCCCATACAAAGTATTGTTTTACTCAACCCTGCAAGGGAATTTCCCATATGTGTGGTGTCTTCTGCAGTTGACTGATGCTTTGGTGGCGTCTTAGATGGAGAAAGACCGAGACCAGGTCCAGGTGGTGCCTTGTGAGGTTAGACAAGCCGAGGTGTTTCCAGCTGCTTCCTACGACAACTTCATAGTTTCCTTTATTTTAATTGTCTTGTATTCTATCCCATTTGTACTTTACTACTATATTTTCTGACATACTATATTGTTTGGCTATAGTGTTATGCATGGAGTTTCATTACTAGTGTTTTCACTATCCAGTCCTATGGATTTCAGTTGGGTGTGTGTGTATAGGTTTTTAAGAGAATGTCTACCATCTGTGAGATATTTCAACTCTCTCATCACTATCACCTAGCCTATTAGAGTCCATCATTGGGTCGTCCTAGAATTGACTATAGGGGGTGGGTAGTGAAATTCATAAAATTATTTTATTTTCAATTAAAACAATCCAACAAATATTTATTTCATGGTTCATTGTATAAAAAACTAAATTTCTACAATTAAATCACATAACTATAGGATAATTTAAACAAACCATAACCCCTATATTTAAATAAAATATGATTCCCAATATGAAAGTATCTAAATCACTAAAATATTCCACCAATATAATCATGAATTTATGTACAATTCATATAAATAATAAAGGTCATTAAAAAAATATTTATTTATAATTATAACTATTGTCTTATTAATTTAATAGAATATATTTGATCTCTATTAGATTATAAATTTGAATACATAATTATAGATGTGATACCAACATAGTGTATTAGAATCACAAGAATAGGTAAAAATTAAAATAATAACTAGTATAAGAGATCATATATTTGAAATTCACAAGTATTATGGTGAGCTAGATCGAAAAAATCATTGATTTAGGGTAGAATTATGGATTAGAAAAGAAAATAAATAAGATTATCTAATGAAATGATAAATCTCAATACCCTTAACAAATAATTTTCTTGGAATAGAGGAACAACACCTGGTCAATTGGTGAAATGACATCTATAGAAGGGTGGGGCCCCAATGTTTACTGAGGAGGGGGGATGCTTATGCTAGTGGGATAGAATATAACATGTTCTTCATATGAGTAGGGGGTGGGGAGGCCAAACAATGATTTTTATTTAATGTTATCTATCCATGGTTTCTATAAAACCATTAATATATTTTAACATATACCACAAGTTATTTAAACCTATGGTTATATGTTTGGTTTAAATGTCTATAGCCACAATTTTCTAAACCCTAGGTATATATCTATGAAGATAGATCTAGTTTATAGTAGTGATATCCCTGTGTACTATCTCGACAAAGTTTGAAAAATTCATCATAAATAAATGAGATTTAATATACGAGCACATGCCGTATAGGTACGTTATAGGCTTATTCTAGTCAATATTTTATACTACTACTACTACTACTGAAAAAAACAAGATCTCTAATAATATTCGCATATTCAAACACCAAACTCACTCCCTAAAAAATAGATGAAATCCATAAAAATTTCCATCATCAATGAATCTAGAAAAAACTACTTAGATAATAGAGTCTTGAAACCCATTCAATCCAAATATATGTTTTTATCAAAATATACCCTGGAATCCCACCATCTATTGATTAAAACATAATGTATATATGACACAAAAAGTAAAATGATACTATCAGGTGTATCTTGGAATTAAAAATATCTAATCAATATTTCACATCTACTGTTATACCTCTTGGGGTTCATTAAAACTCTGAAAAGAAGGTGGTTTCTCATATATGAAATGTAGTGATTGACCCCTTTCTCATAAAACTCATGGTTTTACATTAAAAACATCATTCGGGACTTGATATACTTTTTGGTCGATGAAGAAACCCACCAATATGATATCCTTTATAATATTCTTGTCTTATTGAAAACTACCTTAACAAGCACCATTGCACCCTCTGGAAGAACCTATGGATGACATCTTAGAAGCATACTAATACAAATCCAAATATATAAAATAGTGAAAATATATAATAAAAATTAGTTGAAACCATAAAATGATAATAAAAAACTGATATTAAAATCAACACATGAAAACAAGATAAACACATCGCAACATCCCATGGTAACTCAATTATCATTATAGATAGAACTAGCCATGCAATTTACATAATGCTACTCTCATGATTCAAAAATCTTCTCTCCATCTTAGTAGTTGTACAAGAAAAACTACTCTTAATATCAAACCAACCCCTATTATACCAGACTATTGTGAATCCAACTATAATATCCTCTCAATCTAGTACCCGACCAAAACCACCACATACACTAATTGTATTATTGATAACCTTTGGAAATAAACTAGCACTGGGACATAAAAAAGGTATAGGTAAGGATTTCACCCAAAATAATGCTGAAAACATCACATATATATATACATGAAAAAAGTAAATA
This sequence comes from Viscum album, assembly GCA_963277665.1. NCBI lineage: Eukaryota > Viridiplantae > Streptophyta > Magnoliopsida > Santalales > Viscaceae > Viscum > Viscum album. The sequence continues at coordinate 1,465,847,538 of OY728147.1, read as the reverse complement.
GCTGGATAACAAACATGAATATATTGAATATTAAAAAGAAATAAAATAAGTGATACATCTCAAATGTATATAAACAATATCCAATAGAAAAGTAAAACACAGAAAGGAAAACATAAACAGAAGCATATACTTTATGAAATAACATGGGAAACACCCACCATCTCACCACCAGCCACCGAGACCTAGGTGACATATACATGGATTCCTTACTAAATTTCCTTGTCTTTCCCTACATCAAAATAACTAAAACATCTTATGCACTTCTAAAGGGGTGAAAAAGTTGTAAGCTAAAAGGATTAGTAGGATGCCATCAGGGTGATCCATAACCAATATCTATTAAAAAATAATAACATTATAAAAATTAAGGAAAAAGGAATTATATTGTTTCTAAATGTTTATATCAAAATTATATTAAAATAATTAATTTCCGTTTTCCGTATCTCTAAAATAATCAAGGTAAAATATTTTAAGGCATTTCATATACATCAAAATATTCAAATACAATAAAATCATGTATCACATATCTTATCAAATCTAAGGCAGTCAAAGCTAAAACAGTACAATCCAAAAGCACATGTAACATAAAAACAAATATCATTTTATTCTAGGATTGTTTGAAAACTAATAATTAATAATAAAAAATTGTGTGCATCAGGTATCTAGATATATATAACGAATCCAGAGATTAGATAAAAACCCAAAATATATCCTACCAACAGTTCTACCACTTCCTCATAAAAAGGACCTATGAGCATAGGAACACCCTATTAGCGGACCGCTTAAAACCCCGAGAAGGTTGATTAATACACATTCTGTCGGAGTACACAATGATTCTCATGTTTTATATTTCCAAAAAAATTATCAAAAACATTTCTTGTAAAATTATTTCTCATATAAATTTCAAAATTATTTGAAAATATGATTTATTTACCAAAAAATGGGTAAAACTATATATTCACTAAAAACTATTCCATATAAAAAAATAAATAAATCATTTTATTTCATTTACAAAATAACATATCCAAATGATAGAAATATTTTTGATCCAAAATAGTTTTGATACGACACTTCTACCTTAAAAAATGGGTCTAACACACCCACAATAAGCTCCACCAACAAAAAATAATTTAAATTCCATGATGGATTCCCAATTAGTAATCCCCATGTATCGAAATAATTTACACAAAAAATATAGTTGTCAAAGATTACATATCATAAGATATGTCATAAAACTCTCATAGTGCACCCCAACCAACACAACAATCAATCTATGGAGGAAGATCACAAAGTATATGTTGCAAGAATAAAGAATATTATCATAATTGGTCAATGGATCTAATAATGAGGAGCACTGATGTTTTACCAATTAATGATAATAAAAAATTAAAATGATTACTCAAATGGAAAATCTCATTCTAATAAAAATGGATGTCAATAAATGAAGGAAGAGATATTGAAGGAGTTATGGTCTCCAAAATCTATATAGAGAGATCCTAGTTTAAAAGAGAAATGGATCCACCTAAAAGAAATAAAAAATCATCCTAGTAGAACCTACAAATAAAACTATAAAAATTAAATGGTGTGTATCCATTTTTTATATTACATAATACATGAAACCCCAATATTTAAAAAATCATGATGGCTTTGAATAGTAATTTATATTTATCCATTACACAATTAATATTTTTTCACGGTTTTCGAACTGTCAGCACTATTTATCAGTTGGTGACATCTTCTCAACACCCAATATATGATGTGAACATTATTGACAACATGTAAAGAATTCACGATGTGTAATTATTACATGGTATAAAATACCTTCGAAATGCTCAAAATATTACTCAAAAGCCTAAACCAGTGATGGAATTCCATAAACTCTAATGGAAAAAAATCATTAAAAATTTATTTCCCGAACTCCATTAATTCAATCAAACATACATCCCCAATATTTAACTAATTATGCCATTAAATGAACTTTATGCTGCAGAGTCTTTAAATTCAAAAAAATAAATCAGGAATGGAAAAAAAATAAAAGAGAAATAGTTAAAAGTTAGTAATGGGATAATAAATTATTCCTTCATTAAATTAATTGGGTTATATTGATATTTCATCGGAGAGTTATGCATGAACATAATGAGTTTATACCCATAAGAATGGCTATAATGAGATTGGTAAAAATATTTTCCAATACATTTAAATTTTAATATATCCATATTTTTATGTTAATCCATAATTATATGATTCATTTCATTTTTAGGATAAAAAAAATTTCCATGTTACACATGTGTACGAATTTTTCATCAATGATATTTTCTCATTGGTCATGATTTTTAGAATATATTTTAAAATTATATGATTTAGGTCATATATGATTCCATGCCTCATTACAGGACTCACCACCTTTGATATATGATTTATTGTATATGATATTTTAATATATTTTAATTATAACCCATTTCACGAATTGCGCTCACTTAAGATCATTTATTAATATCGTTTATATTTTTCCATAATGAGAATATCATAGAACCCCTTTATTATGATTAAATTTCCATAGGTTATGAAGAAATTTAATATGTATTATTTGTCTATAAGGGTACAATATGTGGATAACCGTTTTTATATTTTAAATAATAGTTTTATGTTTAATAGGTGATCATAATGTGTATAAAATTCCATTTAGTTTAAAAATATATGAGTTTTTGTTAGTTATTATTTTTCTAAATTTATATTATACTATAATCCTAATTTGTCATGAGAATGTATTAAAATAAAATATTTATTATAATTAAGGTCATTATGACATATTCTTGTATTTGGGATATCATAATAGGTAATATAGTGGGTTATGAAAATATTTTTCTTTTTAATGTTATCGATTGAGGATGGTATTTTCATCAAGGGGTGATAAGTTAATATTGATCACAATTTATAGGAAGAAGTTAAAAAAATATGTTATTTTAGGTAATACTGAATATATTATTGATTATGATATGAGAAATTTAGTGAAACCCTTAGAGATAAGTCAAGGATATACCACAATTTTTAGGAAAATACCCAATGCTTTCCTAAAAAAGAGATTTTGGTGGTCATCCCACAAATTATATCATTATATGGAAACTAGAACATGTAAGTGGTTGTGAAAAAAAATCCACCAATGGGTAATAACATTCATAAAGGATCGTTGACTATCAACTAAATCATTGGTCTAGTGCACGATGTGTGGGCATAAGACATTATACCTAGATACATACTCTTAGGGAATATTATTCAGTAATTCATGGTATTTTTTAGAATTTATAAAGAATTTATTTATTAAGTAATTAATTCACGTAATATTAGAGAACCACACCTATTGAAGAATTGATTTAATAGGGGGAGATTATTTCAAATCTAAATGCTGGTGAAATAATTTAAATTTGTATTACATTTTGAGGCTGAAATTATCATATAATTATCAGACACTAATTTTTTATATTGCAGAAATTTCCCTATTAATGTTGGGTCCATTTGGTTTTAGCACTAGTGGATGCTAGACATAACTACGATAATTATGTATTCGCTCAAAAACGTAGAGATTTTCTAACTGATTAACCTAACAGGATAAGGTATAGAGATAGAAAACTATTAGTTCTTTTAAATAACCTACCACAAATTATTATTACCAAGATGATCTTAGTTGAGTTTTCAACCACACCATAAAAATAGAAATATTTAAGAACATGTATTTTCATGTGATTAATATGATAAAAGAAATAAGATTAATTTTTTTCATTTGATAAATAAGGAATGATTCACCATAGATAATTTCTCAGATAAACATAATAATTTATTTGTGTGAAAAAAGAGTTAATTAATAAACTAATCATCAATAGAAGTTGAATAGATCTATGGAAATGATGAAATAATATATTTTTCTTCTAAATTCAACACTAATATTTAAATGTACTTAATTTTTGGAATGTGATCATTATACAAATAAATTCCATAATGAATGAGCTATCATGGATAATTGGAACTAGAAATCTCAAGGACTAGGAAAATCATGTGTAATAAAAACTATAAACATTAGTTATGAAAATGATATAAAATGAAGAACTCAAATCACCCAATCTAGAATGTTGATTGTTTTATTCTCATCTTGTTCAATCCACACATCCTTATATATATTATTTACTAAAAACATAAAATCACAACCATAATTATTATATGTTGGGTTTTTAATAAACATTTATAGTTGTATGTTTATTATTTCCCATGTATATAAATTTTCTTTAATATATGAATATATGAATTAAATTCATATAAAATATTATTATCATTACCATAGTAAATTATAATATTATGTTAGGAAATGAACAACTCTCTTGACATATTGGCCAAAATATTTTACCAAATGGTAAAACCACATTATATATTAAAACAAGGTAAACCTATAAATTCAACCCCAACTATAAACCATATTTGTAAATTACTCTATATATAAAGGGGTTTCTATCATAAATTGTGACTGAAAAAAATCAGTATTAGTTACATTTATATTACATAGGAAAAGGGGATATAAATTGTAAACCACACATTTTGACAATAATGCCTCATTATAACTAAAATCATGAGTTTTTTCTATCTTATGGATTCCCACACCTATTCCATTAATTATAAATAATTAAAATTGAGTAGAATAATATAATATAATTTTAGGATAGTGTAATGAATCTAAATTTACATATTCATTTTCCCTTAATCATTTTCATTATAATAGATTATTACACACAAAAATAAAGTAAATTGATTGAATTTATATTATAAAATAAAATTTTACTAATAATAAAACATATAACATAATAAAAGATAGATGATCCATTAATAATTAAAAAAATTATTAAAAAAATTTGATGAAAAAATATCATTTTCAACAAATGAGGTTTATATTTATATATTTTATTTTTTAAAAGAATAAATTTTACAATTTTAAATTTAAATTTTTTATATAGAAACTAATTTTTGAATTCATAGTGGAGACTTTTTTCGAATATATTAATTTATTAAGTGAATTATGAAAAATATTGATTTTTCTTTACATTTATCTTTAATAACATTATCATTATACAATAATGACTTAGTTTATGTAATATTTTTTTCTATAAAATTAAAATAATTTATAATTTTATTAAATCCCTTAAAAATTTTATGTTGAATTTATAAAATACATGATTACTTTTTTAGAAACTCATTTAATGTTTTAAAATAACTATATTTATGTTTTTTAACAGATATTTTGATTTGATCACATTTAGAAAATTAAATATAACCAAACAAATTAAATATTTGAGTTAAAATTAACTATATTATTTAGTAATTATAATTTCATTTTTATGAATAAAAATGAGATCAATAAGATAAATGTTAATAACCATGATAATCTCGACACATTAATTTACATTAAAAAATATTTTATTAACATTGTGTAATTTTACCTAATAAATTATATTGGAATATCTAATTTAATGATTAAAAATTATATTTTAAAATGTATGTGAATATATAAAAAATAATTTAAAATTAAATTCTAAATAATTTTTGGATAAATTAATGAACAAGATTTCATTTTTCTATAAAACAAATATTTTATAGAAATTTAAAATAATAATTGAATATTTAATTTTTTAATATTCAGATATGATTTTGGATTATATATGGAAAAAATATATGTTAAAAAAATTAAAAAAATTCTGATGTGGTATTGAATGTGTTTTTGAAAAAATAAGTTACTACGGTAAAAATAAGTTACCACAATAAAATAAAGGTAAGTATAAATGAATCTAATAATAAATGAATTGGTACATGGTTTATACACGTATGGTAAAAATTTTCTTATTCCTGGTGAAACTAGGATCATCCCAAAATCTATTATTTCAATTTTTTGGATCTATTGACAATTGGATAGTTTCATTCTATTCTTGAAAAATAATGGGCATTCACAAAAGTTTACTTGTCTTCACTTATAAATGGTGATCACATAAATCCTTTAATTTATCTATATTACCTAATATATTTATTTTAAAACGTCAAAATTTGACTTTCCATAATTAAATTACACATCCTAAACACTCTGTTACCAAATATTTTTTAAGACCATCATTTTTAAAGATACATTTTAGAGACTATGTAAGGTCCCCATATGAGTACTAATAAATACTTAACCTTTTAGTAATAATATTTATCTTAAAAACATATCCATGAAAATGTAATATAATGATATTATAATAATTATTATACTTAAGAGTTATTTTATTAATGAAATGACTATTCTTTTTTCCTTCCCATAAATTAAAATATTTTACAATTTTAATATAATGAAAAAATTTTTTTATGGTTATATAAATTGTATGTTTTTTTAACTTGTTAAATATATATCATCATCAATTGCTAAAATTTATGAACTTATTCAACACTAATTCAATTTTAATGAAATATAACTAAACAACTTATGGTAAGAGATAATTTGGTTCTGATAAATTTACTTTTTTTATTTATACCTAATTTGATCTATGTACGGATAAATTGGTGTAAAATTATGGGTACTAAAAAGTGACATTAAAAATATGCGCAAAAAATGATCTTAATAACACTTGAGAAAAAAATATTATTTAAATAACTTCTATATTCATAATAAATAGTAATATATATAATTTTAAGCACTAATATATATGAATATGGTTATGAAATATATTATAAATATATTTATTTAGTCTATAAGAGGATATAGTGCATTCCATTATATTGGAAAACAAGATGGGTGTTCATTGTCTCAAATTTCAATTCCTTGAGAAATGTATATGTTATACACTGTGTTTTCTTATATATTGCACAAATACTTCCAAATTGTAATTTTATTCAACTAGTATCTTATATTCAATAATATTAGTTATTCTTTTCCATTTTAATTATGTCATGTAGTTTTTTAATCAATTGTTACAATTTTTTTAGCATTTTCCATACCAAATTTCATTCTATTGAGTCACGAGATATCTCATTTACCTCTTATGTTATTATTTTTTAATACAAATGAATAATTGGAAATTTATTTCTTCCAACCATTTATTGGGTTTTAAAATTCATCATTTTATCCTCATTTTCACATTATTGTTAGCTCAATTATTATATTACTTAAATGCATTTTTTCGGTCTCAATTCATATTTCACGATTCATGTTTCTTCTTATGAACCATTTTTATTTTTTTTTGGTGTATATGAATCATATATTTTATATTATATCATAGATTACATTTTATTCTTTTTATTTTACATTCAATATATTTATCTCTTCATAAAGGTTTCTATATAAATATAAATAATTCAATATGGTTTCCTTTCCCAACTTGAATTTAAAATAATGATTTCTCAAATATGATAACCCATATTGGGAATATTTAGTCATTATTTTCAATAAAAAAATTTAATTACATTTCCCATGTTTATCCATAGGTACATTTTCCCCCTCTATATTTTTTTATATTTTATGTTCTATAATGTTTCCAAGCGATGTGGTCTTCCACTAGGTATTTTTAATACCAGAAACAAGATATTCTTTTATATTTATATTTTATCCTTGAATACAAACTTTCAACATATATCTATTTAATCATAAATTGAAAATTTTATTTCTCAATTACATTTAATTTCATTTTATTTTCTAAAATGAGTATCAGATTAACATTTTTTATACGGGGCCATTTTAGACAAAAATCCCTTTTTCATATTCATATTAATATATTTTATTTATAGTTAATTTTTTATTAAAAATTATCTATATATTTATAAGGTTTTTAAAAGAATTTATTTCTCTATGGGTTTCATAAAAAAAATTCATCAAAATTTATTTCAAAAGGTGAAAAGTATTTTTTATTTCCATTCTCATTTTTCTAAAACGCATAAAAAGGGTTTTTTATTTAATTAATTTTCATTAAAATTTATTATTAATCACCATGTATATTATTAGAATAATACTAACAAACCTATTTATCTATATAAAATATTTAATTTTCTGTTTAATCAAATAAATTCTCTATATCAACGTTTATCATTCTTAATCGTCCAATGTGAATGGACACAAAAGGTTTTCTAATTTATTTCCTTTATAGGAACCCTATATTTATTTCATTGATTATAGGATGATCACATAATTACCTATAAATATATATTTTTCATAAGTGTTAACTAAATATTATACCCTTTATCTATATTATGTAAATACCATGTGTCATTTAATTGAGAGTTGTTTACCTAACGAGTTACTTAAGGTCATTGGATACCCATTTATTTTAAAAGTATTAAAATGATTTGACTATTTTAGAAATTTTGGTATCAATCCACATAAACCATGATGTATTACTTTTTTATACAATTTAGAAATGTTAGAAAACCCGTTTTTATTCCATGTTTCTTTTAATGAATATTTTTAATTATGTAATGAATATTTAAGAATAATGATGATTGGGGTCTAATATCACCATATAATACATTAGTATATATTAACATCTCATTCGATATCATGGCTTGGAAATAATGTGATTGTTCACTTAGGTGTGGGAATAATGATATTTTCCATCATTTTTATACATGTAAGTAATTATTTTGTTGACACAGTCATTGGAATAAATAGGTTTCTTAATATATTTTCCCACACTTATGGTTGATCCATAACACCTTGTTTTCCTTAATGTTACGAAATAAATATATGGTACTTTAAATTTCTTGTCTTTTTTAAAATTTCAATTATAAAATACTACTCTTATAATTTTTTCTATGATACACTCTCATGGATAATGAATATTGAAACTTATTTATACATGTTTTTTATTCATGTCATAAATTTTTCCATTAATTGTCCCATTATTCATGTATTTTTTCTATAATGTGTATTGAATGATATTTTTATGTTTCATAATTATATAATTAAGATCATCTTATTCAAAATTATGATCTATGATTATTATTTCGTTTGATTACTCTTACGGATTATCTAATATCCCCCCTTTTATATGGTTCTATTTACACAGATTATGATGAATATACGTATTTATGATTAAATGTTTATGGAGATTTTTTGGGGATGTGGAAGAATTGGTATTAGTTATTTAGCATATCCCATAATGGTAGAAATGTATATTGGATAAAATAGAATGGGTTTTTATGTTAATTTTATTTAATGTTCTAATACTCTAAACCTAAAACATCATGTTATTGTTTCATAAAGAATTATTTGCTTTAAGTCATGTAATTAAGATATGATCACATCTATCGTCTTCCATATGCATGTTGTTTCTAAAACACATATCTTTTCTGAAAAATAGAATATTATCTCCTGATATCTCTTTATACATGTACCACGTAAACCATAATAAGCTATCCCAGAGTAAATCATCCACAGTTGGTGTTAGTACAGTAGGGTTTTTTGATCAACTAAGGAAACGAAATTATCAACTCCACCCTCATAGAACACAAATAGAAAATTTCATGGAGGGTTCCCTATATAATAGAAAAAATTATTAGTAAACATTTCCAATATGGTTCTTGATATCACCATTCAAAAAAATTTAGTACGTGGTAGGGAATCCTACTACTCGATACACACCCTAGTTCATAAAGATTTTTTAACACAATTTATCTCAAAAGAATTATCTAAAAAAACTCTAGGTTAAAAAATTATATATATATATATATATATAATATTCATACCATCTCAATTGAATTTATCTATAATAATATTATCATAACTATGGATTAATTGAATGAAATTTCATGACAGGTATTAAATTAAGACATTTATTAAGATTATATATAAATTTTATTTTTCAATACTATATTATATAAGGATAATAAATCATATCATGTACGTAAATTTCATGTGAATCATAATGGCTAATATAATTCCTTAAAACACACCCCCATTCAAAACAATTCTAAGAGGAAAATCTCAAAAACCATATATAACAATCAATGTGACTCAGGTTTAGTAGAAAAACATAAAATTAAAGAAGAATAATTAAATAAAAAACCTAATACATGTAGCTATTAGTTATATCATATATTGGGTACCCTCAATAATAATATCCACTCCATGATCTATATATATTCAATTTAATAAATTAATAAACAAAATATTATGAAAAAATAACATGGTAAAGTCTTTTATATCTGTTGGTGTCATCCATATCATAGTTTACCTCTGATGTGACCAAACGCAACAAATGCATGCTTTATATGGGCCCATTAATATACTACAGAATATTGACTAGTATCAAGGGTCTGATAATAATTTGAGTAGAATACATCTATATGATTTGGTAACCATAAATATCTATTAATTCAAATATCATCATTAGTCATCACTATATTAAATGGATGGAGCTAAAACTAACTTATTCATGAAACATTATGAGAGTTCGACTTTGGGAATATATTAAGTCTCATTCACCAATACTGTTCAAATGGTTAGTGCAAGTTGATTAATATCATATACTAACTAACTCACCAATGTGAAAATCAACATGAACCATATATTTTTTTAATAAATCTAATGTCAGTTTATACATTTTTAGAATTTCTGAGAGGGTTCGAGACCAAGTATAATATCTTTTCTATCTATTCACTATGAACCCCACATATTTATGTTTCATGTTACCCATTCATCAAAGAGAGAAAATAATTGAAAAAGGCCTTACCTAGGACCCACAAAAATAAAAATACGTGTCCAAATTTGACACTTTTTTAATGAATATCACATTATTACACTAGGATGAAATACCTGGTCACCCGCGATCCTTTCATGTTGAGCCACACCAAACCCTCCACTAGAGAGATAGTCTAAGAAAAACCTATAGCTAATGCCACCAATTATGGAAATAATTTTTCAATTTACCCTATTATTAAAAACCTATAATATAATAATATATTAAAAATAATGACTCTGTTTTTTAGTGTGAAAAATATGATACTAAAAGTATAAGAAAAAATATGAAATATTATTATTTTTAAATGGGTGTGTAATAATCATACTATTTAATTAGATTATTTGAATAATATTAACTTAATTTTCATATATATACATATAGGATATAATAAATACAAATTTATCGATTAATTCCCTGGAAATATTTACTCAATTTTCATAAAATTTAATTTCTTACTGAAAAATATGTTCTTCAAAAATGGTTCTAATGTCTTTTTACGTGTGAATAGTTTAATTAATTAGATGAAATTTTAATAATTTATCTATAAAAATAAATACAATTTATTAAAATAATAATTTGAAAAATAATGATGAATAAATGATTAGTATTTTAAATTATAATAATTAATTTTCAATGAATGGTGAAAATTAATGATTTTCATTGAAAACAATATTACAAATTTAATTATATAAAAGTAATCTTTATATTTACAATTAGTTTAAAAATATAATTATTTAATTTTAAATTTAAATATTCTATTTATGGTTCTTGAAATTAAATTTTTAATGGATTCTTTTAAAAATGTATATATTTCAAGAAATCATTTTTCAAAAAAACAATTTTCATCACATTTTATTATTTTAATTTTAAAATAAATATGTCCAATATTATGTTTTGAATCATGAAAAAATGATTCCCTATTTTTTATATAATGTTGAAATTGTTAAAAAAATATCTTATATATTTTTTACTATAAATACTATCCCTATTAATTTTTGATACTGTGAAAAACAGTAAATCATGTAATAAATGATAAATTATACTAAAAACTATTATAAAATGGACATAACACATGAATTAATTTTAATTTCATTGTCAATTTAATCCATAATCATATAATATTCGATTATATAGACTTTTTGAGTTTTTATGTGAATATAACCATTATATTATTTTATTTAACGAATTGTAAAAAATGTGAAACTCTTGTTTTTAATAACAATAATATTTATAAAATATTATTGATAACTTTATATTTTTAGTTATATATTTCATATAAAATTATAAATCACTTATTTTTATAAAGTTATTTAATTTTTAATTTTTATTTAATAAATAATTACAATAAATATGTTTACAGTTCTAAGGTAATGATTATTCCATTAATAGAAAAATAAAATAAATGATAATAAAAATATAAAATGTAATATAATATGAAATAATTAATGTTAAAAATGAATTTTGAAGATTAACATGACATTTTATTAATGCATTAAAATATTTCTTTGGTTTTTAATTCTTTCCGTGATCTTATTAAAACTAATGTTGTAATTAGTTCTACAAATATAAAATTATTTTATATTAAAATAAATAAATAATTTTTTAAATTATATTACATACCTAGAAATGTTATATTACAAAATTTCATTAGTTAATGTTTTTTTAATATCAACCATGGTCTATTTATTAATGTTTTTCCATTTATTTAAATTATCTAAACCCCAAAAATATAAAAACCCATGTTTTCATTATATGTGTAAAAGGGGTTAATGAGGGGATAAAATTATAATGAAAATGGGATATAAATATATAAAATGTTAATTATATTATAAAATATAGATCCATACTCTTAATATATTCTAAATAAATCAATTTTGTGTCATTTGGAATTGAAAATTTCTTTATATTAATTTCATATTATGAAATATTCTACGAGTGCCCCTACCTTATCTTATAAAATGGAATATATTCTTCCAATTAATTCAAACATAAATGATCAATTTTCATAGAAATTATATAATTATACCCCTTATTAATATCCATATACACATTTTATATACCTTATTTAATGAATAATACCAAACATAGTGACCATAAGTTATTAAGAAAAGGAGGTTGTCTGAAGAAGAGGTATCAATTTCAGTTGATCGTTTCTATTTTACTCATTCTACAACAACTATTAAATATTTTTTAACCATGATTATATAGTAAATACATTATATACAATTTTCTTATTTTTCTGTTAGTTTTAAAAAAATAAAACATCTTCTTCCATCAAATGGGAAAAAATCCCTTATTCTTGTGTATGGTGGACTAACGCCTAATAGAATGATATAATTCTTTTTCCATCACCACCTCTAATAAATGGTTATAATGATGTAATTAATGTTTTTATATTATATTTATGATATATTTTTCATTTAGTGAATTATATATTTAATTTAATTCCTTACCATTCTATTCACTAAAAATGATATTGTTGTTCAGGTGTGTGTGTGTGGAATTCAACCTCCATGAAGCGATGTGATTCATTTTTCATCTCCAAATCACATAGATGATATATATTAGTATATTTTCAATTTATATATTTTATATATGATATAATTATAATATTATAGTGATATCATAATACTTACTATCTTTCCATGATGATCTTTGATGAATTGAAACATTGTTAATGCATTTGTACGTCCTACCATGTTTGTGAATATAAAATTGTTCATTTTTTATAACCATCATTAATAATTGGTTTCAAAAGTATAGTTTATGCATAAAAAATATCTAACTATTGTTATAATTTATATAATGTTATAATTAACTCAATGACCTCATCTAACATACAAAATTCCTTTTGATCTTATGAATTGAAAATCATAAAAAAATTAAAACATGGACATAACTATTTATTAAATATATCATATAAATAAGATTAACTAAATAAATTTTTTAAGGAAATTTTATTATAAAATTAAAATTATATTAATAAATCAATTTTCTTATATGATTTTTTTATATTGTATTTAAAGGGCATACATGGAATGTCTGGACTTGATGTAAGAGATTTTTTTCTAAATTTTTCTTCATTGAGGCATATTATTATTCTACACATTATTTATTTTATATGATGTACATAATTCCCATTTTATATAGTATATAAAAAATACATCACAAATAATTGAATTTTTTTCACAATTGGAATTGAATTATTCAAGGGTATTTGACGTGAAGGTTACCAAGAATGAAAAGTATTCTTAACACAATTTCATTTAATTGAGTTATAACTATTTTTCATTGACATTAATATTCCCTTATATGTGATAATTTATATCAAAATTTATTTATTATATATTTTAATTATCTTCTTTATTTAAAATTAATTACACATAATATATTCATTGAATAATTCTCAATTCAATGATGTGATCTTTATGATGGTTGTTCATCACAAATTCCCTTTACTTGGAATATTTTTTTTGATGTGCTTATATCATGTTTTATGAGGTGCATATACTGTCATTTTGAAATAATATTTCAGTATTATCATTTTTGAATTAATTTTTTTCCAATTTATTTTATTAATTCACATAATATTTAAGGGTTACCAATGCTCATAAAGATTGATATTATAATATCTTTTCATTAAAATATTCTTTATATTCAAGGATCCTTAGGGGAATCATATAATCCTTTTTTCAAGAAACCAATTCTATATTATTCTCATAAGGTTATGAATATTGGGTACAGTTTTATTTCTTATTTCCTAAATTATTAACTAATGAAACACAAGTAAAGCCTTCTGTAGGGGATACTAATATTGAATCTTATTTAAAATAGGGACTCTTTAACTTCCATATCCATGAAATCAAAGTGTTCATAAAATATCATCTATATAAATAAATTATTTCATAAATATATTTTACATCAAAATATTAATTTATTTTAGTGTTTTTAAAAAGGAAAAATATTTAAATTTATCAAAATGGGTCACATTCAGTTCAATTATAATTTTCATAAACAGAATATATAATTTTGACATCTGAAAAATGAAAATATTTTCCCATTCTATTGATCATTATTTTACTTGAATATTTTTTTATATTTTTTAAGCATATTTTTAAATAAGTATTTTTTCACAATATCGTTTAAATATTTAGTTTTTATCTGTTTTTTAGAATGTGGAAGTGTATTATCCTTAAGAAAGTTTTTTAATTCTATTCTAATAGTCTTTACATTTATCAATGCCAAAAAATTTATTTTCACTTATGCTCCACATGGAATATTTTTTAAGGATACCACTATAATAATTTCTTTATATAGATAATTATTTTTTAAAATACATTTTAATGAACTATTTTCATTTCCATTGGTTTATCTTGTTCTGAATAGAATTATATGTTTTATTAGACACAAAAAGATTAAAATTATCCACCACTATAAACTCTATTTTATGTTTGGATTTCTGTTTTGATTTTATTTTTTCATTAAATAAAACCCTTAACAATATCAATCTTGTTGGCTTATTTTTTGAAAATTGGGTTTTAAAATAAAATGGTGTTCTAATATCAAAATGTGTTTGTAATCTTAGTAAGAAAGTGTTTTTCTAGAAGTTTCATCAAAAAATTATCTATTGATAATGTTTTTGTAGGGTTGATCCCCACTATATCTTATGATAGATCCCGATAGAGATTATATAGTGGGTTAAAGAAAATTAATTCATGTGGGTGATCCTGATATATCTTCTATGATTATAGAAATGAGATAGTGCTCAAATTCATTGGGTAATGAATATGTTCTCCATATTATTAAATGATAAGTTATTTGTATGGTTATTTCAATTGGGAGGGTTCAGTAAGGGTTCTATTATGACGTGTCAAAAGGTACCAAAATTTTTATTTTTCTATCTCTATTTGTTATAAATGTTTCCTTTGATCAAGGATGACATCACGTTTCTTTGGATTATTGATTCATATATAATCTTCATAGGGTAATTTTCTATTCCATGTTTCATGATTAAGAATCCATGTATTTATTAGTATGAATTCCATTCTGTAATGATTGTTACCTTTGATTATGTCAACATATCATGATTACCACCTTAATCTTACACAATAACATCAAATTTTAATTGTTCTTTTTACCCTTCATAAGAATTTGAGCATATTCTACTTACTATTAATCATTCTTCTAGTCATTAATAATGATGAAAAATTATTTTTTCCTATTAAATTTTCATATGTGTAGAATTTTTTTGGAGATGTTGAATACTAAACATGGAATATGAAAACAGATTAATAGTAGGAGTTGATATTGATCATTATGAATAATTTATTATTTAACCCAAGTTTATATGTTTTTATCCTAATTAAATAAACTATATACCTAAAAGATCCCTAGGTTTGTAAGGGAAAAAATTGCTTTGGGTGGTATAAAAATTTTAAAAAATGAAATTCATTCACAATTAACTATATCAAATTCATAAATGTAAATTTAATGTTTTTAGCACCAGAACTAGAAGTGCTGGTTTGCAGTTGTTATAGTTGGTCTCAAGGAAGGGTTTAATGATTTTTTGGGAGTCATTTTATTCTGTTGAGGTTTATAAAATCATTAATCTTAACATATATTAGTATTTAAAGACTAATATTCGAATAATATTTTGAAATTATAAATGATTATAAGGTGTTATTATGTTTATTTATTGATATAATATTTCTAGATTATATTAATTTTTGGTTAATGAAATTTTGAGTTACTATTTTTTAGAGATTAAGGTTAATTTTATCTTGGAAGAATGTTTGATAAAATCATACTATTTCATAGAGTTAATCCTTGTATTGGAGAAGAGAAATAATTTTAAGGATAAATATATAATGAATTCTTTAGTTTTAATTATGGGTATTTCTGTAGACTTTTGAGGAGTAATGTATAATTTAATCTAATAAAGATTTATTCATTTTTTGAAATTATCTTAACTTTTGATAACCATTTTGGTTTTGGTTGATGTTAGAAGATAAGTAAATTGATTATTATCCTTCTGTGAAAGTATATTATATAATGAAAGTTTTTTTGACATAGAAATATGTTACTAAAATAATCAAAAATTGATAAAAAATATGATATTGCGGTAGAAATTAACTAATTTATGAAATTATACATTTGGAGTATCTATTTTTACTTATGGTTCTATTATAGATTATTAAGTAATTCCTAAACTCTAGGATACCTATCTTGAAATAAATTTTTTATTTGATTAATTTTCTTACATTGAAATTAGTGGCCTTTTAAAATATCAGATATTTTTTTTACGGTTAACTTTCCCATGACCAAGTTATCTATAACAATATATCACTTCTTCATAGTAATGTTTTTATTTTATATCCATGTTTTCACTTCCCACTAATTTTATCATATATTTATCCTAATTTCTTTATATTCTAAAAGACATTCATAATTTTGATTCTATATTTATAATTTGAAAGAATATAGAATAATTTTACAATCTGTGATTTAATCAAATGTTATTTAAAATTTCAATCATTTTTAACGAAATAATGTATCATATTGTGAGAATGGAATTTTATAAAGAGGATGGATGTAATGTCCAATGATTTATAAAAATTCAATGTCCAATGGTTTACTATATAGGCAACACCATCAATATATGAACCAAAAAATATTATTATTTAAATTTGACTATTTCAATCATGCATTTAAATTTGTAGGTAAGAATAAGATTAAATAATTTAATAAATATATATAAATTTTGTAATAACTAAAAATTTATTGATTAATTTTTCTAAAATAAAAACCTTATTTTATTATTTTAATTTTATTTTTTACTAATATGTTCTCCTAAAATATTTTTTATTTTCTTGGTAGTGAAAATTATTATTATTTTTTGAAACGTTGTGAAATTTTATTTGATAAAAATATCTATTTTGAAATTATAATATAAAAATTATCTTTGGTTTAATGTCACGACCCCCTCCCCACAAAGTGTACCCCTCCTGGGCCGGCAATGTGAAAAGGGGGATAATGACCCCCGAGTCCCGCCTCCAGTAGGCCCCGGGTTGGCGACTAGCACCGAGGGTATAATACACACACAAATGGGAGGCATTACCCTCTAAGAGAACACATGCAGAAGAGAGAGATAGAATAGAATCCAACCAACTCCAACTCATAACTAAAATGTAAAAGAAACCCAAGTACATATATGAAATGTCATGCAAAAGTACCACAACTGAAAGGGGAAACTAAAAGTACCCAAAAGAAAGTAAAACGGCAGCGACCACAAGCCCGAACAGCTCCTCCTCCAACCGCAAGCTAGTAGTAACCAGCTTGATCTCCAACCTGCACCAAGTGACCTGAAAAACAGTTTATATGTACATAGGGTGAGTATAACAGTATACTCAGTAGGATCCTCCCCAAGCCTCTCGTGCAAAAGTAAAGAAAGCATGCTAAAGCCCAGTGAACAACAAGTGAAACTAACTCGTCACCTAAACAGGTATACTATGTTCCCAACCTCACCAAGGCTACTCTCACCAAGTAACGCATACAAGAATATAGCATGTAGTAAAGAATATCAAGGGTACCCCGCTACTACTTCCCCACTGGTTTGCCGCTTTTCCCCAACGACATACGTCCTGTGCATCTCTCTCCAAAGGCTTGCCCGTATCAACATGGGTCAAGCTCCACAATCTGCACCACGTGCACCACATCGGCTTGCCCGCAGACACCTGGGCTAAGATCCACACAATCCTCACAACCAAAAGTAACCAGGTAGTTTCCGGGAGCCACCACAGCTCGCATAACGTGTATCATACGTCGGGTATTATACCTCAAGCCATTACAGCCCATACACCGAGTAAGGATCCTCAAGCCATCACAGCCTATACACGTTACACCTATAGTAGTCCATAGGATACTATATCCAGAATATATGTGTGTGAAATAACCACAATCCATTACAGCCCTCTACACACATATATGGGTAAAACTAACCACTGTGCCTACCAGCACTAAGATCTACCAAGAGAAGAGAGCGGGGCCAAAGGGGGTAGTCAGCCATTCAACCTCCCATCAGAATGTTGGGGAAAACACCCCCCCAGGGCTCAGAATCCCCGGGGTGTCAGTTTCCCTTACCGACAGGGTGGAGTAGCGTATAGAAACACAAAAAGTACAGAGTATATAAGTAACTCACATCCACACTATGGGCATTACCTAGTCTTAGATACAACTGCAGCTAACGTCTCTCAGACTCCAGGCTGCTACTTCTAAGACTAGGTATCCTATAAGCACACAACCAATTGAAGAGCTTTATTAGATTACTCCATTCTCATTTATCAGTTCCACTGTACATTAGTTAATTCTTTAAGCATTAATTAAGATTGAACAATTCCTCATTTAACTGAAATGGCGTCACTTTCAAAAACAACTGCTCCTTTTTAAGATTCACATCACCTTTAAATTCCAGCATCTCCATCCCCGTGGATTTTCACCCTTTAATAAAACATTCATTACAGAAATACTTTTCCACATTCCCAGGCATTCTAGAAAAACATCCTATGCTTCTAAACACAAAGGAGGCTCAACACGGTGAGTAGATATACTACCCGTCGAGTCTTTGCCGCCTATAGAAAGAGCATAGACCCATCCTCCGTCGAGAGGCTAAACACGGAAAGCACGTGGCATACCCCGCGTGTCTTCGCCTCCTTCGGAAAGAGGGTAAGCATGACCAGCTGCCTTGAGCAGTGGGGAAAAGTAAAGAAGATAAACAATCAAACCAACCACCAACATCAAACCATCACATTCATCTCATACCATCACCCTTGGTGTCCTCCCCGACACCCATATGCATAAACCGATGCATCTCGCCACACTAGGCATCATCCGCTGCCACAACTATAAGGCCTCCATGCCTCCACATATCACAACAACCATCCAGGCTCACATCACAGCACAAGCAGCAGGAAAACAAACATCACAAAATGGGCTCTCGGCCCTTTAACAAACAAGAGGGTAACTCAGAACCCTTTTTGAAATTCCAACATAATCTGTTCTCTAAACCATATTGAATTAGCAGATTTGTTATTCGTAGGTTCCAATCATGGATACCTAATCAGTAAGCTATCACAATTAAATAACCATGCTTACTTCCCTAATTTGATTATCCTCAAATTAGAACAACTACAACAACGACAACAACCAGATTAATTTACATGCCTCTTTATCTTTAGCCAATTAATCAACAATTAATTCCGGCTTTACGTTCATTATCAATTTCTATCATGAAGGAACGACAAAACAAAGAAACATAGATATCACTATATCTAGGAAAACATGAGGCAAACCGTCATTACGGTATAAAGCAACAGCATGCGATCTACCAATTCTTTTAATCCGGTTCAAGTATTTAATTAGGTCAATTTCATTGTGATCCAAAGGAATAAATCATGCTAACTCTACGATTGCACATATATAATTAGAGAAGCCATGAATCCCCTACCTCGAAGAGTTCTTGACGTCCTTTATCCACACAGCAGGTCACGATCCTCCCCTCGCGACAACTTATGTGGAAGAATGATCGACACGGCTTGGTTGCATCCAACAGAGCGGGACTGATCCTAGGAGTAAGGGTTGTTTGTGCAACTCCTACGGGAAGTATTGAAAGGTTCTAGTGCCTCTTAATCGAGAACAAAGGGAAAGAACCAGGAAGAATGATATCTCGTCCCTTTTTAAGATTTAACGAGGTGATGGTTTAAGATCCGGTTAATTCTCCATTAAAAACGGATCGCATTAACCCACGCGGTTTGACCACGTAAAACATTCCAAGACTTAGGAATAATTAATATAGGATTTATGGCATTTGAAACGGCCTTAAGAGCCCTTAAAATAAGGCTTTAAATGTATTTTACGTCAAAGGAAACGTCAAAAGGGGCAAAACTGTAGGAGTCTGGAAACACTGTTCACCTACCGTTACTGTACATGAAACTGATCTGTGAAACTGATCTGTCACACCGATCTGTGAAACTGATCTGTGAAACTGATCTGTCACACCGATCTGTCTCACCGATCTGTCTCACCGATCTGTGAAACTGATCTGTGAAACTGATCTGTCACACCGATCTGTGAAACTGATCTGTGACACTGATCTGTCACACCGATCTGTCTCACCGATCTGTCTCACCGATCTGTCTCACCGATCTGTCTCACCGATCTGTCTCACCGATCTGTCTCACCGATCTGTCTCACCGATCTCTCTCACCGATCTGTCTCACCGATCTGTCTCACCGATCTGTGACACTGATCCGTCTCACCGATCTGTGAGACTGATCTGTCTCACCGATCTGTGAAACTGATCTGTCTCACCGATCTGTGACACTGATCTGTCTCACCGATCTGTGAAACTGATCTGTCCCACCGATCTGTGAAACTGATCTGTCTCACCGATCTGTGAAACTGATCTGTCTCACTGATCTGTGACACTGATCTGTCTCACCGATCCGTGAAACTGATCTGTCTCACTGATCTGTTACTGTTCATAAAACTGGAAACACTGTTCACAGAACTAGAAAATTGGCAAAGTGTTGGGGATAAGTCCCCTTGACCTCCCGGAACACCTCCAACACCAACATTTCACAAAGTAATGGACCAGAGAGGTCCGGGCCATTACATTAGATACCTCTCAAAACATTCTCGTCCTCGAGAATTAAAAACCAACCCAGAAGAAAAGAGGGGTCCGAACAACCACCCCATAAGATACCTCTCAGGGGAAAACCACCATGAGTTGTTCGAAAGCTGGAACAAAACTATGACATCCGGGAACAAACAATCCATACCCAAACAATTCATTCACAACATCACATCAAATGTACATAAACAAAACATGAAAGGTCCAACCACAGAGAAAACATCATTACATGAAAGGAGTTAAACATTAAACAACTCTGGGTACTGAGCACGTATCTGTGACTCACGCTCCCAGGTACTCTCCTCCATGCCACCGTGTCACCACAAGACACGAACTAAAGGAATAGAACGCCCACGCAACACCTTCTCCTTGTGGTCTTGGATCTCCACAGGTCGCTCCTCGAAGGTTGCATCATCATCAATATCGATCTCTCCCCAATCGATAACATGAGATTCATCATGAAGATAATGACGGAGCTGCGATACATGAAAAACATCATGTATCCGACTCATCCGAGGGGGAAGTGCTACTCGATATGCCACAGCTCCAACACGAGCTAACACCTCGAAAGGCCCAACAAAACGGGGAGAAAGCTTACTTCCGCGACCAAACCTTCGCTGCCCACGACGGGGAGTCACCTTCAGAAACACATGATCCCCAACATTAAACTCTAAGGGTCTCCTTCTTTGATCCGCATAAGATTTCTGACGATCTTGTGCTGTCTTCATCCTCTCACGAATCACTTGAACCATCTCCGTCGTATTCTGCACTAGTTCTGGTCCGAGAATTGCTGACTCTCCGACCCCAGTCCAGCACAACGGAGAACGGCATGGCCGGCAATACAAGGCTTCAAACGGCGCCATGCCGATGGTAGAGTGAAAACTATTATTGTAAGCGAACTCTACCAAAGGTAAGTGCTTCACCCATGAACCTCCAAAATCAAGAACACAAGAGCGCAACATGTCTTCAAGAGTTTGGATGGTTCGCTCTGTCTGACCATCCGTTTGAGGATGAAAAGCAGTGCTAAGGCATAGTTGAGAGCCAAAAGCATGCTGGAGACCTCTCCACACCCTCGAGGTAAAACGAGGGTCTCGATCAGAAATGATCGTCTTAGGAACTCCGTGAAGCCTCACCACCTCCTCCAGATACTGCCTCGACAAAACCTCCACTGAGCTCGACTCCTTGATTGCTATGAAGTGGGCCGATTTAGTTAAACGATCCACTACCACCCATATAGCATCATGTCCTCCCGGAGCTCGAGGTAAACCTGTAACAAAGTCCATTGAGATGTCCAACCACTTCCACTGAGGAATCTCTAAGTGCTGGAGAAGACCACCAGGAACACGGTGTTCGGCCTTCACCTTCTGGCAGACTAAACATCGAGACACACATTCTGCAACTGAACGCTTCAGCCCAGGCCACCAAAACTGACTCCTCAAGGATCGATACATCTTCGTCACACCAGGATGTACAGCTAAGGGCGAGCTATGGAACTCTCGGAGAACCGTCTCGCGCATCGCCAGGGGAACAAAAAGCCTGTCATGATACAACACTCGGTGTTGTTCATCCTCTGACCAACCATCAGGGGCCTCCCCACAAACAACTCTGTCTCTCAAAACTTCCACCTCTAGATCACCCAACTGAGACTCTTCCACCTTTTGCATCAGGGATGACTGCACCGTCATCTGGAAAAGACAACCTCTTCCTCCAACTTCTCCCATATCAAGATGCAAAGATGCTACCCGTCGAGTCTTTTCCGCCTATAGAAAGAGCATAGACCCATCCTCCGTCGAGAGGCTAAACACGGAAAGCACGTGGCATACCCCGCGTGTCTTCGCCTCCTTCGGAAAGAGGGTAAGCATGACCAGCTGCCTTGAGCAGTGGGGAAAAGTAAAGAAGATAAACAATCAAACCAACCACCAACATCAAACCATCACATTCATCTCATACCATCACCCTTGGTGTCCTCCCCGACACCCATATGCATAAACCGATGCATCTCGCCACACTAGGCATCATCCGCTGCCACAACTATAAGGCCTCCATGCCTCCACATATCACAACAACCATCCAGGCTCACATCACAGCACAAGCAGCAGGAAAACAAACATCACAAAATGGGATCTCGGCCCTTTAACAAACAAGAGGGTAACTCAGAACCCTTTTTGAAATTCCAACATAATCTGTTCTCTAAACCATATTGAATTAGCAGATTTGTTATTCGTAGGTTCCAATCATGGATACCTAATCAGTAAGCTATCACAATTAAATAACCATGCTTACTTCCCTAATTTGATTATCCTCAAATTAGAACAACTACAACAACGACAACAACCAGATTAATTTACATGCCTCTTTATCTTTAGCCAATTAATCAACAATTAATTCCGGCTTTACGTTCATTATCAATTTCTATCATGAAGGAACGACAAAACAAAGAAACATAGATATCACTATATCTAGGAAAACATGAGGCAAACCGTCATTACGGTATAAAGCAACAGCATGCGATCTACCAATTCTTTTAATCCGGTTCAAGTATTTAATTAGGTCAATTTCATTGTGATCCAAAGGAATAAATCATGATAACTCTACGATTGCACATATATAATTAGAGAAGCCATGAATCCCCTACCTTGAAGAGTTCTTGACGTCCTTTATCCACACAGCAGGTCACGATCCTCCCCTCGCGACAACTTATGTGGAAGAATGATCGACACGGCTTGGTTGCATCCAACAGAGCGGGACTGATCCTAGGAGTAAGGGTTGTTTGTGCAACTCCTACGGGAAGTATTGAAAGGTTCTAGTTCCTCTTAATCGAGAACAAAGGGAAAGAACCAGGAAGAATGATATCTCGTCCCTTTTTAAGATTTAACGAGGTGATGGTTTAAGATCCGGTTAATTCTCCATTAAAAACGGATCGCATTAACCCACGCGGTTTGACCACGTAAAACATTCCAAGACTTAGGAATAATTAATATAGGATTTATGGCATTTGAAACGGCCTTAAGAGCCCTTAAAATAAGGCTTTAAATGTATTTTACGTCAAAGGAAACGTCAAAAGGGGCAAAACTGTAGGAGTCTGGAAACACTGTTCACCTACCGTTACTGTACATGAAACTGATCTGTGAAACTGATCTGTCACACCGATCTGTGAAACTGATCTGTGAAACTGATCTGTCACACCGATCTGTCTCACCGATCTGTCTCACCGATCTGTGAAACTGATCTGTGAAACTGATCTGTCACACTGATCTGTGAAACTGATCTGTGAAACGGATCTGTCACACCGATCTGTCTCACCGATCTGTCTCACCGATCTCTCTCACCGATCTGTCTCACCGATCTGTCTCACCGATCTGTCTCACCGATCTGTCTCACCGATCTCTCTCACCGATCTGTCTCACCGATCTGTCTCACCGATCTGTGAAACTGATCTGTCTCACCGATCTGTGAAACTGATCTGTCTCACCGATCTGTGAAACTGATTTGTCTCACCGATCTGTGACACTGATCTGTCGCACCGATCTGTGAAACTGATCTGTCCCACCGATCTGTGAAACTGATCTGTCTCACCGATCTGTGAAACTGATCTGTCTCACTGATCTGTGAAACTGATCTGTCTCACCGATCCGTGAAACTGATCTGTCTCACTGATCTGTTACTGTTCATAAAACTGGAAACACTGTTCACAGAACTAGAAAATTGGCAAAGTGTTGGGGATAAGTCCCCTTGACCTCCCGGAACACCTCCAACACCAACATTTCACAAAGTAATGGACCAGAGAGGTCCGGGCCATTACATTTAATTTTTTGAATTTCTCTAAAAAAAGTAATTTTTATTGAATACTGAATACTTCTGATTTTCGTTGAAAATAATAATTTTTATTAAATATTATAAAATTTATAATTCAATAAAGGATTATTTTTATAATTTAATCTGTTTAATTTGATTTAACATAATCTAGTTTTTGTTTATAAAATGAAATTTATAACTTAATTTAGTATAAATATATTTTATATTTTAATAGTTCATTATTCAAAAAAATGATTTGCATCATGTTATGTCATTTAAATTTTAAATTGAATTCTAATAACATTTTATTCTATATACTTGAAATTTTTTCAATATTGTTAATCAAAATTTAAAATATTTTAAATAATCCCATTTTATTTTTTGTCAATATAAAAAGTAATATTGTTAATTTGGGTTACCATGGTTAAGGGTAAATTATGAAATTAAAGACAAATATAAAATAATTTGCATTACCAATTAACCCTAAACCTCTCTTAATATTATTATATTATTCCATATCATTTATAATCATCCAATATTCAGTAATAATAAATTTTCCCATTTTAATGTGACTATATGATTTATAATATTTTACATAATGATATATAAATAAATGCGACTATTTATTTGATGACTATAAATTTTTTAAAATTCTTTCAAAATAGATTATTTATTTTAAATATAAATTTGAAATGGAAATGATTTACTTTCATCAATGTATTTTTTATTTTTTATGAATAAATAATTATCTTTAATATTCACACAACAACTGTAACACCCCAATATTTTATGAAGAATATTATTTTAATTTTTTTTATTTCTTGTTTTGTACGCTAAACCAAAGGGAGAATGAACTACACACAACCCTGACTTGGCTTGCATTACACACAATCGCAACTTTTCTCGATAGCTTGTGTAGTACGCAATATCAGGTTTCACTAAACAATGATATATTGTTATAATATTAATATGAACTAGCCATTATGAATAGTATTAAATAAATTTTTAATGTTATAACATTATTATTTCATCTTACAAATTTTCTAGTACATGGTATGTGAACAAATAAAATTTTTCGGGTAAAATAATATTTTTCAAAAAATACAGTTTTGCCGCCTTTTAATGGCACACCCACATTAAATCTAGTTTTTGACATGTTTATAAGTTCAATTTTACCAAATAAACTTCTTCTTTTGAATCCGGATATAAAAAGTTACATTGGATAATGTTTTGATATTTTTCTGATAACATTTATATTTTAATGAATAGTAAAAACACGCTATATTTTAATTAAAAACAACTTTTTTCATCATAAAAATATATCTGGTTAAATTATAATATTGAATGGGTCTAAAAAATAAATAGAATTTTTTTACCATTTAATATAATGTATGTCATTAGAATTGATTTTACCTTGAATTCATAGGTCAAATCAATTCAATCTTTTGCAATGTTTTAAACAAAAACCAATTTTCTTTCGACAACGGGATTAATTTTAATTTAATTTCTGCAACTGATTTGTATTGAATTTGGAAAATTGGATTCCATATTTGTAATAAGTGGGTTCAAATTATCTTAATAAGCCATTTTTTATTTTTGGGCATTATGAATAGTAACTACGGTAAATTTTATTTACCATAGTTAAAGGTAAATAGGGTAATTAAGGGTAAAAATAAGATTATAAAATTACTCTAACACTTGAAAAAATTCTATTGGATGGATAAAAGTCGACCCATATCACCTAAGGGTCAGAATAGATTCTTTTCATGGAATTTTGACCATGAAATAAAATAATTGTTATTAAAACCAAAGAAAGTGACAACATGTCACTCTCTTAAATCTTATAAGTAGATTAATTTTAATTCAGTGATAAACATCATGAAACATAGAACATGAAAAATCTCCAGAAATCTAATAAAAATATCAACATCATATTAATTTATTTATAATTTTTAGGGATTAAATAAATATCACTAATGGTGACATAATAGTGATGTTGAGATTATTTTTTTAAGAGAAATATCAAATAAATGGCTTTAAAAATATTAAAATAAATATTATATGAACTATTTAATGTGAACCACTAATTTTTTAGAAAAATATTACATGTTATGATTCTATTAAACCTTTTATTTCGAACTTATCTTCTTTATATGTTTTATTTAAATTCAAATAAATGAATAGTGTCAAAATTGACACTATTGTTAATTTATAAAAATAACATATTATAAAATTTTTAAATATCACAAAAATATTTAAAAATTATAAATTTAACTTTATATGGTCTAAAATGTTATAAATTATCCAATTATTGATAATTCACAACAAATAAGTAATTATTTATAATAATTTAATATTTATAATGTTATTACCACAAATAAAATTAATTTGATAAATAAGGATAAATCAAGTTGAGAATGTTTAATATAAATTCTTAACATGCCTAAATTTTTTTGGTTGATGATATTACACCCCTATATCATCTAATATTCGGATATGTGTCATTTTGGGAAATTTTAAGTGGGTTTGGGATTTAATACGAAATAATATTTCTTGTATTTCCAAAGGTGACCCTCTCCTCCCTTATGAAAGGGCACCTCATCCCTCTTTTCCTCATACCATTTTTAGCCTTTAAGCTCGGCCAAAATCTGCCCATTTTACTTCCCCACTTCCCTAGAAACATCCTAGAGGTCCTGGTCTTCTTCAAAGAGCAATTTTAGTGCCCTAAGAGGAGGTCTCAAAGAGGCGCTTCAAAGAAGAGGTAATATCCGTTACCGATTCTTTCAACTTTATTTCGCATTCTACTTCTTCTTCATTAGTTGTTTCATTATGAAGTAATAAAATTAGTATCACTAATAAACTGATATGTTATTATATTTATGAAACAACCCTATTTCACCATCTATCCATCCTACAGAAAACGAAATCACCGCACGTGTGTGCATATGGAATACCGTCTCCACGCCGTGGTGTAATCTTTTTTCCACCACCACCATAATTGGATGGGTATAATGGTGTAAATAATTACTATATATGATTATTTTAAAGTGATATTGAATCTAAATAGTATAAATACACTCTAATACAATTCCACAATCATGGTAATGATATCATCACTCGTTCGTACGTACGGACTACCGTCACCACGAACGCGATAAGATTTATTTTCCATGATTAACCATTCAAGAATGATTATAAAGTATATATAATGAATAATAATGAAATATATTACATAATAATGCTACTGGATTTATTTATATATATATATGTATGGCATCTATTTAATTCCATTCAATTCAATAAGGAAATGAAAACATCATTCATGCCTACGTACGGCCTACCGTCCCCATGAACGGTGTATTTCATTCCTTTTATAGATCTAAAATATATATGTATATAATGAATATAAATTATATATAAATCCTGTTTTACATTATGGAATTATGTAAATCAGGATATAAGTAATAATATTAAGAATTACAAGTTGAAACACATACGATAAATAAATTGATTTTACCCAAAACACTGCTTTTACATGGAATTTACAAAATAACGGGTAATATAAAGTCATAAGTGAAATATATATGATATCATAACAATAAATATGATTATTTAATAATTAAATGAAATTATTTAAATCATTATACATGAGGTTCAAATCCATACAAAGCATATTGGACCTAAGGTAAGGCATAACTTTTCCAATCTCGTTCCTATCTGAGATTGTTTATTCATAAGTATTTACTGGGATTATTGTTCTCATCCATGTCCATGTTTCCTAAAAATGGTTTCATGTATGTTTAATGTCCTCTTTAACCATTTTGACTTTTACTACATGGTATGTAAGGAATCTTTATTTTGTTACGTTACGAGGTACTTTTTTGACTATTCTGACAAAAGTATGAGGAGAATGTTATTTTTAACTTATACGGCGTGAACAGATTTTTACGGTTTCATAACACCTTATTTTCATGAAGATTCCTCCAAAATATTTCATGACTATTTTTAAAAAAAAATCCTTTTATTTTAAAATTGCATTTCATTTTATGAAAATAAAATAATTTTGAAGAAGAAAGGATATTTTCCTCAAAAATTCATTTCATGTGTTTTATAAAATCCATTTTTCATCTAAAATGACATTATTTCATATGTGTATGTTTCAAGTATCATGTATCTATGATTTACATGGTTTCAATTTTCTTATTATGAAATGATATCCATTTCTTTTATATGGATTATGTGATTATGTGATGATGTTTATGAATCCCATTTTATTCGTTGGGTTATTGTGAATGATGTATGTTTATTTTGTGGCACAAGTATGAATGATTTCATTATGATATGGGTGGGACCTAAATCTACCTCCAATGCATTGGGTAAAAATTTATATCTCATCAGATAGACATGGCTGGAACGGTAAGTTAATCAGGTTCAGTGTTACATGACTGAATCGAGGAGTGAACTCGATTCAGAAAGGGACTTTGGCCAATAAGTTGGTCTTGGCAGCAATGCCTTGGCTACTATGGAAATCATAACATGTGTTAAATTGTTGCCACAATTACAAGTTTTTATTCCCATTATATTTTATCATGGTTGATGTTATATTATGATATATGCTTTACATACTTCCACGATTTAAGTCTTTGCTCAAGATTTTGATGTTTAAATTTCATGTTCATGTTTTTTCTTTCAAATGTTTATAGATTGGTTTATGTTCTCTATGTTGGCCCTTACTAAAAATTTTCACTCACCCTTTTTATGTTTTATTTTCCCCAGGAAATAAAGAATGTTTTTATGTAAGGAAACAAAAAGAGGAAGAGCGTTATGGGATTTGTTGAAGATCTTTCAAAAAGATTAGAAGATTATATTCTGAGTTGTTAAAGACACTAAACTATTACGATCCTTGTTTGTCTATTTTGGTTATGTATTATGTATTCTGCAAAAGTAATGTATTTTCCATGTACGTCAAGATTCGGGTATCTATAGTTGGTATCAGAGGAAAGGTTTAGTTAACCATTGGAAACTAGGATGCGAATACTTTAGTGAAATCCCTAGAGATATTTCTATGGTATGCCTAGGGATGTACCTAAGGTTAAGTATGTGTATAGGTTATAGACCAAGAAATGTGCTAACAATCATAGAATTGAACCTAAGATGTTAGATATTGAAGGTATTCCCCCTTTATTGTGTTGTTTTCCCTAGCATGGTATTTGCCTCACAGACTATTATTTTTTGGGTTTTAGATGATGGTTGGAACCTGAAGGAACCGTGTTGATCAATGTAATGGACAATGCAATGATTGTACTCCTGACCAAACCAATGTCATGGGAGATGGAGTGCACAATATTATTTCTATACTTACACAAGCTATGAATCAGTCAGTACTTAAAAATGAGCAGATAAAGGAGCAGTATTCTGTTGAATCCTTCATGAGGCAGCGTCTACCTTCATTAAGGGGGTCTTCTGATCCCTTGGTGGCTGAACAATGGATTAGTACCACTGAAAAGATATTTTCAGTTCTACAATGTTCTGAGCATGATAAATTCATCTTAGCAGTATTTCATTTTGATGGTGATGCTGATCAATGGTGGAATCTTATCAAGAATACGAGGCAAAGAGATGAAATCGAGTCCATGGAATGTGACGAGTTCAAGAACGTGTTTTTCAGTAAGTACTTCCCTTGTATTCTTCGAAAAAAGATGGAAAATGAGTTTCTTGAGCTTAAGCAGAAGGATAATTAATCTATTGGTATATACGGAGTGAATTTTACAAGACTTTCAAGGTTGCATCCGGCTTCATCATCCAACCTGAAAGTAAAGTTGATCGATTATTCAGTGGCTTAAAACCAAGTCTTCGAAGGGAATTAGCTATAAGAGTCTTCAGTAGCTATTAAGAAATTGTGTGTTGTGCTATCAAGGTAGAACTGGAAGTTGGTGTAACATATCCATCTCATGGTTTTGACAATAAACGAAAGATGGAGTTCAAAGAGAAATCTCAGAACAATGGTAAAAAGAAGATGAACGATTCATTATTATCAAAGTGTGGAAAGAAGCACCGTGGAGATTGCCTAAAATGTACTAGAAAATGATTTAAGTGTGGAGAATAAGGTCATCGAGTAGTTTATTATCGAAGTAATGGGGAAAAGGTTGATAATGATGTGAATAGAGAAAAGACTACAGAGAACACTCCACCAACACTTCAATGCTTAAGTGCAAGGAAATGGGGCATTATGCTAATAAATTCCCTAATCCACGTGTTAATAATGATCAACGTGAGAAACCTCTTAAAGCAAAGGATAAAGGGAAGTCTCATGCGATCACTATTTATGATGTTGAGTATGAAAATGATGTTGTCTAATGATTAAGTGTTTATGTAATGGGATTTCAATATAGTATCCTAGAATCTCATTTATGGTATTGTGGAATTTTGGAATATCTATGTATTGGTTTTCAATTATTATATTGTACTAGTAACCATGAAAAAGTGATTGAAATATTTTTGGACAGCAGATGAAATGCGCATATTGAAGGGATAAGGAGTAAATAATATGATAGTAATCATGAGCTCATGACTAAAATAAGGACAAAGTGATATCATGGTTTAAGTATATAGAAATTTTGGGATTTTGGTATGTGGAAAGAGTTAACTTCTGACAGCATTCATGTTTTCACTAAGGTTAAATGGGTATTCATTTTTCAAGATAATACATGATTAAGGTATTCACATGATTGGAATGTTATCAATAAGATATATTAGGGATAAATGATGGTATTCACATGATCAATAGATGACTTTTCTAGTAATTGTTTTCTTTATTCTATAAGCTTGGATAAAAGTATTTTGGACAAGCCTAATGATTTGAAATGGATTATGTTGAAAATAGTTTAGTTTAAGGCTAGTACTGTTTTCGATATTATCGATGGAATGTCATAATGATGTAATTTTAGAAAAAGGACAACCTGCAGGACGGGCGATAACCCATCGCGTCGGACAAGGTTGTTGTAATCGAACCCACAACCAAAGTGCGACTGGCCTTTATCACATACCACTGGCCTACAAGAAGTCCCTGGTTAGTAGAAATTAGTTTTATTTTATTAAGAGGTATGATATATGATGTATAAGTTCATTTTTGGAATCATATATGATTAAGCTCACTATAGATGGACTTATGTATATTTGATAACTTTTTTCTAACCTTTTGAATGAAACAGACAGAATGACCCATCATTCAATCACATGATCTCTTAACACTTCACGAATAACAAATTCAACTTCATTTCTTTAAGATATGAAGTAGAAATTGTTCAAAGCACGAACAATAGTGAGATTGTACCAAAATCAAGAAAGTATTTCTTTTAATTCAAAATTTTCAACTTTAGGGAAATGATATTGAAAACAAAAAATGTTATCATAGTGCTCTTATATCCGATGAATCAGATGGTAACTTAAATCACCACAAATCTATGGCTTTGTGATTTTCAGCTTTTTCATAGCCATGTTCTCTACCACTCTGCATCAGAACATGATGATTATATTTTTCTTCTATATCCATATTTTCACCTATGTTTTCATATATAAAAACCCAGTGATGAGTTACTTTGGGAAATCGTTACATTTCATACTTTAGTTTTTAAAATTATGTTTTAGTACTCCTTTTTACGATGTGGGTTTCTATGAATAGTAAACGATCTATAACCCTGACGAATTTCGAGGGAGAAATTAATTTTAAGGGTGGTAGAATGTAACACCCTGAGATTTTATGAAGAATATTATTTTAATTTCGTTGATGTCTTGTGTTGTAAGCTACACCAATGGGATATTGCACTACATGCAACCATGACTTGTCTTGCATTACACACAATTGCGACTTTCCTCGATAGCGTGAGTTGTACGCAATATCAGGTTTCACTAAAAAATGATATATTGTTATAATATTATTATGAACTAGCCATTATGAATATTATTAACTAAATTTTGAATGTTATAACATTGTTATTTCATCTTATACATTTTCTAGAACATGGTATGTGAACAAAATAAATTTTTCGGGTAAAATTAGTATTTTTTTAAAAATGCAGTTTTGCCGCCTTGTAATGGCGCACCCACATTAAATATAGTTTTTGACATTTTTATATGTCCAATTTCACAAAATAAACTTCTTATTTTGAATCAGGATATAAAAATTTACATTGAATAATGTTTTGATATTTTTCTGATAACTTTCATATATTAATGAAAAGTATAAACACGCTATATTTTAATTAAAAACAATATTTTTAATCGTAATAATTTATATGGTTAAATTAAAATATTTAATGGTTTTAAAATATAAATAGAATATATTTTTACCATTTAATATAATTAATGTCATTATCATTGATTTTACCTTGAATTCGTAGGTTAAATCAATCAATCTTTTGCAATGTTTTAAACAAAAACCTATTTTCATTCGAAAACGGGATTAATTTTAATTTAATTTCTGAAAAATGTGTGTATTTAATTTTAAAAAATGGATTCCATATTTGGAATCAGTAGGTCAATATTATGTTAATAAGATACTTTTTATTTTTCGGCATTATGAATAGTAACTACGGTAAATTTTATTTACCATAGTTAAAGGTAAAACGGGTAATTAAGGGTAAAAATAAGATTATAAATTACACTAAAACTTTCCAAAATCCTATTGGATGAATAAAAGTCGACCCATATCACCTAAGATTCATACTAGATTAATTTCATGAAATTATGACCATGAAATAATATAATAATTTTTAAAACTAAAGAAAGTGACAACATGTCACTCTGTTAAATCTTATAAGTATATTAGTTTTAATTTAGTGATAAACTTCATGAAACATCGAACATGAATAGTCTCCAGGAATATAATGAAATTATCTACATAAAATGAATTTATATATAATTTTTAGGAATTAAATAATTATCATTAAAGTAGACATAATAGTGATGTTGAAATTATATTATTAAGAGAAATATAAAATAAATGGTTTTAAAAATATTAAAATAAATATTATATAAAAAATTTAAGTTGATCCAATAATTTTATAGATAAATATAAAATGTTATTAATCTATTAACAATTTTATTTCGAACATATATTTTATATATTTTTTATTTAAATTCAAATAAATGAATAGTGTCAAAATTGACACTATTGTTATTTTATAAAAATAACATATTATAAAATTGTTTAAAAATCACAAAAATATTTAAAAAATATAAATATAAATTTATATGGTCTAAAATGTTATAAATTATCTAATTATGGACAATTAACAACAAATAAGTAATTATTTATAATAATTTAAAATTTATAATGTTTTTACCACAAATAAAATTAAATTGATAAATAAGGATAAATCAAGTTGATAATGTTTAAAATAAATTTCTAACATGTCTAAATTTTTTTTTTGATGATATTACAACCCAATATCATCTAATATTCGGATATGAGTCATTTTGGAAGTTTATATGTGGGGTTGAGATTTAATATAAACTATTATTTCTAATATTTCCAAAGGTGCCCCTCTCCTCCCTTATAAAAGGGCACCTCCTCTATCTCTTCCTCACACCATTTTGAGCATTGAATCTCGTCCAAACTCTTCCAATTTCACTTCCCCACTTCCCTAGAAACAACCTAGTTGTCCTGGTCTTCTTCAAAGACCACTTTTAGTTCCTTAAGAGGAGGTCTCAAAGTGGCGCTTCAAAGAAGAGGTAATGTCCGTTACCGATTCTTTCAACTTTATTTCTTCTTCTACTTCTTCTTCTTTAGTTTTTTCATTATAAAGTAATAACATAAGTATCACTCATATACTGATATGTTATTATAAGTATGAAACAACCCTATTTCACCATCTATCCATCCTACGGAAAATGAAATCACCGCGCGTGCGTACGTACGGAATACCGTCTCCACGTCGTGGTGTAATCTATTTTCCACCACCACCATACGTGGATGGGTAAAATGGTGTAAATAATGACTATATATGATTATTTTAAAGTGATATTGATTCTTAAATAGTATAAATACACTCTAATAGATTTCCACGATCATGGGAATGATATCATCGCTCGTGCGTACGTACGGACTACCGTCTCCATGAACGCGATGAGATTCATTTTCCATGATTCACCATTCAAGAATGATTATAAAGTATATATAATGAAAAATAATGAAATATATGACATAATTATGCTACTGTATTTATGTATATATATGTATGTCATCTATTTAATTTCATTCAATTCAAGAAGGAAACGAAAACAGTATTCATGCGTACGTACGGCCTACTGTCTCCATGAACGGTGTATTTCATTCCATTTATCGATCTATCATATATATGTATATGATGAATATATATTATAAATAAATCATGTTTTACATTATGGAATTATGTAAATCAGGATATATGTTATAATATAAATAACGACATGTCGAAACACATTCTATAAATGAAATGATTTTACCCAAAACGCTGCTTTTACATGGAATTTACAAAAGAAAGGGTAATATAAAGTCATAATGAAACATATATGATATCATAACAATGAATATGATTATTTAATAAGTCAATTACATTATTAAAATCATTATACAAGAGGTTAAGATCTATTTGAAGCATATCGGACCTAAGGTAAGGGATAACTTTTCCAATCTCGTTCTTATCCGAGATTGTTTATTCGTAAGTATTTTCCGGGGTTATTGTTCTCATCCATGTCCATGTTTCCTAAAAATGATTTCATGTATGTTTGATGTCCTTTTTAACTATTTTTAAATTTTACTACATGGTATGTAAGGAATCTTTATTTTGTTATGTTATGAGGTACTTTTTTGACTTTTCCGACAAAAGTACGATGAGAATGTAATTTTTAACTTATACGACGTGGACGGATTTTTACGGTTTCATAAATCCTAATTTTCATGAAGCATCCTCCAAAATATTTCATGAATATTTTAAAAAAAATCATTTTCTATTAAAATTTCATGACATTTTTTGAAAAGAAAATGATTTTGAAGAAGAAAGGATATTTTCCTCAAGAATTCATTTCAAGTGTTTTATCAAAACCATTTTTCATCTAAGATGACATTATTTAATATGTGTATGTTTCAAGTATCATGTCTCTATGATTTATATGGTTTCACATTTCTAATTATGAAATGATATCCATTTCATATATATGGATTATGTGATTATGGGATGATGTTTATGAAACCCATTTTACTCGTTGGGTTATTATGAATGATGTATGTTTATTTTATGGCAGAAGTAAGAATGATTTCTTTATGAGATGGGTGGGACCTATATCTCCCTCCAATGCATTGGGTAAAGATTTATATCTCATGAGATAGACATTTCTGGAATGGTATGTTAATTCGGTTCAGTGTTACAGGACTGAAACGAGGAGTGAACTAGATTCAGAAAGGGACTTTGTCCACTAAGATGGTCTTGGAAGCAATGCCTTGGATACTATGGAAATCATAACATGTGCTGAATGGTTTCCACAATTACATGTATTTTTTCCATTATATTTTATCATGGTTGATGTTCCATTATGATATATTCCTTACATACTTCCATGATTTATGTCTTTGCTCAAGATTTTGATGTTTAAATTTCATGTTCAAGATTTTGCTTTCAAATGTTTATGGATTGATTTATGTTCTCTATGTTTTCCCTTACTGAGCATTTGAGCTCACCCTTTTTATGTTTTATTTTCCCCAGGAAATAAAGAAAGGTTTTAGGTAAGGAAACAAAAAGTTGAAGATCATTATGGGATTTGTTGAAGATCATTCAATAGGATTAGAAGATTATATTCCGAGTTTCCAAAGACACTAAACTATTATGATCCTTGTGTGTCTATTTTTTTTATGTATTAAGTATTCTGAAAAATAATGTATTTTCCATGTACTTCAAGCTTCGGGTCTCTACAACAACAATGTTGTAATTATTATATTAATGGATAAATCAAATAAATGTTATTAAAAATATTAAAAATATAATATTTTTATATATGTAATGTGAAACCCAAATTTTAATGATGAGAATAAAATGATAGGGAATCATTTTAATATATTTTATAATTTTAATTGTTGTCCTTATGCTATTGAAATGAACATAATGAATAGTTTTAAACAATGACATTAAAAGTATATTATAAAAAATATTATTTTATGAACTGATATGAAATTCCTTAAAAACATATATTTTCCCATGTTATTATTATATGGCTTATGAAATCTTCCATGGTTTATTTATAATATGTTTCCCATTTATATAATATATATTGACCCTCAAAGAATAAAAATCCATGTTGTCACGGTAAGCATGAAAGGGGAAAATGAGGGTTAAACAAAAAGTTAAATGTAAAAATGAAAAAAATTACATAAATTTTATTTTATTTTTGGATTTAGATTAATAATCATTATATATTATAAAAAACATATTATAGAAATTTAAAAATAGAAACTAATTTATATTAATTTAATGTTTTTTGAATTTCCATGTTTACCCCTATGCTCTTTTATAAAGGAAAACATATTCCTGACATTACATCTCATATAAAAACCCATTTATGTTGTATATTATCTACCAAATTACCTTAAAAATATAAAAATATTTATACTAAATATTTAGATAATAATATAAGATTTAGTATCCTTAAGGTTTTATGAAAAGGAAGTTGTCTGAAGATGAGGTATCAATTTTAATTAAGTGTTTCTATTTTATTTATCATCATCTAGCAGAATAAAATATCCCTTACGAGTCATTATATAATAAAACTATAATATTAAATATACCTATATATTTTTAAATTAATGTAACATCATTTACGAATCTCCTCTTCCATCAACTAGGAAACAAACCCATAGTTTATGTGTATGGTGGACTATCTCCTCACAGACTGATGTAAATCAGTTTCTATCACCAAAAATTAGAGATGGTTATAATGATGATATATTTATATTATATTCATGAAATTTTATAATTTTTAAAATATAATATATCCTATAAATTCATTCCCTTCCATTCACTAAAAAATGGTAACATCATTCATGTGTACATATATAATACCACATCCACGATGTGATGGTATTCATTTTTCAACACCACATCACCTAGATGGAATATAATTATATTTATAAATATTATATTATATTTATTATAAAATTATAATTATTTAAATATAAAATAAAATTTATATTCTTTCCATAAAAATTATTGACAAAAGGAAATGTGAATCAATCGTATACACGACCTACCTTCAAAGATATTGTAACTTAAATCATTTATCATAAAAATATTTAATCATTGGTTTGAAAATTATGATTTCTATTTAAAAATATAATTATTTAACGATTGTTAATCTAGATATGATTGAATAATTACCTTATTGACCTCATTCATCCTATGAAATTCATTTTGGATCTTATAAACTGAATTTCATCAAAATATTAGACATGGAATTAACCGATTAATTACATAACTATGTATTAATGATAAATTAAATAACTGGTTTAAAGATTAGATATTATTCCTTTAAAAATATATTAATTAATCAAAAAATCTATATGATATTATTATATAATAAGTAAAGTCCATACATGAAAATTATGGACATGAACTAATGGATTATTTCTCAATATTCATTAATTAAAGAATATATTATTTTTATTCTATTTATTAGTCTTATATTGTGTATATACTTTGAATTTTATTTCTTATATCATGAATCCTTCATAAATTATCATATTTAATGTTTTAATTTGTACTAAATCATTCAAGGGGATTTGACATGGATGATACCATGTGGTAAAATAATTCTAAACACAATTTCCTTTCATTGAGTTATAACTCATTTTAATTAAATTTTATTTTCCATGTTTTTATGTGATTTGATCTCTAAATTTATTTATTCAATATTTCCCTTTTATAAATTAACACTTTTTACACATATTCAATTATTTCTTAGTTATCAATTTAGTGATATGATATTCGTAAGGGTTTTTTGCCTCGACTTCCCTATCCTTGGGATATATTTCCATGATGTGAACCTATATTCATTAATGAGGTGTATATATTTACCGTTTTCAAAATATATAATGAATATCCTTAATTTTATTTTATTAGAAATTTCATTTGACAGTACACATTCACGGTCTTATGATTCAAGTGTCACCAAAGTGGAAACACATTTTTTAATATCTTTTTTGGGATTGTTTGTATTCTAAGATCCTTGGGAGTAAATAATTAGATCATGTTTTCCATAACTACATATATTTTTATTCTTTTATGGTTATTAATGTTTATTATATTTTTAACTTCAAGTTCCTCTCATATTTATTAAAAATATGTTTGTAAATTTATTTATAAGTGATGAAAATCTTATATCTATATTTACATTTGGATTATTTCCCTTGCATATCAATGTTTTATAATGTGTTTTAAATAATGTTATTTTATAAAATAAAATTATATCTTAAATCTATTATAGAAGTTATTATTACTTATTTAATTGTATTTAATAGTTAATTTATTGTCAATTTGTCAAAAGGGACACTTTTGAGTCCATTTATAAATTTTTTTAAAATAATATTTTTTGTCATCTAAAAAATCAATTGATTTTATAACCGTCATTACCAGTATTTATATTGAATATTACGTTCTTACATTCAATGGTTATTTTCAATGAAATATTTTTACAAGGTATTTTTTAAATATTTTGTATTTAGAAATAATTTTTAAAATTAAAATGTTAATTTCCCCAATAAATATTTTTAAAGATCCTATAATCTTATTTTCATTCATTAATAAAGATAACACATTTTTTATTTATGCTATAATATTAATATTTTTAACGATATCATATTCATTAGTTCACCTGATGGATTAGTATTCAATAAAATTTATTGTCCAGAATACTTTTTCTTTTCAAAGGGATAATTAATTAATTAAAATAATTGTCTATTTTAACATAAACGAAATTGTCATGTTTTCCCACCAACATAAATTTTAATTTTTTTCTCCAATTATATGATTTTTCTATGTTTCCTGTAAATCATTCCATCACTCTTTCACGATGAATTATTCATTAAAATGTATTTTTATAATAAATTGGTATTTTTGATAAAAAAAAGTTCTTCCATGTGGGTTTAAATTAGATTTTAAAGGTAGTTATTATTGATGTGTCCATTTTTAAGAAAGTTTTCTCCCCTTTTCAGTTCATTTGTGAGCTAGATACAACCTTTGTAAAGGAATTAAACACATTATGGGTCATAATTGATCATTATATAGCTTATATTATGTATGTTCCATAATAATTCTCCAGTGTATTGGTTGATGATTATCTTCTCCAATAAATTGTTTCCAAAGATGGTGATATTGTTATTAAAATTTTAAGTGTTGAATACGGATCCCATGATGATGTTTTTCTAAAGTACATACATGTTTCCATTTTTATTTCTATGGGTTATAAATGTTTCCATTGATCATGTTTTATATCACACTTATCATGATTATTTATTCATATAGATATTATTCTATTGTAATTATTTATAACACGTTTCATTACTCCTGATCTTGGTATTGATATGTATTTATTATCTGGTTTTACTCTCATGAACTTCTATTATGTCATCATTCCATTGTTCTCACATTACACTCACTGATGAAATTCAAATGTTCATTTCT
Organism: Viscum album; assembly: GCA_963277665.1. Classification (NCBI taxonomy): domain Eukaryota; kingdom Viridiplantae; phylum Streptophyta; class Magnoliopsida; order Santalales; family Viscaceae; genus Viscum; species Viscum album. The sequence goes on along the minus strand of OY728147.1, from coordinate 1,465,806,613 downwards.
ATGTTTATTATCACATAGAATTTGATATATCATATCTTCTGTTTCTTTTTTTCCATATTATATTAAGAGTGATGAATTTTTTTGTTACAATCTTTTATATATAGAGAATTTTATTCAGGATGTTGAAAACATAGAATGGAATATAAAAACATGGGCATAGTAGGGGATGATGTAGATCCTAATGAACAATTTTTTATGAACAAATGTTTCTAGTAGTTTTTCATAATTATATAAAATTCTAAACATAAAATTCACTTGACAATAAAAGTGATATAATCTTTTTTTGATGTATTATTTTTTAGAAGGAATTGTTTTTGTCAAATTTTTAAATAGCAAAGAAAACATGTAATGTTTCTGTTTTTACTAATGGATCCTATAATAAGGGTTTTTGGATGTTAAAAACCATTTTCTATATGAAAAATATGATTAAATAATTAATACACTTTGTTCCTTTCATGTTGAGCTACACCGAACCCTCCCCTAGTGAAAAACACTAAGGGGAGCTAGTGTTATGGGCCCCTAACATGGTATATGCTTTACCCAACTCTACTTCATGGTTGAAAATTTACCCAGGACACTATTTATGGGTGACCATTCGTTCAACTACACTATTCTAGGGTGAGATAACCTATTTAATCTCTTCTATAGGTGATTCCTCTCTCAATGACTTTATTATGTCTAAACACCTTCATAATCCCTCACTATGGTAAAGAATTATCTATAGTATACACAAGGTATATTCATCATCACTAGAAACATCATAGAAAATAAACAACATAATCCATCAATAGGTATAAAATAATTTAGTATTTCTCTATAGGGATAAAATATTTTACATTCCCTCAGTAGGGTTAATCAATGTTTCTAGTTATTACAATGGAGAAGAATATTCACTAGCCCTCACTAGATATAAGCATTTTATTGGAACTCATAAGGGTCATGCATCTTTTATATACCTCAGTATGTTTAATCATAGACACAAAAAATCAACCTGTATAAAAAACTTAGTTATCAGTTATTGGGGATATAAATATTCACTAGACCTCACAATGGCTAAGAACCTTTTCTAGCCATCAATTAGAATAATAAACTTCTATAGTCTTCTGTAAGGATAATACTCGTCACTAGTCCTCACTATGGATAAAAATATTATGAATACTTTATTAGGACTAATAATATTCATATTCCTTCACATGGGATTAGAATATTCACTAGCGCACACTTCGGATAAAAACATTTAGTAACCCCTCCCTAGTGTAAATAAATGTCTATATCCCTCACAATTGTTAATCCACTTGTTATACCTCAATAAGGATATGCATATTTTATAAAAACTAACTAGTGGTATGTTTTATTATATCCCTAACTATGTCTAAGCACATTATTTTTCCCTAATTATGGTTAATCACTCATTCAACATGGTCTCACACATAATTACCAATTCACATTGCTCTCATAACAGAGGCCCCATCTCTAAAATAATTACATCGATATTAGATATTAGTTATTATAATCAGGATGATTCCATATACTTTTCTTAGTTCTATAATATTTATAGTGTCAATATACTTCTATGAAAACAAAAAACAGATTACAAAACAAATCCATTTCCAAAGTGAACTATATCTGGTCCACATACTAGTTATAAGATAGAACTTTAAAAATATCTCTTACTCATACTTTTATGATAAAATAGGGTGAAGAGAATAATATATTAGACTCTTACAGGGTGTAAGACCTAATCTTTATCTTCCTCACTAGATTTTCATAATTTTTCAGTCATCATGGGGAAAAGTACATATTAGCTACTCAGTCGCATATCATCTTTACATTCATGGAATATGAATACCACAATGGAATATAAATGAGTAATCCTCACTCAACCCCCTCATGTGGATTATAATATTTTATGACATATCATACATTTCATATTTCCTAAACTAACCACGAATAACATTATATTAAAAGTTAATTTGATAATGTTAATTCATTATCAAAATACTCTGATTAAAAAAATTAAATTCTTTGCTGTATAAATCTAAATTTAACCAAACATGTCATTATTTGATGATGGAGACTATATGGACAAATATTAAAATGTGACCACAAAAAGTGTACCTATAACTCTTTTGGATATCATTATGAATTAATTTGGTATTAGGATCGAATGAATATATTCTTAATGGATTATTTATAGGGGGGTTAACTTTAGTTTTAAAAAATATGGTTTAATAAATTTTTAACTAAAAAAGTTCACAAACCACTCTATGTAAAACTATTGGATTTTAACTTCTCCCTCTATACGATTAATAAAGAATCATAATCAAGATTTATTTTGAAATATAAATGTTATAAAATCATAAATAAAATTAAAATGATTAATTTCATAAAATATCACAGCCTATATAAATTCGATTAATATCAGTAAAATAATTGTAATCAAAGTAATTACTATACAATTCAGTAATGAAAATTTAATACGGTGTTGCACTTTCTTAAATATAAATTCTCCTAAATTTTCAGTTGTAACAAAAAACAAATAAAATAGAATTATAATATAATAATGACTAACAACTATTATTAATATAATACACATATTCTATTGATAAGATTATGGAAAATGAAATCATTGGCTAAAGGTATCCCTTATTTTATACTAACAAGAAATCACGTCTCTCCTCATCAATGAAATCCCATGATATGAAGATTGGTACTCTCTTCGTAGACATGGAATCCCTAAATCTGGTGGATATTATTCTTTATCTCACTATTCTCATGAACCCTCAATTAAGATGAATAGATTCTCTAAAATTATGTCCCTAGAATCCCTTGATCATAATAAAAAAAATTAGACACAAGATGAAATTAAAAAGAAAATTTCATAAAGAGACTTCTAGACATGGTTTCTTTAAGAAGAAAATATTCCATGAAAACATAAAAATAATAGGAACATTATGGTAAATCATTTTAATTTAAAAATCTCTCACACAAGTGTTAAATTGAAAATAAATTATAAATCTTTCATTTTTCTCTCTTTTTACATCTACAAACTCATTTAATGACTGAGTATTTATAGAAAAATACAGAATAATAATATTTATTTCCCAATGGTAATATTTAATCCAATTATGTTGTAACAACTTTGAAACCTATAATTTGATAGGTCAAACATTTATGGCATTACAGAATGTCTAACATTATATTAGATAACAATATCATAGTGTAAAAAGCATTCAATTATGATAGAAATAAATTATCCATGTTTATATTATAAGAATAATAAGTTCACTAGAGTTCTTTAAGTCTATAAATATGATAATCATTGTGATTATCCATATAATATTTTCAGAACTAGTATCAGTCTAATTTTTAGCACGTTTTTGTTAGATAGTTAGAATAGAATGTCTAACCACAGTAACAAATAATGTTGAGTCTAATTAGTAGAACATATACTCATTAGGATAATATTAATAAAGAATAAGGATTATTCCCACATACTTAAGGACTTACTCTATGTATTGTAAAATATTATGTTTTCCAAAAAAATACTAAAACATGTTTTTCCTAGTAAATTTAGTAATTATTTATTTAAGAAGAGTTTTTGATTTCCAAAAAAATGAAAAAGTATGAAAAAGAATTTATGACTCAACAGTTACTCCATTTTTATAATTCGCAAACCATAATAATTTAATGAAAAGTAAATATTATAAAATTTGTCACCTTTTTTTAGGTACATCATATTCATGTTTAGCATTAATCATTTCTCCCACTGAGTTATAAATTATTCTGAATACAATAGACAATACAATGATTGAATATGATTAATTCCACTTTTTTATAAAATCATCATCTACTAATCTTATTATCCACATTAAAATAATATTATCCATATAAAAAATAATTATTTATAAATTATTACTCTTACGATAATTACCCCATTATAAATAATTTCACTCAAATTGAGAATACCTCTCCCTTAATAGAGTACTCTTCCCCCATATTAATTTTTCTCCCCCTTTGTGATTTCCCAAAATAATTAAAAATGTCTTGATATTGTGGAAATTTTAATTAGAGTAACAAAATATTAAAAAATTTGATAAACTAACTAATCATACAACTAAGAAAATAAAGAACATTCAACCAATCAGGATTTGAAAATAATCAAACAGTAATAGTATTTGGCTTAAATGGATAATTAATTCACAAAAAAAATATTATAATTGTTTTATAATTAAATGTTCATTAAGTATTTAGAAAGTGAAAATATTTACTTTTCATTATCATATATTTCACAAAGGATATCATTTTCTAGAACTCTATTTGGTATTTCTCCAGATTTAAATTTTTTTATCTTTAGACTGAATCATTTTTTTCTTAAATCTTATGTTTCATTGAAAAATATTCTCTTTAATCCTTTAATCATTTACTTCTTCTACAAAAGACTTGATTATTGTTATATCGATCAACATATAACAAAAAATTTTCATTTAGAAAATTTATTTTATCATTGTAATTATAATTTAAATCATTAATATATTAAAAAAATCACAATTTCTTATATATCATTTGTAAATGGATTATAGGATTCAAAATTCTATTTTAAAAATTTATTCACATCATTAAAATTTTTATCATACAAAATTATATTAGTATTGATATTATGTTACAACTTTATAACCTTGTTTCGTATGTTCTCATGTTCTTGTGAAATTTTTATTAACACCTTCAAATCATTTTCATTCCTAATAACTTTTTTAGTTAATATGTTCAAAAATTAAAATTTATTATCAACAATTTCATGATTCATTTCTACTACCACATAATTTTAAGTAATATATTTAATTTTTTCATTAAACTATATCTAAAATATTAATAATATAATCAATTCCTTGATGATTTATGGTGATTAGTTTATCAGATTCATCTTCCTCAAATTCATGGTGTTTTACATGATTGGTTCCATGTTCTTGTACCATTTAATTTACTTTATCAATTTTAATTAAAAGGTTTTCTCCTACTTATTTTGGTTAGATAATTCTCTTATATATATATCATCAAAGTGAGAAATATCATCCTCTACCTTTTAATTGTGGTCTTACTAAATTTTCTGAAAGAATGATTTTACTTCTTCCTCTAATGATTTATTTTTTAAGAACATTGTGATTTTAATTTTTGTTCAGTTTTGGATGGAAACTCCTTTGATTATTCCTCTGATGATATCAATGAAAACTTATCAGATCAATTTTCTTTTTGAATAATATTTTTATCGCCTTTTTCTTCATTTTCTCCCTCATCGTATTTATCTTCTTCATTCTAAAAATCGTTATCAACTATTTTATTACCATCTCTATCACCTTTATAATTTTCATTATCATCATTTTCTTCTTCTTCTCAAACACACTCTTCTACATCACTGTATTCAATGGCTTATTCTTCTTCTCTCTATTTACCTATATTTTCAATTATAGTAAATTCACTATCAATTTATTTAAAAATATCATCTTGGAGTTTTCAATCAATTCTTGAATCTTTTTTTAGTTGGTATCGATTCTAATATATTTTCTTGAATAATAGGTATTGTTTCTCCATTAATAACATTAGTGATACTTAATTAGCTAAAGAAGAAACATCACTATTCACTACTATGATTTCATTAATATATACTTTTTAATCCATATTTTATTTAATGGTAAGAGTGGTAGGTAAAAATATATTCCTTGATTAAAAAAAATATTTTGATAAAATTATCACCAATGTGGGATTATTATATGTTCTTATTATGATTTTCTTCTATTTTTCTTCTTGAATAGTATTAGCAGTAATAATCATTATATATTTGGCCTCTACTGGGTTAATTACAATTACTGGACCACACGACTAATTTTGTCCTTTCTTTTTTAGACACCCCTAATAAAAATCAATAGCAACATTGTTATTTTTATATATTTATTAATAGGGGATTTAAAAATATTAATTTTTTCTTTTTAAAATATTTTATCAAATGTTTTAGGGTTCTACTTATGAATTAAATCAACAAAAATATGTAAATTAACATGTTTCAATGTTTATCAAAACTGAAACTCATTCTCCTCAATGTATCATCACAGATGTATAATGTATTCAGCCACGTCAGACACGATTTAATCAAAATCTTGAAGTATGTCATGAATTCAATCAAAAATATTCTATCACAGCTCAAAATAATGTAATCATATACAATATGGATCCAATTATCATTTTATGGTTGTTAGGATACATGTGCCCAATAATATTGATCATACTCATATTTAATAAATAGACCAATAAGAAAAAATCAGACACCTTAAGTGTGTCTTGATCACTATACCTTGGAATAAGAAACAATTGTATCCGAAGGGATATTACATTATTATCGAGACTCATATGTGTCACCTTCAAAAAAATTTTATCCAGACCAAAAAAATGAATCTTCAATATTCTTTTTATTAAATGTTTCAAGATCATCTGGACGGTTATGAGAAGGATTGAAAAAATCCCATTATGAGGGTACTCTAACCAAAATCACATCGTTTCTATAAGATAAATCATATATCCTCCCATACATCACAAAAGAATGTTTTTTAGTTCCTTGATTCTTCAAAAAATCAATGGAAGCATAAAATCTGCTAATAATATTAGGGTATAATTTATCTGAACCAATTAACATATTTCTAACAAAAGTAAATTCTTATTATTGAAATGGAATAATATTTCTCAAAGAATAAGTGTACATCTCAAAAAAGACTGAAAGTACTATCCTTTCATAGAAAATGATCCAACACATATAATATTCATCCAAAGACATCATATAGGACACTCAAAAGTCAGAAGTATTTTGGACAATAATACATAAGGGAAGAAGAAACTCGAAGTAGAAATATTTATCACACTAATGTGAGACATGGGGGGTCCCCCTTTATATATGTGCTCAAATGATTATTGATCTTCTAAAAATTATTCTTATGGTTTATATTGAAATTCATCTAATCTTAGTGTTGAAATTAATCCAAAAAAACTTTTTTCTATATTTTTTATTTCTTGAGGATTTAAACTATTTATTGTATTTTCTTCGAATACGGAAAAAAATTTGACGAATTTGTTTTTTATTCATTCATATATATTTACTAGAAATTAGCTTTTTTGTTTAAAAAATAACTATTATGAAAAAAGTGGGTAACCAAAAATTTCATGACAAATATTCAACTAAATCAAAAAGAAATTACAAAAGTATGAAATATTGTTTGAGCCTACTATAAGCCTATCATTTATAAAGCCTCCAATGCAATGTAGTATCTTCTATTTCAAGGTCTTACATAATGAGTTCTTTGAAATAGGATGCCATTTTCTCCATGCTTGAATAAATTATTCTAAATCTATCTTCCTCTCCTTGAAGCCCCTCACGAAAATGTGATTTTTCTCAATAATCCATGCACATTGTTTTATGGTGATGTCCTCTTGAATCATTCTCCCACCCATCCTTTAATAATCCTCCTATGTATTTTTGAATTCAAAATTCTCCTATTCAATCACATCATTATAATGGATGATGATCTCTCATGTATTTGAACCTCCCCATAAACTATTTATTTGATTGTAGCCTTATCTCATGCATGCTAAAGTAATAGATCATTTGTCTTCAAGCTACCCTGTGTTGACTCTATGACATCACCACACTCAATTGATGGTTTTACATTATGATAAATAGATATCTTATTTCATCCATAATAATGGGTCATGATTTTGCTACCCACCTCCTTGATCTTTTTGGTGGATCCCATTACCATCATCTTTATTTAATGAGAGGAGCCTTTACACCCTTTGGATTTCATTATCTATAAAATATTTTCTCTCCCCACATACCTTTTTTCTTTCCTCCCATTTATCCTCCTTGGGTAGGTAAGACATATTTAATTCAATTAATCAATTCATTCAACTATGAAATGACTGGAAAACTTCACTTATGAATCATTCCCATATGTACTATGATAATTCAAAAGTATATCCATTGGTATTGTAGTGGAATGTTTTTATGCATCTCATCTCTTATATCATGTTCTGAGCCTCAGAACTCCATGTTCCTAAACTAATTGCTAAACATAATTTTTTTGTTGGCCACAAAAGAACATTATCTACTTATAACATTCACCCACTTTATTCCATATCCACAAGGGGTGATAATGAATATTTCAACCTTAATTTTCTGAGTCACATATATTTCGTTAGCACCACAATGAACTCCCACTACCTCTCCATTACGAATTGATGTAGATGAATTATGTTGAGAGGCAATATTCCATGTTTCTTTCCCATTATTTAGGTCATTATTCAATATTATAAGTAAATCTACTACGTTCGGGTTTCGAGGAAACAAATGTGCCATCTTCTATAGGGATACCTCTATTGTGCACCATTAAACAATAATTGGTCATCAGAATTCTCCATAAAGAGGTCATATCTTGCATGATCTATAACTTCAAGATGTCTGAATTGTGTTTCTTTTGTTTCCCCAATTAGATCAATATAGTCACTTGTCAGGATAACCTCTTTTGAACTTGTTCATATAATCCATCTTCCAAGTCCCTAATATAGCATTAGAATAACATTCTTACACCCACACCTACATGATTTCAATTCAAGTACAATTTTCATTCAGGGAGAATGAAAATCCACCCATGATTCCAGGAGGGTAGATTGTATATACCTAAAATCCTCCCCAATAGAAATCAGAACAAAATTGGTTAGAACATTCAAAACATCAATTTCAATAATGATTTTAGTGGAAATTGGATGACGCATAGAAAAAAAAATTATTTGAGCACATGTATCTATAGACTATGATTCCTAACATTCGAATAATTGATTGATTCTGAAATAGGAGCACATTTTAAGGGAACTGTAAAAAATAACTATGTTCGAGGAATATATCTTCATATGAAGTCATAACTCCATCAAAATAGAAAAAATATAGATCCATCGTAGATGTGTGGAGAACAAGAGAATTATTAAATAAGATACTCCTCTAAATAAAATATGATAATAATTCTTTTACTATCACAAATCCTCATAGTATAGAACTATTGAAACCCCCATGTTTCAATAAAATCAATCAAAAGAGTCGATCGATGGAAGGAAGTGTGTCAAAATTTCATTCAATAAAAAAATCAAAAGTGGTAAGGATTCTTTGACTCTTATAGTACGATCAGAAGTTATGGAAGTCAATCAAAGATATAAGAGACTTTTGGGAAAAGTGATATACGATGTAATGTAAGATAAATATCTAGGATGTACAGGGAAAGAATTAGGTGAAGATAGGCATCCTAAAAAGATGATGAGCATTCTTCCCCTAGTAATAGGGGTAGATTGGGCAAAACATCCATGAATAGTAGGGATGGATGACGTTCGACAATAGTGTTTTCACCAAAGAATTTTTTTTAAAACTAATTATAACAATGATAAGAAAATAACTAACTTAATGATATAATGTTAAAATTTAAAATATTGGGTAATACCTTTAAAAGTGGATAGTTTAATTTTTATGATTAACACACCGCCTTAGTTTATATTAAATGTGATAGTTTAGATTTTAAAACATTGAATATAGTAGTTATCATTAAAATTATAAATATAGTAGTTTTTAGGAAAAAAACTAATTATTATGTTTTTAAGAAATATAATTGTAATTTTTTTAATATAAAAAAATGTAATGATATCTTTGAATTAAAAAAACATAGAAATAAACCTAATTAAAGATATATTTATATAGTTTTTTGAGTATGAATTTTTTATAGAGTTCTGATTTGGAAAATTTATAAAGATTCATAATTCTGGAAAACCAATTATGATAATTTTTTATAAAAATTTAAAAAACTAAATTAGTTGAGAAAAAATATGTACACTGCCTATGAAATATATTATTTTATTTCTCTGATATTGGTAAAATATATGTTGATAATAATGACTAATTTTCATTGATCATTCCCATATTTTGTTTAATATAGTCAAATCCATCGGAATGAAGTCATTTTGTAAAAATATCATCATGTTGTTCTTGAATTTTGACGATTTTTGGAATGATATCTCCTATGAGTTTGTGATACCTATGAAAATAGTGTCTTATATATATATATCTATTTGTGTGTTTATAACTTGTGTGATGTGATGGATTTTGGAATAAGGAAATGTGACTTTTCTTATCAAAGTCTATTTGAGATTTAGTAAAACTCTTGCCAATGTCTGTGAGTGTGTGTTGCATCCAAAAAACATGAGAAAAACTATATCAATCTACAATATATCTAGCTCTACTATTAAAATGTAATATTGAGTGTTTTATCATAAAATACCAAGAAACTATATTTTCTCCAAAGAAATTACATGTTCTGAAAGTTCATTTCATATCAATTCTACAACCACCGATGTTCGTACACTAAAAAATTTTACTTAAAAAAATACAAAAAAATTTAAATTTCCCAAATCCATAGTTCTCTTAAGATAATGATAAATTATTATTACTTATTTTAGATGTGATTACTTTGGCTTTCTTAGAGTCTTGCACAGAGTCATACAAGAAAATTTTTGCTTGATGACTTGTAGTTAAGCAAAGTAAACATCCTATTATACCTCTAATTTTCTTTGATCAAGTAGTTTTCCGTCCTCATAAAGATATAAGGCATTTAAGGTACCTCTAAGGGTAATAATAGTTTTATTATTGTTTTATCCAAACTATTCAATAAGGTATTTAATATAATTATGTTGAGATATATATTTTCCAACAGGTTTTGTGATATTTTAAATCGAAGGAAAAATCATAGCCCAGCAATCATACTCAACTTAAACATAGATTTACTAAGATCCATAATTTAGTATTTTAAATAAATTTGAGTCGATCCAAATATTTTATAATTAAAATATATTAAAAAAATAAATTTATGCAAATGATTTTTTATGAAATGTGTTGGATATTCATCTCTGATAATAATGTTGTCTTGTAACCAAAATAATTTAAATATATCACACTACAATCTAGGGGCATAGTCAAGTATATATAAATATTTCGTATTCTTATTAACATATTTAGGATTATTTAAATTTTCAAAAAGATGGGGACGTTAAACAAAAATATCCTTCTTAACATTTCTGTTATGAAAACATCACTTCACATTCATTTGAAAAATATTAAAATTAAAGAATATTGTAAGGGATAAAAAAACTCAAATAGATTAATGTCAAGATACTAGTGCATAGGTTTCTCCATAGTCAATAATTTAATGTTTTCTGTAGCCATAAACAAACAGTCAAGTATTATTTCTAATAATAATTCAATTTTCACCATATTTATTCTAAAACACAATTTTACTCTAATTAGGAAATTTTGTTTGCATCGTCCAACTAAAGTCCATTCATTGTTCCAATAAAATTAAATTAGTTTATCTTGCATAACCATAATTAAATACACATCACCTATGGAAAAATTATGAATAGTTTGTTAAAATATTGAAAGGAAATCTGGATATTCTATTTCACTCTTTATAAATATTGTAGTCCTAACTGTTTAATCAGCATCACCGATGACACAATCGTTATAATGATTCCTACGAAAAAACTAACTTCTTGAGATTTGGAAAGGCCTCTCTTCAACATAGGGTTGTAACTATTAATACAAAATTGCTTTTCAAACAATTTTATGAGTTACATCCTTATGAGAATAGGATTATAATAAAAGATAAAAATATGTTTTTAAAATTTTATCTGTATATGTAGGCTGAGGTTGCTCATAAAAAGGGGCTGATTCATCAAACATATCACGTAAAATTTCTTTATTTGGAAAAAAAATTTATTTAAAACTCTATATATTATATTAGTAGTGTAAAATCATAAATATATTCCTTCATTATATTTGGGTGAATATTTATGTAAGTTATATTTTTTTTCAATATGAACACTTTGCAACCTAAAACTTTGTTGTAAGAAACGTTAAATTTTTAGCCTACCCACAATAGATAATATGCTTTCTTAAACAATTACTAATAATAACTTGATTTATAGTATAGTGATAAGTACTAAACTCTTTATTCCACAATAATTTAGTAATTTAGTATTAACAGAACATGGTTCTAGTTATTTCTTGTTGAATTATATTTCTTATTTCAATACCATCATCTTACATGGGGAGTTTTAGGTGTTGAATAGTTATGTTATATATCATTTAGATATATATATATATATATATATATATATTAAAATATTAATTTAATAATTCACTACTGTGATCTCTATAAAATGTCAGTAAGGGAAAATTTTTACTTTTTTTTACTTTATCTACCAAAATTTTTAATGAAAAAAACCCTTTAAATTTATTTGTGATAAAATAAAACCATGTGTATATAGTGTAATAATAATTTCTTACATATAAATTGTGTTGTACCACAACAATTATAAGGTCCCGACATTAAACCTTACTTAATATTGAATTAAATGAATAATTCACATTGAGGATCTTTTCAGGTTTAGAGTTTTAGAGAATTAGATCATAAATCATGAATTACATTCCACATTTAAACAAAGTGGTTACATAAAAGATTGAATTCTTTTTTTCCCATCAATGGAAACATATTTAAAATAAAACATGGATTCTTTCTTGACACATCCTTGACACTATCATCATATCATGCACCTTTCCCTTGACATGTGAAAAACATTTCAAAAACATGGGATGAGCATAAAAAGCTCAGTAAGGGATATAAAAGTATGAAAAGAAAACATTAATCCATGTATGAAATCATACATTACTAAAAAAACATAAGAATTTTAACATACATCATCAAATCATGAATAAATCATAGAAATCATAAGGCATAAAGCTAACTCCAGGCATTCATAACATTCTTACGTTGGGAGTAACCCTCTTGGTTACATTTGGAATACCCATCACAGTATATTCCCTAAATATCTTCGGAGAAACCTTAAATTTTAAATCCTTCACGTTACCCAATGCATTTGAGAGCTATATCGGGCTCACCCTCCATTAGTTTATCATTGAACCTCCCGTCTTCATAACAATGCCCAAGAACGATAACATAATCGTATCACATAAAACATGTATAAAAGAAAACATAACATTACCACTTTTCAATCACAAGATATCAATAAAACATATTGATATAAAAACATTATGAAAACCATTTTCAATACCAAAATAAAAGAAGATTAAAACATGGTATTTATTTTTCATTCAAAAAAAGTTATGGCTTGTAGAGTAAGCCGAAGCTCAAATAATGGTCACATCGGCAGAGAAGTCATTGTCGCCGCATACGTACAAAAAGAAAAACATTCCATTTTGTCGTTTCATAAAACGCTTCATATAAAAAAGATTCCTTTTGAATAAATGAAAAGCCAAAGGGATTTATACACCGTATAAAAGAAATTTGTGTATAAAACAAAATATGCCTCAATGAAAGGAGATTGAGACAATGTCCCTTAAAAATACGGTATCCTTGGATTAAGGATTAATTAATTACATAATTATGTGTGACAAATGAATACACCAAATATAAGTGGATATTATGTGTAAAAAAATAATAGGACATTCACACATATTCATAGATCGACATATTCAAGGAGAACATGTTTATCCCAAAGAATCAAAATTGGGTTAAGATGTTCCCTTGCAAAAATTTGACAGCCTAACGGCGTCACTTCAAAATTCAGAAAAAGAGTTGATGAGAGATAAAAAGGGTATCTCATCAATTGGACATAAAATTTACATCAATAAGTATATATAAGAACATATAAAAGCATAATAGTATATGAATTAAAAGGCATAACAAAAAAAAGTCTTTTAAAAAGAGGAGGGTGAAAGGTTCCCTTACCGACTTGGGTTACTTTTGAAACGTACTCCCCATTGAAGAAGGGTCATACAATGAATATGTAAATACCCATAAATGAAATTTCATTACAAAAAGAGTATAATAATGGGAATTAAATACACCACACAAAGGAAATGGAGGCAAATGTAGCATATATCTCATGGGACTAAAAGTGAGATGAAAAATCCCTTACAAAAACTCGGCAGCCTAACGACGCCACTTAAAACATCCAAAAATGGATTGATGAGATAAAATAGTGTCTCTCATCTTATTAAAATAAAATGTACAGCAAGAGAAATATAAAATAACATCCCCCATCATAATAATGAGAATCTTAAAATAAGTGACATAAAGGAGAGTACTTAAAAAGAAAGAGAGAGGTTAGATCTCTTATGAAAATTCGACAGCCTCATGGCGCCACTCAAAACATCCAAAATGGATTGATGAAACAAAATAGGGTCTCTCTTCATATTAACATGAAAATAACAGTAGGATTAATATAAAAGAACATCCCAATCATAAGAAGGATGATCTTAAAAGGAATGACATAAAAGGGTGTACTTAAAAAGAAAGAGAGGGGTAGGATCCCTTACCTCATGTCCGACATGACTCGATCGTTTTTTAATCTCCTGAGTAATAAAATTTGGTCAATTTAAAATTTCTTAAGGACCAAATTTAAAGATTATTATTCAGTTAATATAACATAGTATATTTTTATAATAATTGGTTAATAAAGTGCGTTCATATCAGACGGTTTTGTCGATGTTCGGTACATGAGTAAAAATCGTACTTGTTGGAAAATAATTTTCCATGTAGTTATAGGTAAATCGTATCCAAAATAGTATTAATGTTTAAAATATCATATATATCCAGTATATATTCATTTTATACTATTCCATAGAATTTAGAGATAAAAAATTAAAATCACCGTTCATGGAGATGGTAGGCCGTACGTACTCATGAACGCTACTTTCATTTATTGTCATATTAATGGAATTAAAAAAAATGAGAGAGATATATATTATAATTCTAGAATGATATCCAACATTTATAAGTAATATATTACATATATATCCATTATATATATGTACTTATAATAGTACATAACATATGGAGATAAGAAATGAAATGTACCGTTCATGGAGACGGTAGGCCGTACGTACGCATGAACGCTACATTCATTTTTTTTGTACTCAATGGAATTAAATAATAATGATATAATGATATATTATAATTACAGAAGGATATAATATGTAATACCATTAATTCCATCCTTTATACGACCCACATATGGCATTAATGAATCAAATCACTTTGAGGGGGCGGTAGTCCGTACTTCCTAAAATGAGGATATTGCATTTACCCATAATGGAAACCATAAAGTTATGCCATAAATGAAAAATACAGAAGCCTAAGTAAAACATAAACATATTATATATCATATATGAATATAGTTACATCTTAACTTCCACCTTTGAAGGTGTTAAAATAATATTGAACAATCATCGTTTTGTGAGGCAGTAATTCACCATCCACAGAAACAGTATGTTCTTAAACTATTAGACGGAGGTGTGTGAATGTGTAGCTCTAATTCTTCTTATAAAAAAATCCTAGTATATTAAATATACTGGTTTTGTTACAAAAAAAGTAATAAAAATAGTTTCTGTGTTTGGAGAAGAAAAATATAACAAAAGAACACAAGGGAAGACATTACCTTTAAATCGGGTAAATCTCTTTGATTTGAGCTCAAAGGATTCCTTGGAAAGGATTCTGCAGAAAGTGAGGCTTATATGATAAATAGAGGGATGTGGAGAGATGAAATGGGCAGGGTTTGGCCGAGCCAAAGGCTTGAGAGGTCTGTGTAAGGTGGTAGAGGTGGGGTCCTTTTATAAGAGGAGAGGATGGGCACTCTTGGGAAGTTATAAAATATTACTTTATTATAAAATGCTTTTTGGATTTAAAAGGTCCCAAAATAATATATTTTGAGGATAAGGTGATAAGGTTTCTAAATCCACCCATCCAATCGGTTTGTGATAAGTGTAAGACTTATATTTCACCCTATCGTTTCATTTTATTTAAATCGTTCATTTATGAGGTAATCACCGCATCATCACGGTGTCATAAATAAATTAATTTATTTAATGTCTAAAAATTATAAAAAAATATCATGATGTAGGAAATTTTTTTATTTTTGTAATTAATTTTTATATTCAAAGATATGATTTATATTACACCATTTAAATTTTTTTTTAGTAAAACAATACATGTTTGTGACATTTTAATTTTAACTTTAAATAAAAAGGTATTTATGTCATTTTCCAACGAAAGTGGGTCCATGGGGTCCCCAAGTTGACCCATGGATTTTCTTGGTCGGACATGACTCATCCAATGAGGTTAGGACATTTTTCTAGGTCATTTCATATTATTAAAACATTATTTTTACCTTAAACTACACTAATTACCTGTAATCGCAATTAAAACTTAAAAGTTACTATTCACCAAAAAAATATTTTAATCCCATTGAAACACATTTTACTTTTTAATGACAACCATGTATGTCTAATTTTTGAAATTCAAAACACAGTGGTGGTAAAATTTCATTTAAAAGAAAAATCAGTTTTTTTAGTACGACTTAGTGGTTATAATATTCATCAAAAATTGATGTTTTCCAAAAAATACCAAAAATTCACCCTAAGCTATATTTGATATTCCGAATTCAAAAATAATGTCTATTTTACAAAATTAAAAACAGATAAGTTAGATTAATTAATTTAATAATTAATTTCCGCTGTCAGAGCAAATAGCATGTTTTTATGAAATAATAAGTATCAAAAGATTGACAGTAGTTTAAGTCCAATTTCAAGATGAAATTAATTCCAATGATCAATATTGGATTAAATGGTAAAAATATATTCTAATTTCACTTTATAACCAATTCAAAATATAATCTAATCATATAAATAAATTATAATGAAAAGAGGTTTTGAATTAAAATACAACATTTTTCACTATTCATTTAAAAATGAACGTTATCGGAAAAATACAAAAAATTTAAACAAAGTAAATTTTTATGTCCCAATTCTAAAGAAGAATTTTATTTTGTCAAATATAACACATAAAATTTTCAAAAAGTATATTTAAAAGTGGTTCTCCATCAAAAGGTGGTTAATCGACCTTTTAAATAATATTAGAATGTTTACGCTTAAAATTGGATTCATTCGCATTTTTAATCCTCTAGCATTTATTGTAAAATGTAAAAATATTTGACAAACATATATAATTGTTTTGTAGTTAGTTCTTTTAATTCCTTCCATTACAACAGCTAGGTGTTAACTACCATCTAAAATAATATTATTTTATTATTAGAGTGCAACATAAGATTCCCAAGAAACTCGTTGTTGCGTATTGGGTACGCCATCGAGCATAGAGTCGCCTTTAAAGTAATATTAATATTTTATTCACAAATATAGATAAATGTGAAAATTTCTTATTCTTTGTTTACCTAGGGTGTTACATCCTTCCCCCCTTTTGAGAATTGCATCCTCGTAATTTTAAAATTGGGCTTGGAAACATCATTGAAAATCCCACATCGGAACAAGAGTCAATAAAACAATCACTTTAAAATAAAGAAAGAGAAGTACAAAGGTCAGCCGAGTTAACCCATACTAGGATTCCAAGTATGAAAATATGGACATCGAGGAAAAAAAAGGGTCATGTTCTGATGGAGAGTGATAGTAAACATGTCTTGGAGAAAGTTAACCATAAGAAAATCACAAACTTGTGATGGGTTAAACGATATTCTATTCTCCAGTAGGAAACGTTAATGGAAAACATTTTTGTTTTAAGTTACTCTTCATTGAGGAATTTATTTTTGAGCTTAACTAAATCATAATAAAACATACTTACTTGTCACATAGATTTTCAACTTTTACTAGATTCCTTAATCAAACTCATATTTTATCCAAAAGACGAGTATTTAGGAAGACTTGTTCGCATTAAGAGTACTATAATATTCTTCTTGAGAATCACCTAATCCAAAAAAGGTAACTATATATTTCCCATGTCTTTAGACAAAATCTAAAACCAAAATTAGTAGTATGAGATCAGATAATCCACAAAAGTATAATCCTTTATAAAAATAAAATCTATTCATAATCTCCAAAATTTGTCCACAAAAACCCAATGTTCAACGAAGACCATTCGATAAACAATTGTCCATAAAATTCATCAATGTAAACCAAACTAAGATTGAAACCCAAATATTTGAAGGATTTAATCACATAGTCTTCCAAGGTACAAATTATCTTTTATCTCCAAATAATATCACTTGCTCCTAAATTCTCATATTGAAAAGTAATTAACCTAATCACATATCCTCCATGATAGGTTAATCATTTCCATAGATAACCCAAAATAAACTTAATCTTGATTCCTAAAATCATCTAACTAAAAAGAATTAGTCAAACTATCCAGAGAGTTCACGTAATCCAATGGTAGGCGATAAATACCAGTTGCACTTTGGTTGTGGGTTCGATTCCCACAGCTTTGTCCGACGCGATGGGTTGTCACATAGTCTGCGTGTTGTTCTTTTTCCAAAACTATATAATTCTTAAAACATTCCCCAAAATGAGATAAAATATTCAAAAATAATCATAAAATATTTTAACCTCAATTTTATCTCATGCCTTTCATTTTCCATCATAATATATAATAACCCATAATTACCTCAAAAGTAAGGATCATATGAACCCTAATGGTTACCTTTATTATTATTACCTGAACTTCAACATCGATTTTTCATCTCATACATGATGCATTATAGAACATACCAAGGTACAAGTGGTTGATCATGACTCCTTGATAGTTGGTTTAGAACAACCATGAGTTTCCTCATTGAATCCCCCATTTCATCCAATCTCTTAATCATAGAACCACTACAGTTTCCTTCAAACCTATTGTCACTTTGGTGCCTGCTAGATCCATCCACTCACTAAAAAAAGAAATTTCAGTGTGAGTATTTCAACAAAACCATCATGTACTAATGAGGAAGATAAACACTAATATGTACTTACTCATTCACTTTACCTAAAACTAGGACTCTTTCTGAAATCCTAACCATTATGGTAATGTCACTTATGCCTAGAGAAGACTCTAACCTCTAAAGTTATCTAAACCAACCTCTGATACCAACTATAAGGCCCCGACCTTAAACATTACTTAATATTGAATTAAATGAATAATTCAAATTGAGGATCTTTTCAGGTTAAGAGTTTTAGAGAATTAGATCAGAAATCATGAATTACATTCTACATTTAAACAAAGTGGTTACATAGAAGATAGAATTCGTTTTCTTCCCACCAACGGAAACATATTTAAAATAAAACATGGATTCTTTCTTGACACTTCCTTGACACTATCATCATATCATGCACCTTTCCCTTTACCTGTGAAAAACATTTCAAAAACATGCGATGAGCAGAAAAAGCTCAGTAAGGGATATAAAAGTATGAAAAGAAAACATTAGTCCATGTATGAAATCATACTTTAATCATAAAACATATGCATTTTAACATACCTCATCAAATCATGAATAAATCATAGAAATCATAAGGCATAAAGGTAACTTGAGGCATTCATAACATTATTACGTAGGGAGTAACCCTCGTGGTTACATTTGGAATACCCATCACAGTATATTCCCTAAATCTCTTCAGAGAAACCATAACTTTTAACTCCTTCACATTACCCAATGCATTGGAGAGATATATCAGGCTCACCCACCATTAGTTTATCATAGAACCACCCGTCTTCATAACAATTCCCAAGAACCATAACATAATCGTATCACATAAAACATCTATAAAGGAAACATAACATTTCCACTTTTCAATCACAAGATATCAGTAAAACACATTGATATAAAAACATTATGAAAACCATTATCAATACCAAAATAAAATAATAGTAAAACATGGTATTTATTTTTCATTCAAAAAAAGTTATGGCTTGTAGAGGAAGCCGAAACTCAAATAATGGTCATGGCAGTGGAGAAGTCTTTGTCGCCGCATACGTACGACAAGAAAAACATTGCTCTTTTTCGTTTAGTAAAATGCTTCATATAAAAATATTCCTTTTGCATAAACGAAAAGTCAAAGGGGTTTATACACCGTATAAAATAAATTTGTGTATAAAACAATATATACCTCAATGAAAGGAGATTGAGACGATGCCCCTTAGAAAGACGGTATCCTTGGATTAAGGATAAATCAATTACATAATTAGGTGTGAAAAACGAGTACACCAAATATAAGTGGATATTAAGTGAAAAAAAATCAGAGGACATTCACACATATTAATAGAATGACATATTCAAGGAGTAAAAGTTTATCCCAAAGAATCAAAATTGGGTTAAGAAGTTCCCCTGCAAAAATTTGACAGCCTAACGACGTCACTTCAAAATTCAAAAAAAGAGTTGATGAAAGATAAAAAGGGTATCTCATCACTTGGACATAAAATTACATCAATAAGTATATATAATATCATATAACAACATAATAGTATGTGAATTAAAAGACATAAAAAAAGAAGTCTTTTAAAAAGTGGAGGGTGAAAGGTTCCCTTACCGACTTGGGTTACTTTCGAAACGTACACCCCCTTGAAGAAGGGTCATACAATGAATATGTAAATACCCATAAATAAAATTACATTACAAAAAGAGTATAATAATTGGAAGTACATACAACAATCAAAGGAAATGGTGGAAAATGTAGCATAAATCTCACGGGACTAAAAGTGAGATGGCAAATCCCTTATGAAAACATGGCATCCTAACAGCGCCACTTAAAACATCCAAAAATGGATTGATTAGATCAAATAGGGTATCTAATAATATTAAAATAAAATTTACAGCAAGAGGAATATAAAATAAAACCCCCATCATAACAAATAGGAGCTTAAATGAAGTGACATAAAGGTTAGTACTTAAAAATAAAGAGAGAGGTTAGATCTCTTACGAAAATTCGTCAGCCTAACGGCGCCACTCAAAACTTCCAAAATGGATTGATGTCAAAAAATAGGGTCTCTCATCATATTAACATGAAATGTACAGTAGGATTAATATAGAAGAACATCCCAATCATAAGAAATATGAGCTTAAAAGGAATGACATAAAAGAGTGTACTTAAAAAGAAAGAGAGGGGTAGAATCCCTTACCTCCTGTCCGACATGACTCGATCATTCTTTAATCTCCTGAATAATAAAATTTGGTAAATTTATAATTTCTTAAAAAACTACTTTAAATATTATTATTCATTTAATATCACATATTATAAGGTTATAATAATTGGTTAATAAAGTGAGTTTATATTAGACGTTTTCGTCGATGTTCGATACATGAGTAAAAATAGAACTTGTTGGAAAAGAAATTTCCATGTAGTTATAGGTACATCATATCCAGAATAGTATTGATGTATTAAATATCATATATATCCAGTATATATTCATTTTATACTATTACATAGAATTTGGAAATAAAAAATTAAAAGCACCGTTCATGGAGACGGTACGCCATACGTACGCATGAACGCTACATTCATTTTTTGTCATATTAATGGAATTAAAAAAATGAGAGACATATATATTATAATTACATAATTATATATATAATTTAGAAGTAATATATTACATATATATCCATTATATATATGTACTTATAATAGTACAAAACATTTAGAGATAAGGAATGAAATGTACCCTTCATGGAGACGGTAGGCCGTACGTACACATGAACGCTACATTCATTTTTTTTGTATTAAATGGAGTTAAATAATAATGATATAAAGGTATATTATAATTAAGTATGATATCATATTTAATACCATTAATTCCATCCTTTATATGTCCCACATATGGCATTAACGAATCAAATCACTTTGAGGGGGCGTAGTCCGCACTTCCTAAAATGAAGATATCGCGTTTACCCATAATCAAAACCATAAAGGTATTCCATAAATGAAAAATACATAATCTTAATGAAAACATAAACATATTATATATCATATATAAATATAGTGACATCTTAATGGCCACCTTTTAAGGTGTTAAAATAATATTGAACAATCATCGTTTCGTGAGGCAGTAATTCGCCATCCATAGAAACATTATGTTCTATAACCATTAGATGGAGGTGTGTGAAAGTGTAGCTCGAATAATTATTATAAAAATATCCTAGTATATTTAAGATACTGGTGTTGTTACAGAAAAAGTAAAAAAAATATTTTAGCGGTTTGGAGAAGAAAAATAAAACAAAAGAATACAAGGGAAGACATTACCTTTAAATCGGGTAACTCTCTTTGATTTGAACTCAAAGGATTCCATGGAAAGGGTTCTTCCCAAAGTGAGGCTTCAATGATGAATAGAGGGATGTGGAGAGGTGAAATGGGCAGGGGTTGTCTGAGCCAATGGCTTGAGAGGTGTGTGTAAGGTGGTAGTGGTGGGGGCCTTTTATAAAAGGAGAGGAGGGGCACTCTTGGAAAGTTATAAAATATTACTTTATTATAAAATGATTTTCGGGTATTAAAGGTCCCAAAAGGATATATTTTTAGGAAAAGGTGATAAGGATTCGAAATCCACCCATACAATAGGTTTTTGACTAGTGTAATACTTATATTTCACCCTATCTTCTCATTTTATTTAAATCGTTCATTTATGAGGTAATCACTGCATCATCACGGTGTCATAAATAAATTAATTTATTTAATGTCTAAAAATTGTAAAAAGAATATCATGATGTATGAAATCTTTTTAGATTTCAAATTAATATTTATAGTAAAAGATATGATTTATATAACACCATGTAAAAATTGTTTTAGTAAAACAACACATGTTTGTGACATTTTAATTTTAACTTTAAATAAAAAGGTATTTATGTCATTTTCAAAACAAAGTGGCTCCATAGGGTCCCCAAGTTAACCCATGGATGGTCTTGGTCGGACATGACTCATCCAATGAGAATTGGACATGTTTCTAGGTCATTTCGTATTATTAAAACATTATTTTTACCTTAAACTACACTAATTACCTCTAATCGCGATTAAAACTTAAAAGTTACTATTCACAAAAAAAATTATTTTAATCCCATTGAACAACATTTTACTTCTTAATGACAACCATGTATGTCGTATTTTTGAAATTCAAAACACAGAGGTCATAAAATTTCATTTAAATGAAAAATTAGTTTTTTAAGTACCACTTAGTGGTTTTACTATTCATCAAAAATTGATGTTTTCCAGAAAAATACCAATAAATCACCCTAAGATATATTTGATATTCCGAATTCAATAATGATGTCTATTTTAAAAAATTCAAAAAATATAAGTTACATTAATTAATTTAATAATTAATTCCCGCTATCAGAGCAAATAACATGTTTTTATGAAACAATAAGTATCAAAAAATTGACACTAGTTTAAGTCCAATTTCATGATGAAATTAATTATAATGACCACTATTGGATTAAATGGTAAAAATATATTCTAATTTAACTTTAAAATCAATTCAAAAAATAATCTAATCAGAAAAATAATTTAGATTAAAAAGAGTTTTTGATTAAAATACATCTTTTTTCATTATTCATTAAAAAATGAACTTTATCGGAAAAATACCAAAAATTTACACAAAGTAAATTTTGATGTCACGATTCTAAAGAAGAATTTTATTCTGTCAAATATAACACATTGAATTTTCAAAAAGTGGTTTTAAAAGAGGTTCTCTATCAAAAGGCGATTAATCGACCTTTTAAATAATATTAGAATGTTTACGCTTAAAATTGGATTCATTCACATTTTTAATCCTCTAACATTTATTGTAAAATGTAAAAATATTTGGAAAACATATATAATCATTTTTTAGTTAGTTCTGTTCATTCCCTCCATTACAATAGCTAGGTGTTAACTACCATTTAAAATAATATTATTTTATTATTAGAGTGGAATGTAAGATTCCCAAGAAACTTGTTGTTGCGTATTGGGTACGCCATCGAGCATAGCGTACCCTTTAAAGTAATATTAATATTTTATTCACAAATATGGATAAATGTGAAAATGTCATATTCTTTATTTACTTGGGGTGTTATAATAATAATATTTTGTGTAGAAAAAAACAAATCCATGTTAACTAACATTAAAGAACTATAAGTTAATACTTCACTAATAAATTAGAAACATAACTTCTCCAACATACTATATTAACAATGGTCGCATAAATTTGATGAATCAATCCAATGTTTTGGTAGATCCATAATACATATTTTTAAAGTCAACATGTATATGTTACTAAGAATATAGTTTTGGAACCTTCTATTACAAAAACAATATTGATATTATATTACACTAAGTCAAGGTAAGTCTCAGCTCCAAAGGTCTTCAATATTATGTGTTTAAACACTCTCATACTAATTGGAAAAAATAATAAATTCATCCTCATATCAATGTACTAAACCCTAATCATTCCTAAAGTTCACAAGGTAACCATCATTACATAGATTAATTGTTCATATATGTTTTTTTAAGAGAATTAGTAAGTAAAATATTTGAAATTAATATTGTACTGAAAAGGAAAATCTTTCATATTATGATGATATCTCTTTGAGAATTATCTTCTAACCTAACTATCACTCCTTTCATATTGATAATTGTTTTAAATAAAAATTTATTTTCAGTTATATTCTTAGAACATCAACCATCCATAAATTTCAAAAAAAAAATTGGAACATTATTTGTTTTCTTAAAGACAAAATAAAAATTATTTTGGTACACAATCCTTCTTTGGACTAGTAATGAAAGGAAATAAAATTTTATGAATACATAATTTTTATAACTAAATAGGATTTTTGGTAACCTGGAGACTAAAATATCATAAGTAATTTTTTTCCATTTTCCATTACTTTGACACTTAGTTAAAAAATGAGCTCATTGGAATAATGAAATTGTTATTAAAAAATTGGGTTTTATATGATAATCATATTCTCGAGCTATTTCCATCAGGAATAATTCTTTTGTTCATTTTTTCATTTCATTTCTTTACCATTTGTAATGTTTGAAAAAAAATTCTTAAATAATAAACTTATAAATTTATTTTTACAAATAAATTATTGTCCTCTTTATCAATTGTTTTAAAACTATGTGTATCAAATATATTGTTTAAAATATAATTTTTAAAAATTAATTTTACAAATCCTTAAAAATCGTATCATTACCATAATTATCCATTTGAAGACCATTATTAATGTCTTAGTTTTCAATTTTCTATATAATTATCCTGGAATAAGTCATATAATGTTTTTTTTCTAACATATGAGTTTTCATTATCATGTAATATAGAAATGTGTGAGACATTATCATTCAATGTTAATGAATTTTATAGTTTTGAGGATGATTATTCATCTGAATATATTGGATCATTATCATCAAGGAAATTATAATTAAAAGACATTTTGGTAAGTTTCTGAGAAGTTAGTACATTTTTTATGACAAATTGTTTTAAAATGGTTAAATTTAAAAAAAGAAATAATTTATTCTATTAATGACATTTATATTTTGAATTATATATAGAAGAATCACCTCCACTCCCACTCCATGTGTATATATCTTTTAAAACAATTATTCCCTTGTTATAGTAATATATATTACCATTCTATTATGAATTATTATATTTATTATCTTTTATTTTTAGTATTAGAAAATAGGGCTAGATATGTCCTTATTTATTACATTCATAATAAGTAACATCATCATTGTTGTCCCTTATTTCCTTATTACCATTCCTGTATCAATATTGGAAATCCTTTTTTACTAAGAATAATTTTCATAATTTGGGTGAGATATTCTAATTCATCATTATAATGCACAAAAGTACTTGAATAAAATTAAATAAAAGAATTATTCTTTATTTATCACTTTAAAATTTTTACAACATATTTCACTTTAAGAGGTAATGTGGTTGTAGTAAATGAAACTCTTCCATTTCCTTTTTCTATTTTTCAACATCACTTTTTAATCTTCTTTAATACTATTTAAGGGTTCAAATTATATCATCATGATTATGATTACTCATATTTCATGTGTTATAAATATAAATCCCATTATATTCTCATTCATTAAGATTTATGTCAATATTATTTTTTCACAGTAATATAATCATATATTTTTTTTTCTAGAATATCTTGAAAATTATTTATAATAGTCAAAAATTTCTGATGCATATTTGTAATAAATTCACTAGGTATAATTAAATGGCTTGATATCAAATTATAAACATTTATCATCTAGTATCAACAACCATTATAGTTCAAAAATAAGTAACTAGAAACATTTTGCAATTACTATTATCTACTTCACAAGATGATATCTGACAATATATTGTTCTATTTAGGTTTAATAAAGTATTTATAACTATGTAATACAATTAATATTCATGCGTCTCTTCATGTGTGAAAGATGTAATTATTTATCAGGAATTTTTTAATCTCCACTTAACATAACTATGTTATCAACTCCTCTGTTAATAACAAAATTCTTCATCCTATTTCTTTGGTATTAATAGCCAATACTATCATAAATAAGTGTTTTATTTGGATTCAAATTTTTTATTGATTTCAAATTCATTAATACCATCATTAAAATAGTGATATATTGTTTTCCAAAATACATGTTTTCATATAATATATTTATAATTCAAAAACATTTAAAAACGTGAAATATTAAATATATAATAATTCATCAATTAAACGAGTAGTGGAATATTTCTCTAATACGACTTGTTGGATAACAATACGTGTTATCTTTATATTATCATTGAAATAATGTATTATTTATGTATCTATTAAAATAGATGGGTAAATTTTAGTTTTAAAAAATTTAGTTTAAAATCATTTAGACTAAAATAACTCAAAACCAGCTTTAAATAAATATGTCGGATTCAAACATGGACCCCGATCCGATAAATAAAGAATCATAATCAAGATTTATTTTGATTTAAAAAAGATATAGAATCATAATTAAATTTCAAAGGATTTATTCATTCTATTATAAGAGTTAATATGGATCCAATTAATTAGAGTAATAGAATCTTAATCAGAGTAATTATGACAAAACAGATAGTAAAGAAAGATGAATATGATGTTTCCCATTCTTATATTTCAATGTAGATGAATAATTACATGTAATGAATAAAGAAATAAAATAGAAGAATAATTTAAGAATGAATTTCACCTATTATTAAAATAATATTTTTTATCCCTCAGAGTATGGTAGCCACTAGCATTGGATAAAGTAATCTCTTGTTTTAAACAGACAAGAATGTATATCTTTTTTCAGCAAGGAAATACCCCAATATGATGATCGACTCTGTATTCATATCCATGGAATCCCTCAATATGATATATTATATAATCTACCTCACAAACTCAGTTAGACCTCATTTAATATGACAATATTCTCCATAGTTATATCCATATAATCCCTTGACTATAATCACAATAATAATATGCACAAATAAATAACAAATCAATTCTTCCAGAGACAACATGAAAAGTATTCATTAAGAAGTTAAAACTTTAAAACAAATACAAAATACTAAAAAGAAGATGATTATGATTTTAAAGATTTATATCTCTCATAAAAGTTATGAATTACCAATGAGTCAACAATATTTCATCTTCTATCTCTTTTTAATATCTCCAATCTCTTTAAATGACTGAGTATTTATAGTAAAATCCCCAAAAGTCATATTTCTTTCCCAATGGTCATTTATTCATTGAGTTTTCGACAATGACTTTGAATCCTAGATCATGAAATCTTGTAACTCTATATCTTATATGAATATAGGACGTTTTATAAGATTACACTATCACAGTGTAAAATGCAATCTATTACAATAGAAATATATTTTCAGTTTTCAGATGATAAACATAGTTAGTCTATTAGAATTTATTAACTCTATCAATATGATAATCCCTATGAGTATCAATCTGGTATTATTATTACTAGAATCATTTGATTGATAATACGTTATCATTACAAGAGTTATGATGTAAATTCAAAACTCTAGAACTAATAATGGTGAGTCAGATTAATCAGATATATACTAATTATGATAATAATACTAGAAAATATAATTTATACAATAAATAATTATAAACATATTCTAATTATGGAAAAAGAGTATCTTTTCATGAAAAATACTAAAACATGTTGGCTATTAGAATGTTATTAATGTTGTATTTATGAATGATTTTGTGATTTCCAAAACAAAAAGAATGGAAATATAACAAATGGAATTTATTACTGAAGGACTATGTGGGTAAGATTCCAAATAGAGTACGACATATAATATTCTTCTTTGAGGTTAAAAAAATGTATCAAAAAATGATTTTAATAGGAAATAATATGTTCAATATCATACTAGATATATTACACTGAGCATAAATGGTCTTCATAAGACTTTTATTTAAATTTTACTTCTATAACACAGCCATTAAATTTGGACAGAATGAAAAAATTTAATGAAATTATGTAAAATAAAATGTTTATACTATTTTATAATGAAATAATTAATTCTATTTATATAATAACTCAAATATTTATTAAATTAATTTTATTCTTCATGAAATATTTTTTTCTTCAAAAATGGGGTTTCATTAATTTTTTGGATAATTATTATAATTTATTGTTAGATATGTTAGAAAATCCATATTATAAAATTAAATTAATTTTTTGAACAAGAATGTAATATATTACAATGGGTGATATTTTGGGATTTTTAAAAAAATATTGGCTTTTCAATTACAAGTGTAACATACTAATTTTTATAAAAATGTCACTTCAATTCAATAAATTAAACAAATTAAATGTAATATTATGAATTGAATTTTATTTCTTGTAAAATATATATTATATAGTCAAATTTTATACGCTGAAATATTTTTTTTTCAAATTTATTTTATATTTTATAATAAGTTAATTTGGGATTAAAAATGGGGTTTTTTCTGAATTTTTTTTGAAACTACATAATGATTCATATATTTAAATAGTTAAAATAATATCTAATGGGGAATTTTTTGAATGAAAATTATAGATTATATATCGTTATATATTATTTTAGTTTATTTATCTGATTTATATTAGTCAAAAATTATTATTAAATCTTCTTTTTCTTGAAAAATACAATTTTGTAAAACTCGTTTTTTTCGTGTCTATGGGCTATGTTTTAATTAAAACATTTCCAAGAATATTTTATACTTGGTAAAATGTATTATAAATTTTTACTAAGAAGGTAAATATTATTTAGTAGGTTCATATTTATTTTTTGACATCATTATTTCAATTTGGTAATAAAATGATTTACCATAGTATTGGTAAAATAATGAAATTGGTTAAAGTTAAAGGTTAAAAGCTTAAAACCCATAAAAATTATATCTTTAAATTGGTATTTGACTTGTTTCCCAAAAATAAATATCATTTAAAAAATTAATTATAAATAAAATATCTCATAATTAGTTCCACATAAATTTAGTTGGATTTATATTTAAAATAGACCTTATTTTATAACATAAAACCACCCCACCTCAAGTATAAATACTACTCCACCCAACACATTTCTCTTCCCAGGACCTGAAGTAATGAAAATATCTTCAAAACAATATCCTCCTACTCTCCCCATGATATAATTCATATGTTCTAATGAAAAGGCCAATTCCAAGGTCCTTAACAGGTCCTTCATGGAGGAAATATTCAAGAGGATATTAAAGTACAAAAAAAATAAAGGGAACTGTGAGGGATGGGTTTCTCATCTAACTCTTACATCTATGAGATATATACCATAGTCTTCACATGTATATTTTATGTAACATATAAACTATCCATTTATATATATTATCATGAATATTAATAGATTCAATTTACCTAATGTTTTATTTGATAATTATTAATTTTAAGGGGCATATGATATTATAGATTAAAATGTGGAAAGGGATATATTAAGTCAATTTCAATTAATTAGGTGAAAATTTTATTTAATATTATTTTTTAACCATAAAATAATGTGAGAATGTAATATTGATTGCCAAATTTTTCATTTCCACTTTTTTATATGGATTTACATTAGATACACTTAATTGATTCATTGATTAATGCTCACTTCAATGATATGATAATTATAGGGGACACTTTAACTGAAAACCTCGATTAAATGTTTGGAATATTTATTTTATAAATAATTATTTATCATGTACATGTTTTTAAAATGGTTTTTATGAATTTTTTATGAAATTTATTTTTTAAAAAAATTAATTTTTAAATTTCCATCAAATTGTTTCACACAATAGTTTCATTAATGTTTTATGAAAGAATCCTTATTTTATAAATATTACAATTTATATGCCTCTTTTTATAAAATTTTCAATTAAATGTATTTTTGCATATAGGGAATGATTTTATTTACCTGATTTTTGGGTTCCTTAATGTCTTTAAGATTCCACATCATTTTTAAATGGTTATTCAGAATGAAAATTATTTCCATTGAATGTGACATTATTTCATTAAAAATTTGTAAATTTCCTCCTATAATGTTTTTAGGAGAGAAGTATTCACGTTTTATAATTATGTTATGGTTATTAGTACTTTTTTATGATAATAGTTGTTTTTGTTATAAACCAAATATGGGTGGGTCTATGACAACCCACCAATGTATTGGGTATCTTAGAAGTTTACCATAATGGTTATTATAAGTGTAAATGAAATGGCTGCATCATAAGGTAGTTTTTAATGTTTTATTATATAGTTTTTGTGACACATTATTTATAAGGTTTCTCTAAGGGTTAAATCATAAGACTTTAATATTATTATTCCCCAAGTAATGTTTATATCTTATTTATGATAGAAATTTTTATGTAGAAATATAATTTTTTTCACAATGTATGTTATTAATTTTATGTTTAATGGAATGTTTCTATAATTATTTATGGGGTAATGATTTCATTATTTCTTTTTCAGTATCTTACAGTGCATTTTTGTGATCATCGTTATCATCAAACGATTTTCCACATGATTTAAAGGAGGATAGTGAAAAATATCAGATCTAGAGAATAATTTTTAATATAGATCACAAAAAGGAACTATGTTATATTTTAAAGGGGGTTACTTTAGTACAAATTGTATAATAATTACAATTATCCAATATGTAATGTATGGGTTCTCAATGTTAGTGCTCGTCTTAATTCTCTAAAAAAATAAATCAAAATGAACCACAATGATTGTAGTAATGATAATTTGGATTAAAATCACTAAAATATGTAATGTCTAAGGTCGGGTAATTAAAATTGATATATTAAATGTGTTTACATAACATTAGATATTAGGGTGTTTTCATGTGCGGTTTTTTAAAGATTCATAGATATCATCAATGAGCGTACACATTTATGGGTGATTATATGTTTGAATACCTAATCACAAATTTCCTATTTAAAGTAGTAGATTTAATATGGATTAATAACATTTTTAGATATTTAATTAATAAATGTAGAGGATTTAGGTATAAAGGGTTTAAAGGATAAAGTAATATAGAGTTTTTTGGCTATCATATTTAAAAGGAACATTTTTATTTTGATATTTAATAATTCATATCATATTTTAATGATGTTATTTTCTATAAGTTATGGATTTTATATAAATACGTATAGAAATATAACTTTCATAATCTTTTTATCCCTTCTGGGTGACTTTATTTTCACTGTTATTGAAAAATATTGATTAAATGAATTTGATATCTTTTAGAGTTTTCTAATCACAAATAAGAAAATGTTTCACTTATCTAACACATATTCTATTTTCATAAAATTCTATGTTTCATTGTACATTTTTTTATCTGAAAATATCAACATTATAAACACTCTAAAAAATAGTATCCAAAAAAACAAGACCATTTATATTCATGAATTTCCAGAAAAATGGGATATGAAATAAATAAATATGTTTAGATTTAAGATATCAATTATTTTATGATTTATTTTGGGTTGATATTGATGAAACATAAGGATATAATTCATATCTATTATTATAAGAAATAATTATTAACGAATAAGATGAGAAATCGTGGTTAATGGTTTAACAAGATTGTTGAATGAGGTATTTTTGTTATTGAGTTTTAATAAGTATGATATAGTGGTATTTAATAAATATTTTTGGAATCGTGGAATTCAGAAATAATTTTATATACGTTGTTTTTTCTGTAAATTTGGAATCATATTTTAGATAAAATAGATACCATTATATTGTGATTAAAATGTTATAATTTTTAAGGTACACATTACATTTTATTTTAGTATTTAAAGAAGGTTATTTGAGGAAAAATATCATTAATTTTGGTGGATATGAGTTTTATGGTATTTATTGTATTTTTAATTTTATTGTCCTTAAATTTGTTATAATTTAGGTTCTCACAATTTATCTAAATAGTTTCAATAATTTGGGATCTATATATTATTTTGTAAAAAATAATATAATATAATTTTATTTAAAAATTAATGTATGAATTATCATTGGGGAAATTTTATGATTTGTAGTGATTCATGTTATTTATGGAAATGATTATGTGACAAATGGAAATAATGTATTATATTAGAAATTATTAGTGGTTGATATTATTTGAAGATACATATTAAATTTATATTTAATGATTATTTGATAAAATAATATGTATTTTTTGTTTTAACATTTAGTTTAGAATATTTTTTAAAGATTTAAAAATAGATATCTGTTGAATGATCTGTGTTTAACATTGGGTATTACTATTGTATTTTGGAGATTAATGGTTTTTTTCAAAAAATATAGGCTTATCATTTTTATATAATTAAAATTTCTAGTACAACCCATTTTATTTTATTATTATTCTTAAAGATATGAGTGATGGGTAGTTATACATTGTAAGATTTCTGGATCCATAGAATATGATTCTGAGGATTTATGTATAAAAAAACATATCATTATTATTCAAAATTTGGAGAAATGATTATGATGGAATTATAATTTCTATGAAATATTATTACATTATGATATTATAATTGGTAATACAAATATTTCTCATCTCAAGAAAAATTTTTTGGACAAAAGATATTATTCGTTTACTTTTGGTTACAGAGGAATGAATAGAATTTTATCCCATCACATAGTTACATATTTTTTGGTCATGTTTCTAATAACTATGTTCTATATCACTCTCCACAAGAATTTGATTGTTATAATTATCTTCCATATTCATATATTAACTTTAGAATAATTGGAATCCTTAATGTTAGTTAAAAATTTCATTTTTCTTTCTATATTTTTTATTAATAATATTTGTTGATCCTTTTACGATGAGGTATTTAAAAAAAGAAATTTGAAAATCCGAACTTCTAGTTTTTGATCTTGAAATTAAATTTCAAGAAAGACACATAATAGGGGGAAATGTAACACCAAAAAATTTTATAATGAAATACAATGTTCATTATCATTAAAATACATATCACCAAGATATAATGAAAAACAAAATCTTATTATCTAAATTTTTCAACTATAACATAGCCATTAAATTAGAGGAAAGTAAAAGTAAAAATGACATTATTAAATATATAATTTTAATAGTCTTTGATATAGTAATAATTTATTCTTTTTAAATAATCACACAAATACTTATTAAAGTCATTTTATTCTTGAAAAATATATAGTCTTCAAAAAATAACTTTTCTTAAATTTTTTGGTGAATATTACAATAATATTATGAACTTTTAATTAATGAATTTCATAATATAATATTAATTTCTGAAATCTGAATGTAATATTTATACATTGTAACATTCCAAAGTTTTATCAATGGAATTTACTTATTATAATTACATTTTATAGTATAATCTTATTAGGAATCACAATTAAATATTATGATTCTAAATACTATGTGATCAATAAATATAATTTTTCCACTTCTATGTTTCGAATTTCGAAAATCTGACATACACGATTGTGATGACTAAGATGTTTGGAGTCCGATAAGAAAAACATATTTTTTGGTAAATATTAACTAAACCTTATAAATATTAATATAACAATTTTGAATATTAAATCATCCAAAATAATAGTAACCATTCTGTAGAGACCCGAAGCCTGACGTACATGGACATTACATTACTTTTGCGGAATACTTAGTACATAACAAAAACACACACTAAAGGATCGTAATAGTTTAGTGTCTTTGGAAACTCGGAACGTAATCTTCTAATCGTGGTGAAAGATCTTCAATATCTCCCATAAAGATCTTCCCTTTTTTTACCTAAAACCTTTGTTTATATCCTGGGGAAAAGAAAACATAAAAGGGTGAGCTCATATGCTCAGTAAGGGTATATAAAAGAAATAAAAATCATATCATATCTTTTTGAAAATCATAACCTGCAAAAGAGATCATAATATATTAACATGGAACAAATCATAGAAGTGAAAATGAGATCACCATAATCATAACATGAAACTTGAAACTTTGTGGCATGCACACATAATCATGGAAAATCATTTCTTGTTAGTCATGACTCATTGCCAAGACTATCTTAGTGGACAAAGTCCCTTTCTGAATCGAGTAACCCTCGTTTCAGTCCTGTTTCACTGAACCGGTATAACCTACCATTTCAACCATGTCTGTCTCATGAGATATAAAATCTTTACCCAATGCATTAGAGGGAGATATAGGTCCCACCCATCTTATAATGAATCCTTTCTTATGTGTGCCACATAATCATAAATCATACATTATCGCATAACCCTTGTAATAAAAATGGGATTCTTAAACAACATGACATCATAAAACAATTCATATAAGATAAAGGAATTCATAAAAATGTTTCCATCAAAACATAATAAAATCCATGTAATAATAGGGATAAAAACAGAACCCTTTTATTATCTTAGATGGAAAATAATTTTCATAAAACACTTGAACTTCATTCTTGAGGAAAATATCCTTTCTACTTCAAAAACACTTTTCCTTTCTTAACATGTCATACAATTTTAAAATAAAAGAAGTTGATTAAAAATAAACTTGAATACTTGTAAAGGAAGCTTCTTGGAAATAATGTTTTAAAAATCCATTCATGCCGTATAAGTTAAAAAACAAAAAAAACATTCTTTGTACTTTTGTCAGAAAAGTCAAAAAGTACCTCGTACGAAAAACGACAAAAGATTCCTTTATTATTCTTTACTAAAAACTCACCGAAGGGTAAAAATGGATTTAAACAATTGTAGGTGGATGGAAATAATATTACATATTGATGAAACATGGATGTGGATGATAAAATACACCCCAGTAAATACCAACGTATAAACAATCTCAGATAAAAATGAGACTGTGATATTTCCCTTACCTTAGGTCTGATTTGCTTCGTATGTGTCCGAAACTCCAGTATAATGATTTAAATAATGTCATTGACTTATTACAGAATCATATTCATTGTTATGATATCATATATGGTTCACTTATGACATTATATTACCCGTTCTTTTGTAAATTCCATGTTAAAGAAGCGTTTTGGGTAAAATCGTTTCATTTATCGTAGGTGTTTTGACTTGTTGTTCTTGACATCATTATTACTTATATCATGATTTACTTACTTCCAGAATATAAAATATGATTTATATATCATATATATTCAGTATATATATATATATAATAGATAGATAAATAAAATGAAAAACACCGTTCATGGAGACGGTAGTCCGTACGTACGCATGAACGCTGTTTTTCTTTCCTTATTGTCTTGAAATGGAAGTAAGTAGATGACATACATATGTATATATATATACATAAATCCAGTATCTTTATAATGTCATATATTTCATTATTATTTCTTATATATACATTATAATCATTCTTAAATGGTTAACATGGAGAATGAATCTCATCGCGTCGTGGAGACGGTAGTCCGTACGTACGCACGAGCGATGATATCATTTCTATAAATATTGAATTGAATTGGAGTGGATTATACAATATATCAGAATCAATATGATGTTTTAATAACTATGTATAGTTATTATTTACACCATTATACCCATCCATGTAAGGTGGTGGTGGAAAATAGATTACACCACGGCGTGGAGACGGTATTCTGTACGTACGCACGCGCAGGGATTTCTATTTCCGTAGGATGGATAGATGGTGAAATAGGGTTGTTTCATACTTATAATAACATATCAGTATATGAGTGATACTGATGTTATTACTTCATAATGAAACAACCTAAGAAGAAGAAGTGGAAGAAGAAATAAAGATGAAAGAATTGGTAACGGTAATTACCTCTTCTTTGAAGTGCCTCTTTGAGACCTCCTCTTAGGGCACTAGAATTGGTCTTTGAGGAAGACCAGAACCTCTAGAATGTTTCTAGGGAAGTGGAGAAGAGATTTTGGCAGGGGTTTGCCGAGCTTGAGTGCTCAAATTGGTGTGAGGAGGAGGGGGAGGAGGTGTCCTTTTATAGGGGAGGAGAGGGGCACCTTAGGAATATCTCAAAATATTATTTTATATTAAAGTCAAAATCGGTTTATAATGGTTCCAAAGGGTCTTATTTAGAAGCTAAAGTGGGGATGGGTCGCAATCCTATAAACCAATTGAATTTAGACATGTTTAGGATATTATTTTAACCTTATCAATTAGATTTAACTCTAAGTTAAATAATTTAACTTTTACCATGTCTTTTTTTTTCTTTCACTATATGGTTAATAAACTTACTATAACATGCCAAACGAACCCCAAATTCTTTATTATTAATATATATATCCTTATATAAGTCATTTGGCCGAACCTTAGATTTTTAGGAATATAATAACAATTAATAATATAATATTTGATTTAAAAACTATTTTGTGTCAATTTTGACACTATTTGATATATGATTTTTGTGAAATTCATAACAGAATTAAATGTTCGAACCAAGTTGATTAAATCAACATTAATATATCATAGTAACCTAGAAAATTAGTGGAATTCATAACAAATCTCAAATTACATTTATTTTGGTGTTTATAACATCAATTATGTCAATATTTCATTAATAAGATAATTACTGCATCATCGTTGTGTCATAAATAAATTATATTATTTGATGTCTAAAAATTACAAATAAAATACCATCATGTAGGAAATATTTTTATCTTTCTAATGAATATTTACAATCGAATTTTTCTTATGTATAAACCCATATAAAAAATGATTTACTTATTAAACTTTGATTTTAACTATTTTAACCTTTCTTTAAATAAATTAATAATAGATGTCCTAATGTAATCCAAGTGGGCCTAAATGGTCATATTTTATTCCTAAGTTTGTTTTTGGTCGAATTACACTTGTCCACTAGAATTAGGACATGTGTTAGGGTAATAGTAATATCATATTTACCCTTAGTTACCCTATTTACTATTAACCGCGGTAAAAAAAGTAAAAAGTTACTATTCACCAAAAAATTATTTTCATCTCATTGAACCACATTTTAGTCCTTGATATTAACCGTGTCTCTCAGATTTTCGAAATTCCATTCACAGAAGCAGCAAAATTACGTTTTATGAAAAATTCAGTTTTTTTAACTACCACTTAGTAGTTTCACTATTCATCAAAAATTGATGTTTTTCAGAACAATGCCAAAATTTCATCCTAAGCTATATTTCATATTCCGAATTCAAAAATGAAATCTATTTTACCAAATTCATAACATAGAAGTTGCATTAATTAATTTTATAATTAAATCCCGCTGTTAAAATAAATAGCGTGTTTTTAGGAAACAATATATATCAAAAGATTGACACTTGATTATGTCTGGTTTAAATGTGAAATTACAACCAATGGCCAACACTGTATTAAATTGTAAAAATATATTCTAAATATACTTTAAAACCACTCAAATTAATAATTTATCACTATTAATTATTTCGATTAAAAAAGTTGTTTTTAATTATAATTTAGTAATTTTCACTATTCATCAGAATATGAAAGTTATCCGAAAAGTACCAAAATTTTACCTTAGGCTAAATTTGATACTCCGAATCCAAGAATGAAGTTCATTTTGAAAAATAAGATTTACAGAATTTTAAAAAGTGGTTATTACTATTCATAACGGCTAGTTTTAATAATATTTTAATAGCACATCGTTGTTTAGTGAAACTCGGTATTACGTATTACACACGCTATCGAGGAAGGTCGCGATTGCGTGTAATGCAAGGCAAGACAAGGATGCGTGTTGTAGAAGCTCCTTTTGGTGTAGCGTACAACACAAGACATTAATAAAATTAAAAAGAATATTTTTTTTATAAAATCTTAGGCTGTTACATTCTACCCCCCTTAAA
Source organism: Viscum album (assembly GCA_963277665.1). Taxonomy (NCBI): domain Eukaryota; kingdom Viridiplantae; phylum Streptophyta; class Magnoliopsida; order Santalales; family Viscaceae; genus Viscum; species Viscum album. The sequence goes on along the minus strand of OY728147.1, from coordinate 1,465,768,326 downwards.
ATGAATTTCGCCCTCGAAATTCGTCGGGGTTATAAATGGTTTACTATTCGAAAGTTTCTTTAATAGAAACCCACATCGTAAAAAGGAATATCAAAACCAATCTTTAAAAACAAAAGTATGAAACGTAACGGTTACCCAAATAAACTAATCATTGGGTTTCCACATAGGTGAAAATATGGATATGGAAGAGAAATCTAACCATCATGTTCTGATGGAGAGTGGTAGAGAACATGGCTATGGAAAAGCCAGTAATCACAAATCCATAGATTTGTGATGATATAAGGTACCATCTGATTCATCAGGTATAAGATCACTAGGACAACATTTTTGGTTTTCAAGATCATTTCCCTAAAGTTGAAAATTTGAATTAGAATAAATACTTACTTTATTTTGGTACAATCTCACTATTGTTCGTGCCTTGAACAATTTCCACTTCATCTCTTAAATAAATGAAGTTGAATTTGTTATTCGTGAAGTGTTAGCAGATCATGTGATAGAATGACGAGTCATTCCATCTGTCTCAAACAAAAGGTTAGTAAAAATTATATGCATAAGTCGACCTATAGTGAGATTAATCATATATGGTTCCTAAAATGGACTTATACTTCATATATCATACTGCTTAATATAATAAAACTAGTTTTTACTAAACAGGGACTTCTTGTAGGCCAGTGGTAGGCGATAAAGGCCAGTTGCACTTCGGTTGTGGGTTCGATTCCCACAGCCTTGTCTGAAGCGATGGGCTGTTGCCCGTCCTGCAGGTTGTCCTTTTTCTAAAACTACATTACTATAACATCCCATCAATAATATCGAAAAAAGAACTTCTATCCTTAAACAATACTATTTTATGTCCAACATAATCCATTCTAGTCTTTGGGCTTATCCATAATACTGCAGTCCACTTTCATAACATAGTGAAAACGATTACCAGAGATTTAATACCATCGTTGAACCCCATATATCATAAGATATGTTTTGTTATTCAAAGTCCTTAATCATGTATTATCTTGAATACCCATTGAACCTTAGTGAAAACATGAATGCAGTTAAAAGTTAACACTTTACACATACCAAAATCCTCAAAATTATTTATACTCAAACCATGATATCACTTAGTCCTTATATCAATCATGAGCTCATGAATACTGTCTAACATTTCATTTTCTCCTTATCCCTTCAATATGCGCATATCATCTTCTTTCCAAAAATATCTGAATAACCTTTCATGGTTACTGGTACTATTAATCATAAAATTTCAAAACTTAAGGAAAGACAACAGTGTAACAATCCTTAGATGTCTCCTTATTCCATGAGATTACTTATACAAAATTACACATGATAAACATGTAATCATTCCACTACATTCTTAGACCATTGATCGAGCTTCAACATTTCTTTCATCTCACATATTATTTGTAGTCTCTTCATCATCATCCACATAAATATTTCCCATACGACCATACTGATTATCTTCATGAGACTTTCCCTTAGGGCATTGGTTTGCATAATGCCCGTACATTCCACATTTAAAGCATTTAACCATTGTTGATGTCATAGCAATACCATTATCCTCATCCATGGTGTTAACTGAACCTTTTCCTTTGCACTTACTTGCTTTGTGTCCTTATTTTCCACACCCAAAGCATCTTCCAGTTCCTTTGAAACATTCTCCTTGATGCCTCTTCCCACATGATTTACATAGGAGAAATTGAACTTTCTTTCCTCTATGATCATCATGAAACTTCATCTTTCTCTTATTAGTCGAGTCAGGAAACTTACCAAATTTTACGTTATTGATCATATTGTGAGATTGCTGATTCGGCATAATAATGATGTTTGGACATCCAAATCCCATTTCATTTGGTTGCTCATGAAGAATATCATTCCATTGTCTATCATATCCTCCATTATTGTGAATCATCTTGTTTCCAGCCATTTTCTAAAACCCAAACAGAATAGTGTTAGATGCAAAAATCATAATAAAGTGGGAGTAACTTAAATATCTATCATATTTGGTTTAATCTAATATCGTTACCACAGTTCTAGGACTATATCCTATACGTATACTTATCCTTAGGGGCATCCCTAGACATACCTTAGAAATATCTCTAGGGATCTCACTAACTTTTTCGCATCCTAGTTTCCAAAGGTTGACTAAACCTTTCCTCTGATACCAACTGTAGAGACCCGAAGCCTGACGTACATGGACATTACATTACTTTTGCGGAATACTTAGTACATAACAAAAACACACACTAAAGGATCGTAATAGTTTAGTGTCATTGGAAACTCGGAACGTAATCTTCTAATCGTGGTGAAAGATCTTCAATATCTCCCATAAAGATCTTCCCTTTTTTTTACCTAAAACCTTTATTTATATCCTGGGGAAAAGAAAACATAAAAGGGTGAGCTCATATGCTCAGTAAGGGTATACAAAAGAAATAAAAATCATATCATATCTTTTTGAAAATCATAACCTGCAAAAGAGATCATAATATCTTAACATGGAACAAATCATAGAAGTGAAAATGAGATCACCATAATCATAACATGAAACTTGAAACTTTGTGCCATGCACACATAATCATGGAAAATCATTTCTTGTTAGTCATGACTCATTTCCAAGACTATCTTAGTGGACAAAGTCCCTTTCTGAATCGAGTAACCCTCGTTTCAGTCCTGTTTCACTGAACCGGTATAACCTACCATTTCAGCCATGTCTATCTCATGAGATATAAAATCTTTCCCCAATTCATTGGAGGGAGATATAGGTCCCACCCATCTTATAATGAATCCTTTCTTATGTGTGCCACATAATCATAAATCATACATCATCGCATAACCCATGTAATAAAAATGGGATTCTTAAACAACATGACATCATAAAACAATTCATATAAGATAAAGGAATTCATAAAAAATTTTCCATCAAAACATAATCAAATCCATGTAATAATAGGGATAAAAACAGAACCCTTTTATTATCTTAGATGGAAAATAATTTTCATAAAACACTTGAACTTCATTCCTGAGGAAAATATCCTTTCTACTTCAAAAACACTTTTCCTTTCTTAACATGTCATACAATTTTAAAATAAAATAAGTTGATTAAAAATAAACTTGAATACTTGTAAAGGAAGCATCTTGGAAATAATGTTTTAAAAATCCATTCATGCCGTATAAGTTAAAAAACAAAAAAAACATTCTTTGTACTTTTGTCAGAAAAGTCAAAAAGTACCTCGTACGAAAAACGACAAAAGATTCCTTTCTTATTCTTTACTAAAAACTCACCGAAGGGTAAAAATGGATTTAAACAATTGTAGGTGGATGGAAATAATATTACATATTGATGAAACATGGATGTGGATGATAAAATACACCCTAGTAAATACCAACGTATAAACAATCTCGGATAAAAATGAGATTGTGATATTTCCCTTACCTTAGGTCTGATTTGCTTCGTATGTGTCCGAAACTCCGGTATAATGATTTAAATAATGTCATTGACTTATTACAGAATCATATTCATTGTTATGATATCATATATGGTTCACTTATGACATTATATTACCCGTTCTTTTGTAAATTCCATGTTAAAGAAGCGTTTTGGGTAAAATCGTTTCATTTATCGTAGGTGTTTTGACTTGTTGTTCTTGACATCATTATTACTTATATCATGATTTACTTACTTCCAGAATATAAAATATGATTTATATATCATATATATTCAGTATATATATATATAATAGATAGATAAATAAAATGAAAAACACCGTTCATGGAGACGGTAGTCCGTACGTACGCATGAACGTTGTTTTTCTTTCCTTATTGTCTTGAAATGGAAGTAAGTAGATGACATACATATGTATATATATATATACATAAATCCAGTAGCTTTATAATGTCATATATTTCATTATTATTTCTTATATATACATTATAATCATTCTTAAATGGTTAACATGGAGAATGAATCTCATCGCGTCGTGGAGACGGTAGTCCGTACGTACGCACGAGCGATGATATCATTTCTATAAATATTGAATTGAATTGGAGTGGATTATACAATATATCAGAATCAATATGTTGTTTTAATAACTATGTATAGTTATTATTTACACCATTATACCCATCCATGTAAGGTGGTGGTGGAAAATAGATTACACCACGGCGTGGAGACGGTATTCCGTACGTACGCACGCGCGGTGATTTCTTTTTCCGTAGGATGGATAGATGGTGAAATAGGGTTGTTTCATACTTATAATAACATATCAGTATATGAGTGATACTGATGTTATTACTTCATAATGAAACAACCTAAGAAGAAGAAGTGGAAGAAGAAATAAAGATGAAAGAATTGGTAACGGTAATTACCTCTTCTTTGAAGTGCCTCTTTAAGACCTCCTCTAAGGGCACTAGAATTGGTTTTTGAGGAAGACCAGAACCTCTAGGATGTTGCTAGGGAAGTGGAGAAGAGATTTTGGCAGGGGTTGGCCGAGCTTGAGTGCTCAAATTGGTGTGAGGAGGAGGGGGAGGAGGTGTCCTTTTATAGGGGAGGAGAGGGGCACCTTAGGAATATCTCAAAATATTATTTTATATTAAAGTAAAAATCGGTATATAATGGTTCCAAAGGGTCTTATTTCGAAGATAAAGTGGGTATGGGTCGAAATCCTATCAACCAATAGAATTTAGACAAGTTTAGGATATTATTTTAACCTTATCAATTAGATTTAACTCTAAGTTAAATAATTTAACTTTTACCATGTCTTTTTGTTTTCTTTCACTATATGGTTAATGAACATACTATAACATGCCAAACGAACCCCAAATTGTTTATTATTAATATATATATCCTTATCTAAGTCATTTGGCTGAACCTTAGATTTTTAGGAATACAATAACAATTAATAATATAATATTTGATTTAAAAACTATTTTGTGTCAATTTTGACACTATTTGATATATGATTTTTGTGAAAGTCATAACAGAATTAAATGTTCGAACCAAGTTGCTTAAATCAACATTAATATATCATAGTAACCTAGAAAATTAGTGGAATTCATAAAAAATCTCAAATTACATTTATTTTGGTGTTTATAACATCAATTATGTCAATATTTCATTAATAAGATAATTACTGCATCATCGTTGTGTCATAAATAAATTAAATTATTTGATGTCTAAAAATTACAAATAAAATACCATCATGTAGGAAATCTTTTTATCTTTCTAATTAATATTTACAATCGAATTTGTCTTATGTATAACCCCATATTAAAAATGATTTACTTATTAAACTTTGATTTTAACTATTTTAACCTTTCTTTAAATAAATTAATAATAGATGTCCTAATCTAATCCAAGTGGGCCTAAATGGTCATATTTTATTCCTAAGTTTGTTTTCGGTCTAATTACACTTGTCCAATAGAATTAGGACATGTGTTAGGGTAATAGTAATATCATATTTACCCTTAGTTACCCTATTTACTATTAACCGCGGTAAAAAAAGTAAAAAGTTACTATTCACCAAAAAATTATTTTCATCTCATTGAACCACATTTTAGTCCTTGATATTAACCGTGTCTCTCGGATTTTCGAAATTCCATTCACAGAAGCGGCAAAATTATGTTTTATGAAAAATTCAGTTTTTTTAACTACCACTTAGTAGTTTCACTATTCATAAAAAATTGATGTTTTTCAAAACAATGCCAAAATTTCATCCTAAGCTATATTTCATATTCCGAATTCAAAAATGAAATCTATTTTACCAAATTCATAACATAGAAGTTGCATTAATTAATTTTATAATTAAATCCCGCTGTTAAAATAAATAGCGTGTTTTTAGGAAACAATATATATCAAAAGATTGACACTTGATTATGTCTGGTTTAAATGTGAAATTACAACCAATGACCAACATTGTATTAAATTGTAAAAATATATTCTAAATATACTTTAAAACCACTCAAATTAATAATTTATCACTATTAATTATTTCGATTAAAAAAGTTGTTTTTAATTATAATTTAGTAATTTTCACTATTCATCAGAATATGAAAGTTATCCGAAAAGTACCAAAATTTCACCTTAGGCTAAATTCGATACTCCGAATCTAAGAATGAAGTTCATTTTGAAAAATAAGATTTACAGAATTTTAAAAAGTGGTTATTACTATTCATAACGGCTAGTTTTAATAATATTTTAATAGCACATCGTTGTTTAGTGAAACTCGGTATTGCGTATTACACACGCTATCGAGGAAGGTCGCGATTGCGTGTAATGCAAGGCAAGACAAGGATGCGTGTTGTGAAAGCTCCTTTTGGTGTAGAGTACAACACAAGACATTAATAAAATTAAAAAGAATATTTTTTTTATAAAATCTTGGGCTGTTACACATTCCTATGAATGAATATATAAAATTTATGAATGTTATACGTAATAATTTGTCTATAATAAAAGTATTGATAAAATTGTAAGTCGTAAATAATTAATTATAAATAATTAATTAATTTATATGAGAATTTATTTTCTTAAACATTATTCAAAAAATAAAAAATATATTGCTTATATTTTTAAGATAATTATATAATACCATATAATTTGTTTTTAAAAATATCATAACATCAGTTGTAATTTTAAAAAAAAATCAAGAAAATTATGATTTTAATTAAAAATTAAATTAATTATGTATAAAAAAATTATTTTTGAAAAATAGACTTCATTTTTGGCTTATACATGTAAATATATTGTTTCAGTTAATAGTTAGGATCTTTCTGAAATACATTAATTTTTGATGAAGAGTGAAATATCTTAATTTAAAAAATAAGCTAAATAAGCTAATTATAGAGTCATGCATGATGATCTTATGATTTAAGTTTAATTGTTTCAGGTTCACATTATAAAATTACTATTATTATTTATGGAATAATCTCTATTCCTTGTCTTTTGGGTTAATAATAAATTAATAGATTTTGTCTAGAGAAATCCCCTCTCCCCTCCACTATAAATACCACCCAACACACACTCATTTCCTCACACCACTCAAGCTTCATTCCTTGCCTAAAATCTGACCAAACAACTTAAATATCCCCTACTCTATCTTAAAATAGTTTTTAGACCCTTAAAAATAACAATACTATCTTTTTTAAGGAGGACCTCAAGTGGAGGATTCAAGACATAATTCATCTCTCTCTCTCTCTTTCCTTTAAATTCCATTCAATTTCTTGATCATTTATTAACATATCCCCAACTATACTAATTAACATGGTATATTAACACAAGTATTATACATATAATATAACTTTTTGATACTAATGTTATATTATATCATCCAACCCCCTTCTCCTGTTCTTTTTATTTCATAAATGATAACGTTTTTCGTGAGGTGTTAATTTTCCACCTTCAAGAATGACATGTTTTCAATTTTCTTTACAACTTTCAAATATTTTCATTAAACAATTATTATGTTATATACAGATTATATTATATATATTATATCATATTTCATGTTATAGAACTAACTTATTTACATATTACTAAATGATGAAACAAAACAAGTTTGTTGTGGTCGAAAAACCACCCAAATTTACACAAACAATCATCATTTAATTATTATATAATGATTCATCTACATGGTATATAATATATTTCATTAAAATATTATTTATTCTTCTGTAATATCATTAATAACATGAAATATCAGTTCTATTTGTTTACCCAGGTTCTACATGAACTTCCATTTATGAATACATGTGAACAGCTCAAGAAAACCATAAAAATGAACATTCCAAAACATTGTTTTTGAACTCTATAACTCATTATAAGGACCATATAAAAACATAATAAAACCATAATGAACAATATTATTGTAAAAAGGTTCTGTATTTTTTAATTAATGAATCTAATTTGGTTATAAATAACATTATGTAGAAGAAAGCGTTCAAATACAAGGTAAGGGGAAAATCTCAAACTCAGCATTCTTTCTTCCGGTTATCCCTCTTTCACTGGATTTTCGGTATGGTCCCTACATAAAAATAATATTATCATCATTATCATTCCTTTTATGATATATAAATGTTTTCTACTGAATATTTTTTCAAAATAATGTTTTACAAAATATCTCTTCTTTCAAAAAAAAAACACTTTTTACTTCTCACAGAAGGTTGATGGTTACCGTATCAAGTATGTTATTCCCACCTTATATTGGGAAGCCAAAGATTATGAATGTGTTATTATGTTATTGAAACCATTACTTCACATGGTTTATTTATGTTCATTTTCAATATATCTTTATTATGGAGTGCATGATAATGATAATGTTATGATGTGACAGGTGCGCTGGCAATTATATAACACAATATGAGTGTTTAAATATGACGGGTGTGTTTATACCTATATAGTGCTCTAATGCATTTTGTAAATTGATGAATCTCATGAGTTTAAGAGAAATTATGTGTAAAATTTATTGTGGATTTTTTCCCAATAATGTGTGGTATTTAACCTATAAGACATGATATTTTAGTTTTTAATGCATTGCCACATTTTGAGTCTTTTATTAATAATTACCCTCTTGTTCATGATCCTTTGACTATGTTATGATTATGCTCACCAATTTTTATATTTTTAATATCTATCCTCATACAGGGATTTTATATCACCCCTTTTTGATGTATATCATCATGTGACTACATGTACTAAAGAGAGTTCAAGTGCCAATAAGAATCAAGATGTGAAGTAATTAAATAAATGTTTTTGTTGGAGGTTGTAAATTTTATGTTTAGTCTATTTTTTCCCATGAAATTAAACCTATGGATCATAATGGTGCAATAATATTATGTTTTTTTATCTTTATAATGATGTTATAGTAATGTAATAAAGTTTGGGTTGTCATATAAATTGGCTGAAATTTTGGGATTTTTGAAAATGATTGGTTTTTAATAAATACTAAAAAGTTATAAATTTTGTAGAAATATTATTTAATTTATTTAAATTGTATATTTTAAATACTCCAATATTTTTATAATTTTGAAAGAACTAATATATTTATTATTATTTTATATTTTAAACTCTTAAAAATTTTTGAATAAAATATATACTGTTTTTCAGAATTTTTTTTCAGTTAAAAATGATATTTTTAAAAACATTTTTAATGTAAAACATTTTAGATAAATTTATTAATTAAAATAATCCTGAATTGGTAGTTTTTTTAATTAAATAAATTGACTATATATTATTAAAAACTAATAAATTCCATTCATTGATTTTTATTATTCATACAATTAATCTAAAATCACATTTTTCTTAAAAAATACACTTTTTAAAAACATGACTTTTCATCCTGTTTGCGGGTAATGTTTAAATTTAATACATCCAATTATATGAACTGAATTTGGACAATTTAATTCCATATTTTGATTCATATGGTAAAAATTAGGTATGAGTTTCATCAATTTTTTTCATAAAAATATTTCTGTGGTAAATTATTTTTACCATATTATAGTTAAAAGAATTAAACAAGATAAAATTAAAAGGTAATAGAATTTTTAAAAAAAATACAATTTTAAATGTGTGGTTTATATTTTGATCAAAAATAATCACCCACTATATCTTTAATAAAAAATAAAATTCATTGAATTTCCTCCACCCCATTTTTGATGGACTTAAGTAAATATTAATAATTATTTAATCACTTAAAAAACCCATGATCATGTATAAGTACAACTCCAATCCTCCCAATTTCACCTAAAAATACTTTAATAATTACAAATATATAAAAACCCCTTACTCCCCACAAATACCATGTAATAGTCTTGATTATTTTACCACAAGACTAATTTTAAGGTACCAAAGTGTTCGGTCATGATATTGACACTCAAGAAGAGGTTAAAGTATTCAATGCAAATGGGAAGCGTGCAGTAAGGGTTTCTCATCTAACTTTTAATTTTTTGGGATATATTAATTATTCATCAATTATTTATTTTGAGTTGTGTATATACATCCCTTTCTTGTTTCATATCATTAATGTCAATATCTTTATGGAATCTAATGTTTCATTTAATAATTATTACTTTTAATAGGGAAAATTATTTGACTGGTTACAAAGTTTTAACGTATTTCTAAACTCAATTTCCATTACTTTGGATAATCTTATTTGTAATTCCTTTTTTCATCGTAATATTATGTGAGATGTTTTTTTATTACCTTATATTGTATTTCTACTTTTTTTGTATTTTTATTTACATTGGATACAAATAATGTATTCATCGATTAGTACTCAATTAAATGATATGATATTTTTAAGGTATTCATTAACTAAATACATAAATTAAACGTTTTAAAGATGTATTTTAACATTAATTAGCTGTCATTTCAATTTTTTAAATTGATTTTTATGAATTTATTTATATGGAAATGAATGTTTTAAAATTCAAATATCTTAATTTAACACAAATTTTATAAAATGTATTTTTTACGAATTTTTTAAATGGAATATAATTTAATAAAACCATATTTTAATTCATAATATAAATAAAGTCAAAAATATATTCTTTTTATCTCATATGGAATGAGAATATTCTCCCTCCGTTAAAATACCTTAGTATTTTGAAGAATTCTCTACAATATTAAATGAATATTTTATATTAAATTTTTTCATTATAACTGTGCATTATTTCATAAACAAATTAGTGAATTTCCATAAAAAAGGTTTTTTTTGTAAAAATAATTTGGTTATTATGATTATCTTACAGTTCATGGTCGTTTTTTATGATGCTTGGTGGTTCTTTTATAAACAAAAGATTCATAGGACCATGATAGCCCACTAAATCATTGGGTATGTAGGAGGTTGATATTAATGGTTTTCCCATGTGTAACTACAATGTTTAAATAATATGGTTTTGAGGAAGGTTACATCATAATATAGTCACGAGGGTTACATCATAATCTTTCCATGTGGGTTATTTGATAAGTAATTAAAATAATGATTACAAGTGTTACCAATATTTTTTATTTATGATTGAAATATTTACATATAAATCCTTTGTTTTAATAAGGTATGTTATTATGTTAATGTTAAAAGAGAATTTTTTATATGTATTTATTGGCTAATGATTTCATTCTTTATTTATATGCCCCTTAATAATATTATAAAGATCATCCCATGTTTTAAAATGATTTCCACAAGATTTATGGGAGAATATATACAACGATTAGATAAAGGGTAAAAAATTGATCAATCATATTAAGAATCTATGATTTATTTTGAAAGGGATTACTTTTTTAGAAAAAGGATTATTGAGTATATGTCATCACTTATAAGGTATGGGTTCCCTATGTAAGTGTTTATCCTAATTCTATAACAATAAAAACAATAATGATCATCAATGTTGTAATAATTTTAATTATATTTTAAATATACTAGAAAATGTCATGTAATAGGGTAAAACGTTACACCCAAAACACAATTATATATTTTAGAACTCCTACTATGATAATCATAGTCAAAATATTACCCAATTTTGTTAAAACTGATACGATGAATAATTTTAAAAAATCATGCATAAGCCCCATTCTATTTCATATAATCAAAAAATTTATGACATATGAATCATGTTGAAAAATTGGGTTCCCTTGATCCAACTATTCAGTGATTTTGATTACGATATCATGTATATAGTAAGATATGCATGATTTCATCTTACCATTATGGTTTAGAATGTTCTGCATCAACTATTGAAATGGTAATGTCCAAAGATTAATTGTCATATCGAATGGTTGTAGTAGTTCTCAGGATTTAATGAGAACCTCTAGATACTATGAAATTAATCATAAATATATACGTTCTGTGGTCTAGATACATTTTTCCGATTGGACATAGTAGATGTATTACCATTAGTTGCTGGGGACTCATAAGCATTGCGACTTTTTCTCATGAAGTCCACACATGGTGATCTCTAGTAGTGAGATCATAAGGACTGGACCACCAAAAGGAACACCACATGTTTCAAGTGTAATTGGATGTTCTTATGTATGATCATGTGTAATGGTCTCCAGACTTGAGATCATTACCAATGTATTTCATTTGATTTTATACTTTGATAAAAGATGAAAACCATGGAAATGAATTCGTGGAGAGGTAGTTTGTGTCGGGTGCGTCATTGGGGGAATGACATTGGTTGAATGGTCAAGAAACTATTTCTCACTTTCGGGTTATAGAAGTAATATATCTTAGGCCTTGTTGATATAGATGGAAGTACCTTTATAAGACCATGGCCATGGTAGTCAAGGTTAAATTCATACAGTTAAATCAACAAACTATAATTCCAGAAAAGGGCGATGACATGTGAATGTGACCTTCTTAATGAGATATTAATGAGAACATGATTATATTACATTGTGTGTGGTTGTATGTTGGTTTTAACTACTGTGATAATCCTTATTTCTTCAGGGGCCATGATGGGATGTTAGATCCAGCTCTTGGTCTATGATTGCTATTCAATACTCTTGAAATAAGGGCCTAGAGGGTCACACTCAATAGTGTATTCAAGAATCTTTCATATTCAGTTGAATTGGAGTTTTGGACATTGTGGGACCCACCATAGGTGTCCGAGGGTTTTCCAAAGTTAAACGATCACCAATGCACCAAATAGTGTATTCAAGAATCTCTCCTCTCTCTCACACTCTGGAGAGAGATTCTATGGATCCAAGGAGGTCGGATGGATCTCTCTCTCAGGAACCACTCATGAAGCGATGTGGTGATCATTAGAACATCTAAGGCATTGTCGATATTCCGCACTAGCACCCGGACTACGACAAACGACGCTCATGCAGATTCCTTGAAGTGTGTGTGGATGATATAGAGGAATTCAGCTTCGGATTCTTTGAGCAGTGATTTCCAGTGATGAGTAGACGTTGTGTGCGGCTTCATATTTAAACCGGGTAATTTACGGGTTATGTTTGTGCTTAAAATCCTCCACGCGTGGTCCTCGGCTAAGACCGGGATGCTCTTCTCCAACGTCAACAAGTTTACGTCGACCGTTGGTGGAAATTTTTTAAATGCCTATCTGTTTTGGGGCTTCTGTTGCATGCCCAGTTTCTACAAATCAAATGTGATCCTCCAACGAGGTGTGATCCATAATATTAGATAGTTACCTCTTATATAATGATCATAAAAAATCAGTAAGATTTTCTGAATATAGTGAATCATATTTTAGGGTTATTATCATAGGACACCTTAAGTAAGGATATATGTAGGATATATCGTCTATTAAATGGAATGAAAGAGATTTCCTCACATCCTCAAAATATTAAGATAATAGAGAACTCCTAATATGTGTAATCTCTAACCCTAATATGTCAATCCTTGTTATTGAGAGATTGTATGGAATAGAAAATGATTCAAATTGAAAAGTCCCACATAACCCATTTTAGAAGCCATTAAACCTATTATTCTATACCACATGATTTTATACTACAATGAATGATGCATTGTAACATTTCATTAAAAGTAATTATGTGTCCCATTCTATAGAACCAAACCATAATGGATTTTTTCCAAATTATCAAAAGATAAATATGATTCCACTTTGAGTTAAAATCATAAAATCATGAAAACTTTCATCTTCATGTATGATGAGAAAATATAATGTTCTTAATGATGGTTATAAACCATAAAATCACAACGTATTTAGTGTAATTTGGAATACCTATAATATAAAATTATGTTCACATTCCTACATAGATTCAACAAAATTATTGGCATAAGTGGAACTATTCATACACCAGGATTCAAAAAGTATTCATTAATACTTATGAAATCTCTATTTCAGTCTTATTGTTGTAAATAATACCCCCAATAGTGTGTGATGAACCTATACTCCACAATTCTCAACGAATTCACAATTATAAGTGTTGAAAGATAAAAATTCTAGTAAAATCATATAATTAGAATGTTTGTTCACAATTTCATTTATTATCATTAATATGATATTCAATGAGAGTTTCCACTTCCATGATAAAAAAACATCAAAAACAGGAAAAATAAATAAACATACAACAAGTTAAAAATTATAAAGTTATTACAAACTATAAGGAATCATAAAGTTGGTGATGATTCATAGACTGGACCCATATACCATCATCCCCCAAAAAACCCTTATAAACCATTAAGGATATGTTCATTTAGCTTATTTTGTCTTGAAACGATGATGTTTTCTAGACTACCCATGTTTCTCGAGTAGGGTGTGAGTACAAATTATTAGTACATCGTTAAAAGTGATCCTTAATATATCCATTTTAAATATTTTACATGATGATGTTCCATAATAATTATTTTATGTTGTAATAAAATAAAACATCATCGATCCAAATGATTTATAGTGAAACAGTGTATAGAGAATATCAACTTAAGAAAATGTCGTGGTGTTTTTGAATATGCTATATATCTAAACCAAGGTTCGGGGTGAAATCCTACCATAATATAATAAAAAATCAACAAAAACAATGGCTAGTGAAGTCACCATTTTAGATATGATAATATGTTATTTTTAGTCAACCATGTATGATAATTTTATAACCTATAACAATTTATTTTCTTCCACCCAGTGATCTACATAAATGCTCTCCATGTATATTATCTCGTGTTATTAACCCCATGATCTAGATACATTCCATCCCTAGATAACATCTTATTGCTTCCAGTGAAAGGGTTTAATTAGTCCCATAGAAGATATCAAGTCATTCCATCAACCACATGGGTCAGATAATTTATCACACCACATATCAATCAATGGTTTTTAATAGTGACCTCCTAGAGAACTTATCACTTCAAATGAAATTTCCTCAATGTTAAGTGTCGAAAAAAAGAATGTAATTGGTAAAATATTATAACTTCCTATAAAACCATGGTTTGTAACAATTCCCTCTCTAGAACCACAACACATATCTCATACACAACATTAAGAATAACTCCCCCATAGTTATTGACATACATCTTTGATCACATCACTGGTTTGATGAGTGTCCAATCCATTATCATTTTATAAATATCTATATACTCATTTCAATTAAAAATGAAATATGACTAAAATTATGAAATTAAATCATAACCATGCTATATACATTTCATGCTTTACTAATAATAGAAATAATGTCACACTACTATAGAAAAGGGTTTTTAATGCAAGTTTTTTACAATGTTTATAAATACAATTCAATATATGTGATTCTATAAATAAGTTTTTCAATATGTCTTCTAAATATAATAAAAAAATATATTTTTATGTGGATTTTTATTATAATAACAATAAACCCCCCGCAAAAATGAAAAAGGATGAATCATTCTATTTGTGTTATAATATAATTTTAATGAAAGATATTTTTTCATAATAGATATATAAATAATTGATTTCAAAAAATATCTTCAACATCTATTACTTTATAACCATAATAGATGATATTTTTTACATTATTTACAAAAGTAACCAAAAATATATCATATATATTAAATATAAAATTAATTAAAACTAGTATAAAAAACATGAAATAAAATTAAACTACAACAACCCAATATAAAATTGCAGTGGTAAAAATGAGTTTTATTTATTTATTTATATATATATCACAACTTTATTAAAACAAAAAAATATATTAAAATTTCATAGTTAAAATAAAAAATATATAATAAAAAAATAAATATATAAACTAATATTGAATAAATTTGTAATATATATGGCCTACACTCTTCAATGATGATTGATGTCATTTCCATCACACAAGAGATTGTCATAAAAATTTGAGATATTTAAAAGAACGGATTTATATTGTGTTAACAATTTAATTATATGATAAATAAAAGGATAATTGATAATAAAATCTTACCTCGTCAAAATATGATATTTTCCATGTTGTAACTATTTTATTAATAAATCTCATCATAAAACACGAACCTTTACATAAACCATATTAATAATAATGGTTCTATTTTAAATTATTAATTCAATTGATAAAAAATTAAATAAAATGATAATTTATAGTATTTATAAAATAGTTAAACATTCAACAAAAAGAAAAGAGAGTTAGTAACATTATTTTTACTAACCATTTGTAGAAGTTTTTACCTTTTTTGAAAAAATATAAGATGTAAAATATAACCTTTAATGGTGTTATAATATTAAATTATTAAAATAATGAGACATTATTCTTTAATACCACATTAACAACATCATTATAAAATATTAGAGTATTATATTTGGTTCCTTTTAAATCATGAATTATCGTAATTAGTGGAAAAATAAATTATGGGTCCATGGATCCATAAATTGACATTATATTATAGTGACTAACATATTTTAACAATATAACTAATAAAAATCATAATCTGAATGTTATATCTATGTTATATAATAAAAAGAAATACGATTATAGATTTAAATTGAAATTACGTGTATGACTACAAAGCCCAATATATATGCATCCACCTGATTGAATATTCCATTCATAAAATTATCAACAAAAAACCAAAACAAAAAACAAAATAAGTTATTTAAGTCATATAAAAATCACAAAATATAAATTCATGGAAATATAATTCTGAATTTCATTTAGAATATGTAGTATACAAATATGAATGGAGATCAATATGTTTTTACTATCTATATATAATATCATTAACATTATGGTATGTATATAAAAATATATATAAATTTATACATAATTATGAAAACAATATTATAAAAATTATATAAATCTGAATACGTTTATAGTGTGTTTTATTACAAGATTATATATATGAAAATTTAAAAGTGTTGCACACTCTCTAAAAAAACTAAAGAATCACCCATATGGAATGATACTCTTTCCAATGAATATAAACTATCCCCCACTATTACCCTATGTTAAGCAATATAAATATTTTGATGATCAAATATATCACTAATATAATTTCTAATCTCAAATGATATTATATGATTATAAATATATTTAATGTATAATTCACATTTGAAATGAAAATATTGGGAAAGTGGTGGATGAGTGGGATATATAGGATAAAACTGTCATTTTATGTCTATAAACATTGATTGTACCAATGATATAACACTATCATCTATCACCTTAGCCATCCCCTGAAAATTATATTTTATGTTGTTTTTTTATTTTACAATATTACTCAATTAAATAAATACTAGGATGAATGAATTTTTTAAAAAAAGATATACATTCATCGTATCATTGAATGTATGATGACTGTTTTTCCTTTATAACTATTGTATGCAGAATATTCATCTTACCCTCTAGTATGATAGTTAACTATGTGACCTTAACCAATATGATTGAATGAAATAATATGTGAAAATTTTATTAGTGTTAAAAAATATGTTGAGTTATAAAATTGCCTCAAATACATATCGAAATCATATCATCATTCTCATTGACTCCCCTTTAATATATTTTCAATTTTTCGTCATCTATATTTTTCCATATTTCATTTCAATATAAGGGTTTATTAGTGGTAATACTTATTACCCTAGAATACTTATCTCTTATTTATCAAAAAATATCAACCATCATTGTTTTAGTATCCAATTCCATCTATATGATAACATTTAGGGGTATAAATTCACTGACTAGATCCCCTAATTATATCTTCATAACTAATATTAATTAAAGATATAAAAATTCTTAATAAGATTATTTATTGTGTTAATACAAAAAATTACTTAAAATATTTAACTGTTCACATCCAACAATGTTTTCAATTTTATACTTTCAACAGACATTCTCTATATACCTGCCTTTATAAAAACATATAATTAAGATGCTTTTTTATATTTTTCCTCCCCAATAACAAAATGTAACATTGTTAATGAATGAAAATCCCCTCATATACTAATATTAATAGTTATTAGCTTCTTATGAAAATATTTATTTCTAGTAAATCATGTCTTCTAGAAGTTAGAATAAAAAAATTGACATATATTACAAAAAACATGTCATGAAAGATAAATGGTAATAAATGAGATTATAAATATATAATCCCATTTTTATGAAGTGTCTTATGTTCATTAATTATCCAATTATAAATAAAATGATTATTTTTATCTTGCATCCAAGACCACAAAACTCTAAAATTTCACTGAATTTAGAAATTTACATTTTTTATTACCATCAATCATAATGGATATAAACTCTTCAAAAATGAAAGTAAGATAAAATTTAGGTAAACATGTGTTTTCATGTTTAGTAAACAGGGAATACTTCTCTTCTCTATAGAAGTAAGATATAATTATGTAATGGAATAAGTAGACTTCTATGAATTTGTCATTATATTGTCCTCCCTTGATGATCAAGATGACTCCTTGATTTGATTTTTCAAATTCAGATAAAAAATTTAATACAAAAATCAAAAAAACAGATACCAATCCCACTTTTCACATTTAAAATTGCATAAAAATGATGAAATTGTACAAAATAATCTAATATAAACCATTTTTTAAGATTATTCTTATATGTAGTTAACTAAAATAAAAAAATAATGAATCATTTATGAATTACGAAATGATATATATAATAGAATAAAATTTATTTAATATTTAAAATGATAAAAATGTCATTAATAATGATTTTTATATAAAATTAAATTTTATGTACTAAATTAAAAATTTATAATTTGTGTGGAATCTACTAATTTCAATAAACAATATAATTTCAAAAATAATATATCAGGTTTTGGAAATTTTGATAAGTGAAATAGGACATAAATACATAGCACTAGTAATTTTATATGATTACTAAATTATTTTTTCCTTATATTTCTCATTCATGGTCAATATTCATGGAATGAATAATTTCTATGTCTGGGACTTAAATATCATTACTAAAAATGTAATTTTTTTACTTTTAAAATACAGTACTAGAAATATTATCTATACCAACGGTTTTGGGCAAACCGTTGGTATAGTTCACTAATTTGGACCTATACAAACGGTTTTCCCAAAACCGTTGGTATAGGTCACTTATATAGACCTATAACAACACTTTTGGACAAATCGTTGGTATAGGGGTGACCTATACCAACAGCTTGGCCAAACTATTAATATAGGTCCATTATAGAGACCCTATACCAACAGTTTGGCCAAACCGTTGGTATAGGTCCACTCTATTCTAACGTCTTATCCAATAAAGTTGGTACAGGTCCCAAAATCAAAGAACCAAGACCAATGATTCTCAAAACCGTTGGTATAGGTACATGTATTTTTAATGGAATCTTCTTACAGCAGACAAAAAAAAATCAAAATTTAAAATACATATGATAATACATATATATATTTATTACATTGTGTTCACAGAAGTAAGGTAGGTTAGTGTTTAGGTCGTTCAATCACAAATGGGAGGTGCTTGGATCAAAACCAACTGGATGATTATTTTTTGAATTACATATACCAACGGTTTATGGAACTGTTGGTATTGATTTTCATATTACCTATACCAACGGTTTTCAAAACCATTAGTATAGGTCTATTATGACTGTTTTCCCAAAACCACTATTATAGACCAATCCTCAAGTCTTACTTGGAAACGATTCTCTAAACTGTTGGTATAGCCTATACCAAGAGTTTTAAGGCCAATACCAATGGTTTCAAACTATTTCTATAGAGTATTTTCCCAGTATTGATAATAGATCACTATTAATTTGATGGATCACGAAAATAAAAAGTTTACTTTTCAGGATATTTTTTGATAAAAGGGACATCTATGTATCCTATTCAACACAGTTCAAGAGTTTTATTAAACAGTAGTCAGGTAAATTTTTTTTACTTATAACCAATTTTCATTTGAACTCATGAAATCGAAATTCTTTTTCATCAATCATCTGTATATCTTTAAAAACAATGAAACATGAAAAAGATGCATTGACTGGGGTGTTTTTCATTTAAACTCAAAAAATATTTTCTTCATCAAACACAAATTCTTTAATATTATTCAATTAAAATACATTTTCATGGTATTTTCTATAAAATATATTTCCATTGTAATCATATCTATAAATATGACCACGTTTAAGCTTATGTCACCTACTAACCACCTCGATGTATCCAATGCATTATCTCTACTATTGAAAGTCTTTTTGAGACAAAGGAAAAGTTTTAAAATTCTCAGTTAGAAGCCTCAATTATTCATTAAATAAATAATTTTTTAAAATTCATAATTGGTGATATTATTTTTTTCATAACATCATTTGTGTTATTTTATTTTTATAATCGTGCTTTCATGTTTTTCTCACATGTCAGTTACTTTATTTTAAATATTGAGATTGACATTCCTCCAAAAAATAGGTGTTTATAATAATATACATCCCAAATGACATGCTTATATATAGATTAATATTATATAAAGACACACTTCCACCTCAGAAAAATATTCATCTCTATAACATATATTTCTAGATTATTTGGATTCTTAATATTTTCTTTTACTATATTCACATACCTTACAAAATTATAATTCCATATAATGTATACAAGACCAACAGTTCTTATTTATCACACATAATGAGTGATTAAATTTATCATGATATCATAGAAAATATTATTGAAATTACTTTTCTAGTTTACAATTTATATTAATGACTTTATTATCATAATAGGTTAAAAACTAATAGCAATCACTTTGTTATAAATGGAATGGAAATTTTATCAAACCAGGATGACAATCAATAAGAAACAGATGGTTGGTATTCCATGAAAAAAACTATTTGCATTTTTTGTATCATAATTTGAAATTATTGATATTTCATCTTCATTGAATTTAAATTTTTTAGGGATAAACAATTTTTTACATTTGAAGAACAACCCTATAGAACCTTAATACAAAATAGGATCTAAAAAATATATATTTTCATTATCTGGGGTAAGGTATGATAATATAGATTCATGTATGTTTATTTTATATTATATCTAGGTGTTAAATCAATAAAAATTCCCTTTTATAGTATTTCTAATATTTTATTCAAACCATCCTTAACTATTACAATGAAATCTAATAATGTTCAAAATCAACTAGAACTCATATTCTTCAAAACATGTATCACATTAATATTTGGTTTGATAACATTATATCTCAAATATAGATTCATGAAAAATATAAATGATTACTTATATATATTTATATTATTATTATATATTTATATCATTACAAATATTATATTAGTAGTTTTCACCCCCTCCAAACACTATTCTAGTGAAAAATAATTTATAACTATAAAAAATATATGTGATCCCTTTAGTGATTTTTTAAATAATCAATAATAGTAAAACATAGTAAATAATATTTTAGGCATCATGTATAATATTTTTATCTCATGTTATAGTTCATAACTATATTCCCTTATTCATAAATTAGACATGTTTTATACGGCTTATACCTATATCCAAAAATATTACATATACTTGTATGTCCTTTATAATTACAATGATTATTTTATAAAAACATAAAATATTTCATTATTTGATAATCATAAACTTGAATAAATTCCTCTTATATTAGTCTCAAATAATAAATTAATGGTTATAGGAAAATATCTATATCAATTTTAGTGAGGTCTGGTTTTGAAAAAATTAAACTCAACATGATTTATTTCCACATCAATAACAATTTAGTATGAAAGTTGTTAATTGTTAAAATGAAATTTAAATTATCAGGTCCTATGTAGAGTGCCACATGAAATAAGGAGCGCCTCCCCATGCAATATAGGATTCTAATTTGAAATTAGGGTTTAAGTAAAGTCGTGGGGTGACTATACCCCCCATAAATGTTCATAATAACTAATAAATTAAAATTTATGTAATTATTAAAAAATTCATAGTACAAAGAAACCAGTAAAATACTATTATTAATAAATGAATGAAGATAAAAATAATCAACAATCATGATTTAATATTGGACATTGATCATCCACTAGGTTAATGAAATAAACAATATAGAGGAGAAAAAAAATTCAACTGGATCTTCTACTCTAAGACTCATGTGGTAGTGAACTCACTAGGAACTAGAAAACCAATCTATGCCATTTTATCTCTATAATTAAAGGGGAGTGTACTAGCCAAATATGACACATTCTCCATCAAAGAGATAGTCCAACAAACATTTATTAAACATCCTAATATAAAAGATATCCCATGGTCAGGATGATAAAAATCTTACACATCCATATTAGGTGGATAGGCTATATAGATTAACATACGTGCTCAGATACAAACGATAAATAAAAAACTATGTAATATATATATATATATAAATTGAATGATAGATCAATCATTATGTCATATTAGGACAGAGTGAATGAAAACAAAATAATATATAGATGAAAACATCAAACCTAGGTCCCATTGGCTAAACGCACACCTCATGTGATTAAACATCAAACATTGGTCTCATGGGCCACACTGTCAAAAAAATATGACTAAAAATCTAATATGTGTTTCTTGGTATACTAATGAACACACATCAGAGAAGTTTCAACCATGGGTGTCATAGGTTACACGTTTGTGCATCTGATATACATCTTGAACATCGATGACTGACACCATGATTGTTCATAATTCACCATTGTGGTCGTTGTAACATTGGTCAGTAATATTATGAATGGTTACTTAAATATGTTTTGAATTGGGGATCGTTACTAAATTAGTAATCCATTGTAATGAATGGATCATTAATGAATTAATGGTAATTATCCCAATTTGTATACATTTATGTTACATGCTAATATATAATTCATAATACTATATTATAGATTATTAAATACCACCTACTGAAGAATAGATCTAACTAGAATCTAAGAAAGGCCAGATAGCATGACTGAGTCTGTCTAGACCCATATGATATTTATAAATTTCATAGAGGGTCTATCTAAAGGGCGATAATTAAAAATTAATTACTTATATCTAAATTTAAGTTATTTAAATGATTGTGAGTTTAATTATAATTAATGGAGATATGAATATATTTTTAATAACACATTGGATATCTCCACCAAATCTGAAAACATGACCTACCAGCCATGGAAGGTATATAACAATCATCAAACATAATTCCATGAAAATTAACTATAACACCACAATAAAAAATGTGTAATTTAGTATAATTAAATTCAAACACATATATGAATTCGACCATGAGATATACCTAAGCTATAACATTTTTCAATGTTCTTTAGGCCACTCCCATCACACTTCAAATTATATGAAAGGAAAAATAAAAAATTCTATTCTATTATCAATGTGAAAATTCAAATTAATTCAAAAAAACTCCACAGAACGAAATACATAGGATGGTACCTTAATAAAAATGAATTAATCACACACATTCATCATTAGGGGACATCCTACAATGATTCTATCTGAAACACTCATTCTTCTGGGAAAATTCCAATAAGATCTGGTGGAATTTCTATCTAATTGCCTAATAAGAATAAAGCATGAGATGGACTAAAAATTATTAATTTATAGAGAATAGAAATATAAATGTATCACAAGGTTTAATACATACTAATGAATATATCTAAATGAATAATACCGTTTGTGAAAATGAAACATGGTTTGTGGAGCTCTAGGAGGGGAAAAAATTCACTATAATCCCAATTCACAAAATGGATTCAGGGGAATGAAATATGTGTGTTCCGTACCAAAAAAACACATCAAAACACTATAATAATTAAGTAATACTAGTTCATGATGTGGTACATCATCTCACATAATGTTAGTTATTTGAAAACACAATTGGATCCTAACTGTGATAATTCACTACATATATAAATTTATAATGATTTTAAATTTTCTTTAAGTTCCCACATGCTCTAGAAACCAATATAGATTCACCTGATCAAAATACAGGACAACCATGTAACTTCATCCATTATTAAATACATTCATTTTAGTCATTCAAATCCTCTGATTACTATTAAAATTTTCGCTCTCAATGTAGCATCGAAATATGAATGCAGATGATCAATTAAAATAGGGTGGGGGTGAATTGTATGTTTAAAATCATTATTTAAACTTACGGAAAACAATGTTTAAAAAAGACAACTAATGTAAATTTAAATGACCACCTTGTTCTACAAACATTCTAGGTTTCAAAAATATGTTTCTAGAAATGAAACATAAGGAATGTTTACACGGAAAATATTCTACTTTAAAGCATATAGAATCTTACTAATTAGTGTATACAAGTACAAAAAATATAAGATAGTTATACATTAATTTTTTAAAAAAAGTGGGGGAAAATTAACCAGAAACAAAAACAAGTAACAAGATTGAAATATTTTAACCCAAAGAGAAGGGTATCCAATAACCTTGGATAAAGGTCCCTTCATTTAAACATTCTAGAAGTTATGCCTTACCCACACAAGGTTAATCCCTCGATAAGAATATCAGAATCTATCTAGCTATCCCCACAAGACATGAAACTATAAGGTAGTCAGAACATCTGTCTTCCTATACCTGAAAGTCCTTTATTGTACACAACAAAAATAGGATTCTAACAAAGCAGTCTGAACAAGATATTCAGTATGCACAAGGCTTGAGTGTCTCTTTCTCTAGAAATCCCTTTAGCAGCATATAATCCATAGATTGTTCAAGTACATTTTTAATAACGATCTTGTTCAAATGAGATTCTATTTATAAGAATTTTTTGAATGGTCTGCTCCCCCCTCTGACTTTCTTATCTTTCCTTGAATCTCAGAGAGTCCTGTACATAGCCACTAAAACAAGGGTTAATTAGAAACATATTTCACGAAATTTTTTCATAACTATAATAAGGGTAAGTAAAATATGGTTTCTTAACCAAATATTATTTTTCGGAGTCGAAGAAAAATAATTTTTGGAGTCTATATAAATAAACACTTGGAGAATATAAATAATAAATTCTAGATTCTATTTTCAAGGATTTCAAATCCGAAATTCTATAGATTTTAGAGTCTGACCTTCAATGAATTCAGTGTCTAAATTCAAAGGAATTTGTAGTATAAATTATATGGAATTAAGAGCCTGAATTATTATAAATTTGGAGTCTGAATTCTATGGAATTCAGAATCTAAATTCTGAGAAATTCAGAATATGAAATCTAAGGAATTTGGAGTCTGAATTTCAATTAATTCTTATTCTGAATTTTTTAGAAATTGGTGTCTAAGTTTTAGAGAATTCAGAGATTGAATTTCATCGAATTTCGAGTTTGAATTTCTGAGAATTTTGAATCTGAATTTCAAAGAATTTGGAATATAAAAATAGAATAATCTATATCTATGGATTTATAAGATTATAAGGTTTTATATATGAAAAAAAATTTGACTTTAGAAATATAATGATTTGGGATAAAAGAAACAATAAAATGAACTAAAAAAAATGTAAAGTGAAAATTTACTTGGGGAAGGAAAAATTTCCTAAAAAGATTAATCATAGATGAAATAATAGCTTCCTTAAGATAGAGTGTTTGCGATTTATAAACATTAAAGAATTTAAAAGTCATAAGGATACCTTATTGACTCAACAATATCCCATTTTTGGAAAGAACATACACCGTTACTAAAAAGAATATAAGGACTTATAATTTTTTATAGACTTGTTAAAAAATCATATCCCCCTTTTACATATAAATCATAGTGAATATAAATAACTCCCCCTTAAGTTTTGAAATACATAAGGATTGTATTATTGATTTTCTGAATGAGAATTTACATTATTTTTCAGACTAAAATCTTCTTTTATAAGAACTTCCCCTTAAATGAAACCACCATACTTAGAAAAATAACTTCTTACTTAGTATTCATTTTATTATTAATTTCTCCTCCTTTGTAATTTTAAAAATGGAGTAAAGGGAATGTAAAGAAAACTTGGTACCTAAATTTTTTTTCCTAAGAAGCCAAATAATATATAAATAACAACTAAAATTTCATTATTATTGAATGAATTATTACAAGGAATAATTCCAACAAAATATCAGAATTGGAAAAATTATTCTTCTTTCTCCTTCAGCAAAAGCATTTTGAAAATGGTTTTCAGTTTTTTATGCTATGTATGAACTTTTTCCAAATGCTTAATCAATTAATTTTGATCATCAATTTTTCTTCCAATGGTCAAATCTTTTCTTCCTTATTCTTAAGACATTTCTCTTGAGCTTTCAACACTTTTTCTTGCTTAAACATATTTTCTTCAAATTCTATTCTAAGATCCCTTTCCCTCTTCGAATTCATAGACATAGAATTAAGATTTACTTTCAGATCTACTACATGTTTTTTCTGAGTAGTCTGTCAAAGAGTCAGATTTTCCTCAATTATCTTATAATTTTCATTGAGATATCCCTCTTCAGTGTTAAAGGAATCTTTGAAATTATCAGAAAATTCATAAAAAAATCATAGGTCTTCGACAGTCTTCCTTTTCCAACTTTTAATCATCTTGTATGACCTTTTATGTGCCTCATAACCAATAAGAAAGGATTATAAATCTTCGATGAGTATTAAAAATTTATCCATACCCATAGAAACAGAATCTAATTTATGATTTATTGAAATTTGAATGATCTGAAATCTAGAATCAATACATCAAAATAAATGAAAAATACAAACAAAAATTTTCAAAGATTTTACCACAAAATCATGTCCATGAGAGGATTATTCTGAATAAGAATGTTTGATTGGTGAGTATTCTTTTTAAAACTCATCATCCTACCTCTTTGAAAAAATTCCTACAACTTTCATTTTCACTACAGATTTATTGGGTCTATGGATCAGTACCTGCATTCCATTATCAATTGTCTGAATTATCAGTTCTAGTTTTGGTGATTCATGCTCACTATCTGAAAACTAAACAATATTATCTTCCTCAACTTCCTCTTTCTCTGACCAGCCACTGAATCTCTTAGATGAACAAAATTATTATGGTTGCTTTCTTCTTCTCAGGGTTTGTTTAATTTTTCTTGATACTTCTCTTCATTCCCAAGAGTAGGATGATTTGGGTATTCGGATTGAGATGTCCATATTAATAGTATTACAGAGGTATTTTCCTTCTCATGATAATCTGTAACTTGCTTTATGACTTCATCAGTTTCATTCAAATCTTCTTTATCATTTTTTTCTACTTCTATTTGCTCTTCCTCTCCCTGAACAATTTCTTGTTCTTGTTCTGCATTCGGAATCAAAACCTACATACCTAGATACTCAAGAAGTTATTCTATCAAAAATTATTTTGGCACTGGGATTTGTTCATATTCTTTTTTCAGCATCATTGAGATCAGATTGTACAATTTCAGCATAAGAAAACTTTTTTCCTTTACTTGTTCTCTTTCTGTTGCTTCTAAATTTCTCCAATATCCTTTATCTTTAATTATATTTCCTCTAATGGTACCAAGCCAAACATAAGACCCCCTTTCTTCTTATTCTTCTTATATTCTCTCCACTAATGCACCACTTCATCAGGATAAGCCTTTTGTTTCTTTGACTTCATAAGAGCAGACTGAGTTTCCTTAGCCACAATTATTTTTGTTTCTTTTTTCTGATTCCTTCTCTTTTCTCTTCCTTCAACCCTTCATGGATGTCTCGCCCACTTCCTGTTTCTTTGAAAGATATTTGATTTTAGCTTCCAACAAATCATAAAATTCTCTAAAATCACTATAAAAACAAAAATTCGTTCTATTTAGTGTATCATCACCCAACAACATTGCATTGAAATTTCTTGGCTTAGAAGTGTAAGGAATTTTGAATTAATGAAGGAAAAGAAATATAATCATTGATAGAATAGTTGGATACATGATAAACTATGACATCCGATTTCCATTGTTGATATTCTCAATCATGAACAAGATATAATTTACAAGAATAATATTTTTGAGATTCACCATGAAGTACATAACACATATTTCACTTTTCTTCTAGGTATCCTTAACCATTTTTCTCAGAATGAAAAAACCTTGGATGCATAACCCATGAATCTGATGGTTTGTAGATAAATGAACAATCTTCGGAGACATCCCTACTTTCAAACCAAGACAAGAAAGTTCCTTTTCCTTATCAAAAGATATTTAAGCATCTGATAATTTGTGAGAACAAAATTCTTCTTCTCTTTCATAGGGAATTCTAATGAGACATGATGCCTTGCTATAATAAAGAGAATAAGTCTTCCCATAGTTCTTGAATGAAAATTTATCACTCCCTTATTCTTTGAAAGAAAAATTGTATCATAAAATTCATTCAAAATTTCTGGATATATCGGATCATTTTCCTTTGGTTTCGATATACAAATTCTCTCCAAACCATTAAGGCTAATATTCATTGAAATGATACAATCATATTTAGCAATGAAATTGGGATCAACTAACCTCTATTGGTATATCTTCCATAAAAAAAATTCATTTACACTCGAAATTTCTTTCTGAGGAGAGGCTTAAGCATACATTCAAAATTAAGAAAACCTTAAAAATAATAGAACGATTTTAAATAAAGCAGAAGGGATTCGGCATGCTAGAGCTTGGAGATTGATGTGGAACAATCATTTGGGTGGGGTCCAGATATAGGAAATTGAGGGGACGATTCACATTACTCACATGATCCAACGGTTGAGATTATAACCAAAAAAATGTTTTGATAGGTTATGATTTTTTGAGGTTTTTATGGTAAACATTCGTATTTAAGAATATATTAATCCAAAAATATTTCTTAAACAATATAAAAATAAGAACACACTAGAAGATGATTACAAAAATTTATGAAAGAAAACATAACTTCTAGGTTTCTAGGAAAATTATTCATAATGAGGAAAATTCTTCTTGACTGTGACACTTTTCTCGACAACAAATTTTGACTAAAAAAAATTTTGACGATGAAAAATTTTGACGACAAAATTTTTTGACTAAAATGAAAATGTAATCCCTTTATGAAAAGGTGTTTCTTACTGTAAGGAGATAGGTTTCAACAAGAAGTTAATATGGAAGATCACCATACAATTATCATTCCTAAAATATGTTTAATATTTTCAAATCTATTATAGTGTAGTGATTTAGTGAAAATATTTGCAACTTCATCTTCGGTGCCAATAAATTGGAGAATGATATATATTTTTTGTTTGTGATCCCTAAGAAAGTGATGCCTAATATTTTTGTGTTTTGCACAAGAGTGATGTGACAGGTTTTAACTTAATGTAATGGCACTAGTATTATCAAATAGTATTTTTGTTTTTGTGAAACTAATACCATATTTTGTGAGTGCGTGTTGCATCCAAAACACTTGAGCACAACAACTTCCAGCTACTACATATTCAGCTTCAAGAGTGGAAAGTACTACTGAGTGTTGATTTTTTTCATGACCAAGATACTACTAAATCTCTTATGAAATGACATTTTCTAGATGTACTTTTCAAATCCATTCTACAACCTCTAAAGTTATCATCAAAAAAACATTTTAGAATAAAATCATTTCTGGAAGTATAAAAGTGTCTTAAATCCATGGTTCTCAATATGTAGTGAAAAATTCATTTCACTGACTTTAAATGAGATTACATAGGATTTGTTTGATATGTGTAACATAAACATATTGACAAAATTATGTCTGGATGACTTGCTGTAAAAAATTGTAGACTTCCTATAATACCTCTAAATGATGTTTGATCTACTAGTTTCACATCTATATCATGATCAAGTGAATTTTAGGTACCAATGGGAGTACAGATACTCTTAGTTTTTTCATATCAATAATTTTTAAGCAGATATTTAATATTATTATATTATGATATATAAATTTCTTCTCATTTTTGAGAAATATGAAAACAATGGAAAATTGTTAACTCACCTATCATACTCATTTCAAACATATATTTCATTAGATTCACAAACCAATTAGTTGAAGATTACAGAGGTGAACCAAATATAATATCATCAACATAAATTTGAACGATCATACTTTTTTTCTTCTAATTTTTCTTTACAAAAAGGGTTGGATTAGAATTTCCTTTAATGTAATTATTTTGTAACAAAAATTCTATAAGTCTATCACACCAGCCTCCCGGGGCTTGTTTAAGTCCATATAAGACATTGGTTAGTTTGAAAACATGTTCAGTATGTTTTGTATCTTCAAAACCAGGATTTTGTTCAACAAAAAATTCCTCTTGATTATATCCATTATGGAAATAACATTTAACAACAATTTGGAAAAGTTTAAAATTAAATAATGCTACAAAGGAAATTCTTATATGAATAGATTCAAGTCTAGATACTAATGAATTAGATTTTTCATACTCTATTCATTATTTTTGATTATAGCCATCAGCAAACCATCTTTCTTTATTTATTACTATCAATCCATTTTCATCGCATTAATTTCTATAGACGCATTTTACGCAAATAACATATGTTCTTTTAGGCCTTTCAACCAAGGTCCATACTTTATTCCTCTCGAATTCATTAATCTCATCTTCCATAGATTTTATCCAACAATTATCACCTAATGAATCATTAATGTTTTAGGATATAATCGAGAAAGGAATGCTAGATGTTCAAAAAAAATTCTTAAGGAACTTCTTGTCTTTATAATTTGTTTTACATCAACAATAATGATATCACTGGGATGATTTTCAAGAAACAACAGATTTTTTTTTTGTAATACCTGTTCATCAACATATGGTAGTAAATAAAATAGGTTAAATTACTTAAAAACAATTTCTTCAAAATTTTACTTATTAGAAGGATATTTTATTGGGGATTGATAATCAGTTTTTGAAAACAGCTCGAATGATGTAGGTTGAGGTTGTCTAAAGACTAACAGATTAGTAAAATCAAATTTAACATGTACTTTTTCTTCAACAGTACATGTAGTTTTATTGAAATCATTAAAAGACTTAGAAGTTGTGGAGTAGCTTATGAAAATACCTTAATCATATTTGGGTGGGAATTTATGTAATTTATTTTTAGTATTCAGAATCAATACATTGTAACCAAATATCATGAAATAGGAAAGTATAGATTTTATACAATTCCAAAACACATAAGGTGTTTTGTTAAAAAATGTCTTATAAAAACTCGTTTTATAGTATATCATGTAGTAATTAGAGCTTTATCCCATAAATGTTTAGCTATAACATATTCACTCAAAATGGTTTTAGTTATCTCTTGATCAACAAGTTTTTCATTTCAACAAGACAATTCTTTTGAGGAGTTCTTGGTGCTGAGAAGTTATGAGTAATGCATTTCCTACAAAAAAAAGTTTCAAAATAAGAATTTTGAAATTCTCATCCATGTCCACTATGAATATTTATCAATAGATGGGTTTTCTCATTTTTAACTAGGGATCTGAAAATTTTGAAATAAAAAATTCTGATTTCTTTTCTAGAAAATAGACCCACAAAATCTATTGTGATCATCAAATAGGAAAAATACATAATATTTTTCTCTAATACTTCCATTTTGTGTTAGAAAAAAATATCCATATTCACCAACATTAATGAATCCATTGTTGAGACTTCACCGACTGATTTAAAAAATGATTTATGTATCATTCCATATTAATAGGGATCACAAACTTTTAAATAATCAAATACATGCTTCAGTAGATCCTTAACTAGTCTTTTTCTAGATAGTTTTCTTAGGTTCCTAAGGATACAATGTCCTAACCTTATATTCCATAACCAAGAATGAACTTCTATTTCACTAAGACAAGGTAGATCTTGGCTATTAATGCCTTCTATGTTTAGTGTGTATACATTTTATTTCCTATTGGTAAAAATAATAAAATTTTCCTTGGAATTGTGTACTAAAAACTTTTCATTCATAAAATTCACAAGGTGACCTTCATCACATAATTGACTTATGATAATATGATTTTTCTTAAGGCCCCTAACAAATCAAATATTTGAAATCAACGTATCTCCAAGAAGAACAATGTTACCTATACAAATAATTTCTCCCTTAGCTTTATATCCAAATGTGAATTTTCTTACTTTCGTCTTGATATTCATTTCAATGAAGGTTTTTTACCCATCTTGTGCTGGAAAAATACACTATCCATGAACCATGTATTGATATCAGTAGTATCATTAATTTACTCAAAATTAGAGTGTTTGAATTTCAAAACCAAACTTTCTTGTATATAGAATCTTCAGAAAGAAAAATTTTAGGAATCGACATTATTTTAAAAAAATAAGCTTTATGAACACCTAAAGACTGAGATTTGTTTGAGGAACAATTTTATTACCAATGTACAGCACATTGACACTTAGTGTAGAATAGAGAACTTTGAAGAACAAAATAATTATTATTATTAACCGATTTTGAATGAGTATAACTAAATCCAAAATTATTTTTGAGGTATAATTTGGTAATACATCTTATCAATTTTTTTCTTTAAAAAAGTTAATGTTTGAAAAACACTTCCTCAAAGAAAATATTTCTGACATTAGTCTAATAACTATGTTTTTATCCTAAAAAACATTATTTTTAGCACTAGAGTTAGTCTCTAAAATATTTTTCATAGAAAATACTTTTTCCAGGTCCTTAATTATTTTATCCCTCTCAGAATTGAATTTCTCCAAGTTTCACAAAATAATTTCAAAATCATAAATTTTCATGTCAATATATTATGAAAGATATAATAGTTCTTTAGTAAGAATTGAAATTCAATAATTTTTTTAATCAGACTTTTTCAGGAGTATAGAATTTTCATTCTCAGGAACCTTATCAAACCAAGATACATCTTCACAAGTAGGTAATGTATTATCTTAATCAGAAAGAGATTCTTCATCTGAAGATTCATAATATTTATTATCACTATAATTATCATTCATGGATACATTGGTTATAGATTAAGAGTTATGTACTTTGGCCATTAGACAATGATTTTAAATGGGTAACTTATAAGTTAAACCAAGATTCGTCTTAAAAGAAGATTCATACTCTGTGGTTTTATCAGTAGAGACTCCACCACTGGAACTCCAGGTGTCATTAGCTTTTAAAAAATTCCTAGATTTTGATTTCTAGTACTCATTTCTATTTCTCTCAAAATTACATTCCTTTCTATACATTTTCTTATGCATAGTACAATCTTTCCATATATGCCCTTCTCTTTTTCATTCATAACAAGTAACTTACTAGTGTTTCTTGTCCTTTCTTTATTTCTTCTTATATCTATTCTGAAATTCTTTCTTCCCAAATATATTGTTCATCCTTCGAGAAATAATATCTATCTCATTCTCATAATGTTCAATTTCCCTTGATTCTAATAAAAAAGTGACTTTCTCTGACTTAGATATTGTAACCCTTTCAGGTGTCTTGACTTTAGTAGAATTAAAGGCTACACATCCATTACCATTCTTCTTTTTTAATAAAATCATCATTTCTTTTCATTCTTATCTCAGGTTGAAGAAGAGTTCCAAAAATATCATCAATAGTAATCTAAGATACTCTCCTATTCTCATAAATAGTGGTTCTCTTAGATTCCCACTCATTATGCATGATATCAATAATCATTTCCATAAGTGCCTCATCATCTAAACCTTTATCACCCATATATTGTTAACTATTAACAATATTCATAAACATTTGTTGTACCTTGCACACTAGTTTTTCTATGGAAATAGAAATTCATGATATTCTGCTCTAAGCATAGCTCTTCTCATTTATATAACCTTGGATGTAACAAAATGAGTAACCTCCAACATCTTCAAAAACAATTTTCATTTTCAGAAAAATAAATATGACTGTATATATTCCTTGTCATAGAACACAACAATGTATTTTGTTCCTTGTAGATTAGTTGATAATCTGACTTTTCTGAATTAGTGAAAGATCTGAGTTCCTTATTAAGAATCTTGTAATCACTGGTAAGAATAATAATGTTTTCCACTCTAGTATTAATAAAAAATGTCTTCAAACGATCTCACCAATATTTATAATCATTACCATCAAATATAGGTTGTCTTGTAAGATTTAGATATTCAATCCAACCATCTTTCGTTTCTACCATCTAATAGAAAATTTCTTTCTATATAAACATGTTAATAGTAAAAGTTTTTAAATAAGGATAACAATCCTAAGAAAGGAAAATATTTAGAAAAATGAAAACATGTGCAAAAATACGTATATGTGAATATATGTATTTTTGATACACACTTTGATACTAATTGTTGGGTCAAAATATAAATGTTGATGCTCAATTACAAGAGGGGGTGAATTGTATGTTTAAAAACATTCCTTTTCAACCATAATGAAAACTATGTTTAATAAAGTTAAACAATTAAAATTCAAAAGACCTCTAAGTTCTAAAAAACATTCTAGGTTACAGAAATATGGTTCTAGAAATAAAACATAAAGAAAGATAACAAGGAAAAGATTCAACCTTAATGCTTATATAATCTTACTAATCAGAGTATAAAAGTATAGGAATGTATAAGATAGTTTTAATTTCCTTATAAAACAAAAAGAATCAGAAAATTTACATGAAATAAAAACAAGTAACATATTTATAATATTTTAACCAAAATATAAGAGTTTCCAAAAACCTTGGATAAATGTTCATTTGATTTATACATTCAAGAAAATTTGTCGTAACCACACTAGGGAAAGCCCTCTAGAAGAATATCAGAATTTGTATTGCTACCCCCGCAAGCCCTAATACTATAATGTAGTTGGCACCTTTGTCTTCCTATACCCAGAATCCCTCAAACATTTAAGGTAGTTGACACCTCTATCTTCTTATCTCCATAAGTCATCTATTGTACAGAGAAACAATCAGAGTCGCACAAAGCAGGCTGAACAAGATGTTCAGTACGCATAAGGATTCAGAGTCTCTCCCTCTAAAAAACACTTCAGTAGCATGTAATAAATATATTGATCATGTATGCTATTAGTAATGTGATCGTTCAAATGAGATCATATTTATAGGCATTTTCCTAATTGTCGGATCCCTCCTCCAACAGTCATATTTTTTCTTGAATCTCGAAAGGACCTCTACATGTGTAACTCAAAAACATGTAAAATAGAAAAAGATTGAATGACATCATTTAATAAGTATAACAGGGGTATGTAAAATAGGGTTCCTTAACTAAATCTACATTTTCAGAGTCTATGAAAAATTATGATCAGAGTCTATGTAAATAAACACATAGAGATTAAAATCATAAATATCATGATTTTGTTTTTCAAAGAATATAGAACCTGAATTCTATAGATTTTGGAGTCTAAATTATAATGAATTCATAGTTTGATTTCTAAAGAATTCATAGTATGATTTCTAAGGATTTCGGAGTCTAAATTCCAAGAAATTCAGAATCTGGATTCTAATGAATTTGGAGTCCTAATTTTAAGGAGTTCAAAAAGTGAATTTTGTGGAATTCATAGTCTGAATTTCATAGTATTTGGTGTCTGATTTTTTGAGAATTTAGAGTCTGAATTTTATAGAATTCGGAGTCTGAATTTCAGAGAATTCAGAGTCTGAATTTTAGAGAATTCAGACTCTGAATTATAGAGAATTTGAAATCTAAAAATAGAATAGTCTATATCTAAGGATTTATAGGATTCTAAGGTTTTAGATATGAAACAAATTTTTATACATTAGAAATAAAAGTAGTTAATATAAGAAAAACTATACAATTAATAATGAAAACAAAGGTATGTAAACAATTTCCTTGGGGAAGGAAAAATTTACTTAATAAGATAAATCATAAAGAAAATAAAATTTTCCTTGAGATATTGTTTTTGTGAATTTAAAAACATAAAATAATTAATGAGTCATAGGGAAACCTTACTTACTCAACACTAAAAAAGAATATCTCACTAAATATAAAAAGTTTTATTTTCTTTTGGAAATTACATCATAGAATAAGGTATGTAATTTGAATTTCCCACCGATACCACTTATTCACTTGAATAATTTTTTTTCAATGTGGATCATGAATCCTAGGATGTTTCAATCATAGTCAGATGGATTTCTTCAAATTCTTACAATATAAACCGAAATATTTTCTGTTGACTAGACTCATTCTTGTGAAATCAGTGAGATATTTTAGAGGAAAATAAAAAACTTAAGTACTAGAACCATGATAATACACTTGATTCTATAAAAACAGAGAGAAAATTCTCTACCAAACCACATATTATAATATTCAGAAACTTCTATTTTTATATTACCATATGGATAATTCCAAAATCATGGTTCTCCCAACCAAATGAATCTACTCTCAAAGATTCCATTTCATCTGTACGTGGTACAAATAAATATGTTCCACACTATATTATTGATATGATTCCCTCTTATATTATCTATCATTATGTTAGAATTCTATTTGGACTTACATTTACCAAATATTACCAAAACATCTGGTTATCCAAATAACACATCCCCAAAAGTAATTCTTACCTATGACATGATTATTAAACTAATGAACAATTACAAAAATAACCGTTTATTTACGACTATTTATATTCTAAATAAAACCTCTACCACATTTTATAACATCAGGAACCTCCTAAACTATGTAAAAATTTTGGTTTCATCACTAAAAAATTTCATTATTCATTTTGTCTCATGATTTCCCATGAATATTGTTGTCAACCTAGGCTATATGTAATTAACATAACCTTATTCAAGATTCTGAATCAAACAATCAACTCTATAACAATTAAATGATCCATAAAAATTATAACCATTCAAAAAATCACATGTTCGATCCTAAAGTGCCTCTAGAGAAACAAACATGATGAGATCGATGCCATTAAAAAACCACATTTAGTTTCTAATGGAAACACAAATCATTACAATTACAAATGACATTTTGAAAAGGTTTGTTTCCTAAATAGATGATGCATCATGAATACATGGATCATGAAACCCAAATAATCAATGGAATCATTAATTCATTCTAATATTCCTACCAAATTTCAAATATACCTCAATGAAAATATTAGTTGTAGTTATTCATGAGCTACCCAATCAAGCAATAAGGATCAAAACAATTCACCAACGCACCACCATTACGCTCACTCTAACTTTATACCTATAATGCTTATATTTCGATAACCAAAACTGGTCTCTATAAATTTTCACATCTTACTCAAATACTAGAAATTCATGATCAAACAATAAACCCTATATTATTTTAAACATTTCTATTCCAAAGTCTCCATGACCATGGAGTTGTTGGTCTTAATCCATTTTGTTCCCCTTCTAGTGAGAGGGTTATAAACTCACAAAAATACCAATGATCCCCACCATATGAGTATTCTTATTATAACAATCTAAATCACAAATGACTCTACCCGTACTACGAATAGTGTATAACTAAAATCAATTTCTAAATTTAATAATCTTTTTGAACATAATTTCCATGAAAAAACCATGAAAACAAATGTTAAGGTTTCTAATTCTGATTATGCACTCCCAAATCATACTCTGATAGGTTACATCATAGAAAATACTGTCACACACCAAAATAAATACCATAATTATGCACATTTCATATCCTTGAAAATGGAACTTTATTTATTATCCTTTTCAAGCCATATCCCTTCCATTTCCAAGATTTATTTCACATAACACACTATTAGGTCATTAATTTTTAAAAATTAACATATTCATAAACATTATATCTCATAGGTCTCACCATCTTCGATATTTTGTCACCATCCAATGTGTATTGCATTTTAAACAATTTCCCAGAAAACCCCTTGTCCAATCATCAGAATTATATGAATCCACACACTCAAAAATATGATTCCCAAGAATTAAAATTATGCTTTTCTACATACATATTGAAATATCATGAGATCTTGAAATCAACGTTTGATACAGACAAATTCTATAGAGAAACTCACATGATATTTCCTAGTTCCCTCACAAATTTTTTCAGAAGCCACAAAGTGCTTCCCCTAATGAAACATTTTCTAAGTCACTGATAACCTTGATTATTACTTCTCAAAGATAACTTCTTAATAATGTTACTAATGAGAAGTGTGGTACTTTGAATTTCATGTAACAATTGTCACATCTCTATTGACACAAGGGCTTACACATATCCCACATAAGGTTTCCCTAAGGTATAAAATTCATAGAACTTAACCTAGGTGCATATCCATAGATATGTCATGTTGGTTCTTTGTTAGAGTAACAAAATTAAAGAAAAATAGATGCCTTATTCAATTAAATATAATTCTACTTGGTGGTATATAGAATAATAGTCATAATATATAGTTTAAATCCTTATTAATAGTAACTATCCATTATATACGGTATAAATATTCATTACTAAAAATTAATGTCTGATGACATCCTAACAATGTATGATCCACAATTTGTGAATAGTGGTACTACATTATCATCACTGTCATCACCTTTCTGACATTATCATCCAAGCACACAAATCTATAGCCCAAAATGAAATTCTATATGAAGTTTAAATTCATAGGGGTTTAGAAAAAATTAAATTTTATCCCAAACTAATACGTGAAAACACATTGAATGCAATTAACACTAAAGAAACTGAATATGAATTCATCTATAAATCCTCATTGTATCAATATATATGTTATGTAAAACTTAAATTATAAATATAATTCATGTAATGACACTTATATATATTTCCAAAATTTATATCCATATGGAATCCCAATCCCCAAAATTCATGTGTTTCACATGAAGTGAAATCATATATCCATAATAATGAAAACCAAGAACATAATATCATTCTAAGGAAACCCAGACTTATGATGAGAACGGTGTTTACTAAATACCACACTAGGATTCATATTAAGGTTTAAAACTTTTTTATTTAACCTATGTACTGGCTCATGAAATTAGGAAAATAAGATATGCATTGAGACCATTTTAAAAAACATCATCATGAGTCACTTGGTCTGAGAGAGGGTTCGATAAAGCCTCATTACCACCTACATAAATGTCAATGTTTTCCAAAATGTATTAAGGGTCTATGTGATATTGTGGGAAGATTATACCATATATCAATATTTCAAATTATGGATAAATAACCAAATGGGTAATCATTAAAAATCATAGTTAGTAACAACATACCATTTGTAATTAATCAATTAAGAAAAAACAGACTCAATAGTTATAACAAAATTTATGACATTGATCACCGACCGATCCATTCACAAAGACTGGATTGAGTAGAATGATAGTAAAATAAAAACATATATGCCAAGACTTACCTCCTTTCAATCTCTATAAGAGTATTGATATAACCATCCGAATGATCAAACATAGGCTTCAATCCATCCTTTACCTAAAATGTGTGAGGGTAGATCAGGTATCCAAGTGAAATGTATGCCCAATAATTATATGTGAAAAAATTATTAGGGAACCACTAACATAGTGTATTATAAACTCGTTAATGAAGTGTACATGCATGTTATATATGATAATAGAATGAAAACAATATATACGTAAACTTCACAAGAAAAAAATATAATCAATGATGAAAAATAAGTATTGAACACCTATATTTTTATTTTTTGTGCACTTAGTGTTCTTCTATAAAACCCAACCACTCCCTATTCATCTACACGTCATATATAGAGTGAACCATCAATTTATGACACATTACCACTCAATAGATAGTGCACAAAATATGTTTTTCATTTCATATGTTGAACATACATGTGCAGTTTCTTGATATTTCCAAACAAATATTTATATCATGATCATTTCTGGGTACAATTGAGATTACATAAACTGAAAGGATGGTTAATTTTTAATGTTCTGGGGTTGTTCATAGTCAGCACATATTTTTCCCTAACAGTGAACCCTAATTTAGAAAACTGTAAAAACTGATGCAAGATGTTTTTCAAAAAACATTCATAGTTTGGAAAGCTATGTACCCAAATTGGTATTATTTTTCAACCCATTTAAAATAGGCACATAACTAGGACACACTATTTCTTGTAACCATGTGTTTATGCATAGATAAAACTTTAAAAATGTTTTATTAATTTGTAAATTATATTAATATTTCTGAAATAGTTATTCTAAGTCCTTAATGTACCTTTTAGACCTCATTATAAGCTCTTCATCCATAGAGTCCCCCATAAGAATTTTTTGTCCCCTTCTACAACCTTATAATGGTGATTTGTATCTTGTTAAATGAAATTCAGTCTACTCACAATGTGTTTCTTCTTACTGTTATCTATCACCCACTCTCCCTTATTACCTTCCTTGGGTTTTTTAATATCCATGATGGTTGGATGATCAAATACCCACTTTTTTGAATCATAAAACTATTTATGATTTTTATTATTCCATTGAAAAAATTATTTGATGGACTATCAATTTTAGGTTATTGTGATTCGTGATCTCGTGATCTCAAGGTAGGTGGTTTTATTTTTAATGGAAAATTTTATTAAACCTAAACAGCTTGATTCGATTAAATTTATTTCAATTGAATGTGTTAGATTTTATTCTTATGAAATTAGATTATTCGAATAGAATCCCAATTCCTTTGAATTGGTTGATTTGATTTGTGAAATTTCACTTTTTTCTTGAAATTAGGGAAAACCAAATTCTTTTAGATTGGGGTTTATTTGTTAAATTAATGAAAATTTGTGAAATTAAAATTATTGAATTAAAATTATGAAATTGGTTTCATAGAAAATAGTTTAAATTAATATTTGACATTTATTATATGATATATATTTCAAATTTTATTTGTTGAAAATGGATTGAAAATTGTTTTGATTGAAACTGATATGTATTATCTAGAAATAAAGAATGATTTTGATTAAAATCAATTGTGATGGGTTTTAAGGTAAATTTTCATATTTTAATAAGAAAATTTAATGATTTGTATAATGAGAAGTCTTACGGTAAATTGAACATCATTGTTTTTTTCTAGATAAAATTCATGGATTTAGTAGTTAGGGATTTATTGGGACAAAACAAAATGATTTACATCAATATAAAACATAAATTTATAATTTTAATTCCGTAATAGGTTGGTGATAAAGTCCTTTTGAATGGTTCTAATGGGGCATGTTTATTCACATATTATTGACTCGCCTTGAGTGTAAATGATTTCCCATAGCCTAGAACTATCATAAATTTTGGGACATGACCATGTTTTTCTCTTTTTTTATTTCAAATATATTCCAATTATTGTTTAATAATATATAAAATTCCTTGTGAATTAATATAAACATTTTTATGTAAAATATTTTTAGGCTATTTTTTTAAAATTATTCCATAATTTTAAATTTAAAGAATAATTTTTTAAATATTTATTTTAATTACAGACTTATTTATTATTAATTAAAAACATTATTTTGGTTTATTAAATGTGGCATCTTTTATGGAATCCTTGGTGAGACCGTAACTAGATTTTATATCACACCCTTCTTATTCCATTGTGTGACTATAGATTATCTCATTACATTTTCATGTAGGTAAAAATAACCACTTTGAGATTGCTCTAGTTGTTGATCTACTGGTTTAGTTAATTGATTCCACTAAGTTTTGTGTTGTTCTTTCAGTTTTTAGGTATATTGGTATAGTAAGTTGGGGTTGTTTACCTATTTGACTTATGGTACAATTATCCATATAGTGTTTCATTTGTATGCTTACTAATTTTTTATCTTACTTCTGCAATGTTAGTAAATAATTCATTCACACAATTATTTTCAATGATATCAGGTGCATGTCTCTAACCCATGGTGATCGGGAATGACCATTGGTCTATGATAGAACCAACTCAATTATAATGTTACCTGGGTACCTAGGTTTATTTGTTACAATGTGGAATCAAAGATCTAGGTTGAGCTTTGTTATTCAAGTCAGTATATAGATGTGCAATTTTGTTGGTGCATAAGAGGTAGTTGTGATTGAGTTCCAAGTCATCTCTCACTTCAATTAACCTTAAGTTAACAGCGGTGTTATTGGAAAGAATTTTCGAGTATTTTTTCAAGTCTTTTCTATAGTTTTGAATTAGATAAATTGAAATCCAAATAATTTTTTGGGATTGATTTACCTTCATTCACTATTCAAGGGATAATATGATGTCTTCAATGTTGTATGCTGATGTTGTGTAGAATCTTGCCTCTAAGATGACATGGGAACCTGATCCCGGAAGAATATTTTGATGAACCTCAGTGAGTGAATCCTGTTGTTGAAATTTCTCATGTTTAGATGATAGTTTATAGTGTTCATGCACTAGGAACATCCTTGCCACCATTTTCCACTACTGATCCTATGGTGGATGCTCTATGGACGTTCTCCAGATTAGTTCTCGAGAGTTCATTCGCTAGAAAGAAAAAGAGTTCAAATGAAAAAATGATCCTCAATATATAGATGAATGGTTAATAAGGATGCATCATTTTTTTGGTTCATGGAGACACCCACTGAAATTAGAGTTATTTGCACCATCTTCATTCTTGAAGGACCAAGAAAAAGATTCTTGGACACTATGGTGATGGTGAAGAAACATGAAGGATTGGAGTGGAACTATTCATGGTTATTTTCACTAACTACTTCTATACATATTTGATAATTTTTTCTATGGCCAATAATTTTTGAAAACTAATATAGGATTACAAGATAGTTATAGATTATAAAAATTATTTTTTAGAGCTTGTGAAAATTTCACCTAAGATAATATCAACTGAGAAGTTGAATACTTGGTAACATGATTGGTTCATTTGACTAGATATTTATTCCATGATTTTTTTTACAATGTATTCTTTCTTTTGAAGATTTTTTGGATGTAGAACTAATGGATGAATTGGGATTAGATGGAGAGTTCTGGTCATCATAAGTTCTTTTTTCTTCTTGTGGTACTCAAAATTCCCCCATGGGTGAGAGGTAGCATGATGATTTTAATGGTGGTTCTCAATGGAAAGGTTCTTACAAACATCATGATGTTCTACGAATAGGTGATTTGATTTATTACCTATATTAAATAATGAGACATTTGAGGAGGTTATGTATTGAGGATCCCCATATATTCCACTCTTACTGATGCTCATGTCACTTACCAAAGTTATTCTATGTTTAATCTACTCCTCATACTAGCACGCGATCATCATCACATTCTAAAACTATTGTGAAATAATATTCTTTAGGTAAAAACAGGTTCCATACAAAGGCATAAATAATGAATATTCTTCACGTAGTGGAGGACTCTCCAAAGTAAGTAGATATGGGTATATAGATTGTAAGAGGTAAAATTACTATAATATCATAATTGGTGAATTGTTTATTTGATACAGGTGCATCTAATTCATACATTACAAATTGTATTTTAAATTTTTTAAATCTTTCTATTAATATTTTTTCTTATTAAATGGATACTATGAAACTCCTTGGTATGAAGAGAGTGGATAGTCATCATTGTCTCGCTTGTGTTTTTTCTATATTATGTGTTGATATTTCATAGATTTTTTTGGTTCTCAACATTAAATTGCATGAAATTATTTTTAAAATATATAGGCTCATTGCCAATAAATCGTCTTTTTATTGTTAAATTTGATGATTCTCCAT
The DNA here is from genome assembly GCA_963277665.1 of Viscum album. Taxonomy (NCBI): domain Eukaryota; kingdom Viridiplantae; phylum Streptophyta; class Magnoliopsida; order Santalales; family Viscaceae; genus Viscum; species Viscum album. The sequence continues at coordinate 1,465,724,818 of OY728147.1, read as the reverse complement.
CATTTCACTCGATGGAGTGTTCCATGTATTTTGGGGACAATGGGACCCAACATTAAGTAGATCTGGATCTTTTTATTCAGGTTTTGGGAAACTTATATAATTACTTTATGTTGATATGTAGCAGATATATATGAGTGGATATCTCCATCAAGATGTCGTTTTATTTCTCGACGTTCTCCCTGGGGACTTCTCCAGTTTTACCTACATTAGGAAATGTTGATTTTTCTTTTGATTTATTGCCTGGTACTCAACTTGTTTTATTCCCTCTTACAGCATGCAACATGATGAAATGAAATACCGGAATACTCATTTGGATGATCTTTAAGATAATGTTTTTATACATTTGATTCTATCACATTTGGTGGAGTCATTTCTCTTTACTAAAATGATGATGTTTCACTCCACCTATGTGTTGATTACATAAAAAATCAACATATTGATAGTATAGAATAAATATCTATGTCCACATATTGATGATCTGTTTGATTAGTTGAATGTGGTAAAGTGGTTCTCGATGATCATCCTTTGAACTAGTTACCATTAGTTGAGAATAAAATAATTTGATGTTTAGAAAACCACATTTTGGGAAAGGTATGCCCATTATGAGTATCTTTTCATGAACATTGGTCTAACCAATTCTCTAGTAGTTTTCATGACATTAATGGAAAATATTTTCCTTGAGTATGTTGAAATTTTTTTGCTAATATTTACGTTGATATCATAAAAATACACAATTTATGTGACGGATCATGACTGTCATCTGAGAAGAGTTATGGAATTGTTGATAAATCACTACCTATATGTCATGATTTTAAATGTATTTATTGACTCATAAAGTGATGTTCTTTGAAAAAATGGGGTTCAAACATGAGATATTATTTGATCTTGTGATGGTGAATGTTATTATGGAATGGGAGTATCTTAAAATAATTTTATGATTTGAAGAGTTATGGGTTCACTTGGGTATTATCACTAGGTTATAATGTAATTATTAATGATATCTTCTCAAATGATTTATCTAACTTAGATGGGAGAAGTTTTCTTGGGATGAGAAATTTCTAAATTATTTTTCAACGGTTAAATTTCATTTTGATAATAAACATGTGTGAACTCTTCCATATTTAGGGTACAGATATGTGGACTTCATTCAATCATCAGTTTTAAGTTTTTTTCATGTTATTATACAGGGTGATCATTTCAATGCTTTTAGTTCATTCTATATTAGGCCACATGATAAGAAATACCTGATCCATGCAATTGAACATGTAAATGTGATGCACTAGCATAATATATGAGGAAATTTTCCTTACAAAGAATAATTTACCACTTTGTCAGACCTCGGTATCTTGAGTTTTATATTCTCAAATAAATGATCAGAATATCCACAATAGGAATAATGTTAAATACCAACAATCATTTGATTTTTAGATGTTCTATACTTGGGGGAAAGAGAATGTTGTCTTAGATTCCTATTGTAGAAAACTTATGACTCAACGAGTAAATGAATCATTAGAATAGTGGAAAATGATGTATCTATTTACACATTTCCATATTAGATTATGGGAACCATGGGTTGAGGTTTCATTGGCCAGTGTTCAGGTGGAATATTCTCTTCTTGAGATGATTAATTAGGAACAAAAAATTGATAACATGTTCCACACCATTAGATGCTCTCATTTTTTTGTAGAACATGCATTATTTCTCATTTGTTACTATCAGAATTATATGATATCAAAATCACATTTTTTTCCATTAAAGGTTAGGAAAGTTGTGATGGGGGGATTTCTATAACTGAATGTGGGATATTTACCCAGTAACCACAAAGATGTTTTATGTCATATAGAATATATTTTGGTGGATGGGTATGAGTATAGTAATTGGTAAATTTTCCTCTAATTGTTACACTTTCTAACATGTCATGGATGGGAACTGAAAACATTTATATTTTCTTCTTGCACTTCTAGTCCTGAATTTAAAGTGGTATGAGATCTCTATGTAAATTTTGGTTGGGAATATGTGTACCCAGGTAAGAAAGAATGTGATATGGGTTGTGATCTATATGTGGAAAAAACATCTCACATTATACCCATTCATGACACAACCATAGTTGAGGAGTTTGGAAATATCTATGTGATGGAGATTGTTCATTTTCATGGAGTCCAATATGATATATTCTTCAACAGGAATCACCATCTCACTTCTCTATTTTTGAGGGTCCTTCATGAAGAAATAGTTTATAAGGTCATTTTGAGTTTAGAATTCCATAAATAGTTTTATAGATAGATAGTTAGAGCTATATATATTCCTGAGGATATTCTCTAAAATTTTGTTCTCATGTTTGGTGGGGCTTTAAATGACCATTAACAGGGGGATTAATTTACTTAAAACCATATTTTATATTATTCAACAAAATTGAATCCTTTTTATTCCTTGTATGCGTTTTCTTGCAGATCTATGTTGTCTTGGTCGGATATTGGTGAATGTTCTATTGTTGGACCATTCATGGTTTATGAGATGACAATAATGATTTAGTTTATTTGTCAAATAATGTTGAATGTGAGTTGTAGGTATATTATTTCTACTAATCATTTCCATTGACCATTGGAATTATGAGTTAGTGACCAGGTATTCATGAACGTTTTACCTTTCCTGGGTCATTTTCTGCATAGGAGCTGATGGAAGTTTGATACTTGTATTGCGGGAAATTTTTATGTAGTTTAACAGGTGGGGAATGTGGCTTATCAGTTAGAACATCCACCACAGTTTATGTTGAAACATAACATATTTCATGTACCTCATATATGAATGTATCTATATGGTCCATCTCAAGTTTTGAGATGGAGGGATCTTGTAGTTGAACTTCATTTATCCATGACTGAACATCCAATTACGATAGTTGATTGTGAAACAATGTTACTTCATAGGAGGAAAATACCACAATATTGAGTGTTATACCAGCACAGATTTGATTGTCTTTTGATGATGGAGATGATGGTATTGATGGGAGAGTAGTGACATCATCTTTTATAATGGAAGATTCTTCATAGGATTTCTGGGGATCTAATTTTTATATGGTTGGGAGGTTGTAATATCCTAGTACTATTTTTAGTTACTCATAGACCCCTATTTTGGTTATTCTTTAGTTGGGGTTCTTTTGAGGGTTCTTCAGTTGAAAACCTTGTATATTTTGAATTTTATTGGTTCTATATGTTAGCCACGAGGTTTTCCCAAACCATGAACACTACTAGAGAAAACCACATAAAAAAAGTTAGTGAGGTTTTTCATCGTTGGAACATGGTTTTTAATAATATTCACCCACATAGAAGAAACTATGCAAACACTTTAAAAGGGGCGCATGATTATGATGCACGGTTTGGTCTAACCGTGTGGCCTTGCCAAGATAACCCTGTGTACTTTTTCATAATTTAAAAATTGATTTAAAATTTGTAAAACCCCTATTTTTGGTCCTCCACAGACTTGTTCGACCCCATTATGGATTATTCTTCCATAGAGGCTCCCAAAACATTTCCCCCCCCAACACCCATCTTATATTGATAATAAGAAAGGAAATTGATGTGAAATGTTACACTGGTAGGTTTCCTCTTCATGTTCTATGTATCCCACTCTCTCATATTTTTTCCATAGGGTTTTATAGGTCTATATATTTTTTATAGTATCTAATCCCAACTATATTGAATCTCAAACCTAGGATTGGTTATTGGATTTGAATTGGAAACATTCCATGTTGGATAATTCCATTTATGGTGGTGTGGTTCTAGGTCTTCTGATCTTGAGGTAGGTGGTTTTGTTTTGCTGGGCCATTTTAATTAACCCAAAAACAGATTATTTTACTAAATTTTTTTCAATTTAATGTGTGAGATTTATTTATTAAATTGAAATGTTTGATTAAAACCAAAATTCCAATGAGTTGGGGGGATTTGATTTATAATGATGAATTTTTGAAATGAAATTGAAAAAACACACCAATTCCATTGAATTTGGGGAGTGTTTGTGAAAATTATTTAAATTAGTAAAATTTTAATAGTTCAATTAAAATTGTGAAGTTGTTTTTATTGGAAATTTTGGAATTTATTTGTGGAAGTAGATTTGATGTAATTTATATCCAATTGTATTTGATGAAAATATATTGAAAATGGTTTTGATAAAAAAATAATTGTGTTTTTTAATGGAAAGGGAATTTTTTTTAAAAAAAAATCTTATTTATAAATTGATATGGGATTATTTTAAATGTACAATGGGATGAAATTTATGTTGAGTAGTCTAAAGAATAATTTACCATCATTATATTTGTACTAGATCACATGAAATTATATGGTATTTGGTGAGTTATTGGGATAGAAATATTTGATATAAAACATTAAAAAAAAAATAATTCAAATCACGTCTCTCATAATATGGTGATGAAGTCATTTAGACCAGTTTTAAAGGGGGTGTGTATACAGATATTTCCGAGTCAATTTGAGTGTGAGATATTTCATGTTACCTAGTAAAATCAAAACATTTGGTATATGAACATGTTTCTCATTTATTTTTATTTAATATATATTCTATTGATTATTGAAAACAATTACACATGACTTGTGAATTTATATAATCAATTTGATATATAATTATGTATTTATCCATTTTTTACAATTTTACAATTAGTTTAAATGGAAAGCTTGATTTCATTAAATATTTTTTTGAAAATAAAAACATATAATCATAAATTTTAATGTTTTATATTGTTAATTAAATGTTGAATATTATATGTAATTACTTGTGATATCCTTTTCTAATTTTAGACCACACCCTATCCATACCTTTAGGTTTTTTTAGATTATCTCCTTCTAGGTTGGAGTAAGGAAAACTATCACACGTAGGTGGTTATTGCTATTGATCATCAGGATTGGAGTGTTGATTCTACTAGGAATTGGTTTTTCAGTTTTTTGGTACATTTTTGTAGTAATTTGGTTTTCTTTACCGATTTTAGTTCTATTACACTTCTTTTTATCGATTTTTTAAGTATTTAAAATGATTTGTAATTTTACTTCTACAATATTTTTGGGAATTTTTTCTTCACTTATTCTTTTATGATGGTAGCCACATGTTTCCAACCCATGGTGTTTGGGAACTCCCTTTGGGATATGTTAAGACTAGATCTATTATTATTTTACCAGGGTACCTAAGAAGATTTGTGAAAATCAATGGAGGGGTAGCCCATGTACATTTCAATAAATATCATAAAAATCCATGTAAGGAGGACAATGTTTATGTATCAACCTACATTATCATATGCATAATATAGTGGAAAAAAATTTATAGTATATAGGGATACTGGAAAATAGATCAAACATAAAATTAGATCAAGAAAGTTTAATAGCCACCTCAAACTCATCTATGAGAAAACATTGAACATATGTCCAACCGGCTACACACGCACACCTCATGTGATTAAACATTTCACAAAGGTCTCACAAGGTACACACATATACACATGGGTTCAAACATTGGTCTCATGGGATACTGAAGTAGAAACATGTAATCAATATAAAACATGGGTCTTATGAGTAACACATCCACACATGTGATCAACAACTCCTCTATTAGAAACTGACATCAATCAAGTGCATAAGGGTTCGTCGTGTCCTTTATAACAATATTTGGTAACATTATACATGATTAATGATATAAATTAATATATGAGGGTAATTAAATACTTAATAATAAATTGTAATTCATAGAGTACTAATTATGTAATTATTGTTATCCCAAGGTGGTTATCCTCATATCAGAGGCTAATAAACTATGAATAATATCATATGGAAGATTTCACAACACCAAAAACTAGAAAACAAAGAAAAAATGAATATTAGAAGATCCCAATAACTTGACAATGTATTTCCAATACCATAAAATACCAATAAATTTGAAAGTGGTTTTAACTAATTTTCATTAACTCCAAATTAATTTATGATTACTAAATTATAGATAATTAAAAGTTTACAATAAAAAATATATAAAAAGTTGAAATAGTGACTTGAAGTGTCTCACCAGATATCACCACCAATAAAAAAATGAATAATCACCCGTGTATATTTTTTAATATTGAACCAAGAGAAATAATCATGCTTAAAAATTTCTAATGAAGTTATAGAAAATACCAAAAATTCTATATTATAAGACAATGAAAATTCTAGGTTCAATTTCATGATATGATGGATAATTCAGTTTTGTTTTAAAAATAAACTATATATGGAAACTCCATGGGAAATAAAAAAATGAAATTTTCATCCCTGACATAATTTCATCTTAATAGGCAATATAATATCTATTCAAATAAAAATAATCATCTTATATGGGCAGTCCCACCAATATCTAGTGGAATTTCCATCAACTTCCTGAGTAGTGATTTATTTTAAAATAAATTAATGAAGAATAATTAAATGAAAATTGTAATTTTAATGTATCATAAGTGTTAACACATTCCAAGGGTAATGAATTGAAATGATAGACACTTAAATTAATGAAGAAATGATGTCGGATTACCTCCCAATGCCAACACCCTTACATCCAATCCCAATCCACATAATTAATTTCGAGGAATGAAATATATGCATAATATGCTAGAATATTGTCATAAAAACAACTATTAAACTAACCTAGATATGCTCACAATGTCAATCTAGGTTTCACATGATGATAATTTGGGACAAAACCTCTCTAGAGTGATTCCTTGTTAATTCACTATGTGAATAATATGTTATATTATGAAAACGTCATTTAGTTCCCAAATTCAATAAGAACCCATCTAAATTCACCTAATCTCACACACATTACAACTTTAATCAATAACATTTCTTAAAGATGTAATTTTTTGAAATAAAACCCTTAATTTAGCTTCATATTATAATGATCTTAAAAATAATCGACCACTAAATGGAAAAGTTTAATTTTTCCCAGAAACAGACAACCCATAATGACACTGGTCATTACATAAATAAAAAACAAGACATAATATGTTGTAACAATACAATGAAGTATTTGATATAAATTCGTTAATATTTTACTTATCCTATTTATAATATTTTTAAATTTTTTTTGAAATATATAAAATTTTTGAACAGTTTTATTACATTATATACAATAAAATAAAATAAATATTTTTCTACCAATTTTTCACTTATTTTAAATCTATAATAATATTTTTAGAAAATTTTATTTTTTAAATAAATATTTTAAATGAAAAAATATAGGATGATTGTAAAATTTTATTTTTGGTGACTTTTTATATATAATAATAGATAAAAAATCTATGTTTTTAATTTTAACTTATATTTTTACATCCTATATTTAAGGCACATTGATAGACGATAAATGCTTTTCTTAAATAACACACAATCATTAGGGTCTGAATTCATATTCTTTTACCTAAAAAAAATTCTAAATAATAATTTTTTCATTACAATTTTCATTTAGAAGATCATTATTTAATCAAATGATATATTTTAACACCTACATAAATACTCTAAATATATTATTAGTTCATCTGTTCATATCTTTTAGGTGAACTAGTCATAAAATCTTTGATAACACTATAAATTTGGATGCACCTATATAAAATGGTATTTTAGTATCACAATGTATGTTTTTTATAATAAGTGTTTTATCAATTGATTCAACAGTAATATAATTAATCATTACATTAATAAAATCATAATTATCATATTGAAATTATTTTTCATCATTAGATCCTGAATTTAAAAAACATTTACTCTACCTAATCCATGAAGAACAAATTCAATTAAAGCCACTAAAAATTAAATTATCTATGGTTTCTTAGATTCACTACATTCTTATAATTAATCACATCATGCATGAATATATAAATAAGTCTTTTTTTTTGGAATATATCATTTAGAAAATTCTAAAATATAATCGATTAATTCCTTATATATATCAGTTGTTTAATGTAATACAATCTGACTAGATATTATTTCCACAAAAAAATATTATTAATGAATATATATTACCATGTCGTACACCTACGCCCCTTGAATTATGCCACGACCTCCCATACCCTATTGACTACATGTGATTTATACTCCAAACATCATAGTTTCATGGAATTTGGCAATGAAGAACCAATAACTTACCTACTCCCTCTTGTGTATGCTCGATGCTCTCCCACTATCCCTACTGATGCTAACATACTTTCCCATGAAATCCCTTGCCTATACCCCCTACACCATATACTACCTCACTATTTTCCTATTATAATGCCTGAGAGAAAATACTAAAAGCCCCCACAAATTTATTTGAGGGAAATAATGATAAGATAGAGATTAAACCCCTGATAAGATACCAGGTAGGTATAGTTCTTCCACCTCAGATAGACATGAACATTCCCAATAGTAATAATATAAACAATATCAAAAAGAATATTAATAATATTAACAATAATATTAAAAATATTAACTTCAAAATAAAAAATAAATAGAAATAAAACAAACATTAATGTTAATAATAATATCACTAATAATAATAATACTAAAATAATTTAACATTTAAATTATTATAAATAATGGTAATTTTAACAATTTTAATACTAGTATTGAAAATTTTAATAATATTAATAGGAAAATTAATATTAACTATATTAACACCATTATTAATATGAATAATGGAATCAATGAATTTAAAAATATAAATAATATTATCCTAGCTATTTACAATATAAACAAATAAATTATAATGACACAAGTTTTAATAAAAATAAAAATCATTTCCTATTCATAAATATTATTTAATATTTATATAATATTAAAAACAGTTCTTATATATTAAGTTATATTATATAAAATTAAAAAATTTGATTTCATCTATAAGTTATAAAATACTACAATTATATATTCTAAAATGTATGGTATAATTTATATATATATATATGCAAAGAAAAATAATATAATTTTCATAAATATATGAATAGTATTTATAATAATATTACTAAATAATTAACCAAATACATTAATTAAAATATAAATAACTTATATCATTTTGAACTAAGAAAAAATTTTGATATGTAAATGAAAAAAATAAATGAAAAATAAATGGAAAAGTAAATAAGTATTGTGAAAAATATATACATGTCAATATCAATACAAACACCATATTACCAATATATAAAAATTATCAATCTAAAATATCCTAAAATCTCAAACAATGTGACAGAAATATTTGAGAAAATAAATCACAAAAAAAAATCTGTTTTTTATTTTTTATTTCAATAAAAATTATATAAACTGATTTTGTATATTATCTAAACAACATTAAGGATATTATATTGAAATAAATAAAAAATATATAAACAGAAAGATAGAAAATATATATTTTATTTTTATATAAGAACATGAAATTTGAATTAACCCAGGTGGCGGCAAGTCAATGCGGTAGAAAGAAAGATGATGACGGTAGTTAGAGATGAAGAAAGGTGAAAAAGGATGACTAATTTTTTTGAAGGATGATGAAAGTTGATAGATCTCTTTAGGGGATAGACATATAAAGAGATATTCATGGTTTATAGGGTAATCCATTTATGATAGTTGAAAATGATGATGAAAATTGAAGAATCCCTATAGGATACTATTTCATGAGTAGAAAGATATAGTCTATCTTAGAAAAATGTATAGAAGATTGAGGTAATGGAGAAAAAAGGTATATAAACAGTGGTGAATTTTTAATATTTATTAATATTTTGACATCATTTGTTACATTAATTTATTTTGAAATTAATTCAATCAAATAATTTAAAAAATTACAAATATATAAAACCTTACTCATTGGTTTTAGATATTGTTTTTCAAATAACTGAAATTGAAAAATATTTTTTATGTTGATTATAAATTACATATTTTGGAAATAGATCTTTTTAAACTATTTTTTCATTTATTCATCTGATATAAACATCATAATAGTTTTCAAGGGTATATAAATCACCCATACTGAACCCATCGATGAACTTCAATAAAGTTTTCACCTTCTCAACCATTGTATCGAACTCATACATATCTCAACATGATATCATCAAATCCAATACTTGGTAAAAGTTATCAATCAAGGGAAAATTATTTGATCCTCTATGTTTAGTTCACATGGCCATGATTCTCTTTATGGGATTCTTGTATGTTTTATATAGACAATTTAACTTCCATTTGGTTAATTCCCAACACACTTACTTATTATGGAATATGTTTTATAATTTTCAATATTTCATCTATTTTTTAAATATGGTAATGGAAACATGAAAAAACAAAACAAAATATTTAATTTAATTTAATTTCTTTCCCAAAATAATTTTGGGTGACCACACATCATGTTGAAAAAAAATAATGAAATAACGTAGGAATAAATAATAAAATTCTATCCATATTTATATAAGAAGTTTCCAATTGAATATCATTTGTGGATTCTCTCAAAAATTGGTGGAATTAATAAATTTTATAAAATCCCCTAAAATTATAACAATCAAACATAATGAGTGTATGAATATTAAATAAGAATATAATGATGTAATTTCATAAGTGGAGTGGTATAAAGATAAGGATTAATCCAATGGAATGAATATCATGTCAAACATTTAAAGCATGGGTGTTGTCACACTTGGAGGGAAAAAGAAGTGTGAGATAAGATACATGCATGTGGTGAAGAATAATTTGTAAAATGAAATAAAATAATTTTTTTAAATTAATACCATTTAATTAATTTATTATTTTTTGGTCAATATTAATTTTTTCAGGTATTGTTTTGGGGAGTGACCATACTAGCCACAGTGTGATGACTAACCATGGACACCACACAATGTTGCTTAAATGGCCATGATGAAGCACCCCTCTCATGGAAATAATTGAAACTATTTTCCAAGTAATTAATCGATAGGATATCCATACATAAGAGAAACACCCCTTAATATATATTTTTAGTATATATCCCTCACTATAACATGGTAAATTCCCCAAGAAGATTGTATTTACATCACAACCCCAGGGGTCGCACCATGAATATCCTCAAATATAATATTCTTACTATTTTGAATTCCTCTCCATGGTACAAAAAGTTTGATTCTGAAACTAGTCAACGATAAATAATTGATTTTTTATCAAATGAATCCTCATAAAAATTAATATGTATACTATATCTATAAAGCCCCAGCCTTAAACCTTACTTAATCTTGAGTTATTACAAGATTACACATTGAGGATCTTTTCGGGTTTATAGTTTTAGAGAATTAGATCATAAAACCTGCATTACATTCCACATTTAGACAAAGTGGTTACATAAAGATAGTATTCATTTTTTCCCATCAACAGAACGTATTTAAAATAAAACATGGATTCTTTCTTGACACTTCCTCGACACTATCATCATATCATGTACCTTTCCCTTGTCCAGTGATAAACATTTCAAAAAAAACATGGGATGAGCATAAAAAGCTCAATAGGGGTTATAAAAATATGGAAAGGAAACATGAGTTCATATATTCATAAGAATGAAATCATAATTTACCCATAAAACATAAGCACTTTAACATACATCATCAAATCATGAATAAATCATAGAAATCATAAGACATAAAGGTAACTTGAGGCATTCATAATATTTTTACGTAGGGGGTAACCCTCTTGGTTACATTTGGAATACCCATCATAGTATATTCCCTAAATCTCTTCGGAGAAACCATAACGTTTCACTCCTTAGTGTTACCCAATGCATTGGAGAGCTATATCGGGCTCACCCACCCTTAGTTTATCACAGAACCACCCGTCTTCATAATAATTCCCAAGAACCTCAACATAATCGTATCACATAAAACATGCATAAAGGAAACATAACATTTTCAAATTTCAATCAGAAGATATCAATACAACACATTGATATAAAAACATTATGAAACCCATTTTCAATACCAAAATAAAAAAAAGTAAAACTTGGTATTTATTTTTCTTTTACAAAAAAGTTATGGTTTGTAGAGGAAGTTGAAACTCAAATAATGGTCACGGTGGCGGAGAAGTCGTTGTCGCCGCATACGTACGACAAAAACATTCCCATTTGTCATTTAGTAAATGCTTCGTATAAAAAAGATTCCTTTTGAATAAACGTAAAAGTCAAAGGGGTTTATACACCGTATAAAAGAAGGTTGTGTATAAAACAAAATATGCCTCAATGAAAGGAGATTGAGACGAAGTCCCATACCTCAGGTCCAACTTGACTCGGTCGTTATTTAATTTCCTGAATAATAAACTTGAGTTAATTTATACTTTTTTAAGAACCTTTTTCATGTTCATTATTCCTTTTATATCACTTATTGTCATGTAATGAACACTATGTAATTATTTATGTTAATAACGGTCGTTTTAACGATCATTGGTACTTGAGTAAAAAATAAACCCTTTATAATTACAAGTTTTTTCATGTATCCATTATATCCCGAACTATAATCATGAAGTATATATCATATATATCATATATATCCAGTATATACATGAATCTATAATACTACATAATCATTTAGAGGTAAGAAATGAAATGCACCGTTCATGGAGATGGTACGCCTTACGTACCCATGGACACTACTTTCATTTCTATTTCGTATTTTTATAGAATGGAATCATAATGATATAAAGGTATATTATAATTCTTGTGTAATATCATATATAATATCATAACTCCATCCTTTATATGTCCCAAATATGGTATTAACGAATCAAATCACTTTGAGGGGGCGGTAGTCCGCACTTCAATAAATGAAGATACCGCGTTTACCAATAATGGAAACCATAAAGCTATGACCAAAATGAAAAATACAGAATCATAAGGAAAATATAAACATATTATATATCATATATAAATATAGTTTCATCTTAATGTCCACCTTTGAAGGTGTTAAAAGGATGTTGAACAATCACCATTTCCGGAGGCCGAAATTCTCCATCCACGGAAACAGTATGTTCTTTAACCATTAGATGTAGGTGTGTGTAAGTGTAGCTCGAATCCTTCATATAACAACAACATATTATATTTAAGATACTGTATTTGTTACAAAATAAATTAATAAAAAGAGTTTAGGGGGTTGGAGAGGTAAACTAAAACAAAAGGACTCAAGTGAAGACATTACCTTAAAATCGGGTAACACCCTTTGGTTTGAGCTCAAAGGATTCCTTGGGAAGACTTCTGCCCAAAGTGAGGCTTCAAGGAGTAAGAGTGGGAAGTGGAGAGACAAAATGGGCAGGGGTTGGCTGAGCCAAAGGCTTTGGAAGTGTGGGTAAAGAGGTAGAGGTGGGGGCTTTTTATAAGAGGAGAGGAGGGGCACTCTTGGAATGTAAAGAAATGATACTTTATTTTACAATGAGTTTCCGATTCAAAAGGTCCCAAATTGATATAATTAGAGGATAAGGTGATAATGGTTCGAAATAAACACATCCAATAGGATTTGGACATGTGTAGGTCATAGATTTCACATTATCTTTTCATTTTATTTAAATCCGTTATTAATGAGGTAATCGCTGCATCATCATGATGTCATAAATAATTTAATTTATTTAAAGTATAAAAATTATAAAAACAATACTATGATGTAGGAAATATTTTTATCTTTCCAATTACTATTTTTAATGAAAAATATGACTTTTATAACCCCATGTAAAAATTGTTTTAGTAAAATAACTCATGTTTGTGTCATTTTTACTTTAACATTAAATAAAAAGATATTAATGTCATTTTCCTACCAATGTGGCTCCATGGGGTCCCCAAGTTGACCCATGGATTTTCTTGGTCGGCCATGACACATCCAATGAGGGTAAGACATGTGTCAAGCTCATCTCATATTATTAAAACATTTTTTTACCTTAAATACACTAATTACCTCTAATCGCGATTAAAAACATAAAAGTTACTATTCACCAAAAAATTATTTTAATCTCATTGAACCACATTTTACTTCTTAATGACAACCATGTATGTTGGATTTTTGAAAATAAAATCACAGAAGTGCCAAAGTTTAATTTAAACGAAAAATTAGTTTCTTTTACTATCACTTAGTGGTTTCACTATTCATCAAAAATTGAAGTTTTTCAGAAAAATACCAAAACTTTACCCTAAGATATATTTGATATTAAGATTTCAAAATTGATGTATATTTAAAAAAATTCAAATCATATAAGTTACATTAATTAATTTAATAATTAATTCCTGCTATCATGACAAATAGCATGTTTTTATGAAACAATATGTATAAAAAGATTGACACCAGTTTAAGTCCAATTTCAAAGTGAAATTGATTCCAATGACCACCATTGGATTAAATGGTAAAAATATATTCTAATTTCACTTAAAACCCAATTCAAAAGATAATCTAATCATATAAATAAATTAGATTAAAAAGAGGTTTTGAAATAAAATACCACATTTTCACTATTCATTAAAAAATGATCTTTATGGGAAAAATACCAAAAATTCACACAAAGTAAATTTTGATGTCCCAATCATAAAGACTAATATTATTTTGACAAAAATAGATTATAAAATTGTCAAAAGATAGATTTAAAATTGTTTTGCCATCAAAAGGCAGTAAAACAATCTTTTAAAAATATTAGTGTATTCCATGCTTAAGATTGGATTTATTTTCATTTTAAGCCTCTAAAACACTATCTAATTCATTAATAGACATAGATAAAAATATCTATTATTCATTACTTACTTGGGATGTTACATCCTTCCCCCCTTTAGAAAATTGCATCCCCGCAATTTATTTACTTATCGAATAAATGGGGGTACTTATCCCTCATTGCATTTTCAGATTCTCATGTTCACTCTTCCATAATGTGGTTTTCCCACAAAACCTCTACCTGATTAATCAACTTATTCCATAACACTTTCTCCCTGTGGTCAAGAATCTGGACCGTTTGTTCCTCATAAGATAGGTTCTCTTCCATCTGAACTACCTCTGGACTCAAAACATGAGATGGATCTGGCATGTACTTTCTCAGCATCGTAACATGAAAAACATTATGTACCTAAGATAAACTCGGAGGTAAAGCCACTCGGTAAGCAACTGATCCAACTATCTCCATAATTTCATATGGTCCAATGATCCTTGGACTCAGCTTTTCTTTCTTACCAAATCATATCACACTTTTCCATGGTGATACTTTGAGAAAAACATGATCACCTACCTCAAAAGAGAGATCATTCCTCCTATTGTCTGCATAACTCTTCTACCTACTCTGAGATGTTCTCATGTGTTTCTGTATCAGCAGAACTTTTTCTGCCAACTCTTCTACCAATTCTGGTCCAATCAACTTCCTTTCACCCACTTTATCCCAAAAAGCTGGAGTTCGACACTGCTTCCCATATAACGCCTCAAATGGTGCCATCTGTATACTGGAATGAAAATTGTAATTATATGAAAAATCAACTAAAGAAAGATGTTGGTCCCAACTTCCCTGATAATCCATCGAAAAAGCTCGTAGCATATCTTCCAAAGATTGAATTGTTCTTTCTGACTGCCCATCTGATTGAGGATGAAATGATGTACTAAAATTTAATTCAGTACCCAACGACTTCTGAAGGCCCTTCCTAAAGTTAGAAGTAAACCTGGGATCACGATCGGATATAATGGAGAGAGGAACTCCATGTAACCTGACTATCTCTTTAGGATAAGAACGGGAAAGTTGATCTAGAGAGAAAGTATATCGTATAGCAAGGAAATGAGCAGATTTAGTCAAGCGATCAACAATAACCTAGATTGCATTATTACCTTGAGATGTGTTCGGTAATCTCACAACAAAGTCCATGGATATATTCTCCCATTTCCACTCTAGCACAGGTAAAGGCTGAAGCATCCCTTTAGGTAACTGCCGCTCTGCTTTAACCTGTTGACACGTCAAACACTTCACAGTAAAATAAGAAATATCTCTTTTCATTCCATCCCATCAGTAATACTCCTGCAGATCTCTGTACATCTTAGTATTTCCATTATGAAGTGAAAACAGAAAAATATGAGCTTCACATAACAACTCTCTCTTCAACTTTGAATCACAAGGCACACAAAATATCTTCCCAAATCTCAAAACAAAATCATTATCAATGTTTAATTCAAGCAACTTACCCTTCTGAACCAGCTCTACCTTTTTCTGCAACTCATTTCTTGCTTCTGTGCTTTCTTGATTATGTCTGATAGAGATGATCTCACTGATACCTGAAACAAAACATAATAACATCCTTCTCCAACAACTTCTATTCCAATGTTCATCAAATCCTTAACCAAAGGATCACGTTCCAAACAAAACATTGTTAATGAATAATTACTTTTTTTACTCAAAGCATCGGCCACTTTATTTGTTTTTCCCAGATGGTAATGAATTGTACAATCATAATCCTTGATTAACTCTAGCCATATCCTTTGTCTCATGTTCAATTATTTCTGAGTGAATATATACTTTATACTTTTGTGATCGGTATATATTTCACACTTTAATCCATACAAATTATGCCTCAAAATTTTTAAAGCGAAAACAACAACAGCTAATTCCAAATCATGTGTAGGGTAATTTACCTCATGAGGTTTCAACTGTCGTGAAGCATAAGCAATTACCTGATCATTATGCATTAGGACACAACCAATTCCTTTAAATGAAGCATCACTGTAGATAAAAAACTCTCCATTCCTGGAAGGTAGTTCCAAAACTGGAGCATTCATCAATCTTCTTTTCAACTCCTGAAAAAAATCATCACTTTCTTTTGTCCAGATAAACTTAACACCCTTCCGAGTTAGCTTAGTAATTGGAATAGATAAACATGAAAAATTTCTAACAAATGTTCGGTAATATCCTACCAAACCAAGGAAGCTATGAATCTCAGTTACATTTGTGGGTCTTGGTCAGTCTTCCACAAATTTTGTTTTTGCAGGATCAACATTTATCCCATCTTTTGAAACAATGTGACCAAGGAAAGAAATTTGTTGCAACCAAAACTCACACTTGCTGAATTTCCAATACAATTTATTTTCTTTTATAGTTTTCAAAATAACCCTTAAATGTATTTAATGCTCCTCTTTAATTTTAGAAAACACTAAAATATAATCAATGAAAACCACCACAAACTTATCCAAGAACTAATGGAAAATTCTATTCATTATGTCCATGAATACAACAGGTGCGTTGGTTAGCCCAAAAGGCATTACTATAAATTCATAATGGCCATATCTTGTACGAAACCCAGTCTTCGGAACATCTTCTTCCTTTACCTTCAGCTGATGGTACCCCGATCTCAGGTCAATCTTTGAAAATTATTGAGATCCCTGGAGCTGATCAAACAAATCATCGATATGAGGCAAAGGATATTTGTTCTTAAAGGTGATGTTATTCAAGGCTCTATAATCAATGAAAAGACTCATAGAACCATCTTTATTTTTAACAAATAAAACAAGATCACCCCATGGTGACGTGCTAGGTCGAATGAAACCTTTCTCTAATAAATCTTGCAATTTCTCTTTCAACTCTAAAAGTTCAATTTGAGCCATTTGATAAGGGGGTTTTGAAATTGGATTAGCATCAGGAACTAAGTCAACAGTAAAATCAACTTCTCGATCTGGTATTCTTCTAGGAAAATCATCAGGAAAAACATCAGGATACTCATTTACCACTGGCACATCATTAATCTGAACAGTTCCTTTATTTTCAACGATGAGTGAAAGGTAATATTCATTTCCATCTTTTACAAGTTTCTCGACCTCTTGATATGTTATCAACAGTAAGGGTTCATTCTTGTACACAAACTTAAAGTCTTTCTAAAATGAAACTTCTTTATCTCTACAGTCAACCGTAGCATGGTAAATAGAGAGCCAATCCATACCCAGGATAACATCAAACTCTACTAGAGGTAGAACAATAAGGTTTTCAAGTAGGTTCTTTCCACAGATATGGATAAGAAGATTCTTATAATTTTTTTTGCCTCAACATTTCCCCTATGTGTTTTTACCAAAAGATCATGAGTCATTTTTTGAGCTGGTATTCCCATTTTACTATAAAAGGTTTCAGAGATGAATGAATTTTTAGAACCCTAATCAAACAACACACTGGCATAATCTGAAAAAACATACAAAGTACCTAATATAACTTCATTTGACGGCCTGACACATGTTGAAGTAGTTGCAATGGATTTCACCACCCCTTTCTTCTTGTATTCTAACAACTTCCCATCACTCGATATCTTTGTCGGACACTCATTTTCATAGTGACCCATCTCATTGCACTTAAAACATTTCAGTAACTGTAAATAAAATTTGAACTAACCATCACCTTGATCTTTTTCAGTGCAATCACGAGCCTTATGTCCCATCTTACCACATCGGTACCACTTTCTAGAATTTAGAAGACATTCCCCAGCACACCTTTTTCCACATTTATCACAAACTGGAAACTTAGATTTCTTACCATCAGAATTTTTTGAATAATTCTTCCCGTTCTCCTGCCACCTCGGTCTCTTCTTCTATTGGTTGTTATAGAACACTTGATCATCGGAAAACTCCATTTCCACCTTCTCAGCACATCTAACAAGCTTTTCATAACTACTAAACTCATGAGAAGCTAATGCCCTTCGATATTTTAGCTTTAATCCTGAGTAAAAACGATTGATTTTACTGTTAAGGTCTTGGATAAAATTTGGAGCATACCTTTCCAATCGAGTGAAACTTTCTTCATAGGTAGCCACTGAGTCTTCATCTTTCCTCAATTCCAAGAATTGTTTTTCCATCCTAAGTCGAACAGCCTTAGAAAAAATACTTTTCAAGAAACATACCTTTGAATTCATCCCAGTCGAGAGCATCAATCTCATCAGCGTCCCTGATATTTTTAACCATCAACCACCACTGATCTGCTTCACCCTTTAAAAAGTAAATAACAAGAATAACCTTTTGATTTTCGGAACACCCCATGACATTGAAAATATTCTCTAGTGCTTTAATCCACCCTTAAGCTAACACAAGGTTAGATGATCCTCTGAATGATGGGGGACGTTGCCTCATGAAATGTTCCACCACTGACATGTTCCTCTGCGGCTGATCTGGCTGATCTCGTGCATGGATACCACCACCATTTGTCTCTTTAGTCAATTGCGCCATTACTGCAACAAACTGTTCAGTTCCAATTCCGACCATCTCTGGATACTGATTCGTAAGGTTATTTCATTCTATATTCCTTCCTAGCCCTGCTTCCCTATTTCCTCTACGGAAAACCATTCGAAACAAACATGTCTTAGATAAAGCAACATGGTAATCTTCAAATTCTATATCATTTCAATTTGACCATAAAAAATATTTTTGGATAATAATTTAATAGAACTATAACTCCTAAAGTTATCTAAACTGACCTCTGATACCAACTATAAGGACCCATCCTTAAACCTTACTTAATCATGAGTTATTCCAAGATTACACATTGAGGATCTTTTCAGGTTTAGAGTTTTAGAGAATTAGATCATTAAACTTGCATTACATTCCACATTTAAACAAAGTGGTTACATAAATATAGTATTCATTTTTCCAATCAACGGAACATATTTAAAATAAAACATGGATTCTTTCTTGACACTTCCTTGACACTATCATCATATCATGTACCTTTCCCTTGTCCTGTGAAAAACATTTCAAAAAAACTTGGGATGAGCATAAAAATCTCAGTAAGGGTTATAAAAATATGGAAAGGAAACATGAGTTCATATATACATAAGAATGAAATCATAATTTACCCATAAAACATAAGCACTTTAACATACCTCGTCAAATCATGAATAAATCATAGAAATCATAAGATATAAAGGTAACTTGAGGCATTCATAACATTATTACGTAGGGGGGTAACCCTCTTGGATAAGTTTGGAATACCCATCACAGTATATTCCCTAAATCTCTTCTGAGAAAACTTAAAATTTCACTCCTTCACGTTACCCAATGCATTGGAGAGCTATATCGGGCTCAACCACCCTTATTTATCACGGAACCACCCGTCTTCATAATAATTCCCAAGAACCTCAACATAATCATATCATATAAAACTTGCATAAAGGAAACATAACATTTCCACCGTTCAATCACAAGATATCAATACAACACATTGATATAAAAACATTATGAAAACCATTTTCAATACCAAAATAAATGAAAAGTAAAACATGGTATTTATTTTTCTTTAAAAAATGTATGGCTTGTAGAGGAAGCTAAAACTCAAATAATGGTCATGGCGGCGGAGAAGTCATTGTTGCTGCATACGTATGACAAAAACATTCCCTTTTTTCATTTAGTAAATTCTTCATATAAAAAATAATCCTTTTGAATAAACGTAAAAGTCAAAGGGGTTTATACACCGTATAAAAGAAGGTTGTGTATAAAACAAAAATGCCTCAATGAAAGGAGATTGAGACGAAGTCCCATACCTCGGGTCCGACTCGACTCGGTCATTCTTCAATCTCCTGAATAATAAAATTGAGTTAATTTATACATGTTTAAGAACCTTTTTCAAATTCATTATTCCTTTTATATCACTTATTACCATGTCATTAACACTATGTAATTATTTTAGTTAATAACGGTCATTTTAACGATCATTGGTACTTGAGTAAAAAATAAACCCTTTATAATTACATGTTGTTCATGTATCCATTATATCCAGAATTAAAATCATGATGTATATATCATATATATCATATATATCCATTATATGCATGAATTTATAATATTACATAATCATTTAGAGGTAATAAATGAAATGCACCGTTCATGGAGACGGTAAGCCGTACGTACCCATGAACGCTACTTTCATTTCTATTTCGTATTTTTATAGAATGGAATCATAATGATATAATGGTATATTATAATTACAGTGTAATATCATATATAATATCATAACTCCATCCTTTATATGTCCCACATATGGTATTAACGAATCAAATCACTTTGAGGGGGCGGTAGTCCGCACTTCCTTAAATGAAGATATCGCGTTTACCCATAATGGAAACCATACAGGTTTGCCCAAAATGAAAAATACAGAATCTTAAGGAAAACATAATCATATTATATATAATATATAAATATAGTGTCATCTTAATGGCCACCTTTGAAGGTGTTAAAAAAATGATGAACAATCATCGTTTCGGGAGGCCGAAATTCGCCATCCTTGGAAACAGTATTTTCTTTAACCATTTGATGTAGGTGTCTGTAATTGAAGCTCGAATCCTTCTTATAAAAACATCCTAGTATATTTGAGATACTTTATTTGTTACAAAAAAATGAATAAAAATAGTTTAGGGGGTTGGAGAAGTAAAATAAAACAAAAGGACTCAAGTGAAGATATTACCTTAAAATCGGGTAACTCCCTTTGGTTTGAGCTCAAAGGCTTCCTTGGGAAGACTTCTGCCCAAATTGAGGCTTCGAGGAGTACGATAGGTAAGTGGAGAGACAAAATGGGCAGGGTTGGCCGAGCCAAAGGCTTTGGAAGTGTGTGTAACGAGGTAGAGGTGGGGGCCTTTTATAAGAGGAGAGGAGGGCCACTCTTGGAAAGTAAAGAAATGTTACTTTATTTTAAAATGATTTTCGGATTCAAAAGGTCCCAAATTGATATAATTCTAGGATAATGTGATAAGAGTTCTAAATATACCCATCCAATAAGTTTTGGACATGTTTAGGTCATTGATTTTACATTATATTTTCATTTTATTTAAATCCTTTATTAATGAGGTAATCGCTGCATCATCATGATGTCATAAATAATTTAATTTATTTAAAGTCTACAAATTATAAAAAATATATTATCTAGGAAATCTTTTGAGCTTTGAAATGACTATTTATAATCAAAAATCAGACTTGTATAACCCCATGTAAAAATTGTTTTAGTAAAATAACTCATGTTTGTGTCATTTTTACTTTAACATTAAATAAAAATATATTAATGTCATTTTCCTACCAAAGTGGCTCCATGGGGTCCCCAAGTTTACCCATTCATTTTCTAGGACGTCCATGACACATCCAATGCGGGTAGGACATGTTTCAAGCTCATCTCATATTATTAAAACATTATTTTTACCTTAAACTACACTAATTACCTCTAATATCGATTAAAAACATAAAAGTTACTATTCAAAAAAAAAATGATTTTAATCTCATTGAACCAAATTTTACATCTTAATGGCAACCATGTATGTCAGATTTTTGAAAATCAAATAACAGAAGTGGAAAA
Source organism: Viscum album (assembly GCA_963277665.1). NCBI lineage: Eukaryota > Viridiplantae > Streptophyta > Magnoliopsida > Santalales > Viscaceae > Viscum > Viscum album. The sequence continues at coordinate 1,465,702,535 of OY728147.1, read as the reverse complement.
GTTTCATTTAAACGAAAAATCAGTTTCTTTAACTACCACTTAGTGGTTTCACTATTCATTAAAAATTGAAGTTTCTCAAAAAAATACCAATACTTTACCCTAAGCTATATTTGATATTCCGAATTCAAAAATGATGTCTATCTTGAAAAATTCAAATCATATAAGTTACATTAATTAATTTAATAATTAATTCCCGCTGTCATGAAAAATAGCGTGTTTTTTTGATAGAATAAGTATCAAAAGATTGACACCAGTTTAAGTCCAATTTCAAAGTGAAATTGATTCCAATGACCACCATTGGATTAAATGGTATAAATATATTCTAATTTCATTTAAAAACCAATTCAAAAGATAATCTAATAATATAAATAAATTATATTAAAAAGAGGTTTTGAATTAAAATACCACATTTTCACTATTCATTAAAAAATGAACTTTATCAGAAAAATACAAAAAATTCACAAAAAGTAAATTTTGATGTCCCAATCATAAAGAATATGTTTATTTTGACAAACATAGATTATAAAATTGACAAAAGATAGATTTAAAAGTGGTTTTCCATCAAAAGGCAGTGAAACAATCTTTTAAAAATATTAGTGTATTCCATGCTTAAGATTGGATTTATTTTCATTTTAAGCCTCTAAAACACTATCTTATTCATTAATATATATAGATAAAAATATCTATTATTCCTTACTTACATGGGATGTTACAATATCAACATAAATATCAATCTTCTATAGAAAATTAATCTTACACCAGAACAAATAATCCCTCAAATAAATAATCCAATACAGATAACTGTTGTTTATAAATTGATCTTCTATTAGCCTTACGATATTAATATATTATATCCCCATTCCACACTACAGCAAGGATACTACAGGGTAAATTATTACCGATTAATATAATATTTAATATCACACAATTATTGAAACTGGACATGTTATTATTACAGAGGATATCATCAGTGTGAGTCTATCTTACATTATGGTGTGAAAATCACTAGGTTGGTCCTCTCAATGGTAAAACCATCATATGTTGTGTTATAATTATACTCTTCAGCAAATATTTCCACCACCAACATGTGATAAGAGATTAAAAATTTCTACTAGGTCTAATTCTATCACCTCCAACAATTAAAATACAATGAAAAAGATATGGGTTGTAAAAGAAATTATTTCAAATCCTAAACAATATTTGGAGTGTTCCAAATTAAACTAGAAAGAAATAAGAAGATAAATAATAAATTTAGTGGGTTTATTAGAGGAAGGGTAAAATTTATCATTTCTTTGGTAATTAAAATTATAATCAAAATTTTAATATGTGGAATACCAAATACCCGTAGTGATTCCACTAGGTACATGGTGCCCCCACCATGGTCTCGGTGTTTGGTGGCTAGGGGATCAAACTAGGTGAACAGTAGAATACCAAACATCAATCCAATATAATATCACCTTATTTTACACTCTATGTACACACTCTATAATATTATAATGGATTAAATATTTTAAATAACATAACCATAATAATATTTATCACCTAAATGAGTGTACGATAAATACAACGTAAAAAAACCCTACCTAACTTATAAAATTGGCTATACAATCACCTTAAAAAGAACCCAAAAAAATTAGAGGAATATATATTATAGATATAATAATTATATATGTAAAGAAAAATAAATAAGAGATAAAAATGATTTAGAGATGTTATCATATGTATAGGAAAGAAAAAATAATATTGTATTTATATTCAATAGATGTACAATCATACTTTCAGGTAAAAAAATACTTCATTATAGAGGAATGGATCTATGTAAATTTATTAATACCCTATGTACTTCACTGATACACATTACCTTATCATCTGGAACTAAAAATAATGTTCTTACATACTTTATAATAAAAATTATCATATGGTACATGTAACACCACATTCTTACATTTGAAAATATACCTTCATTTGAAATGTTACCAGTGATCTCTATTCTATTTATTGACCTCATTCACTAGATTTAGAAAAATATTATTTTAAATTCATTAGAGATAGAAATTTTGTATTAAAATGTTATATACCTCCATGAATCAATCAGAAGCCACAAATATTTAATGGTTATTCTTATTCAAAGAGATATTCAACTACCACTATCTATAAACAACATCTATGAACCTTCTACTAACCCATTTCTAGTCAACATAGCCTCTTTAAATTAAGTTATTGTAATATCACACAAGAATATGAATCCCAATAATATAACATTATATGAATTAATTTAGGGAAACAATATCAACTCAACAACACTTTGGGGAACGTTCTTTTTGCCCACTTTTTTATATTCTATGTTTCACTATAAAACTTTTTCAACCATTCCCCGCAGCGAATGGATGTTGCCTTAAAATTTATTGAATTAAAGTATTACTACCAATGTACCACAAATTTTAAATAACATATATCATATGGTGATATATAACCTTCCCATAATCATGTTGATGAAGATATGGTACATTAGGTATATGTTCATTTTCATATCATAATAAACCATATATTGAATAATGTGATTCATTCTATGATTATGAAAGCATACAATTCCACCGTCATTAATTATTATAATTTTTATCCATATATTTTTAATATAATACAATATAATTATTTTTAATCATGAAAAGATACTAAACATTCATTATAAATAATTTTAAAATCTTCAACTATTGATTTATTGAAATAAAAAATTATTCTATTTATAAAAATTTAATAATCATTAATATTAAAATATATAAATATCTAAGAAACTACATGACCAAAAAACCATAAAAGTGATTTTCTTATATAAAGAAAATATTTGTATCATCATTTTCATTGAAATCCTAATGAATCCATTATTTGGACTCCTCGTGTACAATTAATGGATTCAATAAGAATCAAATTATGAATCACACTAGATAGGTTAGGTTTAGTTGGGTTAAAATCATTATGTGAATTACAATATCCCTGGTTGATTTGTATATAACCTTATTCATGTATATAGAATCACCTTAAATTGTTGGATCCGATTTATTTGAATGTTTATAGTGTTTGACAATAGAATTGTATCATTGTTTATATCTGATCATCCTAAATATTTCAATAATGTTTATTATATAGTTCCTTTAAAAATAAAACAATGTTTTATTCCTCTTTTCTCTTTCATTATTTAAGCGGATTATTTTATTATAATTCATTATAATCTTCATGAAGAAGAATAAAAATACTAAATTTTAAAATCATGAATCTTTTTAATTAATAAGACCACCATAATAATTTCATCTATATATAGAATGTTTTTTAATGATCCATCACCACAATCCATTTAATACTCACAATGATATATGTTGAACTTACTAAAACCATTTTCCTGCATAAATTAATTGAAATACTTATTACATTATATATAATTTTTCATTACTCCATAAATATATTTCTAGAATTTATAATAAAAATATAGATCTCATACTATGTAAATCAAATTGGCATTTTCACATAATTTTCCTTATCCAATTTACTATGTAGAAGGGTTGTCATTGCGCCAATATATTATTAATATATATATTCAATGTATTTTATTATTATCATTTTTGGGTAGTTGTATAATTAACTAACATTGAGAAAATTTTAGAGAAATAAATTAATTCCTTCGATTGAAATCATTTTTCAAACATAAATTATTCTAAACACATCATAAAGTTTTCATCCCATTTTAAATGGAAAGACAAATTATATAAATTTCTTATTTCACCTTTTCAAAACTCTCTTAATTACAATGTTCTATTTAATTTAACTAAGTCCATATCATTATACATTACTGACATCCAATGATTTTAATCATTATATGATATATCATAATCCAAACATTATAGTTATCTTTTATATGTTAAGAGAATAAAATTTATATCTCTTATAAACCACAATATAATTATTATAACTCTATTTTTTATACTCATTTTTTTGGATTATGAAAACCTTGTTAATCTAATCTATTTTTTAGATCTAAAACTTCTGGTTTTTCCAAATAATCTTTCTTATCCCTTTTTGTTTCTGGAATTTGATCTAATGGTCATCCTCTCATAATATGGGTTCTTTTAGATTACTCATCTTGGATCTACGAAATTTGTTTACTTTTCGTATTCCAAATATGATCAACTTGGACATCAAATTTTGATTTAACTTATCTGGTTTTTTTTATATTACATGTTTTGGAACTTAAAAAAATTCATTAAATGGAATATATATACTATTGATGAATTTATATATCTAATCATCCCCAATGTAACACCCCGAGATTTTATGAAAAATATTCTTTTTAATTTTATTTATGTATTGTGTTATACGCTACACCAAAAGGAGATTGCACAACATGCATCCTTCACTTTCCTTGCATTACACATAATCGCGACCTTCCTCGATAGCATGTGTAGTGCGCAATACTGAGTTTCACTAAATGAGATATTATTATAATATTATTATGAACTAGCCGTTATGGATAGTAATACCCACTTTTTAAAATTTTATAAATTTTATCTTCTAAAATGGACATCATTTTTGGATTTGGAATATCAAAATTATCTTAGGGTGAAATTTTGGAACTTTTCAGATAACATATATATTTTGATGAATAGTGAAAATTACTAAATTTTAATTAAAAACTATTTTTTTAATAAAAATAATTTATATTGAAAAATTATGAATTTTATTGGTTTTAAGATATATTTAGAATATATTTTTACCATTTAATACAATGTTGGTCATTGTACATAATTTCACTTTGAAATTGGACATAAATAATTGTCAATCTTTTGATATATATTGTTTCTTACAAACACGCTATTTGTTGTAACAGCGGGAATTAATTATAAAATTAATTAAATAAACTTATATATTTGGAACTTTGTAAAATAGGCATCATTTTTGAATTCAGATTATCAATTATAGCTTAGGGTAAAATTTTGGCATTATTCAGAAAAACATCAATTTTTGATGAATAGTGAAACCACTAATTGGTAGTTAAAAAAACTGAATTTTTCATAAAACTTAATTTTACCGCTTCTGTGAAAGGAATTTCAAAAATCCAAGAGACACAGTTAATATCAAGTAGTAAAATGTGGTTCAATGAGATGAAAATAATTTTTCGTGAATAGTATCTTTTTACTTTTTTTTAACCACGGTTAAAAGTAAATAGGGTAATTAAGGGTAAAATTGTTATTATTATTACCCTAACAGATGTCTTAATTCTACTGGATAAGTGTAATTCGACCAAAAACAACCTTAGGAATAAAATATGACCATTTAGTCCCACTTAGATTAGATTAGGACATTTATTATCAATTTATTTAAAGAAGGGTTAAAATAGTTAAAATCAAATCTTAATAACTAAATCATTTTTAATATAGGGTTATAAATAATATAAATTCCACTATAAATATTCATTAGAAATATAAAAATATTTCCAACATAATGGTATTTTATTTGTAATTTTTATACTTAAAATAATTTAATTTATTTATGATTTAATGATGATGCAGTAATTATCCTATTAATGAAATATTGACATAACTGATGTTATAAATACCCAAATAAATGTAATTTGAGACTTTTTATGAATTACAATAATTTTCTGTGTTAATATGACATGTTAATATTGATTTAATGTATTTTTTTCGAACTAATCATTCTGTTATAATTTTCAAAAAAATCAATTACCAAATAGAGTCAAAATTGACATAAAATAGTTTTTAAAACAAATATTATATAATTATTTGTTATTATATTCTTAAAAATCTATGGTTCGGCCAAAATACTTATATCATGATAGGTGTATCATTAATGAACCACTTGGGGGTCTAATGGATGTATATGGTATGTTTATTAACTATATAATATAAAAATACAATGTGACATGGTAAATGTCAATCTAATTAACTAAGTGTTAAAACTAAAAGAAAAGGTTAATATAATGACCTAAAATTTTCTAAATTCTATTGGATGAGAGGATTTCGATCCATCCCCACCTTATCTTCGAAATATATCAATTTGGAGCTATTAAAAACCGAATTTGACTTTATAATAAAATAATATTTTTAGTTATTCCAAAGGTGCCCCTCTCCTCCCTTACAAAAGGGCACCTCCTCCCTCTCTTCCTCACACCACTTTGAGCCTTGAATCTCGTCCAAACCATGATAAATTCTCTTCTACACTTCCCAAGAAACATCATAGAGGTTTTGGTCTTCTTCAAAGACCAATTTTAGTGCCCTAAGAGGAAGTCTCAAAGAGGCGCTTCAAAGAAGAGGTAATGTCCATTACCGATTCTTTCATCTTTATTTCTTCTTCCACTTCTTCTTTTTTTAGTTGTTTCATTATGAGGTAATAATATCAGTATCAATAATATACTGATATGTTATTATAAGTATTAAACAACCATATTTCACCATCTATCCGTCTAACGGAAGATGAAGTCACCGCGCGTGCGTACGTACGGAATACCGTCTCCACGCCGTGGTGTAATCTATTTTCCACCACCACCTTACATGGATGGTTATAATGTTGAATGTAATGAATATATATGATTATTGTAAAGTGATATTGATTCTGTAATATTATACATACACTTTAATTCAATTCCACGATCTTGGGAATGATATCATCGCTCATGCATATGTATGGACTACCGTCTCCACGACGTGATGAGATTCACTCTCCATGTTAACCATTCATGAATGATTATAAAGTATATATAATGAATAATAATGAAATGTATGACATAATAATGATACTGGATTTATGTATATATATATATGAATGTCATTTACTTAATTCCATTCAATTCAAAAGGGAAACGAAAATAGTGTTCATGCGTACGTAAGGCCTACCGTCTCCATGAACGGTGTATTTCATTCCTTTTATTGATCTATAATATATATGACAATGATGAATATATATTATATATACATCATGTTTTACATTCTGGAATTATGTAAATTAGGATATAAGTAATAATATGAAGAACGAAAAGTCGAAACACATACGATAAGTAAAATGATTTTACCCAAAACACTGCTTTAACATGGAATTTACAAAAGAACGGGTAATATAAAGTCATAATTGAAACATATAGGATATCATAACAATGAATATGATTCTATAATAAGTCAATGACATTATTTAAATCATTATACAGGAGGTTCGGATACATACGAAGCATATCGGACGTAAGGTAAGGGATAATTTTGCAAAACTCATTTTTATCTGAGATTGCTTATTCGTAAGTATTTACTGGGGTTATTGTTATCATCCATGTCCATGTTTCCTAAATATGGTTTCATGTATGTTTAAAGTCTTTTTTACCCATTTTTACTTTTACCCAATGGTATGGAAGGAATCTTTCTTTTATTTACCCTACGAGGTACTTTTTGACTTTTTCAACAAATGTACGAGAAAAATGTTTTTTTAACTTATACGGCACGAACAGATTTTTACGGTTTTATAAAGCCTTATTTTAATGAAGATTACTCCAAAATATTTCATGTCTATTTTAAACAAAATCATATTCTTTTAAAATTTCATTAAATGTTGTGAAAATAAAATGATTTTAAATAAGAAAGGATATTTTCCTCAAGAATTCATTTCAAGTGTTTTATCAAAACCATTTTCCATCTAAGATGACATTATTTCATATGTGTTTGTTTCATATATAATGTCTCTATGATTTACATGGTTTCACTTTTATGATTATGAAATTATATCCATTTCTTTTATATGGATTATGTGATGATGGGATGATGTTTATGAAACCCATTTTATTTATTGGGTTATTATGAATGATGTAAGTTTATTTTGTTGCACTAGTAATAATGATTTCATTATGAGATGGGTGAGACCTATATCTCCATCCAATGCATTGGGTAAAGATTTATATCTCATGAGATAGACATGGTTGTAATGGTAAGTTAATCTGGTTCAGTGTTACAGGAATGAAACGAGGAGTGAACTCGATTCAGAATGGGTCTTTGTCCACTAAGATGGTCTTGGCAGCAATGCCTTGGCTACTATGGAAATCATTACATGTGCTTAATGGATTCCAAAATTACATGTTTTATTCCCATGCTATTTTATCATGGTATATGTTCCATTATGATATATGCCTTATGTACTTCCATATTTTATGTCGTTGCTCAAGATTTTCATGTTTAAACACTATGTTCATGTTTTTAAGTTCAAATGTATATGGTATGTTATATTTTATCCATGCTTACCCTTACTGATCATTTGAGCTCACTATTTTTATGTTTTATTTTCCCCCAGGATTAACAGAAACGTTTTAGGTAAGGAAACAAAAAGTGGAAGATCTTTATGGGAGACGTTGAAGATCTTTCACCACGATTAGAAGATTACATTCTAAGTTTCCAAAGACACTAAACTATTATGGTCCGTGTGTATCTGTTATTGTTATGTATTATGTATTCTGAAAACGTAATGTAATATCTATGTATGTCAAGCTTCGGGTCTCTACAATTGGTATCAGAGGAAAGGTTTAGTCACCCTTTGGAAACTAGGATGTGAGAACTTTAGTGAGATCCCAAGAGATATTTCTAAGGTATGTCTAGGGATGTCCCTAAGGTTAAGTATAAGTATAGGTTATAGTCCTAGAATTGCGCTAACGCTCTTAGAATTAAACCTCAGATGTTAGATATTGATGGTACTCCCCCTTTATTATGTTGTTTTCCCTAGCACGATTTTTGCCTCTCACACTATTCTTTTTGGGTTTTAGACGATGGCTAGAACCCGAAGGAACCGTGTTGATCAATACAATGGACAATGCAATGATTTTCCTCCTGAACAAACAAATGTTATGGGAGAAGGAGTTCAAAATATTATTTCTATACTTACACAAGCTATGAATCATTCTGCACTTACAAATGAGCAGAGAAAGGAAAAATATTCTATTGAGTCCTTCATGAGGCAACGTCCACCTTCTTTCAGTGGGTCAACTGATCCACTTGTTGCTGAACAATGGATCAGTACCACTGAAAAGTTATTTTTAGTTTTTCAGTGTTCTGAACATGATAAAGTCATCTAACCAGTATATCGTTTGGAAGGTGAACCTGATCAATGGTGGAATATTATCAATAATACGAGGCCAACAGATGAAATTGAGTCCATGGAATGGGATGAGTTCAAGAACATATTTTTCAATAAGTACTTCCATCGTATTCTTCATACAAAGATGGAGAAAGAGTTTCTTGAACTAATGAAAAAGGATGATGAATCTGTTGGAATATACGAAGCGAATTTTACAAAGCATGCAATTTATGCATCTGGCTTTATCATCCAACCTGAAAGTAAAGTTGGTCGATTCTTCAGTGGCTTAAAACCAAGTCTTCGAAGGGAATTAGCTATAATAGACTTCAGTAGCTATGAATAAATTGTGTGTTTTTCTATCAAGGTAGAAATGGAATTTGGTTTTACATATCCATCTCATGGTTTTGACTAGAAACGAAAGATGGAGTTCAAGGAGAAATCTCAGAATAATGGTGAAAAGAGGATGAATGATTCATTATGCTCAAAGTGTGGAAAGAAGCATGGTGGAGATTGTCTTAAAGGGCCTAGAAAATGTTTTAAGTGTGGAAAAGAAGGTCATCGAGCTGCTAAGTATCGAAGTAATGGAAAAAGGGTTGCTAATGATGTGAATAAATAAAAGACTACAGAGAACTCACCACCAACACTTCAATGCTTCATGTGCAAGGAAATGGGGCATTATGCTAATAAATGCCCTAATCCAAGGGTTAGTGATGATCGACATGAGCAACCACTTAATTAAAAAGACAAAGAGAAGTCACATGCGATCACTATTGGTGATGTTAAATATGAAAACGTTGTGGTGGAATGATTAAGTGTTTATATAATGGGATTCCAAAATAATGTTTTATATAGTATCGTAGAATATTGGAATATTTATGTATTGGTCAATTTTGGTTTTCAATAATTTAATGGTACCAATAACCATGAAAAGTGATTCAAATATTTTGGAAAGCATGTTATATGTGCATAATGATGGGATAAGAAGATAATGAGATGTTTGATTGTATTCATGAGCTCATGATTGATATAAGGACTAAGTGATATCATAGTTTGTGTATATAGAATTTTGAGGATTTTGCTATGTGGAAAGTCTTAAATTTTAACTGCATTCATGTTTTCACTAATGTTCAATGGGTATTCATTCTTCAAGAGAACACATGATTAAAGTATTCACATGTTTTTAATTTTACCAACAAGATATATCTTATGATATATGGGAGATAAATGATGGCATTCACGTGATTGTTATGTGACATTTCAAGTAATCATTTTCATTATATTATGAGCTTGGACCGAAGTATTTTAGATAAGCCTAAAGATTGGAATGGATTATGTTGGACGTATGTTAGTATTGTTTAAGGATAGAACTTTTTTTGATTTTATTTATGGTTTGTTATAGAAATGTAGTTTTAGAAAAAGGACAACCTATAGGATGGGCGACATCCCATCGTGTCGGACAAGGCTGTGGGAATCGAACCCACAACCGATGTGCGACTGGCCTTTATCGCCTACCACTGGCCTACAAGAAGTCCTTGTTTAGTAGAAAATAGTTTTATTATATTAATAATTATGATAAATTAAGTATAAGTCCATTTTAAGAACCATATATGATTAATCTCACTATAGATGGACTTATGTAATTTTTGATAACTTTTCTAACCTTTTTTTGAGACAGATGGAATGACCCATCATTCTATCACATGATCTACTAACACATCATGAATGACAAATTCAACTTCATTTCATTAAGAGATGAAGTGGAAATTGTCCAAATAATGACCAATGTTGAGACTGTACCAAAATCACAAAGCTATTTCTTCTAATTCCAATTTCATCAACTTTAGGAAAATGATCTTGAAAACCAAAAATGTTTTCCTAGTGCCCTTATATTTGATGAATCAGATGGTACCCTAGATCATAAAAAATTTATGGCTTTGTGATTGTTTTCTTTTTCATAGCCATGTTCTCTACCACTCTCCATCAGAACAGGACAGTTATATTTCTCTTCCATATCCATATTTTCACATATGTTCTCCTATGTAGATTCCTAGTGATTAGTTAATTTGGGTAACCGTTACATTTCATACTTTAGTTTTTAAAAACAAGTTTTGGTATTCCTTTTTATGATGTGGGTTTCTATGAAAGAAACATTCGAGTAGTAAACCATTTATAACCCCGACGAATTTTGAGGGAAAAATTCATTTTAAGAGGGGTAGAATGTAACACCCTGAGATTTTATGAAAAATATTCTTTTTAATTTTATTGATTTCTTGTGTTGTACGCTACACCAAAAGGTTATTGCAAAACACGCATCCCTGACTTGCCTTATATTACACGCAATCGCGACTTTTCTTGATAGAGTGTGTAGTACACAATACCGAGTTTCGCTAAACGAGATATTATTATAATATTATTATGAACTAGATGTTATGAATAGTAATAACCACTTTTTGAAATTTTATAAATTTTATCTTTTAAAATGGACTTCATTTTTGTATTTGTAATATCGAAATTAGCTTATCGTGAAATTTTGGAACTTTTCGGATAACATTTATATATTGAGGAATAGTGAAAATTACTAAATTTTAATTAAAAACAACTTTTTTAATCAAAATAATTTAAATTAATAAATTTCGAATTTTAGTGGTTTTAAGGTATATTTTGTATATATTTTTACCATTTAATACAATGTTGGTCATTTTACATAATTTCACTTTGAAATTGGACATAAACAATTGTCAATCTTTTGATATATATTGTTTCTTACAAACACGCTATTTGTTGTAACAACAGGAATTAATTATAAAATTAATTAATGAAACTTATATGATTTAAATTTTGTAAAATAGGAATCATTTTTGAATTCGGAATATCAATTATAGCTTAGGGTGAAATTTTGGCATTATTCAGAAAAACTTCAATTTTTTATGAATAGTGAAACCACTAAGTGGTAGTTAAAAAAACTGAATTTTTCATAAAACATAATTTTACTGCTTCTGTGAATAAAATTTTGAAAATACAAGAGACACCTTTAATATCAAGTAGTAAAATGTGGTTAAATGATATTAAATTAATTTTTGGTGAATAATAACTTTTTACTTTTTTTACCACGGTTAAAAGTAAATAGGGTAATTAAGGGTAAAAGTGTTATTATTATTTCCCTAACACATGTCCTAATTCTATTGGATAAGTTTAATTTTACCAAAAACAACCTTACGAATAAAATATGACCATTTAGGCCCACTTCGATTAGATTTGGACATTTATTATCAATTTATTTAAAGAAGGGTTAAAATAGTTAAAATCAAAGCTTAATAACTAAATCATTTTTAATATAAGGTTATACATAAGATAAATTCAACTATAAATATTAATTAGAAAGATAAAATGATTTAAAACATAATGGTATTTTATTTTTAATTGTTAGACTAAAAATAATTTGATTTATTTATGATACAATGATGATGCAGTAATTATCCTATTTATGAAATATTGACATAATTGATGTTATAAATACCCAAATAAATGTAATTTGAGACTTTTTATGAATTAAAATAATTTTCTATGTTAATATGACATGTTATTATTTATTTAATATATTTTTGTCGAACTAATAATTCTGTTATGATTTTCAAAAAAATCAATTACCAAATAGTGTCAAAATTGACAAAAAATAGTTTTTAAAACAAATATTATATTATTAATTGTTATTATATTCCTAAAAATATAAGGTTCGGCAAAGATACATATATCATGATAGGTGTATCATTAATGTACCACTTGTGGGTCTCTTGTATTTATATGGTATGTTTATTAAGTATATAATATAAAAATACAAAGTGACATGGTAAATGTCAATATAATTAACTAAGAGTTAAAACTAAAAGATAAGGTTAATTTAATGACCTAAACTTGTATAAATTCTATTTTATGAGAGTATTGAGACCCATACCCACCTTAGCTTATAAATATATCAATTTTGAGCTATTAAAAACCGAATTTGACTTTATAATAAAATAATATTTTTAGTTCTTCCAAAGGTGCCCCTATCCTCCCTTATAAAAGGGAACCTCCTCCCTCTCTTCCTCACACCACTTTGAGCCTTCAATATCGGCCAACTCCTACCGAATTCTCTTCTCCACTTCCCTAGTAACATCCTAGAGGTTCTGGAATTCTTCAAAGACTAATTTTAGTGCCCTAAGAGGAGGTCTCAAAGAGGCACTTCAAAGAAGAGGTAATGTCCATTACCGATTCTTTCAACTTTATTTCTTCTTCCAATTCTTATTTTTTTAGTTGTTACATTATGAGGTAATAAAATCAGTATCAATAATATACTGATATGTTATTATAAGTATTAATTAACCATATTTCACCATCTATACATCCAATGGAAAACGAAATCACCGCGCGTGCGTACGTACGGAATACCATCTCCAAGTCATGGTGTAATCTATTTTCCACCACCACCTTACATGGATGGGTATAATGGTGAAAGTAATGAATATATATGATTATTGTGAAGTGATATTTATTCTGTAACATTATAAATACACTTTAATACAATTCCACGATCTTGGGAATGATATCATCGCTCGTACATACGTACGGACTACCGTCTCCAGGACGCGATGAGATTCACTCTCCATGTTAACCATTCAAAAATGATTATAAAGTATATATAATGAATAATAATGAAATATATGACATAATAATGATACTAGATTTATGTATATATATATATATGTCATTAACTTAATTCCATTCAATTTAAAAGGGAAATGAAAAAAAATGTTCATGCGTACGTACGGGCTACCGTCTCCATGAACGACGTATTTCATTCCTTTTATCGATCTATAATATATATGTATATGATGAATATATATTATATATAAATCATGTTTTACATTCTGTAATTATGTAAATTAGGATATAAATAATAATATCAAGAATGACAAGTCGAAACACATATGATAAATAAAATGATTTTACCCAAAACACTGCTTTAACATAGAATTTACAAAAGAACGGGTAATATAAAGTCATAAGTGAAACATATATGATATCATAACAATGAATATGATTCTGTAATATGTCAATGACATTATTTAAATCATTATACAGGAGGTTCGGATACGTACAAAGTATATCGGACCTAAGGTAAGGGATAATTTTTCAAATCTCATTTTTATCCGAGATTGCTTATTTGTAAGTATTTACTGGTGTTATTATTATCATCCATGTACATGTTTCCTAAAAATGGTTTCATTTACGTTTAATATCCTTTTACCCATTTTGCCTTTTACCCAATGGTATGGAAGCAATATTTCTTTTATTAACACTATAAGGTACTTTTTGACTTTTTCGACAAAAGTATGAGAAGAATGTTTCTTTAACTTATACGGCACGAACGGATTTTTGCGGTTTTATAAAGCCTTATTTTCATGAAGCTTCCTCCAAAATATTTCATGACTATTTTAAACAAAATCCTATTCTTTTAAAATTTCATGACATGTTGTGAAAAGAAAATTATTTTGAATAAGAAAGGATATTTTCCTCAAGAATTCATTTCAAGTGTTTTATCGAAACCATTTTCCATCTAAGATGACATTATTTCATATATGTATGATCCATGTATAATGTCTCTATGATTTAAATGGTTTCACTTTTATGATTATGAAATGATATCCATTTCTTTTATATGGATTATGTGATGATGGGATGATGTTTATGAAACCCATTTTATTTGTTGGGTTATTATTAATGATGTATGTTTATTTTGTGGCACAAGTAAGAATGATTTCATTATGAGATGGGTGGGACCTATATCTCCCTCCAATGCATTGGGTAAATATTTATATCTCACGAGATATACATGGATGGAGCGGTATGTTAATCCGGTTCTGTGTTACAGGACTGAAACGAGGAGTGAACTCGATTCAGAATGGGACTTTGTCCACTAAGATGGTCTTGGAAGCAATGCCTTGGCTACTATAGAAATCATTACATGAGGTTAATGGATGCCTCCCATGATATTTTATCATGGTTTATGTTCCATTATGATCTATACCTTATGTACTTACATATTTTATGTCGTTGCTCAAGATTTTGATGTTCAAACACTATGTCCACGTTTTTATGTTCTAATGTATATGGTATGTTTTATTTTATCCATGATTACCATTACTGAGCATTTGAGCTCACCCTTTTTATGTTATATCTTCTCCCGAGATTAAAAGAAAGGTTTTAGGTAAGGAAACAGAAAGTGGAAGATCTTTATGGGAGATGTTGAAGATCTTTCACCACGATTAGAAGATTACGTTACATGTTTCCAAAGACACTAAACTATTACGGTCCTTATGCGTCTGTTTTTGTTATGTATTCTATATTCCGCAAAAGTAATGTAATATATATGTACATCAAGCTTCGGGTCTCTACACCCAACCTGATATAATTTTGTTAAATATTGATATCAATTTAAGAAAAAACATTTTTGATTTATCCATACTCCTATCTCAATACTTATCATCAACATCCTTATACTAATTTTTTGAAAATATTTTATATATGAGAATACATACTGGTTTCTACACCATTAATACTCTTTAATATCCTACACAAATATAGGTTTAATACTTATATTTACAGATACAATATTGTTTTTATTTACACCACATAAATCCCATTATTAATTCATGATCAAAACCTCATTCGTTGAGACTTTTCTATTCATGTATAATTAATCCTATCATCCATGACACACTGACGTGGAGTCCCAATGAATATATTATCATGAATTATCTCTTTCATTCAATATATGTTTAAAAAAATATATTGAATTAAAATTTGTTATTTTTATAAAGAAACATTATCATTATAATATATTTCCTTTAATATGCTAACTTACATTTAATGATAACCTGAAATATAGTGAACATATGATATCACATATGTGGTTTTATGTTGTTGTATTTTCTATTTTATTTTTGGTATTATAATAGATTGTGGACTTCCTTAGAGTTTTTAAGAAAATTGGTGGTTTTCAGCACAAAAATCTAAAGGCACACAGTTGGTGCACAGTTATGGGAAACCATGCACTAGCCTATTATAAACTATTCACCACAGATAATGCCAATGTCCAAGTCATATTCCCCAGAGTAAAAATATGCGGACCTCTAGGGATAAATATGATCCTATAACTATAGGTCTATATGAATTTCGTGGTTATTAACATATGTGTATGACCCCTTAAATAAAACCAAGGGTCATGTTTTCTCTTGTACATAAGATACATGTGTTTTTCACACCATTTGGAAGACCATACGACCTACAAGATAATTTAGATTTTTGAATTCATGAAAAAAACAGTAAATAAATTTTACCCCAAATCACTCATTAATCTCTCCAATTTTACTCCCTAACTGTTGGATCCTCCCCCTCAAGTATTCCACTCCCTTGGGATCTAAATATTGGGTTTATTTGGGAGGAATATTGATGAAGTCTCCACTTAATATCCAACATTCCTCTTCTTCTTCTTCTTCTTGTTCTTGGTCTCATATTTTTATTGACTTGGTTTTTCTTTATCAAATAAGGGTTTTGACCTAATTTTGGATAGATATAGATTCTTTGAGTAAACTCGTGATGATTTTGGGGTTCTCAGTCCATTATAGGGTCTCTCCTTGGCACAACATTGGTTTCCAGTCTATTTTTTGAAGATTCCATGGAAAGGGGTTGATGGATCCATTCATTAGAATTATTTGATGATTTTATTATCATTTATATTTTTAATAAATGGGTAAAATAATTTTTAAATTTTGTTCAATTCATTTTTTCAAATCATTTGGTGTGAGTATAAGATTACTATCATTTTATGTAATAAAAATCAGTGTTTTTGTGTGTTTTTAAAATGTTGTTAGTGTGTATATATAATACGCGTTCTATGTAAAATAGGGCAAGGATATGAGTACATGGGGAAATCATTTATCTAATTGGGATGTATATTCTAGTATTTTAATCGTGTCATTAGGGATCAGGGTTGGCCTCCATAATAATAATACATAAATATAGTAACTAAATATTTGTATGATGGGGATTGGTGTCTCATATAGGACCAATGAATTTTGGAGATGGTTTGATATCCAAGATTATGAGGATCCTATGACCCTAAAACCCCTTTTAAATTTGGAATTTCCAATGGTTTTCTTGCTATGAGATCCATGTATCCTTTTTATTATATATTCTATTTACTTTTTAAATTCAAAGCATGTTTTTATTCATACTGAATGTTATTTTTTAAAACTATATTTTCTATTAGACATATTTTATTTATCCATGGAATATCTATTTGTATTTTCCTATATTGAACTTCCCTCACACACTACATACACCATTGAGCATTGAAAACATTTTTATGAATGACCCACATAAAGGAAAGACATTCTATAATGGTGGTGGTTATTATATTTGATACAGTTTCCTTAATTGGAATGTGTTGCTAATAATTGAATAGGGTGTCGACGTAGATACCATATGGGTATTTTTTATATCATTCAACGTAACATTTTTATATTTTGTTTTTTTGGATAAAAATGTAAAATGATTAACTCTTGTAAGTCATGGGTTTGGTTATTGAAATTTATTTTATGCAATATATTATATTAATTTTGTTTATTTTTGTTTCCCAATGGTTAAATCATTATAAATTATTTTTGTTGATACCCATCCACTAGTTTCTAGCACATGGGGATAAGGAACACCATTTAGGCCATGCCAAAGGTTGGGTCAAGCATCGTGTTGGATGGAATCATGGCCTAGTTTGTAATAATGTGGTATGAGAGTAGGCTTTTACATTTTCATCAGGTAAAGATAATTTTTATATTCAGGATATATATGATAAATGAATATCAAGGATTTAGGTTTTGGTTATGAGGATTTGAGTTTTTGTACACATATTTTGATATGACATGGGTCCCCATGGGATGTTTGGGTTTTTATATAAGTTATCTTCAAGGTCTGGTCAGCATGCTGTAGATTGTTCACAGACACTGATCACAGTAGAGTGTTTTGACATGGTATTTTTTTTGTATCATCCAATTTAATCAACATGTTTGGATGTTGTTGTTGCTAAAAATTTTATGTATTTTTCAGTGGTGGTTTTATAGTATTAATAATTTATTTACTATCATTCTTCAACAAGGACATCATATCCAACTAAAGCAAGTGGTCAAAATGTGTTTTACCACACCAGTGGATCAATAATTAGTGGAAAAAGTGGTTCGAGTTGTCTAAGTATTTTACTAAGGAGTTTTCATGTTTATTTTTCATGCAAAAGAATCCAAAAGAAGTCAAGGGAATGAATAAGTACAAGAGTTCTTAGGAAAAACCACATTGCTTCTAAGGTAGTACATACCACCATGAAGATTATTATTATATTAAAATGATCAATGGATTTATACGGTTTCTTTATACTTTTGAAATGGTTATGGTGAATTGTGCATTATTCATGTTAGAGGGACTTAGTTGTAGATGGTGGATTAGGGTGTCTAGGAATGGAATATTGAGAATATGTGTTTGATGGAATTTATTGTCATCTTTAACGAGTAGTATTTCCCCAAAACCTCAGTACATTATAGGACCTAAGAGTTCCACTTTCTCATTTAGGTGGATCAAACCGTGTTGTAATATGACAACTAATTCATGTAAGTGGCATATTTCTTACTATAGGTGGTATCTAGTGAGTAGTTAAATGATATGTTTTTTATAGGGTACGACCTGACATTCAGTCAATGACATTCTCAGGGAATCTAATAATGTATGATGATACAGTCTATCGAGACCTAATGGTGGAGATTGGAAATGATGGAATGGCTGTTATTTCTAGAATAGGTTCAATAGTGGTCTATGGAATTAGTGGTTACATTGAGATCAATAATAAGAATATAGAGTCGTAGAAAAAGGGAGGTGGTCTCTAAGGCCAACCATCCCCACCTCCTTTATCTATCACCACGGGTGATGGGTTATTTGTGTGCTACCGGTTTGGATGTCTGGGGAATGTAAGGGTACCATGTCCAGATCCACCAGGAAACTTTCATTAGGGTGGGTTAATTGATAACATATAGATAAAATATATGGTTATTGCACCAACTAAGATTAGCATAATTTATATACTCTATAGTGACATATCTTCTCAGTTTGGCACATCATGTGATATGAATTATAGGTCTCATGGACATGGTGGAAAGGATCGATCCTCATATGAGAAGAGTCTACTCAAGAATATTCCAATAGTTAGTAATTTTCTATAGTAATTAGTTGAGATGAATAACCTCTATAATAAGGATATGTGACCAGAAAAATCAGATGTAATGCCAACAAATGAATGAGGTTCCATTTTCTATTCATCATAAACAGTTGTCACATTCTTCGTCAAATGAGATTATAACTATTTTATTTCACCCATTTGGTGTTATATATAAAATTTTCAACTTATCCTATTCTATGTTTCATGAATTTGGTGACACCCCTTTGTAATAATAGAAATTAAGATTTATGATGTATGTCGTGTTCAATTACTCAATTTGAGGTTGATCTAGAATCCAATTTCTGAGTTTTTGAAATGGTACTATTTGTTTTGATATTGGGAATGGATTTGATGTTGTGTTTGAAGGAATGAATTGAAAATTATCAATAGTGAGTAATATTTTTGATACCTGATTGGATTTTTTAGGATTTTAAAGGTGAATGGGATCCTGAATTATGGGGTACTAAACCACCAATTCCAGATATGGGAAAAAATGTCTTCAAAGAATATTCTCTCATGTTGGAGGATAATGGTAAAGCCCACAAGTGTGGATTACCACATGAGGTAGTGGAGTTTCCATAGGTGTTTGAGAATATATTATTTGGTTTTCCATTTTATTAGGATGTGGAGTTTAAAATCAATTTAGTTCCTGGAACACAACCTATATCTCTTACCTTATATTATTTAGACCCCACCAAGTTGATGGAATGAATGATACTTCACGGTGATTTGGAATCCAAAGTATTCATTCTCTCAAGCATATCACTTTGGACCATTCTAGATATTTTTTCCAAAAATGTTGATGAATCCCTTAGGTTGTTCATTGATTACCATAAAATGAATAATGTAACAATAAAAAAAATAAATCATTACCAATAATGAAAAACTCTTGGTCATTTTAATAGGGTAAATGTAGTTATCTATGAACTTCCTATGCTCTGGGTGTCATAAGGTTAGTTTGAGAGAAGTAATAATCCCCACGATGGAATTACAGGGTTGGTATGACCAATTTTAGAATTTCATTATTCCATTTGGGTTGAAAAAAATACATCTGATTCTATGGATTTTATGATTATATTTCTCTATCAGTATCCCACACCTATTGTCATATTTTTTAGATGATAACCCAGTCTAATCTAGGACCAGATAAGAGCATGAATTGAACATGTGGTTCCAACTATGAACTCTTTGAGATCATAAATTTTATGTTATGCACTATAAATATATGATCTAGATGAGGGATGTTATCTTTTTTAGGTCACATGTTTTAAAACCATGGATTTTAAATGGACTCAAGGATGATTGAATTGCTGATTTCATGGGAGAAATCGAAGTATTACTTAAATATTAGATGGTTTTTGGGCCCGATGGGTCACTTTAGGTTGTTTGTTAGGGATTTTTCTTGGAATTATTTTCCCATGAATGCGTTAACCCAAAAGGGGGTGATATTTGAGTGTATCTAATAGTGTCATACATCTGTTAATAATCTTGTGTATCATTTAAAAAATTCCCTTGTTTTGGACTTACAAGAATCCGAAAAGGGATATATTGTCTATTTTGATGATTTGTGTATGGTTCATGGATTTGTGTTCAAGCAAGATGATCATGTGGTGGAATATAAATCTTTCTAACTCTAACCTTGTGAAAGTAATTATACAACCCGTTGCCTATTTTTGGTAGTAGTAACATGGAATCCCACCTTTTTTCCATAATCATTTCATTATATGGAACAAAACCAAGGATATTTTAATGATTATTTTCTTCAAAATGTGGAAAATACTATAAAAACATAAAACAATATATGAATGAACTTAAAAAATTTCTTATTTTTTCACCCTCAAATAAATTTAATAAATCTCATAACTAGAGGGAATATATCAGAGGAAATGGGTGAGCATGATGTAGTAATAAAATTTGAAGAAGAGATATATAACATGTGATCACTACAAATATAAATAAGAACATGAGGAGTAAGAATAAGGAATGATAATAATGCATATAAAAATCATAATAACATGAAAGATAACATTGAAATGTTTCTTAAGCATTTAAATGATACATTCATAACCATTTAACCATGGTTTGTCACAAGTGTTTCATAATAGAAAATTACCATGGTCATTTATCAAGTTATAATAATACTTATCATCATTAGTGATTAATATTTTTTCCCATTTTATTTATGAATTAAGATAGAGAAACAATAAAATTTATTAATTAATGTGATACACATAGATAATAATCAATCATTTAATTAGTATCCCACAACGAAAAATGAATAGGTTTCCTGTCAAAATCATGGTTTACAGAAGTTCGTAAAGACATGATCATTACATCATTTTTAACACATGATAAGATAATGTGGCTTTATTATGTTTAAATAACCAAATATAATAAATCATTTCAATATCTATGTGTATAATCATAATGAATAATTTTATTTGGGTATTCACTAAATGAAAATAAAATATTATTTCTTAAATAGAGAGAAAAATTTATGGAGTAAATTTGGCAGCATGATCGGTATAAAACATGGATTTAGAAAATTGTAAAATTCGATGGGAAATGGTCTACTAATGATAAAACATAATTTTGAAGTATATTTTTTATCAATAGAATAAAAAAATAGATTAACCATAACATTTAGATAAAAATTACCAAAGGAGGGTCTTACATTGAAGATAATAAAAAGATAATTCTATTACCTTGGAGAGTTACTTCTAAATGACGAGGATAAGGGCCTTGGGAGAATTTGGTATCCTTGGGGGGACAACATGGGAGTATGAAAACCAAAATATTTATTTAGGATGGTTTTGGAGTGAATTTAAATGGGTAAAAAGGTGTGTATTTAAAGAAAAAGATGAGTATTTTTATTATTATTTCCATTTATAGGCCTTGAATATATAGGTTGTTGAAAAAAAAATTGGTTTACCCATGGTATTGACCATGTTTATAGATGTTTGGGTAAAATTGTAATCTATTTTAACCCATAATAACATAATATATTTTTCAAATCCTTCTTTTGGATTTCAAAATTAATGATTTGACAAACTTTTTAAAAAAATCAATGTTTCTATTTTATACATTTGAAATTATTTTATAGGATTATAAATTAATTAAAATATTTAAAAATACTTAATATTAATAAAATAACATATTTTAATTCTCGGATTTGAGTTTATTTATTAATACAACATTATAATATAATTATTATGTTAGTAAACAGAAAGGAAAACCCAAAACTGTTTTATTACTATTCTATGAAATTTATGTATTTTAAAGAATTCCTATTAGTATCACCTTACCAAATTTTAACATTATTATTTAATATATAATTCTTATCTCATCATAGTTATTCTGAAAATTTTTGAATTTTAACTTTTAAATATAACAATCCTTGTTTATTTGAAAATAGCATGTTGTACGTTATAGTCAATTTTTTACACATGAAAATTTATCAAGACATAAAACAAGTATTTTATCATATATATTTAATTAATAATATCTATAAATAGTATTTTATGAAATTAAATATTATTCATTTCACCTTATTTTATTCTAAAAAATTATATCCTTTCTGAAAATTATAATTTTTGTCTAAAAACCAATTTATCAAATTCCCCCCAATTAAACATATCTTTTAATAAGAAAAATACTCCTAAAAATGAATTGGTGGAATAAATATAAATTAAAATAATGTAATTTCACATTAAGTAACTAATTTATAGTCACAAAACCTCTTATAATGCATGCGTACAATATAAGGGTAATTTGTGAAATTGTGATAGATTTTTGGGGTGGCTTGGCTATGATAGAACGAGTTTTAATTTTAAAAACCTTAACATCTCTCATAGATGAGTCTATTCAATATTTAATTGTTGACACATGAATGGGTTTTTCTATGAGTTGAATCTAGCGACGCTACCTTATTTCCAAATTTGGAAAAATGGGTTTCATGGGGAATGAACCTACTAGTTATGTCCATGGATTAAACATTATATATTAATTATTTTTTGTGATTACTAATTATAAACATATTATATTGTTATTATTATTACCAATTTTTTATATTTATCAATGTTTATATTTTGAATGGTTATATTGACTAACAGTCATATTTGACTAATGGTTTTGCAAAAGTCAAATCCCAATGGTCACATCTTCTTTTATACTATATAATTATCACTTCAGTTATTCATTCAATATTAATTATAATTCCATCCATGGTTATATGGTTTCATATTAAATGATATTTGATTAAGAATATTATGTTTTATTTCAATAGTGTTGGTCATGGGAAAATTTATTCAAATGGACTGGAGTGGTCCATATTTCTTCATTTTGGTGACTAATATATCTATCATTATTACAAATGTATAGTTATGTTTTTTGTAATTTAATATAACACAAATTTTATCATGAAAAAAAATCATTTAAAAGATCATGTCAGTGGCATTTTCACCACTTATGAAATGTTACCCCATAATATTATACACATTCTCTCAGTAGATAATAGATGAGGGTACTTATAATTCATTGTTTTCGAGGGATCTGATGTCACCAATTCAAATTTATGGTTCCTCCACAACACTATTAACATGGTTGGTAGTCTTTTTGTGTATATCATTGTCTCTATAATCCATGATCTCAAATGACGTATCCTTATAAGTGAAGTATTGTTCCAATTGTATAACCCCTAGATTCGGTACATGCCAGTGATACGTTATGTACTTCCTCAAGATGGATACATTGAATAAAATTTGTTAATTAGAAATATTTGGTGGATGTGATTTCTGATAGGCTAATTTCCCTAATTGATAAAGGATTATAGAGGGTAAAATGAAACTAGTGATAATATTTCCATTAATAAAAACGTTCATGAATATTTAACATGGTGATATTAGATGGAATTGTTTTTCCAACATCAAACTCCATGTCCCCTTGAGGTTTGTAAATGTATATCATCTAAAAACAATTAAAATCATTAATAAATTTTGCATGGTATGAACATTTTCTATCATCTCTTGCACAAGATAATTCCCAAGCATCATTCCGTCACCAAATTTATCCCAAAAAGTATGATTTTTAAATTGCATCCCACACAATGCTTCATAGGATTCTTTTTAAATACCTGAGTGGAAGCTATATTTTATGTTAAACATAACTAAAGGGATGTGTTGATCCCGTACAACTTTAAATCCCATTGATCATGTTCTCAGAATGTTTCTAAGAGTCTGAAAAGTCCATTCATGTTGGGAATTATTTTGGGGTTGATAAGACATAATGAAATTAATTTCATTATTCAAAAAATGATGAATACTTCTCTATAATTTAGATGTTAACCTTGGTTACTGATCAGAAACAACAAAAATTGTATCCCTATACTACCTCATTAGTTACAATATGTATATAATTGCATGTTGTTCAAAAGATAAATCTACCAAACAAGAGATAAAATGGGATTTCATGGTGGGTTGGTCCGTTATAACCCATATCAAATAATTTCCATTGGATTTTCATGGGAGACCAGTGATAATGTATAAGGACTCGGCCTTAAAACATCACATAATCTTGAATTTAATGAATAATTCGCATGAAGGATATTTTAAGGTTTAGAGCTTTAGAGCTTTAGAGATTTATCCCATAACATATACATAACAATTTGAATATTACATGTCTACACTTCTACATAGAATCAATTTTTTCAGAAAATATAAACACTTGAAAATTACAATTCATGTATAGTTCCATATTTCAGACATCATGAATTTTTATTTCATACCATCCATGACCCTATTAATCATTATTTTCTATAAAAACATTTAAAAAATCTTGGGATGATCATAAAAATATCAGTAAGGGATACAAAATGGAGGAACACTGTTAGTTTTTCAAAACAACTTGTAAATCATGAATACATTATCATAAGTAATAATTTCAATCCTTTATGATGTATCAATACTATTTTACAAATAAAAGATCATTTTGTAACATTTTGTAACCAAAATATTACCATAAAACTCTTTTAAAGAACACCTAACATATATAGGTAACTTGAGACAAAATCATACTTAATTGTAATAATCATACGGTCAACTTCCACACATATCACAAAATTAAATAGTCATACGTCCGACTTCCATATCAAATGCATTGGAGGTTATAATATAACCACCGGTCCTGGTTTATCACGGCACCACCTGCCATTTGGTTTATCACATAACCAATCATCAAATGTCCAAGTACCATTATAAAATCATAACACATAAAATACTGAAAATATAAACATTTCACTAATAACATTTCATTTTCAATCATAAGAAATCATTTCATGATATTAAAAAAATCAAATATTTACCAAACCATTTTCAAAACAAATTAAAACATATAATAAAAATATTTTTCAATCAATGTGTCCCATATCACATTGGAACCTTTAAAGGTATTAACAGTTTAAAAAATTAATTTTCATATAAATAAAATTTTAAGAATAATTTAGAAACCTTGAAATTAATGAGAAATATTTATAAGAATAAATATTTAAAGCTCTTAAAACAATGTTTTAGTTAAATAGTCTTATAACACATGAAAAAAACATCACTAAAAATAATAAAATAAAAAAACATATAATTTCATGAGAAAAAGGATATTAATGATATAACACTTTGAAGGGATGTATATACATTATATTAAAGTGAATTGGTGTATACCAAAAAATAAGCCTCAATGGAATGTTAATTGAAACAAAGTCCCTTGAAAAGAACATATCCTTATATTAAGGACTATTCAATGACATCATTATGTGTAAAAAATAATAATACAACAAATATAAGTGGATGTTAAGTGTAAAAAAATATGCGTTTATTCACACATATTCATGGAATGACATAATCATGAAGTATAAGTTTAACCCAAAAAATGGAAATTGGGTTAAGATGTTCCCTTATAGAAATTCGACAGCCTAAATGTGTCACATAAAATATCAAAAAATGAGCTGATGAGATAGAAAAGGGTCTCTCATCACATGTAAATAAAATATACAGAAATAAGAATATAGAATAACATATCCAAACCTTTTGAAATTTAAATTTAAAGACATAACATAAATGAATTCTTTGATTAGAAGATGAGAGTGAAAGGTTCACTTACCGATTTGGTAACTAAAAAACATACAACACATGAAAGATGCATCATATAATGAAGATATAAATAAACATAAATTATGTAATATTACATAATTGATATAGTTAGGGTCAGTACATACACCACACAAAAGGAAATAGTGGCAAATATATCATAAATCTCACTGGAATAAAATGATAGATTAAAAACCCGTTACCATGTTGTAATAAATTGGGTCATATGACCAAATGTTAATAACAACCAAATTAATAACATAATACCTTCAATATAAAAATAATCATGATTATATATATACCATGGTTGTACACACTACAACACATGCAATAAATAAGTGGCGAACAATGGAAATCTCACGGAATTAAACGTGAAATAAGAAACCCCTTACCTCAATTCGGAACTATCTTGTATGTTCCTTGTTCTTCCTAAATAATAATCATTAGTCAATTTATACTTGATTAAGAAAATTTTTATAATTTTATTATTTCTTTTATTTCACTTATTATCTTTATATAACAATTAAATAATTATTTGAGTTTATATCAAACATTTTATCGTTGTTCGGATCTTGAATAAAAAATAAACATGTTATAATAAAAAAATTACAATGTGTACAAATTTCTATTATCTCTAGAATCATATTCCTGATTTAAATATCATATATACCATGTATTTTCAGTATATATATGTATTTCTAAGAGTACATAGCATATGGAGATAAGAAATGAAATGCACCATTCTTGGAGACGGTAAGTCGTACATACTCATGAACACACCTTTCATTTCAATTTCGTATTTTAATTTATTAATAAATTAATGACACGTAGGTATATTATAACTCTAGTATAATATCATATATAATTTCATTAACTCTATCCTTTATATGTCCCATGTATGTCTTGAACGAGTCGTATAACATTGAGGGGGCAGTAGTCCACAGTTCCTCAAATGAAATTATCGTCTTTACCCATTATGGAAACCAAAAAGGTATGATATAATGAAAAATACCGAAGTAAATAGAAAATATAAATATAATATATATCACATATAAATATTGTGACATCATAATTGCCACCATGAGATGCAGTTGGAGATATTTGAACAATCGTTGTTTTGTGAGGTAGTAGTTCACCGTCCACAGAAACATCATGTTCATATTCAAAAGATGTGGGTGTGTGGAATTTCAGATCGAATCCATCTCATAAAAAAACATAGTATATTTTATATAATTATTTTTTATATAAATGAATTGAATAAAGAGAGTTTAGGGGGATGGAGAAGTAAAATAATAAAAATATTTTAAGAGAAGAAGTTACCTTTAAATCGATTAACTCCCTTTGGTTTGAACCAAAATGATTTCTTGAATTTCTTTCTTCCTAGGGAAGGCTTATAGGAAGAATATAGGGAATTAGGGAGATTAATAGGGTAGATTTTGGATGAGCAAAGCATCCTGAGATGCGTGAGGACTGGGTTTGAAGTGGTGTCCTTTTATAAGGGGGACCAGTGGCTCTTTAGAAAATTTTGAAAATATTATTTTATTATATAATGATATTCTGTTTATAATGGTCAAAAAATCATTAATGTAAAATATAATATTACTATTGTTGTATATAAAAAAATCTAATAATAATCTAAAGGGTTTTGGATATTGTTTTAATTTTTATAATCTTATTATTTAAATTATTTATTAATGAAGTAAACAATGCATCATTATTGTGTCATACATAATTTTATATATTTGATTTCTAAAAATTATAAAACAGATACCAAAATGTATGAAAACATTTCATCTTTATAATGAATATTTATTGTCAAAGATATAACTTATATATTCCCATGTAAAAATTTATTTACTATAAGATATAAGTTCATGAAATTTTTGACTTTACTTTAAATCAATTAATATAATGTGTCATTATCACTCCTAAATATCTCCATGGGGTCCTAAAATCAACCCAAGGATTCCTAAGAAATGAAATATATCAAAATATTGTGTTAATACATGTGTTAGTGTGATTTAATATTGTTATAATATTATTTGTTTACCCTTATTATTAGATTTACCCCTTAATCATGGTAAATAAAATATTTACTAAAGTAAATTTTCATAATTTCTAAAAAAACATTACCTATTTATTAAATTTTGACCTTATAATTACAAATATGGAATCCATTTTTCCATATTCAAAATACATAAGAAGGGAAAATTAATTTAAAATTTATTCCCATTGTCAAAACAATATGCATGTTTTTAAGAAATAATAACTATCAAAAGATTTACAGTTGTTTATTTCCAATTTCCAAGTGGAATTAAATCCAATGACCAAAATTGTATTAATTGGTAAAAATATAATCTAATTAAAATTTAAAACCATTTAATAAGATTATATAATGACATAAATAAATTAGATTAAAATGTTGTATGGAAATAAAATACAGTATTATTTAATATTCATTAAGAAATGAACATAACCAAAAAATACCGAAAATTTACCCAAAGTAAATATTGATGTTCTAATTCTAAAAAAAATATTATTTTGTCAAATAGAGTATATGAAATCCACAAAAACAGTATTTAAAAAGGGTTCATTATTCAAAGGCGGTAAATCGGCCTTTCAAAGAATTCTAGAGTATTTATTCTTAGAATTGGATTCATTCGCATTTTAAGCAACTAAAATTTATTAATTAAATGTAAAAGCATTTAAAAACATATATAATCATATTTAAGTTATTACTATTCATTCCGAATAAAACAACAACTTTGCATTAACTACCATTTAAATTAATATAATTATTATATTATTTTTCAGTATAATTCAATGTTGAGTGAAACGTAAGTTTTCAAAGAAACATGTTGTTTCATATTAGGTACGACATAAAATATAGTACCCCCCCTTTAAAGTAAAATTAATATTTATTTAAAAATATTAATAATTAGGAATAATTTCCTATTCTTTTTTTACCTGGGATGTTACATCCTTTCCCATTTTGGAATGTAAATCCCCGCAATTTCAAAATTGGGATAAAAAACATTATCGAATGTCCCACATCGGTAAAAGAGTAAATAAAAATATAATGCTAAATGAAAAAAAGATATATAAAAAGGTCACCCGATATAACCCATTCAAGGATTCCATGAAAACATTGATATAAAGTATAAACACTACATTATGTATTGATAGAGAATGATAGAAAACAAGATTAAGAGATAGTTAACCACAAGAAAATCTCAATCTTGTGACTGGTTAAAAGGACTATGATTCCCAAGTAGGAAAAGTTCATAGGCACTGTTTTTATATTAAGTTGCCTTTCATAATTTTGAGGAATTTATTTATGTTCTTAACTAACGAAACATTCTTACTTGTCATGTAGACTTTTATCATTTACTAAATTCCTACAACAAACTTGACTATTCCCCAAACGATGAGTATTTCAGATGACTAGGTCACACCTGATGCACTAGAATCAACATCTTGAGTGTCACATAATCTATAAAAGATGACTTATATATTTCCACCACATTTAGACATCAATCGAAAAAAAAAATGTTAGTATAAGATCAGATAATCCCAAAAAAGGATAATCATTTATCAAATTAAATATTTCTTGTAATCTCAAAAATTGAACAAACAATACCCAAAGTTCAACAGGGACTATTAAATATAAAATTTTACTTAAAATAATTCAATATAATCCAATCTAAAATTGAAACCCAAAACTAAGAAGGATTTCATCACATAGTATCCAAATAACATCTTTTACTCTTAAAGTCTCATACTGAAGTGTAATTTACCTAATCAAATATTATCTATGATAGGTTTATTATTTCCATAAATAACCCAAATGACCATATGTCCATAAAAAACATAGATTCTTCAAAAATAAAATTCCTTTATTATTCATCAGTTGAAATCCCAATGTATTTTATTTTTCTTAGGAACATAGTTTCAAAAAAGAGAAAATGTCTTCCAATATAACCTTTATCACATAATCCCCCAATCATTTTCCTATACTAAGGATATCCATTTGATTAAAAATAAGATTCCAAATAAAATTATTCATGATCAATAAAATCATTTAACTAAAAATATTATGTCATACTAAGTAGGGAATTAATGTTGGCTAGTGGTAGGCGATGCAACATTGTCACCCTTCGGTTTTGGGATCGATTTCTACATCCTTTCTAGATGTGGCGGGTTGTAACCCATCTTACAGGTTGTCCTTTTTATAAAACATAAAAATAACCCTGAAATTTTTTATCTTAAAAGGTATTCTTATACCTACCATTTTCATCCCAATACATTAAGATCTCAACATCATATATATTGTCATTTTTTCACCTCCATATGATAAAATAAAACTATTACTAATTGAAATAACACCATACCTTTATCATGGTGTCCATATGGTTTCATCGACAACTTGTTCATGTAGATATATTGTCCATTCATTGCAATAATTATTTTGAGATCCTTAAAAATAATTTTATTTATTTATCCAAATACACATTGTACAACTTGGGTCATATGGGTGTTCATAGAAAAATAGTTTCGAAAAATAATCATCTGCGTCATATAATTTCAAAACATCTGACAAAACAGGAATATTATAAAATAGTAGGATCGAGTTTGAGTTTAAATGTTCAATCAATGTGATTTTTAATAGACCATAAGTATGTGGTGAGAGACTATATTGTAAAAATGATATAAATAGGTTAGATAATCATCTTTTTATTCTATACCTTTTTTAAAATAATAATATACTTTAAAATCACATGATAAGTTTAAATATTTGAAAATTCCTTGATAATATTATCTTTTCTTGAATATATGATAATATTGAAAATATAAGTTTTGATTAAATAGAACCCATGATATATGATGATATTGAGGTATATTAGAGGTGTTTAATATATCAAACAACTTCTTTCAAGTGTGTTTTATATTAAAATAAACTTTCACAATCATCTGAACATTAATTTGAAATAATTATTGCAATCATTTCATTAGGAAGAGATTGGAATGTTGTTTGACATACTACTCCTTCAATTTGTAATAGACTTTCTTTGATTTCAAAAAGTTTTAAAACCATGATTTAACTAATATAATAGACTTAGGGACTAACCTTGTGTTTGAAAAAAACTCATAGTCCCTAAATTTGTCTAAACCATCCTCTAATACCAATTATAGTGACCCAACCTTAAAACAACACATAATCCTGAAATAAATGAATAATTGACTTCAAGAATCTTTACAGGTTTTGATCAATAGTTAATTAGGCCATAACATATACAAAACAATTTGAATATTACATGTAGAAACTTCTACTCAATATCAATTTTTTCATTAAATAAAAACTAGTGGAGAAAACGATTTATGTCTAGTTATATATTTTAGACATCATGAATTTTCCATAATCGCATCTTCAACCTTATTCATCTTTATATAATATGATAAAAATTTCATAAAAACATGGGATGAGCATAAAAATCTTAGTAAGGGATACACAAAGAATGAAAACTGTTAGTTTTTTAAAACAACAAGTTAAACATGAGTACTTTATCATAAATAATACTTTTCATCTTTTACGAAGTTGTAAATAATCTTTTCTAAATAAAAGATCATTTCTTACCCATTAATAACCAAATGATTACAATAAAACTCATATAAAGAACACATAAAATATATAGGTAACTTGGGACATAAAAGTACTTAAATGGAATAACCATATAGTCGACTTCCACACATTTCATTAAATAGATTAGCCATACGGCCGACTTCCAAACCCAAAGCATTATAGGTTATAACATAACCATACATATTGGTTTATCACGGCACCACCAACAATTTGGTTTATCACGTAACCACTATTCAAATGTCCATGTTCCATTATAAAATCATAACACCTAAAATATTGATAATATAAACATTTCAATAATAACATTTCATCTTCAATCACAAGAAATCATTTCCTGATATTGACAAAATCAATGCTTTGTCAAACAATTTTTACCCCCATTTAAAACATTTAATAAAGTGATTTTTAATCAATGTTACCGATAACACTATAAAACATTTTAAGGTATTGAAATTTTAAAACATTTATGTCCATATAAGTAAATCCTAAAAAACAATTTGAAAACATGGAAATTAATGAGATATATTTATAATAATAAATCATTAAAGCATTTAAAACGATGTTTTAGTTAAATAGTATCATAACACATGAGAAACAATTGAATAAACAAAATTTAAGAATTTAAAAAAATTATAATAACATGAGAATAAAGATATTAATGATATTATATTTAAAAGGGTAGTATATACACCATATAAAATTGAATTGCTGTATAATAAAAAATATGTCTCAATAGAATGTAAATTAAGACAATGTCCCTTGTAAAGAACGTATCCATAGATTAAGGAACAAATGACATAATTATGTTTGAAAAATAAGAATACACCATATATGAGTGGGTATTATGTGTAAAATATTCAGACTTAATTCACACATATTCATATCATGGTATAATCATGTTGTAGAAGTTTAACCTAAGGAATGGAAATTGGGTTATGACGTTCCCTTATAGAAATCTAACAGCCTAAAGGGATCATGTGATAATTAAAAAATTGAGTTGATGAGAGAGAAAAGGTTCTCTCATGACATGGAAATAAAATTTACAGCAATAAGGATATAGAATAAAGTATCCCAATACTTTAAAATTTAATGTTAAATACATAACATAAAAGTTGTCTTCGATTAGAAGAAGAGAGTGAAAGGTTCCCTTACTGATTTGGTAACCTACAAAAAATAAACCACATGAAAGAAGGATCAGAAAAATAAGATTTAATAACACATAAAATAATGTATATTACACAATACATACAATAATGGTCACTACAAACACCACACAAAAGGAAATAGAGGCAAAAATAGAATAAATCTCATAGGAATAAAAAATGATCTGACAAACATCTTAGCACGTTGTAATCAATTGAGTTGTATAACCAAAAGATAATAACCACCAAATTAAACACACAATACCACTAATATAAATAGAATCAGGATTATATATATCAAATGGCAGTAAAACCTACACCACATTCAATAAATAAGTGGTGAACAATGGAAATCTCATGGAATTAAAAGTGAGATAAGAAACCCCTTACCTCAAGTCTGATATGTCTTGTATGTTTCTATTTTACCATGAATAATAAACATAAGTTAATATCTACTTGATTAAGAAAAATTTTCAATTTTTATTATTCCTTTTATATAACTTATTATCTTTCTATAATAAATAGTTAATTATTTGTGTTCATATGCGAAATTTTGTGGATGTTCGGAACATGAGTCAAAAAAGAACTTGCTAAAATTACAAAATGTCCATGTGGTCAAAAGAGTATTATCTCCATAATAATAATCATGATTTAAATATCATCTATATCAAATATTTACATTATATATATGTATTTATAATTGTACATAACATTTAGACATAAGAAATGAAATGCAGTGTTCATTGAGACGGTAAGTCATACGTACGTATGAAAGCGAATTTAATTTATATTTCGTATTTTAATAGATTGAAAATTTAATGATACATTTTTATATTATAATTAAATTATAATATCATATATAATTTTATTAAATCTATCTTTTATACATCCTATATATGGAATGAATGAGTCATATCACTTTGAGGGGGTGGTCGTCCGAACTTTCAAAAATTAAATAATCATATTTATCTATTATGGACACAATAAATGTATGCTATAATTAAAAATAAAGAATGAAAGAGAAAATAAATATATAAAATATATAATATATAAATATATTTCCAACATAATTTCACCATGACATACATTTAGAGATATATGAACAATCATCGTTTTATGAGGCAGTGGGTCGTCATCTACAAAAACATCATGTTCGTATATATTAGATAAATGTGTGTGGAAGCGTTTTTCAAATCCTTATCATAACAAAAACATAGTATACTTAGTAAATTTTTGTTTCTATAAAAGAAATTAATAAATATATTTAATGAGTTGGAGATGTAAAATAATAGGATATAACTTAAGAGAGGTGTTACCATTAAATCTAGAAACTCCCTTCAGTTTGACCAAAATGGTTTACATTAATTTACTTATTCCTTGGGGAAGGATTTTAGAAAAAATATAGGTATGTAGGTAGCTTAATTGTCCAGATTTTGGATGATCCATGGGGATGAGACGTGAGAGGAATGGGTTAGAAGTTTTTTCTTTTTATAAGGGGGAGGATGGGCTATTTAGGAAAGTTTGAAAATATTATTTTATTTTATAATTATTTTCGGTTTTTAAATGTAAAAAATTAATTAATGTCGAATATTAGATCACTATTTTTCGAAAAAAAATCATCCAATAAGTATTGGAGAGGTTACCAATATTATTTTATTTTTTATAATCTTATTTATTTAAAACAATCATTAATGAGGTAAACACATCATCATTATTGTGTCATATGTAATTTTATATATATGATGTCTAAAAATTATATAAAAAATACCATGATGTAGAAAATGTTTTTATATTTTTAATTATTATTTATATTTGAAGATATAAATTATATATACCCATGTAAAAATTTATTTACAAAAAGATATATGTTTTTTTCAATTTCTTCTTTAATTTGAATTAATTAATATAAAGTGTCCCTATCACTCCCATGTGGCTACATGGGGTCCCCAAATTGACCCACAGATTCCCATGGTCAGACATGTATCAACAAATAGGATTAGGACATGTGTTAGGGTATTTTTATATTAATATAATATTATTTTTTTCCATTATTTACCAGATTTACCCTTTATTCTTGGAAAATAATATATTTACTGAAGTAGATATTCATAATGTAAAAATATAAAAGTTACCTATTTACACAATTTGGACATCCTGATTCAAAATATTTAACCAATTTTTTCAAATAAAAAACACAGAAGTGGAAGAAACTAATTTAATATTAATTTTCATTATCAAAACATAAAGTGTTTTTTTATGAAATAATAACTATAAAAAGATTTTCAATTTTTTATGTCTAATTTCAAAGTGAAATAACATACAATGAACAAAACTTGATTAAATAGTTAAAATATAATCTAATTAAACTTTAAATTTATTTAAAAAAGATAATCTACACCTAAAAATAAATTAGATTAATTAGTGGTGTTGAATTAAAATAAAATATTATTTACTATTCATTAAAAATGAACTTTATAAGAAAAATACCAAAAATTCACCAAAAGTAAATATTGATTTTCTGATTCAAAAAAAATTTATTTTCCGAAATAGAACATATAAAAATGAAAAAAACTAGATTTATAAAATGGATCTCCATTAAAAGGTAGTAAATCAACCCTTTAAAAAATATTAGAGTATTTATGCTCAAAATTGGATTCATTCACATTTTAAGCCTCTAAAATTTATTGTCTAAATGTAAAAACATCTAACAAAAATATATAATCATATTTTAGTTAGTTCTTTTCATTCCTTCCAATACAATGTCTAGTCGTTAACTACCATTTAGATTAATAATATTATTATATTAATTTTCGGTATAACTCAAATTTGTGTACTACATAAGTTTTCAAAGAAACCGATTGTTGTTTATCAGGTACGTCATCAAAAATAGTATCCCCTTTAAATTAAAATTAATATTTATTTTGCAAATATTACTAAATATGTATAATGCCGTATTATTTATTTACATGGGATGTTATATAATGTACAAAGTGATATTGTTCCATGTCTATGTTGGTGTGGATAAATTCTATGATATCGATTTAGGAATCCCTCACTCTATCATCATTTTCTGACACACTAAGAAACATTTTTTGTAAATAGAAATATCCTCTTAAATATTATCCCACTAAAAATGATCATGATGTTACCTATATATTTTAGTGATTCCAAGATGTATAGAAAATGTATAGATATGAGATTCATCGATACGTTCTTTATTGATATCCCAAATAGATGGGGCATAAATCCATGTATGAAGTTTCATTACACAATATTTATCAATATTGAAATCAAGAAACATTACATTATTCAAAAACTCTATCATATTTTTTTAACAAATGAAATTGTCTTTGAGATTTTTTGATCATATCTAGTAATAATGGTTGAGAAATAATATATGATATGATTTATTGTTACCCTTCCATTATGATTACTATGTCTAATCCTTATAGGTCCTTAATCAATGGAAATCCATGAGTCATTTTAATTGTATGAACAATAGGTTCATTCCTAATTAATGAATCAACATAATTTTTTTTGTCCATTATGATAATGAATTGAACTGTTCATGAATTTATAACCATTTCATTAATCGCATGCTAAATTAATTCATCATGAATATATTGTTCATATGATGGTGTTCTATTCATATAACACATTTCACCCACATAAAGATAGTTCCTCTATATCATCAATGAAAATTTAACCATAGGTTGATTTATTCAATGCATTGGATAAATATACTCATTAGATATTTACTGCCATAATACAAAAGAAATCACCATATAAATTTTCATGAGAAAACACCCAAGTCCTTTCATAGATCCACCACAAAAAAATAAAAAAATCTTTATTTGATATAAGGTATAATTAATATAGGTTCCTTTAAAATCACTTATTCATCTCTTGGGAGCATTCTTCAAATTCCACTTTCAATATGAACTTTTATACACATTGAGTGAACTTGGTTAGTGGTTCCAAATTTCCGGAATTTTTGTTTCAAAAATTGCCTATAATATCCAGATAGACCAAAGAAGCAACAATTCTCAATTTCTATTACCAGATGAGGCCACTCCCCCACAAATATTGTCTAGGTAGGGTCCACTAATATTATTTCATTGGTAACAATGTTCCATGAGAATGGAATTTTTTGAAAATAAAATTCACTTTTGATAAATATTACAAATAACATATCCTTCATAATATTTTTCCATATAAAACTTATATAATCTTCATGCTCTTCATT
Source organism: Viscum album (assembly GCA_963277665.1). Classification (NCBI taxonomy): domain Eukaryota; kingdom Viridiplantae; phylum Streptophyta; class Magnoliopsida; order Santalales; family Viscaceae; genus Viscum; species Viscum album. The sequence goes on along the minus strand of OY728147.1, from coordinate 1,465,664,962 downwards.
ATGATAAGAATATATCATAATTTAATTAATAATATCAATTAAAAATTTATCACCAAATCTTGGAACCGAGGTTTTTTTCTATAAATTGAGTATCATTTTTTCCTGTGGACAATCTTTACATCATGAGTTTTTTATGTGGATGGATTTTTAAAAAGGAGTGAATATTACATGGACCATGAATCAATGTTCATAGAATACATATGAGGTACATAGAACTATGAAGAAAATAGGAAAATGGAATATTTCCTCTTAGTGTCTCTGTATAGACTAAAAAGCAAGATATGCTGACTATGCATGGATAATGGTTCATAGGAAAAAATAGTTCAGGGGAAGGATTACAGTTTGTGGGTGGACAATAGTTTTCATGATTTATCTTCATTTTTATAAAGGAGGCGGCAATGTGATGACCCATAAAAGATTTTGTTTGTAGAAGACATCATATGTCATGAAAGAAAGGTGTTACGTGGAGAAGATAGTGAAAACTAGTTTGCAGGAAGAGCACGGTACGCGGTGAAGGCTATACTATATAAAAACATATGGGAAATAAGAATAGAGAGACCTTCACATCGATTTTCCTATATATGGATCAATAATACCTTCATTAAAAAGGTTTATTTTGATGATAAATAATGGAATAGTTTAGTGAAATACAATGTGGTTCTCCAGAAGGCTACCCTATGAAGGAGAAGAGGTTCATGAGGAGGATTTTGTGAAAGGATATATGATGTGTGGAGATTGTTTGTTGAAGTAGTTTTTTAGTGAAATAATGCTCAGAAATGAAATTATCCCATGTAGGATTGGCAGTCCTTGGAAGAATAACATGTTCGCAAAGTAAAGATGCTTTATAGAAGAACGGTAAATCCACTGAGGAAAGATGTGTCCATTAAGGAGATACATTCCATGGAAGAATAGATATTCTATAAAGTATAGGTATTTTATGAAGAACATGTTCAATGTAGTCTAGCACATTTCATTGAAGAAACAATTTATTTTTCATAGTAATAATTCATGAACTAACAGTGCATGGAAAAGTGGATTACATCTATATGTAAAAGTACGAATTAAACATAGTATCTATCTACAGTTGAGGATGTGTGAATTAAAGAAAATTAGTGACCTAGTATTCCATAATCTTTTTGTGGCTCTCTCCAAAAAAAGTTTTATTAGGGTAGTCGTCAAAAGTGTTATGAGGGACACAATGATATGTCCATATAATATTTTGAATGCAGTATACAAGTACATATTAAATAATTCTAAAGACTTTTACTTCACATGGTATGATCAAAATACTATCAGGGTATGCTAATTGGACTATCCCTTAGTGTTGAACCTGGTAAAATTGATGTGTTATCTCTGCATGTGATTATTTGTTTACTAATTCTTCTCTTCAAGAATGTATAACATGTTCCCACCAAATTGGTAACAAGATCAGTAATATCAGAAGAAAAATTTAGAACAATGATTCTGCCCTCCCCTCTCAGGTTGTTACAAGGTCCTTCATACGGTATTAGATCCAATAAGATACGGGTGTGAAATGTATCCTTTATTTCTATCAGAGAGAGTGTACTTAATGTCACAGGAGTTCTCAATTTTTTTTGGAATTCACCTTTGGATATATGTGAAAAGGATGAGATATCATCTAAGATATATTTTGATGGGAAAAATACTTTCCATTGTATAAGTTCTATAGGTCACTCATCCAAGAGGTCCATCTATGACTGATACAGATAGGAAGATGCTCGAAGTATTTGCTAAAGCAAAAAATGTCATCACTGTAACTCTTTCTAATAAAATCAATATAGAATTGATGAGATACACCTCAATAATGCTTATGTGGTAAAACCTAAAAAATTTATATTAAGGTGATAATATAGTGAATTACGACAGACATCAAGTGTTTCAAAATATGTTTGATGATATAAAAATGCATCTTGATTAAAATTTAGATTCCTTTTTCAATCAAATTACTGAATTCATAGGATCATTTTGAGTTTTTGGTGAATAGATTAAATAAATTCACTTTTTACTGAAAATATGGTGAATAATTTCACCTCGTTACAATCCAAAATTTTCATCCCATGAGAAAATTGATCTTCAAAAAACGCACTAGGATGATCTTCTAAGTAGTATAGAAGTACATGAAATGAGGGTGAAAACGGATGATGCAAAAAAGTCATGTTAGAAAGGATATCACCTTTAAATATATGGAAAAACATGAGATTTATGGATATAGTGTTGATGAAGGTAATGAGTAAGATAAAATCCATTACATATTTGAAAATAAATTCAATATATGAAATGGTAGATTTGAATGACATTTACCCTTCTCTTGTTTTCATTTTGATAGAGTTGAGAACATTTCCTCTCTTTGCTCAAAGAATTTTGACGATTAGGATAGTGGAGCAAGAATGTCTCAAAATACTGATAAATTTTTTTCTCAAATGGGAAAATTTAAATATATAATTAAGTTAAAGAGAAATTATTTTCTATGAAAAGATGAATATGCAGAGAATATATTTTTTTAGGAAGAATATCCCAAGATTAAATCTGGAACCAAGAAATCTATGATGGATACACATGAAAACTCCGATCGGCCAAAATATAAATCTTTAGATAACGAGTTGATTTTTGATACTGATATCCATATAAAAATGAAATTTTCTTTTGGTAAACATGGGAATCAATAAAACAGAATAAAAAATTATAGAAAAATTATGGAAAAGTCATTAGAATATGTTGATCAGCTAGAAGATGAAATTAATCGAATATAAGAATTAAAAATATAACATTCTATATCCCTTGAATACATAAAAGATATAGAAGACCATACACATATGAATTAATAACAATAAAATGTCATTAATGACCATACATTCAGATTGGGGGATTAGTGTAAGGCTATTGAGGGACCTTAAAAAAGATGTTGTAACTCTTATGAGTAAACATAAATGTGAATTAAACTCAAAAGTATAATGAAAAAAAATATATATGAAGAATCTCATATGTTGAGCTATTGGAGAGAGATAAAAAGGGTTATGAATGTATAGAGAATTCTATGAATGATCAAAGATCTAAATTCATGGGAAAAAGAGCAATTGTATTTGATACTGAAACATTCAATGTTGTAAATAAATTATGCCAAAACAAAGGCAAGATGAAATTTAAAGATATAAAAAATCAACTAATGTAATAAAAAGAAAGCCTCAAATAAAACTAAAAGGATAACTGACAAATATCTCATGGTATCCAATATTTTTAACAATCAATCTCTTTTCCTATGTGAGGGTACATGAGGATGAATGGAAATGAGAATATTTTTCCTCTTTTGAAATGTCAATTTTATAGTTATTTTGGTCAAACAATGTCATACTGTGAAGAGGCAAGGTTCAATATAAATAGGGAACTGTTAGGAAGTCAATAAAGGAGAAACAATTCTTTTCCAACATCTCATATAATAAGTAGATATTATGAATATATCATTCACTGCTCTATCTTTGGCCATAAATCTATTCGTTGGAAGAAGAGGAAAGGTTGAAATGATACCAACAGAACTCAGAGACAATTTAATTCTCTCCCGCAAGAAACTATTGTTATAAAAACATATTTTCTTCTATAGAAGATAAATATTAGTATAATGAACCAATATATTTGTAAAATATTTCTTAAATTCTATATATTTATTTCACTCAATCTAATATTTCATTGAAATAAAATAAGAATGATGAGAAATAAAATCTTATAGAAGATTCTCTCAAAGCTACAAAAAATAGTAGGTAATGATTTCTTGATAGAGGATGCTCATCCTATATGATCTTAAATGAATACCTGTTAATAAATGTTAATAAAAAGGATTATGGACTAATAATGTTTTTTAATAATGGTCCATTGAAGATAAAAGATAGTGGAAGTACTTGATGGGATAATGGAAAGCTGAAGAAAACTCAAGTTCACTATATGGATGATCTTTGTCAAAATATCCTGAGTGTGTGAATACAATTTTACTCAAGACTGAAGGTTAAATTTAATCAAATTGGGTTCACTATTAAAGTAATTATAGGAATTTTTTATGAATAAATGTAGATTAGATGGAAACTTATACCAGTTTAATAGTAAATAGATCATTTTCTACATGATAGTTTATAAAGAAAACATTATGTGGCATAGGTGGGTGGGTCACATAAAACACAAAGACATGGAAATGATATCTAAGTTGTATATAGTCTTGTATATCCCTAATCTAAAGTGTGAATGGGAAAATACTTCTTATGCTTACATACGAGGGAAGTTGGTCTACAGTTTGTATTTACCAAAGGATAAAGGGGAATCAAATCCTCTTAATCTCATCTATAAAAATTTAATTGGTCTGTTAAATGTTACTAAAACATATTGGAAAAGACACATAATTATTTTCAATGATGATTATAATATAATGGCTTTTGTGATGGTTATACACAATATAAAAATGATTTGATTACATAGAAATGTATCGATGAATAGACGAGAATGTTACTAGACAAACAATCATATTTATATAGTCTAACAGTGGGTGTTACTTCCCATCCATTGAGTTGGAAAATTATCCTGAGAAATGTGGAATTTAATATGAGGTTGATTTTTTGAGAACCCCACTTCAAAATTGAGTGGTTGGGCGTAGGATTTAGCAGATGAACAATATGGAATAAACTATGCATATTCAGAGTCATATCTCTATCTATTTCTAGAAGTTGTTATTCAATCTTCAATGTATACTCAAAATGGAATAATGTTATATATGGGGGGAACAAAAATAACATATGTGTTTTATTAGGGAAGGAATCAATCTTTTATGTATTTTCATGTTTTTAGATGTAAATTCTTCATTCGAAACTAATAAATAAATCAAGGGAAGTATATTGATGATGTAGATAAAACAATATTTTTCTGATATTCAATGAACTGATAATCCTAAAAATTCCTCAATAACTATCTCAGATTAATTGTAGAAAGCAGTGATGTCAATATAACTTCATACAACTACGAAAAAAACATAGGGGTATCTTATGCTGATGTAATTAAAGATGTAAAAGTCAGTGTACATGGAAGAGATTCAAATATAGAAGTAGATGAAGGATTGAAAAACATTTAGGGGATAGAAAACGATGTTGATTCAGAAGAAGAATCAGAATATGAAAACATTGATGGAGAAAATTCTTCCCAAATTCACATTAGAAATCGAAAAGTAGAAATTGGTCAATCCAAAATTATTGGAGATTTGACAGCACCCATATAGATGAGGAGAATGATGAATAACGAAAAACATTTCTATTAATCAATTGTGGAATGTGCTTAATTTGAAGAAGATTCAAAGGATAAGTCATGGGTGAAAACGATAAATGAAGAGTTAGATCAAATTAAAAAGAACATGACATGGGATCTTGTTAAGAGACCAGATGGTCACAATGTGATTTTTATGAAGTGGATTTCCAAGAATAAATTTGGATAACATGGTAATATGATCAGAAATAATGTGTGATCGGTCAATAAATAATATTCATGTATTGATGGTTTTTATCTCATAAATGTTTTCAATGTTTGTTAGAATAGTGTAAATCAGAATTTTTTTTCCACTTAAACTCAAATAAGATAAAAAGAGTATCAAATAGATGGTCGAATAGATTTCATCAGTGGTTTTCTTAAATTAGAATCGTATATTGAAAAAATTATCTGTTATCTAATTAGTGATGATGATATGAAGGTTTATAGATTAAAGAAGGCTCTATATGGTCTAAAACAGGCCCACATGCATGGTACTCTTAATTGGGTTCTTACTTAAAGAATCATGAATCTAAAAGAAGGGGAGTGGATATCAATCTCTATGGGGGGAATTATATAACATATTAGTTCATGATATTAGTGTACATAGATGATATTATATTTTGTGTAAGATTCAATGGATTAGTGGATGAATTTGGTAATCACATAAAATCCTAATTTGAAAAGTCTATGACATGGGATATCACATACATCATGAGGCTATAAGGGACTTAGAGGAATGGAAAAACTTTTATTTATTTTTAAATGTATTCAATAGATTTTCTGAGGAAAGTAAATATGTGTTACTACAATCCAATGACAACACTAATTACATTTGGAAAAAACATTGAAAGTATGGGGATGTGACTTCTGTAGATCCCAAAATGTGAAAGAAAATCATTCAAAGCATATTGTACTAGATAGAGATAAAAATGGATATTGGATTTGCGACATTCTTAGAAACCATTTTCAATGTAATCCAAATGAAGAACATATGGTTACAATGAACTGAATCATGATGTATATTCATGGTACTTGAATTATGACATTTATTTTCCTATAGGAAAAGATACGGAATGATTCTCACTTTTTAATGTTTTATGGGATTGATATTTGGATGATAGGAAGTATACATCTGGTGGGTAATTCTTTCTGGGAAAGTAATGTGTAGGATGGTTTTGTAAGAACCAATAAATAACTTCTCTTATTTCCATTGAAGATGAGTATATATCTGCTACAATTCCATGATCTCAAATATTGTGGAGGATGAAAAAAACTTACTAATATTGATGGTTAGGTGAGACAACTAATGGTGATCCAATATGATAACAAGAGTGCAATTGATCTAATGAATAATCATGTTCGTCATTTTCATAACAAACACAATGAAATTAGATATCACATTTTAAATAAAATATTTCAACAAGGATTGATTAAAATTGATCATGTTGAAAAAAATGATCAAGTGGCTAGCATAATGACCATGCCATTGTTATCACATGTGTTCAAGATGCACCAGTTGAATCTTGGTGTTCAACCATATCATAGTGCAAGGGAATGTTACATTTTGTCCCATATCCCTAGTTTTATTATCTTTCTTAATCTATTTTTTGTAGTGATATAGGTTTATGGTAGATATATGATCAAGGGAGAGTGTGTTATGAGCTCCACAAATTCAATAACATCTTCTTTGGTTATATTTCTAATGAGGGATACTATATAAATTTAATTCTATGATTTTGGATGAGAAATGAGAAGATACAAGATAGTTTAGAAACATATGGTAGAATAAATAATTTGGTTTTCTAGTTTTAGGATTTTGAAAATTTTACTAGAAGTATTTTTGAATGTAGATAAATTATAATAAAATTTATGCTTATCTGATTGTTTTCTACACCAATATTTTTTGATGTAGACTTATAGTGTTGGGTGACATGTTTCACACATTTCAGGTTTTAATTACTAATGAAGCTTCATTGAATTTATCTTTATATTTCCAACAAACCCAAAGGTGAATATCTATATAACCAAGGATGATATTTACTAGAAAATTAGTATGGATTATGTTTTGTGAAAATACTCACGTGGTAGATCCAGGAGTTTGGAGGAGGAGTTATCTCACAGTATAAGCTAACATCACTTTTGAAGGTGGTGTCTTTTCCAAATGATTTCCAAATATTTGGGCTTCAAAATCATGAGTTTTTTTCTATGATAGAATTATGAAAAAGACCAAATAGTATGATGGAAATGAAAAAAAGTTCATGGACCACATAGGAGGTTTGCAGAATGAGGATGAAAATCTAAAAAGGCAATATTTTTGCATAGGTGTGCTATATGGACCCAAAGTATAGTATACAGACCATGTATCAAAAAAGGTTCATAGGAAAAAAAGAGTCAGCAAGAAGTCTTGTGGTATTTCAGAGGAATATAGTCCAAATAATTTTTCATTATTTTTATAAAGGAGGAGGTCATTTGAGTAATTGTAATGAATTTAATTTGGGGAAGACATCAAATGTAGTAAAGGAAAGGCACTATGCTTACTGTGGAGGAAAAATGGTTCGATGTAAGAGCATATACGCTGTGAAAGTTGTACCGCATTGAAACATTTGGGAAATTTTATTAGAAATACACACACACACACACACAGATATATATATTACTACAAAAGTATATGTAATCCCTTCATTCAAATTGGGATTTTTATTATAAATCTAGGAGGAATTTGGTGAATTACAATTTTGTTCATGGGACGACAACCTCACAAATGATAAGAGGTTCATGAGGATGATTCCACGAAAAGAGAAGTGATCTATAAAGATTGTTTATGGAAGGAGTTTTATGGGACACTATATCTCGAAAATGAAAATGGTCAGTAGAGGAGAGGTAGTCCATGCAATAAGAACTCATTCATGAAGTAGGGATATTTCATAGAAAAAGGGTCAGTCCATAGAGAAAAAATATGTCCACAAATGAGATATGGCATGTAGTTGTGGAGGAAATCCATGGAGGATAGGTGGTCTATGATGCAAACATGGTTTGTGGGGCAGTATCGTACGAAGTTTAAGTATACTAGTTAATGAATGAATAGTTCACAAAAAAATAGTGCACAGAAAATAGGATAAAATCTAAGAGTAAAAGTGGTAATTCATCATTGCATATATCTAAAGTTTTTGATTCATTCTTTAATGAATAGTATAAGACCTGCATATCCATAAACTATGTTTGGATCTCTCCCAAGGTAGTTTTCTTGGGTTAGTGTTCGGATGTGTTCAGAGGGATATTGAGGTCTTACCCTAAAATATTGAAAATTCATTGTTCCTAGGATAAAGTGACATTTTCTAAACTATTGTACTCCAAAAATATTGAATATTAGTTTATTTAGTTATTACTGAAATAGTGTTGGCATATGCTCCTTGGGATATCCCTTAGTGGTGAACCACACAAAATTGATTTTTTACCTCTTTGAATGTGGTTGTTTGTTTATTTCTCATTCTTATTAGAAAAGTATAATAGGATTCAACAAATGAGGTAATAAGATTCATCATATGGAAAGAAATGGTTACCACCCTAATTCACCCATCCCCTCTCATGGTGTTCTAGGGTCCTTCATAGTATTCTATTGTGTACATACTCATCAAATCCACAAATATAACAAGACAATTAGTCATGAAAAATGGCATAAAAATCATATTTCCCATATCTTGATCGAAAGTAAATGTTTAGAATATCTTAATTTATAACGATAAATTTATTATAACCTTATCAAAGATCAATCATGGAGTATAATTGACCCCCATTGACTGGGTCAGTTAAATCTTCAAGAATTGGGAGAGGGTACTTGTTCTTAACATTGATCATGTTAGGTTTTCTATAACAAAATCATACCCCCATTTATCCACCCTAATTATTCAAAAAAATAATTGGTTCTCCCCAAGGAGACACACATGGTTGGATAAATCCCTTCTCTATAAGATCATAAAGTTATTTCTTTAATTCATCAAGATCCACATTTTCTATTATATACAAGGTCATTAATATCAGTTGGGATCCCGGTATAAGTTAAATAGAAACCATTACCTCTATTTTTGGGTGAGGTCAAGGTAAATCCTTAAGAATTATATCAATTTGTTGTATAATTATAGGGATATTCTCTATATTTATACTTTCATTTCCTTTACCCTCTTCACCAATCATCATTATAAAAAAGGATGTGGGTGGTGCTTCTACAAAAAGATGAGGTCATGAGATCTATCCTTTGAAAATAACTAAACGTATTCCATTCAAGACAATTTATATTTCCTTAATTTTGTAGTTGATATTGGAAATTTAAATTATGATCAAATCTATACATATTATATTGTTGAATTCCACTATAGGATTTACTACTATATTTTTGATGAGAATGTTCTTTCCAAAGTCAATACAAGTGTTTATATACACTGTTGATGAATGGATAATCCATCTAAAAGTCTTAAAGGATAACTATAATTTTAAAATATCTGGGATTGATTTTTTCTTCATTGAAAACATCAATTAAACAAAATAATTTACAGAACCATAATCAACCAAAGTTTATAATAAATTTGAGAGAGCAACGAGAGTACCTTCTACCATAATATTTAGAACCACCACTTCAGATGACATGATAGAAATTTATCAACCTTTATACCTTAGCGCTTGATATGTTTCATGGTGATTTACCTCTATTAACCTCTAAAATGAAATGTGATTCAAATATTCACAAAGCTATCCACACTTGATCATTAATCTAAAAGTGAGGCCTACATCATATTTTCTTCATTATTCATGTTGATAAGATAGGATTCACCTCACCGTAATGGTTTTCAGCTATTTTTTTATGATTTACACTATTTTATCATTATTCTGTCATATGAAATATGTTCCCAAAATTATTCAGACATATTTTTGGCATGTGGGAAGGTGAACATTCTATCCTCTTATTACGTGAGAAAACTTACTGTATGATATTAGATCCATAGACCTCATATTTTTCATTAAACTTATATGACCAATAAATTTACAAAAACTATAATTAAACCTTCATACCACTTAGTACCCTCTCATCTTGGATTTAATAGTCTAAATTTTCTATATTTCTCCACATTTAGGGTATTGGTCCACCGAAGAGTCTATCAACCTTTATTCTATATTCTATATCAAATCAAGAGATGTATCGAGCATGACTTGTGATGTTTATCTCCTATCTTCAGCCTAATTCAATATCCTCCACATCGACTCTGAGAATTCCTTCTCCATTTTTGTTCAATAATAACGGGGATTATATTTTAGAAAAGTATTATTCTAAACTCTTCACACTCTGTAGAATTAATATTTCATCCGGGACTAAGGGATCTAATCAATGTTTACCACTGATCAACTTCTCCTTATAAGTGATATACTACCAAGGTGACTTTATCTTTCTTTGAATATGAATGAACAAAAAGTATCTTTTTATAGATATTATTTATTTTTCAAGAATCAATGGTTCATTAGATCAACTAAAAGAAGGTGGCCATTTGGGCATGAAGGACTCTATAGTATGTTGTACCTTTCAATGTGAATATATCCTCTCTCTTTGAATCAGGTTATTATTAAACACTCAAGCCTTTTGATTCATTATACTTATAAAGTTTTATATTCAATATTGTATTGGAAGGATTTTAGCACATCTCCCATTTTTCTCAACATTTAAGTGGTATCTCCTATTTCCCTCTATCATTATAAAACAATAATTTATCATTGGGAAACATGTTTGTTTTAATAATATTATTATTCAAATAGAATTTTATGTCTTAAAACATCAAGAATAAATATTTTATTTTGTAATAATAGTTACATTTTACATATATACATCTTAATTATTCGTATGAATTATGTGATTAAGAAAACATATCTCCGAGGAGTGTTAAACCAAGTGTAAAGAATATAATTTTTCGTGCAATAGTTACTCATTGAACCAAGATAAATGAATTTTTTTTGAGTGTCACCCCTATATAAATCTAAAAAAGAGACACATACACTTCCTTTGATCGGTTCTTCATCGATCCAGGGATATCCAAGATAGGGGAATAGTGGGATTTCTAGACAATCTCCATAATATGATCTGATTTGAATTGGAGGAAGACCTCATCAGTGCCTCCTCAAGGGCCCCCCGATGCTATAGTGGTGTTCAGTTTTTTTGGTTCTGGTGGTCATTTGTGTTCCATGTGAAACATGAATCGACTTCTGCTACAATTTGGGCAATCCTTCTCAATCTTATGTTACCATTCCAAAAACCCTTAAATAATAGAATGATTAGCAACATTATCAGTAGGTATTTATGTTTGGATATCTATACGGTGATAGTTTTTCATCCTATGAATCTGTGCATTTGTGTCGAGGTGGATGTTTCTAGAGTTCCCATATATTTTGTTTGGATCAAAATAGGTGAGTAATACATGCTAAAGAAGCGTGTGGTTTATAAGAATTGGACAAACATTTTTCCATGTTTTAGATGGATTGGGTATCCTTTAGAGGTCTGTCGTCAGGGTTATACATTGATGGTGGGAATGGGAATAGGAAATCAGTTTGAGGATAGCTATCGGGAAGTCACTGATCCACTAGGTATGGTAGAGAACAATCGTGGAAAGGATATTGAGTCTTTTGAGGAGGATTCTCTAGGACACATTGAAACAGATGGAGATAATAGAGACTAGGATTCTATATCATTGAAATTTAGTGTGGATAAAAACCCCATAAATGAGGAAGCATGCTATATTACTAAGGCTGATTTGGGTTCTAGTGCGGTGATGAAATCCATGGAACTTCAACCAAATTTGACCATTTATGAGGTGTTCAATCAACTGATGTAGGAACTTGGGAGTCTCTTCAACCTGCAAAAGTGAGATGGAAGGTCTCACCATGGGAATACCAGAAGGGAAATTTAGAGGAACGAGGGTCATAGGGTCTTTGAGAAGACAACAGAAGGTGAGACAGTTGATTTTTTTGGATCTTTTGCTGAGTAATCTGGATCGGGCAGTGTGGATTTTTTTTAAGTGGAAGCAGAGACTCGACACAACTACAGTTGTTCCAGATAAAGGTGAGTTTAATACTACAGGGGGTTCATATTTTTTTAATTTGAATCTGGTTAATCTATGAAAAATGTTTGAAGACCTCTCAAAGGTTGAGTTGGGATCATATCCTGTAGTTTTAGGGGATAATATAGGAAATGGGGTTGACAGGAAGGAAACCATTGGGAGTGAATTCGGTCATTCGGCAGATGAAACCTCAATACCGAGGAGAAATAAAATCATTAGGTGGAAAGGGCATAAAGATCACTCCACGCTACCTCCCCCCCTTCGGAATTGATCGTCAAAGAATTTAAATGACTAGAAAAAATTGGGACTATGAGACACCTATGGGAAGTGAACCAGGATGATCATTCCTGGTATTTTCTGTTCATCATGGATGAGGATGTGACTGAGCACGTTTTGGTACTCAACGCAACCAAAAAAGAGGTAGTCATGATGTTGGGGAGGACCCTTAGAGTGTCTCTTAATGAGGTGAAATATGCATGGACTGAAAAAAGCATCTCATTATATTATGTGATTAAATAAAGGGAAGATAATAGTGTACGAGTACATACAATCATGGGACCAACTTGCTTCTAAGGTTAAAAGGATAATGATGGAGGAATTTAGTTCTCTGGTTTCAGATTTAACAACAAAGTTGTTCCGGGAAGTGGATTATAGCAATGGTAAGATTCTATTTTATGACTATGTTTAATTGGTTATCATTCAGTTGGTTTAAAATGATTGGTGTTTGTGATTTTTCTGGTTTTTTTTCAACTCTCTTCATGGTTTCTTTGAAGAGTTTGGTGTTTTTCCCCCAGCTCAAAAATCGGATTTTCTCTAGTTGGGGAAAAGAGCAGAAAGTCATCACTTGTGCATACCATTTGGGTCCAGATTATGAAAGGGTATGGAAATTTTTCAGTTTAAATCCCTTTCATTTTATCATAGGACTACTTTCCAAACGGTTATGCTTGGATGAAGCTTGTTGTCATTGTGTATTTATTGGGGTGAAACTGATTCTATAGTTCATTCTGGGATTTGTTTTGGTTTCCTATGGGTGTTGTTGTAATTTATGTTTTCACAATTTTCACTAAAAAGGTTTTTTAAATAAAAAAGTAAATTTCAGTCAGTTAGTCAAAAAGATCCATTTGTCTGTACCCAGCCGTGGATTTTTTCTTAGCAACCACTTACTAAATACATCACCAAAATACAAAGATTTTTTTACCCAACATAATCATTTATCTAGGGTTCATACAATGGATTTATATTCTTAATTCTCACAAATAAATAATACATCCATTTATACCAATAATGGAATCATGAATTTTATTATATAAAATTTTATTTCATGGAACATAAAAGAATATCTTTTAAATATTAGTTTCTCGGAAATAAAACACGTAGTACCATAAAAAATTAAGTATTATTTTAATACACATGAAATTTTTATTCCGGGATTTATCCAAAGTTTCATTTCCTTAATCTCATAACATAGGAATATACATTGATGTAAAAGGTGTGAGCATGAGCCCTAGTAAAAGAATTAGATATAGACAAAAATGGCATGCAATCTAAAGACATATTAGTAGAACAAAAGGTATAATGAAAAGGAATGATAATGATAAATATAATAATAATAAGAACATGAATCATTACATGGATATGTTGCTAGAACATCTAAATGATATATTCATAATCATATCCTCATGTTTTATAACTATGGTTTAAAATTGAGAATTACCAAGGTCATTCGCCATGGAATCATAAAACTTTTCATCTCTAAAGATTAAATTATTAACCCAATACATTGAAGCACTATCAAGGTACACCTTGTATATGTGTTAATTAATGTGATCCATATAGATAAAAATTAATCACCTCATTAATAACTCATAGATAATAAATAATGGTTTTCTTATCAAAATTATAATATAGAGAAGTGCATAAATACATGATCATTAAATAATTTTTAGACAATAAAAAGGGAATATGAGTTTGTTATGTGTAAATCAAAAAATAAATAAAATAATTTTTGCATATAGCACAATAAATATGGAAAACTAAAAAGGGTTGTCTATTTATAGAAGTCAAATAAAAGAGTATTTCTTAGTTATATAAATAAATTCAAGGAGTATATTTGGTAGCATGATGGGTATGAAATGTAGTTTTATAAATGGGTAAAATTGGATGGAAAATGGTTTTCTCTTGGATAATTATTTTTATGTAAGGGTATGACCAAATGGTTAATAAAATAGTGTAACCATAACATTTGAAACATATTTAAAAAAATATTTCCTTAAATTGAAGAGAATATATGGATAATTCCCTTACATTGAAATGTTACTTCAAAATATAAAATTTGGGACTTTGGGGGATTTATGGATCCATAGAGGGACTCTATTGGACGAGAAACCACAACAACATCATGTAAAATGGATTTGGAGTTATTTTAAATGGAGAAATACGTTTTTTTATAGAAAAAGTAGGGGACTTATGTAATAATTTCTAAATATAGGACTTCAAAATCTAGGTTGTAGGAAAAAAACCATTGGCTCAACAATGGGTTTTATCAATGTAATTATTAATTTTTGTCACATATTATGTAATATTAAAATTCAATAATAGAGAATCTTTTTTATTACTTTTTTTTGAAATGAAAATTAACATTTCTACATAATTTTTTTTTAAAATATAAATGTTTCAATTTTAGAAATTCTAAAGTCACTTATATTTTTATAAATTAATTAAAATCCAATTAAATATTTAATAAAAATAATGTGACATGGTTTTGGTATTTTAATTTAATTAAATAAATGTTAAATAATTATGATATATTTTTAAATATGTAAAATATTCTGAAAATAAAAAACAATATTATTACTACTAACTGAAAAATTATAGTCATTTAGAAAATCCTAATAAATACACCCTAACCTTATTTCAACCTAATTATTTCAAATATGAGTTTCATTTTATCATAATAATTTTATAAATATATTTACATTAACTTTCAAATAAAAAAATTCTTATTTATTAACAAAATAGCATGTTTAAAGGAATAACCATGTTTCTCACAGTTATAAACATTCCACAACATAATAAAATTATTATTTCATTTATATTTAAATAATAGTTTTTTAATAGTATATTTAATTAAAATATATATTATTTAGAACACTTTAAAAATTTATTTAATTAACATTTTAAGTTTGAAAAATCAATTTTTCATATTCGTCTCAATTAAACACATATTTTCTTAAGGAATACTATTCTAAAAATTGAATTGATGGAATTATTATTTTATTTATATAATGTAATTACACTTTATGTAGCTATTTCTTAGACATATAACCCCTTATGAATCCCACATACAACATAAGTGTTTCATGTGAAATGGGGATAGATTCATGTAGTGGCTCAAATAACATATAACAAATGGTAGTTTTTAAATTCTTGAGCTTCTCCCAAAGAATAATTTATTTCAAGATTTAGTTATCGATTCTCGACTAGGGTTTGGTCAAGCGTGAACCCCAATAATGTTTCCTCCCTCCCATGTTTAGAAAAAATGGATTCATATATCATGACTCTAATAGTTGTGGTCATCGGTTATCCTTTCTGTATTATTTATCATTTCTTATTACTATATATAACAAAAAATATAATTTCATAGTTGTTTAAAAATGGTTATATTTCATAGTTGTTGAATACTCTAATGGTTATATTAACTAACTATCATATTTATCCAACGATATTATAACGTTCAAATCCCAGTGGTCATATTTCCTTTTATAATTTTTAAATATCACTTCATTAATTGATTCAATATATATTAGAAGTCTTTCAACGGTGATATATTTTCATTTTTGAAGAATTTTAGGGTTAATATTTTATTTTATTTAGGTATTATTTTTCATGGGGTGATGATTTTAACAGGTTGGAGTGATCCATATTCTCTCATTTTGGGGAAAAATAAATCAATTATTATTAAAGTGATTTGGTTTTGTTGTGTCTAATATAATATAACACACATTTCCTCTTGAAACAAATATCATTTCAAAATAATATTTCATTTAGGTGATGCATGATAGAAAACGTGGTGTCACTACCTTTTCCAAGTGATTTTCAGAGTCTAATCATATCATAAGAGCGTAGCCTAAATTTTATCTTAGAAGGATCTGAATTTAAGGAGATACTAAAGGGTTTAATATATTTATGGTTCTGACATTAGTATTGTTTATAACCTAGGGAACAAAAATGGTATAGAGGACACTCTATGTATGAATATGAAATTGTAATATTTAAAAGAGTTTACGTATGATTGGAGTTGAAAATGTATCAATGCGCATAAAAATATAGAAAAAAATGAACATAGTGGAGGAATGTTCTTGGTCTATCTTCTGATAATTCAATCCCCTCTAAAGATATTCTTGGAGGAACAACTGAGTGATGTGTTGTTCTAGTGTTCTATGATGGTTCTAAATAGTTAGATTATTCCTAATGTTTTTCCTTTGTATTATGTGAGATTTCTTTTGTTTCAATGGTATCTTCATGGTGAATTTTTCCGTTTATAATATGGTGATGCATGATAGCTATTATTCGTGGTGGGTTTTTACCTTAGGGCCACAAAGATGTTTTATTAAGTATGATTCTTGTTTTTATCTTGTTTTGAGGCATGATATTGATTAATTTTATCTAGGATCTATATATTCCATTAGGTTAAATTAGAGCATCACATGACCCCACATTCTCTTTTTTCCATTAACCATTCTGTCCTAGATGTGGGACGGGGTCTACATGGATATCATCATCATATTAGATATTACACCCAAGATAAGGAATTACATATGGTTGGTTATTGAATCTATGACAAAATCAGCCCATCTTATTCTAACCAGGGACTCAACCATGGTTGATTAGTTGGGTCGTCTATACAATCATGATACAATGAGGATTTATGTTTTTTCCTCGACTATTTTATATATATAGTCCCCCATTTTTTTACTTAGTTCTGAGAGGGAATTAATAAGGAAATTGGTCTACATGATAGAATCCATAGGGGTACCATACTCAAATTGATGGTCAGATAGAGGTTTAAAATTAGATTCTAGAAGACATGATCCAAGAATATTTGTTGGATTTCATAGGATTGTTGAATAAAAATATTGGATTGGTGGAATTTTCATATAATAAAATTGACCAATCATCATAATAATGGATCCCTTTGAGTACTTCTATGATTGTTATTATCATCAACCTTTGTGCTAGACAGAAGTATGCGAGACTTCCTTATTGGGATCAATCCTATTTTATGAGACATCTGAAAAAAAATATTTTGATCAGGTAATGGATATTGATATCACAAATTATGATTAGGCCTTATTCAAATTAATGGTTCGAAACCATGGAATTAATATGGGTGATAATGTATTTCACATACTACCCCCTGCATGGGTCACCATCTTCTATGACTAAAAAGGAAAATAACACTGAGGTATGTTAGATATTTGGAGGTTTCCAAGAGTGTGGGTATGGTGAAAGAACACTCATCTTTTTGGACCCAGTTAATTTTGATCTATGATATGTACCATTTTTGAATACTAAATAAGTATAGCCTAAGCCTAACCAATATGCATAATTGGGTAGAATATGTGATCCAATATAATATTCTTGAGCTTGAGTGACTAATGCAGATTATGGGAGCCCAAGAGAATGTACATAGGTTAAAATATATTCCATTGTTTTGGGCTATTTATAATATTTGGAAAAGTGAACATATTCCATGGGAGTAAAAATATATGTTGGAGGATTAGTATCCACATTTATTCTCTGAGAAGGCATGGATTTGACTTAAAAAATGTGGAATGATTACATAGTGGTGATAAATATCGTATCCTAGGTTTTATTTTATGTTATTTTATATTTTATTGTTGGTTATATATTTATATGGTTTAATTCCTAGGAAATTCTATGAAAAATGGGGGATTTTGGTTTAGAAGAAAACATGATTATCATTTGGCACATGGTCAGGGGAATCCTTGAACCGTCCTTGTAATAATCGTGTTCCATGGATAGTGCCACAATCCATGTTTCTCAAAATAGAACAAGGGCATGAAGCCATCTTGGGATAACCTTGAACATATAACAATTGATATATCTATGGTGACTAATTAGAAATGTAGGGTTTTCCCCCAATAATAAAACAATGCATCCTATTTTCCACATGGATTTATGGTCTCCACAGTTGGTAAATGGTTTGGAAAACTTGGAAACCTGCCAAATATATACATAATTAATTTAATAAAATAGAATAATAAATTCTAACCTAAAATAACCCATTTATCTAACCCATTAGAATCACTATTCCTAAGATCTTCTCCCCCTCCCCTTCCACTCCCTTATTACCCAAATATAAGGTTATTTTTTGTGGAATCATCAAGAACTCTCTATACAAGCTCCACCATTACACTTATCCTTATTTTTCTTTGGAACATATACTATATCTCTTGTGTTTTAATTCTCCATAAATTGTATTTTTCTAATGTGGGTTTGATCTTCATTATTTGGGTTGAATCGTGATGAGTGTAGTATTCCCTTTCTTATATAGGTTTTATATTAAGTGTGATTATTGTTTCCAATAGGTTTACAAAAGTTTATAAAGAAAAGGTATTTATTTCAATGATTTAGAAATTTTTTATGATTTTATTATGATTTTTTTATAAATGGGATATATAAATTCTATTTCTGGAGATAATCATGTTTTCCGTGTGTTTAGGTGTGCCTAAAGATTTACTAATATTTTTCCCATTTAAATTTGTAATTTTTGTGTTTTCATTAATTATTTGAAAACATGTGGAAAAAATATGTGTTCCATAATTCATAGTGGATCAAATTGAGCATCATTTAATCTAAGTTATCTTGATGGGTAGACAATGTCAGGTAGGTTTGTTTATTCAGCAAGGCAGAGGCTTTGTCTTTTTAATAGGATTGCGTACAATCACTAAATATACATACATTCAATAGGGATTGGAGGATCACACATGATTGATTCATAATAGATATGGTTTTATTATCAAGGGTATGAGGATCCTAATACCCTATGGCCTCTTATTACCCTAGGGATTTATTATTGTTCCCATGAAATGTTTCCCATACAAATATTTGATTTCTTTACATTACATTTCTTTTTTAATTTCAATTCATGTTTAATTTTTGTATGTGTTTTTCATAAAACTAGAATGTTAATTTTTCATTTAATGAAAATTAATAAAATCTATTTTTTTGTTATACTTTTAGGAATTTGGATCACACCTTACCTACTCCCTCAGGTGTATATAGACCGTTCTATTTTAGTCCTAGTTAAATAAATGTCATTCCATTATGGTGGTTATTGTTTCACGTGCTTGTGGTTTCTTCATTGGAAAAAGTCGTATGTGGTGTAATAGTGTGTATACCAACATACCCAAAATAGTTCTTGTGGTCTATCTATCCCCTTCCCATTAAAGATTTAGGTTATTTGTTAAAAACACAATTTTTTATCTCTAGTTAGATGTTATTTTAGATAAGGCCATTGTTGTGATGTGATGTATTATTTTTTTGGTTTGTTTATTGTTGATTATTAATGTAATAAATTTTCCCAATGATATTTTTTGATGTCCAGGAACTTGTTTATAGCCCATGGGGATTAAGAATTCCTTCCATACCATTCCATTGGATGGTCAGTTGTTGTGTTGGATAACATATCATCTTGCTTCATGACATCCAAATTCTATATTAAATCCAAGAATTATATGTACAATAAAAAACTAAATTCATTTTGTATAGAAAAAAACTATGATACTAAATAGTGTAAGGTCCAAAAACATCTAATTTCACCCACTCTATCATTGGATTTCAAGATTCCATCCATCTATATGAACAGACACCATTCTCTATATCCCATACACTTAAATATCTCATTTTAAAATTCCTATTTCATCGACATCCAATATGTAATTTATAATTATATGTTTCTATTTGCTATGTTGACCAGGCATACAATGCTAATAATCAGGATAATAATAAGTCATAATTTCAGAAAAAATAATTTCAAATTCACCTCTTGTTGAAAAAAAATTTCCACAATTTACTCCTCTTGCAACCACAATGGATCCTCATGTTACATTACACACCCCATTGACAAAGGTCATTCCAAAATCTTGCTCATCATGTTTTTATATGAAAACAAATTCTTATTATGATCAAGAATGTTCATAAATTCCCTGACCATAAATAATCCTCCATTAGTATTTTTATTATTTTTATATCTATTAAAAAATATTTTCTAGGATCAATTATCTACTATATTAACATTATTAATTAATCTAGATACATAATTGACCATGAATCATTGATCATCAGTTGAATTAAGTGGTATAATCGATTTAATCCCCATGAACCTACTAGAATATTGACACTCATCAATAAGTTATCGAATCATTTTATTAAATTAATATTTTTTTAACCAAAATATTTTTATGCCTTCATAGTGTTTCCCTTATTATATTTTTTGTTCTTCTAGATATACCCTTTATTTTGGTAACTATATCATATAAAACTAGGCCCCGCTGACTGTCTCAAGATTCAATCTATAGACTAATATTCTAATTTTTTATTATAATAGAATTGATTTATATAAGGTGACTACCCTTTTCTATTAGAATTAATAACATCACCAAATTATACATGATATTCCTTCCACCTAAGATCACCTTTCAAGAACATGTTATAAATATTAGAAACCACCAAATCTATTTTTCTATTTTGATTTAAAAAAATATTTACCATATAATCCTAGATCAACAAAAGTGAATAAGATATATGTTTCAATAATACCTAAATTTTTAATGTTTCTTTCACTGAATCGAGTTTCCCATGTATCGTGTGGAATTCATTAAAATGACAATCTTGTGGTCTTCCTGATAAAAAATTAAATTGAATAGTTTTTTCATCATGAAATCATTATTACGTGTTATTGGACTCTAATACGTATCATACGAATATTTAATAACTATAGTAGTAGTTTTATTTCACTGAAATAGTTGATAGAAACAGTTCTTTACAATGACATCCTTACCGATGTCAGTTCATTCCTATCTAATCAGTCACAATTAGATTTATCAATCATCTTCATAAATTTACCTAAAAATTAAATACTACTATATTTTTAAACCAAATAATCCTCCAAATTAATTCTCTAAAATATATATTAAGTTCCATCAATTATAGATACCTAAATACCACCTTCATTTAATTAAATTACATCCACTAGAAGAAAATTCACACACAAAAAATTGATTCCAATGTAATAGAGAAAAAATAGAGTTGCTACTAAATGGTCGAGCACTAAAAGAAAAGAATTTATAATTTCTTTTGGGAGGCTAAAAGATCAAATCGTATGACCAAAATATCTTCTATCCTCATTCCACTATAATATCACTTAATGATACTTTTAATGTATGCACTCTGGATGTTTAGTGTATATCAATATAGTTGAAAAAATCAATACTCCAAAATATTTTTCCCTTGACTAAGTATAACTAATGTTGGATGTTAATGTACCATACCCACTACATTAAATCACCATTACATAGAAATATTAATACAGAAATAAACATTGAAGGATTAAAATTGAAAAAAAATTACAAAAATCAAGGAAATGACACAGTATATTAACATTATTGGTTATAATTTTCCTAAATGGAAGGAATAATCTATATGACATTATTTATATTCATCATAAATATAATATTAAATTAAATTGTAATTTTTATGAAAAATATTAATATATATCATAACTCACTGTATATTCATACATATATTGTATACTTTCATGTTACATTGAACAAAAATTAGAGGAATTGTGTAAATGGTAGTCACATTATATTATATGAAACATTACTTAGCTATCTATATCAGAATATGATCTATATTTAATATATATACCCCAATTTGTAATCTGATGGGTGAAACCCTATTTACTTCATTGAGGAGTTTCACTAATTAACTATTATATGAATTTAATTCTAGGAAATTATAGTGTTTTATAAACATTCAATATAATCTTTACTATATTAGTAGATATAAACATAATATTGATATGATGTTGATAGATTGAACTATCTCAGTCTATAAACTGAAATCATTTACCTTCCAATGACTATTTTAAAAATAATGTAATTTTATTAAAGGTTATTTAAATAAAATAAAACAAAAAATTTTATCCCAACCCACAAGGCCAATTTATTTAACACCAAAAAGTCAATAAAACCATACCAGGAACCTGGATGCACCGAAAATCCTATGATTTTATGTTCCACTGCCTAGTTAAATCACAAGTCATTTGATACAAATCCAAAACAAAAAATCATATATAAAAATGATAATATATCAACCCAATAATCCAAATTAAATAATAAAATACTAAATAAATAACACCCCTACATAAAGAAATTACCCTTATAATTTCAATATTAATAATCCTAAAAAATTTATGGTAAAAGTTAGTGTCTTTAAATGTGGAAAAATCCTAGATTTACAACATTAAACACATAATAAACATTCTAATCAATATATATAATCCGAGTGTGAATGGGTCTTGAATTAATTTTACTATTTTTCATGACTAGGATTAATATAATAATTAGGTACTACAACGATTCATATTCATCCAATCATAGTATTTCCCACATTTAGAATTTTATATGAAAATAATTAATGCTTATTTTATTTAGTGTAGTCAACCTTGAAAATATTAATGTACGAGAGATATCATTTAACCCTGCATTGTATATTATATTTATATAGAAATGTATATATTTTTGAGATCACTACAATGGATAATAGATAATTTTTTGTATATATAACATTCATTATGGTGCACAAACTATTACAGTATATATCTCACCTAAACTCATTATCAAGAAAATTTAGAGTATGTATGGGACAAAATTTATGCCTCATATATTTACCACTACAACTCATTACAACTAGCTATTTCAAAGGTATAAGTTCATTTTATCTTTAGAATGCTATATAGTTTCACATATTTATAGTGACTAAATAAATGAAATAGTTATGAAATGATATTAAATATAAATATAAATAATGTTTGGTGTACAAAATATGGTTGATCATTTTACATTTCATTGTCTCACTGTGGGGAGAATATTAGAAGTGTGGTAATATAATTAAATTCATTATATCATCCATGTTTTAGGGGGGGTATAGAATAATAATTGTATGACAAATATGTGTATCTATAACTAACTCTTTCATATGGATACATTCATTTTATCATTCTAGTACTATATAGATACAAATATTTCACGTACATTTATTGTAATCCACAACCTCCTCTAACAAGGATTCTATAATGATGATTATCATCTTACTACACTTCTACTCTTCTACCCACATTGAGATAATGAAATGTGAAATAATAATCCCTATTCTACTCACCAAACAATAAATAGGAATTAATTTTCTATCGTTTCGAAACTATTTCATTTATTTAGTCACTATAATATAAAATTAAATGAATCATTATATCATTACACTAAATTTGTATAATCAATACATTTAGATTGTTCTGTAAATATTAAAAATCCTTCCAACCTAGTGATACCAACTAAATAATTTCACTGACAATTGAAAATTATCCACTAACTATATTTAAAATATTTTCACAAACACTGTTCTCTATTCTTGATAATATGGAATATATATTAGTTTGTTTTATTATATATATCTTTGAATAAAAATGATTTAAAAAATATTAATAACCCATTATTCCTTGGTGTAATTTCATACATGTGAGATATGTGTCTTGTGTTCTCATAAGACGATAACAATTTTAAGAATATATTCTATTATAATTACATCACTATATCATCCCAATATAAATACATATTTCTTTTTATTAGTTTCATTAATATTGATCAAATATAGATTATCATATAATTATAATTTTTTTTTCTTCAAAAAATGATTCATTTTTCTTCATATGGCTCACTCAATCATCATTTATTATCGAACTTTTTTTATGAAATATTATTATCCATTATAAAACCTCATTATATATTTAATTGGAAGATATTTTTTATACATATCATTATTAGTGGTCCATCATATGAATAAAAAATAAACTTATAGTTTATCAATCCCCACTTGTATAACATGATGTGAATATTTTATTGTATGTTTTATCTTCTAGAACCATCTATAAATAATTCTTTTTCACATTATTGAGCTCTTCTAATTTAAATTATACTACTCATATGCCAGATTCATAATAATTCTCCCTCAATAATTTCAATGAATCCATCTTTAGAATAAATCACTATAGAAATATTTTTATTAAAAACTATGAAGTTTTAGCATCACACCCTATCAAAATTTCATTATCTAATTCATTATCAAGAACATACAATATAGTAATGAAATCCTACCACACTAAAAACGTTATAAAATTTTCTATTCATGTCATTATCAATAATTACTTTTTAGGAACATCCATATGTGATAAATTTTATATAATTGAGTCATATGTAGTGTTTTCTTTTTTCTACTACTATGTTCGAAAATTATCTTCAACCTTAAGAAGTAGTATATAATTTTTCATATCACACTACACTTTTTTATTCACTAATTATGCATTAACCTACTTTCATATTTTATAATTCACATAATTTAATCTCATTATAAATTCAAACTGATCTTGAAGGCATCTATGAATTAATATAGAAATTATTCATCATTTTTTAAATTCTATATCAATTATATTTAGTTCTTATATTTCATAATCATATGTATATATCTATCCAAAAACTATTTAACACACACATTATAAATATATTTCATTATACTATAATAAATTTTTTTTAATAACCAGTTGAACATAAATTGAAATATTTTATACCACCACATAGGGAACTCCTATTACACAATCTTATTTCATGTATTCTTCAACAAAATAATGAAATTATTATTCATCTTATTTATATATTATAATATCTCCAAATAAAATTATACGAATTTATTTCACCTTAAAGAATTATGTAATAAACTGTGAACAAATTTTATCCATATAATATCTTATTATAATTCATAACACTAGAAAAAGTCCAATGTGAACCTATCATATATACATATAATCCAATTTTCAAAAATATTCCTCTTCATAATACTAGTCACAATATATATATATATATATATATATATTAATATTATTATGTGTCTTTATTATTAATTTATAATAAATTAATGTTATAAATTAATGAGGAAATAAGTGGGGTATATCATTACCCTACACATTGGACATAATTTTCAACTATTTCCACTATATTTTCCCCCCATAACATCCAAATTTGTGTTAATAATTATGAATACATAATTATTATAATATTTAAAAAATATATCAAAATATTTCATGTAATTATTTATTCAATCCAATTAGAAAATAGGAATCATCATATTATATATGAAATACAACAAATATATAATAATCTCGATTTATATTTATCATCTCCATCAATTATTTTTACCATATATGAAGCTCAAAAAATATATTATATTCCACATATTCATCCAATGATATGAATAACTCCGCATAATGAAAAAAATTATGCTTATAATCTTTGTAACATTATAATTAGATAGTCTGTACATACCTGTGATATATAATGAGTGGATGAAATATAAAACCACATTACATAATCAAAAACATAAAATTTTTTAAACACATAACAATAAGAATACTCATTTGAAATTCATTATATATAATAATATATTGAGGCATCCACCTCTAAATTAAAATAAATAATCATATAAATCCCCTAAAATGGTTTTACACAAAAATATTAAATGTTATAGAAAAACTATATATTAGTATTTGAAAATTTCATAGTTCTGAATTATTGAAAAATATAATAATAATTCCAGTGTCTACTTATTAATTATAAATTAAACAATTATAAAAAAACTATGGGCCAATTGAGGGAACAATTAATACATTATATATGTGATAAAGATGGTTCCACCACTATTTTTATCTTAGATTTTACTATTTTTCATTTAATGGATCAAAATATTTGAAATAATGATTATTCAACACAAGGATAAAAAGATATTTTTCATGATTTTCCATGAGTATTCTCTTTAGTGATATATGGTATCATTGTAGAAGGATTTACTACTTTAATCCAACATAGAATATTTTCCATAATTCTTACAAAAATTTATCAAGATAATTTTTTATACATAATTGAAATAATACAAAAAAATCATTAAATATAAATTTCTTAATTCATCATTGTCAATATATTTCAAACTTATGAAGCCAACTTCTATGTAACCCATTTTCTTTAACTGGTTAAAATTTTAGATCTTTATCAGGTCACTTTCTGTTAATTATTTTTGATCATAGTAAAACTATTATTTTCTAATTTCCATATCTGTATCAAACACTAATAGTGCCTCTTTATCAATATTATAATTATGAAGTTGCTTCTTTTTTCTCCAATAATCATGCTAGACTATATAAATATTACAAATGTTGTCCATATAAAATTCAACATTATTTTAAACAATATTTTCACTATTGAGTAAATTTCTTGAAGTTGATAATATAGAATTATCTCTATCTTTATAACTACATGAATAGTTAATCATCTTGGGATTCCCATTGGATAATGTGTCGTAACCTGAGGACGATGAATCTAGTGTGATAGATTCATTAATTAATTCTTATCAACCTAAACATTTACCCACTAAAACCCCATCACAATATCTGAAATCTTGTTACAAATTATGGAAAAATAGAGTCTATTTATATCTTAACCAACTCAAAAACAACATGAAATGAAAGATGTAATGTATAGAGTATTATAAAATGTTTTTTTAAGGATCAACGCAAAATAAAAAACCTACTCCTTACTGTGCTTGTTCCACCTATTACATGATATATATTTTATAATTACATTATAAAAGTTAATACAATTTTGGTTGAGAAGGTATCATCCTCCACTAAACTACTTAACAATTTGAGTTTACGCTAAAGAAACCACATGGATGGTTTTGTATCCACTTCAATAGGATAATCAAATATCACATTATAATATATTTAAAATACCACCCATTTTAATGATATAATTTTTTATACTAAAAACACTTTTCATTAAAGGTCCTCCTAATATACATTTTGATGATGGTAAAGAATCTATTCAATGATTTATATCCATTAATTATTTGATCTTATTCATCAAAAAAGTCTTCAACATCCTATATATTATCAAATTATTATATAAAACATAGTGTTTATAAAATGACATGATCTTCAATATCTTCCATAACATGAACATATGAATCTTAAACAGAATATGATATTATTATGATTGATAGTCCCACAAATTTTAATTACTAGGACTATTTTACATAAGTGATCAATATCATTATTTTTTGATCTCACCACATGTATTTTTCATTCTATTTTCTTCTTTAATGTCTAAGAATTTTTAAATAATATATATTTTACAACCTTCCTATATTATTCTTCTTTAAATTTAATATGATTTTATTCAAATAATGAAATTATCATTATCACACTAGTTTCATATTTAACATAAGAAAAAACAGTGTTCGTATTATTTAGTATTTTATCTAGTATTGTACCTCTAATCTCAAATTATTTATTCTCTATTTTATATAAAATATATATTCATCAAAAATATGTATATAATTTATATGTTAACATAATATATATAATTTTTCAATGTTAGTGTTGTAATATAATATTTCTTTCCTAAAATACCTCACATTTCTGTGTCCCCATGATAAAAAATATTCATTTTTCCTCTATTTATTATGCCACTGATCTCCTGAGCATAAAATTTTTCATTTATCTACTTTTTATCCTCGATGAATAAATTATTTTACATATTTCTGCTAGGTGACTTGATATATTTCTTATAAAAAATTCCAACAATAACCTATAAATAAATAAAAACAATTTTTTATTTGAAAATAGATAATAAATAAATGGTTTTTGTATGTCACATATTCTCATAATATTGATGTATCTGAAATTTAAAATCATCTCCAATAATTATATTGATTATTATATTACACCGTTTTTTGATCTTCAAAATTCACAGAAATTATCAATTCATCATTTTCATATTTAAATCTCTTTCGTATATAACATGTATCTTCACATCAAAAGATATGATTTATTCTTAAAAAGGAAAAATTACAAATTAGATATTTCAATAAATCTATTGATTATCATATGATCAACCACTATGATTTAAAATGTATGACAATAATATCTAGGTTGAGTGACTCATATACAAAGAACAAGTTGTCATCATCCACCTCAAATTTTAAAAATTGGAATTTTATAATCATGAAATAAATTCTTATAAATAAAACCATATTTAATAAGGATAAATATAATATTAATATTTACTATACATAAATTTGAATTTCTGAATCATGATAACCTCACTTTGTAGGTAGCACAATGTAATGAATCTCACAAAAAAATTACATGATCTATTTCATCCTCCACTGTAAGATCAAAAATTTATATAACAGAAAGTGTAAGCCCCTTATACTGAGGACAATAGATGATGTTTTTATCTTCCTCATTGACAATAATGTGTTCCTCTCTGATAGGGATAGACTCTATCATCCTAATCCCATGACTTCACATAGAATTTACCAAAATGAAAGAAAACATATTCAAAATAAACTAAATTATAAAAATTAAATATCAAAACAACGAGAATATTTTAGTGGATATCATTGCAATATTATAAAATTCAATCCAAAAAAGTTACCTTGTGATAAGAAGTCATTCCATAATATAACTCCTTAAATACTATAGAAAATGTGTACCAACATAACTATACCAAAAAGGGTTTTCTATTTCAACATATGTTAATAATTCTAGAATAAAATTCCGAATATACATTTTGAAATGTCAATGTTTAAAGAATAAACATTTTATACCTCTAAAACTATTGTAGTTGTGTTCCCAAACCAACTAAAACTTTACATTAGCGTATCTTCATGATCATTCCTATATATGAATCATATTATCTAATAGTTCTCTATCATAATGTTATTCTTCAAGACCCCCTATGTTCAATAATGAAACTATGTGTTACTACCAAATCCAACATATAATAGTATATAGATTGGAAATCACTATCAAAGATATAATTCATTCATGTAGAATAAATAACAAATTTAATAACACAACAAAATATAGAAAATATTATGAAACATAGTGAACTGTCCTAAAAAATGAATCCCCGATCAACTAATATAGTAAAAAAAATTCAATGATTCAATTTTATGTAACATATAAAAACTGTAAGGTAGTTATAATTATGAAAGAACAACCAATAAATTTCAATAAGTCAATAAAACTAAAAAAACTAGTATACAGCAATGATATAAGAGATAGACCCGAAATACTAATGTCTTGTTATCCACCATTATCATTGATCTTTTGTCACATTGAAACACTACTAGAAAAATAATATAAAATTATACAAAAAAGTAAGGTTAATTATATCAAAATACTAAGTAGGTAATACCCTATTGATGAATAACCAAATCTATATTATCCATGAATAATAATAAAAAATGTAAAAATATAATAAATAGTGAAATCTAATCCAACCAAAAAATTAAAAATAATATATTTCATTGGTCAGTTAGTGAACTTTCCCATATTAAAACATTATAAGATACTTCATTTGAATATAAATAATTAAACTATTGTTTTCCTTTATATTCCAAAACCTATGTCATTTATGTATTCTCTTCATCGAAACACTAAAAATAAATACCACAATATAATTTATAATATATACCACAATACATGTCAACAAATTATAAAAGTGATTTTTTAAATAATTTTTATTTGAAGGTTCCTTCAATTCTCCCACTTCCAACTATTTTATGACAATACTATAACTATATTAACGAAAAAATCCATTTCCATAAATGAAATGAATCCATAACTATATATCTTCTATTTTACACACATGAAATAAATATCCATCCAATGAAAACCAATTACTTTCGGTGAGGTATGTTCTGAAAAGTTCATCATTTTTTTACCATATCCAAATTGAATTTTATTTAAAAAATAAAAATATTGAAATAAATTATAAATTGATGAGAAAATTTAATTCTCATTAGAAAAGTAATATAAAAATTAATAATAATTATATCTATCCCTACTACCTATTAATGTAAAAAAACTAGTTCACCTAACCCATATGATTATACAATGAGTATGTTAAATATTCCTCATGACTATCCATTTCAACATGATCAAATACATTATATTCCATACTAAATTCAAGGTACATATATTCATAATCATGAAATTACCATAAACCATGTAGAACATCTATATGGAAAACCAGATCCACATAACAAAAACAAGACATTCATGTCATCATCATCTTGTATTTCTAGAGTATTAAAACTCTCTAGCTTAGTCCTCTATAGTGAAATAAATAAATTAATTATATTCCTAACCGAATCAATAAAAATATGCCCACCCAATTATGGATACAATATAAAACATTACATTTCCCCACCAATAAAATAACAACACTCCATGTTTTATACTATCATATTAAATAGAATAAAAATAGAATCAAATATCAAAAATATGTAATCACATTATTGAATAATTTATATTCATAGAGTCTATGTTAACATAAAATATATAATAATCCCAAATTTCAATTATGTAAAGTCCAATATATTTACTATTTCAGGTTGAATTCATATCCTTCAAAAGATTCTATATTTAATATGGTTAAAATATACATATTTGAAAATTAATTATTAATGAAAACTATATTAATCATCTCAAAACATATACAATTATTTGTTAAAAATAATAATTACAATTCTTTCTTTAACTCTCGATATTGTATATTATTTCTCATGATACATTGGTCTGAATGGATTCACATTATTTATCACTATCATCGCTATTTCTACTTCAAAACTCAAGCACATACTTATGTATTAATATATTTTTTATAATTTTACTATATTCATATCATCAAATTTCCCATAGAATGGAACCATTATGGTCTACTCACAATAGAAGTAGATAGGTACTTCTAAAATTTATATAATTGTATCTGTAGAAATATCTTTATCAAATATTTTAAAATTCCAAAAATATTCCCATTTATAGTCTTAATGAGTATTTCAATTTTAACCGTCATGATAAATTCATTAAAACATGTGATGTTAAAAATTATCTAATCGAGTTTGTATTTCAAGATAAAATTTTACAATTGTCTTCTCAAATTAGATATATATATATATATATATATATATCATCACTACCACCACCATAACCATTTATATCAATAAAAATCTACATTATTAAATTTAATTTAATACAACTCTGATTATATTGTAATCACTAATCATAGAGGTTATTCAACAACAATATTTCATGTATAAAAGGGCCTACAAAAATGTCTCATAATTCTATTTAGCTAGTAGACATTTATCAGGGGTGGTACTTCATTGTTGTAAATAAGTGTTTTCTATGAACCTCATTGTACTACAATAAATAATTAATATTAAAAAGTTATATTTGGTAAATTAATTTATTTTATTTTTTCAATTTCTAGCATATTAGATATTATGGATAGGAATTATGTTATTCTTAGGTGTATTGGGAATAAAGATGTCCAAAAAAATGCTTTTGTGGTATCATATCTAGTTATAGAGAAAAATTAGATGAAATGAGTATGAAAAATAAAAATTATATAAGAGCTTTTATATTACCATGACATAGTTTATATGAAAAAATCCTAGACTATATATATATTAAATAAAATTACATTTTTTTTGAAAAACAACAATAATTTTCATTATAAAAAGGAGATATTTTTACAATAATATTTTATATGTCTTGGTTTTTTCATAAATGACCATTGATAATAGAAATTACCATTCTATGGGAAAATATTTGTATTGAAAGTTATAACAAGTAATATTTAAAAATATAACATTTGACAAATTTTAATCATAAAAAATAATTTTATAATAAATCAAGATGTGATTCAAGATTTTATCGTTGAGAAACATTCTTTGAAAAATGTAGCTTCTCCATCTTGAGAGCCACCTGAAGGGTTCCCCTATTTGGTTGGGCCACATGGCCTCAAACACATCTCCCCGAACGCTAGAGGCTACCTACTAGCAGCAAGGGCCTTTTCGTGTCCATGGGGGAATCTACTCCCTCATATGTAATAGGTATTATCACATCAGATGAAAAAGATAGTTAATAATAAATAGATGAAGCATATAAATGAATAAACTACAGTAGAAGAAATATGCAAAATCCAAATAAATAAGAGTCATGTATAGATGCTCCCAAAATAATGGAATTCCATGATGTCTGGTTAAACTGAAAGCACAAAAAATAGAAACCCAATCATACTATCAACTAAAAAGGAATGAAACAATGTTAAACTACTAAACAATGAGAAATTCTAAGTCCTCTTACCCATTCTCTATCCTAACTTGCAAAAAAATCATGAGAAGCAAGACGCTTTCCGTTGTAAAAAACAACAAGAATATAATCTACTTGGTTGTCAACAATGCTCGAGAAGGGATTGAGATAAATTCCCAGTAGTCCAGAACCCAATAGGTCTAAAGATTTCCATTTCATGTAGTAATTAAATGCAGTGTGTTGTATATAATAAATGTACCCAGTTATTTAGGCACATCAAACTAAATTAACTCAGCCACGGTTCCCAACAGTGCTAGTCCCTAATCACTAGCTTTGGCCTGAATCGGGAGTCCGACAGATGTATTCGTAATAAGCTATATGCCCCTATACATATATATAAGCTTAGAAATTTAAAGTAAATAAAAGAATAGGCATACACCATAATATTTTTCTTTAACTTGTAGTCTAAATTATGTGTGAACCATATGTGCTTAAATATACTAGAAATGACCACTACTCTCCTGGGACTCAAGTGACATTAGCATAATCGTTTAGTGCATAATTTTTAATATGTTCGAGTTTATAGTTGGATTCTAAGATCATCCTGAAGGTATCACTACACAACATCCTTCAAATTATCCAATACCACAGAGCTAGTCGAAGGTAATATCCCAAAAGACCAAGTATCGATTGAGGCGTAGCTTTACCATGAGTCTATCTTGATCTCACAATGAAATGTTTTGACTATATTATATGTCTTGGTGTAGCCACATTGTCAATGGATCTATCCCCGATGGGCCGTTTTGGAAATGGTATCACTCATGTGTATTTAGAAGTCCCTTGGATGTCTTGGTCTAGAAAGACCTAAGACACTCCCCCCAGTGTGTAGATGTACTCAAACATGAATGGAGAGTCCATGTGTCACCATTTAATATTGAAATCACATTCCCTTTCCACCATGAAATTAATTAAAATTTAACAGTAACTGATTTTACATAGTATGTATATGTAATTGCAGTATGAACTCTAATAAGATACACTCGTGCATTAAAAGGTATTAATTTAACATTAGAGCATGAAAACATAACGAGGAAAAATAATATATCAAAACATGAAGATATATAATTTTTTTAATTAATAATATAATCGGCACAAAAGAACTACCAAAAAATAACAATTCATGCTTCATTATTGTTCTAAATAGATTATTTAATTTAAACGCAACTAAAATGGGTTGCACAAGACAAGCTGTTGAATAAATAAAATACTTGGGAAAATAAAATTTATACTGACCATGGTGGAACACCCAAAGTGATGTATGACCATGTTTCAACAATTTAAACAATTTAAATTATTATAAATAAGGCTCCAAGGATTATTTGAAACAATTGAATTGAAAATATTGGGTGAAATCAAACAAACTCGGTAGGCATCGATGAACGGAACATCCTTGTGTTTTTTATAAATCGCAATGAAACACTAGGGAAAGAAACTAGTCCCCCTAAATTATGGATATAGATGATCTTATAGTAAGAATTAAGAATTTAATTTGGACTAAAATAGAAGAAAACATATGGTTTTAGAAATACCCCAAAATAGGGTAAAATACATCAACAGAAGACTGCACAAAGGATACTCCGCAAAACATTATGATTATAATTGTGTATGATTATCCATATCATAAGGTTTATAGAGCATATAATGATGATAAAAATAGAATACTAACATAGTTTCAACTATATTCTAAAGTAAAAGGAAGGTGGTGTTCCACCAAGGGATAGGGGGAGTCATGACCTGAGAGAGGGAGGATAGGAAGAGGGGAAAACAAAAAAATAATGAACGAAAAAAGAAAATTAAAAGAAAAAAATGAAAATGAAATGAAAAGAAGAATGGATAATAAAATGAGAAAATAAAATATAATAAAATGGATGAAAAAAAATAAGATAAAAATAATAAAATAGTAATCTACCACATTAATTATCTTAACTATTTTCGTAACCCATTATCTATATTAATTTTAAATTTCTTTTTCCCCTTATTGATTTCTATAAAATTTTCTTGAAATATCCTCTTATTTCATTTTTATTTGTAATAAATTATATTATCTCGAACACTACACTATTGTGTTTAATATTTTTCATAAATCCCATATAGTCATCTAATTAATTTAATTTAATGTCTCGGACCCAAACCAGGGTCCGCAAGCATGTGCCCTTGGTAACTTTAAAAAATTAGACAACAAAATTTAAAATGGGCCATACCGGATTAAAATCGGGATGTTACAACCTCCCCTATTTAAGAAAACTCGTCCATGATTTTCCCTTCTGAGGGTAGGGGAACGTCGTCAGAGAAATGTTCTATCCATTAGGCATGTACATCGGTCTCTTGCTCCTGGGTCTCATCTTGAATGTGTTTGTGTTTCAATAACACCCAGACTAGAGGGAATGTCCTACCTCATAGGACCTTCATGACATAGTCGATGATACAGATCAGATGCTCCTAAAATGATGCATCTGCCTCATGTCTGATGATGTTAGGGTCAAAAGAATGGGACGAGTCGGGATGATACTGTTAGAGATAAGAAACATTGAAAATGTCACGCATGGAAATGTACCTCATAAGTAACAGTAATTGATAGAGTACTAGCCCATATCTCTCTACTATCTCAAACATCATAACATAAGTGGGTGATAAATTTACATATATCATGATCCTTTTATGACCCACCCTCATAATAAATGTAGAATGACTCGATGTCTCACCTCAAACACTAGAGGTTTGCAATGATGATTGGTATAAGACTTCTATCTAGATTGAGATGTATTCATACACTTTTGAATAAGCTGAAAATTCTCAAAAGTCTCTTAAATGAAATTAGGTCCCAATAGAGATGTATCACCTACTTCGAGCCTACATAAATGTGATCGACATGGTTTACCTTAGATGGCCTCATACAGAGCTATTTTAATTATCACCTGGAAGTTTTTATTATAGGTAAACTACACAAGATTCATATGTTTCTCTAATGAACCTCCAAAATCAAGGATACATGCCCGTAAGATATCCTCTAACACTTGTATTGTTCTCATGAATTGTCCATTAGTCTGGTGGTGATATGAAATACCCAGAAGCACCTGTGAGCCCAGTGCCTTTTGAAATCCTTGACAGAAAAATGATGTAAACACGTATATCTGTCTGAGAAATTTGAATGAGGAATGCCATGAAATCACACTATCTCCCAGATATATTTCCTTCACAACTCATAAATTATAATGGACTATTGGATAGGTAATAAGTGAGTAACCTTGAGAAACCATTTGACAATATCCAATACTACATCAATGCCTTGAGAAGATCATTTCAAGAGTGTAATGAAATCCATGGGGATGTCATTCCATTTCCATTCAGGAATGGATATAGAATGTAGAATTCAAGCCAGTTGATGGTGCTATGCCTTCACCTATTGATAGGTGGAGCACCAAGTGATGAAACCCACTATCTGTTATTTCATACCAGTCCACCAGTATTATTGACTCATGTCTCTATAAATCATGTCATCCAAGGATGAACTTTCCAAATAGAGGTCCGGAATTCCTTCATCAACTCTTCTCATATACTCGATGGTACCCATACACGACCACAATATATGAGAATTTCATTCCCATAAATTGCACAGCAGGGGGTTGTTTTCCCTTGTAACACTTTCCTTCAAAACGAGCCCTCAGAATCTACCAACTATTGCATGCGTACATTATATATAAGAGGTGAAGTCACTGTAAGATCCTTTAGAACTTGTTTCATGTGGTGTTCCAGAACCTATAAATGCATCTTAGAAAAAAAAAATCTATCATCTTCCACTCACTACTGGCTAAAAAAATTTCATGTGTCTATGCCTTGTGACTCAAATCATATGCCATGGATTTACCCTTACCAGTGGTTTAAACAACATCAATGTCAAATGAATACAAGTATTCGACCCATCTATCCTGCCTTAAGTTCAAATCTCATTGAGTAGAGAAATATTCTAATCTTTTATGATCTGTTTAAATAACTAATATTTCACCTAAAAATTAGTGTCTCCAAAAATGTATAGCTTGAACCACATCTTCCAAATCATGTTCAGTTGTAGGATAGTTCTACAAATGAGGTAGTATCTACCAGGATCCATAATCTATGACTCGATCACTCTGTATCAAAACTGAACCTAGTCAGATTTCTGAAGAAGCCCATCAACTAGTACAGCTATTGCACAACACAACAAAAATCATGATCGAAGATGATGTTAGTCATCCTTTTGACTCTAAAAAATTCTTTTCATAATCTTATGAGCAGATAAACTATACATGCTTCTTAGTCAGGGCCATAAGAGGGGCTTCTATGCGAGAGAAATCATGGATGAAATTCTTGTAATAGCCAGAAATCCCAAAGAAACTGTGGATTTAGAAGACATTCTTGGGCTTATCCCCGGAAAAATTGGTGCTCACCTTTTATTGGTCAATTGATAATCTTGATAAAGATGTAATATGACCTAATGGGTGAAATTTATCAATCCAGAAGTGGAATTTTCTAAGCTTAATATATAGATAGTGTTATCTTTGTGTACTCATCACGACCTCAATATGGGTTGCATGATCGCATCTATAATGCTAATACACCAATATGTCATCTATAAAGACAATGACAAAAGAATAAATATTGGATGTAAAACCCAGATCATCATAGACATGAAGACTGATGGCACATTCCTGAGGCCGAATGGCATAACCAGATACCTATACAAGCCAATCCTACTTCAAAATGCTATACATGGTATGTCAGCCAGACGCAAACACACCTGGTGATATCCTGACCTCAGATCAATCATGTAAAAAATAGTTTATCCCAAGATCTGGTCAAAGAGATCATCAATACAGGGCAATCAATATCAATTCATTACCATAAAATGGTTGAGTGGAAAATAATCTATGCATTACCTGAGGGTACCGTATGCCTTCTTGGTGAAAGGAACTGGTGAACCCCATGGAGATGTGCTAGTTCTAATAAAACCCTTCACCTCGAGATATTCAAGGTGTTTTTTGAGTTCATCTAGATTTGTTGCTACCATACTATAAGGATGAATAGACACTAGTTACACACCTATGATAAGATCATTAGTGAACTCAATGTCCCTCAAAAGAGGTATTCTAGACAAATCATTATGTAATACATCCCTTATAAGATTCACAACTGTAGAGAATTCAACTATTTGGGATACCTGATCGCATATGAACAGACTTGATAACAAAGTAGTCACATTTCCAACAAGTTATATTTTGTCGTAGCTCGATCTTCTTGCATATCCCATTATCCATTGTGTTGACATTTGTTTCGCTCAATGGACTTGAATGACTCCCACTGGCAATTTCAATCCACTTGTGCATGATTAAGAGCAAGCCAGTTCATACCGAGAATAACATCGATTCCATACATATCGATGTTCTATAAATTCTGAATGAAATAGTACACACCTATCTTAAGGGAGAAATATTGGAAGTAGTGTATAGACTCTTTCATGACTCCTAACAGAGTGTTGAAGGTCCTGAATGTGCAAGGTTACTCAATTGGAAAACAACACTTTCTACACCAGTAGCATATTAAAAGGAGTGTGATGACTCGTTACCAAAAAGAACATAAACTACTGTAGAGGAAACTATATTGGTACCTCCCACAATAGATGGCCATTCCAGCTACTCTTCTGGTTCTAATTTCACTACCTTTATGAGACCTGAACCATACCGCTAAGATTATACCTGGTTCGCTTGAGAAGGTCCACTCTGATGGCGATGATTATCTTGAACATGATTTCCTTGACCATGACCTCCACCATTACCTCAATCATCTTTATTGTTCAGTGGAAAAATAACATCCAGCCTACTGTGGGGTCAAAGATCTCATACCTTATTGGGGTGCCGTTAAGGATCCCGTGCCACTAGATGCTGAAAAGACAGAGCAGCAGAAATGGTAATGGTGACCCATCTTGTTGTATGTTAGGAACTCCTTTGGGTTTCTCGTGCACTATGGATTCATGTGAGAATCTCTATCACAATTATAAAATGTGAAATAGTTATCAAAATGGGATGTATGGATATTAATTCCCGCATATGCACCTTCAAAATGGTGTTTCTTTCTTATAGAAGAGCCATCATTATGTCTGGGAACTGAATCGCCCTGGCTCACCAGTTTTGATTTCTTGAAATTTCTCTCTATAATTAGAGCTTGATTTAAAATATCTATGATTGTTGTCAAATCGAATAAATTCAACTATAAGTAGATAGAAAACTCATGTTCTTCCTCAAAAAATCTCGTAGTAGTATGCGCGTCACCAGTCAGTGATGGGGAAAACATAGAATCTCAGGGAAATTGGTAGAATACTCTATCAAAGTCATTGATCCCTACTAAAGATGTAAGAATTATTTTGCACAGTCATCTCTCTGAGTCTACAAGAAAAGTGATCATAGAATGCTGCTTCGAAGTCGGCACTAACCATGTCATTGTTCTGCTCATCTTGAGACACAATGTCCCACCCCGTTTTTGCAGAGTCATAAAGCATGTATACTGCAAGTTTAACCCTTGTCTTTGGGAGCATCTCAAGATGATTAAAGATAGACTTTATGTCTTCTATCCATGACATTATAGCATGAGGGTATCCACTCCTTATGAAGGTGGTAGGGTGCTTCTGTAGAAAGTACCATGTGAGGTCTTTCATAGATGGGGCAGGTCTTGGGATATTCTAAACCAAATGCCTAAAACTGAGGAGACTATCCTCGAACTGAGCGTCATGATCCCTTACAAGATTGGTAGGTGGTAGTACCATAGGAGGCACTACAAGGGGTACCACATGTGGTATTGGACCCACCATCTCTGGAATGTGGTCATTGCCACACTCCCGAGGTATGACATGAAGATGTTGCGATGTCATTGGTCTGCCACATCCAAACACATACTTTTAGCAAAAAAGTAAGAAGATGGGGGAAAATTGGTAATGTGAAAAAGAGGTTTGGTATATATCCTTCCTCTGAACACTACATAACTAATAACCTACTTCAAGAGAAGGGTTTCAATATGAAAATGATAACATAGGAGGCTTACTAAATAATTAAAAATGTCCATTTCTATGTTATGTCCGGTTAACATCTAATGTAAAATCACAAATTTATATTTAACAAACCATAATTTCACAAAATATACCACATGGAACAAATGAAATCACATGAAAACAAGAAAATAAACCCTAAATATAGATATGGCATGGTAATATACATGTCATTTTTCATCCTTTGGTGCCTATTATGATTCATTTAATTTATCGCCTACATATTATCAAAATTAAATGGTTAAACCCCATCATCTCAATAATACATACACTAATAACAATGAAAAACAAGTGAGTCAACCAACAGTGAAATCATATCAACAATAACTTTCAAAAAAAATAACTTCAATCCCAACCTAGGAATTTCGGTTTCCCATATATATGGGTTAGCTACGTCCAAGCATATGGTACATTACAAATCCATATATCATAGTAACATATCTAACCCAATTAGTAAGGAAAAATGGAATCCTTCATATGATACCTCTTTGTAGTGTCCCCATCCCAGGAGCCAACTGAAGGGTGCCCCAAGCCGGGATAGCCACATCATATCAAGTGCATCTCCCCAAATGCCAAGGGCTACCGACTAGCAGTGAGGGACTTTTTCATTTCTACAGGGGAGACTGTATCCTCATAAGTAATAGGTATTATCATAGTAGAAGTTAAAGTGAATTAATCATAAATATAAAAATCATATAAATAAATAATCTGTAGAAAGAACAATATGAATAATCCAGCTAAATAAGAATCATGTGAGGATGCTCACAAAATATTGTCATTTCATGATTTTGGTCTTAACTAAAATCCCATAAAATAGAAACCCCAAAATACTATCAACTAAAAATAAAGATACATGGTGAAACAAAAAAATCATGATCAGATCTTGGTCCTTTACCCATGTCTCTATCCTAAGAAGCAAGAAACAATCAAGCATCGGAAGCAGCATGATTCCTTTTGTCAAAACCTAGAAGAATATTATCTACTCGAGTGTAAAAAAGACCCCACTGGTGTGTGAGATAAAATCCCAGGAATCTGGCACCCATAGTTTGTAAACCATTCCATTTCGTTAAGTAATTAAATGCAATTTCTCATATATATTAAATTAATAAAATTAATTAAGCCCAAAAAAATAAAATAACTCAGCCCAGGTTCCAAACAACACCCATCCCTAATCGTGTGCTTCATCCTAAGCTACGAACCTGAAAGAAGCACCTATAATAAGGAAGATTCACATATGAATATATTTATGCTTGGAAGTGAAAGGTAAAACCAATAATAGGAATACCCTTGAGCTTGTTCTTTTACATAGGGTTTAAATTAGGTGGCATCCGTATGTTCTTCAAAATACCAGAAAGGACTACTACACTCTTTGGACTCAAGAAGCATTAACATAAACCTTCAGGGAATCATTATCAATATATTCAACTTAATATATAGAGTCTGAGATTGTTATGAATGTAGTTCTACGTTACATCCTTTAAATTACCCAATACCACTGAGCCCATCCAAGGAAATCTCTCGAAATACCATGTATTGCTCAGTGCCTTGGTTTACCCCGAGTCCATTCAAATCTCGCAATGATAGGGGTGGAGTATCATCCAAGGCTTTGTGTAACAACAGTTATAATGGATCCATCCTCTATTGGACCTTTTGGAAATGGTATCACTCATATTTATTTAGAATGATTTGGGAATTCTCAGTTTGGAAAGGCCTAATACGCCACCCCCTCTTTGTAGAGGTACTCAGTCCAGAATGGAGAGTCTATATGGGGCCTATAATATAGATCCCACATTCCATTTCTTTTATGAATTTAATGTTAATTTTCCAGAAGCATATATAAAATTGTGTTCATAAGTAATTGAATCTCAAGTCCAAGAAGATACACTCGTGAAACATAAGGTATTAATTTAAAATTGTAGTTGTAAAACATCACAATGTAAGATATTGTATCAGTATAAGAAGATAAATAAAAATTTTATATAAAATATAATCATCAAAAACCACTATAAAAATCCCACAATTCATGGTTCATAATTATTTTAAAAATATTATTTAATTTAACTGAAACTGAAATGGGTTGTGAAACACAAACATTTGAATAAATTAAATGCTCAGGAAAACATAATTTACACTAACCGCACTGGAACACAAAAAAATATTGTTGACAATGTTGCAACAATTTAAAAAAATATATTTTTGACAAATAAGTCAGAAATTATTATGGGAAAAAATTTAATTAAAAAAATTGGGTGAAGTTGAACTAATTCCATAGGCACTGACGAACATGACATTGTTGTGTTTTTTTAAATCGTAATGAAATTGATTGATTACTATTAGACCCCCTAAATTATTGTCACAGATGACCCTATAATCTGAGGTAGGCTTTGATTTGGCCTTAAATAGAATAAAATAGATTATTTTAAAAAATCCCAAAATATTGTAAAATCCATCCGCAGTAGACTACATGGAGGATACTCAACATAAATCTATTATTTCAATTGCGTAAAATTATAATTTCCAAAAGGTTTACAGTGCTCCTACCGGTAATGAAAATAGATGAAAAATATAGGTGCAACATTCATCCAATGTGGAAGGAAGGTGGTGTGTCACCTTGAAAGAGAGGGAGGTGAGACGTTAGAGTGGGAGGTGAGGAAGAGAGGAGAAGGAAAAAAATAAATACATAAAATAAATAAGAAAAAATATAAGAGAAAAAAATATGAATATAATATAGAATTAAAAGGATGGAAAAAGAGTGAAGATAAAAATAATAAATATGGAAATCTCCTACATTAATTATTAAATTGTTTTCTAGTAACCCCATTTATATTTTTTAAAATTTCTTTTTATCCCTTAGTTCTTTCTTTTCGCTTTAAATTTAATATTTTTTTATTTATTTTTGATATTTAATTAATTATTTTAATCCCGAACAACACAGTAAAGTGAAGTATAACATTTTTCTTAATTCCCACATTGTCATTTAATTAATTTAAATAAGTAATCAGGACTCACAGAGTGGTGCTCAAGCGCATGCCTATGGTTGAATTAAAGATTTCGATACAAAGTATAAAAAAGTTCTATAAATTATAAAAGTCAAGATGTGTCAAAAAATTCTTCATAGTGTTATGACATCCAAATTTATTAGAATAATTTTTAATCGGATAATTAAATTATCATATCCCCATACA
This sequence comes from Viscum album, assembly GCA_963277665.1. Lineage (NCBI taxonomy): Eukaryota > Viridiplantae > Streptophyta > Magnoliopsida > Santalales > Viscaceae > Viscum > Viscum album. The sequence goes on along the minus strand of OY728147.1, from coordinate 1,465,621,741 downwards.
AATTCATCAAAGTTTATAGAAGTCGAATCACAAAATATATTTGACTTTAGAGCATATATATATTTTTTTTGGGATAAATTTTTACTTTTTTATATTGTTACATCTCAAGATAAATATTTGTTTATTAATTTATTAAATCAAATTGCTATTTAATAATTTTTTATATGAATTTTTTATACAATAGATACTGTTATTCAAAAATTTATTAGGATTATGTTAATTTTTATTAGTTATATACCATACATATAAGAGTCTCCTGCTATATAAGAAATTTTATTTAGTTTCATTCATCCAATACCATTTTTATTTTATTATTTATGAAAAAAAATTAGGTTGACTGTTATTTATTCATATTATTTTTTAGAATTATTTTTGAATTAATGTATAACCCAATTATTGATCTATGGATAGTATTATATAATGTCATATTTCACGCCCACCTAAAATATTAAGATCAATATGAAGGAAATATTGGAAAACTACATGTTAATCCTTATATTATTGGGATTTTTTTAATTAATGTGATTCTAAACAATCAAAATATTTGGAATCATAAACCTTTTCTAAGTGATGGATTAGATATTTTTAGATATATATACTTTTTATTTTATGGTAAGTAATAAAAATCGTAATTGAATAATCATTATACATTAATTTGATCAAGAAAAAATAATTTTTGAAAAGAGGTTGTTTAAAAAATAGTTTATTAAAAATATGTATACATATCTGGATTTATTGTGATGCAAATATAGGCATGATATTTATATATAAATTGTGAGATTACGAAAACCGTATGAATTTATAATGGTTAAATTATATTAAAACTAAACACTAATTAATAAATTGGTAATTTTTAATGACTAACCCTAACCATTAGGTGACCATAAGATTTTTTATATGGAAAATAGATTATAGGTAATACCAATCATTAAGTTACAATATACTATATGAAATTTATGTTTTTTATAGATAGATGAACTTAATATTTAGGTTAGCAGAGGAAAAGTTTCAATATAATTCAGATGATGAAATTGGTAATGCATTATCCACCAAAATGTCAATCTGTAATACGTGATATGACTGATATGATTATCAACCTATTATTTTCATAGATTATGTTTAAATAATAACTATCTTAATTCATGATTACATATATATCTTTGTATATGGAAAGATACAATCTATGGTTTTATATTTTTGTGGGGGTATAGTCAATAAAAATACTTAGTTAATAAATAAGAAATATTATACTAACCTAATAAATATATCATTTCATATATTATGAAGTCCCATAGTAATATAATTATTTAACTTATTAAATGCTGGGACTACATTTTAATAAATTTTTATCTAATTGTAGAGCATTTTAAATGAAAAAATTATAATCACAGTGATATTTTTTAAAAAACTTAATTACCTAATTAGTAAATATAGTAAAATAAAGTGTACATCACATATTTGTGATATTATTTACAAGCATTAAAATAAAAGATAATATATAAAAATTAAATTTGATATGTGTTTTGGAAATAAAGGAAATTTTTTTTATTTAGAGGTTATAATATTTATTTTTATAGTAATAATATCATAGTTAATGAATTATAAAATAGTTTCATTTTTTTGACTATAAATAAATAGTCTCTTTGTATATCTTATTGTACAATAATATATTTTCATTCCAGGTTAGGCACAAGAGTTTCTATATACATATAAGAATGATTTATTTTGATGAGTTTGTAATATATTGAATATTTTACCATTATAGATACAAAAAATATATGTTTAAAATTTATCATGATAATTTCATAGTAGTTATTTCTAATAACACGTAGTAGTGAAATAATAACCTTGAAATTTTAAATAAAAATACATCCAAAATAAAAAATGGATGGATTGTTGGACTGATTCTATTATTTATTTTATGATATATATGAATATTTTTCATTATAAATATAAAATAAATATATTTTCAATACTAAATATTAGAATACTAGTTTTATATTTTAGCCAATACATAAGAGAGTGGTGGTTGTGGGTTTTACAAATCCTTGATTAATGAGTATAACTGTTATAGTAATATTTTTATAATGTGGCATAAGATTGGAAGATTTTTAAAGTCTATTTATTTATAAAAAATAAGTATAAGATCATATACATAATAGTATTAAAATTCTTAGAATAGTTCATGGTTGTGAACAACAAAAAATAATAATTTATTTCTATTTTGAGTGATAATAGAATAATTTTAAAACCCACTGCTATTTGAACACCATAACAGAATACTGTGAATCAGAGAATAAATCGTACCACACTGTGGATGAATTGATTTTTGATTATTTGATAACATCCAATATCATTTAAGGTATATACTCCAAAATTAGAATCTTTTACAAAAATACATGTTACATAATGGGAATTCATTAACAAACCATACGAAATATTGATTTAAAGTAATCATGTTTTCCATTTTTTTAGAATTTGGGTTTTTAAAGAATATATAAAATGTATGGAATGGGAAAAAAATTCGTAAAATTTAAAAATTATTCCTTTTAGATTTCATAAATGACAAATGAAATATTATTTTAGGAATCCAACTAAATAATTTTTTTAATATTGTTCCTTTATTGGGAAGGATCTCTTGAATTGAGAGTCATTAAGGATTAAAATTGAACATAGACATGTCAAGACCAATAACTAAAAATAAATGATGAATTATACTATAGTTTCATTTCAGAACTGTATTGAAAAACCTAATAGATGCAGTTTCTAAATTTACTTCAAAGAACAAGAATGGATCTTCATGATCTCGAGATATATAGATGTATTATAGAAAATAATGGTAAATTTATAAAGACCAATATTCTGTTATATTAAATGACCTCTTCAACCAAATAGGAAGTTCTTAAATGAAATTGTATAACATTATCATTATATTATAGCAGAAAACCAAAAAATATCATTCACTATAATGGCCACACATTAGGAAATAGAACACATACAATATTGATCAGTCCACAATCATCAAATATGTTGGATCCTAGTCAATAAAAAATAAAAATTAAAATATATATAATATTTTTATGAAAAAAATTTATAAATGTATTATTATTTAATGAACTATGATAATTTAGTGATTGATTTTATAGGTAATAATAATGTGAAAATATTGGAATGTAAATATGACGATTAGAATCTAATTATCGAAATAAAAAAAATTAATTGTAAATATATATATTTTAATTAGATTTTGAAGTTTATAAATAAATGACTATTAAAATATAGATTATCATAATTAACCAATTTAAATAATTTATATTTTAAAAATTATCATCGGATATATGCCTTGGTATAATTTAATATTAATTAAAAAGTGGTTAAATTTTATTTTGTTCCAAAAAGTGATATTGAACAAAATAATTTTTCCTTTAATAATAATATTTTTTCTTTTATGAAATTTATTTCATTTAAAATGGGATCATATTTAGAATTATTATGTAAAAATTTCTTAAGATGGATTTTTTTTAATTTTAAAATATCGTTAAATTGTATGTCCATTAATGAAAATAAATAATGAGCATACTGAAAGAATTATTACGTAATTATTATATTATAATTATGAAATAAATAATAAATTTGATTTTTTTTTAAAAATATTATTATTTAATATAATAATGTTTTTTATACGGATAAACTAAATTTTACAGACCTATAATTATTTTTCTAAAATCAATATTATATTTTAAGATTAAAAAATCAAATTTTTATGACTAAATAAAATTTTCATATACCAAATAATATTAATTAATGTTTTATCTATTAAACATGAAAATTTCAAAACCAATGTTCTCAAATATAAATATTATTGTTTATAACCATTATAAATCCAATGGTTTTCTATTTTACTACAACTTAAAGTCATATTCCAATGCTTAAAATTAATACAAAATTATCCCGAATTTTCAATAAATAAAAACCCTCATATTACTTTACATTGACTGTAAAACCTTTTATCAAAGTATTTATCTAATTAATTACTGTTAAATATTTATGGATACATTGGTAGAAAATTGTTTCATACCCTATCTCAATTTCTCTCATAGAACAGAAACTATGGGATTCCATTATGAGACATAGTGTGGTAAGGAATCCATAATCCTTATCTCTATCCATATAAGATATACTAGTAACCAAGGAATAAAATGACTTCATTGTAAATAATTTTTTAGAGGAACATCAAAGTAAGAGTTTCAATACATTTATCTTGATATCACATTCAAAAAATATTGGATTTCATGTACATTTCCTTATATAATCATATTTTTTGTCATTATTACAAATCCATGACATTGGTATGAATAATAATGTATCATTTTCTCTTATTATAACCACAACGTAATCAGGTATATTTCAAAGAAGTTATTTTTATTTCATTATTTAATAACAATTTGTTGAATTAATTGATCAATTTATATTAATACACTTTTATTATGATTGCATCCGATTATAATACCCCATAATAAATGATACCTTCTATTTTATTATCATTACCATCTAATTATTACTATATAGAAGAAGTTTTACCTAGATATCCATTCAATCGAATTTACAAGTAAAATAATACTATCCATGATCACATTACTTATTTATAGATATGTATTGATAAAAAAGAAATGTGATCATAAATAGATCCTTTTAAAAAATATTGAAAATTATTTTTATTGAAATTATTTTTAATGACTAATTTATTGGACTTATTATGTGAAAAGTGGTGCCAAAAATTATATATCTCCTTGTGTGTCCAGAAGTATCAAGATTGAAATTATTTTAGGGTTCCAAGTGTACGTCTTCACTATTGTATAATAAGTATTCGCACAAGGCCTCAATGACATGGTTATGTAGAATTTAATGATGGTATAATGGTAGGATTAAGATGCCTAATATTATGTATTTTATCCCAATTAATTCATTTATTTATATCCATGTAATTATCTATTTTCTAAGAAACACATTTCATAGATATATAATGCTAATGATATCAGTTATGAATCATTATTTGATTATTTATTATTGTTATATATATTTCATTTTATCAAGATAAAATATATTTTAAAATATCATTTAACATGTATTTGAGATCAACCATTAAAATTGATATCATATTTCCTTTAATCTTGGATGTTCCCTCTGAAAAATTTAAGGATGTTCTTGGAGGAACAATAAATTTTTATTGTATCTTTATGATATATTTTATGTTTTAAAATGTAATGTGAGGTAATATATATATCTTGAATCCCATGAAAAATAAAATGTTATATCCTTTATAATTTGATAGCATTTATTATATTCCAACATATCGAAATATCCACAAACTCTATATTATAAGTGCCAAGTTATTACAGTTTGTATTAGAGAGTTTTTAGATGAAACTTCTCGAACTTTATTTATAAGAACATTATTATACAACAAATTTTTTTTTTAAAATATAATAAAGTTAAATATAGAATAGTATTTATACATATATAATATATAATATTATTTATATTTCATATCATTATTCATGAATTTATCTAGTATAATCAATTGTTTTGAAATAGAACTAAATAGAATAAAAAATCATATAAACACCCAAAATCAGTGTTGGGATTTCCCTCAAGATAATTTACATGATTTTAATTGTGGATATTATAATATTATAATTATATCAATATATTTGAATCATATAATGGATAATAATCTTTCATATGTGGAACATCCATTTTTTCCTCAACATGGAGTAATAATATCGGACTACATCATGCATTATAATCAACCATCCTTTAATATAAGTTGTTATAGAAATATAGTTAAATAGTGGATCACATATCTAAAGAAGATTTTACTTTAGAATATTGATAATTAAATAATTTAATCCTTGATTTATATCTTTTTAGGGTACATTTTCATTAATGGAATTCATTTATCTAAAAATTAGTGACAAGTATATTGAGAATATATAAGAGAATTATTTTAAGGATACATTATTTGTAATGTAAATTCTACATGATAAACAAGATAGTATGTAAATGAAAGGCCAAATTTTGATTCGAAAGGAAAATGAAATTGTTTTTTGGTTAAGTGGATAACTTTACAAGGATAAAAAATATATTGGATACAATATATATATTCTGGTAAGTATTATTTACTGATTATTTAATGGTATAATGTAAAGCCTTTGAAGGAAATATTTAACTAAATAATTTTTAAATATTTAGTTTTCTATATATGTTGTAATAAAGATTGTGAAAGAAATATCCAATATATAAATTATCAAAGTAATTTAAGAGATGAAGAGGGTTGTTAAGAACCATTTTTATGTGAGTATTTATAAAATATATGAGAAAAAGGGTTTAATTTATTACATGTAAGAACTATTAGAAGAAATATTCTTGTAATTTATTGAAGTTAATTGTATTTTTTTACAAATGTATAGACAAATTGAATCATACATAATAATTCAAGGTAAAAGATAAAATGATAATTTTCAATTAATCAATATCTGTAGACAGAATATTATTCAAATTATTTCCATGTGATTCAAGGGAATCTACCTTTATGGTGGCTAAGGTAATAATGATAGGAATATTACATCACTATAAAATAAAATAGTGTCTCAAATGATGTGGTGAAGTGTATTTTTTCTATTAACTTAAATATATATATAGATATTTTTATTTTATTTTGAATCAATACTAATTTTTTAACCGTAATTTTTTCTATGAAAATTGAATCATCCCCTAATACATTAAAGAGAGAGTTATAAAATAAAAACCATAAATAAAGTTTTTCTTATAATGAAGAAATAATGGGGAGTCTATAACACAGTTCAACGAGATTCAAATATAGAAAACATGATTTCTACATCTAGGGTTGGAACAGACAAAATAATTTGAATAGTGTGGATCAGATAGTATATTCCAAAATTTATTTTGAGGCATGGATATTATAATTTATGAGTGATGCATTTAGTCATAAACAATTATAGTGGGGAATTAATTTTCAATTACATTTATATAATCCCCACATATATAAATGGTTACTAAAATTATCGAACAAATAGATGAAAAAACACAATCTATAGATGTTACGTATATCATAATAGTTTATGATTTACCAATTATGAAAAAAACCATTGATTTATTCCCTATTGAATAACCCTAACTACAATCAAAATGAAATTTTAAACATTATATTTTACTAATCTCGTATGAAAACCCCATAACAAATTGTTCTATAGAATAGGACTGGTTGCATTGGTAGAGTTGAAAAGAAATCACAATAGTTTTGGTGATGAGAGATTCATACACCATATTATCAAACCATTATAAAAACTATTCTATTTTTAAAAAATAAATATGTATTAATGTTGTAACTATTAAATTATAAAACGATTATTTTCATTACTTTAAAGAAAAATGATCAATTAATTTACACTGATAACTTGGTTGATAAACATAGAGGCGTAGAATACTTCTAAAATATTGATCATTCTTCTAGTTATCATCAATTATCTATCAATAAGGATAATGTACAGGATATGGAAATTAATATAAGATATAGACATTGTGAGTTACTAGTAATTCCATTTGGATTAAGAAATACACCTTCATGTTTAAGAATTCTATTTTTATATTTTCAATGATTTTTAAGGTAAATTAATATTTATATTTATTAATTATATCATTATATACTCTATATATTGTGAATAGAATGAGAACGATTTATGATAGTTTTTTGTACATTTAAATAATTCTTATATGGAAAATTAAGTATTTGTAAATTTTAGATTAAAATGTTATTATTCATCAATATGTTGTATTTAAGGATGAAGTATATGTTTAACCATAAATTACTAAAAAATTCAATAAATGAAAAACACAAAAAACATATTATATATTATTTCTTTCATTTATTATTTTACTATCACAGTTCCATCCAAAATAATCCTCAATTAGTTTCTTGTTAACACTTGTAACATTTAATGGGAAAACATTTACATTGTCAATGCATTGTGAATAATGTTTTAAAATAAAATGATAAGATATTGGTCAATATATAGGTATTATAATAAAAATTGGTGAATGGATTATTTTTTCAATATATAGTAATTCCTAAAATAAAGGACCATGGTAATTTTTTTAAAAATAGATAGGGTATTTTAATACAAATAATAAAAATTAATGAACCACGAGATAAACTATTGTACATGTAATATAGATTTGGAAAATATAATCTTTATCATGACACTACATATATGGTGAAATATTTCATATATATATATATATATCAGAATATATTGATGAATATATTGACATATAGAGGGATCAACATGAGATAAAGGATAGTGGTGGTACTAATTAAAGACTATTTTTGCATACTAAATAACGAACATAGGAAGAAAAACATGATGGTTAATGTAATTAATATAAAGGGTCATAGAGTTTTATTTATAATATGAATGAAAATAGATGTAATATTCATTAATTTAGTAAATATGGATATGAAAATTATTAGTGAAGTATAAACCCTAATATCTTTTCAAATGATTAAACACAAAATTTTACTATATAATTAAATAAGTACCATAATGATGAAAATACATTATAATATATGATTAAATCGATTAGTGATATTTAGTTGATGTACATCATTTTTTAAAATGGATTATTAATTTTTATAATTATATTATGTTTCCTATAAATATAGAATTTGTAGTTGTATTTTCTAGATGATTCTCATATATAATCATTTTCAACACACTCCAGTAGTATCAAGTTTATCATGATTTTAGAGAATATTTACCTTAGTCTAATTTAATGAGAGAAATTAATAATTATGTGTCAATATTTTTTTCCAACAAATGAATGTTTTATAGGCAACCCGTTATGGGTTTCATGAATCGTATCTCTAAAAAAATATGGATGTGGGGAAATATAATAATATAATTTTACCTTGGACATCCCAATACATCTATAAATAAATATGAAATATTGTCTATTAGGGATCATCTAATAAATGTCGATCATTTTCAATCAATAAAAAATGATTGAAAATTTTAAAAGTTTCTGAAAATCTATATTAAAGAATATAAAAATATTCACATAGCATCAATATCATGTATATCTTGAGATGACCCTCATTTCACATAATAATTATAAAAATATATTTAAAAGTATACAAGAAATATTATATATTTTATCATTATCTTTCATCCTAAAAATGAATGTTATTTTGAAAGGAATATACAAAAATTTGTAAAAATTATAAGTATAAGTTCACATGAATTTGAATAATCATGGGGTAAGTATCTACCAATGGTTTAAATTTTATACAATAATATCCTCCATTTAAAACATCAAGTGGTTACGCATATAAAATTCAATGTTAAGAGACGTGAAACTCAATTTTACCAAGATGATCTATAGAAATCTGTGGATGTATTTATATAAAATATTGAATATTTATGTAAATATTTTTTATCCATTAATAGTGTCAACATTTTTATATTCATCATTTTAATTCTATTCTTAAAAACTGCAGTAAAATAATAAACTTATAAGAAATTTTCATGTAGTAGTATCAAAAAATAATATGGTTTAGATAGTAAAAATAAATCAGTTAATGTTTTTCATGCAGATTTATTATTCTTTGATATTAATTAGAAAATCCCAATTTTCAAATATATTATTTAATAGTAATCATTAATTTTAGAAATAATTTGGAATGTGAATGGAAATAAATTTCATATCTATAGACTATAATTTTATATTATTATCTTAAAATTTTATTTATGTCTAAATTAATAAGTAAAATTTTCCAAATAATATTTTATATATTGGTTTATATATTTTATTTAAATATATCATACTAGATAAAAAATTATTAATAACATGTGTTATGAATATAATGCTAGACTAGATTCAAAATATTTGACCACCTCAAACTACGTGAGAAAAAAGTTTTCATCAGTACTAATATTATTTTGTAATATTTAAATGAATTATAGTAGTACAACATGATTATTTCATTAAAATATGTCATCCATTAATTGTATCATTATAATGTTCAACCATTAAATAATAATTTGGGATTTATTTTTACTGAACATTTACATTCCATTAGTTTAACATTTATACAGCTAGCCTCCCCACTATTTTATAACTATATTTCATTGTCCTTTGGATCAGGGATCAACTTCTATAATAAATATTTTGTTAATGTCCAACTACTAATTTAGACTAATTTTTGTTATTCAAATTCTTCATCGGTTAATTAAATATATAGAATTTTTTTAATAAATTACTGTCCCATTATCCTCTTCTAATTCTATATATTATCTCTTTCTACCTCCATTCGATGTTATGATATCATATAATAATGATAATGGGTAAAACATAAGTGTAATCTCTTAGATGAGTAATCTATTTATTGACCAACATATTTACATGTTAATTATTACTATTTAATAATTCCATGGATTTATGTCATTGGTGATCATAGTGGGAAAGGTAATGTGTTCCTCAAGTTGATCATCTATCCTCATTATGTTTATAATGCAACCATTTTTTCATCGATTAAGAGGGTGTGGTTCATTGAAATTGAATACCTCACTGTATATTAAAAATAATGGAAAAAGTGGGCATTTATATTCTATAGACAATTTGTATTAAGTGAATATAATTTTATAAGTAATATAAATAAAGTTATCTATGGTTTATTTTTCTATTAGAATCACCTTTACTTATGCACTTATTCTATATTTATCGCATTTTTTTACTTCATCTCCGGAACTCTAACTCTCAACCTATCATTTATATTTTAATTTTATTCATAAAATATAGATAATAAATTAACAGTCCCTTGAATTATCAATATTAAATGTTTTTTATGAATAAATAATTGAGCTATTGTAGTATTTATTGATGTTCTAAAAAAAGTGATAAACAAAAATATATGGTCTCTCTAATTTTCACTTATTGTTTTATGAAATTATTTAGAATGAGGTCGTTTTTTACTTTCATCCATATCCATACCACATTCTTTCATGACTGTAGGAGACCCCTAAAGAACATATACATGTTTAATAATTTATTGGGGTTTAGGAATATATATAAGAATCACAATACCACTTTATGGAAGGAAAAATACAATATGATATTTCTATCATTAACAAAGAAGAATCAGTACAACTATATATCTCTATAGTATTGTATGAATAAACCACCCATTTTTGGAGTTAGTAGCCTAGATCAACCACTTTGTACTTTGTGATAATATTTTATTAATGGATTTGATTATTAATAAATACATTATCACATCTTGATTGTTCATATTTATAAAAATTCATGTGATAGTGACCAAAAGATTTCTATTGCACTAAATGGTCATAGAGGATCTCTTCCATGATGAGAACCTAGTAGTTCCATAACACTATTCTCGAATATATGTTCTATGGTCAGATGATGTTATATTATAGGCACAAATAATATAGGTCATTTGGGGTGAGGAGTCATAAAACACTAAGATACCTTCTCATGGTGTGCACCCTTGGTAAAATAAAAGAGGATATTATAAGAATGAGACATGTCAGTAGGAAATCAACATTTCATAGTTTCATTGGATGATCATATCTACAGACGTCTGTATTAGTCCATAAACATTATTATAATTATTAATGGGTATTAAAACTCATGCACTTTGATATATTTATGAAATCTACAATGAAACACTATTTGCAACATTGTAGGATATGTTGGGTTTGTCATGAGTAATACTTCCTTAATATATAATGTGAGAAAGGATTTGTCCCTTATGATCCATAATGGATGATGATATCTTATGCCATTTAATGGAATTGGTATATCCTAAATAAATCCATGGTAATGGTGAGGGATGGGAATGTTCAATTTCAATATGTCAGAGAAAGAGTATTCCAACACATGGGATGAAGACACGAGCATGCAACCCTCTTGATTTCAGATATTGAGACAAACGGATTACAATACATGGTATGAATTTGTAGGAGGTGACACATCATTATGGTGTTAACTTCTATATCTATGGGTGCCTTGGCATGTTTCTAGATGTTAACCTAGGACGTTAAGAAGGATCAACCTAATTCCACTGAGAAATAGGCCTAGGGGTTACACATTATGTGTATCCAAGTATCTCAATTAGATTTTCATTTAACAATTTGAATAATTATTATTCTCAATTGTGGTTTAATAATTATTCAAGGAGAGCTAATCACATTCATGTTGACACTAGTTATTTGATTAAATATATATTGTTGGTGAAAAAATATGTTTATTAGTGTATAATATAGTTATATTTATTTAAGAAATTAATATTTATTATTCAATGTCTAATAAATGTGGTAGTGGAAATAAAGAAAATCGAAGAAAAGTACACGCAATGTATATTAATATACACAACTTGTAGTTTTTCTATGGATTTGTGAGAAATAATATTATTTGTTTAATTAAATAATATTATGTTTAATTTTCTATGTTCATTTCAAGTGATAATAATAGTCATATGTAATTATTATACATGGGGCCTTACTAAGAATGAAATGAAATGAATAAATTATTTTTTTAATGAATTAATTTTATTATTCTAAGTAATATAACTCCAAATTAAATTATTTTCATTATATCGAGCCATATTCTGTGGTTGTTCACAACAGATCTAGAGAATGCTCTCAAGCCAGGTGAAAATCCATTTCCTCTATGAAAACTCTTTAGTTACGACAATGTTCTTTCTCCACTGGATCAAGGAGAGCGCTTCAGATGTGTTTTTCAAGGAGATCTAATTCATGCATTTCAAGGGAAGTCTCTTCCACACTAGTGGCCAGATATCCCTTTGTCTCTATCCAAAAATATGTGGAGCTAGTGTGGATCATCTCTAGAGGAAACCTATGTATGTCCTCTGCGATGCAACGATAGATCACATTAGATCATTACTAGAAGAATCAATTTAGAGAGAATTCCATCAAGGTAATTAGTTCTTTTAAATTAAATTAATAATAACCAACAAATAAAGATCCTATCTGTTGTTATTTTTAATACTTATTTTCATTTCATAAGTCATTCTATTCTAATGATCTTGTATTCTTTCATTGTGACAGATCTCAGATTGATCATTGTTAACAGTAAAATTAATGTTGGGTATACCAACTCCATGAGCTTCTACTACCCCCAGAACCTACAAGTGGTATCAGAGGGGTCATATCATTGATTAAAATTATATAGTTTTTCATTGATGATTTATGCATTTAAAAATTTGGGTGTTTCAATTTATGTTATTTGTTCTCTAAATCTGAATATTGAGTTATGTTCCTCATATTATATTTTGTGTTCACCTTAAAGAAACGATCATTTCTTTTAATTTTGATTAAAATAAAAACATAGGATCTCATCTGAAGGTTCCAAAGGATACTTGATATAAAAAACCCAAACACAAAGCCTGTATTCTTCCCCACACATCGTGTAGTCATGGTTCTATTAATCAGTACTAGTCCAGCAATCCAATCCATGTGTTGGAGTTTATTTGAGACTTTATGAATCCATGTGTTGAACAGGAACATGTGGCATGCAGTTTCTGGATTACACATTGTTTGGCCCATAGACACAGCATGTAGTGCCATCGAGTTAGGGTTGGACCATGTACCCTATACATAGCTTGCCCAGCTGGATACCTGTAATGCTAATACTACAGGGTGTAAGGCCCACTAGACACATCACATACTCCAAATATTTCTAAAATAAATCTATATGCCGACACCCCAGGCGTTTTCTTCGAATGGATGGTGAATTATATAACAAGCCGTGTAGTAGGAACTACACACTATGAACTCAACCAAATTATGATGATTTATTAAAATTTATTATTATGATATAAAAACCCATGAAATTAGTACCACGGTGCTGGCGTAAAGCTATGTCACAACACGTGATAGGTGTTATATATATATGTGTGTGTGTGTTTAATTTAACAACTGTGTAGTTTCCATTTATACTCATTGGGTAGTAATGTATGAGAATTCACTAGGATTCCACTAAGGGACAAGTTAGGTACAATTATTATTTTAAATGAATTTATTTGTTTAAAAATATGATGGATTATTATCTTAAAGAAATTCAAAAAATCGTTTAAGTTAGAAGGATCGATTAATTTAAGGCAATAATTAATTGAGTTAAGCCTGATTTAAGTTAAAAAAGAATTATTAATGAATTCACTGCAAGTTTTATTTATGAGTAAATATCATTTCATGTATGGATGAACATTAGATAGACTAGGACGTTTTTTATTTGGATGGTTTATTTTAATTTATTTATTTAAATTAAAATTGTCGCCTAGTGAGCCTTCTCCTCATTATTATGTTGGGAAAGTATGACAAAGGTTTCATTAATGTAAAACCCTATTATACCCCTCACCTACATGTGAGATAAAATCATATTTAAGTGATGGATGTCTGATTCTAGTGGTGGTGGATCATGTTTTTTTCCAAGGAAAAACCAATCCAATGAGATACAACGGTGGATTGGTGGAAATCTATAAACATGAACAAAAAAGGTTCACGGTGTTTTCTACCCTTGGTCTTGGGTCAGATTAGAAACCACTATATAAACTAACCAATAGAATAAGATCATGATCATGACATTTATTTTATTTCAATCAGTTTTATTGTTTATTTATTTTGTGTGTTTTGTTGTGATCACACAATTAATGAATTAAACAATCATGAAAGATGGAACTAAAATAAGACAGTCTTATGTATAAATATTATCTTATAAATTTTTAATCACTTAAGTATATCCAACATAATATTAACAAGAATGTATGAATGATAATAAAATGGAAATTTACATATAAGGATAAAATCCCTCAAGGAACTATTAAGTCGGTATAAAATTCCCTAATATTGGATAGATTCGAACCATAGTTCAAAATTCTTGACCAACCTAAGTTGGGATGATTTTATTTATTGGTTAATTATTATTTGAGGATTTGGGTTGAATTTACTTGGTTCACATCAAGGATTGACTTCCACAATAGGACTTGTTGTGACCAAGAGTTAATGGTTGAGAAAATCCAAAATAAAAGGATTTCAAGATTGGGGAGTCAACTTAGTGGATTAAAGAGTTATAAGTTAATATAGTTGGCATTTCAAATGCCTACCAAAAACCTTCCATGTTTCATGACCAACCCTCGTTTAGGTAATGAGAAGGGAAATATGGATCCTTTCCAGTAGACTATTCAGGAAATAAAATATTCCAAAGTCAATGGTGAGGGATATTGGATTTTGATAAAATAGTGGGAGACTAATAAGTATTAATTTTGTTACTTGTCCTAATTTTATCATGATAAATTAATAAATCATTTATTGTCTTAATATGTAGAAATGGAGGAAAATTGAAATCAAACATATCATTTATAACTATACTCAGGAAGGAAAACATTTTCACTGACAGTAGTTTCCCAAAGTGGTAGAGGCATTTACTCATCATCCTTCACCACCAGAGGAAATTTTATGAGCTAAATGAGACTATTATAGTTATTCATAGAAATGAGACATCTGATGTCGAAATATCTCACTATATAATAATTTTGAATGATACCACAGATTTCCAATGTTTCATAAAATCATAAAATTCATAATGAGCACTTGAAGGAATATGAAAACTTAGGCATGTGTAGCATGATGACTCACCCTAAGGATCTCTATCAAGAGAAGGATAGATATGAGAGATATGTGATCTCTAATGCTTTGTTCAAAAATAATCATTGAGAGTCTGCACCAGTTGGTCCTCATCTATTCATGATTATTGGCAACATTAAACGTCTAGACATCTTATGGATTATGCTCCCAGATGATTTGCGTATAGATCTCATTCAATCATCCGTGCCCAAGACCTTCTCTATCATTTTATTCAACTACAACATGAGATACAATGAGTGTAGTCTTTTCAAAAGGCTTTCCATGAATCTCTTAGTAGATAAAGACATGAGGAATGACAATCCCGTAGTATTAAAAGTGAATAAAAAGTTAAAGGACAAGGAAAAAAGGGACAAGGATTTATAAATGGTTTGAAGCCCCCAAGAACCGTCCCTCCAAGATGGGGATGAACTTGATGTCGGGAATTTAATGTCAGGTAGTATGTTTTACATGAGGTAAGCTTGGAAACTAGAAGATGAAATGCACCCAGAAGCATGGAGAGACAAAAGGTGCATTTGTTATCGAGATTAATTTTTCTCTTTTTACACATTTGGTATTAGATACAGTATGTGTGGATAAAATTTGTATTCAAATGCAGAAAAAAGGTATATTTAGAAATATTTTCATGGGAGATGTGAATATTTGAGCTCCCAAAGGCACAAGGATGGCTTCATTGTCCATTTTAGGTATCCATATATCATAAAAAACTGGGATTCTATTTGTTTTACATAACTTTTATTATGTACATAGTGTTACCAAGAACATACTTTTTTATCATGTTTTGATATGGACGGATTTATTTTCAAATTTGGAAATAAGGCTTGTTTCTTTTATAAGAACAACATATGTTATGGTATGGTGCATTTTAATAACGGTTTTTATGTATTAAATTATAGAAACCAAGTGTTGGAAATTGATAATGAAACACACTCGCATTACTCATACAACACCGAATTATGGAATCACTATCTGGATCATGTAAAGATAAATCACATGAAAAATATATGAAGAAATGTTTATTTAGACTCTACTGGGATAAAAAGACTTGATAGATGTCACACTTTTTTAAAAGGAAAAATGTCAAAGCCTCCTTTCATTGTACTGAGTGAAAGAGCCACAAATCATCTAGGATTGGTACACACGAATGTGTGTGTACCATTTCTAGTAGAATATAGAGGTGTATATTCATATATCATTATTATTAGTTATTATTAGAGTAAATATGGAAATATATACATAATGATGTTAAAATTAGAGTCGTTGAGGAAATTTAAGAAATTCAATAATGAAGTAGAGATTCAGCTTGGTAAGAAGATAAAGACGCTTCAATCAGATCAAGGTGGAGAATATATGAACCATGTCTTCATCAACCTTTTATGGGAGTCTAATATTCTATCTCAACTCACTCCCCCTTATACTCTATAGTTGAATATTGTTAGTAAATGGAAGACAAACCCATTTTTATACATGATGAGGTTGATGATGAGTCATGTAGATCATCTATTACCCTATTGAGGATATGAATCACAAATTAAAGCATACACATTAAACTGAGTACCATTTGAGGAGGAAAATGGAATTCACCTGGAGTTATGGAATGGAATGAATTCCATTTTGTCGCACACACATGTATGGGGATGTGAGGCTTATGTTAAGGCCTTCTAAAAAAATAAAATAGCACCCTGGGGCATGAGGTGTATCTTTATTGGATATCCCAATTAATCTAAAATATATTACCTATATAACCTTTCATGAAATAAATTGATTCTCTACAGAAAATCCATCTCTCAAGAGAAAAAGAACATCCTCAAAAAAGGATAGTGGGAGTAATATTGACTATGATGAAATTGATGTTGACGATACATCAAAGTTGATATAATAATAAGTTCAATATGTCACAATGTGAAGAGGTTCCAGAGAAACAATTACTATGTAGGAGCTCAAGAGATGTAAGGGAAGAAAAGATTTTTCATTTCCTAGTCACCAAGGATGGTGAATCATTATTTTTGTCCAATTATTAACCTAAATAAAACATTGAATAAGTATAAATATCAAAAACTGTAATATGATAGGATGTTATGAATTATGAGATAGATTCCATGTATTCTAATAGTATTCCTTAAATCTTGACATGGAAGGTCAACTTAGAACCTATAAAATATCTTTGTATCTAAAAGAATTATACATCATCAAGGAATTGACTACGATGAATCATTATCGTTAGTTTTCATGTATAAATCCTTATGAATCATACTATGAAATTGCATCATACCGTGACTGTGATATTTTGAAGATGGATGTAAAAATTGTATTCCTTAACAATAATTTTTTAAAATATGTCTATATGACAAAACCTGAAGGGTTTTTGATTGAAAGTGAATCCCAATAGGTTTGAAAGTTGTTGAAATCCATTTATGTATTAATGAAAAAATCAAGGTCATGGAACATTTTATTTGGCAGATCCATAATTAAATGTGGTTTTATTAAGAACTAATGTGATACATGTGTATATAAAAATTTTAATGATAATGCGGTTGTTATCCTTATAGTGTATGTTGACAATATATTACCTATTGGAAATGATGTACCAGTCTTATATTCTGTTAAGGACTAGATGAACAACTGTTTCTATATGAAGGACTAAGTTGAAGAATCTTATATTCTAAGGATCAAGATCATTCATGATAGATCCAAGAGGTTGCATGGTAAAAGTCAGGATACATATGTTGACCATATACTAAAGTGATTTAGTATGGAACAATTCATGAAGGGATTAGTTCCAGTGTCACATGGCCTACATCTTTCTAATATAATGTGTCCTCATACACTTATGGAATAAATAATAGTTGAGTAATATCCATGGGGATTCATCTATAGGATCCATCATTTATGAAATGTTATGTACCAAGATTGATGATTCCCATGCACTGAGCATGGTAGGAAGAAATCAAGAAGATCTATAAGAACTTAATTGGAATTCTATTAAGACAATCATTAAGTATCTTACTATAACTAAGGATATGTTCCTAGTTTGTGGAGGAGACAAGGAGCTTGTAATCAGAGGGTATGTTGATACTAGTTATCAGAAAAAAAAATTATTTTAATTCACAATCATGATATGTTTTCTATCTCATGGGAAGAGCTATGAGTTTGAGGAGTTCGAAGTAGTCAGTCTTCTCTGATTCTATAGTAGCGTCCGTATATATAGTGTCTTCTGATGCAACTAGGAAAGCCTTATAGATTTTAAACATTTTTCAGGAGCTTGATGTGGAACCTAGTAGTAGAGACCTTATCACACTGTATTCTGATAATACTATAGCGGTTTCCCTTGCAAACGAATCTAGGTCACATCAATAAAAAAACATACTTACTTTGGACGTATCACCTCTCTATGTATTTTTATCAAAGGGGTGAAGTTGATGGTATTAGAGTGTCCAAAGACGATAATATGGACTACCCCATTACTAAACGCATATCTCTATAGAATCATGAATATTAGGTGAGAGATAGAAGGTGAAAGGTTGTTAGTAGTTCTCTATATTCTATGTGGGAGTCTTTTGGAGTTTGTTTTAAAGAAACAACTGATTTTTACTTTATGATAAACATGTATTAATGGATTTGAATATTAATAAATATATAATCACATATTTATTTTTATTCTTCACTGTAATTCATGTGATAATTTCCTAAAGTTTTCTATTTCTCTAAAGGGTTATAGCATATCCCTACAATGATGAGAACCCAAAAGTTCCATAATATTATTTTTGAATATATGTTATATGGTCGGATGATGTTATTTAAGAGATACAAATAATATAGGATATTAGTGTTGAGAACTCATATCATTTTGGGGAACCATATCAAGGTGTGAACTTTTGGTGCCTCATAGTGTTATGAGTTATCACCACTAATAGTCAATATTAATATAAAATGTAGTAAAGGATTTTTCCCGTCTGTTCCTTAATAGAAGTTGTATCTCATGCCCTTTGATGGAATCTATATAGCCTAAATAAATGCATGGCCATGGTGTTGAATGGGAAAGTTAAATTATGAGAGGTCAAAGAAAGAGTAATCATGGGAATGGGTTGATGACACTAGAATTCAACTATATGATCCATGATAATGGGAAAAAGGGATTAGATTAAACTGTAATAATTTTTATGAGGTGACATCTCATTACGATGTTAAATTATTTCTCAATTGGTGTTGTGGAGTGTTTCTAGCTGTTAACCATGCACTTTAGGCAGGCTCTACCTAATTCCATTGAGAAAGAGGCCTAGAGGGTCACACACTAAATTTATCCAAGTTTCTAAATTAGATATCAATTTAACAATTTGAATAAAGAATATTCCAAATTTTTGTCTGATAATTATTCAAGGATGCCTGGTTACATTTATTTCGACATTAGTTATTCTAGAGAATTTATATTGTGGGATAAATAATATATGTATTAGTGAATAATGTACTGATATTTATTTAAGAAAAAATATCTATTATTTAATGTCAAATAACTGTGGTGGAGGAAATAATGAAAATGGGAAAAAAAGTACATGGAATATATATTATTATATAGGTAATGTAATTTTCCTTAGGATTTGTGAGAAATAATATTATTTTTATAAGTAAATAATTATAGGTGAAATTGGTTGGGTTCATGTCAAGTTATAATAATAGTCCAATGTTATTATTAGACATGGTGTCTTACTAAGAATTAAATGAAATTGTTAAATTCCATTGGGTAATTAATTCATATGATTATTCTATGTAATATAAATCCCAATTACTTTTTTCATTAGATATATTTATTCTCTATGGTATTGCAAAATGGATCTGAAGAAATATTATAAGCCAAGATAACATTTATTTCCTCCAAGAACACTATATGGTAATAAGAGATAGATCCTCTTACAAAAAATTAGGGAGTGCTCTTTGGATGTGGCACTGAAGGTGATCAAAGATGGACATTGCAAGCAGAGTCTCATCCTTTCTTGCGCGCAAAGATCCCTTCGGTGATGTCTAGATATACGTGGAGCACCTGTGGATCACCGATAGAGGAAACATACACTTGGATTCTCTGATGCAATGAAGGATCACATTGGATCATGACTAGAAGAATCAATAGAGAGATAATTACATAATGGTAATTATTGACTTTTAATTAAATTAATTATAACCAACATAGGGCGATTATTTCTATGTTTCCATGTCTTTCTACATTCTGTTTCATTATTCTTTATATTCTGAAGATCCAGTATATTATCATCATAACTGATCATAGATTGATCATTGTAAAAATTAAAACTAAATTTGGGTACACCCACTCAACATGCTTACACTACTCCTATAACCTACACTCATGTTTTAGATGTTGAAGAAATAATATAGGATCCAGCTCGTTGAATCTTTCTATGATAACACAACTCCAGGAATCATTTTTTATTGACTAAAAACATGGAGAAAAATTATGTTTTGGGGGAAAATATTTTCTTAAACTAAAAATAAAATCATATCCTTGAATTTGAATTGATATATGCCATTAACTATTTAAAATTTTCATATTAAAATAATACATTGATTTCATTGGATAACGAAGATATCAATGAAAATTAACCCAGTGAGGAATACAAAGATCTCCAAAGAATTATTGAACATATTTTGTAGAAATCAAACGGTTAAATTATGAGGTAAATACATGATTTAACATGTTTTGAAGTGGTCATTGATGAGGGATATTTAAATTTAAATTCAAAATGTATGAATTTTATTCAAACATTTTTTCCCTTTCATTCCATTAAATAACAATATTTACGCAGCATGTTTTGATCTATCCTTTGTAGAATAAATTGTTTTCAAATTGATTGTAGTTGAGGAAGAGGAAGAGGACCCATAAATTATCCTATTCTCACCATGTAGGATATATCATATTTCCAAGGGGATAGTTTTTTTGAATTTACTCCTAGGTTTCCTCTATATTTGGTGTAATGTAATGTAACATGAATGAAATGTTATGGGGCAGTTCATTTAAAAAAGAACCACCCACCATTAATAAAAATATTACCATTTTAATGTCCCTTCAGGTGTAGTAAAGATACATGGACCACATGTGAAAAAAACCAATAATTTACCATTTATATATTTCCCCATTTTCATTATCTTTCTCCAAATATTGTTTTTTATTTTCTAAAATCCAATTTATAGTTTAGTTGTAACAGCACACTTATAATTCAAATAAATAAATATTTAAAATATTAAAAATAAAAGATGCACCGTAAATAAATGAAAAAATTGTGATTCAAATAAACATGATTCAAATAAAAAAGGGAAACCTCGGATCATATTCATCATGTCGTCTCACCCTTATTACATTATATCATCATGTCATTAACATTCACATCCAAAATCAACAGTTTAGAACAACTATTGACTTATAAGTTTCAAAATTAAAATTTTGAAAAAAAACCATAATACCTCCTCATTTTAAAATAAACTATGCTCTTAATGAAATGAACTATACCACACACATCTTACTCACAATAGATAGTTAAAACCTCCTACTACACTCCCTTTCCATCCCCAAAAAACACTAGTTCCTCGTATAATAGCTAAGGAACCTTTCATGAAGCTGTTCCACTGGACCATGCATCACACACCCACACACTATTTTCTAAATAACCCATGTAGATATTGCTGAAAAATGATGTCATAAATGACGAAAATATTTTAGTTCATCCAAAGACCACCATCAAATATCGACATTACCATGCCACCAGAACTGTAAGAAATCAATCACTTCAAAAACCACCATGAATATACCAAAACATTATGAAAGCACAAATGTCTTTATAAAAGAGGAGTCCTGCATTTTAGGACAATATGAAAAATCTATGTAGAATAGGTATAAGTGTAGACACTCTACGGATCCAGAACCAATGAACTATTACTAGAGAAATCCTAAAGGAATGTAGCCACATAGGATGATCTATCTGTAAACCTAGAGAACCACTTGATTGTTATATCCCAAAAATTCTTGTACACCACTACACTAGACTGATTGGGAGAGGAGTGATGGATTCTTAAGCCAATGTAAATATGGAATCATCGAGGAAGAAAATGAACTCATAGGGAATACAATCCATATTTAATTTCCCAGAGAACCAAAGTCAAGAACGAAACAAATAAACCCAAATATCTCAAAAGAAAAGGAATAAAATCCCTAGATACACACTCTACTATCACCATCCCAAGATGACATAGGCAACATTGTGCTAATCCAAAAAGGGGTATAACATGGTGGGAAATAAGTAAAGAGAATATGAGTACTAGAAAGTTGATTCAACAACATGAAAACTTGAAGAGGGGGAAGGTCTAGAAAAAAATGATAATGTCACCATCCAAGAAGTTGAAGAGATAATGAGACTTAAATCCATATGTGATAACTATCACCAAAGGTGGAGAAAAATTAGATGAGAGTGAGGGAGATATGAAAGCATCAAATTCTAGGGGAGTTTTTAGCCACAAATTATCATTATACTTCATATTATTTTAGATTTAATAAACATATTATTTTTTCATTTATACTTTTACTTATACATTTTAGTGGGTAATACTTAGTTGACTAATACAATAAAATTACTTCAGATAAGTTAGGTTGTATTTTTATTTTATCTTTTATTACCAATTTAAATATTCATTAAAAGATATGAAAATATTTATTGAATAAAAGAGTGGGTAGACACTATTTAAGTATATGATTTTATTAATAATCTATTTTTATTTACATGTTTTTCATTTTTATATTTTTTAGTGTTTTTGGTTAGAAAATTATTTTTTACATGTCTTATTTCTTAAATAATTCATATATTGTTTTGAAAAATTAAACTATTTTTATGTTATTAAAAATATATGAATGAAATGTTAGTTTTCCACTTATTTCAATGAGGTTTATTTTATAATTGTGAAAAATTATAATGTAGTATAATTATGTTAAATGTGAATTATTCATTGAGGGAACATGTTTTTTTAACTATATAATGAGGAAATATTATATTTTTAAAATCATCATCTTAAGTAAAAAACCGAAAAAATGTTTATATAAGTTCTCTTAGAAAAGAGTAAATTATAAAATTAGGATTACATTTGATGTTTTGAGATATCATTATTTCAATAAATAATAAAAAAATAAAATAAAATCAAGTAAAAAATTTGAAATATAATGTTACTAACTACCAAAATAGAATTAATTTAGGTAATGGTAACTCTGAAAAAAATATTAATTATGGGGAAATTTAATTTTTAGAATTTAATTTCGGTTGTATCATTAAAGTGAAAAAAAATCCCAGTTTTTGATGATTGGAAAATAGGGATACATGACTATTCTAGTGGGTGAAATTTAAATTTCACATAATTATATTATATTCACATATTTTTTTCCTTGAAATTTTTATTTTATTAATGCAACACAAAGAATAGGACATATGAAGGCAGCATGATATTTTAAATGATGAATATATATTTGATTATCTTTTTTATTCATTGTGTGTTTTTCCATGGGAAGATAATTAATTTTATTGCTAAATTTATTTTATTTATATAGAATTAATTATTCATGTGATGAGGAAGTGATTTTGATAATATTTTCAATAAATTACATCGAAATTTTAATATTCAAATTTCCTCAAAATTTTTTAATTTTTGTGTACTTTTCTCATATATGTATATATTAATGGAAAAATTTGAATTTTGAAAATTTATTTCTTATTGAATTTAAAGTGTTTATATTCATATTTGATATTAATTAGTGAAGAAATATCTGATAATGTGATTATATATTAGGAATTTGTAACTGGGGAATGAATTTTGAAACAATATGAATATTTTAGCTCTTCCCCTCCAGCATTAATCTTGTATTTCTATCCTTTCATTTTATATATATCTAATTTTAATTTTTTTCACATAAAAGTGTACATGTTGGGATAAATATTATATTTCAATACCCTTATCTGAATCTAAATTTTTTACAAATAATATAAATAGATATTTCATAACCCCTCCCTCCAAATGTGCCCAACCTTCATCATAAATGATGAAGGAACTTAATTACCACCTAATATCACCTATAGTAGGTTTTGGATTGATGACTATAAAATAGGGTATATGAATCCGACACATGGGAAGAATTAAACATATATTGATTTATATAAAAAGAGTGAAGAATTATAAAACCATCCAACAATATTAAAAGATAAAATAAGACAACCCAATGCACATAATGTAAAACAAAAACTAAAATAATAAAAAAAAATAATGTTATGAATGTAAATTCTTATTAGAAACCATAAATCTCATATATCACTTGAAAACCCCTTGAAATAATACCCTAAAACTCGATTCAAAAATAACTCTTATGGTCATAAAATATATTATATTTAAATTGGGTTTGTATTAAAGGTATATCAAATAAGATCCTCCTTGAAATATATCATTAAAATTGTGTGAGAAGAATACTAATGTCTTCAAAAGAAAATTTTGAAACTAAATCATCTCCAAAATATGCAATAACAGTTTCTCCATCCTCCCTATGGATCTTCCTCCATGTAACATGTATAAGGAAGATCCAGCTTATCATAAGTTCACACAGATGCACACACAGATATATATATATATAAAGTTACCAAACATCCACTTCCCCGTGGTTTTTCACTCACACACCAAAATCACACACATATTCCACCCATCCATTTTGTATATAATTCATCCCTTATGCCTGCATGGCCTCAACCCAACCCACTTCATTAATTATTAGTGCCTTGTATCTCATGTTTATATATATATGCATATGAATCTCATTCCCATATTCGTCAAATATATTACTAACTATATGTTTGGAAGCCATTACAACCTGTGTAAATAAATTATTCATCCAAAAACTTTTCATATACATGTACACATCAAATAATTAGATCCACCAATACATGGAACAAATATTTACTATACCTTAATTCGTTAGAGTCCTTATATAAGTGTATATTTGAAATGAGATCCCTTATATCATGAGTAGGAACCCATCCCATACTATAAGAATTTATAGATTACAATATTCCAACTAAAATCTAAATACAAAATAAAATGAGGGGAGAGGAAAAAATTATCCTTCCATTCCCACTCCATAGTTTATTATAGTGAAACCAACATCACGCAGAAAACACTTCGGGGTCAATTTCTAGAAAAATATGGGTGGGTAGCATATAAAATAAAAAAATATAAATAATATCACACACATAAAAAACTAATTAAAACTGCCTATCCATAAAATATTCCACCACTAATGTCACATAGGATCCCTAGATTCCACTATTAATGTCTAGATATCAAACTATAACACAAGCATGATTGTTCGCAAATAATTAATTAATTAACCTTTAACTAATTCACATTATCATTTTCTATAATTTGAATGTTATTCTTTATAATTCAAGTTTCAAAGACACTATACATTTAATTTATCCCAATTATTGTATTTTATAATCATTTAATCACATTTATCCATTTCATTAAAGACAAAAGGAATGATTAATCAGCATTAAAAATTCTATATTTCAGACTTGCGCTCATAGGAGAATCCCACAAAACCGTCACTTGGATTTCCTTAATATGATATAACTAATCTCACATCACCATCATAAACAAACCCCCATCTAATGTGTTATTTTATTGATTTACTTATCAAATATATGATTTTCGGTACTCTAGGAATTTATCTAGGATACCTTATCAAATAATAACTTCAATAGAATATAGTATAAATGTCTAATTTTATAGGGACCCAAAAACAAAGAATATATGTAAGCCATTGAAAAAAATAATAATATATAAATAAGTTAGAATCAATGATCGATCCCCACTATGAAATGATCTCAACGTCCCATATATCCCAATCTATTCCACATAACACCACCATATCCCACTATTACCTATATTGATCATTACAATATCCTCAGTTTCCATATAGTTTATCATATATCAAAATAATAATTTATTAAAACAACATTGAGAATCTAGTCATGTTCTCATCATGAAATCAGACAACACATAGTTATCAAACAGTGACAATAATGAACAATAATTCTTATAGAAATCATACAATTCAATTATATTTTCTATAGACTTGAAGAAAAATTATAACCATAGATCCAATTCATACAATCATTTTATAACTAGAATGTGCACTCCCAACCTTAAATCATTTTCATTATAAAACAACCATTTTTATTTTAATATTGAACCAAATGGTTTACTATGTATAATTTCTCATGAATAATATACATATTAATTATGAGATATCAAAATCTATGAGTCAACATAATTTTTTTGTAACATTACATTAGTATTCTAAAAATATTAGTGAAGAAATTATATTAATATACATGGAACATTATTTAATTACATCCCAATGATTATAGATTTATGTCATTTATCGTATTTGAGGATAAATTTACCATGCAAGAAAACAAACTACCACAATATAATGATAACCCAATATATTAGTAAAACATGAGTTATCAAAGAGCCTAAACCAAATTTTAATCCCAACCGCCAACCGAAAACATAATTATTGTATTAATATCTTTAAATAATTTTATTTTTAATGATAATTCTAGTGTTATTAAAGGGTTGAATCATGATTATATCATATTTTAACTATATATTAGTAAGGGTTAACAAATGTTCTAACTATAGAAAAAAATTATTGAAATGATGCTCAAAATGATTTTGAGGGAGGAAATTCTTAGATTGACACTATAAAATAACAGTGGTGATATAAATATTAATAAATCCATTAGAAACGTGTTATCAAAATGTTAAACCAACTATATCAAAATGATAGATAATAGAAGATAAATTTTGTTCAATAAATTGGAAATACTCTCTTTATATTACCACATATCAATATCGGATAGAGTTGGTTTGAATTTCTTCTGAGGGGATTCAATTGACCTCTAAAACAAACTTACATTATCCTTGGGTTAGGGAGAGGCTACTAGAATTTAGTTAATTCTATTTGGATCCTTAATTAATAACTACTCTAGAAAAATAATCAATCACAACATGAATTATTTAATCTTGTGGTGAATTCCTTGAATTCCACATCCAGAAAAATTTATGTATCATACATATAAATATAGAAAAAAATCACTTTCTTAATGAATAAATTCCATTGTAAATTTATTTCAGTTATAACTAATAATTTGATCCTCAAAACCCTTCACCCTATGAAAGAAAATTAATAAATGAATCATAATACATTATGTGATTTATATGTTCATGATTTAAATAGCTCCTAAAATTATATTTCTGGATTCCATCTCCTATCCCTACAATAATATTTACAAGTTAATGACCATTGAAAAATAGTCTCTTACATAAAATATAATTCAAAAAATTTTCTTTTTAGATAATTAGAAAGAAATATTGAAAATTTATATTAACAACAAACTCCTTATATACCTCTCAAGGGTCTCATTATATCATGAATGCAATAATCCCACCCAATGAACAATGATGTTCAAATCATATTATCACCAACCAATCATAAAAAAAATTCTTTAGGAAAAACTCATGAAAAAAACAATGAATAACATTGTGGAAGAGAAACAAACTCATAGAAAATGCATGTTTTTACAAATAATTAAAAAATAGATCAAATAATGAATCAGATAAAGGTGGATCAAGAGAGAAAAACATATAATATTGAGGATAAATCTTCAAATCATACTGTAATTTGATCTCTTACATGATATAGAGAAACCAAATGACATGAAACCAAGGAATAACATTCCAATACAATTATTTCACCTAACAATCTTTAATCATGACATCACACTTTTTAAATGTCACATATTGATCAACATATAGTTCATTCATCCAAATAATTACTGAATAATCCTGAAAATTACATTACCAATGTGATACATGGAAGAGATCACAGATCCAAATCATATGTGAGGGTATTACTAGATGATAATACATAGATACAACCCAAGAGAACATGATGAAATGTCCAATGAGGCTAGGTCAAATATTACTCCAGATAATGATACTTTTCATCCCACGACGATGTTATACAATTAAGAAAACATGATCTAAAATGTATAACTATATAAACCTTTTCTTATGTTAATAATATATCTTTTACAGATCTTATACTATTTTCAATATCTTGTGGATGCCCAGGACCTTCCCATTCATACATTTCACCCATTGTTATCCTTGATGACCTAACTCTCTGAAAATAGTCCTATAAAAAGAAGACCAAAATGGTTGAACATATACTAAATAAATAAAATTGGCACATATAGTGAAATAATAAATGTTGTTTGTTTGAAAAGTCTACTATGTATAAGAGTCACCTCCCAAATTCCAATAAAATCTAAAATACGTGCAAATAACCTCTCCTATATATTTTTTGAATATTTTATCATTTTAACCATAAATATGTACTTAAAAAGAAACTCGAATTATTTATTGAGATCTAATATCTTGAAGAAGACCTATCCACGCTCGGGGAAATTAGGAACATGATTTGAGTTGAGTGAATTTGAAACACCATGATGTGTCACTATATCATATAGATATTGGCATGATAAAAACATTACTATTCATGAATCATTAATATTTAAGAAGTGATATATTATTGTTATATGGTTCATGATGACCCATATATAATCATAACTATCCCATAAAATATTTAATTTGGTGATGATGGGCATTGGGATATCCTTCCACATCCATTAGTGAATAAGAAGCAATTGAACTAAACCACTGAGAACATGATGCTTATCTTTAGACTTCAGGTAGACCAATAAAATTGAAACAAATACCACCAATGAGGTCTATAAAACCAAAATACTAAAATTATATCTCATATAATTATAAATTTTTTTGATAATATGATGTACAACTATGGGTGAAATATTCAACTCATATAGAACCACCTCATCCATTGTTGATGTAACCAAATACATTCCTTGTAATATCACATGATGAAATAAATCCTTCGACCATAACTCTAAAAAATTTACACAATCAAATAAATCACATTGAACCACTACCTCAGGTGCACCACCTGAAAACCTTAAATATGGGAAACTAAGGAAAGTTGTTCTATCATTGGGTAATGACATAATCTTCCCCTAACTACTCTCATAGGTATGATTAATGATTAAAAATCCTTCAATACTCTCTAAGAGTCTCATTATTCACCTATAAGAACCACCACATAACCTCTTTTTAATTGAATCTACTACCACATTCCATTGACTAGAAAAAAGTAATATCTTTTAGTGATATTACACTATGAAAAGTGTACACATTTGTTTCCAAAACATCACCTCACATTGGGAGAATACACCCTTTAAAAACTACTCATCCAAGAAGTCCACAAAATGTTCACTAATATTATATTGTCATGAAAACATCATAGAAAACACTACAAATAATTTCACCAATGTATAGGCTGAATAATTATATTAACGAGGCTATAAAATACCATGATCCATAATTGGTAACCTCCCTCATTAGTATCAGTCCATAGACCAAGACATGTAGAAATGAAATATAGTAAACCATGAATGTAATTCCCTCACCATAAAGACGATGAACCAGAGAAGTGACATACTTTTTATTCAAATAAATAAAATCAACCTGGAAAATGGTCAATTATCCCTATACCATTTTAGTCAACATAGTCATAGAGGTCATAATCTTGGAGAGCTAGAGTATGAACCTCCTATAATATCCTTCTAGTCTATAGAAAATTGGAAACTCTACAACATTATTTGGGGAACTCGAAGAAATCGTTATACACACTTCAAAGGATCTATGACCACTCCATTATGAGATATTAAATGTCCTACGAAACAAACTAAATGTTCCCATAGTTAAATCTTCAATATATTATTGAATATATAATAAAACTAAATAACTCTAACATGGACAATAATTTCACTATGTTATCGATCTCTGAAACTAAAAAAATAGGGATTTAATTGATACCACAATGAACCGGAAAAAAATAATATAACACAACAATCATAAACAACCCTAACAAAGATGGAGTGTTCCTTAGAACTAATATCCTAGAAATATACTCATAATTGTAATAACTATATCTAAGATAATTATTTATGATATCATCATGTTTTACTCATAATTAATGATATCTAGACTATATGTTGTTCTTTGAGAAACTGTTATCTACTATCAACTATATGATTAAATCATCAATACATGGGTGATGATAGATGTTAATCACTATTTCCAAATTAAAATGTTCATAATAGACAAATAAACCCAAAATACCATCTATGAAACTCCTTGATAATTTAAGAATTTATTCTTTCAAGTATATTTACCTTCTTCGATAGCTTACATTATACACAACTATAAGTTTTGGAAATCAACAATAATATATTTAAAATATTATAATTTAATTTTATAACCTAGATATTAAATTGGAGAATATAAATATTTTCATAAAATTAATGAAATGTATAATAATTCACCACTGAATATAAATATATAGTAATTAATCACTCAATTTTTAGTAATGTCAATTATTTATTTAAAAATAAATTTTCTTCCAAATGTGTTTTTTTAGAAAACATGATAATTAAATTTGGAAACATATAGATAATATATTTGATAATGTGAAGGTAATTTTATAAATAAACATATCATAATTAACTATCGGTGAATGTATTGTATTTTTCTGAAAATATTAATTTTTAAATGAGTAGTGAAAAATAATGATTCATATTAAACTATCATTTTCATTCCATATAAATTATTATTATTATATGAATGTTATTTAAACTTAAATTATTTATATTTTTAATTATATATTATAAAATAAACATCCTTAGAGTCATCATTATACATGAGTTTAGTATAAGTTAAATTTTGGCCATTAAATGCATTTTTTCTATAAAAAAATTATTTCTTTTTATGTATTTATAATAAAATATGATTATGGAACTTCTATAAATTTAATCTTGAAAATTTTAAAACACATTTAAAAATAGTTGATTGATATTTTTTAATTATTCCTCATTTATTTTTTGTCGGAATGAACAATAACTGTGGTTAAATTTATCACCTAGATAAATGGTCAATTAGTTTTATCAAATTTTAAACTAATCGATAAGTCCATAATTTTTCATAATAATTAATATTCGATTAATTAAATTAGAAACTATTTTATATAGGTTATACTTTTATTAATGTAAACTTGTAAATGAAAATTAATTATATTTTATTTAAACCAAAGTAACTGACGTAATGTCTCTTTGTGTTTTAAACATCATTTATGTGTTCAAATTGGGAAACAATTTGTTATAAAATAATAATATTATTAATATTATAAAAAATAAAATTATATTGATGATGTGGTTTTTACAATTTTTATGAATGAAATACTTACCTCAACTAATTACCCAATTCTATTGTAGAGTTTACTAAATTAATGAAAAAAATTCATAGATGATATTAAAGATATTATAATTATTATAATTTGATATAATAAAGGTTATCCCAGAATTATGAAAGAATAAAATTACATATTTTTGATATTTGGAAATAATTATTTGGAAATCTAGGTTTATTAATTATGTTATTAAATTCAATGTAATAAATTGTGTAAAATTTTAAATTCTAAAATTTTAGGATAAAAGTATTTTTAATTTTTTTAAAATGAATCATTAAAATCAAGAATAAGGACAAAGGTATATTATATGTTTATTAAAGTAATAAAATATCAATTTATAAGTCAATAATAGCATTATAGGTAAAATTATAACCTCTTAAGTGTGAAAAATATTTTACCATTATTATTGTTAATTTATGTTAATTAAGGGGTTAAATAAAAATATAATGATTAAAATAGCACATAAATCAATAGAAATTGTATTTTTTGACACTCTTTAATCTGTATACTATGATAGGATAAAATTCATGAAAATTGTGAAGTATGTTTCTTAAAAATTGTATTATTATATTTTATTTCTTAATGAAATTTCTAATGTTCCCCTCACATAAATTATAAAAGAGAACCTCCTCCATCACCATATTACCCAAATTTCAACATTTTACCTTAACAATATTCTTCAAAATTATCTTCAAGGTGTCACTATCAACTTTTTATAGGTTATTTGTTTCCCAAAATTCAAACCCCAAAATACATTATAGGATACCAAAAAAATTCATTTTAAAGAAGAGGTAATCAACCTAACTAATTACATTATTTTCTACTTTTCTTAAACTACTCTAAATCAGTGATATTTTTTATAAAATAATAAATTAAGTATCTTAAATATTATTAATTGTTATTTGAAATTTTAAAATACCCTTAGTCACCCTCATTTTATTCAAAAAATATGTGAATGTATCACATGTGCACACATAAGTCATACTATATTTACATAAGAATATAATTTTCTTTTCAACACCATTTTTTATGGATGGGTATTATGTTGATTTTAACCTTTATATATGTTTTTTAATTAATTATAATTATATAATTTTAATATAAAGTATTTTTCTTAAAATAAAATCTTTTGGGAAATGATAATGTTGTTCATGAATACATGTAGACTACCACCTTTAGGATAGAAATAGATTTATTTTTCAATTATATTATACATGGATTGAATGAAGGATGGATTTTATTAGTATA
The DNA here is from genome assembly GCA_963277665.1 of Viscum album. NCBI lineage: Eukaryota > Viridiplantae > Streptophyta > Magnoliopsida > Santalales > Viscaceae > Viscum > Viscum album. Next base: position 1,465,588,256 of record OY728147.1, on the reverse strand, counting down.
AATTATATATATGATATAATAATTATTCATTAATGGTGAATTTTGTTTTCTCTTTCAATCATTATATTACTCTAAAAATATAAATAGTGTTTATACATACATACAACCTACCATCTATATGAAAAATGTAATTCATTTCTCTATGTAAAATTTTTATAAATGATTAAAATATGTAAATAAAAAAATATAAAATTTTTATACCTTGATAAGGATGATATAAATTATGGAAAAATGACCAATATATAAGGACCATGATTTCTAAATAGAAACATGTTTGGAAAACGAAGCAATTATCACCAATAACAATTATTTTAATAAAATAGTATTAATAAACAAGTGATAAGATGAAATAAATAAATAATAAATGGTATGAAAAATATGATTATGTTAATGGAATATATTTAGAGAATATATTTATTTTTATACATGTGTTATGAATGCGAATAAGGAAACGTGAGACTTTATGTAAGACAATTTCATCTCACTTTTATATATATATGAGACACTTTCTTAATTCACCACATGTTTCCTTTGACTAATTTATATATAGAACATGAATTAATTTATTATCTATAAAAATAATGCAATGAGGATTTAGATTTAATTTATTTTTATTTTCATCATGTGGTTATAATTCAAAAGTTATCAAATATGTAGTGTTTTATTTCACAATCTCATCGTTATTCAACATGGTTTATATTTATGTCTCCACTGGGTATTGTTATTCTTTAATGGAAATGATTTAATTTTTTTTAGAAAAATATTTTCAGTATTATAATAAAATTTATTAAAATAATTTTAAGCATTATTTTAATTTTTACAAAACGGTTGCAACATATCATTTTTTTCATTTCTAAAACAATAAATATTGAATTTTTGTAAAACACTGTGCAGAGGATGTTTTTTTAAAACATTTCTGAAATAAATGTATTTAACAACCATCATGAAAAATAGGTCTTTTATAAGTAATATAATATTTAAAAAAATTATTTTCAAATTATTTTTTAATTTATAATTGATTATATTTTGAAAATAAAACTGATTTTAAAATGGTAAAGTTATTTTCCTAGATAATTATTCCCTATAATCCTTTAAAATCATATTCCATCCAAGATTACATCATTTGATGATACATAATATTTACTAGGGATATAATCTATGGGTTCAATCCATATTTTTTCTATTTGGATTATATTTATTCTATAAAGATGAAATGTTTATGAAAACAATTTATTTTCCAACGATTATGTTTTGATGAAATGTTTATGAACCTCAATTTTTCAATTTATTTTGATATTATAAATGATTTATGATCATATGAGAAAAATATGTATTATTTTAATTATTTGATTGTTGGGACCTATATCTCCATTGACATTTACTAGTAAAAGTATTATATCTCATAAGATAGTTATGAGAAACAAGTTGAATTGAATTTTCTGTTATTGGAAACAACTCTAGATGCTTAAAATGTTATGAGAAAAAAGTTAAAAGTGATAGAACTATTAGAGAGAAAAATGTACATGTTGTGGAAGAGTTATGGTAATCAAGTAAAATTTTTTAATTTGTTATGGCAAAACATGTCTATGAGATTAATATAAAATGGAAAACATGTGTTAATTTTTGATTTGATGGTCTTGGTTATTATCCTTGTCATATTAAATGGTTGGAATACATATGATAATTCCATGCATGTTTATCACATTAATTTAGGGTCCATCATTGAATTTGGATGAATTTTAATTCTTATAATTAATGTTTTTTTAAATGGTAATTTTTTATTCTATAACTCTTTTTATGATATTTTTTATATTGGTTATGAACATTGTATGTTATGGTGAAGATCACATTACCTTAACTTTAATTTGTGATTTCATTTTATCAGGACTAAATATCTCACATGATTACCCTTACTGAACATCTCATTTTATCATTTTATTATGAAGTGTATATAAATACCTAAACATTTATAAATATATTCCCCCCTGTGATTTAACTAAATTAATTATTATATTGATATAGAAAGCGCATTAACTACATTTGATTATTATATCCAACTATATTTAAAATAAAGGTAAGCATAATTGTCACTGAAAATATAGTCATTGAATAGTCATTAAGAATGGCCCAAGGCCTTAATTTTTTTATTATTTTGATAATCCACCTTTCAAGGGATGAGGTGGAACCCTTACAAGGCCCGAAGGCTCAAAGACAATTACATGACCCATAGAAAAATCCAATTTACAAATAAGGGGTTTTAAAAAAAATTACCAATAAGGAGAATATTATGGCCCCAACCATTAAGATCATACCCAAGGAATCCCATTTATCGATGATTATAAGGGTTGTGAGATCCTTGGAATTTTCCCTTAAACAAAAACATGCTGATATCCAACAACTTATGCCTAATAAAAATATTTTACTGCATAAGTTCATTCTCATTGGGTTCATGACTCAACCCATGGGTGACGAACCACCTAATGATAGTCTCACCATCATTATCCTTACCCTTAATGAATTTACTAGTGTTGTAAAGGGATATGTATCAATAAAATATTAATATGAATAGGTATGCTTTATTTTCAATGGAATTATGTTCATATTTTCTAATTATCCTTACATATTTTTTTATTTTTATACAATAAATCAAAAATTGTATTTTATTAATTAGTTATCAATTTAAATCAGAAAATTTATTTTTATAAAGTATGTATTTTTTAAAAACATAATAAAATATTATTATTAAATAATTTTTATAAAATATAAGTTAACATATAATATTTATTAATTCAGGTATAATTTTTATAAGTGTTCAAAAGGTGTTATTGTCCAAAAATACTTGACATTTTTTAATAAATTCTGGTCTTTATTTTAAAATTGTAAATTAAAATATTTACAAAATTATTTTGATAAAATTAATTTTATTTTAGGAATAAAAAATGTTGAAATTATCCAATAGTGAATTTTTTTCTTAGAATGTCACATTTTCAGGTAAAAGTTAAATACTGTATAAATATACATTATGTATTATGACATCATAATGACCCAAAAATGAAGCGTTAAATAATATAAATTTTATTCAAAAAAGTATGTGTCTTATAATTAAAATAATGTTATTTTAGTTTTATTTTACTAATTTTATAATGGCATTATGAATCCATAGAAACATATAATATATTTTAAGGGTTTACAATCATTTCAATAGGATTAAGAATCACCTACAAATCATAAACATTATTATTATATTATATTCATACCTCTTATATATAAAATAATTAAAATGACTATTATTTTGGCAAAAACCATGGGCAAAAATCCTATGAAGGTTTTTGGTTTTTGTTATTTTTTTATATAGTGTGGAAAATCAATGTTTGAGAACTGATAATGAATTCCCCAACCATTTCCCATATAAAACCACACAAAATCTCACATGTCAACAATAATTTTTTTACCACATCCTTAATCTTCTATAACCTATCTATAATCATTCTGAGGTTCCACTACACTCTCAAGAATCTTTTTTCAAGCATTAGAATTCACACTCTATAGATAATATATCGTTTCGTTCACCTCTTTTTCAATGATTTTTTATTATCTTATGTTCTCAATTTACAATTATTATTGTTGGGATATATTTCTCCACGCTCCTATTACTATACATATTTCTTATATGATCATAAATTTATTTCTATATTATCAACGCATTTTATAAATTTTTATGTTGCCTCGTTATGATGCAAAAATTCCACTAAGATATTCCATACTAAATAATTATGTTTTTACTATCTATAACCATTTCGTATCAATGGATTTCCCCATTATAATCATATACATGTCTTTTGGGGGCATTTATTTATTTATTTTTTACTCCATGTTAATGGAATAAATTTTATGATAAATTACTCAATGATTGATGAACTATATGGCACACTTAATAATGAGAATAAAATGATTGTGATGGATGCACCTGAAAATAAATATCCCTTCAATGCATTGGGGAATAGTTACTCTCATGATATGTCACATTGGAATATGGAGTAAATATTATTTTATCATTGGAATTTATCAATGATGATGTCTTGGAACTTATCCTTAACCTATGTTTATGATGTTGTGTTTTATGTTGTTTCCATATTTTCAATGACGTCCTTCTTGTTATCATGTTATATCATGTCTCTATGTTGATGTTTTTTATTCCAGCTCCTTTTAAGCCCCATTAATAGTTTTTATTTTATGAAATGTATTAATTTCTTTCTTTTAGGCCACATTTATTCCCTTTACTAGAATTTATAGATCACCCATTTCTTATGTATATCCCCAAGATATCCCATGTTGTTCTATGTAAGATGGAATAAAACGATCATTTTAAGAAAGTATTCAATAAATATGTTATATTCCATATTTTAAGTTGTTGTGTAATGTACCTAATTATCAATGACACTAAACATCGTGATATATTGGGTTGTATTATGTGTAATAAATTAATAATTAATGTATAATTAACACATAAGTTGTTATAGTTGGTATCAAAGTAAATGTTTAGTAATTTTTATGATTAGAATTAGAAATTTTTAATGATATCCTCAAAGATAAATCTAAGTATAACAAATCATACATTTTTTTGGGAATAGAATAATTGATTTATCAAAATAATCAACCCTTTCAGGACACTACAAGTGGATGTGGATCTTGTATATATATACAATGGGGTAGATTCCTAAAACATCGCACTGACAGAGACTCACCAGGTAACCCATTCACAACAAAGACCCTTGAAACAGAAATCTTTTTAAAAAACCAATAGATATGATGTTTTTAATTCAGAAGAACATTACGACTCATTATTAAGGGAAAGAGATGGAATATATGATTCTATTTTAGGAAATAGATAATTTATTACTTATATTGAAGCATAGAAATTCATAAGTTGTAGAAATAAATTTAATCTGTAAGTTGTCCATTAATTTATAATTGGATTCACATTTTTTGTTGTTTAATAGGTTAAGAATACTGATTTTTTGGAGAAAATATGATATTATAGCGGAAATTTATTAAAGGATTTAATTATACTTTTCAATAAATTATAATTCTTTATATTCCTAGAAATAACGTTATAAGAACACATCAACGATAGGAAAAATATTCTTGAATAAAAATTGTTTTAATATTGTGATCATTTCAAATGAATTTATGGTAATTTAATCTATCATGGATTTATATTCTTGTGTTCATTTAATTTTCCATGACCGTTTTCAGTATCAAATTAAATTAATTATTCACAATAAACATTCTCATTCATGTTTATGTTTTCATGTCCCACTACTATTCTCTTACTTGGAAACCAAATAATATAATTACCTTAATACATCCCTTTCCTTCATCTTAATCAGATGTTTCAGTAACCCCTTTTATGATGTTGTTTTTTAGTAATGATATTCTCACGTTAAAAATAAATTCTTTTTCAGGTTGATGTTTAAATTTCGATTACACAAACTTGTAAAGGGGGGAATATTTTAATGTCCCAAACATTTCTAAATAAAATTCCACTTATGATTTTGTTAATTGATTTGTTATATGGATATAGAAAAAACATTAAAATATTTGGCTTTATTATATCCTATCAAATTTAAAAGACTATTATTCATCATTTCCATTGGTAAAATAGTCATTGATCAGTTGTCACACAATTATTAGAATTATAGTTATTTAACAAATCCAATTGGCACGAAAATGGATGTGATGGACCCAACTAAATAGAATTTTACCGTATGAAGCCCATTTATTAATTATTTCATAGGATATAAAATCAATGAACTTTTACCATTACAAATACCAAGTTTATATCCAAAAACTTCATAATTAATGAATCTTTTTATGAGAGAAGTACAAACTTATCGAGATTACAAACCAAATCATGTGTGCCAAACAACCCCATGAAAGTCTCACCATCACAGATAGCACCAATAGCACATTTTCTACTGTATTGAATTGATTTGTAACAAAAACATATATATATGAATATATATATATATTATTTTCAATGGAATAATGATGATTTTTTCTTTTTATCATTACATTATAAATTATTTTATTAAACAATAAAAAATAATTTCTGTTTGTCAATTATTATTCAATTTCAATAATGATGATCATTTTAAAGAATTAAGGAATTTCATAGATAAATTATATTTTTATAAAATAATTTTTATTAAATACAAATAAACACATAAAATTTATGAAGTGAAATGTAAATTTTTATAGGGATTGAAAACGACTATTGTAAAAAACCAATAATTCTCAATAAATGTTGATTGTTATTTTAAAAGTTAGAAATAAAATATTTATAAAATTAAAGTAATTTTTTATGAATAATGTTGAAATTATTCATTGTTGATTTTTTCAATATTTTTTAAGATAGTCAAATTTTCATATAAAATTTAAATATTCTATAAATATACAGTGTGTATTATGAATCAGTAATGACACTACAATGGTTTAATAAACACAAAAAAATATATCCATGACATATATTTTTTATCTCTACAATATCTTTATAATCTATGTTTGGTTTAATAATTTTATAAAACCTTTATAAATCACCCAAACCGTTAATATATTTTAATGTTTTAAAATATTTTTTTTAATAGAATGAATCACCTCGATGGTAGAAAGGGTGTTATTTTATTATCTTCACACCTTGTATTTATAAAATAATGAAAACCATTCCCCTTTGTAAAAAACCATGGTAAACCCTATGAGATGGTTTTGGGTTTTGTTTATGTTATTATATAGATTCAAAAAGCTATGTTTGAGAAATGATAACGAATTAACCACTCAATTACAATGTTATCCAACCAAATATCCCATATATCTCTATAAAAATTCATGAAGCTTGTCCATAAATATCCCAGAACACTATAGATCCCTCCAATGTTGAACCAAATCACTAAATAAGATCCTCAAATGTTTTCAAAGTCACACCCACATGGTAAGTTATCTTTTCCATCTACTATTTATTAAATGCTTCTTCATAATCATCCACATGAAATTTCTAATTCATTATTCAAGAATATTTTTTTCATTTATGTATTACTATATATTTTATTTCAAAATGTATATATACCCCTTCCTCACAAATTATATAAATTTATTACATTTTTAGTGACACTTTTCTGCTACTACTATTATAATGCAAAACAATTATGTAGTGAAATACCCATCACCCATTTTTTATAAAGTGTGTTTACTATTATGAACTTATACTTACTATTTGGTGACATTAATTTATGTATTCATCAATTTGTAATCATTAATTAAAATATGATGAATTATTATTAATTGTTTTATTGTGTATGTGGGACACTAATGGATGAAAAAAACAAATGTGATGGGTGCACCCACAATTAGATAGCTCTCCAATGAATTGGGAAATTTATAGTACTAAGAGACATCATGTTGGGATAAAGAGTAAGCCTCATTCCTTTATGGGACTTTTTATATCATTATTTATTAGTAGTTATTGTTGACCTATGTTTATAACTAAATTTTTTTAGTTATTTCCACATTTTCCATACATCCTTTATGATTATCATGTTACATCATGTCTCATTATTCATGTTTATGATTACCACTACCTTTATAACCCATTGATATTTTTATTTTCTAAAATGTATTAATTTCTTCATTTTATTCCAATTTTTTCTCATACTAGGATTTATATCTCACCCTTATCTTATGCATGTCCCAAGTTTATCCAAGGATGTTTTATGTACGAAGGAATAATATGATCATGTTAAGGAAGTTTTAAATAAATATTATGTACTAGTGGTTTCATATTGTTATGTAATGTACCTAATTCTAAAAAAATAGAGACATCTAAAATTTTCAAGTTCTATTACGTTTAATATGTCATTAATTAATGTATAATGAAGAGTAGGGTTGTTATAGTGTACCATTAGTGTAGATATTCTTAGGATATGATTTGAATTTTACATAAAATAAGATAATTTTATATCAAATATCCAAATACAAAAAAAATACAGTCTTTAAGAATATTATTTAGTACAATATGTTCAATATTGATCTATGAAAATGTAATATTTATGTATGAACATTATTTTTTCTTATTGTTGGAATTAGAGGAAGTTTTAGTCATCAATTGGAGATTTGGATTAGATTTTTTAAAGCCCAATGAATAATTCTAGGAATAGGATAAAATAAAAATAATTTGTTCTAGAAAGGATTATTCGAATCCCATGTAATTATGTTTGTCCCAGGTACTAGATAACTGAATACTCAAGAGGGGGAATTGAGTTCAAAAAATTATCATTTCAAAAAACATCCCTCTTCCGGAAGATCATTCACGTCCTTTTTACCTTAATAAACATTGGATGTTGTAACAAAAACATCAGGTAAATATATTAGACATTGATTGTTTTAGTGTTTCAATGAATATAAATCCTCTAGTCCACTCCACCAAAACTATACTCCATGAGTTCATTGATTTCATGTACAAAAAATATTTTTCTAGGGGATTCCAACTAAGAAAAAGTATAATTGAATTACTACAATGGTCCATGAGCTTTCAACCAGGATCTCTCGTTGAAATATGAATTCTTAGTCTCAATACAAACACTTACACAATGTGTAAAAATAATAGATTGAATAAACATTGAATGAAACAATTACATCACACAGTTTTAAGAAGCAATATAAAATAACCAATGATTCATCCTAATAATTTTATAGTCATCAATGTAGAGATCAAGATGATCTTTAGTGAAAATAATATAAATTAGTAATAACATCATGATCAATAAAATTTCATCTTTTATATATATATACATTAAACAAATATTTTTTTAGTCATTCATTACATTTACTTCTCTCATATTCATAATCTCTCATCATGGAATGACTTACTCCTTTTTATATCTCATTTTAAACTTATGAAAAATATAATACTAATGGTCTAATGATCCAAAATTTTGAACATGATAAAATATTCTATAATGTAAATGCACCCATTCCTTCCAAATATAGATATTAATTTTGTGGTAGTGATATCAGAAATCATATCATTCTTCAAATTGTTCCGTTCTTGGAAACTCTTGTACACATAAATCATTACTTAATTGTACAATATCATTTATGATGCACTCTAAAAGCATAAAATTAATTATTAAAATATTATCAATGTAACCATGACACTCTGTATAAAAAAGAAATATTCATAAGATATCATACTCGATGAAATATTCATCATATGGTAATATATAGATATGATTTGTAAGATAATACATCTCTTCATCATCTTCATAAGATAAAATAACTTTGATACAACATATGATAAGTCTTTAATGTAATATAAAAACGAGTTACTATGATTTGATAAAAAAAATTCATAACATCAATGACTCTCTTAAGATGATCTATTCTGAATATCCTTTTTCTAATGATAATATATTCCCATATAATCATTACATATAGAGAATATAAATTTAATATTCAATTACTCAACCAATTCAATCATAATACAAATACATACATAGTTAGATAAACATCCAAAAATTTATAATTTTTAGTATACGAAAAATATTATTTTATTCTTATAAAATAATATACTTATTCGAATTGTTTTACACATCATCGGATAATCACATAGATAACCAACATAATAAAATTTATTTGGATATATAAAATATAAAACAATAAATTAAAACATGTTTGATTAAAATAATGATTTTCTAAATCATTATGACATACATAAAAACTGGGATATGTTGAAAAGAATTTAATAAAAAAATCTCCCAATTTTTTTAACACAAAACCCATGAAATAAAAAACAAAAATATTATGAAAATTCTTTTCACTAAAAATATATTTCACAGAATATAAAAAATTTAAAGTTATAATTTTTTTTTCTTCTCCCACAATAGAGAAACATTTCATTAGAAAACCATTTTTTATTCACATGAATAATAATAAAATTAAATTAGATTTCTGTATTCTTATTTTCTCCCCCCCCCTTTAGGAATAAGTATGATGAGTTTTTTTTAATCTTCTATATCAACAACATTAACATTTTAATTTGGTGTATTATACTTTTTTTCTCCCACATTTTATGATATAAAAAACAAGTAGAGTATATTATATAATTAATATTTGATATAGAAAATAGTAAATTGATAATTTTGGTGATTGTGAACATAATTTGTAAATAGGCAGTGTCAATGAGTAATATGGATCATTAATAAAATAAGGAAAATAATAGATGAATAGAAAATATATACTAATCCCTATTACCCATAATGATAAATAGTTAAAAAATTATTGAATAAAAATATAGAGTGTTTCAAATAACAAAATATAAAATAAATTTTATGTAAGTGTAAGAATATAAAAAATAATCACCTTATAAAGAATGTTAAAACCATTTAAGAATTAGTATGCTATATTAAAAAGAGATTCTAATGTTTTATAATTTTCATAATTTAGATAATGATTCAAAGGTTTTAAAATATTTCATAAATAAGGAATTATTAAAATGTTTTTAAAGTTACCATCCTCTACAAAAAACAACTTCAAAAACTTAATTGATTATTTTATCAATTGATGAAATTTAAAAGTGTTTTAGAAGGTTGTTTCATAATGTTTAATGTATTTCCAGTGGGTGAAGATGATTGTGGCCAAGGGGTGTTGGTTGTTTCATCAAAAAATCAACCAAAATTAGTAAAGACACTATAAGACATATTTGTTCAACTTGAGTGATACTCATTGTTGTGGATTGAATGTAAAGATAATATCGGTATGATCTCACCAAATCAAATTTATCTATAGGTGCAATTTTTATTTTTGATTGAGGTTCAGGTGAAGGTTATTAAACTTATCATTCAATCATGAGATTCTCTCATAGATACTCATTATAATGGTCAAAAACCTCCATTAATCCTTGAGAAGTACAACCAATCTAGTTAAGTATAAAAGGTATTGGAAAACATCTCCCATGCATCTAATACAATCATCATTATAGGAATATATCCATTCCAATATGTAAATTTTATATAGTCTTCGATAGTACACATACCATTCCAAACTCGTTAGAAAAATTTACAAATAATTTTTTATCTCCATTTTTTTTTCAATGCAATAACCATCTTCTATAACTCATCACGCTATTTTTATGACACATTCACCAGATGAATAATGACAAAAAATTCATTAAAATTTTAAGAGGTATGAATTTTATTTCTCTTCAAAAAGGAATCCTCTAATTCTTCTTCATCGTCCTCAGAAAAAACATGAAATATTTTTCTTATAACTATATGATTTTTTTCATTGTCTTTTTTCCAAATAAATTGAAATATCAGTCACAATAACCAGCTGTATTTTGTAATATAGTAATGGTAAAATTCACATAATTCTTCACATTAGATGGAATGTTGTAAACATCTAAGACATTGTTATTCAACATAATGGATATTAATTTTCTATATTAATCAATAAATGTAAGTGATTCCATACAATCAAAACAAATTATCTATAAAAAGCTGACTAGATCTTGTTTGAGATCATGAATTATTTCTTTAGTGGTCATATCACATATCACTTAAGCAATGGAGGATATTAATGTGTCTATTTACGAAGACATACATTCAATATTTGATAGTATATCACTATGATTAGTGACTTCACTAGTGACATGGGGATATAATTTCCCTATAATTGATTGAGCAAGTAACATTACTTAATTCACATGTTGTTTATAAATTTAACTATCATTAATATTCAGTCTTCTTTCTGGACAAGAGAAATTATCTCCTGACATACTCTCTTTATAGTGTCATATTAAATTAAAACTTTTATGCTTTCTTAGATACACTTATTCATACTTCTGGAACATCATAATTTCTATCATCATCATGAAAAGGAGGATATACATCCTTTAAGACTTCAATTATCATACCAAAAACTAGGTGAAATTGTTTTGTATGGGGTACTTCTACAACATTATTTGATTCATGGGATTGATATATAATTCTCTTTAATACAACCAAAATTTCAATTTCATTGGAATGAGAATCTACAATGGGTGTTATTGTTCTAGGCCTTGAAAAAATTTTCTCATCTTGATTAACAAAAAACATTATAGAAGATGATAAAAATTTTCTATTGACTTTAAATTATATGAAAAAAATAGTAGGATTTCAACTCTCTTGATGAGTAGTTTGTTCTCCAGATTGAATGAAAACCTGGACTCCCTTTCTTTATTATAAAATATTCTCTTCATCATATACTTATATTATTTTAAAACATCATATTGGTATATCATTCAAGCTTGTTTGGCCTTAGAGGATGGATGAATCCACCCGATGTTATGGGAAAGAACATGTTTAATGAGGAATTCCTACACAAACAAATTTTCATCAAAACAATTTCAATTTACATTTTCAAACCCTGAAAAGAAAATATGGTATTTTTACTTGGTTCACCACTACGGGCTACTTCCATGTAGCATATGTTGGGAAGTTTTCGGTCATACCAAATTACACTAATCTTCACTAGTTGTGGATTCAAATGATTTCGGAATAGTCACATTGTCCCAGGATCACTGCCTTTACAAAAGATCAGGGATAGCTCACTGCATCCCGCATGTCACTCCTGTTGACTCCCCCTAGCTCACTGCCTTTGGTGAAGTCCCACTCAGTTTGTAGACATGAAGGTCTCTTCAACGGATAGTCATGAATTTATTTGTCTCTTGTTCAGCATGAGACTTTTCCTTCATCAGGGATTAGAGTTGATGTTATATTCAGTTCAATACATATTCTTTAGTTCAATGACTGAATGCACTAGATCCTCTTGTCTTTGATTTCTTGGATCACAACCACATATGTGATTTCTCAATAAATTAATCTCATCTTACATGGAATTATTAGAATCAGTTCTCCATATATTCATGACATCATTCATGTATCATTTAGATTTCTACTTTAATCTCACATTTCACCGAAGGTATCTGGAAATCTTCTGGCTTTTGTGAAGCTCCAAAAATACTAGAGGGCTTCAGCAATACCTAGAGTGCTTCCCCAAGCCCAGCGCGCAAATCTCAAGATGGTGCACAAGTCTCAGCGCGCAAGTCCAAACCAGCGCCCATGTTCACCTCAACCACTTTCACGACACTCACTCCTTCTACTTCAAACTTGAATGACACAATCCCTTTCTCGCCCAAATCACCATGGACATGCAGCAAACAACCGACGGACAACTTATACTTGTGCGACCTACACAGAACTTAAGCGACCAGAACACCTGCACGACGGGAGCTCTGATTTTCCCTAAGTGTTGAGCTCGTGTAGAATGAGGAGGGGTTGACCTGTATTTATAATCTTTTGGACACCCTGTGTGACGGCACACAAGTGACCCCTTAGTGCGCAAGTCTCAGCGCGACGTTCCATCCACCCTAGCCTCTGTCGCGCAACTCACTTGTGTGACCCAACCAATTCTTTTGTGACCCTCTTTCCTTTTCCATATTTTGAATATCTGATCACGAAAAACATCTAGCACGCAAATTTCAAAACCTGCTAGGTACTAGCATGCAATTCCCTTCATGTCACGCAAATCACTTGTGAGAAAAAACCAAGAATTGCGCGACCCTTTTTCCATTGCCATATTTTGAAGTTCTGTTCTTGAAAAACAAGAGGCGTGCAAGTTTTATCTCCTTCAGGTCAACGGAGCCCAAGTCCCTTTTCCAAAAACCACTTTTCTTCATTTGTCGATTTTCAGGCCCAAAAATTTGGCAAACACTTGAAAACGGTTCCACTTCAATATATGCTTGGGCCATAACCTTCATGATTCTTTTCTACGATTTGGAATCTTCAACAACTCTTCTTCTTTCATCACAAATTTTTGTGATTTGGCTTCTTCAACCACAATTATTCTATCATTACAAACTCCACTATCGTGACATTTACCCTTTCATAGATCAGCTTTAGCATCATCATATTTTGAGACAATGTGAAGTTCATGGACATCTCAGAATTCCAATCCATTCCACACTGTCTTCTTCTTCAACCATCATTCTATACTTCATGAAAATAATATGATTATATTATTCAAGATGTCTCTTGCATTGTTCTCACGCAATCATGAAGAATTTCATGGTCTTCATCAACCATCATGTCTTCTTCTTTAGTCATCCTCAGATAGATTATCCCTCAACATTCTTCACTATTGTAAACAATGTGTCACCTTTGACACATGTTCTTTTGAACTTTTGATCAGTACAACAATCATCTGTCACTATTGTAAACAATGTGTCACCTTTGACACATATTCTTTTGAACATATGATTATTACAAAAATCAAATGAATTTCCATTCCTCCATTTCATTGGAGTACTTATTGGTCTCCTTCATTTTGATCTTCATTGAAAACTATTGACAGCAAATACAACCTTATACACAATGTGTTCCCAACAATCTCCCCCTTTGTATTTTGTTGTCAATACCTTACATATGTTCTAAAATGAATTCGTCATTGTCAAAATGAGAATCTTCTCTTCAATCAATTTGCCTTTTCAAATGTTCATTTCACTTTCTCTCCCCCTTATTGACGGGAAATACAATGCTCATGGTTGGGATGGTATATATATATATACTTAATCAATGTTTCATTAATTATTTATCTCTACGTCTACATGAGCATTGATCGATGTAGAAAATAAGAGGATTTGATTAAGACAAAAAGTATGTCCATTATTCACAGATCACGATACCAAATGAGATGAGAACTCATGTATATTAACTTCAAGGGTTTTCCATTTTCATTTCAGGAAAAAGAAGTCAAATGTGATGTGGAATAATCAACCTGAAACTTCTGCACTCACATCAGCAAACAGATCAAAAACATTCAAGTCAAATCGGTAGGATAAGTGGCCTTGGGGCACTACTATTATACTTATGTCACTGATCAACTCAATTACACCCCCTTGGTAGTTTTATCATTGTTTTGAGTAACCAAGGTTGAGAGACTGAGACATGACATACCTTCTCCAATGACATGATCTCCATGAAATTTACAGATTAATTGCATTTAATACCAGCTGGAGTTGATACTGATTGAAACAAAGATTCTGGAATCTTCTTCATTTTTCTCCCCATTAACTGAAACACTCCTCATCATCTTCATCAAGAGTGATCCATCATCATCTGAATCTTTTAATATCAATTGAAGAATCTTCGAAGGATGTAAACTTATTTAGATTAGCTATCAAGAGTTGAAAGCATTCACTACTTCTCAAGTTCTCCATCTGAGAGCATGCTTCACCTTCAATTCCCTGCATTATTAGCACAAATACAATACACAAATTATTAAGGGAATAAGGTGGTTCTTCTTTTCTTCTTCAGCATGAGCTATATGGTTGAGGTTATTTTCTCAACTAAGTTCCTCTATTCACTCCAGTTTTTAGGCCAGCACATTTGAACATCTGTTATGATATGTGTTGATGTGGCATGGTTCTCTTCACATTACCTTCTCCTTTGTGTGGAGAATTGGTCTTCTTAATATCCATCATATATTATACATTATTACTCTTCTTAAGGACTAATTATTTCTCTCCTATTAAGGTTAGACAACATTTTGTAATGTGACCGGATTTCATGCATCCATCACACAGAACTTCTTTGACATGTGTGTTTCTCGTGGTTTGCAATCTCTCATGCACTCTGTCTTCATCACATGATAGTTTTTCTTTTCCTTTAGAACTATCCATGTCTTGTTTATCTTCAAGATTCCTCATTCTTTACAAATATTCTGTCCACATTACAAACATGTCATTTGGAAATGTTGGAGATGGTTTTGATCTTTCACGTCGGTTGATCTAAGTTTCATCCTTCTTAGCTTCTATTATGGATGAATTTCCCTTGAATTTAAAGGATCTAAAATCGAGGGACTTCTCAACTTTCCTACATGATATTTTCTTTGGGAAGTGTGTGTTCACAACATTCTTCTGATTTCTTCCCAAGGTACCTGCATTATACTTAGTCGGCATTGGAGGTCTTCTTTTCTTATCAACATAAAATTCATGTTTTGATGAGCACCTACCTACCATGTGACCATTTCCATTGCATATATCACAGATCTTATCAATAATTCCAAATATGTTTGCTGTAAACAGATAATTCAGGACCTGCAGATGTTGCTTCTTCTTCTCTAGATTTCTTCCCTTTAATATAGGCTTTCTTTGTGCTTTTTCATGAAATGGATTGTGCCACCAATACATTGCACAATTCTGAAATCTCTTGCAGCACCAACGTTGACCCACAAGTCTTTTCTTATTTGTATCTTATGTATGAGGTTTTTGGAACTTCTTCTTAATTTTTTTGTTGTATTTGAGGAACCAACTTCCTACTTTTTCTTCCCATCAAACCTATCTATAGTGGAAGGTTTCTTATCCTCCTCTTTCCTAACCCATACTTGTTTAGAATTTTTCTTCTAACCAGTACTCTTTGGAGGAACATATTTATAAAAAATATTACAGGTTTTTATGGATGGTACCTTCACTTTCATAACTGCTTTTGATAGATCAATGGGTGAGGTCATGATCTTCTTATCACATGTTGGAGGTATTTTGACAGAAGAATACTATAGTGATGATGGAGTACTATTAGTAACTGATTCATGAGATGGATAATCAAGGATTTTCATAATCATTTTGTCACATGTTGGAGGTATTACAGATTTAGAATCCTCCATTGAACATTGAGTACAAGCGTCACCTATTTCATTATTTTTTGAGTCTCAATAAGTGTCTCCTCAAGATTATTCAATTGGTCTTCCATTTTGTGACTTCCAATATTGAGAATGATCTTCTGATCTTCAATATTGATCATCTTCTCTTCACAAGTCTTCTTCAATATTTCATCCCAATCGACATGCATCTTAGCTTTGTTGTGTAACAAAGAGTCATGTTCTATGAATTTCTTGGTAGTTTCTTCCAAACCAAAACTCTTGACTTCAATGCCCTTCTTCAGCTTAGCTTCCAGTGCATGGATCTTTTCTTTTAGAGTATTATTGAAACCCTCTTTTTCTTGAATGAATTTAATCTGTTTGGTGAGCTTTAAGCATTCAATAATTTTTCCTTTTGAGCCCTTTTCCAAATTATCAGCTTCTCTTTCCAATCGATTGATCTGAACCTGAATGCATTGAAATATTCTGAAAACAGCAACAACTCTTTCTTCCGGAATATAATGTTGATTACTTATTAATTTCTCTTGATCAAATGACATAGAAGTGTCTTTCTTACATATGGTAGGAACCTGGGCCACATGCTCGATAATGTCCAAGACTGATATTTCAACATTATTGGAAGGGCATGAAGAACAAAACAATTTATCATTTTTGGACATGAGGGACTTCTTCAACTGCTTCTTCTCATTCATTTTTCTGTTTGTCACGGTCTTGATGGATGAAGGCTACTAATCAGAAATGACTTAATCTTCAACAAGACTCCATTTGATTATTGACATTAGGAAAGATACTCAAATCCACTTCTAAATAGAATTACTATAGAGTATCCAACATACGTGAACCTACCTCTAATACCACTTGTAGGACCCCGAGGCACCCTGGGAGGGGAGGGGGGAATCAGGGTGTCATCTTTTTCTTTTAAAAAAACAAAGATCTTGTTCCCACGTTGGTAGGAACTAGTTAAACATTAATGGTGGATCTGATTAGAAATGAAACATTCACTTGCAAAGAGGTGACACAACAATTTTTACCTGGTTCACCACTAAGGGATACGTCCAAAGAGAATATGGGGACAAGTTGTCGGTCGTACCAAATTCCACTAATCTTCACTAGTTGTGGATTACAATGATTCGGGAACAATCACTCTATCCCAGGCTCACTGCCTTTAAAAAAGTTCTGGGATAGCACACTGCATCCCTCATGTCACTCTCATTGACTCCCCTGGCTCAATGCCTTTGGTGAAGTCCCACTCAGTTAATAGACATGGCGGTCCCATCAATATATATTTATGAACTTCTCTATCTCTTGTTTATCATGAGACTTTGCATGCATCAGGGTTCAGAGTTGATACTATTTTCAGTTCAATCCTTATTCTTTAGTGAAATGACTGAATGCAATAGATCATATTGTATTTGTTTGTCTCGATCACAACCACAATGCGATTTCTCAATAAATAAAGCTCATCTCACATGGAATTATCAGAATCATTTCTCCATGTATGCATGAGATCATGAATGTATCATTTATATTTCCTCTTTAATCTCACTTTTCACCGAAGGTATCGGGAAATCTTCCGGCTTTTGTGCAGTTTCAAAAAGACTAGTGGGCTTCATCAATACCTGGTGTACTTCCCCAAGCCCGGCGCGCATGTCTCAAGACGGTGCACAAGTCTCAGCAGGCAATTCCAAAATGACACGCAAGTTCACCTCAACCACTTGCACGAAACTCACTCCTTCAACTTCAAACTTGTGCAACCCAATCCCTTTCTCACCCAAAAAACCTTGGACATGCATCAAACAACTGACACGCATCTTATACTTGCATGACCAAGACACCACTTGTGCAACCAACACACCTACTCGATGGGAGCTCTAATTTTTTCTAAGTGTTGAGAACGTGTAGAATGAGGAGGGGTTGACCTGTATTTATAGGCATGTGGACACCCTACACGATGGCGGACAATTCACCCCTCGGTGTATAAGTCTCAGTGCAAAGCTCCATCCACCCTAGCCTTTGTCGCACAACTCACTTTCTAGACCCAACCAATACTTGTAAAACCCTCTTTCTTTTTCCATATTTTGAATATCTGATCACAAAAATCATCTGGTGCGTAACTTTCAAAACCTCTTAGGTACTAACGTGCTTGTCCCTTCATGGCGCGCAAGACACTTGCGAGACAAAACCAATACATGCATGACCCTCTTTCCAATGCCATATATTGAAATTCTGTTCTTGAAGAAAAATATGTGCGCTAGTTTCCTCTCCTTCAGATCAACGGTGCACAAGTCCCTTTTCCTAAAACCACTTTTCTTCATTTTTTGATTTTCAGGTCCAAATATTTTGGCAAACAGTGGAAAACGGTGCCACCTTAAATATATAGCTTCAGCCATAACCTTCATGCTTCTTTTTTGTGATTTGGATTCTTCAACAAAACTTCTTATTTCATCCCAAACTCTTGTGATTTGGCTTCTTCAACAACAATTATTCTTTCATCACAAACTCCACTATCGTGATATTTATCCTTTCATAGATCAGCTTTAGCATCTTCATATTTTGAGACAATGTGAAGTGCATGGACATCTCAGAATTCCAATCCATTCCACACTTTCTTCTTCTTCAACTGTGATTCTCTACTTCATGAAAATAATTTGATTCTATTCTTCAATAAGTCTCTTCCATGGTTCTCATGAAATCATGAAGAATTGCATGGTCTTCATCAACCGTCATGTCTTCTTATTTAAGCATCCTCAGATGGATTATACCTCACCATTATTCACTATTGTAAATAATTTGTCACCTTTGAAACATGTTCTTTTGAACTTATGATCAGTACAACAATCATCTGTCATTGTTGTAAACAATGTGTCACCTTTGACACATGTTCTTTTGAACTTATGATCAGTACAACAATCATTGGAATTTCCATTCCTCCAATTCATTGGAATACTTATTTATCTCCTTCATTTTGATATTCATTGACAACTATTGACAACAAATAACAACTTATACACAGATTGGTCCCAACAATCCCACCCTTTGTATTTTGTTGTCAATAACTTACATATGTTCGGAAATGAATTCGACATTATCAAAATGAGAATCTTCTCTTCAATCAACTTTTCTATTCAAACGTTCATTTCACATTCTCTCCCCATTATTGACATGAAATACAATGCTCGTGGTAGGGAGGGTATCGATCTATACTAAAGAAATGTTTCATTAATCATTTTACTCTATGTCTACTTGAGCAATGATTGATGTAAAAAACAAGAGGATTTGATTTAGACAACAAGACTGTCCATTATTCACAGATCATGATACCACAAGAAAAGAGAACTCATGTATTTTGTCTTCAAGGGTTTACCACTTTCATTTTAGGAAAATGAAATAAAATGTGATGGGGAATAATCAACCTGAAACTCCTGTACTCACATCAGCAAACAGATCAGAAACATTCAAGTGAAATCGGCAGGATAAGTGGCCTTGGGGCACTTCTATTCTACCTATGTCACCGATTAACTCAATTACTTCCCCTTTGTAGATTGATCATTTTTCTGAGTAACCAAGGTTCAGAGATTGAGAAATGACATACCTTCTCCAATGACATTATCTCCATGAAATTTATAGATTATTTTCATTTAATACCAGTTGGAGTTGATACTGATTGAAACAATGATTTTGGAAGCTTCTTCATTTTTCTCCCCCTTAACTGAAACACTCATCGTCATCTTCATCAAGAGTGATCCATCATCATATGAATCATTGAATATCAATTGAAGAATATTCCAAGGATGGATACTTATTTAGATTAGCTATCAAGAGTTGACAGCATTCACTACTTCTCAAGTTCTCTATCTAATAGCATGCTTCATCTTCAATTCCATGCATTATTAGCACAAATACAATACACAAATGATTAAGGGAATAAGGTGGTTCTTCCTTGCTTCATCAGCATGAGCCGTATGGTTGAGGTTCCTTTCTCAACCAAGATTCTCTGTTCACTCCAGTCTTCATGCCTGCAAATTTGAACATCTGTTTTGATATGTGTTGATGTGGCATGGTTCTTTTCACATTCTCTTGTTCTTTGTTTGAAAAATTATTCTTCTTAATAGCCATTATATATGATACATTATTACTACTCTTAAGGACTGATTCTTGCTCTGATATTAAGGTTAGAAAACCTTTGGAAACGTGACTAGATTTCATGCATCTCTCACACAAAACTTCATTGATACATGTGTTTGTCGTGGTATGAAATCTCTAATGCACTCTGTCTTCATCATGTGAAAGTTTTTCTATTCTTTAACAACTAGCCCTGACATGTCCTTTTTCAAGATTCTTCATTATTTCCAAATATTCTAGCCAGATGACCAACATGTCATTTGGAACTGTTGGAGGAGGTTTGAATCTTTCACACCGGTTCATCTGAGTGTCATCCTTCTTTTGGATGAATTTCCCCTCAATTTCATAGATCTAAAATCTAGGGACTTCTCAGCTTCCCTACTTGAGATTTTTGTGGTTAATTGTGTGTTCACCACATTCTTATGATTTCTTCACAAGGTAGCTTCTTTGTACATAGTCGGCATTGGAGTTCTTCTTTTCATATCAACATAGATTGCATGTTTCAATGAGCATGCACCTACCATGTGACCACTTTTGTTGCATACATCACAAATCTTATAAATAATTCCAAATTGGTTTGCTGTAAACAGATGCTTATGGACATGTAGATGTTTCTTCTTCTTCCCTAGATTTCTTCCCTTTGATACAGGCTATCATTGTGCTTTTCCATGAAAGGGATTATACCAACAATATAGTACAAAATTCCCAAATCTGTTGCAGCACCAACATTGACTCACAAATCATTTATTCTTTGTATCTTCTGTATGAGGTTGTTGGGCCTTCTTCTTAATTTTTTGTGGTGTATCTGAGGAACCAACTTCTTCGTTTTTCTTACCATCCAACCTAGACATAGTGGTAGGTTTCTTATCCTCCTCTTTCCTCAACCGTACTTGTTTAGAATCTTTCTTCCAACCTACAGTCTTTGTAGGAACATATTTAGAAACAATAGTAAAGTTTTGTATGGAAGGTACCTTCACTTTATTAACGGCTTGGGATAGATCCCTGAGTGAATTCATGATCGTCTTATCCCATGATAGAGGTCTTTTGATAGTAGAATCCTCCAGTGGGCATGGAGTACCTACAACAACTGGTTCTTGAGATGGATAATCAAGGATTGTCATAATCTTATTGTCACATGTTAGAGGTGTTTCATCATTAGAATCCTACATTGAACATTGAGTAAAAGCGTCACCTGTTTCATTCTTTTGTGAAGTCCCAATATGTGTCTTCTCAAGATTTGTCAATTGGGCTTCCAATTTTTTTACTTTCAATATTGATAATGATATTATGATCATCAATCATGATCATATTCTCTTCAAAAGTCTTCTTAAATATTTCAACCTCATCTTCATGAATATTAACATTGTTCTGTATCAAGGAGTCAAGTTCTCTGAATCTCATTGATGTTTCATACAAACCAAAACTCATGACTTTAGTGCTCTTTTTCAGCTCAACTTCATGTTCATGGATCTTTTATTTTAGAGTCTTATTGAATCCATATTTTTCTTCAAAGACTTTAATATATTTAGTGAGCTTTATGAATTCAATAATTTTTCCTTCTAATTCTTTTAAAAATTATCAGCCTCTCTTTCCAATCGATTAATCTCAACATGTATGCATTGAAATATTCTAAAAACAACAGCAACTCTTTCTTCTGGAATATCATGCAGATAACTTATTAATTTCTACTAATCACATGAGATTGAGGTGTCTTCCTTTCCTATGGTAGGAACATGGGCCACCTGCTCGATAATTTCCAAGCCTGATATTTCATCATTATTGGAAGGGAATGAAGGAAAAGACACTGTATCTTCTTTCGATGTGAGGGACTTCTTCAACTTCTTCTTCTCCTTCTTTTTCCTATTTGTCATGGTCTTGCTGGGTGAAGGATTCTGCTCAAAATGACCAAATCTTCAATAATACTGCACTTTATTATTTCCATTAGCAAAGAAAATCAAATCCTTTTTTGAATAGAATTACTTTAGATTATCCAACATACGTGAACCTACCTTTGATACAACTTGTAGGCCCCTGGGACACCCTTAGAGGGGAGGGGTGAATCAGGGTGTCAACTTTTTCTTTTAAAAAAACATGGATCTTGTTCCCACATTGGTAGGAACCAGTTAAACCTGTATGGTGGATATGATTAGTAATGAAACATTCACATGCAAAGAGGCGACACATCAATTTTCACTTGGTTCACCACTAAGGGCTACGTCCAAGGAAGATAGGCCGACAAGTTGTCGCTCATACCAAATTCTACTAATCTTCACTAGCAGTGGATTACAAAGATTTGGGAACAGTCACTCTATCCCATGCTCAATGCCTTTACAAAAGCTCAGGGATAGCTCACTGTGTCCCTCGGGTCACTCCCGTTGAATCCCCTGGTTCACTGCCTTTGGTGAAGTCCCACTCAGTTTATAGATGTTAAGGACTAATCAACATATTTTCATGAAGTTATTTGTCTCTTATTCAGCATGATACTTTTCTTGCATCAGGTTTCAAAGTTGATGTTATTTTCAGTTCAATCCTTATTCTTTAGTTCAATGATTGAATGCACTAGATCCTCTTTTCTTTGTTTGAATGGATCACAACCGCATATGTGATTTCTCAATAAATGATGCTCATCTTACTTAAAATTATCAGAATCATTTCTCTATATATTCATGAGATCATGCATGTATCATTTATGTTTCCTCTTTAACATCACTTTTCACCGAAGGTATCAGGAAATCTTTTGGATTTTGTGTAGCTCCAAAAAGACTGGCGGGCATCAGAAATACCTGGCACGCTTCCCTAAGCCCATCACACAATTCTCAAGATGGTGCGCAAGTCTCGGTGCGCATGTCCAAACCAGCATGCAAGTTCAACTCAACCAATTTTTCGACACTCACTTCATCAACATAAAAATTGTGCCACACAATCCCTTTCCCTCCCAAAACACCTTAGACACACAACAAACAACTAACCCGCAACTTATACTTGGGCGACCTACACACCACTTGCGCGACCATCACACCTACGCGATGGGAGCTCTGATTTTCTCTAAGTGTTGAGCTCGTGTGGAATGAGGAGGGGTCGACCAGTATTTATAGGCATTTGGACACCCTGCATGACGGCTCGCAAGTCACCTCACGATGCACATGTCTTGGCGTGCAGTTCAATCCACCCTAGCCTCTATCACACAACTCACTTGCGCGACCCAACCATTACTTGCACGACCCTCTTTCCTTTGTTATATTTTAATGATTTAATCACGAAAAAAATTTGGCCTGTAACATTCAAAACCTCCTTGGTACCAGCGCACAAGTCCCTTCATGGTGTGCAAGTCACTTGCGAGACCAAACCAATATTTACGCGACCCTCTTTCCTTCGCCATATTTTAATGTTCAATTCTTCAAAAAAAAAACAGGCATCGAAGTTTCCACTCCTTCAGGTCATCGGCATGCAAGTCCCTTTTCCAAAAACCACTTTTCTTAATTTGTCAATTTTCAGGCCCAAAAATTTTGCAAACACTAGAATATGGTTCCACCTTCAATATATGCTTCGACCATAACCTTAAGGGTTCTTTTCTATGATTTGGAATCTTAAACAACTCTTCTTCTTTCATCACAAATTCCTGTGATTTGGATTCTTCAATAACAATTATTATCTCATCACAAACTCCACTATCATGACATGTATCCTTTCGTAGATCATCATTAACATCATCATATTTTGAGACAATGTGAAGTGTATGGACATCTCAGAATTCCAATCCATTCCACATTGTCTTCTTCTTCAATCATTATTCTCTACTTCATGCAAATAATATGAGTCTATTCTTCAAGAAGTCTCCGGCAGGGTTCTCATGAAACCATGAAGAATTTCATGGTGTTCATCAACCATCATGTCTTATTCATTAATCATCCTTAGATGGATTATACCTCAACATTATTAACTGTTGTAAATAATGTGTCACCTTTGACACATGTTCTTTTAAACTTATGATCAGTACAACAATCATCTGCCACTGTTGTAAACAATGTGTCACCTTTGACATATCTTCTTTTGAACTTATGATTAGTACAAAAATCATCTGAATTTCAATTCATCCATTTCATTGGATACTTATTGATCTCCTTCATTTTGATCTTCATTGAAAACTATTGACAGAAAATACAACCTTATACAAAAAGTGGTCCGAACAACTATGACAATAATGGAGAGATCCTATGGGGTTATACCATGAATCCACTAATATAAAATTATCATGTTTCAATATGGGTCTCTCCTATTAAACCCAGGGTCATTGAATTAGAATGGAATCAATAACTCCTCAGGTAATACATTCATAAATCCAAGGGTGTCTTATGTTTGACCACTCCTATAATAATTTCACGGTCCATATGAAAATGAAACACATTAATTGATTAATAATTTAATTAATTCGATGTAATAATAATTCTGTTTTATTATTCCATTGGATCAACAATTTTTCATTAATTAATTAGAGAAGGGTAATATAGGCATGAATAAAATTCCATCATTTTATATTTAATTAAATTACCCTATACATTAACATTCAAAACCATGAAAAGTTGTTATAAGGAATAACAACCATGTGATGTTCATTTGTAATAAAGTAGGCCATGTTATATCGATACATTACTTGCTAATTACCATTTAAAGATATATAGATTAATTTAAAAAACAAACTGTAGAAGTTTAAAGTGTAACTAACATGTAAAAGTCTTGTTAAAATCCAATTCAATAAAAATTTATTTATAGTAAGTCTTAACATCGGTAGGGTGAATCTCCAGAACACCCAAATTAAAGCACATATATAAAAAAAACCTTAAATGGAAAAATTGAAGTAAAAAACCGTACATACGGTTTTCTATATTGAGGTCAAAACCTCCAATGATGGTTGACATATTTAATAGGATCTATAGAATAGGGTTCTAACTACTATAAGAAATACTCATTAATTAAAAAAGAAACACCTAATGAAATCGCTATACACACACATATAATTATAAGACGACGAAACATGAAGGTTGATTTATGAACTACAAAAATATTACTCCTATGACTATCCTCATCCAATAACATCCTTTGTTTGACTTCTATTAGATGTTATCTGAAGAATCGATATAAACCCAAAAAACAGGACATATGTTCCTACATCAAAATAAAACCATTGATTAGAAAAAGGGAAGATGAATGTCTAAAAAGGATTTAAGATATTACCAGTGTGGATCCAATGAGATTAATGGTGCTTATATAGGACTCTATTAAAATTAGTGGGATCAAAATATTATTAATGTTCATCAAAGGATAAAAAATAAAGAGAATTAATGGTTTTCTTTCTACTAAATAACAAAGGAGAGTAGATGTTTGTTTAAAACGTTTCACTAAGGGATGTTTCTAAATTTCTCCAAATAAAACATGGATCACATGGTTTCACTGCATTGTTGGCTAAATGTGTGGCAACTATGCGGCCATTTCTACTTGTAGGGTTAATTTCCTAGGTTTTGACACAAAGTTAGAGAAATTGTGCGCTAAAAATGAAAAATATAATTTTAATAATGTCTATAATTTTTTCATGTGTGTGTGGCCCCTAGTGCATGGAAAGGGAAAACAATGATACCTAATTAACCCCACTATCTATCCCCACATAGTGGGGGTAGATCATATGACTAGGTTTCATGGTTTCTACTACCTATTGGACCTAATGATTTTCTCTCTCATATGGGGTTTTGTGTTATGAACAGGTCCTAGAACACCCCCCACCCTACGAATCCTCTATAACATACTTATGAATATATATTAGGTCCAAAATAATGAATTTCAAAAAAATTATGAGTATCCAAATGATAGATAAAAATGGGGTCCTTACAATCATCCCCCCTTAAAAGAACTTCTCAACAATTTCACCTTCCTAGTGAGGAAAAACAGTGTCTAAGAAGATTTCTAACCCATGGGAATATACATTGGCCTCCCACTACCAAGTAATATTATGTACATAGACATTATGGAATTGAACGCATATGAGAGGAATATCACCCAAGAAGAAGAAGCTTCGCATCAAAAGCTACTAAAAATCATTTTTTGATGCTGGAAGGTTGATCATACACACGTGATAGTATAAGGCCTATAATGTGGAAATTAATGGTACCGTATATTTTCTATGTGAATCCATAAGGGTGATCTCACACCCACTAGTGAGTTTTCCATGAACATATTTCCTTAATCCCTTCTCCTCAGTGTTTCCCGCAAAACGTGACCTTCTAGTCCCCTTTGAACTCAAGATTCAAGAGGGTGAATTTTATAGATCCTAATTCCACATGAATCCACAAATGGCTAGGTTTGTGATAAAGAAATCCATTATCCATCTCAATAGCTAATTTTTAGAACACTAAAGATGGAACAAATATGTTTCAAAGTGTGATAAGAATTATATAATATTAATGAAAGAATATTTCATGCCACAGAGGACATATGTCATATCCTTTCCATAAAGCCCAAAAAAATACCATTTCTAGTGCATGTGATAGGTTTCTTTAGGAAGTAAGAAGCTCGATCACATTCATGACTCTTGTGAAAAAATTATGAATTCAACCAGTCCCTTACGCGTTCTTTCGCTATGTATAAAGATGCATATGGATAGAAATTATCTTTCATGACATAATTTATGACACCCATATCTAATGGATTGCTATATATATTTAAGGCTACACAATTTTGTTATGGTGATCCTCTAGAACGTCAACTGCCACTCTGATATGCATAAGATTGTTCGTTGATGACATCATGATATCATGGAACCCTTGAGGTATAGATATCACATTATAGGTTAACTATGGGTCCTCAATTGAGTGGTCTTAATGTTGTGTCATCCTTTGCCAACCACCTTTATCCTATGTCAGGTACGCTCAAGTGATCCTCCTATATGTGACCTATACCTTTTGAAAAACACTCCAAACTAGAGCACAAGATTTGGCTTGACATGCTAGTTCCTTATCTTGTGTGCACCACATTTTTGAAGTTCCATGGATTTCCATTATGTAGTAAAAAAATTGAGAACCTATTGAATGAATCATACGTGCCTTGTATGAACCACTAGTGTGAAACCTAACAAAAAACCATGTAATTATTTATTTTCTACTCATGATGATTCCCCGATGACCCTAATTCTATACATTTTTCTTTTTATCTTGTATATGATAAATCATGTTTCCATTCATCATAGGCATGAAATAGTGGACCTCGTGACTATACACTCCTCCAAAATGTTACAACATGGAATTATTATCGCTTTGACACACCTAGGGATGCATGTGCAATGGTAATATAAGGCCATGGAGTAAGAAGTGTCTTTATAACATCCACATTGAATGAATTAGAACTACCTATCACCATCTTCATCTACAAATGAAGTTAAATTGAATTCTTAGCCAGTACAATGTACATGGTATTCCTTATATATGCCCATCATGGATTTTCACCACTTCCTACCATAGTCCATATTGCTTCACTATAGGGAAAGGTTCAAGTATAAGCCCTACCCACAATTTATTGGATTCTTTATGTATGATTGAGTGGGAATGAGATCTTCCTATCATAGAACTCGACCCTCCTCACATTGAATGTTATCTTCCTCACATAGAATCAGAATCTCCCCAAGTTTACAATATGTGTGACCCCACACCATCTCTCATTAGTGAATCTTTCACAACTCGAGCATTATGAATACTATTTCCCATTTTTTCTCACATTGAGTTTGACTTACATGATATGAGAATTTAGTAGCAAACATGAAACCCATCAACCTCCACCTATGGGGATCCTCGTTAGTTTAGGCCCCAAAACCATCTATACTCTATCCATTTGAAGCATTCGTGGATATTCCTCAACAAAAAATCATGTCCCACTTGAATTTGTTGCTTCCAAGTATAATCCCCAACCATAAGGGTATCCACATCATGTGTAATCCCCAATGAACCTATCCGAACTACATGGACTTTGATTTCCAACTAACTGGGACATATAGGAAGCTTTCCTGTGGTCCAATCCAAATGTTCCAACTATTAAATCCATTCCATCCACACCAGAATCATTATCTTTATCCACCCCAAATATTCATTGGGCCTCCATATCTCAAAAAGATCATTCCACCGATTTACACTTCTCCCATGTGTATGCCCCATCCATATCGTAAATGCTCACAGTAATACTCAGATAGCATTCATGGGTAGGCCCCACACAATCTAACCAAGAGAAATGGTATTTCAAAAGGAATATACCATGCATAAGCCCAATGATGTCTCTCATTGATACTCTTTTAATGATGAGATCATCCTTATTGCATGAATTTATACTATATAAATTGATCCTATAAAATGAACATAAACAAGGGTACCAAAATAATTGGTATTGTATCCTTTCCATCTCAAAGGGTATGTAGGATTCCTCCAAGAGGA
The DNA here is from genome assembly GCA_963277665.1 of Viscum album. Classification (NCBI taxonomy): domain Eukaryota; kingdom Viridiplantae; phylum Streptophyta; class Magnoliopsida; order Santalales; family Viscaceae; genus Viscum; species Viscum album. The sequence continues at coordinate 1,465,558,923 of OY728147.1, read as the reverse complement.
TCAGTCGTACCCTATAGTAAACATTGGTGCCCCCACCCACATAGGGGTGTAACTCACTAACCAGCCTCTCTAGGGTGTACTTATCAACATTATTTCATTACCCCATGAAATTAAACTCAGAACCTATTTCATAAAGATACCTTATGTAATACCATGGGATTCTAGAGGTGAAGGACTTGGATGATATGGGTTGAAGACATCAACTACCTCATGCTAAACTTGGGATGATGGAGGTGAAATCTTGGGAAGGCATGATTTTGGAATTAGATACCTGATGATCAAAAAAGGATTCCTTAGGATCCATTACTAATGATGCCTCTATGATTTACCTCTCATTAGGAAGACTAAAAGTTAGTAATGTTCCTTGAATCTAGAAATTTCATCAATTCCCAACATGACTATGCTTCTCACTAATGGTTGTTGTCTTATCAAGAACCATGTGAATTTCTATACAGAGTTAGTGTAATTAACTAGATCCCAAAGATATATGTCTTTGGGAATGAGTTTCATGAACTTATTATAAATTATTGAGGGATACCTAGACTATGTGATGAATTATAAAGAGGAATCCATTGAAGGATAATATGGAATCTCATCATCCTTTTTTGACCAAAGAATATGTGTCACTGCTAAAATTGATAAATGTCGCCCACCATGAAAATGTAGAAATGTGGTTCAAAAAGATGTGATTCCATGTTGATGTTCATACATGGGAGGCGGCCACACCCTTGTGAGAGAATAAGAAACATTAATACATTATTTAATGGATTTTTTCAGACTTTTACTTAAATAAAACACATTCTATATTTACTACATGGACATATTGTGTGGCCAATATACTACCAATGAATGCCTTAAATTATATAAATTATAAATTTTATGAGGAATTACATATTAATTTAGGTTTAATTCCATCATGTTTATAGGAGTCAAAAGTTACAATAGCGTAACATGTTTATTTCACAATCTCATTATTTTTAGGTATTGTGTATGTTTATGTCTCAATCATGTAATTGTTCCCTTCTAGGTGAATTTTTTATAATATTTTTTTCAAAATAAAAATGTAATTTGATCCTACATTTTTTTAAATTCATTTTTTCCATATTTCCATTTTTATAAAAAAAAACTGAAATGAATATTTTTATCATTTTCCCAATAAGGTAGTTTGTTACTATTCTAATAGGAATAGATAAATAATTATTTTTTACAGCAATAAATAATTATATTCCATTAAAGTGTCCATGAGTCATCAATTAATTAAATATTAACTTGAAATATTGAATACTATTTTCAATGAAAATGTTATCATTTATAAGTGTATATATTTTTATAATGAGAATTGATTTTAAAATGGAAAATTTATTTTTAAAAATAATTATTAAAATCATAATTAAAAATAATATTACATATAATATGACTTCTTTTGATCATATATAATATTTACTAGGGATATGATCTATGGATATCATTTTTATTCCCTTTATAAATATTTTATTTTTATTATGAAAATATGAGCTGTTTACGAAACCCATCTTCTTTTTATGGTGTGTGCTATGAAAAAATGTTTATAAACCCATTTTAATCTCGTGTTATAATATAATGAATGATTTATGATCATAGTACACCCATATAAATTATTATCTTTATATGACTTGTGACTCAAATATCTTCCTCTAATTCATTGGGTAAAGTGTCATAACTCATAAGATAGTTATGTAAAACAAGTCGAATCTATTTTCCCATTATGGGAAACAAGTCTAAGGAGAAGATGTTTTATGAGAAACAAGTGAAATTTTAATATTTTTTGTGTTAAAAATGTTTAATTTATATATAGTTTATAAGAAATATATATAGTTTCTTGAACCATTACAAGAAACTAGTTAATTCTATTGATCTGTAGGGGGAATGTTTTGTTTCTTGACCGGATAGAGATGGTAGTTGACATTATGAGATGAAAAATAAATTGATCTTTTGATGATTCCATAAACTCTTATAGGTGAACTTATAGTTCATGATTTAATTATGACTAATTCTAATTATTATGATTCAAGTATTTTTAAATGTTAATGCTTAATTCAACAAATCATGATTATGATATATTATAGACTGGGTTTGAACAATGAGTGTTATAATCAATATCTCCATCTATTGTATGTATCATATTGTTTGGTAATACCATCAATTGATATCTCCCATATTTACCCTTACTAACAAAATTATCTCACCCATTTCTTATGTTACCTTTTCTCCACAATATGCATAATTTTTAAGGGGTATACCTATAAAGAGTACAATGGGGGAAGATCATTATGGGAGATATTATAGATCATTCATAAAATAAGAATACATTGAATATAATCAAAAAATTCTCTGAAAATACATAGTCCTCATGCATGATGATTATTATAATGTATTTAATCATCATCTAATAATATGTAAACATTATTAATGATATATTGGTTAAATATAATCTACCATCATAAAAATAATTGGGCATCCCCAAGGCAAAAGTATTTTATAATCCTTTATACAAGAGATCATTAACCTAAATCTACATCACTTGAAGCCTAGATGGATCCGTTTGATATCAGGACATTAATATCAAAGAGGAACTTCATTTAATCTCTATACAAAACAAGATATATCATCGATGGGTAGCATCATAACCTCTATAGAGAAGGCATCATGGTACTCTTCATTGTATCTAGGAAACAACAATGACTAAACCTCTTTATATCTCACCACCAGCTCATCCTTCAATTAAGATAAGGCCCCAATAATTATATGACCCATTCAATGGTCCCATGCACTAATAATCACTCTCTAGTTTCCAAAAGTGTTTTAGAATACACTATGTATGATAATATAATCCATCATATATTATACTGAATATGGAAAAGACATGATAAGGATGATTTCATATGTCTAAACCCATAAAAATAAGAAATCTCCCAAAGAGAGGGATCTCCGTATCATTATCTCACATTTTCAACACACATCAAACACTCCATATCAAACTCCAAAATCTGTTTTCAATAACAGTAGAACAAGATGCCTCTCTATTTAATGTCCCAAATAATAGTCCTGGGTCGGTAAAAAAATAGAGTTTGTAGACCTAGAAATAAAAAAAGAAACAAATCCAGGTATAGAAAATTATGATAGTAGCCAATTCAATTACTAGAAAACAGTACAGTGGAATGAATAAAGAAATAATCTATATAATAACTACTCCAAATTATCTCCAAACATAATGGAGACAATATACAAGGTCATGATCTAGATGATATTCAAATGTATTTGTGATATCTTCTGGTTATAACCTTCTTTTTCTATCCCCTTGCTAATTTTAAAATTATAGAATTACATGTTGTTGTTGTTACATTGATTTAATAATTTTTTAATATTGGTCATAAAATAGGACACCATATTCATGTTTACTACTACGAAATTATATAGAACCTATCTTATAATGTCCATGAACATCAAAAGAAATTAAATCCACATTAGAACAACTAACTAGGTCCTGGGGAATGTTGGCTCTATTGAATTTTGTTGAAGAGGGATGAATATTTCTACCTACTAAGTAAAACATCATCTAACAACAAAAAATAGAACGATATGTCAATGATCTACAAATGGAAGAGTCATGGAGACTACCACACAATGATAATATTTTCATAGAAAAATTTTTCTAAATGAATTTTATCTTGACTAGTACATCAATATTTGAAAAATAAAAATGGAGTCACCTATTTCAAGATGTCTAAATGAAAATCCACCAAGAAATGGCTCACCCAAACCTCATCCTAATAAATAAGCTATGAAACATAACATTTAAAATTTTTATTCGTGATGTTGAACTCTTTAACTCCATAAATCCCCTATCAATAGGTAAGTATCTCATGTTGAAAACCAACATTAGTTGTTGATGATAAAAAGTCGACATGAAACTAATCCCCTTGAATTTTCAATGATACAAGTAACATATCATGATCAATAAAGAACAAATGCCACAAAAATTGAGTAAAACTATGAATCATCGGTAGAGATAATGAAAAGTAGTAATATAAAACAAATGAAACAAAAGTATATCTCTACCCTTACTAAAATTCATCTATCACTGAATCTGAAAAGTAGAATTCATACATCTACAAAATTTAGTATTAGATATCATAGTGTTTCCTAGTCCAATTGTTGACACCACCAACCTCCACTATGTCCATATAAAATTGAATATATATTTCAATATATTCTATACACACCTGACAATGATTTCCATCTTTTGTCATATCTTCTAAACAAATTAAACTGAAACTCATAATCCTTGGACAAATGAATGTCTTTTGGTAAATTAAATGATTAGCATTAAACTATTTTCTCATTTTCTACACTAATTAAAACAACTATCCCTCATATAATGTTGCATGACCATTACATAAGTATCAATTTTTCAAGAGGCAGCACTCTTCATTGAATTTTCAATAATTTGGTAATCCTATCATAGAATCAATTGTTTCTATAAAATCACATATTTTAGGTAGTCTCTCTTGTTTAAAAAATATACTAAACATAAATTCATTAATTCCCTACCTTCACATGAATCGTCACCAGTGACTGAACATGATCATTATCTAATATATATACCATTTCCTATGATACAAATCTATCATGAACACCCCCTCTAATGTTTCCCCGCATAGTTTAGAAATATATAAAGGAATATAGTGACCCAAAAAGAACATTTTCAGGAGGTAAATGTTTTGAAATTATCATCGAGGGTACATGTATAACACATTAGAGAAAAATTTCCGTCATATATATATTGGGATGAGGATACAGAAATTAGAACCTCAAAATAAGAAAATTTTTAAATAAAATATGTAAACAACTTCATGTAATTTCATTTATAAACTTAATAACTTGAATAAAAATTTAATATTATTAGAAGTAAAGCCTCATGAATGACTATAATACCCCCACATATCATGAACAATACCTCAACATAGTACCTCCCTGATCGACCATAGAAAATATTTTATAGACATGGAAAATATTTTTATGTACATAGGGGTATTATAATATGTATATTCAATTGTATTCTCCATGAAACCTCTCATGATATTTATTAAAAAATCATAAATAAGATAAAATAATAAACCAATGAATCTAACTATACAACTAAATTGGTAATAATAGTTTCCCAATCCACACCATGTCTCACTAATGATGTTACTCATAAAATTATATAATTCAGTATAAAAATTATAATATATATATCTATATATATAAATTACCCCACTTATACTTCTCTTGTGGTTTATCACTCACATTCTCCAATTCCACAAATCTTGTACTCATCCCTTCCCTAAGTAATCCATCAGTGAATTATGGCATTCCATGATGGACCCTACAATATTCCCCCATAAGAACAAATATCCTATGATATAATTAGTAAATACTTCAATCTCATCATCAACATCATCAAAATCATCCAATTTGTAACCAATTATATGTCTGGAATATACTATAGCTAGTGTAACTGTATTATACCTAAAGTAATCACAATCTATTCATTTAGACCCATGATAATATTAACCAAACATGACTGGAAACAATTATAAACTGGAATTCAATCCATTATAACCCCCAAAAAAATGTATAAAAAACATAGAAAGGTCCAACCCGATTTAGAATGCACTGTATACCATATGTGATTATATATACAACCAAGGAGATTGTGAGGGTGATAGAGATATCATACATTTTATTCCTTCACATCCTTGATATTGAAGATCCCCTCCAACATTTTGGTGTGGATTTCTCTTCGAATACTGGTGGGGTTAAATTTGAAATAAAAAATTATAAATAATATGACCCTCAAGCCACAATAAAAGAAACTACCTACCCTAAGAGTCAATCACCACTAACATCATACATGACCAATGACTATCATATTTAAGCACTAAATAATAATATTTCACACAATAATCTTGTTATATTATTAATTACCTAATTATCATTTGATTTATTCACTTTATCATTTCCCATGATAAAAAATTTAAATCTTCTTAGACCAAGTATTGATATAACTATATATAATCTTAACCATATTTAATTACTTAAATCATAAATAAATTCAAAATATAATCATTTTTATAGTAAATGACATTTTTTAAACAAAAAATAAAAATTTATATATTAAACTCACACCTCTTTGAGCGTCACACTTAATCACCCCTTGCATTCCCTTAGTATTTTGAATATCGTTTAACATCACTACCATCAATGACACCTCATACCATGGGTAATTTTTTTATTCATTTTGTATTTATATATTATTTATGTTCTCTAGGAATCGTTCAATGATAGAAAATAATGTTTTGACTCTCTCTATAATGATCCTGACTACATTGATCATTGGGGACCCATAAATAAGAAACATCCAGCCACACAACCACATAGAAAGAATCAAGTAAAAATTAAATATTGATGAAACATATGTTATATAAATTCATGAAAACCACCCCTTTGACCTATAGCATTTTACATAACAACAATTCATTCTCCCCATTAATGAAATTAACCACTACTACAACCTGGACACCTATCCCATTGATAGTCTATCAGAAGAATCATTCATCCATACAACCCCTGGATTGCATTTCATTTCTCATTAAGAAATCCAAGAACACATTTTTATCAAATAGTCACAACAATTACATAAATTTTTGACAGTACACATACATTTAAAATTAATTTTCTATATAATGTAAATGACAAAAATCTAAATGAAAAAGTTATGCATTCTTTTAGCAATGAGAATGTTCTCTCTTAAACCCAAATTAATTTTTCAAAATCCTTAATATTTTAATTTCTATCATGAATTAATTGGTTTATAATTCCTATTATTTAGGTAATAATTAATTTAAAACTCATCATACATCAATAGTTTTTATAATAATCACATTTTTTTAAATTATTTTCATATTCCATTATGTTCAAGAAATAAAATTTATTAATTATCTTTCCTCCTTCATTAATCAAATCACCATGACTTCATATTTTCACTTTCTATAATATTTCTTGAAAATATAACCATTATAATCACAAAAATAGACATAAAAAATATTATATAATATTGTCATTACATATAAAAAGGAATCAATAAGAAAAAAAACATATTTTGTCCCCAAATCAAAACAATAACATCATTGTTTCATTAAAATACCAAAAATTTTTATTTTTAGATTTATTAAACCCTTACATATGGGTATTAAGAGAATGAAACATTGTGGAATCCATAGAAATGATTCGTAGTGATCATGTTCAGGAATAAAATGATTCAAAATAAAGATAATTAATGGAAAAACACTAGAATATCTTTTTGGGATAGGGAGAGAGGGAATATGGGAGAAATAATTAACAACTAAATGAAGGAAACTAACCTCATATCACAAAATATCGATATCTATAAGAGCTTGGTTAAAATCATGTCAAAGAATCTAGAAATATATTTGAAAACACTTGTATGTCTACATACACCAAATATCTTTTTTTATTATAAGAAAAACATTTTGAATGAGTTAGAACCTCACAATAAATGGACACCATAACAATCAACACCCATTAAAACATCAAAAATTGAAAAAACAAAACAGATGCCACATTCAAAATTTTAAATATCAAATTCAAAAATTGAAACCCCATGAGATGGGAACACAACTCAAGGTATGAAACAAGACCATCACATTCATCGTAACAATGTCGACTATCTAATCTTATCACTATTATTACCATCACATAATCTCATCATCCTCATTATCTAATCATTGGATTATCACCATCGGCTAATTGGAATCCGTCATCACCGTTGGTGAATCCATCATCATCACCACCATCACACAAAACCTAATCTTCTTCACCATTGTCGCAGATTTCGCACCACCATTGATGATTCCAAAAACACCGTCATCCTACCAAATTGACACCATAACTGTTGTCTTCCCTGAATCATCACCATCATGTATAGTAACATTGACACATCACTGACATCCACCACCAACAACCCACAATATAGAATGAAACCACAACCATTAGATAAATAATAAGAAGAGAGAAACACAATCGAGAATGAAACCCTAAAGGGGGCCTAGAAAAAGTGGAAACTAAGTATAAAACCCAAAATAAAATTAGAGATGAAACCCAATGGGGAACACCCATGACCACCTAACTAATAGAACATAAAACATAGTATCCATATCTTCGTATCTGACCAAAATAGGAGAAATGGAACCCTTGGTCAGATCATTGTTTTAGAGGATATAGAAGAACCTAACCAAGAAAAAATAACTGACACTAGAAGCACCTTGAAGCACATTATCGACCAAAATAATGAACAAAAATCATATTTTTTACAACCACACTATATCCAAATAAGAGAAGAATGTAAAAACTTGAGGCCATAATAGGGTTAGGGTGTCCACAAGAACCCACAACATGAGAACCAGAAGGAATAAAATGAAGGGAATAGCATCCAAGAGAAACCCTAGAAGATGATGAGGGGGGATTACATGGGGATAGAAAGTGGAAGCGTTGTATGAGGAGATTTCCTAGGTGAATGAATCCCTATGAGAATGAGAGGTTGGCCTGTGAGAACCCCTCTTATGACTTCATAGGTATTGATAGAGGAGAGGATAATTGGGAAAAATAAGTGGGTATCCCTAATTTATAAACATGATATAAATGATGCATTCATTACATGAATTATAAATTCACAGTTTGAATTCCATGAATTCCATATCAACCTAAATTTAATTTACCTAATATGAAATAAAAAAAATCTCGATATGAATTAATGAGTCACACCAAGTATTCATTCAAGTAAGAACCTCTAAATTCAACCTTGGAACGATTAATTCCAAAAAACATAACACAATCATTTATTAATATTTCATTGAATGAATGTTGATATCATTCTATGAATTATTCATGAATCAAGATTTCCCACATCTGACCACAAGTATCAACCTCATGGTTTATAATAGAATGACCCTGGAAGACTAGTCCATTACACTATAGGTAAAAATTGTATTAGATTTTATAAATTCATCCAAAAATAATATTTCATGACACATATTTTCATCTTTAATATAATTATGATCAATGATTTAAAATATTTAAAGAACGTACATATGGAGATTTTGTTAAATTTAAAAACTCATATTTCTATGATTCTGATGGTCGGCATTGAATTTAGAAAATCCTAAATTTCATGAATCAAATTTTACATTATTTTTTGTAGAATTTATATACTTATACTCCCCACCACTTTATAAATTAGTATCATTCACCTTTAGAGGGTTTATGAGGAACTACACTAAATATTTGGCTTCCAATATGATACCGTTTTATATTAGTTTCTCTATGTTTTATTTTTTCACAATATAAAATATCATTTCAAATTATTTATTAATTTTTTATCATTTTATATTCCTATAATTATACAATACTGTCTATCCCTATAACCATTCATCAATATAGTCTTGTATAATTTTGATAAAGAGTAAATAATCAGATTAAATACCCATAGAAGTTATCAGTTCCTATCCCAAATCTTAAAATCTTCATGATTAATATTTCCCAATTTCCTAATGTTAGGTCATAGTAAAAATTATAGGAATAAATCAATTATTTCTCTACATTGTTATTAGAATTATATCTACTTCTTATTCAACCAATTTACCTTTTACAAAGGTGGTCATTGTCCATTGAAATAAATGAGTTCACTTAATGTTCAAAACTAGGGTAGAAGTCTATGTTCACATTTTATGAAGTGTGTTAATTATTTAACTATATAATTAATAATATGAAAATGAAGGTTCACTCTAGGTGCTTCCTTTACAAGAGTCTTCATTATTTCTATTCCCATTATATTTATGTCTCATTATTACTTTTATGTCATGATATATAAAACTGAAAACCTCATTTATATTTTATATAATTTAAAATATATATATTACACTAAGAATATGATAAATAAATTAAGATAGGAAAATATAAACCATATAATATTATCAATCTCAATTATCCAGGTTATCTATAAATTTTTTTGTAAAATAAACAATGCATTCATCTTTATACAAATATAGGTTCCCATAAAAACATGGTACCATTACTAGATAGGAAATACATCCTTATTCACTATTTTTAAATCATATTTTGAAATTTTTTCATCGTTTTCATATAAAAAATCTAAAAAATATTTTCATACCCCCCCTCACAAATTATAATACCCCTTCCCATCACAAGATTATATAATGGTTAAAATTTGTTTAGAATCATGTAAATTTCCTTAATCAATGGTTTTGAGGGGGAAAGGCAGTATATGAGCATTCTAGGGGATAGAGACATTTATCTGAGGCTGCATCCTAATTGATTTGACCATATATTGGAAGAACTAGATTTTATGGAATACTAAGAATTAAATAGTTGTATAAATTGATAATCATTGTTTTATCACCTTAAGTGATTAATTTAAATTTAATCTACAGATTAAAAAATGAAATTTTATAATCATTTATGTTCATGAAATGGAACTTCAAAAGAAGATTAAATATCTTATGGAATAAAGTAAATGGATTTTACTATTGGTTAAATTACATGTTGAATTAATATTCTTATTTGAAAATTTGGTAGTGAATTAGTAAATCAAATGATTAATGTGACTTAGTAACCAGTATTTTCTAAATCGTAAAGGAACCTCTAATTTGAATTAATGTTTAATGAAATTGAATCATTTCAAAAATGGAACATTGTATTCTACAAATTTTTGTGCTTATTAAACATTTCAGAACATTATTATAGATAATGGTTGATTTTTTAGACCTGAATCAATTAATATGGATTTATTGCATAATGTTTTCCATGTAATGTTAATTTAGGATTTAAATTTAATAATTAAAATGATGATGTTGTGATATTATATGTGATTCTCAGTTATAATTGGTTGAGAACCTAGTTTTAAAATGATAGTTAATGACATGGGAATGCTAATATGAGAACCAAGATTCCATGTGATGAATGGTGACATGAGATAATCAGTATGAGTATCTAGATTTCATGGGATAGATGATACTCATGAAAGAAATTTGTAGTGGCTATGCAATGTATGTTACGTGATTATAGTGAATATAGATAAGAGTGTTCCCATTCCATGGGAGTGACATGATATGATCTTGGATTATGTGTTATTATTGATGAATATATATGGACGAGATGCAATCTCAGATTCCATGGGAATTATAGGTTGTCTAATTGTATTCCACATGAAACCTCATGATACTAGAGAAGAAAGAAAGATCTCCGAGACTCCATGTGTTTAATTATAGTGTCCACAACAAATAAATAATTCTTAGAGACACCACAATAATACCAAAAATGTTATGTTTAACAAGATTCATATACCTATCGATCAATGATGGTATATCCATCCTTGGGGGTCCCTTTGAACATGGTGAAGTGTTGATTTTTTATTGTTATTATACATAAAATTAATAATAAAAAATTACCTTAAAAAATAATGTAACCAATTTCATATTAGATAGGGCATTTTTGGATCAACTTTGGTTGTATCCCTTCTCAAGCATTAATTGAACAATGGAAACCAAAATATCGACATTTTTACAATGATGAACTATGTGACATGGGGATTTTCTCAGAATGTTATGATAGGGTATCGATGATTGTACAAGGTATGAATGAGGAATATTTTTAATATGATTTTTATTTTATTTTTTATTTTTCTTTTCTATTCTCCAATTTATAGGATCCACCCTCAGGGGATCCACTGTGACATGTGAGGAATAATCCTTTTTTATGAAATTTTTTATAATGCTGTAATTTTTTCACATTCAATGTCTTATATGTGATGTTTTTGAATGTTGGTATATGTTTTAAATTATTTATGATGATATAGATAATATTATAATTAGGTCATTGTCTCCAAAAAGTAACCTCATAAGCCATTATCCCAAGTTGGTATCCATTTTTGTATTAGTAAGTCCACATTATTCCATGGGGTGACCATCAGTCCATGAACCTATAAGTGGTTGGGGTCACCCCTCTTATGTTTAAAAAAAAATCTCTCAAATATCATAAATAGGGAAATATTAGTGTCCCCAATGGACCATATATATTTAAAAATAATATACATACATAAGTGTTCAATGTATCATGATCATCAAATAAATTCATAATTTTTCAAAGTTTTAGTGAGTCAATGTCATGTGATATGCATGTGTAACCAATGATAGTAGTCATCCTAGTCTCATAGATTCCTTCGATAATACGAGGAAAGGTATATTATTTAGTATATGTGATCGGGGAATGTTTGGAACTTCCCAATCTTGATATAGTTCTAGTTTATAACCCTATGTTCTAGTACCTTAAAGTGATTCCAGTTTTGGATGGAAGAATCATTTATGTGCATCTATATTTAATTGAAAAGGATATTTTGGTATGAAGTGGTGATATAGTTAAATATTTTGAGTTTAAAAATGTTTTCTAAAAGGATAGTTATCTTTTCACATTCCATTTATACATATAAGGTGTATGATCAATTATAAGAGAGAGTCTAGGATGATTCTAATTAGTCATTGGGACATGCCATGATAATGGTCTATCACTTGTATATGGCTGAGAGACTATGATCCTTGATACTTATCACAAGGGATATGAGTTAGGTTTATTTGATTGGTTTTAATGGAGAACGAAACCCCAGTGGTTCAATGCGATCATGTGGTGCATGAGTCAATTCCTATGGATTTATAGTGAAATTGAGTCTGTATACATTGATCATATAGGGATTGGACACATGGAATATGCCATATGTGGTTCCACTTACGACTTTTTGGGTCTTATAAACACTCAATAGATGTGGTGGATGAAACTCCATGATGATAAGTTGATCATTAAGTCATTCTAGGAAGTCATGGGACCATAGAGGTTTTCCTTTGGCACTTCTTTTTCGAAAAAGGTTATTTGGATTTTGTATATATCTATGGGTTATAAAATGTGGTTCTTTTGGTATGATTTGTGGGGACATAGTGGTAGGAGAAGATGTTAATGGTTGTATGATGGTGTGGTGACATGTTTGATCCAATAGATGAATCATGGTAAAGATTTGATATTATATAGGGAATGGTCTAAGAAGAGTGACATTTGTGTGCTATTGATAAGACCTACTATGGTTGACACTTGGAAAGAAGAATGAGGAAAGCTACATGGTGGGGATCCCACCATAGGATTTTAGATGTCTTCAACCATTCTTAGGGCAAGTATCATAGGGTGGTAATGGTGATACTTTAGTGAAATTGGAACCTACGTTTCTTTCTATTTCAAACCTGGGGCTCAGAAGAGAATAGAATTCCCGTTTATAACCATTGTGTTCATGGTTATATTGTATATGGGCCAATAACATATGTTTTTGACCAAGAAGAGTGATTTAATGGACTATATAATAGTGGGATGCATCATGTATGAATTTTTGTGTGTACTACACAAATATAATGTATGGTGGTTCTATTATTCAATCATGGTAGTAATCCTTAAATGGTCTTGATGAACTTGGATATTATTGCTCCTGTAGTTTCTATGTACTATAGATACTGTTGGGAATACTGCTAAAACATCTCTATGTGATTCATGCTGGAGTTGGATAAATCATTTCATTCATGGGATTCAACATTGTTATCCTAGCATGGTTTGATATGGTGTTATGTTATGGGTTAGGCGGGAGCATGGTGAATAGTATATGTTATCAGTGATTTGAATATGGAATCATGTAAGGGGATAGGTTAGAACTAAATGTGTCTAGATGATAATTGGATTTCATTGGTGTCTAGAAAACATGTTATAGAACATTAATGGGGCATCAGGAGTGGATGTAAACAGTAGTTGTGTTTGATTGGATAGAGGAGGTATGACCAAATGTTTTTAGTGGGAATCATTGTCTTGGGATTAGAAATGAATCGGGATCATCTATGGAGATGAAAAAAATGATTTTTTGAGTTGCTTTTCTGTCTTTTCATTTATAAATAGTGTATTAAGACCCATATTTAGAGTTATGGATTCCCATCATGTACTATTTAGAAATATGAATGAGGTATGATGACAGTTTTATAACTGATGTATTCAGTCATCAGTGTTGTTTGATTAATAAATCTAATGTTTTTGAGAACTCTTGTATTTAATTAAGAAATATATTATTGTTTATATCCAATAAATAAATTTTTTATGTGATGTAATAATGAATCCTACCTTAGTATAGTTTCATTTCTGATGTACTATTGGAAAATGATCATATAAGAACAATAAATATTGAAAGTAATCAATTACGGGTATCCATTTTTGAGTTTTTGTTGGAATTTATTTTCATGGTAGTATTATACATTGTGTATGGAATAAAGGTAAATTTTTATGATTTCATGTGATCATCAAGAATTATTTTATTAGAGTAAAATTACATGATGACCTTTTGAGTTTTTGAAATTATTACCTTCATAATTATTGATCTATGACATAGCGATGTAAACAGTCTAATGTGTGAGACTTAGGGATTTAATAATAATATTTAAGTGGAATTACAGCTAGTGTAGACCATTGAATTGACTATCGGAATGTAATATTAGGAATTATGGAAATCTGGATCATGAGAATGACCCTAGATTTTTAGACTCAATGTGGTTTGGAAGGAAGGGCTCAATCCCCAAATGTACATGAGTATGAGGGTTTTAGAAATTGAATAGGGTCAAGGTGATGTGATAGCGTGAACAAGAATAGAATAAAAAAATTTATTAGTCTTTTCAATTAAACTAGGTGATTGTTAGGAGTATATCTTTGAGAAAATATATAAAATAGTGGGATATTAGGAAACCCCATCCCATCACCAAAAAATTGAACTGTAAAACATAAATGTTCCGCATGTGAAAACCCCCAATCAATATTTTTAAGAGGTATATAGTGTTTTTTTAGAATTCTAAATCTTTTAGACATAGAGAAAGGGATAAATCATAATTTTGTAGCAGCACTAGGTAGCCAGTATATACCCATTGACTAAAAGGTGGAAAAGGAAGCCTCATGCATAGTATATTGGGATCCCTGGTTAGTTGGTGATCTAGAACTGGATATTTAGTGGAATCCTAGGGATTTTATATGTGGGGGGATCCATGTTATTTCACCCATTTCACTTTATTTTATACTTAGGATTTTGGCGCTTTTGGGGTAGAAAGTCCTATCATAAATACATATTAATCCTCTCATCCCTTCTAGGATGAACCCCCCAACACCCCTTGTACAATTCAACTTTCATCTCATCCATAATATAATCTATTGTTATTATAACACTAATATTCCCAATTTTATTATCTATGATTAAATTTCAAGTGGTGTTCTATGTGTTTATGCTAATATTCCATATTTTCATTGATTTTGGTTGTTTCTCATTATGTTTTAATCCTAACTATGGATGTGACAAATATTGAATTGGTAAACTCTCTATAACCTAATGTAGTGGGTTATTAAAAATAACCAATAGTCTCAGTGACTTTTTTAAGCTGTGTATCATGAATTCATGTTATCCTTTCTGTGATTTGACACCCAATAAATTAAATTATAATTTTTACTATTCCTATTTAAGTTTCCTATTTTATTTGTTCTCTGACAATGTGAAAGGAAATTCAAAATGGATTTCCTTTATTATTTATTTAACCATAATTTTGAATAATTAATAGTTATAGATTATGAAAAATAAAAATTTAGGATCAATTGGGTGTCTTGGTTTGATAACCAAATGTGAGTTAATAGTTTTAATATCAATGACTATGAAAATGAATTTCAAAATCAATGACTATCCTGAAATTAAACATCCAAACATGAATTATTATATTATTAAATAAATGGAATAGAATTTTACTCTTGGTTAAATTCATGATTTAATTAAATTTATATTATTTAAATTATGAATTTTGTTTTTGTAAATAATATGTTTAATGTGAATTGGAATCTTTTGAAATATAAAGACAAAAAAATCCTGCGGTTGGGAATTATATTTATATTAAATTAATTTTTTAGAATAAAAAGGTAATTTTATTCTTTAATTGGAAATGCATATTAAAAATGTTATATAATGATTATGGATCATATTAGATGTTGTAGATCTAAAATAAGAAATAGTGATACATTACACAATGTGTAAATTTAATGTTTATTTGTGTATTTATATTAAATAATTATAATTTTTTGCTGACATAATATTGGATACATGGGAATTCCATATAAATCACTTATATCATGTGTAATAATTGATGACTTTTGTATTATAGGATGAGTAATAGGATTTAATGTGATACATGATGACTTAGGAATGCTAGCATGACCTGCCTGGTTCTATTTTTACATGATACATTAGAAGGCCAGGAAGAGTGAATATATATCATATGATACATGATGATGGGGAATCAAAAGATGAGAGATTATATTCTATTGGAATCCTTGGATGAGAACTTTCATATTTTTTAATGATAGATGATTGGGAAATGTATTGAAACCCTTGATTTTAATACATTGATTTTACATCATTCTTGATTAATATTAATTATGTTACTTAATAACATCGTTGAGTCCCATAAATGTCTACATTATTTGGAATAAATGGATAAAAAAATTGATGGTCCCTAGGTAAACTTCATCATCTCTTATAATTAACTTCATACATATCACCCTTTTTAGAAATATCATAAGTAATACATTTCTTCATATCTTGGGGACAAGAAATGTAATAAAGTGTGTCCTCAGAAGCCTAGTATGTGTAAACATGGGATATATATATATATATATATATATATATATGAATAACATCAACATAAGGGTATTATAATCTGATCATAACATTTGAAAATTGTACCATGCATGTCATTTATCATAAACATTATTAGAAAAATTAAGATTGGTTGTTCAGAAGACACAAATCATAATGGAATCAAATAACTATATCCATGACAGAAAAACCTTGAAATAAGCCATAGAATTATGTCATACACATAATAAAAGAAAATAATTTTTATAATAGTAAATTCTCACTACCATTTCTATCATAGTATAATGTTTTAAATTCCTAAACCATTATACTATATAAATATCTATCCAATGTCCATAAGAGAATAAATATTCCATTACTTAACTATGTTCACTAACCATTTCAGTCATTTATCTCCAATATTATATAAATATTTATCCAATGAATTGGAGGGTGATATAGGTCCCAACATTCTCATAATTGAAACCATATTTATGTGTGGCACAAGATCATCATAAATTTATCATATCACAACTAATTAAATGAAATGTGCTTCTTAAACATTATTCCATGTTATAAACTATAAATAATGTATAGGTTTCATAATAATTTTATCATTTAATCAAAACATAAACAGTTGGAAGAGAAGAATGTTTCATAATAATTTTATCCTGGTATAACTCATTTATGAGAAGTAGGTTTCACATACATCATACAGTCATAAATATAAGCCACTATAAAAAATAATAATAATGGAATATTCGGATCATATCCCTAGTAAGGAATATGTATCATCTACAAATGAAATCTTAAATGGAAAATGATTTTGGAAAATAATTTAAAATAATTATTAAGAAAAACATCCTTCTCACTTTAAAAAAATATTTGTAAAAAATAAAACATTTTGAAATTATTTTTCATTGATGATATTATTTAAAAAATAAAAAAATTAAGCTTCAATGAAAATAATGTTCATAATTATGGGATGTTTCATTCATGTCGTATGTGATAAAGAAATAGTCCTTTAATATTTTAAATAAATGAAAAAAATCATTATTTGAAAAACTAAATGAAGATTATATTTGAAAAATAAACTAAAATTAAATCATAGGTATCATTTTATTTTAAAATAACAGGATAATAAAAAATCATTTTTTAAATTGCCTTTAGAAAAAATTGTTTTAGATGAATATATATTTCTGATTGAAGAGGTTCATAATATGGTATTTTCTAATAAAAATATAAATATTATTATGTAAAAGTGACTAATAAAATGGTACTATTAAATGAAAATTCCATGAATAATAGGAGAAGAATAATATTCATGAGTGTCTGGGAATATTGTTCCAAATATTGTATCATTGTAAACCCAATCATAAACAATCTATATAGGTTATGAGATTGTAAGATAAATTCCTTACCACTTTGGTATGTATGAATCATGATCCTGATGAAAGAATAACATAAAATGAAACATCAATAATAATTTGGACAAATAAATTCATGATATTACATTTCAAATTGGTTTTATATACACCTTGTGAATTAATATAGATGCACAATATAATGTACATCTCAAAGAAAGAAAATAGATAAAAAAATATCTAACCACTTTAGTAAATTTTGATTTACAAAACAAATGAAAGAGAGATCCTAAATTGGATATTTAAATAAAAATATGTTTTAGGAGTATCATCATAAAATACATTCATTGGTTGTATATAAATCGCTTTAAACAAATAGTTGGTGAATATGTCATGAGTCTCATAGAAGTAAAATGTGAGACAAAAATCTCTTCCCTTAAGTCGTTACCTCTATCATAGAAATTAAATACTAATATATAATAAATATAAGTTTATTTCATAGATATTAAATAATAATAATTGTGTATATCAAAAAATTTAATTATTTATTATGACTCTTTATAAAAAATTAATTAACATTTCCATGTTAACATTTAATAATGGTAAATAATAATATTTTTTTGTATATTCTTTGATTTATTATTTTATGTAGTTATAATTTTATCATGATTTCATAATAAAAGATTTTTTAGAAATGATATAAATATAATATACATGTTAATTTTATATTTTTTTATAGTAACCAAAAAATTTTGATTGTAGAAAATGATATACACCATTTATGGAGACAGTAGGTCATACATATGCATGAACACTGCTTCTATTTTCTTTTGAAGTTGAATTAAAGAAACTTAAATGAAATATTATAATTATAGAAACCATTTTATAAAATATCTATTGAATATGATCATTAAACCCATAATTATAAAATATCAGGTAATGCATGAATTAATCACATCACTTTGTGTGGTGATAATTTATCGTACACATGGGTGACTTTATCATATTACTAAAAAAATGAAAGAATCATATTAGGATTCATATATTTTTTAAAAATCATAATAATACCTTATATATAAAATATAATTAATAAATTAGTCATTATATAAAACATTCAACATTGGTGATGGAAAAAGGAGTGACATCAGTCTTCTTGGTCGTAGTATATCATACACCAGAATTATGATTTTTTAATCTAATTGATTGATGTGGAGATGGTTGTCAGTTATTCCAAAATACTAAAAAAAATTCAATATATTGATGATACTGGGGTTATTATATCTTCATTTTATAATAATAATTAAATGTGTTCTAGGAATAAATAAAAAATACCCTCATTGATTAACATGACCTCTTCTACATATATCATCCTTATGTTTGCACAAAAGTCATCCTAAAATGGATATGTTTAAAAACATAAGATTCTAGTAAGAGATGATATAATTTTAAAAGTTATTTAGGAGTGTATTGGAAAAAACATAAGTGTTTAAAGGTGTTACTAATAGAAGATATGGGTGGCCTTTAATATGTGAGGTGAGTGTCACTATTGTAATGTAATTGAAAATAAAAAGTGTACCCACATTATTCACCTGACATAAGGGTCCCAAAAGTATCATATTAGAACCATATAAATTATAACGTATAAATATTTCTTTAAAGGTTATTTAAAACTAGTTTATATGTCATTTCAAATCTTATGATGTTATTTTAACTCCTTAGTAAACTAAACTTTACATTAACAGCGGTAAATAATTTTTACTAATTATACTATTAATTTTATCTAACAAAATTAAGTTGATTGTACTACATAATAAAAATTCGTATGATTTAAAACATATGATCTTTTTTTCTAAATTAATTTATTTTATTGAAAACTTTTAATTTTTATTCAGTCTCACAAACAAGATAAGAATTTTTTTAAAGTTAAAATGATCAATTGTTTACATGGTTTTTATATAAAAAATTCAAAATGAAATTAATTAAAATGAACAAATTTGGACTAAAGTATGTATAATTGAAATAATTTTACATTAATGAAATTTTAATATATAATTTAACTTTATAAATAAATATAGAAAAAAAAATTCTTTTAAAATTCAGTATTTTTCAATATTCATCAAAAATGATTTTTTTTTGAAAAATACAAAAAATTAACCCTCAAATATTTTTTAAATTATGATTTAAAATTTGAAATAATTTTTTTCTAATTAGATTTATAAATGTGTTACAAACTTAATTTAATTAATTTTCACCCAAATAGTCAAAAAATTTATTGTAAATAGTATATTAAAGATATATAAATAATTTTTCGAAAATTAATTTTGTTTAATATAAATATGTTAATTTTAAATAAAAAATTATTATTAGTTTTATAAAATTATTTTAATCTATTAATATTACTAAATTTAATTTTGAGGTTATAAATACATCATTTAAATTTTTATATTATATCGTGATTTTGTTAAAACCCAATGTCATAGGTAATGAAAGCTAACCCAATGTTGCTTGTAGTTAATAAATATCTTATGGCCCATGTGATTATAGAATATAAATGTGTTTCATGTAATAGAATCTAATAAATAATTTTTATTTTTATTTAAAATATATTAGAAACATCAATTTGTCATATTTTACACCCCTTAAAATGAGTTTCACCCTCAATATTCATCACTGTTATACAGAAAATTAAGAAATTATTTTTAGGAACAAGTAAGTAAAATAGATAATTGTATTTAGGTATTGAATTATTTTTTCATGTGAATATCAAAGAATAAGAAACCACCAGACATTATTTTCTATGAAAATCGGGCGGACCACCATATTCAATAAAATCAGACTCATGATACCTAAGATTTCTTATCGGATTCAGAATATGTTTTCTAGATGAAATGGTTTATCAATTTCACCTCAATTTTGGAATGGAATTGAAGTTTGAAATGAGGTTCCACTTCGGATTCTTCCTAACATCGATAAAAAATATAATGATGCTTTGATGATTTTTATTTCCAATATATCATATGTAAATTATAAAACTTGCGAGGAAAACATAAAGTATGAAATGGAGAGAAAGAATTTTTAAAATTATATTATAGAAAAGTTTATTCAGAAAAATCATATTCAATATGATTATGAATAAAATATATTGTTTTTGGAATGGTAGGATATAATATATTCCATTCTATGTGTGACGATGTGGAAGATAATATTAAATGTTTAAAAGCCTTGAATATTTCATTAAAACAAGAATTGAATTTTAAAAAAAATTGAATTTTATTCCAATTAGTATGAGTAATGAGTAATAATATTCTATTGTTTAACATTTGGTCATCATCGTAATAAATTAGATCATAATATCAATTGGATATGATTTTTTTATGACTATAATTGTGTTTGAAGCGTATGAAAATTATGAAAAAGGGTTCTCAAAGGGGAACTTGAAGATTCAAGAATATTTTTTCCCTCAGTTGGTATATATAAATTAGAATAAAGAAATCAGATTATAGAAATCATAATTTAGTAATCCTCATAGATAAATTAGAATGTATAAATTGGAACTGATAAATTATAATAGAAATAATGGAAATGAGAAATAAAAACAGAGAAATAAAAATAGAGAAATTATAAATTATAAATTTTAATGAGAAAATAAAAATTAAATTAAAAATTATATTTACGATTTGAATAAAGACTAAAGGGACATGATATCAATACTATATGAATAATTTATGAAAGTTTAAATAAGTCGAAGAATGATCCATATATAAAAGGGTAATGAATGAATAAAAAAAATATTGTTATTTCACATGGAATTTAACGAGTCAATGAAATATTTGAGATTTTAGGATGATTGAAAATATAAGAAATTTGTTAAACAAGGGAAACACTTTCATAATCTTTCTTAAACAATTATTTCATTCTTATAAATTAGTTAAGAGTAATTTAGGTCTTTTTTGACTTTCTGTGCTTGTGAAAGAGGAGAGAGAAGCTATTTATTTCAATAATGTTCCTAATATTTCCATATTTTTATTTCTTAAAAATAATAACTGTATAAAAGAAGAAGAATATAAAGATGAAATTAAAAATTTTATCATATTCGGATGGATAATATAACTTTCAAAATCTGATTCAGATTTCTAGACTATTGAAGAAGGTGTTCATATTTATTTCGAGTAGTATTATATCAATGATACATTTTTCATATTGAAAAATTGGTCATGATAATTAAGCATTGGAATCATAATAAACAGTCATGAAAAATACTATATGTGGTTTATACCTGTCAAATTGGTATTCATACAAAATTATTTCTCTATATTGATATAATATAACTTTATAATTTTACTGGGGAATTAGACTGAATGTTATTATGATGTCCAAGAGGTTCATACATTCTCAATGTTAATAATTTGATGATGTTTTTTCCGGATTTTTTTTTGATTTTTGATCTGGATAACAATAATTATATTAAAAAATTTAATTCTTCTTTAATCTCATTAACTATTGTATTAAAGATGGTGCTACAAAAGAGTAAGGGAATATCTTACTCATTATATATCATAGAAATGAAATTATTTCTAATGAATTGTGTATTACTTTATTCTTACAATCAACTCCAAGTACTAGATACCCATGTTCAGTAGTTATCCTTGTAAACTATTATGTTCATATGGATTTTTTTTTATTTTTTTTCTGCAAAGAATGAATTATTTAACTGTATGCAAAGGATTTTTCTTACGAAAGGAATCCTTAAAGAAAAAAATAGCACTCATTAACCCCTCCCTTTATTAGTGATACATGAATCCTATTTTGATAATTTGAATTGTCATTAGAGGGAAGGTACCCTTCATTTATACATTTTTGATGTTTTAAAAGATAATTTTTTATGGAGAACTCAAATTATGTGAAAAGTCATGGGATTTAAATCTTTGATTGTAAGAACTTCCATATCTAGATTGATATAATTTTTCTTCATCCTATTTCTTTATGGAATGATGTTCTTTAAGTTACAAATATGGATTTCATCCGATTGATGATAAGATTCCCCTTACTTATATCGATAACAATAATCTTGCGAATGATGGAAATGATAAAAATTCTTTTTTCTCGTTACGTTATGAATGTAATTTTATAAGGGTGAAAGGTGTTTCCATTACTAAAGGTATTTGGGATATGTTGAAGAACAATTATGAATGAAAAAAATGATAAGAAGAAAAATCTACAGATATGGAGTCTGAAGTATGAAGATCTGAAAATGCATGAGTATGAATCATTTGGGGAATTCATTCCTAGGGTGAATAACATTATTAGAACTTCCATATGAATGTGATAATTTAAGAAGTTTCTAATTCTGTTGAAAAAATCATAAGAATACTTCCCATTTTTTTTGAAAATGTCTCTTCATTGGAATTTAATGATCCAAAACTCTATCTCTGGATGATCTATATAGAACACTCATTAATTATGAAAATATAATGTAAAAAGTTATGAAGGGAAAAAAATATGATAGAGAGATGTATTTCAAAAATTATTAGAATGAAAATTCTATGAAGCATCATGTGGAAGATGATGTTACTGACTTTGAATCTATAAATTATGTATGTAAAAATTTTGATGAGATTTTATCATTTTTTTATTAATACGTGAGAAGAGGTATAGGAAAATAGAAAATAAATCCTCCCTTTAGGTGTTTAGAATGTGGATCCATTGGGCGATTTATGTTTAATTTTCCCCTAATAAATAAAGTAGATGATATTGATGAAGAATAAATAAGTCCAATCAGGTCTTCAAAGATATAAGGTGATAATGATAAATACTTTTTCACAATAAAAAGTCAAACAAATCCACTAATCTAAAAGGGTAATTTTTTTCTTAAGGCTAAGAGGGCGAATATACAGAAATAGAATACAAAAAATCTTTTAAAATATATGAAGAGAATAAATTTATTAAAATAGAGAATAAAAAATAATTCAGAATTAGAATTTCTGAAAAAAGAATAAGAAACACAATTATAATAATATATTAAAGAATAATTAAAAGAGTGTTTAAAAAATATTTTAATGCAAGAAAAATAAATATATAAAATTAAATGTTAAGACACTTCAAAAAATTATCTACATATTTTTTCAAATGGGAAATTACATTTGAAGAAAGTGATTTGTGATTTGAGGAAATATCTCGAGACTGAAATCATTCAAAATAAACATTGGAAGAAATTAAAAATTAAAAAATAATAAGATACAGAACTCATGAAAAAACATTCTAAAGGTAAAAATAGAGATATTTTTTAAACTAACTATATATATTAATATGGTGAAATATATCATACAGACAAACATCTGAAGCATACACAAAATTCACCTATAATTTTTGAAAATAAAAGTGAAATTTCTCCTATGAAAGAGAATTATGGTAAAATTATGTATGCGAATAAAGATAAAAAATTTGAAAAATCATATTTTTCTCAAATCCTAAGTCAAAAAATGTTTCTAGGAATTATAAATATGGAAAAAAATCATACACATAATGGTTACAATAAGGATGAAAATAAAACTGAGCTGTTAATGATGATTTTGGTTGAAAATTGAATGGTTGATGGTCAACATTTTTCTGTTAAGAAGGATGATGAGAAATGTACAAACAATAACATTTTATATGAGTGTTTTCGAAGAAAATACTTTGTCTATGGATTCATCATGCATTATTGTGGATCAAACATATGTAAAATATTTTTTTTTCAACCAACAACATTAATAATATTCCACAAGTTATGGAAGTAAATTTTTGAAGGAGATTGAATCTTCTCAAATTAATTACTAAGAGAAGAAAGTTCTAAAAACCACGAAGAGTTTGCTTAGAAAGCTGATAATTGCTTCTAACCCTTACAAAATATTTTTGAAAGATTTGATCAACTTGGAAATTTTTCTAAGGGTTTTCATATTTTAGTAACAGTACAAAAAATGTTTCTTAACAATTCTTATTATCCATAGGTGAATAAATACGTGGATCTTGTTGGTGAAACTTATTTAAATGTTTTAAATAGGAATTGAACATGGATTATTGAGAGTGGATATTCATATAATATGATAGTATAACTAATGATTATGAAGAAGGTGAACAACTTAAATGATTTAATGGTGACATTTTGAAATGAGGAATCTATGAGAATTAATGGTGTTGGATCATCCATCATTGGGAAATAAAAAAATGGCATCTAGAAAATCATTCTATGTTGATGGGTAGAAACACAACCTAATGAGTGTTTCACATTTTTTAATGAGGATAGTAATGTTATCATACAAAAATATGGGTTTTCTGTGAATATTTTGGTTGATATAAAGAATGATAAGAGAGGCCAAAATACAAAAGGTAAATTATTTTATGATGGTGAAATGAAAAACATGTGTTAATTTAGCATGGCAGAGGAAAATAATTGGAGGCATACAAGGTTTAGATATATGTTTTCGAGAAACATGAGTAAGTAATAAATGTTATATATTGTCTGTGATATTCATAATATGCAAAGAATAATATATTGGTGTTTCACTATTTGATAGAAAGAAAAAAAATTCAAATTTGGTTCATAATAATGTTGATATTTGTTCAAAATTAAACTGTAGAACTTATTCAATTTGATATATGTGTCCAAACAAGAAAAATATCAAATAATATAGATAATAAATTCATTAATTTCATTGATGACTTTACTCTTGTTACTTGTGTTATGGATATCAAACATATGATGGATTATTTGAAAATGTTTAAATGATTTTTGAGGAAAACATCGACAAAATGTGAGTATTCAGTGAAAAAGATGAGAACTGATAATGGTGATGAGTATAAAAATGAACCATTTGAATGTTATTTTTAAATCATGGAATTTGGAATGTGCTTAGGTCACTATACACAACTCATCAAAATGGGGTATTTGAAAGAAATAATGAATTTCTGGTAGAAATTGGGAGAACTGTGTTACTTGAACATTGTATTTATCATTAATTTTGTATGTAGGACATGAGTATTTCAATGTATATTCAAAAATTATGTTCCTATTGTCCATGTTTATATAGGACTCCTTAAAAATGTTTTATAGAAAAACACCTAGTTTGAATAACACAATATTTTTTGGGAGTCCTTGAATTATAAGTAAAAAACGTGGAATCCTTATAAAATTATACTTGAGAGGTGATGATTGATTATTTATTTCCAAATCCTCAAAAGAAAGAGGGTAAATATGTTTCAAAATATATGAAGAAAATATTTTAGATTCTTATGGGGTAGTTTTTTTTCAAAATATTGAGGATGACAAAATGATTCATATTGATAAGTAAGCTGAGTAGGAAAAAGAATATTTTTTTATAATTTTAGATCATGATACACAAACATGTAATAATAATCAAGAAGATGATTCATACTTAGGGATTTTAAGAGATAAGGATGAAACTCAAATAAATCATCCTAGGTTTAGGAAGAAATTAGTGGATTAGAACATTATTGGTGATCAACATAAGAAGTTTCATACAAGAAGAACCTCAGAAATTGGTTCACATACTTATATGTATTCAAAAGTCACACTAAAATATGTGAATGATTCTTGGTAGAATTTTGAATTTGTTCAGGCTATGAGTGAAGACATTGATCATATATAATAGAATGATACATGGTAACTTATACCCAAACTGGAGAAGAACAATGTTATTGGTAGAAAGTGGGTTTTCTGTAATAATATGAATGATGTATTTGAAGTGATAAAGAATTAGAAAATATTATAGTGGAAAGGATACTCACAAAGTTAAGTTGCTGATTTTGATGAGGCATTTTCTCTAGTGGAATGGTTTGAAACTATCTAAATCTTTCTTTCAAGTATTTCTCAACAATGTTACAAAATCCATTAAATGGATGTTAAGTCCTCATTATTGAATAGGTATCCTAATTATTATTTTTACATTGATACCCATTATGGATTTATTATTGGAAAAGAGGAAAGATATGTGTGCAAGTTAGAGAATCCATTTTGTAGATTAATATAAGATCTGATGGCATTGTATTCTTAATTGAATTCACTCTTATGGAAGATGATTTAAAATAAGGTAATGGCTGATACAAATAATTACATCAAGTAATTTCAGGTGTTATCCATCATTATGATATTTTATGTTGACAAAATTATCATTGCTGGAAATGATGAATAAACATGTGAAGGATTTGATTAAGAGATGAAAAATATGTTTGAAATATCCTTGTTGGGTTAAATAACATACATTCTTAGGTTAAAAATAATACAAAAAATAGAAACACATTTATCATTTCCCTGAAAAATATGATCACTATCATCTTTATATGTTCATCCTAGAAAATATAAAACTAGTTTCCACGTCGGTTTTAGTTGGAACCATGTTTTGCAAATATAGAGAAGGTAAGGATATTGATCAGAAAGATCTTAAAAGGATGATTGGTTGTTTTTAAAATTTGACTTCCTCAAGACCTAGCAATGATTATAATTATCTTATGTTCAAGATTATAGAGTTCTACAAAATTTTCACATTTAATTTATGGAATAAATATTCTAATATCTATCAAATTTAACAAAAAAATTTTAATCATGTATGAGAGAACAGAATGTATGGACATGGATGGTTATTGAGACACTGATTGGGTTGGAAATTATGATCATTGAAAATACACATCAGGTGGAGTTTTCATTCTAGAGAAATATTTTTTTAGTTTCCATGTGAAGAAAAAAATATAGTAACACTTAACATGGATTAATCTAGTTTTGTTTCTACCACTCAAACTGTTATCCAAATTATATGGATGGAAACTCGGTTGGAATACTTATTGAAATAATTTTCTCCTTGCTATTTGGATGTGACAATCAATGTGAAATCCACCATACAATGTATCTGGTAAAACTTTCTCATTCAATTCATATTTTCAAAAGTAACACTTCATAAAAGAGCATTTGGAGAAGAATGAATAGAAGTGGGATTATGTTCCTACATTGTAACAAGTTGATAAAATATTCAAAACCCCATTACGAGAGGATATTTTTTATAAATTGAGGTTGAACATGGGCATCCATCCTATTTATAACTAAGGTATGGGTGTGTTTTTCCCCAATTTCATCTAACGTTTGGTTAGTGTTTTCAATAGGAATAATTGTTTTACAAAATTATCCATAATTAATCAATCATAATGGGAGTTTATGGGTACTTTATGAGTACATAATGTTTGTATGTGAACTATTCTAACTTTTTTTGTAGTGGTTGTAAGAAACTACTTGTTTTGAACCATGAAAGTAGAATAAGTGGAGAAGGATGTGCAAGAAAATTTGTAGAAGAAAGATTTGAAAATAATTCTATGGAATAATGATGAGAATAAAAATCTAAGGATGTATCCTGAGGAAAAATTTATGAGGAGAAAAGTGGAAAGGGTGAGGAGGAAAGATGAAGAGATTTAATAGTCATTACTTTTGGATAGTCTGGTTTTTCATTAAATGATTCTTGTTTCCTACAATGAGTTATCTCATGTATTCTTAGTATTTTGATATTTATTCCATATATTTAGGTTAAAAAATTCAGTTCTTTATTAATCCTAGTGAAAAATAAAATACAAAAGGGGATATTGTTAGAATTAATCTGGTCTGGATGATAATCATATTTAAGATTTATGATTTTTTGTCAAGGAAATATCAATGAAAAAGAATATAACATAAAATTGTTAATTCTGAGAATGAAACTAAGCATCATATTTAAAAAAATAGGACACAAAATAATTATTAAATCCCTTATTATGGGGAATATGTTTTTGGATGAAAAGGTTCATCAGATTCACCTGATTTCTGGAATGGAAGAGAATGTTGTAATGAGGTGCGTCTACAGAGTATTCTTGACTTCGATAAAAAATATGATGATGATTTTCTATTTTTTTTACTTCCAAAAAAATCATAATTAAGATGTAATACTTGTAATTCAATCGTAATGATGTAATGGGAGAGAAAATATTCTACCAATTGTATCCATTCCATGTTTATTCATAAATATTGAATTCAGGCTGTGTAAGAATGAATGATGCTACTAGAGAAATGGGAAGCTACAATACCTTTACTTATATGTTAAAAGATGTGTAAGATGATATTAAATGTCTCAATAATATAAATAATTTATTCTTACAAAAAATTGGTTGATGGATTAGAAAAATTTGAATTATATTCCATGTGGGTCAAGATTAAAGAAGAAGAAGATTCTATTCTTCACCAATTTTATCCATCATAATGTACTAGATCATAATTATATTTTAACTAAAGATTTTTTATTCATAGAATTATTTTTTAATTTTGATAAAGAGTTAAGCTATTGTTTTGAAATAGGAACATTATGAAAGAAGAATGTGTTTTTGTTGTTTTCATCAATTCGTATTGAAAATTTTCAATGCTGAAATCATAGTAGAGAAATCACATTGGTGAAATTGGAATAGAGAGATCAAAATTGAGAAATCATAATGGATAAATTGGAATTGAGAAATCATAATATAGAAATTAGAAATGAGAAATTGTAATATATAAATTAGAATAGAGAAATCATAATTTGGAAATATGAATGGGGAAATTATAACGGGTAATTGGAAATGAAAATCAGAATTAGTTTTATGATTTATAAAAAATATAAAAGGATATTAATTAAATATAATATCTTACATTCTAATAATGCTTAATAATTCATAGAAAGATCCATATTTCAATTAAAATGTAATGATTTCAAGAAAGATCTCTTTTTCATGGAGAATTGAATGAGTCAAAGAATGATATGATATTTAAGGAAGATTAATGATTTAGGATATTTTGTAAAGTAAGTAAACCAATTAATAATACTTCTTATACTATTATTGAGTGCCTATAAATATTATGACATTGTTTAGTCTATTCATTGACATGAATTTATCATGAAATAGATGAGAAAATCTATACATTTTTCGCAAGTAAATACGGATTATAGATTGTGATTTATTAATAATGTTTTCTGGATAGAAGAAAAAGAAGAAGAACAATAAGAGAAATAAATTATTCATATGGTTTTTCTATTGAGCTAGATAATTGGACAAGTAAAATCATATTGAGATTTCTATAATGACAAAGATGAAGTTAAGATTTGTTTCAAGTTGTATTTCATCAAATATAAATTTTATGTATGGACCAATATGACTAAGGAATTAGACATGGGAATCATGCTAGAATTTCCAGACTCATATTTGTAGTGGATCAAAATTATCTCATCTATATTATAATTGATGTATTCCTCTCATATTTATTAAATAGTCTGGGTAATCTGGTTGTGGATTTAGACAGATTTTTACTAAGAACTCCATAAATTTCTTACATTCTCATGGGTAAGAATGTGACGTAATGTTCTGTAAGTTTATGTTTTTGTGAAAGTTGATTAGGTAGCACAAATATTGTATTACATAATTGAAAGATACATGAATAACATGAAATATTGTGTTAACAATATTATTACATTAGTATAATGGAATGTCCTACTTGACATACTCCACACGAAAGGATTTTTTTCTAGTGGATTTTCTGGTATATGATTATTTCCAATACATAACAATGACTAGATACTCTTGTTCTGAAGTGAGCCTTGTGATTTACTATGTTTATATTTTCATGGTTTGTTTAATTTTTTAGAAAAATAAATATTAAAATATAGGAAATGGTTGTTTCTTAAGAAAGGAATCTTAACATAAAAAGGTATCCCTGATTCACCCACTCCCCCACTAAGTGATACTTGAATCCTAGTTCCATAATCTAAATTCTACCTCATTTTATATTCAATTTCCAATGTATCTTAAAAAAATAGATTTTTATATTATAAAGTCTAGAAAATTTCATGTATTTTTTTAAATTATTTTTGATTATTTCAAGTCTACAAAAATTGACGGCGCAGGATTATGAGCCTCGGTGTGATCGAAATGAATTTCAGAAAATTTTTTATAGTTCTGTAAATGTGTGTGTGATGGTTATTATATTTTTAACCAGTTCTCATTTTAAAAATTCAAAGGCACCATTTAATCGATAGCACTGAGATTCTCTTAAGGGTATCTTCACTTCAACCGTAGAATGTCAGAAGAAAACGAAAATTTTTGGACATTACGATAAAAATAATAAAATAACTTAACAAGTGGTTTTTTTCCTTTTTCTCCAGTGGATGAGCGACAGTGGTGGGGACTGGTGACTTTTCAAGTGAATAAATGGCTTGACTCTCCTTTATTTTTAACATCACCATTAGGAAATGAATAGGTTCATTCAATAAATGGACCTCATTAATTCCACGGTGTGTTACTCACATTTTAACCTCTATTTAAGTGAGGCTCAGGATGGAGTCCTAACATGGCTTCACTAAGTAAGGAACCACTGATGATGTAATGTGATGTATTCCACCAACAGAGGAAAGAATCTTGGGCGGCGATGATCTGGGATCGACGAAGACAGACATCCACACTTTGAAAGGGCCTACCCTTCCACCCACGACGACAATACCTATGACAGTTCAGGATGTAGGGGTTGTAATTTAATTCACAAAATTGCCACATTTCTTCTCATCATTTGAGAATTTGGGGGTTGTTGATGTGGGTGATTTGAATGGGGTTAATAATTCTTTTTAAATGTGACTTATAATTTACCCCTACTTGATATGAAGCTAACACACAGAGCGTGGGCCTAACAAACAAGTCCAAAAATATCCACTGAATGTTTTACCAACAAGTTCATCAGACAATTTTTTTTTGGATTGGACGGATTTCGAAACGGAAGGACAAGCGCCAAAAACATGTCCCGATAGGGATGTAGGTACCTCCAGATGCAAAAATCGGGCCACCGAAGCTCACACGGTGAACCGAAGATGACTGCCGACATGAAACTGGAAGGGAATCCCTGGTGACTGGTGATGGTGGGTGAAGGCAGCTGCCGACCACAAAGGATGTGGTGGCGCACCGTCGTGCACTACTTGAGAAGGGGGCCACAACGAACAGTGGCTGGTCGTAGTGACTGCTCACAGAAGGATGCAGTGTGGCATGCCACTAGAGGTGGTCATGGATCGAAGACACGTTGGGGAGTGACCCACCTCTTGTGGGTCCCTTGACGACCGTGTGGTGCCACATGGCACTGCCACTTTAGATCCCAAGTGGCTTATCCATTCCGGGAAAGAGGGGGAAGCGTTACCCCCCCCCCCCCCCCCGCGCCAGCTAGGGTGGACCCCAGCCAGTGGGCTAAGCCCTCCAGTGGTCAGGCATCATGAGCCCACCAGACCATTATCCCTCCACGATTCGAGCTACGCGAGCCCATATGACTGTGCATATTTGTGGGTCGGGCAGCGCGCCTCCATGGGTCGGGCCCCGTGAGCCCATCGGGCTGCGCCCTCTGTGGGTCAGGCTGCCCAAGCCCAGCAAGTCATGCCTCTCTTGCAGTTCAGACCATGCCCCATACTGGTCAGCTCGGACCACGGCCTAGTGGGCCGATCCCACCGCGACCCAACCCAAACAAGTCAGTCCCAGACCAGGTCGGTCCGACTTGTCGGACAGGACGAGGACCCAACATTGCCCTGTTTCTCTTAGCTGGTCGTAACTTTTGTACTAGATGTCCATTTGATGAACCTTCTATGGCTCAAGGATCCTTGTATAAAGTTAGACCGTTTGGTATACCCCACATGCGTTTTTGAGATAGTTGATTTATGAATGGATTGGATTGAACCAAAAGCCAACCGGGCCCTCGGAATAAAAATTCCAATAACTCATAGACTGGGAGTCTAATAGACACAATGTTTATCATGTTGGAACCCTTATGACATGGTGGTCTTTTGGGATACTTATTTGTGGAACTTTATGGAGGTTTATGTACAAACCCTGGATTTAGGATTGGATCCTCCTGTAATCAAGTGCACTTAGTGCTGAAATCATGTGGATGGCTGTGATTTGAAGAAATAACATTGATCCTATGTGGGTCAGCATCAATCATTTTTATTTAGGACAACATCTATCAATCCTGTGTGGGTCAGCACATAGAGACCTTTGTGGGTCATTATCTATCTATCCTATGTGATTCAGCGCCCAGCGTTCCCATGTGGGTCAGTAGCTATCGATCATGTGTGGGTCAGCCGCAGAACCTCTCAACAGAATAAGATGATCAAGATTTACTACTTATTTTCTCTACTTATGTAATTCAGTTATATACCTAGTGCGAGCTAAGTCATTACTATTGTGGTAATTTTACATTCGTTGGGTTACCTTTGTGGTGTTACCCTTGTGATACATTTATCTTTGTGTTTTTACCTTCGTTGTGTTTCCATTGGGGTACTTTTACCTTTGCCGTGTTACCTTCGTGGTGTTACCTTTGAGGAATTATTCCCCTGTGATTCTGTTTTCTAAAGGCTTAAATTTTGGATCCTTATGTTTCCTCATGTATGAGTTGAGTATATCGTGATAACATAGGAATATGTATGGGAATATAAATATGTAGAGTTTATGACTGCTTCATGCTTTGTGTTTGGGGTCTTTTTTGTGGTTTATCCTTTTTTGAACACTAAATGACTTTTTGGGGTCTTGGGGTCCTAACTAAGTATTGTAATACTCTCCCTGACACAGCTAATGCCCGCACCATGTTGTGTCTGGCGCAGATGATGACCAGCGTTGATCGAGGCTGAGGGAACCAGGACTAGACAGTGCTCAGAGGTGGACCATTTGATGTGACATGTTGTAGTGACTACTAATCATTGGATATACCTACCCTTCATGTAGGATTCTTAGTGGACTATCCATGAGTTTTTTTGTACTTGTACTTTCTAAAAGATGTTCTATTCCAACCCCTTTACATTCAGAACAACCTTTAATACTGCAGTTTTAGTTCTTGGTTTCATCTTATTATGTTCATGGATTGTATGATTGTATAGGTTTCAATAAAATGCCTTCCCATTTTAGGGATACAAAATTTCAGTGTTTATCACCAACCACTGGCCTATAGAAGGTGGGCTTGGGGTAGTCATAGCACATGCCCTAGGGGACGGGTCGTGACAAAGTGTTATCAGAGGAGTCAGTTCTACTAAAGAACTAGAACTATGGTCTTTTAAATGGGGAAATAATGTTATGTGTTTTGAGTGTGTTTTTCAGTTTGGGGAATCTAGTGTTGATGTGGTGGCTGACAAATCCATACACCAAGACCCAGAATTCTGATTTCTGACTCAGTTCAGAAATACACTGATTGCGTGTGTTTTGAAATTTATTTATTAGAATTCGTTGAGTCATCTCAACAGGTATAACATAGTCACCATTTCAAACTAGTTTTCTTTTTGGATTCTTCCACATTGATAGCCAGCCTGGATTCCTGAGAGAGTACATGATGATGGCCAACTGAGTGATGAGGCCTAAGTGCAAGGCCCTCTTACAGTGTTAGCACCATTGGGTGGTGTACCAGCAGCACCACTACTCATTGGGTAGCCATTGCCACCGGCCTCACTAGTAGGGGTTACACATCGACTGAGCATGTTTCATGAGTTTCAGGAGTAGAGGCATGCGAGGATATGATGCGAGAAAGATCCGCAGGCAGCTGAGGACTGACTAGAGGCTGTGACTAGAGTGTTCAATTTTTTGGGACACCAGCTTATTTGATTGTGATCCTAGATGCTAGTCTCTTCTAGGGAGAAATTGGGAGTTGGTGGAGTCTAACACTCCTATTACGCGATGAGGCGACCCTCACCTGGGCGAACATCGAAGGCCTTTTCAGGGAAAAGTTCATCCAAGTGATTCTACACTCATTGCGTATAGATGATTTGTTGCACTTATAGTTGGGCAGCATGATCATGGCCCAATACTCAGTGTGGATCAATGATCTCTCTCTCTCTATTCCAATGATATGGTATAAGACCCTTTCTTCATGTCCCGAACCTTTGAGATGGGTCTCTGATGGGAGATCAGAGCATATATGATATCTCTCAGTATTCTGACACCAGATGTTGTGCTAGAGCTAGCCCTTCTGGAAGAGAGATTCCTAGTTGAGAAGGCACAGATAGCGAGAGACACCACCGGATGTCAGGTAGCAGATTCATCCACAGCAGGCAGTAGACGGATGACACAGGGTCCCAAGTGGGCCAGACCTTTTGGTGGGAGAACTCATGATATAGTGTTAGTGGTGTAGGGATCCCAGGACAGAGGAGGGAAGATGAGAATCATGCAATTTACTCGTGCAGCGGACAGGGTCACAAAGATTGCGACTGCCCAACCCACCATACGGAAAACCAACATATGGTCGAGGGACTGCCGAGGCAGAGGAAGCGGTTCAATCAAGGAGGTCCATGGGGTGGCAGACGTGCCAGAGGATATGGTCGTGCAGAATGTGGTGGGTCGTGATTAGTGGTTCTACCACCACCACCTCCAAGTAGTCAACCCAGACCATAGATATCATGAGGACATGGACGAGCTCAGCTCTAGGAAGCTGTGTTCTATGACCATGGTTCTCTGGAGATGATTCGGGGTATGGTCTTTATCTACTCCACCATTGTTTCAATACTTATAGTCACATGTTCCAGTAACTTTTTCATTATTACGACTCTTGTTCAGAGCTCGAATATTCTGATGGAGACTTTGGATTGAAACCTACGATTAGAGTCTTATACAGGAGAAGATTAAACAATTATAACCTGGTGTTGGAAATTTGATCTTACTATAGGAGAGGAGAGATTGAGTTGGATCTTCTAGTAGTGGCGTCGAGGCCATACGATGTCATATTAGGTATTAATTAGTTATCCACAGTCCACGCACATATTGATTTTATTAGACACAAAGTGCAGTGTTTCCATGTCAATGGGACCAGGTTTTCCTTCATTAGTGAGAAGGGAACCTTTGTATCATAGGATGGACTTACCTAGAGGAGGGTGTAACCGATCACAAATCAGTTGGATAACCTTACCCTCAGAGTAGTTGATGCTGAGAGTCTGAGATATCATGTATTGGTGTAATTGTATTCCACTATATTTTATGTGAATATTCTTGGACTACCTCCTTATAGAGAGGTGGACTTCTACATCAACATGTACCCTGAGATGACACTGATATCTACACCAGCATATCGGATGGATCCGGTGGAGCTTCGTGTGTTTCAGGTACTGCTAGAGGACATGCAAAGGAAGGGGTTCATAGGGCCCAGTGTTTCTCCATGGACAACCCCAATTTTATTATTGAGAATGAATATGGGTGTTTGAGACTCTTTGTGGATATCAATGCCTGGAAAAGGTGGGGGTGAAGAATAATTATCCACTTTTATGTATTAATGATATCTTTGATGAGATGAAGGGATCTTAATTGTTTTTGAAGATAGACCTCAGATCAGGATATCATCAGCTCAGGGTATGAGATGAGGATGTATAGAAGATGGCCTTCATATTTTGGTATAAACACAATGAGTTCATGGTTATTCCATTCAGAATGACCAACACCCTAGATGTGTTCATGGGACTCATGAACAAGAACTTCTACTCATACCTCGATCACTTCATGGTGGTCTTTATTGATGACATCATTGTGTACTTGGAGTCAGAGGAGGAGCATGCCTCTCTTCTACAGACAGTTCCAAATACACTCTGAGGGCACCAAATTTAGGGTAAACTCTCAAAGTTCCGGTTTTGGATATGGGTGGTCCACTTTCTAGGTCACGTTATCTCAGATGATGGAGTTGTAGAAAATCTGGAGAATATAGAGGCTGTGTTATCTTAGGAGCCACCCAGGAGTGTAACCGAGGTTCAGAGTATACTGGGGATGGCTAGGGACTACTAGAGATTTGTACCCTACATATCTAGAGATGAGGAACCCATGTCAGCAATGAAAAAAAGGGGCAACCCTTCATATGGATCAATAAATTCAAGATGTTTTCATGAGCTGAGGAAGAGACTAATGAGTGCCACCATCTTGAGGCTACCAGAAGAGGGTGTTGGGTATTTAGTCTACTATGACGCATCAGGGAATGGACAAGGATGTGTCTAGATGTAGGAGGGAGAAATTATCACATATGGTGCATGCTATCTGAAGCATCATGAGAAGAACTATGCCAATAATGACCTCGAGTTATCATCGTTGGTCATCACCATGAAAATGTGGAGACACTACTTGATGAGGGAATAGTTTATTGTTTACTATGATAAAAAAAGACTCAGGAATATCTTATCATAGAAGGAACTCATCCTGA
Source organism: Viscum album (assembly GCA_963277665.1). Classification (NCBI taxonomy): domain Eukaryota; kingdom Viridiplantae; phylum Streptophyta; class Magnoliopsida; order Santalales; family Viscaceae; genus Viscum; species Viscum album. Next base: position 1,465,521,485 of record OY728147.1, on the reverse strand, counting down.
GACATCTATGTTGGAATGATTTCCTCCAGGATTATGAAATTGAGAGTGTATACACTCTTGAGAAGGAGAACATAGTGTTAGACTCACTCAGTAGAAGGAGGTCTGGTTTATTGCTGCTTTGTGAGGAAAAAGAGCAGCTTGCTGTATTTCAGATATCATTAGTGGATATAGGTTGAGATGTTTACCACAAGTATAGGACATTCCCTAATCCACTCCTTCAGGAATCTCAAGATGCAAAATTTGGGGACATATACTATGAGGACCGACGTGCTCAAATATCATCTGGATAGGATTTTGATGGATTTTCTGATGGTGGGGAGCACATAATCCTCTTCAGAACATGAACTATGGTACCACTGATCCTTCTAGAGGAGGTGTTGAGGGAGTTCCACACATACTCATTGGTAGTTCATTTAGAAGTAGAGAAGATGTACTAGGACCTCCGGTAATAATACTGGTGGTTGTGGATAATGAAAGTAGTGGAAGAGTTTGTATCGTAATGCCTCACTTCTCAACAATTGAAGGCCGAGAATCAGGTACCAGTGAGCATAGCTCATCCACTTGAGGTACCATAGTGGAAGTGGGATGGTATCTCCATGGAATTTTTTATAGGGCTACCACATACGTCCATGGGCCATGATTCCATCTTGATGATTGTTGACCAACTCACCATGTCGTCCCACTTGCAACCCATACAAGAATAGGGAACCATAGAGGGAATGAGACCCCTCTACGTGAAAATGATTGTGAAACTTCATGGAGTTTCTTCGACGATCGTCTCAGATTAAGACACATGTTTTACATCCTGCATGTGGAAGAGATTTTAGGAGCCTTTCAGAACTCAGCTATGCTTGAGCACTGCCTTTCACCCTCAAACAAATGGTCAGACAGAGCATACCACACAGACACTAAAAGACATGCTTTATGATTGTGTCCTCGATTTTGGATACAGTTGGGAGAACCACCTGCTACTCATGGGGTTTTCATACAAAAATTGTTATCACTCCACCATCAAGATGACACCATCTGAGGCCTTGTATGGGTGACCATGTAGATCACCATTTATCTGGAACGACCCAGGGAAGATAGCACTTATGGGTCTAAAGAGGGTACATGCTACTACATAGACAGTGCAGGTCATCTAGGAGCGAATGAAGACTACATAGTTTCAGCAGAAGTCTAATTTTGATAGGAGATGGAGACCCTTGGTGTTTTAGGAGGGAGACCATGTCTTGTTATGGGTCTCACCCCGACAAGGATTACAGAGGTTTGGAAGGGGTGGAAATATACCTTTTTGGTTCATCAGAACATTCTAGATCCTTAGTAGTGTAGGGGAGGTGGCGTAACATCTAAATGTTCCCCCTTAGATGCAACGGGTGAATAATGTATTCCACGTGTTGAATATGAGGAGATATATGTACGATCCATCGCATGTTTTCGACTGGGGAGAGTTAGAAATTGATGATGGGGAGGCATTTGTGGACATACCAGTAGAGATAGAGGACAGACATGAGATGGTCCTTCATGGGTGGTTGATTCCTCTGGTACGAGTTCATTGGCTACATGGGAATATCTAGGAGATCACATTGGAGTGGGAGGCTAAGATTTTTTCTCATTACGCCCATTTTTTCCACTTTTTTTTGTAACTTTTGGGGATGAAAGGACCTAAGGTGGGGAGAATGTAATGACAGAAAAATATTAATTTTTTTTAAATTATCTAGGATTGTTATGAGTATGAGAAAATTTATGGCACATGATTCTGTGGACCAGTGTGCCCATAATGAATTTTTTTAACATTTTTTAAGGTTTAGTAAAATGGAAGATGGTGTTTTCGGTCTTTTCGACTGGTTGTCATATTAAAAATTAGAGTGCACTGCTGAAAACACAGTACTGGGATTCTCTTAAGGGAAGCATCACTTCAACCATAGTATGTTTAGAGAAAAATTTTAATTTCAGACTTTACCAAAATAATAATAATATAACATAAAATGTTTTTTCTCCAGCAGATGAGCGGAGGTGGTGGTGACTGGTGACTTGTCAAGCCAATTAATTTTATGACCCTCTTATATATATAACTACATCATTAAGGAATTAATAGGTTAATTCATTAAATTAACCTCATTAATTCATCGGTGAGTTACTCACCTTTTCACCCTCTATTTATGGGAGTCTTGTGTTCCAGTTTTAACATGGATTCACCATTAAAAGAACTTCTAGTGAAGTAACACGACGTTTTCCACCGATGGATGATGGAAGCATTGGTGGCGATGATCTGGTATTGACGAACGCTAACAACCTCACTCCGATAGGGACTCTCTTTTCACCAATGACTGGGATTCCTATGATAGTTCATGAGGTTGGGGTTGTCATTTAATTCATGAAATTTCCACCTTTCTTCTCCTCATTCTAGAATTTGTGGGTGGCCGCTGCGGGGGATTTGAACTATGTTTTTCATGAAATTCCCTGGTTTTTGTTTGTATTGGATGAGTTTCAGAACAGATTGACATGCGTTGAAGAGGAGGTCTCGAGAGGGCTATAGGAACCATTAGATGGAATTACGGGCAACAGGGGCTCACACGGTGAACCAAGAAAGACCATCGGTGTGGCAGTACTGGCGACCAGTGCCATTGGGTGAAGACGACGACTAAAAATGGCCGGCTGTGAAGGAGGTGGTGGAACGCTGTCGCTCGACGCCAGAGAAGGGGGCCTCAACAGACAGTGGCAACTGGCTTCTGACGGAGGCGTTGTGGTGCACTATCATGAACCACTAGAGGTGGACATGACTTTATGCCATGTCGGAGGAGGGACTCACCACATATAGGTCCCGCAGAAACCAGGCAGTGCCATGGGCCTCTACCACATCACATCCTGAACGGAATAGCCTTTTGAGGAAAGGGAGGAAGCATTACCCCTCCCCCTTCACCAGCTAGGGTGGACCCCAACTCGTGTGCCACGCCTTCCATGTACTGCACCATGCCCGCACAGTGGACCACACCCCTCTACGGGCTGGGCCGTGTGAGCCCAGCAGACTGTACCCCTCCGCGGGTCGGGTAGCGCGAGCCTATTTGGTTGTGCCCCTCTATGGGTCGGGACGTGCCTATCCATTAGGTCCCTTCCCCTAAGGGTCAGGCCAGAATACATCATAGTGGGATGCTCCCTCCATGGCCAACCTAGCAGAGCGAGACTCGGACCGGGTCGTGCTAACCAGGTCGGACTGGACCCGGAGACAACCGGGCCTAGTTTTGCTTAATGGGTCATAACTTGTGAACCGGATGTCCGTTTGATGAACTGTATATAGCACTGGGATCCTTGGAGCGAGATGGGCCTTTTTGTATACTCAACAATAGTTTTGGAGAAAGTTTGAGTATGACCAGGTAGGATAGAACTTCAATCCAACCGGGCCCTTAGCATTAAAATGCCAATAACTCACGGACCGGGCGTCCAATAGACACACCGTCTCTCTCATTCGAATAAGTACTACATGGATGTCATTTGCGATAATTATTCATGGAGATTAATGGAGGTTGAATTATTATTGATTTCTTAAGAATCAGATCCTCTCGGAATCAAGCGTTCTTATTGCGGGAATCTCGGGGCTAGCTGTAACATGATGAAACTACATAGATCCTATGTGGGTTAGCATCTATCGATCCTATGTGGGTCAGATCTTAGAAATCATGTGTGAGTCAGTATCTATCGATCATGTGTGGGTTAGTGCCTAATGATCTTGTGTTGGATAGCATCTATTGATCATGTGTGGGTCCGTAGTAGAGCCTCTGAAGAGAATAAGATGACCTAGATTTACAATTAATCATTTGTACTTCTATAATTGAGTTATATACTTGTTGTGAGATAAGTCTTTACCATTGTGGTACATTTACCATCTTTGTGTCACCTTCGTGGTGTTTCCATTATAGTTCTTTTAACTTCAAGTTGTTACATTTTTGGTTCTTTTACCTTCGTGGTGTTACCTTAGTGGTGGTACATGGGTGGTATACTTACCTCATGGATTAGTTGTGATAAAGGCATAAAATTTGGAGGCTTATGTTGACTCATGTATGAGATGAATATATCTTGATAACAGAGGTATATGTATTGGAATATACCTAAGTAGAGTTGATGAATACTTCATGCTTTTTGGTTTAGGTATTGCATTATGGTATAACCTTTATGGAACTCTGGGAGACCTTTGAGGGTCTTGGGTCCCTACTGTGTAGAGACCCGAAGCCTGACTTACATGGACTTTACATTACTTTTGCGGAATACTTGGTACATAACAAAACCACACACACAAGGATCGTAATAGTTTAGTGTCTTTGGAAACTCGGACCATAATCTTCTAATCGTGGTGAAAGATCTTCAACATCTCCTATGAAGATCTTCCCTTTTTTTTACCTAAAACCATTCTTTATATCCTGGGGAAAAGAAAACATAAAAGGGTGAGCTCAAATGCTCAGTAAGGGTAAACAAAAGAAATATCAATCACATCGTATTCATAAGAACATAACATTTTTGAAATCTTAATCCTGCAAAAGAGAGAATAATTTCATAACATGGGATAAATCATGGCAGTGAAATGTAATCATAATAATCATAACTTAAAACATGAAACATTGTGGCATACAAACATAATCATAGAGAATCATTTCTTGTTAGTCAAGACTCATTGCCAAGACTATCTTAGTGGACAAAGTCCCTTTCTGAATCGAGTAACCCTCGTTTCAGTCCTGTTTCACTGAACCGGTATAACCTACCATTCTAGCCATGTCTATCTCATGAGATATAAAATCTTTACCCAATGCATTGGAGGGAGATATAGGTCCCACCCATCTTATAATGAATCCTTTCTTATGTGTGCCACATAATCATAAAACATACATCATCACATAACACATGTAACAAAAATGGGATTCTTGAAACATCATGACATCATAAATAAATTCATATAACATAAAGGAATTCATAAAAATAATTCCATCACAACATGATCAGATCAATGTAATAATAGGGATAAAAACAGAACCCTTTATTATCTTAGATGGAAAATAATATTGATAAAACACTTGAACTCCACTCTTGAGGAAAATATCCTTTCTTCTTCAAAAACATTTTTCCTTTCATAACATGTCATACAACTTTAAAATAAAAGAAGTTGATTAAAAATAAACATGAAAACTTGTAAAGGAAGCTTCTTAGAAATAATGTTTTAAAAATCCATTCATGCCGTATAAGTTAAAAAGAACATTCTTCGTAATTTTGTCGGAAAAGTCAAAAAGTACCTCGTACGAAAAACGACAAAAGATTCCTTTCATACATATTACTAAAAACTCACCGAAGGGTAAAAATGGATTTAAACAATTATAGGTGGATGGAAATAATATTACATATTGATGAAACATGGATGTGGATGATAAAATACACCCCAATAAATACTTACGAATAAACAATCTCGGATAAAAATGAGATTGTGATATTTCCCTTACCTTAGGTCCGATTTGCTTCGTAAGTGTCCGAACCTCCTGTATAATGATTTAAATCATGTTATTGACTTATTACAGAATCATATTCATTGTTATTATTTCATATATGGTCCACTTATGACTTTGTATTACCCGTTATTTTGTAAATTCATGTTAAAGTAGCGTTTTGGGTAAAATCGTCTCATTTGTCGTTCGTGTTTTTAACCTGTAATTATTAATATGATTACTTGGATCATGATTACTTATATCCAGAATGTAAAACATGATTTATATATAATATATATTCAGAATAAATATATATATATATAATATATCGATAAATGGAATGAAATACACCGTTCATGGAGACGGTAGTCCGTACGTACGCATGAACGCTGTTTTCGTTTCCTTATTGAATTGAATGGAATTAAGTAGATGACATACATATAAATATACATAAATCTAGTATCATTATTATGTCATATATTTTATTAGTACTTATTATATATATTTTATAATCATTCATGAATGGTTAATCATTGAGAATGAATCTCATCGCGTCGTGGAGACGGTAGTCCGTACGTACGCACGAGCGATGATATCATTACCATGGTCATGGAATTGTGTTGAAGTGTATGTAGACTATTTCAGTATCAATATCTCTTTATAATAATCATATATAATTACTCATTACACCATTATACCCATCCTTGTAAGGTTATTATGGAAAATAGATTACACCACGGCGTGGAGACGGTATTCCGTACGTACGCACGCGCGGTGATTTCATTTTTCCTTAGGATGGATAGAAGGTGAATTAGGGTTGTTTAATATTTATAATAACATATCAGTATGTAAGTAATACTGATGTTATTACTTTATCATGAAACAACTAAAGAAGAAGAAGTTGAATAAGAAAGAAATTGAAAAGATCGGTAATTGATATTACCTATTCTTTGAAACGCCTCTTTGAATCCTCCACTTAGGGAACTAAGATTGGTCTTTGAAGAAGACCAGGACCTCTAGGATTATTCTAGGGAATTGGAGAAGGGATTTTGGCAGGGGTTGGACGAGCTTGAGTGCTCAAATTGGTGTGAGGAGGAGGGGGAGGAGGTGCCCTTTTATAAGGGAGGAGAGGGGCACCTTAGGAATATCTCAAAATATTATTTTATATTAAAGTCAAAATCGGTTTATAATGGTTCCAAAGGGTCTTATTTCGAAGCTAAAGTGGGGATGGGTCGAAATCCTATCAACCAATAAGATTTAGACAAGTTTAGGGTATTATTTTAACCTTATCAATTAGATTTAACTCTAAGTTAAATAATTTAACTTTTACCGTGTCTTTTTGTTTTCTTTCACTATATGGTTAATACACTTACTATAACATGCCAAACGAACCCCAAATTGTTTATTATTAATATATATATCCTTATCTAAGTCATTTGGCCGAACCTTAGATTTTTAGAAATAAAATAACAATTAATAATATAATATTTGATTTAAAAACTATTTTGTGTCAATTTTGACACTATTTGATATATGATTTTTGTGAAAGTCATAACAGAATTATATGTTCGAACCAAGTTGATTAAATCAACAATAATATATCTTAGTAACCTAGAAAATTAGTGGAATTCATAAAAAGTCTCAAATTACATTCATTTGAGCATTTATAACATCAATTATGTTAATATTTCCTTAAAAGGGTAATTACTGCATCATCGTTGTGTCATCAATAAATTAATTTATTTAAAGTCTAAAAATTATAAATAAATTATCATTATGTAGGAAATCTCTTTAGCATTCTAATGAATATTTATAGTTGAATTTATCTTATGTATAACCCCATATTAAAAATGTTTTAGTAAATAAACTTTGATTTTAACTCTTTTAACTCTTCTTTGAATTAAATAATAATAAACGTCCAAATCTAATCCAAGTGGGCCTAAATGGTCATATTATATTCATAAGGTTGTTTTTGGCCGAATTACACTTATCCAATAGAATTAGGACATGTGTTAGGGTAATAGTAATATCATATTTACCCTTAGTTACCCTATTTACTATTAACCGTGGTAAAAAAAAGTAAAAAGTTACTATTCACCAAAAATTATTTTCATCTAATTGAACCACATTTTAGTCCTTGATATTAACCGTGTCTGTCGGATTTTCGAAATTCCATTCACAGAAGTGGTAAAATTAAGTTTTATGCAAAATTCAGTTTTTAACCTACCACTTAGTAGTTTCACTATTCATCAAAAATTGATGTTTTTCAGAACAATGCCAAAATTTCATCCTAAGCTATATTTCATATTCAGAATTCAAAAATGCAGTCTATTTTACCATATTCATAACATAGATGTTGCATTAATTAATTTTATAATTAAATCCCGTTGTTAAAACAAATAGCGTGTTTTTAAGAAACAATATCTATCAAAAGATTGACACTTGTTTATGTCTGATTTAAATGTGAAATTACATCCAATGACCAACATTGTATTAAATTGTAAAAATATATTCTAAATATATTTTAAAACCACTCAAATTAATAATTTATCACTATTAATTATTTCTATTAAAAAAGTTGTTTTTAATTATAATTTAGTAATTTTCACTATTCATCAGAATATGAAAGTTATCCGAAAAGTACCAAAATTTCACCTTAGGCTAAATTCGATACTCTGAATCCAAAAATGTAGTTCATTTTGAAAAATAAGATTTACTGGATTTCAAAAAGTGGTTATTACTATTCATAACGGCTAGTTTTAATAATATTTTTATAGCATATCGTTGTTTAGTGAAACTCGGTATTGCGTATTACACACGCTATCGAGGAAGGTCGTGATTGCGTGTAATGCAAGGCAAGTCAAGGATGCGTGTTGTGCAAGATCCTTTTGTGTTGCGTACAACACAAGACATTAGTGAAATTAAAAAGAATATTTTTCATAAAATCTTGGGTTGTTACATTCTACCCCCCTTAAAATGAATTTCGCCCTCGAAATTCGTCGGGGTTATAAATGGTTTACTACTCGAAAGTTTCTTTAATAGAAACCCACATCGTAAAAAGGAATACCAAAACATGGCTTTAAAAACTAAAGTATGAAATGTAACGATTACCCAAATAAACTAATCACTGGGTATCCACATAGGTGAAAATATGGATATGGAAGAGAAATCTAACCATCATGTTCTGATGGGGAGTGGTAGAGAACATGACTATGGAAAAGCCAGTAATCACAAATCCATAGATTTGTGATGATATAAGGTACCATCTGATTCCTCAGGTATAAGATCACTAGGATAACATTTTTGGTTTTCAAGATCATTTCCCTAAAGCTGATGAATTAAAAGAAATACTTACATGATTCTGGTACAATCTCACTGTTGTTCGTGTCTTGAACAATTTCCACTTCATCTCTTAAATAAATGAAGTTGAATTTGTTATTCGTGAAGTGTTAGAAGATTATGTGATAGAACGACGGGTCATTCCATCTGTCTAAAACAAAAGGTTAGCAAAAATTATATGCATAAGTCGATCTATAGTGAGATTAATCATATATGGTTCCTAAAATGGACTTATACTTCATATATCATACTGCTTAATATAAAAACACTAGTTTCTACTAAACAGGGACTTCCTGTAGGTCAGTGGTAAGCGATAAAGGCCAGTCGCACTTTGGTTGTGGGTTCGATTCCCATAGCCTTGTCCGACGCGATGGGCTGTCGCCCGTCCTGCAGGTTGTCCTTTTTCTAAAGCTATATTACTATAACATCCCATCAATAATATCGAAAAACGTTTTATCCTAACTTATGTCCAACATAATCCATTCTAATATTTAGGCTTATCCATAATACTGTAGTCCACTCTCATAATATAGTGAAAACGATTACCAGAGATTTAATACCATCTTTGATCCCCATATATCATAAGATATGTTTTGTTGGTCACATTCCAAACATTCAAAGTCCTTAATCATGTATTCTCTTGAATACCTTAGTGAAAACATGAATGCAGTTTAAAGTTAACACTTTCCACATACCAAAATCCTCAAAATTCTATATACTCAAACCACGATATCACTTAGTCCTTATATCAATCATGAGCTCATGAATACTGTCAAATATTTCATTTTCTCATTTTCCCTTCATTATGCGCATATCATCTTTTTTTCCAAAAATACCTCAATCACTTAGAATACCACATTAGACCAATACATAAATATTCCAATACACCATAAAAGTACCTCAACAACATTATTCTTGAATACCAATACATAAACACTTCAGTCCATCCACTTCAATGACTGTCCTGGAATAAGTCCTTCCTTGATTTAGAAGTATCTTTTTAGGTCAGGGCATTGAGTTGGGTAATGCCCATGTTCTCCACAAATAAGACATTGAACTCCATAACAATCTGTCACTCTATGACCCTTTTCTCCACACAGATAACATCGGTCCCTCCATTTGAGGTATTCCTCAAGGTTCTTCTTCCCTTCTTTAGAAATCTCAATCTTCCTTTCTTTATGCTCCTCAACATGCGAACATGCATAATAGTTTATCTTCCTCTTCTTTGATGAATTAGTCATACCACTAAATTTCACCTTGTTAATCATATATCGCGATGACTGATTCGGCATAATCACAATATCTTTATCTCTAGGCATCAAACAATTTTGTTGCTCATAGTCACCAATTTGTCCATTGTATTCAATGTTAACCGAATTCCTTCTGGTTCCCTCCATTAACTAAAACACAAAAAGAATTTTGTGAGAGGCTAAATCATGCTAGGGAAGACAACATAGTAAAGGGGGAGCACCCTCAATATCTAACATCTTAGGTTAAATTTTAAGATCGTTACCGTAGTTCTAGGACTATATCCTATACGTATACTTATCCTTAGGGACATCCTTAGACATACCTTAGAAATATCTCTAGGGATCTCACTAACGTTTTCGCATCCTAGTTTCCAAAGGTTGACTAAACCTTTCCTCTGATACCAACTGTAGAGACCCGAAGCCTGACTTACATGGACTTTACATTACTTTTGCGGAATACTTGGTACATAACAAAAACACACACACAAGGATCGTAATAGTTTAGTGTCTTTGGAAACTCGGAACATAATCTTCTAATCGTGGTGAAAGATCTTCAACATCTCCTATGAAGATCTTCCCTTTTTTTTACCTAAAACCATTCTTTATATCCTGGGGAAAATAAAACATAAAAGGGGGAGCTCAAATGCTCAGTAAGGGTAAACAAAAGAAATATCAATCACATCGTATTCATAAGAACATAACATTTTGGAAATCTTAATCCTGCAAAAGAGAGAATAATTTCATAACATGGGATAAATCATGGCAGTGAAATGTAATCACAATAATCATAACTTAAAACATGAAACATTGTGGCATACAAACATAATCATAGAGAATCATTTCTTGGTAGTCAAGACTCATTGCCAAGACTATCTTAGTGGACAAAGTCCCTTTCTGAATCGAGTAACCCTCGTTTCAGTCCTGTTTCACTGAACCGATATAACCTACCATTCCAGCCATGTCTATCTCATGAGATATAAAATCTTTACCCAATGCATTGGAGAGAGATATAGGTCCCACCCATCTTATAATGAATCCTTTCTTATATGTGCCACATAATCATAAAACATACATCATCACATAACACATGTAACAAAAATGGGATTCTTGAAACATCATGACATCATAAATAAATTCATATAACATAAAGGAATTCATAAAAATAATTCCATCACAACATGATCAAATAAATGTAATAATAGGGATAAAAACAGAACCCTTTATTATCTTAGATGGAAAATAATATTGATAAAACACTTGAACTCCACTCTTGAGGAAAATATCCTTTCTTCTTCAAAAACATTTTTCCTTTCATAACATGTCATACAACTTTAAAATAAAAGAAGTTGATTAGAAATAAACTTGAAAACTTGTAAAGGAAGCTTCTTGGAAATAATGTCTAAAAAATCCATTCATGCCGTATAAGTTAAAAAAAACATTCTTCGTAATTTTGTCGGAAAAGTCAAAAAGTACCTCGTACGAAAAACGACAAAAGATTCGTTTCATACATATTACTAAAAACTCACCGAAGGGTAAAAATGGATTTAAACAATTGTAGGTGGATGGAAATAATATTACATATTGATGAAACATGGATGCGGATGATAAAATACACCCCATTAAATACTTACGAATAAACAATCTCGGATAAAAATGAGATTGTGATATTTCCCTTACCTTAGGTCCGATTTGCTTCGTAAGTGTCCAAACCTCCTGTATAATGATTTAAATCATGTTATTGACTTATTCCAGAATCATATTCATTGTTATTATATAATATATGGTCCACTTATGACTTTATATTACCCGTTATTTTGTAAATTCATGTTAAAGTAGCGTTTTGGGTAAAATCGTCTCATTTGTCGTTCGTGTTTTTAACCTGTAATTATTAATATGATTACTTGGATCATGATTACTTATATCCAGAATGTAAAACATTATTTATATATAATATATATTCAGAATATATATATATATATATAATATATCGATAAATGGAATGAAATACACCGTTCATGGAGACGGTAGTCCGTACGTACGCATGAACGCTGTTTTCGTTTCCTTATTGAATTGAATGGAATTAAGTAGATGACATACATATAAATATACATAAATCCAGTATCATTACTATGTCATATATTTTATTAGTACTTATTATATATATTTTAAAATCATTCATGAATGGTTAATCATTGAGAATGAATCTCATCGCGTCGTGGAGACGGTAGTCCGTACGTACGCACGAGCGATGATATCGTTCCCATGGTCATGGAATTGTGTTGAAGTGTATGTAGACTATTTCAGTATCAATATCTCTTTATAATAATCATATATAATTACTCATTACACCATTATACCCATCCTTGTAAGGTTATTATGGAAAATAGATTACACCACGGCGTGGAGACGGTATTCCGTACGTACGCACGCGCGGTGATTTCATTTTTCCTTAGGATGGATAGAAGGTGAATTAGGGTTGTTTCATATTTATAATAACATATCAGTATGTAAGTAATACTTATGTTATTACTTTATCATGAAACAACTAAAGAAGAAGAAGTTGAATAAGAAAGAAATTGAAAAGATCGGTAATTGATATTACCTCTTCTTTGAAACGCCTCTTTGAATCCTCCACTTAGGGAACTAAGATTGGTCTTTGAAGAAGACCAGGACCTCTAGGATTATTCTAGGGAAGTGGAGAAGGGATTTTGGCAGGGTTTGGCCGAGCTTGAGTGCTCAAATTGGTGTGAGGAGGAGGGGGAGGAGGTGCCCTTTTATAAGGGAGGAGAGGGGCACCTTAGGAATATCTCAAAATATTATTTTATATTAAAGTCAAAATCGGTTTATAATGGTTCCAAAGGGTCTTATTTCGAAGCTAAAGTGGGGATGGGTAGAAATACTGTCAACCAATAAGATTTGGACAAGTTTAGGGTATTATTTTAACCTTATCAATTAGATTTAACTCTAAGTTAAATAATTTAACTTTTACCGTGTCTTTTTGTTTTCTTTCACTATATGGTTAATACACTTACTATAACATGCCAAACGAACCCCAAATTGTTTATTATTAATATATATATATCCTTATCTAAGTCATTTGGACGAACCTTGGATTTTTAGAAATAAAATAACAATTAATAATATAATATTTGATTTAAAAACTATTTTGTTTCAATTTTGACACTATTTGATATATGATTTTTGTGAAAGTCATAACAGAATTATATGTTCGAACCAAGTTTATTAAATCAACAATAATATATCTTAGTAAACTAGAAAATTATTGGAATTCATAAAAAGTCTCAAATTACATTCATTTGAGCATTTATAACATCAATTATGTTAATATTTCCTTAAAAGGGTAATTACTGCATCATCGTTGTGTCATCAATAAATTAATTTATTTAAAGTCTAAAAATTATAAATAAAATATCATTATGTAGGAAATCGTTTTAGATTTCTAATGAATATTTATAGTCGAATTTATCTTATGTATAACCCCATATTAAAAATGTTTTAGTAAATAAACTTTGATTTTAACTCTTTTAACTCTTCTTTGAATTAAATAATAATAAACGTCCTAATCTAATCCAAGTGGGCCTAAATGGTCATATTATATTCATAAGGTTGTTTTTGGTCGAATTACACTTATCCAATAGAATTAGGACATGTGTTAGGGTAATAGTAATATCATATTTACCCTTAGTTACCCTATTTACTATTAACCGGGGTAAAAAAAAGTAAAAAGTTACTATTCACCAAAAATTATTTTCATCTCATTGAACCACATTTTAGTCCTTGATATTAACCGTGTCTGTCGGATTTTCGAAATTCCATTCACTGAAGTGGTAAAATTAAGTTTTTTTGCAAAATTCAGTTTTTAACCTACCACTTAGTAGTTTCACTATTCATCAAAAATTGATGTTTTTCAGAACAATGCCAAAATTTCATCCTAAGCTATATTTCATATTCCGAATTCAAAAATGAAGTCTATTTTACCATGTTCATAACATAGATGTTGCATTAATTAATTTTATAATTAAATCCCACTGTTAAAACAAATAGCGTGTTTTTAAGAAACAATATCTATCAAAAGATTGACACTTGTTTATGTCTGGTTTAAATGTGAAATTACATCCAATGACCAACATTGTATTAAATTGTAAAAATATATTCTAAATATATTTTAAAACCACTCAAATTAATAATTTATCACTATTAATTATTTCTATTAAAAAAGTTGTTTTTAATTATAATTTAGTAATTTTCACTATTCATCAGAATATGAAAGTTATCCGAAAAGTACCAAAATTTCACCTTAGGCTAAATTCGATACTCCGAATCCAAAAATGAAGTTCATTTTGAAAAATAAGATTTACTGGATTTCAAAAAGTGGTTATTACTATTCATAACGGCTAGTTTTAATAATATTTTTATAGCATATCGTTGTTTAGTGAAACTCGGTATTGCGTATTACACACGCTATCGAGGAAGGTCGTGATTGCGTGTAATGCAAGGCAAGTCAATGATGCGTGTTGTGCAAGCTCCTTTTGTGTTGCGTACAACACAAGACATTAGTGAAATTAAAAAGAATATTTTTCATAAAATCTTGGGTTGTTACATACTGAGTATTCTTATACTCACCCATTCAAAATATACGCCCGCACCGTGATATGTTTGGTGTAGATGATGGTCAGTGTTGATTGCGGCTAAGGGAGCAAGGACATGGATGGTGCTTAGAGTTGGACCATTTGACGTGAAGTGCTACAGTGACTACTAATCATGAGTTGTACCTACCCTTTATATAAGATCCTCAGTGGATGATCCATGAGTTTTTTCTATTTTTTGGTGTACATGTACATTCCAGTTGGTATTGTATTACAAACCCTTTACTTCCAGTACACCCTTTATTAATGCAGTTTTTCATCGTGGTTTTCATCTTGTTGTGTTCTTGGATTGTGTGTTTGTACAGGTTTAAATGCAATTCCTTATCATTTTTGGGATACCTCTTTTCTGTTCTAGCATCCAACCCATGGACCAAAGATGTCGGGCTTGGGTTAGTGACAACACGAGCCCCGGGGGATGGGTCATGAAATCTCTAAAAACCCTTGACTAGGTGAGTGGTATTGTTTCATAGGTATTTCACTAGCTGATCTAGAATCACCTCCAGTTATTTCTCATAAGAAATATCTTTCTCGAATGATATGATCTTTTAGTTCTGTACTTATGAAGGGTAGTGTCTGTACATATATAAGAGATATTCATGGAAAACATTTTGGAATTGATATAGGTTTTTTGGATGTTCCTACTAATAAGATATTGTAATGATATAATCATGGAATTTAATTGGACCAATATACATAGGAATTAGTTTCTATTCCGATCAAATCATATTACCTTCTTCCATTGAAAATTTTTTAGAAACAACATATCCCTAACATATAAATATAGATAACACCAATGATTTTGATTTTAGTTGTTATACTTTCTCTGATCTATCATGATTTTTTATAGAATTACTTCAACATATTCAACCATTTCATCCTCTGTATTAGTTCCCAATGTCTTTATTTATTAAACATCATTCCAAGAAATCAAAGATCCATATTTCTATCCTAATATGGATTCATAAGAAACTATGTAAGTTATTGGGTGAAATCTATTGTTGTAAGGAAACTCGACTGGAGAAATTTGTTGATTCCGAACTCCATTGATATTTAGAGGTAAAGATCTCAACAAATCCACTATTTTTTCAATAATTATGTCAAACAAACCTTTTGTGTGTGCATGATAAGTAGTGTTAAAACAAAAATCTATTTATTGATATTAATGAAGACTTTTTTTGGGACATTTTAGGTAAACCTCATATTCTGATCATAAACAATGTAGAGTATGAATCCATGGAACCTTAACACTTCATTAATGATTATCCTGGATAGCTTATCAGTTGTGAATTATTCTATTATAGAGTTGAATTATGAGATATTAGTAAATAGATAACTTAAAACATATATATAATTATACCATTTAGATAATTTTGGGATTATAGTGAAAAAAATACATGGAGACATTTCTCATTTCAATTCAATTATGGGAAATGGATGTAACTTTACATTATAATTTTTCCTTTTATCCAAAAATTGATGATATACTACGAATTGAGATACACACTCTACAATGTTTCTTCTCATTCTACCCCACCATAAATTATCTTTCTAATATCTATACATCATCACACTTGTTTAAAGAATAATGATTGAATAAATTTGAACATCCTCTAATAACTCTTTAATATTTGGTATGGATGTAATAAATACATGTTTACTTTATCTTATCATCCCACAATGATGAAATCTAAACTTGTGAACATTTATAATCTTCTTTTTTAGCTCTACATCATAATGTTTCACTACTTAATTCTTTAAATGGATAGATAAATAAAAATTCATTTTGATAAGGATATGAATTTTCACCTTCCATTTTGATTTCAAGATCCATACATTGAAAATAAATAAAATTGGATCATTTGTGATCGTAATAATTGATAATCCATAATTATTATTTCAACTCAAATAATTGACCACCTTGTTTTATTTCCCAAGGTGGTAACGTGTTGAGAAATAATAAAAATTAATTACCACTTTTGATCATCTTTGATGCATATTTAACACATATGCCAATATATAATTTATATTTTTATGAATATTATATATATCATACTTTTATCCAATAAAATAATCTTCCATATGTTTAAGGAAAAAATCACCACATATATCTCAAAATCATAAGTCTGGCCATTTTACTCATGAATCATTAATATTCGTGAGGACAAATTTGTAAACATGTTATTCTGAATAAGAACACATTCCAATACCTTCTTGTATGAATCACTGTATATTAAAAACCCTTCACCACTATAGTGTAATGTTTGAACTGATGCACTGACTAATCTCCACTCTAGGTCCTTTATATTTTTCTCACCTTCATCAGTCTAGTGAGACATTCCTCCCTTGTTAGTTAATGATGTCATGTTATTAGATTGTTTTGACAAATTATTAAAAAATTATTGATAATATCAGGATAAGCTAAAAAACTATGGATCTTAGTCACCGCGGTTGGTCTAGATCAACAATAAATAGCCTCCATAACTAATGGATCTTTCGAAATAACTTTTATTGAGATTATATGACTGAAGAATAAAAATATATATAGTAAGAATTTACACTTTATTTATTTCAAATATAATTTATCCTTACTTATGATATTTAGAACAATTATCATTTGGTATTCATGATGTTCGGTATCTTTTAATAGATAAAAATATCATCTTAAATCATTACCACAAAATGAACAAGGTAATCTATAAATACAGTATTCCTTAAATCTATGGAGTTTCTTGTGAATTAGTAAGACCAAATTACAGAAAAATATATTAATAGTGTCTATACATTTATGGATTTTTCTCTTGGTTATATCCTTATTCTTAACTGAAAAATAATTATATCCAAAATGATGGTTAATCTTGGAAAAGTATTGTTCTCTGCCAAGTTGATCAAACAAGACATCTATATAGGAATGATGATACATGATAATGATCATGATTATGTTCATATATTCATAATTAATTCATAGTTTTATTGATCCATAATTCATTTAATAAAATAACAAGTACACCCAAAGGTGACAAACTTGGTGGAAGGAATCCCTTTTTAAGGTTTTTTGCTAGTTTCTTATTCAATTACTACTACTCAATTGGGCCCATGCTATTATTAGTCATTGAAATTGTTGTGTGACTGGGTAAGAGTTATATTTTTAAATAAAATTCACATTTTTTTGATGTTTTAGGATAATATTTTGTAAATACGTCAAAATATTCACACACAATAGACATTTCATTGATGTCATGTTTTTAATAACCCATTTGAGATCAACATCTCTTATGAAAGGGAATTAATAAAAAAATAATGGATGTGATCTCCAAATTAATTTCATTCATAATATAAAATTTATATAAGATCATATATTGGCATTGAATATCAAGTATCACTTCCATTTCATTGAAATTTATATGTGTATGGCGTTGAGAAATTAAATCCATTTCTTTGAAACCATCAAATTCAAATAGAGGATGAAGGATAAGATTTGTAAGAACCACATTCCTTTCAACATCAACTGAGAAGAAATAATATACATGAGATGTGATCCTCATTCCATTAATATGTTTCATTGATAATTCAACATATAATATTTTTGGATGAATCTTGATACAATTATCAAACTCATTAAATTTGAATAAATTTGTATATACATAGTAAAATAATACATTAAAATTCCATTAGTGGATGGTATTTCTAACATTATATATGTTGTTATTACACACCTCATAAAAATAATTATTTCATAATAATTTCTTTTTTATTATAACAAACTAGATTTCCTCCATAGATCTTCTTTATTAAAAATCATATTTGGTTGTCGGTTAGCATAATAACCAAATTCCATGCATTTGAAATACTTGTGGGTGGGTGGTTTATTCTGTGCAGTTTATCTCTATTTAAATAATTAGATATATTCTTCTCATCACATTAAAGATCTATTACTCAAGTAACATTCTCTTCTAAACATAAAACATTTTCAATCCCCCTTAATAAAATTTCCTCCATGCTTCTTCCCACACATCCAGCAAAAATGGAAGATAATATTCTTTTATTCATGGTTATTATGTTTTCTTTTTAATCCCATATTCATATTCCTCTTAATACTATGTTACTCATACATAACTACAACATCTATCTCCTCCAAGATGAAAATAAAACAATATCATTATAGGTAATGATGTCTTATATGGATATATCCCTATGGAGACTTGGTTTTATGCCATTTAATAATCAGGAAACATTATTTTTTTCCGTTTGTAATACAAGAAGTTTCCTTTTGATATGTTATAATATTTTCTTCAAACGTTCTAATAAGTTTATCACCCCTTTTCTTTAATTAGAGTAAATCATAATACATCATCCCATTATGAATATAAGGAATTTACTTATTGAAAAATAGTTTTTTGAATGAAGCCTAATCTATGGAGTTAATTTCATCATATTTCCTCATATCCGTGATATATTTCATCAATTGATCAACATACCATGTTAAATGGTAGGAAACAAAAAATATTTTTCTATGTTCCGAACACTATATAAAATAAAACTTCATCTCATATGTTTTAATCAATTGTTAAATAACTAGTGGATTATAAGACCCACTGAATGAAGTTTGATGTTTCCTTATAAAGGAATCAATAAAATGTGTTTCCCTCAATGGATAGTTTGGAATTATAGTGTGATTCATATATTGAGATATTTTTTTGATCATAAAAATAAAATTCAAAATTCATAATATCATAATGTTTTGATTCTAGGGATTATAATCATTTAATTTCTATCAGAATTAGTATTGTAAAAATTTATTTGGGTTCAATCTATTGACTAAACCCAAAAAAACATAGTTTAATAAATAATAATCATGATGGGGATCCACATAATCTTGAAAGAACACTTATAGAATGCCTAAATAATGAAACCATCAACAATATACAAAAACGTAGGTTTATCCATGTTCATTTGGAGTAATCAACTATTAATATCCTTAATGTTGGTTAATAAAGCATTTATTAATTTTCAAATCTTATCCCATGATAGTGTCCAAATAGGTGTGCAGTAAGCCAACTATCATGTAGCATTTGATGATCAAATATACCTCAATAGACACTTTTTAAAAGTTATTACCCTAGGTAATATCTATAATAGAGCCAAATATAATTGTAGATTCTAGATAGGGATATAATTTCATAGAAACCACTCACTCTATACTTTAACAAAATATCATCACATTTTACTATTATTTTACTCATCATTAATGTTATCCATAAACACTATGTTAGGGATATCACTAATATTTTCTACTCATGGTATCTTGTGGTTATCTAAACCTTTTCTATGATACTAAATATAGATACATATTCTTATCATATATTTATATAACATCTTTTTTTAATATTAATTATTTTACACAAATACATGCCTAGGGACCATATTTTTTTAGTATCTTTTGCAAACTTGGAAACACAAATAACTAGTCCATGGATAAACTAAATCATCTCTTACTATGATCATCATAACTAACACCATAATTAGTCATATCTTACATAATATTACACTTAAAAACATAGTTATATTAAAAATAATAAATGGTGAGCTCATATGCTCAGTAAGGTTAACCAAAGGATGTATATAAGAATAATTACAACACAAGGTTTTCAGAACATGATTATAACATTTTAGAAACACACCCTTCATATAAATGATCCTAATAATGAGTTGTGAAAAAATGATTAGTTTTTAAAAGAAATGAATCATAATGGAAATAAAATAACAAGATATATGAGATTATATGGTTTTAATAAGACATATATCTATGGTAGAAAAACAACCTTACAAAACTAGTTTTAATCTCAGATCCATTTTTTGTCTATCTCAGGAGATATAAATTATTACTCAATACATTAGATGTTGATATATCTCTAACTTGCCTCATTATGAAAACCATATTTATGTGTTCCAAATGATCATTAAAAATTCATAACATCAAACCAATGAAATGAAAAAGAATTGATAAACATTTCAATATATTATAAAATGTGTAAAAGATGCATGTTTTATAATAATTTCATCAACTCATCATAGAAAAACACAGGGAAATTGAACAAGGTTTCCTACCAATTTTATTATGGTATTACCAATGGATAAGTAAATATTTTCAATAAAATAAAAACCATAAAAAATTTGTTGGAGGAATAATAACGGTATCCTTATATCATATCCCCAATAAATCATAGGTAACATAAATGGATGTCATCTTAAATGGAGAATAATGTTTAATAATCTTTTAAAAAATTTCCAGAAGAAACTATGTATTCCTCTTTGAAAAGAATAAAAAACATAAAATCTTTGAATAATTCTCATTGAAAATAACCTAAAAACTAATAAATGATTATTCAAAGAAAAAATGGTCATGAATATGGGATGTTTCATTCATGTCATACATATCGAAATAATTATTCTTTTAACATTTTGTTTAAATCCAAAAGGGAGTTACTTAAAAATGAGAAGAATATTCCATTAAATATTATTTTGGTAAAATGTAAAACATGGGAAATAATATATTAATATGATTATTGTATATTAATAAAGGTATTTTTAAAAAATATTTTTAACATTGGTTTTTGGAATGAAATGGATTTCTGACAAAAGAGATAACTGATGTCATATTTTATTAAAGAAATTCTCCATATTATTAAGTAAAAAATAGGTGAAAATTTTAATGAGACATGAAATTATATTCAACTACCATATGTGAATAAAATTCATTAGTTTCATGAGATATTTATCTTAAAATTATTTTATCTGTAACATAATCATTAATAATCCAAATAAATGATGAGATTGTAAGATAAATTCATTGCCACTTTGGTATTTTTGAATCAAAATACCAGTGATGTAACAATGTAAAATGCACTATAAAATTTTATGAATATATTTAACTTTATAATATTAAATTCCTAATCGTTTTTATACACATCATAAAAGAATAAAGGTTTATAACATAATGTATGCCTCAAAGAAAGAATTTTAAGACAAAATCACTTACCAATTTGGTAACATTTGAACTATAAACCAAATGAAATAGATACTAAGATGGATATGTAAATCCAAATATTTTTCAAGATAAACGTAATAAAATACATTTTTGGGTATTAAATACACAATGTAAGAATGTTGTTGAATATGGCATGTGTCTCACAATAGCAAAAAGTGATAGGGAAATCCAATACCTTAATACTTTACCTCAATCATTCTGGTTCAAACCCCCTATATAATAAATATAATTTTATTATAATCATATTAAATATAAATTATTATAAATTTAAAAATATATATTAATTTTTAATTAACATTTATTACCCATTTATTGATAATTCCATGTTGAAGATAAATTTTTTTTGTAACAACCGCATTATTTATCGTATTTGTTTTATCTTTTTATTTTGTGTCTTAATAATTTTATAATTATTTAATCATATCTAGAATTTTATCATTATATAAATATAAAATATATTCAGTTTATATTTAATCATATAAACTCATAAAATTTTTTGATAGAAAATATAACACAACATTTGTAGAGATAATTGTCTATATGTACACGTGATCCCAATTTCCATTTTATTGTAATATTTAAATAAATAAAGGTAAATGATATATTTTCATTATATAAAAATTTTATATAATAAATTTCACAATCTTTCATTAATCTTTTTTATCACATTCCATGTAAACATGTATGAATCACATCACTTCATGAGGTGGTAGTTCTTCATGCACATGAGGGTCGTTATTGTATTCCCACAAAATGAAAATCAGAATTTTATGTATCACATAACAATTATATTAGAATCATAATATCATGAATTAAACTTATAAAAAAATAGACACATCATTATGTATGACCATTAGAGATGGTAATGTAAAAACAAATTATATGGGTTTTTTGGGGGATAGACAGTCGTGCACATGAACAATGATTTCAAAACTGATTGATATTTGTGAAGATGGTTGTATGTAAATACCAGAAAAAAACATCTAAATATATTTAATATATATATTAAACCATATCATCATGGTATAATAATCATTTAATGATGTGTAGGTATAAATAAAATAAAACTACTCATTGATGAATGATTCCTCTTCTTTAGGTATCTAACATAGGTTTGTATAAAAATCCATGAGATGATAGATTTATGTTCAAAATAATTGTTATAGTAAAGGATTAGGAAAGTTTAGAGGTTATTATGGTGTGTATTTAATTTCAAAAATTGTTATTATTTGTTGATAACAGAGGAGATTGGGTTTCTAATTATATGTGATGTGAGTGGCACACTTTTTAATGTTTAAAAAAGAAAAATTATTTCTATGTTTTCACATAGAAAATGGGTAAAAATCTACAAAATTCAAACCATATAAATAATATGGTCTAAATATGGGAATGAACTATATTTTAAATAATTTTAATGGTAATTTTAAGGCTTACCATTTTAGGCTAACCCATCAATATTTTAGATTTCACATTAACCACGATTAATAATTTTTTTATTTTTTAACATTGATTTTTGTTAAAGATTAATTTTAACATATTATATAATAAAAATTATACTTATTTAAAATACAAAATTAATTTTTTGAAATTAAATTCACATATGTGAAAAATATTAATTTAAAATTAATATCATATACGAGACAGAAGATCATGATTTTGATGAAAAATTGTTGAAAAGATTACAATGTTGCTATATCAAAATTTAATTAGAAACTGATTAGAATATCCTCAATTAAATTAGTGGATGTATAATAGAAATTAATTAACATTAAAAACTACTTGAAATATTATTTATTTTTGTTAATAAATTAAATGGAAAAGAAGTTTTCAATTATAATTCTGAATTCTCAATGTTTATCCAAAAAGTAATTTTTTCAAAAAAAAACCCCACAAATCACCCTATGATAAGTTTTAAATTTTTAGTTACAAATTTTTTTAATTATAAAAATATATATTTTTATAAAGGTGTGAAAATAAAAATTTATTTTGGTTCAAAAAAATAAATAAAATTTAGTTTTTTAAAAAAATTTATTTTCAAAACATATAATAACTTAACATAAAATTAAGTATGTTTTCTCTCAATATAATTCCTTTATATGAAATAATTATAATTAATATTGAAAATTTAGATATTTATATTTATATATCTATATTTAATAGTTATTTAATAATTATCATGTTTAAATAAAAATTTTAATGGAATATTCTTGTATTTTAAAATATCCATGTTGTGTGTAATGCAAGAAAACCTAGTGTTATGAGTAGTGAATGCTTAACATGGTGTTTCATGTAATGAAATATTAATTATGTGTTTCATGTAACAAAATCTTTCAAATATATTTAATCTGTCTCATGTAAATATCCAATACTCTGGGTGTTATAGAATGTTAGGATGAGATATCAAATTCCATAGAAATTTAGGGATAAGTGATTAGATTTTATATAAATGGTCATGTTATTTGGGAATATTTGAAGTATATTTTGTATTATTGGTGGTTACTAATAGTTAAAATTTTACATGTGGTGTACATAGAAACACACATGGACTAGCTGATGTAGGTATTTTAATTTAATGAAATGAACCTATATAGTTACAATAGTATAACAATCCTCGAAACTCACTAAAAACCAAGGAAATCAGCTGTTACTTTTTATTTTTCATAATAATAATTTATAGTAGACAAATTTTCTACTTTAAAAACATATTCCGGAACTTACATGTCATACCTGTTATTTTAGGAACACTATTGGTGGTAGAATAATAATACTCAGTCACACCATTCTTAATACTATATGGAAGTTGGTAACCTATTAAGAAATTATTATATATCATAAGTAGTGTTTTAGGGAAAATTCCCTTTACATTAGTGTTCACATTGAATTTTAAGATACAATATAGATATTGGGACTTGGTAGGACTCATGAACATCTTCTGGATTAGATTTAATTTTCTTTTATTTTTCTCTTTTATTATCTAATAGATATGATCCATCATTTAGAAATATTTTAGGACATGTATAGAATAATTTTTGTCATAATAGTTTGATACTTCAGATATTTATGGAATTTTCCATATACTGTCTATGATTCCTTTGGATTTTATATATTTTTTATTTTAATATCCTCTACCATATCTACTCTGATAATAAGAGAATAGTTTACCAACCATAACCTCATAATACCTCATTGCTAGTTGGCATGTTCCAGGTTATGAGGCTTTCCGCCTAAGGATATGTAGTGACCACCATTGTGGGCACTAATACGTGGTATGGGGTGGTGGGAAATTACACCCATGTAAGAAATAGTTTTATTATTATCTTTAGAAAAAATTTTATTATACCAAATACATAATTTCCTAAAATAGTATTTTAATGATTTAATATATATATATCTTTAAAAAGCCCTCACATATTTATTTTTGAAATCATTATCTTAATAAATATATGAGATTTGTGAGTACATTGTGGATTTAAATTAAGGATAGTTTGAGGTCTAAAAAGCATATCTCTTTATTTCACATAGTTTTCTTATATAAATTATTTTGGTTGAATCTAGAAAAAAAGACAATAAATAGAAACACTTCACACATCAATGGAAAGATGATATTCTTAAAGAATAGATTAATTATAATAAAAAATGGGGTATCAGAAAAATATGAAACTATCCTTGAATCAATTTTTGGAAGGTAATATATATCATATTGTTACCATAAATGAAATTGATGAATCATTACATATTTTTTTATCTATCCAGGGAAATATAAACCAATCAAATTGTGAAATATTAAAAAATACTGCATGGGGATGAACACCTAGACACATAAATTAATAACCTAATCCTCGAATTATTTTTATTTAATAACACATGCATATAAAAATATCAAGGATTCAACCTTTTCATAATATCTATTTGATCTAATTACATTGAAATTGAATTGAGTAATAACTACCATTCCATAAAATTTTTATACTATCACAATAAATGGTTCTCCTTCTACGATATAGAAGAAAAACAAGATTCACCTCATGTGGAACAAATCAAGTTCACTGAATATATTTAAATAAATTATATAATATAGAATATGAAATTTTTGGGTTTATACATATATAAATAACTTAAATATCTAAAACTGATGGGGGGGATGTTGATTTAAATTTTGATTGTTTCAATTTTATTAAAAAATCTTATTATTTAATGATGAATTTGAAAAATATATAGATATATTATATTATCACAATGTTATATAATGATATTATGTATTCAAATAGGTTGTGTTAAATGGAAGTGATACTGACCCATTATTTATCTTTCCCCTACTAAAAAATCTTTATATTATAGATATGGGTATAGATTTACAACACTCTGTCCATGGAATATTATTCATTACATCTGATTAAATGAAATTTTTATGGAACCCAGTGAGGTTATTAATATCTATGAAACTCCAATATAAATTATACATTATATGATATCCAGAACATCCCTTTAAAAGGATGTCCTAATGGGGATCCATATTTGTGTAAAACCCAAACATATTCCCTTCATTACAACTTCTATATGTTTTTTATATATGTTTATTTTTTAGTGACTTCATATTGTTTAAATTTATAAATTTACATTTATATTTTTAATGATCACAACTTAAGAGACTAACTCAACACCTTTCCTACAAATCGGTTTAGTTTTTATTACTCTTAAAAATGTGAATTTTTTCATCCCAATTTAATTCATCAGGAAAATATGATGAAATAATTTTTCAATAAAAATGTTGTAGTAATAGTTTTATTTTTTTGGAGTAGTACCAATTTTATTAGTTCTACGTTTTTTTATTAAATTTTAATTTTTTGAGTTTTTTTAATAAATTGGAATTAAAATTGCATTCTTCCATGGAAATAATTCCTTGGTACTTTTGAATATTTGATGGATTTTCATAATTTTTAACTCATATGAATAATAGGTGATTTCTTCCAATTATTTCATCAGATTTATTTTATTACTAGGAAAATTCTTGTGAATAGAAATGATTTTTTTTGGAATTAGACTAATTACATGAGGAAACTAATATTTTTAACTCTATATTGAGTATATTTTACATTTTTTAATATATAACCTTAAGGATCCAACAATAAGGTAATTTATAAAATTCAATTGAAATTTGGAGTAAAATTAAATATTGGGATCCCCAATTATGTTGTACGATATAAAACATAGAAAAATAGAACAAAATAAAAAAATCAAACAAACTGAGTATGAAAAAAATAAAAAATATCATTGCCTTATTATAAAAAATTAATAGATTTGGAATAGGGGAATATTAAACAGTAGATAAATAAAAGCAAAAATAACTTACAAGAATGTAATTTGGGTTGTGTCAGAGTATTGTAATGTTGACCTTTTTTATAGAAATTTTGAAAAAATAGATTCATGATAGTGATGATCGGAAACATATTAATTGAACTAAATTTTATTTTATTTAAAAATTTAAACCATGAAAAAATAATTTAATTAAAGTGGAGAAGTTAATGAGGATTATGATAGAGGAATGATATCATTAATGATGATTTAATTTTAATTGAATTATTTTATTATTTATGTGTTTTTTACATTGAATTATATTTATTTTTTGTAATTAAATTAATTAAAGATCAATGTTCTGAAATGGTTTGGTGTTGGGGAGTTGAGAGGGCTAATATTTTTCATTTTCACATTAATTTTCATGTTTTAAATCCCACCAATTGTTTTTTAATTTGTGGGTATTTATCACATTTTCAAATTAAAATAATTATATTTATTTAATTATTAATATTTAACAATTATTTATTTCCAAGTGTTTTATTTCATATTATATATTAATTAATATTTTTTTGGATTTTATTATATATTTTGAATTTTAAATAGGATAACGAGTTCATAAACTACATTTAAATTCTATAATGCTCCTTTGAAATGAACTGTTGTTTCTTTTTTCATAAAATTTTATATATACATAATTTTAATTTAAAATATTTTTTAGTATTTAACACATATTGGGAGACATATTTAATTTTATTAACATAATTTTATCATAATATATGATGCAGAACATATGCCCAGAAGTCAATTCAAGACTTGATTCTATATATTCTACCACACTAGATCATTTTGGCCAAAATGTTTTCATAACTACTCATACAATGTTAAAACATTTATATGGATTATATAATGAAAAGATAAATATTTCATTCAAATATATAATATTATATTTCAATAGTCATAATGGTTAACCATGAGGTAAAATATTCTAGATTTAGTTTGAAATAATATTTTTACATTCCATTTCAATATCATTTTTAACCCTAGCCTCCCAATACACTATAAATATGTATCATACACATATATAAAACTGTTAATCACCAAAATTATGATATTGTTTAATTTATTCTATGATTTTAGATTACTATTTATATTTATTATGCACTGATCTAACCACAGAAAGCCTATAACCTATGTCTGCTTTCACTTACATTGCCATGATTACAGGGAATAAAATCTCAATGGACTAAGAATTTTGTAATCTTAGTAAACAAGATATATACATGAACCTCATATTAAACATTAACTTAGTAATTATAACATATATTGATCTACATTAAAAATCAAAACCATTGAGGATACCTTTATTCTATCTAGTATATCCCTATATATCATTCATAGTACACTTCTTGAATTTTTGGGGAAAGAAACACAATAAGGCTGAGATCAATGCTTCGTAATTGTCAGTAAATCAGAATAAATTTTGAATAAATGAGAATAAATTAACATGGAAAAGATAAATATCTTACAACATGTCTCATTAACACAACTAGACAATGAAAAATAAATATAAATTTGTATGAAACAAAAAAACATTCCATTTAATAAGTGAACATAAAATGAAATGTATCCCTAGATATTTCATCACAAAATCTTATAGATGAATAATAAATAAAATACATGATCTAAATGATTGAATATTGGATGTCATATTTCCTAGGTATATGATTATTTTACTAGAAAGACCATTACCGAGGCAATTTAAAAAATATCTAGAAAAATACCTTCTAATGTAGTTTTCCAAATGACTCATCCTAAGAGACTACTAATTCATCGAGGGGATATCTATATCTAATCCACAACCTTGTTTTAATAGTCCTAAACATTCATCATATTAAATAATTTAAATAATAATACTCTTTATCTAATAAATGTATTGATTAATGAATACTTAATTCTAAATATTTCCCCAAATAATCAAATAACTGTCAAAGTATACAATGTATGTAAAATTTTATAGGGTTTATGAAATAGTAATATCCCTAATATATGATATAAATAATCATGGGAAATTAAATTATTTGAAGAGATTTAATATTTTCAGTGAATATATAAATTGAATTAGGGATCTGAATATAAATATTATCCTAAACCAAATCATTTAAAACCCATCCAGGGGATGTGTTGGATCGATTCAATGATATATATGATACTGATTGTTGTATCATGAAATGGTGTAGATACTCAATATACAATAGGGGGTTAATTTTATAATTTAAAAATTATTTGTAACCTTTAAATATGTAGATGTTTAACAATGTTAAACAAAGTATTTCACAAAACCTCTAAGTTCAACTAATGTACTTGATTCTCGAAATAAGATTCCGAGAATGCAATTCCAGAAAAGTGAATCTGGAAATGAAACTTAATAAAAGTTTAGAAATTCCAAGATTCTACCTTAAAGCATATATAATCCCATTTAATCAGAGTACATGTCTATAGAAGTATAAGATAGTTATACTTTCCTCAATAACCAAAATAAAATAGGAAAACAAAGATTGAAACACTACAATACACATATAGTAAATCTTTTAACCCAAAGAGAAGTTTATCCAAAAACTTTGGACAAAGGTCCATAGATTTATAATTTCAAAAATGTCTGTATTACCCAAACCCAAGTAAGGCCAAAATCTGAAGATCGGTTTTTGTCTTACTATCCTCGCAAGCCCTTGACTTGTAAGGAAATCAGAACCTCTGACTTCACAACCCAGAGTCTCTGATTTTATGGAAATTGCACCTCTAAACAATGAAATTGTGCAAGAAACAAAGTTTGAACAAGCCATTCAAACTTTTTTCATGAAGCCTGACAGTTTATAAGAGCATCTATCTGTATAAATCACTACCACATCATGTAAGAATGTTCTGAAAAAAGTTGGTCTTTCAAAAAGTTGTAACTTATTAATGTTTTGAGCTCATTAAAATGAGCTACTATTTATAGACACGGCTTCAACGGTCGGCTCCTTCCTCCAATGTTCATATTTTTCCTTGAATTTCAGAGGTAGTTGTACACATGTCACTCAAACAATGGTTAATTAGTAACTGAATGTACGAAAACGTTTTATAACTAAAACCTGAGTAAACACAAATATGGTTACTTAAGAAAATTTATTTTTTAGAGTGTAGGAAATGAAATGAATGTTTGGATTCTAACCAAAACTATTAAGAGTCTATAATATATGTATATTAAGATTCTATTTATCATAAGAATTCAGAGAGATAATTATATAGAATTCCAGAGTCTGAATTTTAATGTAATTAAGTGTCTTGAATTTAGTAGAATTTAGAGTCTGAATTTATAAGTGTTCAGAATCTGAACGTATAAAGTTCGGAGTATGAATACATAAGGGTTCGGAGTCTGAATTCAGAGGACTCAGAGTCAGAACTCATAAGAGTTTGTAGTCTGAATTCAAAGTGTTCAGAACCTGAATTTTGATCCTGAAAACAGAATGCTTTATATATAAGAATATATATTCTTCCGATGTTTTGGATACAAAACAAATTTTAACACTAAGACAAAATGGGAAATGAAAAATATTGTAAGGATAAATAAATTTCCATGGGGAAGGAATTTTTTTTTATGAAAGTAAAACAAAGGGTAAATGAAATATTCTTTAATATAAGGTTTATGTGATTTTGAAAACGTGAAGAAATTGTAAAGTAATAAGAACAAATTATTGACTCAACAATCTCCCCAATCATGAAATAATGGAAATTTCATAAGGAAACCTCATTGACTCAACAATATACCCCTTATTTGAAAGCACAAATATCATTACGAAAAATGATATAAGAACATAGAAAATATAACTTATCTCCCATAACACACATTGAAAAGGATGAATACAAATAACTCCACCTAAGACTTTGGAACACTAAGTATTGTATTCTAGATTTTTGGAGTGAGATTTTTCATTATCTTGAATACCGAAATTATTGTAACAAAATATCCCCATTAGATGAACACTACCCCTTACATATGAAAATGAATTCTTTAGTTAAAAATATTTTTTATTTTCTCCCACTTTGTGATTTTCGAAAAGAAATACAGGGAATGGAAATGATAATATGGTACCTGAAATTTTAGTACAAAACATACAAAAGACAAACAACAATCCATTTAAATATAAAAATAAAAATTTATACAAGTAATAAAAATACAACAAAATATTGGATTGGGTATAATAATACTTTATTTTCCTTGGGCACCAACTTATTCACAATTTTTTTTAGTTTTTTATCTCCTTGTGATCGTCCTCTACTCGCTTTAGAATCTGATCTTAATCCTCATCTTTATTCTCTAATGCTTTGATTCTATCATCCCGATCCATTAAAGCCTCTTCCTGATCCTTCAAGAATTATTCTTTCTTGATAATATTTTCTTCTAACTCAATCCAAAGATCTATTTCTCTCTTCCATCATTGAGATACAAAATAATGTTTTACATTTAGATCATTTACCTCTTAAATCTGAGAATTCTCCTCAAGGGTCAGTTTTTCTTCAAAACTGCTTGTGAGGTCGTTGATCTTCCCATATTCTCTATCAAATTCATCATTGACACTTTCAAGGAACTCATCAAGAATCTACATATCTTCTATATTTTTCTTAGAACATGTGGTCATCTTCTTACAGGATCCTTTATGGGCTTCGTATTTGATCAAATAATTCATGAAATCAACCTCAATCTTTAAACACTTATCCATAACCATGGATACTAAACCAGATTTCTAGTTCAAGGTGTGTTTAAGAATCTAAAATCTCAATTCAATTCTTTGAAAAATCAGAATGGTCTCGATAAGCTTCTTCAATGACTGAATAACAAGATCATATCTAAGGGATGATGATTCTGAATCTGAAACATTTCTTGGCGAGGGATCATTCTCTAAATCAAATGCCTTCCTCTTCAATGATCCACCAACTTCCATCTTCTTTAATACAACTTTATAATGTGTATAAACTACCACTTGTTTTCATTATGACATCTAATAATGGATTCCTCATCCAGAGATTGATGTTCTATGTCAGATAGTTGAACAATTTTATCTACATCTATCTCTTCATTCTCAGCTCTTGACATAACATCCTCAAGATGAATGAATTCATGATTAGAACTTTCTTCCTCAAATATATTTTTCACTTCTTCTTCCCCCATCTTATCCTCTCCTCTCTCATGTTTCCCAAGTGTATCCAGCTTTGAATATTTTTCTTCAGAATTTTGGATTGACAACTTCTCAGATGGACATTCCTTCTCATGAAAGTCTTCCACTTGCTTAATCAAATCTACGATGATGCAACTTCCTTATTCTAATTCAACTTCTTGTACTACTGCTTATTCTTCTATTTCTATCACTTTTTCCATAGTGACAAACATCTTCCCTTGGGTTTTAGGTAAGGGTTCTAGCAAGAAAGATTTTGGTACATGGATATTATCGGAAGCTTTCTCAGCAGCATTCAAACGAAATTTAACAATATCTTCTTCATTCATCTTATTCTTTAATTTCTTTTCTTTATCTTCCCTTTCTAGATACTCAGTTGTCTTCTCCTTCAGGTATTTTTCTTCAGCAGGGTCTAGTCTGAACACGGGCTCCCCTTCATTCATATTTTTCTTCTCTTCCCTCCACTTAGAAAGTAACTCATCAGGATATTCTTTTTTCTTCATAGGTTTTCAGGGTGCGGATTGAGCTTCCATAGCATTTGGATGTTCTTTTCCCCTTATACTTCCTTCAACTACCTTTTCCTTCCAACCATTTTGGATGGTTCCACCGCTTCTTGTTTTTTAAGAACAACTTATTCTTTTTTTCTTCAGTAAATGATAAAAATATCCAGAGCTCATAGAAAAACCAATGTTCATCCACTCCATGGTATCTTCACTGGACAACATGAATTTTCAATTATTTGGCATCGAGCTATAGGTTATTTCTAATGATTCTAAGCACTAAAAAATTATCTTAGAGAGAATGGATAGATACAAGATTATCTGAGCCTTTAAGTTTCCATTTTTAATATTCTAAATCGTAATGAGAATATGCTTAACTAAATTCACATTCCTTAGATTTACCAAGAAATCCAAGATATACATTTCACTCTTCTTTAATGTTCCCTTGTCACCATTTCTCAGAACTGTGAAACCTTGACCACATAATTTGAGAATCCAGTAATTTGTAGAGAAATGGGAGATATTCAGAGTCTTCACATCTGAAAGTCCAAGACGCGCCATAGACTTCTCCTTAACAAAACATCCTTTGACATCTGGAAAATTATAGGAATTGAACTCTGCTTTCCCATCGTATGGAATACCAATCAAACTAGGTGCCTCAGTATATGAAAGAGCATAATTCTTTCTATATCTATTGAATGAAAAATTATGTTTACATTATTCCTTAAAGGAAAAAATTGATTCATAAAACTCAACAAGAAAATCCAGATACACTAACTCCTGAGCCCCTGGCTTTGATACGAAAATGCACTCCCATCCATTCACCTTAATGTTTTTCGAGATTATAGAATCATATTTGGTAAATAAGTTTGGATGCACCAACCTTTTTCTATAGACCTTCCACTTCGTGATTGGATTCACAGAAGACATATCATTCTGAGAGTATTCTTCTACTAACATTCATAATTGAGAGAATCTTGAAAATCCAAAATGAGATTATGTAGAAGGAAAGAACTTCAGTTCATGAGAGCTTGATGATTCATTGTGGGACAACGATTGGGTGGTCCTTTATATAAGAGGTTTTATGTGACGGTTTATCTTCCAAATGAATCCAAAGGATAAAAAACCATCTGATTAGATATGACAGCTAAAAATATTGCCACAAGAAAATCTCAAATCTGATATATTGAGGTTTTTTTTAAAAAATCATTCAGATTCAACAAAAAAAAAATCCGAAAAATTTAAAAACAAAATAAAATACCAGCATGTAAAATGTGATTACAAAAACTCATGAAAAGAAATATACCTTTCATATTGATAGGAAGATTATATTCAATAGGTAAAATTTTCTTGAAGAACATTAGATTTCGAGAAAAAAATTTACTACAAAAATCTCTATTATGAAAAATTTAAGAACGAATATATTCATTAGGAAAATCTATGTACGAAAATCAGAATTAAGAAAAATCTAAGTAAAACAATATTCATTACGAAGAATCTAAGTATGAAAATCATCATTATGGAAAATATATGTATGAAAATTTTAATTACAAAAATTCAAAAAATCTTCATTTCGAAAATTTATAAAATATTTATTAGGAAAATTTAGAAAATCTTCATTATGAAAATTTAGAAAATCCTCATTATGATAATTTAGAAAATCATCATTATGAAAATTTTGAAAATATTCATTACAAAAAATTATAAATTCATCATTAAAAAATCTAGAAAAATAAATTTCCATTATAAATAATTTATAAAAATAAACTTAGAAAAACAGACTACGAAAATTTTAAAATAAAAATTTGAAAAACTAAATGTAAAAATTTTCAATACGATTTTTTTTAAAATTGACTACTATAATTTTCAGTACAAAATTATTTGAAAAAACTAACAAGAAAATGCACATCCCCTATGAAATAGAGTTTATTGATATAAAAAGATAGGTGTCAATAAGAATTTAACAAGGAATATTACCTTACGGTTATCATTACTAACTTCTGTTTAATGTATTCAAATATATCTAAGGGTAAAAATTTTGGGACAATATCTACAAGTTGATCTTGTGTTCCGATGAATTGATGAATTATATCTTATTTTTGGTTTTGATCCCTAAGAAAGTGATGCCTAATATATATGTTTTTTCCATGAGAGTGATATGCAGGGTTTTTGCTTTATGAAATGGCTCTAGTATTATCACACAAAATTTGTGTTTTGGTAAAACACATACCATAGTTTGTGAGTGTGTGTTGCATCAACAACACTTGAGCACACCAACTTCCAACTACTACATATTTAGATTTAGCAGTGTAAAGTGCTATTGAGTGTTGCTTCTTGCATGACCAAGAAACGAATGAATCTCCTAAGAACTGACATGTTTTGAATATTCCCTTTCAATCCATTCTACATCCACCAATTTCAGCATTCAAAAAACGTTTTAGAAAAAAATAATTTCCAGAAGTATAAAAGAGTCCATGATCCATGGTTCCCTTTAAATAGAGAAAAATTCGTTTCACTGCCTTTAAATGAGGTTCCTTAGTATTGAATTGATATCTCGCACGTATTCATAATGAAAAAATTAAGTCTGGGCGACTAGTTGTCATGTAAAGTAAACTTATTATCATACCTAAAAAACATGTTTGATCCATTAGTTTCCCAGCATCATCAAGATCATGTGTGTTTGAGATACCAATGGGAGTACTAATACTTTTAGTGTTTTCATATCCATACTTTTTAAGAATATCATTAATATACTTATGTTGAGAGATATATATTCTTTCTAGTTTTTACGAAATTTGAAAACCAAGGAAAAATGTTAACTCACCCATTATACTCATTTCAAACTCAGATTTCATCATATTTGCAATGGAATCAGTTAAATATTATTGTGTTGAACAAAATATAATGTCATAAACATAATTTTTAATGATCAAAACATTTTTCTCATCATTAATTATAAAAGGGGTGGATCTTCATTTCCCTTACCATAATTATTTTGAAGAAAAAATCATGTAATATTATCATACAAAGCTCGAGGGGATTTCTTATGTCCATAGAAATATTTGGTATGTTTAAAAACATGTTCAGGATGTTTTGTATCTTCAAAACAAGGAGGTTGTCCAACAAAAACATCCTCTTGAACATAAACATTAAGGAAATCGCATTTCACATCGATTTGAAAATGTTTGAAATTGATGAATGCTACAATGGAAAGTAGAATATGAATAGATTCAAGTCTAGATACTACAACATAGGTTTCTTCATAGTCAATTCTGTCTTGTTGATTATATCCTTTAGCAACCAATCTAGCTTTATTTCTTTCTATGATTCCCTCTTCATCACACTTATTTCAGAAGAACCATTTTACTCTAATAACATAAGTTTCCTTAGGTCTTTCAACCAAGGTCTAGACATTATTATTTTTGAAATCATTTACCTCATCCTGAGTAGCTTTTATCCAACCATCATCACCTAAATCTTCATAAGTTCTTTTTTGTTCTAATTTGGAAAGTAATTCTATATGATCTACTTCATTTCATAAGAAACATCTCGTCCTTATGGGTTGATTCTTATAACCAATGATACTATCACTGGGATGATTTTTTAGAACCAACTGATTTGGGTTTTGTAAAGCATATTCATCAACATAGGGTAGGAAATATTCTGGGGTAAATGTTTCAGAATTATCTTTATAGACATTTTCCTTATCACAAAGATATTATAATAAATATCGATAATCAGATTTTGAAAACACATCTGAATATGTAGGTTGGAGTTGTTTAAAAACAAAAGGATCTGTTTCATTAAATTTAACATGCATTGTTTCTTCAACATTAAAAGTGTTTTTATTGAAAACTCTATAAGACTTAGTAGTTGTGGAGTATCCAAAGAAAACTCTTTCATAAGATATTAGTGTGATTTTTTGAAAATTATCTTTAGTATTAAAAATTAATACCTTGAAAGCAAACACATTGAAGTAGGAAATTCTACGTTTTCTACCATTCCATAACTCATAAAGAGTTTTATTTAGAGAATATCTAATTAAAACTCGATTTATAGTATAATAAGAAGTACTTATAGCTTCATCCCAAAAATTCTTGGCAATAGAATATTCACTCAACATGGTTCTAGTTATCGCTTAAGGAATTATATTTATTCTTTCAACAATACCATTTTATTGAGGTGTTTTAGTTGTTGAAAATTTATGATTAATTCCTTTTCTACTACAAAAAGTTTCAAAATCATAATTTTGAAATTCTCTTACATGATCACTATGATTACTTATCAAAGGAATTTTTTCTCATTTTTAACTTAGGCTCTAAACTTTTAGAAATAAGAAATATCTTCAGATTTATTTCCTAGAAATTAGACTCACGTAAATCAAGTGTAATCACAAACTAAGACAAATACATAATATTGGCCTCCAATTCTTCCAGTTTATGTTGGTCTAAAACGATCCATATGCACCAATTGTAATGCCTCAGTGGTTGAGAATTCACTAACTGATTTAAAATTTGATTTATATTGCTTTCCATATTGACAAGAATCACAAACTTCTGAAGAATAAAATCTAAGCTCCAGTATATCCATAACTAGTCCTTTCTTAGAGAGTTTTCATAGGTTCCTAAGGGTATAGTGACCTAACCTTCTGTTCCATAATCAAGACTGATCTTCCATTCCACTACGGCAAGGTAGGTCTTAGCTCCTACGGTCTTTTATGTTTAGTCTATAGAAATTATCTTGCCTATTGTCAAAAAGAATAAACTCTTCCTTGGAATTGTGTACTAAGCACTTTTCATTCATAAAATTCACAACGTAACTATCATCACATAATTTATTTATTCTAATGAGGTTGTTATTAAAACCCTTAATAAACATAACATTTGAAATCAATGCTTTTCCAAGAAGAATGATGTTATCTGTACCAATAATTTTTCCCTTAGCATTATCTATGAAAGTTACTTTTCATCTTTTAACTTGATAATCTTTTCAAATATGTTTTTGTTACTAGAAATATGTCGAGAACATCCACTATCCATGTACCAAGTATTGTTGTTGGTACTCTCTTTGTTCCCCTGAAAATAAGAATGTTAGACTTTCGAAATCCAAACATTCTTAGATCCAGAAATGTTTGAAAATAAAATTTTGGGAATCCCCATTTGTTTAGAAACATAAGCCTTATAAATCCTAAGAGATTGAACATTATTCAAGGAAAAAATTTCCTTCCAATTCCCACCACATTGACATTTAGTGAAAATAGGGGATCTAGATGGAATAAATTAGTTGTTTTTGAATACTGGTTTTCTGTGAGTATAACCTACTCCAGTAGTATTTCCTTAAGGTTTGATTTGAGAATACATCTTTTCAAAATTTTCATTACCAGAATTAAAGTTTTCAAGATGCTTCATAAAATAATATATTTTAGATTTTATTCTTATGACTAAATTCCTATCTTCAGGAATTATTTCCTTAGAGTAAGATTTTTCCTCAAAAACATTTATTTTCAAAATAGCATTCTTATGATCCTTAGAATGTTTTTCCTTTTTCAGAATTTACTTTCTGAAGGTTATTAGAATGTTTTTCTTGAAGCTCATACTTATCATTAAGATCTCCATAGAGTTATGAATTCTCTTTAGTAAGAACTTTTTCCCTAGTATTTTCCTTGTCTAGTTTCATTGAAATTTTACAATTTATTTCTTCTAATGACATGAAAAATCAAGATACTTATATATATTAAGATATTTCATCATTATCTAAAGATAAAGTATCTTCATTATAAGTTATATCTTCAGAGTAGTAATTCTTATCAAGAGGTAAATTGGTTAAAGCCTCGGCAGATCGTACCTTGGCCATAAGTCATGTATTTGCGAAAGAAGTAGTGGCAATGGATCCAGTATTTTTCTATGTTGATGATTCATATTCAGAATATTCACTTCCCGTATCGTCTTCACAGCTATAATTCCAAGTGTCATTTACTTTAATACTTTTTTTGTGCATATAATGATAAAAATTAGCCTTTTTTTCTTTCTGAATTCCTTTTTTTCTTTTCCTTCTTTTTCAATAGAGGGAAATCAGTTTTGATATAACCTGTTCTTATACATTCATAACAAGTAACTTCTCCATATTTCATATCTTTGTAGTCTCTCTTCTTGAACATATTTTGATAGTTCTTCTGAGTTACTATGTTGTTCATTCTCCGAGAAAGATTAGCTAATTCATACTCATACTTTTCTGTATCACTAGATTTTAACTGAATAGTAACATTATTTAATATTGATATACTAACACTTTCGAGAGTCTTGTATTTCATATTTTTTGATGTAGTTGTATAAGAAACACCTCTATTATATTTCTTGTTTTTTACATTATCATTATCTCTCTTCATTAAAGTCTTATGTTGTAGAAGAGTTCCAAACAGCTCATCTATGTAAATCTGTGTTACATTACTGTTGTCATCAATTGTTGTCCTCTGGGACACCCACTCATTTGAAATTATGATTATGATCTTGTCTTCAAGGTCCTGATCATCCTAACATTTTTCTCCCAGAAAACTCTATTCTATTCACAATAGTCATGAACCTTTGCTGAACATTGCTTAGAGGTTCTCCATATATAAAGTTAAATCCATGGTATTAAGCACTCAACCTATCTCTTCTTATCTCAATAACATTAGAAGTACCAAAATATGTAACTTCAAGTTTCTTCCTAATAATGTTTGCAGCTTAACATAATGATATTTGACTATTGATGTTCTTAGTCATGTAATATAGCAATGTAATTTTGAATCTGAAATTTTTTTGAAATTCAGATTTCCCCATATTATTAAACGTTCTTAATTCTATATCAAGAGTCTTACAGTCTCCTGTCAACATCTGGTATTTATCAACATCAGTGTTAATAGCTAAAGTCTTCATCCTATCTCTCTAGTACTCATAATCATTTCCATAAAAAATAAGAGGGTTTTTAGGATTTAGATTGTCGATAGATCCGACATTTAAACTTTACATCTTAAGGAGAATCATTCCACACAAACTTGTTATTAATAAATGATTTTTAATATCTTAATAAATGAAAATACAACTATATTATCTCTAAGAATAATATGAATCCACACATTATGAGTCTGAAAATATGATTCTAGAAAAATGAAGATGATGAATTTTCTTCGGAATATAATAGTGAGATAAATTCAGATTGAACCAATCCTATGATACAAATTGTTGGATCTATTGAAATATAGATATGATACTGATTTTAATATCAAAAAATGGTGTAGATACTCAATATACATGAGTGGGTGATTTTTATACTTTAAAATTTCTTTGGAACTTTTAAAGATGAAGATGTCTAACATGGTTAAAAAAAGTAATTAACAAAACTTCTATGTTCTACTAACCTACTTGATTCTAGAAATATGATTCCGAGAATGAAATTCCGGAAATGTGAATACAGAAATGAAACATTACAAAATTTTAAAACATTAATGATTCTACCTTTAAGAGTATAGAAACCTATTTAATCAGAGTACAAGTATAAGGATGTATAAGATAGTTATACTTTCCTCAAAAAACAAAATAACAGCTGAAAACAAAGATTGAAACACTACAAGTAACAAGTAGTAAATATTTTAACGCAAAAATAAGTGTATCCAACAACCATGGATAAAGGTACCTTGATTTATACATTCAAGAAAGTCAATCTTACCCAATCCCAGGTAATCCATCAATCTAA
This sequence comes from Viscum album, assembly GCA_963277665.1. Classification (NCBI taxonomy): domain Eukaryota; kingdom Viridiplantae; phylum Streptophyta; class Magnoliopsida; order Santalales; family Viscaceae; genus Viscum; species Viscum album. The sequence goes on along the minus strand of OY728147.1, from coordinate 1,465,480,983 downwards.
AGATCAGTTTCTGTCTTCCTATCCTCGGAAGCCCTTGATTTGTTATGAAATCAGCAACTCTGACATCACAAACCAAATTCTCTCATTTTAAAGAAATTTCACCTCTGCACAAAGAAATTATGCACGAAGCAACGTTTGTACATGCCGTTCAAATTTTCTGCATGAATCCTAAGAGTTTATAAGAGCCTCTATCTCTAGAAATTTCTTCCACAAAAAGTAAAGAAGTTATGAAAAAATTTGGCCTTTAAAAAATATGTAACTTCTTAAAGTTCTATGCTCGTTCAAATGAGCCCCTATTTATAAACATGTATTAAATGGTCAGATCCCTTTACCAAGAGTTATATTTCATTGAATTTTGGGGGAACTTGTACACATCTCACTCAAACAATAGTTAGTTACTAACTGAATGTACGACATTGTTTTATATCCAAAACAAGAGTAAAAAAAATATGGCCTCTTAAGCAAATTCATTTATCAAGGATCAGGAAAAAAAATGAATGTTTGGTCTCTAACCATAACTATTCGAAGTCTATAATATATGGATATTCAGATTCTATTTATCAGAAGAATTAAGAGTTTGAATTCTACCGAATTCCAAAGTCTGAATTTCAAGGAAAATTAGAGTCTTGAATTCAGTAGAATTCGGAGTCTGAATTCATAAATGTTCAGAGTCTAAACATATAAACTTCAGAGTTTAAATTAATAAGAGTTCAATGTCATAATTCATAGAACTCGCAGTCAGAACTCATTCGAGTTTAGAGTATGAATTCAAAGAGTTCAGAACCTAAATTCGGATCTTGAACACAGAATGCTTTATATCTAAGTATATATATGATTCTGAGTTTTTGGATACGAAACTAATTTTTATTCTTAGACAAAAAAGACAATGACAAATATGGTAAGGATAAATTTCCGTGTTGAAGGAAAAATTTCCTTATTAAAGTAAAACATAGGGTAAATGAAAATTTCTTTAAGAGAATGTGTTTGTGATTTTCAAAACATGAAGAAATAGTAATGTAATAAAGAAACCTTATTCACTCAAAAAATCTCCCCAATCATGAAGGAATGTAAAATTCATAAGGAAACCTTATTGAATCAAACAGGATAGATAATGATATTATTAATACAACATACCCAAATTGTAGTGAAATAAAAGTTTTCTATCATTGATGAATGGAAATATTATAAATATATCCTTTAAAAAAATATTTATGAAATTTTTTCTTTTGGCCTTTAAAATACCATTGAAAAACCTTTTTTGAAACATTTCATCTCGAATCACCAGGTTCGAGTCAGAATGCTACATGGCCTCATGAGTGCCTCCCTGTACTAAAAAGGTTACCAAGTAGCATTGAGGGTGACAAGTGGAACAATGGAGAGACTATACCCTATGTTCTATTTCATAGGATTTTATAATCAAAATATAATAAATCATAGTAAAAATTATAATAGTTACAATGGAATACATTTAATGTCATAACTATCAATGTGGGAAGACAAAAAAGAATGTAGTAGAAGGAAAAATAGAATGTAAACAAACAATCATCCGCAGAGTTCTCTGGTTCCTACCCTAGTCTTGTCCCTCTGAATAATCCACATCCACACTATCCTCTATAGGGACCTTTCCCTTCATATTCCCACATCTCTTCCAGGATCCATCTATGTTTCCACCGAACCCAGACTAGTGGTAAAATATGTCCTTATAACTCTTCCCTTTAGTCCACGATCAATATCGGACGATCCTCATAAGATGCATCAGTCACCATATCAACATCATCACAATAAATAACATGTATAGGATCGGGAGTATACCTCTGAAGGTATGAAAAATGGAAAAAATATAGTATACCATGATAGTGTGAAGGGAGGTCTCGACAATATGCCACATTCCTTTTCAATTTAATGACATCAAAGTGTCCAACAAAATGTAGTGCTAGCTTTCCCTACTTCTTAAAACGTTTTTTCCATAACCATTGAGTCACTATTATGAAAACTAGATATTCTACGGTAAACTCTAAGGGTCTCCTCATAATGTCAACATAATATCTCTCTCTACTCTAAGAAGCGATCTTTCTCTTCCGTATCATCTTCACTCTCTTATAGGTATACTCAACCATGCTAGTTCCAATAACTGATGCCTCTCACACATCATGCCAACCGAGTGGGGAGAGACATGACCTACCATAAACAACCTCATATGGTTACATATGAATTGAATCCTGATAACTGTTTTTATATGCAATCAAAATCATCGACATGTGATCATCCCATTCTCCACCAAGGTATAGCACACAAGCTCGTATAATATTCTCTAGTATACATATAATCCTCTCAGACTATCCATTGATCTGATGGTGGTATGCCTTACTCAATCATAGGTCAGACACTGTATATTTATACATGACCTTATAAATGTGCCAAGGGATATTGGGATCCCTATTAGAAGCAATTCTTAAGGAAACTCCATGTAGGCACACAATCTCTCAGACATATTTTTTCCCAAATCCTCCACTGAGTGAGTCTCTATGGTTGGTTATAAGTGGGTAGACATAGTTAACCGATGGACAAACACCCAAACTACATCACAACTCCTTGGGGTCCAAACTAATATCTTCACGCTCACTATATTAATGTCATCACAATTACACATAGGTTTTTGTAGTTAATGCAACAACCCTCCAAGAGGATGGGGCTCAAACATCACCCTTTGAAAGGTGAGGCATTGAGGGAAAAAACAAGCAATGTCCCTCTTCATCTCTAGCCACTAGAACTTTCATCTGAATTCATGGAACATCATTTTCCCACCAGGATGTACTATCCACTGAGATACATGCTAATATATCATTAGTTCCTCTCTAGTATAACAAAGAACTACTACTCATCCATGGACTATAATCATCTCATTAATGTCTATCGACTATCCAGGTATCAAGTCCCCTCCAGTGAGTTGTTCTCTCATCACAGTACACTCCGATTATGAATAATAATCAGTACTCATCATTAATTGAAGGTATGTTTATTCATAAATGTAGATAATAATATAGATCCTTGATCATCCAAATAATCATCCTCTTGTCATCCAATAAAAACATCATATGCCACTACTCCTTTGAGGACTTTTCCCCATGTTCCTGCCCATCCTACATCCAATGGATAAGGGAATATCCTAAAAAATTTCGCTTTCTTGGAAAATATTTTATCTAAAAGTCATAATTATATAGATTCAAGACCAGACACCACTTCATTATATTAATATCCATCTGAGTGATGATATGATGAATGATATTGTGATCTGTGTAAACAATAAATCTCTCACCAAAGAGATAATGTCTCTAAAATTTTAATGCACGGACCACTAATTCCTACTCCAAGTCATGCATAGAGTATTTAATCTCATCGGTTCAAAGATAACGAGACCCATATTCCATTTCCATTTCTTCATTCATCGCTAATTCTTTCGGACAAACCCCGGATGCATCAAAATAAACTTCATAACCAACCCTAAGCTCTAGAAGTGTTCATACAAGAGTTCTCTTCTACCTATTATTTTTCATAAGGAAGGCCTCATCACAATGGTCTCACAATAGGAACCGTACTCTCCTCTTCGTCAAATCTTTAATGGGTTTTAATTATTGGGTGATGTTCTGTATAAACCATTGGTAATATTAGGATAAAACTAGTATGCTTCTAATATCAAACATGTTTTGGGTATGTGTCCATGACATGACTTCTTTGAGCTTCTTTAAAAATACTAATATACCAGTTTTAGACACCACATTGTTAAAGAACATTACTTGATTAATCCAGAAGTCCAATTTTGACAACATAGCATAATTTCAGTGAGCTCATAGCCTACATAGGACTATCACTAGGTTCCTAGCATGTTTCTCAAATGTTGGAGAGTATAACAAGATATCATCAACAAATACTATGATGAAATAATATATATATGGATGAGAGATTTTTTTATGAAGTCCATGATCACATCTAGTGCATTATTCTGTCTAATCGGATTTACAAAATACTTATACAACACATATCTACTCAAGAAAAGATGTCTTCAAAATATCCTCCTCTCTAACTCACAACTAGTGGACGCCCATTTGAATAAATTTCATGGATAAACACAAGGATCTCCATAAATAATCAAAAAGATATTCTTTCCTTGGAAATGATATTCATTTTTCACCATCACATGGTTTAGATTTTGATAATCAACTCCTGGTCGAAGAAAACCATCTACATTTTTTTCGAAAAAAGGAACTCCCCATATTGTAGTACGTGGTCTAATTAATCCTTTTTCCTCCATGTATTCTAGTTGAACATGAGTTCCTTGTCCTATGTTGTAATCATAAGATATGGGGTATCAAAAATGTTTCACTGCCAATATGATCTCAATCTCACATTAATGTGAAAATCCTTCATCGTCTCAATTAGTCTGGATATTTCCAAAAATATTTCAACCCGTTATTCAGCATCCTAATAGGATTTCATTCTATAGAATGATAATGAATTTTAGAGTTGAAAATTATGGAAAAATAGATAATAATGATGAACACTTATTTCAAAAAAATAAAATACAAATAAAATATTTATTGAAAAACCCCTTCAACCTAAATGAAAGAGTATGTATTGGATAATTCTTAACTACATTCTCAATATAACTTGTGGTAATGAAGACACATACTCCCTTGTGGAATCATTTTTTACATTCATTCCAATTAGTCCAATAAGTCATTATAGTGGAAAAAACTCTTGTATTGTAAAGGAACACACATCAAAAGAGAAACTGTGTTTTAAGGATAAATCCTAATCAATCTATAAAACCACAGAAGGTTTCATATAACGTGTCTATGGGATCAAACAAGGTTTTCCCAGGGGTCTACCCTTAACCCAATTTATACTATTTCTTATACTAAAACATGTTTCTATACATACACATCATTCACAGTAATCAGATATATACTAACACAACAACGTGATATGTATAACTAATTAATTCCAATAAATATATATCACATTGTATGTCAACACAAATATATTACATAAAACAAAATATCCCAAACATATAACATAAATCATGGAATATAATTAATGAAATAATATGAAATTCAAAAAATATGTATATATATGGAATGTGATCTTACGCCCCTATCCATGATGCATGAACATAAGAAAAATGTCAAAAATCAAATATAACATCATGTGAATCATCCACGATGAGCCAATAATAACAATAGAACATAATTTTATCACTTTAGGGAATCATGGAGGACTAATATTCAGATCTGGATAGGCACCGACATAGTTCCCATGACCGAGTTACAATTTATATCTCCAGTATAACTTAACCCATCACAAATAAAATTGAATAATCATGTTTGTAATAACATGGCCCTTTGATTACATTTTTTAACATCCCAACATCAAGAACTCAGTTCTAGTGAGAATGCTACATGGACTCATGTTCACCTCCCTATGCTCAAGAGGTTTCCAACAAGTAGCGAGGGTCACAAGTCGAACCAAGGGGAGACTATACCCTCTATTCCATCTCATAGGATCATATAATCAAATTATTAAAATCATGAGTAAAAAAATTTAAAGTAAATCAGGAATACATGTAATGTAACGACATCCAAATTGGAAAGAAAACTAATTATGTAGTATATGAAAAACTATAAAGTAAATAAATAATCATCTATAGAGTACTTTGGTGCCAATACAAATCCTCTCCTACTCTATGATTCAATGCTCAACCATCCAATATAGGGGATTTTCACTTCGTTGCATTTTTTTCATGAAATCTTATAGCGCACATAAATTCACATGTAGTGTGCGAGTACAAAACTAATCAGGACACTCCTAATGTTTCATAAACTAGATGTGCTAAAAATAAAAGTGTATGACATAATAAATAATGTGAAGAAAGTAGTAAAATAAAAAAACGGGTCATTGTTTACTAAAAAATCTCCCAAAACCCTCATTCGTACATATTTCACTTCAATTCTATATGAATAGCGTAGGTGTTAGATTAATCAATGATTAACCACTAGGATAAATAATCTGTTTTCTCGGCATCATCATGTGACAAAGTTTTAATGATCTAAAATAAGATAAGTATTTTTTTATGTTCATGTAAAATGAGAGCTGATTAGCTTACCTTAATCATAGAGTTGACATACTAAGTATTGAGAGAATATATGTTCCATTTAGTCATCAAAGAAAACTATTGAGTATCATAATAGGGACTAAGATCTAATCAGCATCCCATCTTTATTGAGTGCATCCCAAGGCATCATCATGTGCATTACTCATGTATTGGACCCTCATCATCTTTCATGTGAATCCATCCTCAAAACGAATAACACAATCCATGGTGGTCCACTACATGGAATCCCCAAAACAACACCATGTGCCTACCCCATGAATTAGAACCTCTTCATGAGTCGTGTGCATCCCCCCCCCAAAAGATAACACAATTTAACAGTCCACTTATCTCTAATCTATGGACAAAGAAAAAAGGTATTAAAAGAATGATATGATATGTATATATATATATAAGAATCATCATGAGTAATATATCACATAGTGTACACGTATTCACACAACAATGTGAATAAACAACTACATGTACTTAGGGAATCAAGTGTAATATAGAGTTTCCGTGGCTACACACATAGCCACATGCATTCACCATCTAACATGGTCATTGAACACGTCTTTGTATTATTATATTAATAGAAATAATTTTTAACATGCCCAAAGGGTTAAAGAACATCCTACCATAATAATTGGAAAAAATCTAGTAGTTTTTCTAATGTCAGGGAGATACATCAGAGTTGTGGGCTGTTGGAATATCGGTACTGGCAGTATATCATTGGTTTCCCAAGAGTAATAACTTATTTCTTTTATTTAAAATAAATAAAAAATCACATGATATAATTTCTTCCCTCTCTTTAATAATTCTCAAATAATCATTAATGTTATCACATGCATAGAAAAATTTTAATTATTACATTACCCATTTAGAAGTCACATGAAACTATAAATCATGTATTTTAATTTAATTTTATCATATGTGCTGATAAATTAAATATATATTTTATCATTTAAAAAAATGGATATGAAATGATAAATCAACTCCTTTAATATAATTTTATTACCTACAACAATAAATTGAAAAATTATTTTATCATTTTTAAAAGGTCACATAAAATGATAAATCATCACCATTAGATTAATTTTATCATGTGCGGGGAGAAATTAAGTAATTATTTTATCATTTTGAAAATATCCCAAAAAATAATACATCATCACCTTTAATTTAAATTTGTCACTTAAAGAGATAAATTAAATTATTATTTTATCATTTCTAAAAAGAAACATGAAATGATAAATCGTCCCCTATAATTTAATTTTATCATTTGTGCTGGTAATTTTAATAATTATTTTTTCATTTCTGAAATATCTCACGAAATTATAAATCATCACCTTTAATTTAATTTTATCATGTGTGTTGAGAAATTAAATAATTATGTTATCATTTGAAAAATTATATGTAATGATAATTATATTTCATAGATAATTAAAAATTGACGATAAATATGATTTCAAAATTTTAAATATATCTCTTATGATGATAAATTAAATTTTTATTAATCTATTTAAATTATACATTAAATAAAACATACCCATCACATGATAATTTTTTCATAATTATCATTGATAATTTATTATAATTTTCTTATATTATTGTCATGTCTTAATTTTATAAAAAAATTATCCTTTTGTCTAAAACAAAATTTTTTCTTTGTTTTAAAAAACCCTTTATTTTTATAGGTTTATATCATAAATTTTAAATCCACTACTTTATCATGAAAATTATTAGAAGTTAAGAGACTTAACTTCAAGTACTGTACAAGGGGGGCGAAAGGGGAGAGAGGGTTATTGGTTAGAATATAAATTCATGGTTGTTTTCCCCTAATATCAAACAATGAATTATAGTGATTATACCAGTTGGGGTATTCGGTATGTATAATGATATTTAAACTTGTGGGGTGGTAAAATATCATCCAAAAATTATGTCTCTGCATTGAAAAATAATTACCATTTTCTTACCATGAATCCACATGAAAATCATTAAGGAGTCTTTTATTATAATTTATTAATGCAATTTTAATTTTTAACTGGAAGAAATGTATTTTTTAAATATTTCCAGATCAACACATGTACATAAGTGGTGTTTTATGGTGTCCTTTGGGAAAGATGAATAGAGATCCAAATTTTATAATTTATTAAATTAAATAATCAAATATATCAATTGATATAACCATCAATTAAAATAAATTAATTTAACAGAATATCCAAAAAACTCATTGTGTATAAAAATTATACCAATCATAGGGTAAAAAAATAATTATAGATATAATATTGGTCTCATTTTTCTGATAATATCGTTCATTTGAGATATTTTAATTACATAATATTCAAAAAATGGAATAAAAAATAATTAAATTTACAAAGGGTCATTTTTGTTAATGACGCATCCAAAATTATAACATAAAAAAATGTTATACATTGAGTAGGGAAAACCCATAATTTTAAACATAATGGGGATGTTGGAATTACCATGTCATTATCAATTTTTGGGACATAAAATTATTTCCAATAATATAATATAATAACAAATTTATTTAAAAACATTAACTTGTGATTGGGGAATCCAAGTACCCACTACCTTCAAATATTATACCTTTTCTAAGGTAAAACCCGTATTCCGGGCCCAGTAGTGGTATCAATATAATTATATGACACACTTTTTGGAGTTATTCAATTATCTTGAATAATGTTTCCACCCTTTAAATAATATATTTAATATTTTTATTATATCTTCTCTAAGGATTTGAGGGCCAAAAAATCATTTACTAACTATGTTTCCATCCTTGAAATAAATTTGATTGAATATTCTAGAGTGTTAAGTGGAATTGTTTTTGATTATATGTTGTATTTAACAAATTTTATGATATTTCACGGGAAAATAATTTATCTACTAAGTGTATTAATAATATATAAAATGAGTGATTTATTGTCATTGTAAAAAAAACAAGATAATGCATTTTCATTAAAAATCAATTTTAAAAAAATCGTTAAAATTTTACCATTCAAACATGAAAAGGAATATTTAATGGAATGATGGTGGGTAAATATATATTTATTTTATAAATTAAAAAAGATATTTCTTTTCCATACTAAAAATTTCTGAAAAATTGATTATTTAGAAAGAGATGAGAATATTCCATTTAAAACCATGGTAAAATACAAAATGTGGAAAATTTAATTTTCCAAAACATTAAAAAATAAATTAGTAGAACACTTCAGTAAAATATATTTATTATAAGAAAAAATATTATCCTACTAAAGAGTTAAATAATGTTGGGTTTTTAAAAAAAACATTTTCTAAAAAAATTTGACTTCCAAACAGGAGGAAAATTGTACTAATACTTGAAAATTTTCATAATTTACTATAGTAGAGAAAAATGAAATGTTTTTTATAATTGTTATATAATTTACTCAATTAGAAATACCATTGAAATAAAATTAATATTATTTTTTATAAAAATAATCTTTAATCATTCAAAAGTATCACATTACACATTCAATCGTTTTAATCACAATATTTCTAAAGGGATGAAATTTAATGAATATTATAATATTATGAAATTAATTATATTAATTAAGAATCTTGTAAATGGAATGTATATACATTGTATAAAAGAAACTAGATGTATAACAACGAATAAGTCTAAATTGAATGTAAATTGAGACGAAATCCCTTATATTGTGTTTCCATTAAGGTGAAATTCATTAAACGTCATATATAATAAACTTATGTTTATTTTTTAATTTTTTATTAAATTTTAAATATTTTCATTTAATTTATTTCAATTATAACCATGGTTTATAAAACTAAATAAACCATTATATTTATATGGTGTGTTTTGAAAATATTTTCTCTTTCTATCAAAAATAACATTTATAGGTCTACCGTGGAAAAAAGGGATCATTATATAACATATTCAGAATAATATTCATGATATAATATTCATATATATACATCAATTATACTTTTAAAATCTATCATGAATTATGTTTATAAACAATGTTACACTCATGGAGATAGGATGTCGTACGCACGTAAAAGCAGTGATACCATTTTTCAATGATCTTTTTGGAAAGAAGGCATGTAATAATATAAATTCCGGAGTGGTAATTATATCAAAAATACCATATCCATTAATCATATATAAAAATGTTTTTAATTATTTTTATTTATACTTCATCACATTATGTAGAGGAGGTGGTAGTCCAATCGTCAATGATTGACGTTATCACATTCTCTGTGAAAGGGTAATAATGAAAATGATATATATATATATATATATTATATCCAGATATTTAATTTTCTCATTAATATCATATATATTTTTTGAATGTAATATATTTATAGTTAAAACTAGAATTTATATATTCCATTTATAGTGTGAATGAATCACGAAGCTTTGAAAGGGTGGTAGTCCACACATCCATAAATAATGTTATCGTTTTTACAAACATGAAAATTATAAAGATATTTATTTTATAAAAACTAATGTAGCTTAATGGAACAATAATTATCATATATAAATATATTTTACATCATAATTACAACCATGATGAGTTGTAAATAAAAAAATGAACAATCAACATTTTGTGAGGTTGTAGTCCTTTGTACACAGAAATTGTATTTTTATTACCCATTAGATAGAAAATGTAATTAATTTTATGTTAAAAAATATCATAAAAATAAATTTATATTCACTATAATTTTTTTTTCATACAGGAATTCAATAAGAATATTTTTTGGGTTATAGAAGTAAATTAAAGCAGTGATACCGTTTGGGAAACTTTAACTTAAAATCGGGTAACTCTTTTTGATTTATAACAATGCAATCCTTGGAAAGGATTTCTTCATAAAGTGTTGATTAAAGGTACATGGGACAGATTTTAGTAAGATATTTGGATTGATATTAATTAAACATAAGTCTTTTGAGAATTGTAACTAATGACGAGAAATGGTGGCCTTTTATAGTGAAGGATGAGTGGCACTCTTGGAATTTTTTGACAAAGGAATTCATCCCAAATTTTTCATATTGAATGTGGGAAAAATAAAGAAATAATTATGAGGGAATATAGGATAGGTTTGATATATTTTCTTACAATATATCTTGGACAATTTTATGGGTCGTTTTGTGACTTATGGTTAAAGATTATTACCTTATTAAGCTTAATTTATCCTTAATCATTCAAATTAATTTTATTCACTTTCAATGATATTTTCAGCAAAAAGTAATGCTGGTATTATTATAAAAAAAATTATTCTAATTCTATATATGTAATCAGTTCTTGCACATTCCAATCATATAATTTGTAGAAATTAATTTAAAATTCATCCCCCGGTTAGGACAACAAGGCAATCTTTTAATGTAATGTTTTTTTGAAGATTGCTATATTTTTACAATAAATTACAAAGTAAATTTTTTTCCAATGACATAATTTTTTCTAATTTATAAATATATTATCTATTTATTCTTTAAGAACAATTATAATTATAATTTATCCATAGAGATAAATTAGATTGAAAATTCGTTTTGAACTATATTTCAATATTTTTATCTAATAATTTAAAAATGAAATAATTCAAAAGAATTAAAACAATTCATCCTAACCTAATTATTATGTTTATATATACAATATTGAGTTTATTGTGAAATATTTAATAAATAAAATTTAAAGAATTCATATTTAAATGGGTTCACCCTTATAAGGTGGTAAAATTCCCATTTTAAAAATATAAGTTTTTATATAAGAAATAAGTATTTTATTTTATTAGCTATATATAACATAATGGTTGAATATAAAAAATATTTTATTTAAATTATAACATATATATTTATTTAAATTCATTAAATAATTTTAATTAATTTTGTTTATTTAGACAATACTCCTTTGGAAGCATAAAAATAATAATATTTCTTTTCATTATTAATTGGTTCATGTTTTTCTTTCTCATTTTTTAGTAACCAATGAATTCATTTTATATTTTTGTAAACCATAAGTTTCCAAAAAATATTTATTAATATTCATAGCTACTAATTTGACAACTATTGTTTCTTTAATTATATTTTAATAATATATTATTGTTCGATAAAAGTCAGTCTTGCGTGTATTGCAAGATATCATGGAAGGTCTCTATTTTGTGTAATGAAAGATATCGAGGATGGTTTCTTTCACATGTAACACAATATATAATGTAATATCACTCTTGTGTGTAAAAAATCTTACTCAGTTAGAGGTGAATTACAAGATATATAATATATTATATTTTTTGAGATAATAAATATATTGTAATGTATCAGGTTATTATATTACATTCATTACATGTAACACCCCAGGTAAATAAAGAATATGACATTTCATATTTATCCATATTTGTGAATAAAATATTTAAATAACTTTAAAGGGGACACTATGCTCGGTGGCGTACCCAACACGCAACAACGAGTTTCTTGGGAATCTTACGTTGCACTCTAATAATAAAATAATATTATTTTAAATGGTAGTTAACATGTAGCCGTTGTAATGCCGGGAATGGATATAAATAACTAAAATATGATTATATATGTTTTTAAATGTTTTTACATTTATCCAATAAAAGATAATGGCTTAAAATACGGAAAGAATTCAATTTTAGGCGTATATGCCCTAGTTTTCACTAAAGGTTCACTTATCACCTTTTGATGGCGAAACGTCATTAAATATAGTTTTGATCACTCTTATACATTTTTTTGGACCAAATAAAACTCTTATTAAGAATCGGGACATCAAAATTTACTTTGTGTAAATTTTTGGTATCTTTCCGATAAAGTTCATTTTTTTAATGAATAGTGTAAAATGTTGTATTTTAATTCAAAACCACTTTTTAATCTAATTTATTTATATTATTAGATTATATTTTGAATTGGTTTTAAAGTGAAATTAGAAAATATTTTTACCATTAAATCCAATAGTGTTCGTTGGAATCAATTTCACTTTGAAATCAGACTTAAACTAGTGTCAATCTTTTGATACTTATTGTTTCATAAAACACGCTATTTGACATGACAGCGGGAATTAATTATTAAATTAATTAATGTGACTTATATGTTTTGAATTTTGTAAAATGGACTTCATTTTTGAATTCATAATATCAAATATAGCTTAGGGTGAATTTTTGGGATTTTTCTGAAAAACTTCAATTTTTGATGAATAGTGAAACCACTAAGTGGTACTTATAAAAACTGATTTTCCGTTTAAATGAAATTTTGCCATCATTGTGTTTTGATTTTAAAAAATCCGACAAACATGGTTGTCATTAAGAAGTAAAATGTGGTTCAATGAGATTAAAATAATTTTTTGGTGAATAGTAACTTATTAAGTTTTTAATCGCGATTAGTGGTAATTAGTGTAGTTTAAGGTAAAAATAATGCTTTAATAAAATGAGATGAGCTTGAAACATGTCTTACCCCCATTTTTTGTGTCATGGCCGACCAAGACAAGCCATGGGTCAACTTGGGGACCCCATGGATCCACTTTGGTTGGGAAATGACATAAATAACTTTTTATTTAATGTAAAAGTAAAAATGACACAAACATGATATGTTTTACTAAATCAATTTTTAAATGGGATTATACAAGTCATATTTTGGATTATAAATATTAATTGAAAAGATAAAAAGATTTCCTACATCATAGTATTTTTTTATAATTTTTAGACATTAAATAAATTAAATTATTTATGACATAATAGTGATGCAGCGATGATATCATTATTTGACGATTTAAATAAAATGGGAATATAATGTAAAATATATGAACTACACATGTCCAAAACTTATTGGATGAGTGGATTTCTAAGCCTTATCACCTTATCCAAGAATTATATCAATGTGGGACCTTTTGAAACCGAAACACATTTTCAAATAAAGTAATATTTCTTTACTTTCAAAAAGTGCCCCTCCTCTCCTCTTATAAAAGGCCCCCACCTCTACCTCATTTAACACACTCATCAAGCCTTTGGCTCAGCCAAACCCTACCCATTTACTCTTTCCACATCCCTCTCCTCATCCTAGAGGATTCCCTTTGGAAATAATCGTTTCAAAGGAAGCCTTTAGACTCAAATCAAAAGGAGTTACACTTTTAAATGTAATTCATTCTCTCATGTTCATTTGTTTTATTTTGCTTCTCCAACCCCCTAAACTCTTTTTATTTACTTATTTTGTAACAACACCAGTATCTTCAATATACTAGGATGTTGTTATAAGATTTATTCGAGCTACACTCTCACACAACTACATCAAATGGTTAAAAAACATACGGTTTCCGTGGATGGTGAAATTCTGCCTCCCGAAACGATGATTGTTCAATACTCATTTAACACCTTCAAAGGTGTCCATTATGATGTCACTATTTTTATATATGATATATAATATGTTTATGTTTTATTTATGCTTCTGTATTTTTCATTTTTGTCTTACCTTTATGGCTTCCATTATGGGTATACGTGATATCTTCATTTAAGGAAGTGCGGACTACCGCCCCCTCAAAGTGATTTGATTCGTTAAATACCATATGTGGGATGTATAAAGGATGGAAATATGATATTATATATGATATTATACTGGAATTATAATATACCTTTATATCATTATTATTCCATTCTATAAAGTACGAAATAGAAATGAAAGTAGCGTTCATGCGTACGTACGGCTTACCGTCTCCATGAACGGTGCATTTCATTTCTTACCTCTAAATGATTATGTAATGTTATAAATGCATGCATGTACTGGATATATATGACATATATAATATCTACATAATGAATACAATTCTGGATATAATAAACATTTGTCCACACAAACAACATGTAATTGTAAGAAGTCCACTTTCGACTTAAGAACCAAATATCGGCAAAACAAATATTATTAACTTAAATGATTAAATAATGTTTATGACATGGTAATAAGTGGTATAAAAGTAATAATGAACTTGAAAAAGGTTCTTAAGGAATTATAAATTAACTCAAGTTTATTATTCAGGAGATTAAAGAACGATCGAGTCAAGTCGGACCCGAGGTTAGGGATCCTACTCCTCTCTTTCTATTTAAGAACACACTTTTATGTCATTCATTTTAAAGATCGTCTTTCTTGTTATTGGGATGATCTTTTATATTACATTTACTGTAATTTTTATGTTCATGTGATGAGAGACCCTATTCTATCTCATCAATCCATTTTTGAAGTTTTGAGTGGCGTCGTTAGGCTGCTGATCTTTCGTAAGAGATCTAACCTCTCTCTTTCTTTTCAAGTACTCTCCTTTATGTCACTTCTTTTAAGATTCTATTTGTTTTGATGGGGGATGTTATTTCATATTACTCTTGCTGTAAATTTTGTTTAAATGTGATGAGATACCCTATTTGATCTCATCAATCCATTTTTGGAAGTTTTAAGTGGCGACGTTAGGCTGCCGAATTTTTGTAAGTTATTTTTCATCTCACTTTTATTCCCGTGAGATTTATGATACATTTGCCACAATTTCATTTGAGTGGTGTATGTACTGAACATTATTTTACTCATTGTGTAATAATCCTTCATTTAAGAGTATTTACATCAATGATGTATTGTCCTTCTTTCACAGGTCGTATGTTTCGAAAGATACCCAAGTCTATAATGGAACCTTTCACCCTCCTCTTTTTTTAAAAGACTTATTTTGTTGGGTCTTTTCATTTACATGTTGTTTTGTTGGGATATGTTCTTATATATCCTTATTGATGTAAATTTTAAGTCCAAGTGATGAGATACACTTTTTTTCTCTCATCAACTCATTTTGATGTGATGCTGTTCGGCTGTCAAGGGAACTTTTTAACCCAATTTCGATTTCTTTGGGTTCAACATGTAGTCATTGAATATGTCATCCATTGAATATGTGTGAATGACCTTTTATTGTTTTACACTTAATATCCACTTATATTGGGTGTATTTATATTTGTCACACATATTTTTGAGATTGATTTGTCCTTAATTTAAGGATACCTTCTTTATAAGGGATTTCATCACATTTGACATTTCTATTGATGGTTCATTGTTGTTATGCACCAATTCGCTCTTATATGGTGTATATACTATCCTTTGGAGTATTATATCATCAATCCATTTATTCGCATGATATTACAAAGTTCAGACTAAATGTTATTCCTCAATTATTGTATTCAAGTGTCTCTAATTTTGGTAAAACCCCTTTAACCAAAATATCGATTTAAATGTTTTAATTATTTTTTATTATTAATATCCATGTTTTCAAAATGGTTTTAAGGATTTATTTATATGGATATTAACGGTTTAACATTTTAAAATCTTTAAGGTGGTATGGGACACTTTGATTCAAAATTCTCTTTATTAAATGTTTTAAATGGTTTTGGAAATGGTTTCTTTTTGAATGGATTCATTATTTCAATATAATAAAATGTTATATTGTGATTTAAATGTGGAAACCTTATGTTTCCTTTATGCATGTTTTATGTGATACGTTTATGTTATGGTTCTTGGGCGTTGTTATGAAAACGGGTGGTTCCGTGATAAACTAAGGGCGGGTGAGCCCGATATAGCTCTCCAATGCATTGGGTAACGCGAAGGAGTGAAACGTTAAGGTTTCTCCGAAGAGATTTAGGGAATATACTGTGATGGGTATTCCAAACGTAACCAAGAGGGTTACTCCCTACGTAAGAATGTTATGAATGCCAGAAGTCACCTTTATGTCCTATGTTTTCTATGAGTTATTCATGATTTGATATGCCTATGTTTTATGGGTAAAGTATGATTTCATTCTTATGTATATATGAACTCATGTTTCCTTTCCATATTTTATAACCCTTGCTGAGCTTTTTATGCTCATCCCAAGTTGTTAAAATGTTTTTCACAGGTCAAGGGAAAGGTACATGATGTGATGATAGTGTCAAGGATGTGTCAAGAAAGAATTCGTGCATTATTTTAAATAGGTTTCCGTTGATGGGAAGAATAAATATTGTCTTTTATGTAACCACTTTGTTCAAATGTGGAATGTAATGCAAGTTTCATGATCTAATTATCTAAAACTCTAAACCTGAAAAGATCCTCAATGTGTAATCTTGTAATAACTCAAGATTAATTAAGGTTTAAGGCTGGGGCCTTATAGTTGGTATCAGAGGTCGGTTTAGATAACTTTAGAGGTTTGGGTATTCTTTAAGCATAAGTGACATTACCATAATGGTTATGATTTCAGAAAGAGTACTAGTTTTAGATAAAGTAAATGAGTAAGTGTATCTTAGTGTTTACCTTCCTCATTAGTACATGATGGTTTTGTTGATATACTCACACTGACATTTCTGTTTTTAGTGAATGGATGGATCTAGCAGGCACCAAAGAGACAACAGGTTTGAAGAAAATTGTGGTGGTTCTCCGATTAAGAGACTAGATAAAATGGAGGATTCAATGAGGAAACTCATGATTGTTCTAAACCAAATATCAAGGAATCATGATCAACCACTTGAACCTTGGTGAGTTCTCTAGTGCATCATGTACGAGATGGACAACTCGATGTGGAAATTCAGGTAATAATTATTAAGGTAACCATTAGGGTTTATATGATCCTTAATTTTTAGGTAATTATGGGTTACTCTATGATATGATGGAAAATGAAAGGAATGAGATAAACTTGAGGGTAAAATATGTTATGACTATTCTTGAAGATTTTATCTCATTTTGGGGAATGTTTTAAGAATTATAATGTTTTGGAAAAAGGAAAACACGCAGACCGTGTGACAACCCGTCGCGTCGGACAAAGCCACGGGAATCGAACCCACAACCAATGTGCGACTGGTATAATCGCCTACCACTGGACTACGTGAAGTCCCTGGTTAGTTTGACTGATTATTTTTAGTTATATGATTTTATGAATTAAGAGTAAGTTGATTTTGGGTTATTTATGAAAATGATTAACCTATCATCGAGGATATGTGATTAGGTTAAATACTTTTCAATACGAGACTTTAGAAGAAACTGATGTTGTTTGGAGATAAATGTTACAATTTTACTTGGAAGAATATGTGACTAAATCCTTCAAATATTTGGGTTTCAATCTTAGTTTGGTTTACTTTGAAGAATTTTATGGACAAATTGTTTATCTAATGGTCTTCGTTGAACTTTGGGTTTTGTTGGACAAATTTTGGAGATTAAGCAGGATTTTCTTTTTAAAGGGTTATCCTTTTCGGGATTATCTGATCTTGTAGTAACATTTTTGGTTTTTGTTTTGGTTAAGGTTTGAAGACATGGGAATTGTATAGTTCTCTTTTGTGGATTAGGTGATTCTCTAGAAGTTGATTATAGTACTCTTAATGCAAACAAGTCTTCCTAAATACTCGTCTTTTGGAGAAAATATGAGTTTGTGTAAGGAATCTAATAAAAGTTGAAATTCAATATGATAAGTGATTATGTTTCCTTATGAATAAATTCCTCAATAAAAAGTATCTTAAAACAAAAATGTTGTCTATTAACTTTTCCTACTGGGGAATCGAATACCGTTTAACCCATCACAAGTTTGTGATTTTCTCGTGGTTAACTTTCTCCTAAACATGTTTTCTATCACTCTCCATCAGAACATGACCCTTTGTTTTTTCCTCCATGTCCATATTTTCATACTTGGAATCCTAGTATGGGTTAACTCGGGTGACCTTTGTACTTATCTCTCTTTATTTTAAAGTTTTTGTTTTACCGACTTTTGTTCCGATGTGGGACTTTCAAGGATGTTTCCAAGCGCAATTTTAAAATTGCGAGGACGCAATTCCCAAAAGGGGGGAAGGAAGTAACACCCCAGGTAAATAAATAATATGACATTTCATATTTATCCATATTTTTGAATAAAATATTTAAATAACTTTAAAGGGGACGCTATGCTCGATGGCGTACCCAACACACAACAACGAGTTTCTTGGGAATCTTACGTTGCACTCTAATAATAAAATAATATTATTTTAAATTGTAGTTAACATGTAGTCGTTGTAATGGCGGGAATGGATAGAAATAACTAAAATATGATTATTTATGTTTTTAAATGTTTTTACATTTATCCAATGAAAGATAATGGCTTAAAATACGGAAAGAATTCAATTTTGGGCGTATATGCCCTAGTTTTCACTAAAGGTTCACTTATCACCTTTTGATGGAGAAACTTCATTAAATAGAGTTTTGATCACTCTTATACATTATTTTGGACCAAATAAAACTCTTATTAAGAATCGGGACATCAAAATTTACTTTGTGTAAATTTTTGGTATCTTTCTGATAAAGTTCATTTTTTAATGAATAGTGTAAAATGTTGTATTTTAATTCAAAACCACTTTTTAATCTAATTTATTTATATGATTAGATTATATTTTGAATTGGTTTTAAAGTGAAATTAGAAAATATTTTTACCATTAAATCCAATAGTGTTCGTTGGAATCAATTTCACTTTGAAATCAGACTTAAATTAGTGTCAATCTTTTGATACTTATTGTTTCATAAAACATGCTATTTGACATGACAGTGGGAATTAATTATTAAATTAATTAATTTGACTTATATTTTTTGAATTTTTTAAAATGGACTTTATTTTTGAATTCAGAATATCAAATATAGCTTAGGGTGAATTTTTGGTATTTTTCTGAAAAACTTCAATTTTTGATGAATAGTGAAACCACTAAGTGGTACTTATAAAAACTGATTTTCCATTTAAATGAAATTTTTCCATCAATGTGTTTTGATTTTAAAAAATCCGACATACATGGTTGTCATTAATAAGTAAAATGTGGTTCAATGAGATTAAAATAATTTTTTGGTGAATAGTAACTTATTAACTTTTTAATCGCGATTAGTGGTAATTAGTGTAGTTTAAGGTAAAAATAATGCTTTAATAAAATGAGATGAGCTTGACACATGTCTTACCCTCATTGGTTGTGTCATGTTCGACCAAGACAAGCCATGGGTCAACTTGGGGACCCCATGGATCCACTTTGGTTGGGAAATGACATAAATAACTTTTTATTTAATGTAAAAGTAAAAATGACACAAACATAATATGTTTTACTAAAACAATTTTTATGTGGGGTTATACAAGTCATATTTTTGATTATAAATATTCATTGGAAATCTAAAAAAATTTCCTACATCATAGTATTTTTTTTATAATTTTTAGACATTAAATAAATTAAATTATTTATGACATAATAGTGATACAGCGATGACATCATTATTTGACTATTTAAATAAAATAGAAAGATAATGTAAAATCTATGAACTACACATGTCCAAAACTTATTGGATGAGTGTATTTCGAAGCCTTATCACCTTATCCACGAATTATATCAATGTGGGACCTTTTGAAACCGAAACACATTTTCAAATAAAGTAATATTTCTTTACTTTCCAAAAGTGCCCCTCCTCTACTCTTATAAAAGGCCCCCACCTCTACCTCATTTAACACACTCCTCAAGCCTTTGGCTCGGCCAACCCCTGCCCATATACTCTCTCCACATCCCTCTCCTCATCCTAGAGGATTACCTTTGGACATAATCATTTCAAAGGAAGCCTTTTGGCTCAAATAAAAAGGAGTTACACTTTTAAAGGTAATTCATTCTCTAATGTTCATTTGTTTTATTTCACTTCTCCAACCCCCTAAACTCTTTTTATTTACTTTTTTTGTAACAACACAAGTATCTTCAATATACTAGGATTTTGTTGTAAGATTTATTCGAGCTACACTCACACACAACTACATCAAATGGTTGAAGAACATACGGTTTCCGTGGATGGTGAAATTCTGCCTCCCGAAATGATGATTGTTCAATACTCATTTAACACCTTCAATGGTTTCCATTATGATGTCACTATTTTTATATATGATATATAATATGTTTATGTTTTATTTATGCTTCTGTATTTTTCATTTTTTTCTTACCTTTATGGCTTCCATTATGGGTATACGCGATATCTTCATTTAAGGAAGTGCGGACTACCGCCCCCTCAAAGTGATTTGATTCGTTAAATACCATATGTGGGATGTATAAAGGATGGAAATATGATATTATATATGATATTATACTGGAATTATAATATACCTTTATATCATTATTATTCCATTCTATAAAGTACGAAATAGAAATGAAAGTAGCGTTCATGCGTACGTACGGCTTACCGTCTCCATGAACGGTGCATTTCATTTCTTACATCTAAATGATTATGTAATGTTATAAATGCATGCATGTACTGGATATATATGACATATATGATATCTTCATAATGAATACAATTCTGGATATAATAAACATTTGGCCACACGAACAACATGTAATTGTAAGAAGTCCACTTTCGACTTAAGAACCAAATATCGGCAAAACAAATATTATTAACTTAAATGATTACATAATGTTTATGACATGGTAATAAGTGGTATAAAAGTAATAATGAACTTGAAAAAGGTTCTTAAGGAATTAGAAATTAACTCAAGTTTATTATTCAGGAGATTAATGAACGATCGAGTCAAGTCGGACCCGAGGTAAGGGATCCTACTCCTCTCTTTCTTTTTAAGAACTCACTTTTATGTCATTCCTTTTAAAGATAATCTTTCTTGTTATTGGGATGATATTTTATATTAAATTTACTGTAATTTTTTTGTTCATGTGATGAGAGACCCTATTCTATCTCATCAATCCATTTTTGAAGTTTTGAGTGGCGTCATTAGGCTGCTGAACTTTCGTAAGAGATCTAACCTCTCTCTTTCTTTTCAAGTACTCTCCTTTATGTCACTTCTTTTTATATCCTATTTGTTTTGATGGGGGATGTTATTTAATATTCCTCTTGCTGTAAATTTTGTTGTAATGTGATGATATACCCTATTTTATCTCATCAATCCATTTTTGGAAGTTTTAAGTGGCGCCGTTAGGCTGCCGAATTTTCATAAGTTATTTTTCATCTCACTTTTATTCCTGTGAGATTTATGCTACATTTGCCACAATTTCCTTTGAGTGGTGTATGTACTGACCATTATTTTACTCATTGTGTAATACTCATTAATTTAATAGTATTTACATCAATGATTTATTGTCCTTCTTTCACGGGTCGTATGTTTCGAAAGATACCCAAGTCTGTAAGGGAACCTTTCACCCTCCTCTTTTTTTTTAAAAGACTTCTTTTGTTGGGTATTTTAATTTACATGTTGTTTTTTTGGGATATGTTCTCATATATCCTTATTGATGTAAATTTTAAGTCCAAGTGATGAGATACACTTTTTATCTCTCATCAACTCATTTTGATGTGATGCCGTTAGGCTGTCAAGGGAACTTTTTAACCCAATTTCGATTTCTTTGGGTTCAACAAGTAGTCATTGAATATGTCATCCATTGAATATGTGTGAATGACTTTTTATTGTTTTACACTTAATATCCACTTATATTGTGTGTATTTATATTTGTCACACATATTTTTGAGATTGATTTGTCCTTAATTTAAGGATACCTTCTTTATAAGGGATTTCATCACATTTGACATTTCTATTGAGGGTTCATTGTTGTTATGCACCAATTCTCTCTTATATGGTGTATATACTGTCCTTTGGAGTATTATATCATGAATCCATTTATTCTCATGATATTACAAAGTTCTGACTAAATGTTATTCCTCAATTATTGTATTCAAGTGTCTCTAATTTTGGTAAAACCCCTTTAACCAAAATAACGATTTAAATGTTTTAATTATTTGTTATTATTAATATCCATGTTTTCAAAATGGTTTTAAGGATTTATTTATATGGATATTAATGGTTTAACATTTTAAAATCTTCAAGGTGGTATGAGACACTTTGATTCAAAATTCTCTTTATTAAATGTTTTAAATGGTTTTGGAAATGGTTTCTTTTTGAATGGATTCATTATTTCAATATAATAAAATGTTATATTGTGATTGAAATGTGGAAACCTTATGTTTCCTTTATGCATGTTTTATGTGATACGTTTATGTTATGGTTCTTGTGCGTTGTTATGAAAATGGGTGGTTCCGTGATAAACTAAGGGCGGGTGAGCCCGATATAGCTCTCCAATGCATTGGGTAACACAAAAGAGTGAAACGTTAAGGTTTCTCCGAATAGATTTAGGGAATATACTGTGATGGGTATTCCAAACGTAACCAAGATGGTTACTCCCTACGTAAGAATGTTATGAATGCCTCAAGTTACCTTTATGTCCTATGTTTTCTATGAGTTATTCATGATTTGATATGCCTATGTTTTATGGGTAAAGTATGATTTCATTCTTATGTATATATGAACTCATGTTTCCTTTCCATATTTTATAACCCTTTCTAAGCTTTTTATGGTCATCCCAAGTTGTTGAAATGTTTTTCACAGGTCAAGGGAAAGGTACATGATGTGATGATAGTGTCAAGGATGTGTCAAGAAAGAATCCTTAATTTATTTTAAATAGGTTTCCGT
This sequence comes from Viscum album, assembly GCA_963277665.1. Classification (NCBI taxonomy): domain Eukaryota; kingdom Viridiplantae; phylum Streptophyta; class Magnoliopsida; order Santalales; family Viscaceae; genus Viscum; species Viscum album. Next base: position 1,465,457,355 of record OY728147.1, on the reverse strand, counting down.
TGATGGGAAGAATAAATATTGTCTTTTATGTAACCACTTTGTTCAAATGTGGAATGTAATGCAAGTTTAATGATCTAATTCTCTAAAACTCTAAACCTGAAAAGATCCTCAATGTGTAATCTTGTAATAACTCAAGATTAATTAAGGTTTAAGGCTGGGGCCTTATATTACAATTGGTGTTGCATGACATAAACACTATTGAATAAAAAGATTTAATTTTGAATTTTGGGATGTAACATTCTGCCATAAATAATTAAATTTATTTCTCACAATTTTAATCCGGTATGCATAATATATTTTTCGATGTTTTCTATTTTGAAATCCCACACCACGAGGAGGGTTCGTACAACATCCTATAGAAAGGTGATAATGGGAAGTTAATAGTTCACAAGGACAAACATATAAGTATGTATGAATGTAGAAAAATATTTGTGGCACGTATAGATACATACTTAGAAAAAAGGGGTAAATATTTATATGGGTGATTGATTTCATCAATAATAAACAAGTGAATGATCAATAGAAAGTAGTGGGCTTAAAATAAATAAATCAATGATGATTTAGAATACCATCCATTTGACAAAAAATATGGTAATATGAAAAAACATTATTTCAAATTTATTATCCTAATTTTGGGTAATTATATTACTGACCAAGAATATATGGAAATATTCATACCTGACAGGTTTCAATTTCATATAAACAATCCTATATTTTCCTTTTTGTTTGATAAAATTATAATTCATCCCATACTTTAAGAAATTTATTACTAATAATGAAATTTTTTATGCCTAATGTTTTAAAATAAGTATTTTATGTATCGCATGTCCTATAAAAGAGTGAAATGTCTAGATATTTATCATTAACTATCTTCCAAAACCAATATGGTTAATGAATAAATCATTAATCCTCAAAAGTGATACTAGGGGTTTATCATTAACAGTTGTTCATAAAATTGATTAACTAAAAACCAAGAAAATGTCTAGGTTGGTGATTTTTGTGATACAATTATTTCCTTTCCGTCATGGGTTCATGACACATAGCCTTTCCAGATATTATAATTTTTCACCAGAGATACATTTTGTCTTTTTCTAAAACCAAATTAATATTATTTCAAAAATAAATATGATGGACATAATTGATATTTTGTTAATCACTAAATATAACATTTGCATAGTATTTTAATACAATCACCATAAAAAGATACGTCATCCATTTCTTTCCACATATATCCTCCCTGGCACAAAGGTATATCCATAATATTGTCTGGAAGATTTCTAAATAACAACCACATTTCATCAATCTAATGCACCTTATGTTTGTCCTTGGTTATTCAATGTCAAAATCATTTATAGTTATTTGTAAAGAATATGTAAATTATCTTAAGCATATCCACTACAAGTGTCAAACTAGCCATGTAGTATGGATCATTATCGTGTACCAGGCTACCCCGAGTCAGGCTCAGAATACCATGTCGGAGATATTACTCTTAATTACATTTGTACTTTAACCACGTCCACTTATTGTATCCAGATAAAGTTTAATTGATATGAATACCCAGATAATATCCACCTTACTAAAATTATAGGATTTTCTTCTATACCTAAAATCAAATTATATCATAGGGTTATGTTTTCTAACCTAGGTTTTCATATAATTAGATGCCAAGGTTCTGCTAAACATCCTTTGATAGAACTTGTTGTGACCCGACCCCAGAAGGCATGGAACTAGTGTCTTATAAAATTACATTGGCTTGATTACAAGAAATCAATTACTAAAGGACCAAGATTTTAGTTTTCTTAGTAAACCAGATACATACATGTTTTTTTATTAAAAATGAATTCAATAATTACAAAATATTTTTTTCATCTTTCTAAATAAAAAACATTGAGTATAATATTATTCCATATAATATATATCTACATATCATTCATAGTATTCTTCTTCGATTACTGGAGAAAGATACCTAATAACGGTGATCTCAAATTCACAGTAAGGATTCTTAAATCATAATAAATAATGAATCAATTATAATAAATTAAAATGGAAATGAAAATAAATAATAACACATTCCATTATAATAACCAGATAAAGAAAAAACCAACATGAAAATGTATGAAACAAAAATACATACCATTTAATAAATTAACTAATAATAAAATGTATCTATAGAGATATAAATGAAAAATCCAGTTGAAAAATAAAAACTAAAACTAAATGAGTGGTATTTTTAATTGTTGGTTGCCATGATTCATAGGTAAATGGTACCTATACTGCTAAGACCTTTCACAAGATAGTTTACAACATAACATGTGAAAACCAATCTAAAAAAGTCTTTCCATATGACTTAGTCCTTGAGACTATTGATTCATCGGAGGGATATATATAATCGGACCCTACATGTGTCGTACTAGTAAAAAATATTCCTCATATCGAATAATCTAAAAAAATAGTATTCATTATAAAATAACCATATTGAATAATGTATAAATAATTATCAATATTTTTCCAAATAATCAAATAACTATCAAATTATACACCTCATGTAAAATAGAATATTATTTAGGCAATACTAATATCCATTATAAAGGATATGGATAATTAGGGTTAATTTAATCCTTATAAGTGTTTAATATATCAAGTGGATTTAAAAAATAAATCTATAATGTGATTATAAATATAATCTGTGTCAAAATTAATCAACAACAATCCCAAGGAACAATAAGTATGGTATCAATACATCATACCAAAAGTGGTTCAAAATAAATTTTTATATTTATTGATAAAGTAAAATATTATAAAAAGGTATTTTAAAAACATTTTTTATGAATATATAAATTTATATTGAAAATAAATTTCTTTTTAAATCAATTTAAAAAATATTTTATTTAAAAACTAACTTTTTAGACAATAAAATGAATCTTCAAATGAATGGTTGTGGGTAAATCCAAACATTTCGTACATGGTAAAAGGAACATAAATTTCTCAGTGTAAAATGGTATGGAATTCCTTGTTCATAATGCAACAAGAATATTCCACTACAAACTATGGTAAAATAAAAAATAGGTAAAATTGATATTAAATGGGATACTTCGATCTCAAGGATTTGGGTATGTCTCCAAGAACTCCCTCTTCCCTTTTAAAAACCCTCTATTAGGAAGGTTCTTATAAATCTTATAAGTTGATTCCTATGCTCAAATAGCTGAACAGATACTGTTAGCCATCTTTTTTTCACTGAATTTGTATAGAGGTTGATGTCTTGAAGGTGCCATTGGACTCAGTTTGGATATTGGTTGGAGATAAATTTCATTAGAAGCAGGTAGTTGTCAATGCTTCATAAACTAACTACCATGTCTCCTAAGGTCTTCATGGGAATCTATCCTTAGTGTGTCGTCGTGGGTGTTGGATCTGTCAAGTGCAGATGTCAAAGGAGAGGGTTGTTAATTTTGATGGTCGTGGTGTGGTCCAGCCAAGTTATTCCATGGAGGAACGCTATGAAGTCATGCTGATGGGGATCAATACCACTTCAAAGAACCATTTCACGTTAAATTGAGCCAAAACATATATTCCTCAAGGGTAGTTGGAACCTAACCTGAAGGTGGTGAATGTTTTTGGCCACCTAAAATCGGACATGTGTGTCCATATTCAGAGGCATGCCCCTATAGTTGAAGAGAAACATGTTTCTTGTTTGGTGGACTGATGGACAGTGGTAGTCTTCATTTGTAAGGGACATATTTCTTCGATATTTTCTACCCCAGATGAGAAGGGTCAGGTTGATAATAGTGTGGAGGTAGATCCAACTAAAACTGGACTACAGGAGGGGTTTTTCAGGATGATGAAGTCCATCCAGACACTATTGACAAAGTATTTAAATTAAATTCTATTTTTGAGGAGCATATTTTCTTTCTAGAACCGTGACAAGGAATAGGGGGGTCATTTGAGGTGAGTGTTTTGGGTTCCCTTGAAAAAAACATGTTCATATCAATGGTCCCATGCTACTCGAAGTCTATCTGATCTGGAATAAAGGTTGTCTCTAAGGATAAATAGGGGAGGTGAAGTCAACAAGAAGGCCGAGACCCATCACTGAAGCCCTGATGCTAAATCTGAGCAACCTCTTTGAAGGTTTGGATTACCAAAACCCATTTCAGGTTCAAGATGAAGTTGAATCAGGTGATAAAATTTATAGCCAAATGTCAATGGATAGTTTGGAAGCAATGAAAGGGAAAAGACTTCACATTCCAAGAAGGGAGAAATGGAAAAAGGGTAATTGAGACTTACGTAAATGCATTCTGGACAAGGAGAAAAATCAATGTCTCACAATGGTTATTAAAACATTCCAAAACTGATGGAAATAATTTCATCCAAGAAGAGTATAAGAAAGGATGTTCATGCAATCCAAAAAGAAAAAATGGATTTCATAATAGAGACCAAGATAATAAGGGAAAATATGAAGGGACTAAGGAAGAAGGCGAGGAAAATAGGTAATGTATGCATCTTTCTCTCATTATACATTTCAATAAGGATCTATCCTTAGAGCCATTCCAGATGAAGGTCATAGAGGAAGAGAAGGACAGAATTTTGAAAAGAATCCCTCGATTCGATGCTAATGAGGTGATAGAGGCTTGGATCAGAACAAGATAAAATCATGGAACGAGGTTACCATGAGTGTAGGATTAATGTGGAGGAGTATTATCACACATAGGACAAGATGTCTGGCAACATTAATGACCTACACCAAGAGAACCCAAACATGATGGTGCATTCCCTTTTCTGTAATCACTATAAGGTAAGTGACACTCACAATTTCAGCCTTCTTTTTAATAATTTTTTAATTTCTTATCGCGTTTATCTTACATTGTAGATATGTTTTAGTTTCACACATTCCCACAAAAGTTTATTTTGGAATAAAAATTTATACTTAGAAGTTGTTAAAATTTATTTAAAAAATCATTTCTATGTCTTTCTGAAAGAATGTTAATAAAAAAATTAGAATAAAATATGTTCTCTAACAAAAGTGAAAAATAATGATGGGAATTTTGAAAAATAAACTTCCAAAACATTTTGAGTACCAAAGAGTGGTAAAATGGAACTAATACATAAAATATGTATTTAATTGTTATAGGAAAATAAAATGAATGGTTTTATTGAATAATTATCATAACATTTCTTTAAATAGAAATATAGATGAAAGATAATTAATGTTGTTATTGAGGAAAGTAATCTTTTATCATTCCAAATAATCCCATACCACATCCAAACATTTTAAATCCTAAGAATCATGAAGAAATAAATTTTAATAAATTTTTTAATTTCATTAATTTGATTATATTCATGATATATCATGTAAAAGGTAAGTATATATAATGTAAAAACAAGACTATTTGGAAAACAACAAATAAGTATGAATAAAATGTATATTGACATGAAATCCATTTCTTTGTGTTTTTTTGTGTGAATTTAATTTAACATTATTTATAATGAACTTATTTTAGGTATCTAATTTTCAGAGAACATTATTAATTTTTATCATTACTTTAATTTAACTTATTACCATGTTTTATAAAACTACCTAAACAATTATGTTTACATCAGTTGTTTTGACCAAATTTGGTTTATGTGTCAAGAATAAAAAATTTAGGTCAACTATTGTCAAATGGGTCATTATATAAAATATAATTAATGATAATAATGACTTAAATATCATATTTATACATCAACAATACTTTTCAATCAATCATTATTCATGTTTATGAAAAATGAAACAGCATTTCACCCATGGAGATGGTAGGTCATACGTACGCTTGGGCAACGTTCCCATTTTTGCAATGAAAAGTATAGAAATAAAGTAATTAATAAAATATATTCTATAATTATAATTATATCATAAATAACTAATTATTTGATAATATATAATTAAATATATAATTTTATTGATGTAAAAAGAATCACATTGGGTTGATGAGATGGTAGTCCACACATCCATGAATAGCGTTATCTGTTTGTGTGTGAAAGAGAAACAAAGAATGTATGTATATATTATTTCTAGAGTGGTAATTATATAATTAATATAATATATATTTTTTATTATTCTTCATATTTATATTTAATAATATTCTTTATACATTCCATGTATATTTTGAACAAATCACATCATTTTGAGGGGGCAGTAGTCTACACTTCTACAAATGATGTTATCATATTTAAAAGAAATAGAATGTATAAAAAATATTTTTTTTAAAATAATTTATTAATATTAATGATAAAATAAATATCTTATATAAATGTATTTTCCATCATTATTTCCACAAGGATAAGTGGTAAAGGAAAAATAAACAATCATCATTTTGTGATGCAGTAGTTCGTCATATATAGAAACATTATGTATGTTACCCATTATATAAAAGTGTGTGTAAGTGTATTTTGAACCCTTATCATAACAATATAAAAGTGTTTTTAGGATAATTTTTTTTATATAATCATGGAATAATAATTTTTAAAGGTTGTATATGTAAATAAATGAAAATAAATTGTTTGAAAAATGTTACCTTAATTAGATAACTCTTTTTGGTTTACATCAAAGGAATTACATGGAAATAATTATGCTCAAATATAGGATTATAGGTAAATATGTGGATGTTTTAAATCCATTTTTATAGTTCATGGAAAAACCTAAGTGGCTTGAGAGGTGTGAGGATATGGGTGAATTGGTGGCAATTTATATGGAAGGAAGAGTGAATCTCTTGTAATATAATATCAATGGAATTTTCACATGTTTTTCACATATCACATGCATCCAATAATGGACCCAATAAGATAAAATAAAGTATAATATTGATATAATTCCATAAAATATCTCTTTGAAATGATTTTAGGTTGTTATAAATATTTTGGTAATGGTTTAATACCTTAATAAGATTAATTTAACCTTAATTGTCGTAATTAATTTTAATCACCTTCACTAATAATTTTTTCAAAAAACACTTTTTTATATTATAAATTATAAATTATTCTGATTCCAAATATAGAATCCATTTATTGAAATTCTAGTCATAGATATGGAAGAAATTAATTTTAAATTCAGCTTGCCTGAGGGATGAGAGTAATGGTTTTTAATGAAAAAATGTTTGAATGCTTTCTTTGTTTTTATAATATATTTTTATGTGAATTTGATTACAATGTCATAAATGTAGTTGTTGTTAAAAATTTTTTATAATGAAATTTCAAACCCAATAAAAAATATAATTTAAGAAAATTAAAAAAATAGTTGATTAATGATTTTTTAACTAAAATTTATTATTTTAATCAGTTCATTATAAAAACTAAATGTTTTCGAAAAGATGAAAAAAGACATACAAACATAATTATTATGTTTTTATTTTATATATATAGTTTCATTTGATATATTAAATCGATAGATTATTCAAAATTTATATTCAAAATGGGTTCTCCATTAAATGATGGTAAATTTTCCTTTATAAAAATATAGGTTTCTATGTGTGAAATATGGTTTGTTATTATCTTATGCATATCAAACCTATTAGAATAATATAATCTTTTAAGTGATATATAACATATATATTTAATTAAAATCATTCACTAATTGTAATTAATTATGTTTATTCTGAAAAAAACTCATTTGAATGCATAAAAATTATAAAATTTCTTTTCTTAACAAATTTGATATTGTTTTCATGTCTTTTATATTGTAAACCAATGAATTAAATTTATATTTTTTTAAACCATATATTTTCATATGTTATTTATTACTATTAAAAACTAATAATTTTATGGATGTATTATATCTGATTATATTTTAATAATATTGTATTTTTCAATAAATTTTTGTCATAGGTGTAATGAAAGATTTTGTGAAAGGTTACTCTGACGTGTAATTAAATATATCGAAGAAGGTCACCTTTATGAGTAACGCCACCTATCATAGAAGGTATCTCTCATGTGTAATAAAAATGAACTTTTTGTTCTGTACATTAAAATCTATAGAATATATTATATTTATTTAAGAAAATAAATATATTGAAATGTATTTGGTTATTATATTCCCTTTTTAAATTTGGTGTTTTGTGCCATAAACCCTATTAAATACAAAGTTATACATTATATTTTCTAGATGCTATGTTTTATTTTATTTTCATCCTTTATCAAGTGCATAATATTTTCAATATTTTTTTCTCTTGTCTTATTATTCTTATACTCTCTCATTCACTCTCACTCTTAGACATTTTGAATTGTGGTCTCTCATAATCATCCTAATGAGTAAATGACTTGAGAAGACTACCAGTAGACCAATGTAGGGTTAATCACATATTTTTTCATACTTATAAATTATATCTCATATTTTTTTGGATTTATGATCAAATCTATGTCAAAAGGAGCGTATGTCTATTTATATTTTCATCTAAGGTATAACAACTACTTCTAAAACAACTTAACCATTATTGATGGTGTTTTATGTTCGGTGAATTCAATCTATGAATTTTCTAATGAAATCTAAGTTATAATAGGTTATTCACATTTGATAGAGTGTGTTCATTATGAAATAATAAAATTAATAAAAAGAAGCCAATGATTCACCCTTGGGGGTCTTCTAGGAGATACTCATTTTCTTTCAAACCGAGTACTATTCTTGTTGAATTTTTATTTTCATTTCCTTGATTCTATTCCACAAAAACTCATATATTTTTTATTTTCATTTATAAATAATAAAAGACACTAAATAAATAATATATTTTTCCAGACCCTGTGATTGGTGGGCATTATTCATTTATATTTATATCACGATAGCTACATTTATCCCAAAAAAAATTAATAATAATTGAAGGAAGAATATATAATTTCATGTAAGGGATCATATAGTTTGTATAGTATATAAATGGAGTGATGTTATAAGGATTTTTAATAAGGGAAAGATAATACCTAGTAACATTAGAGATTTTGAGCTTTTGTGAAGAATTTGTGTGATGGGTTAATATTATTTATACCATTGCACTCCTATAAATTACAACATGTACTCCCTATATTGTTGTTTATGAGGTATATGTAAAACCCAACACACGTACTCACCAATAAAAAGTATAATTTCATCCAATTATTTTTATAATTGAGATTGCATCCATATTCCAGATACAATTTAAAAAGTGATATAAAATTGAATAACTACATTGGTGGAAGTTATATAGGGGAATAAAATGTTAAAGGTTCCATTTTCTAATACTAGGGAAAAATTGATAATGAATACCCATGTTTTTTATGGTATGAATTATACCACGAATCATGATGATGATATTTTTAATGGGGGAATAATGTTAGTCAATGTAATATAAAATTATAAATAAAAACAACATTAAAATAACCATTGAAAAGTGAAAATTATATTGCTAAATCATTATATTATAATTCAAATATTAAAAAGTTATATTTATTATACTCATTGTATCATGCGCTATAGAACACATTATAATATATGTTTGCACCATAAACATGTTATATATAATATAATACTCTTATAATAGTTTAACATATATTTTATTAATTACCATTATAAATATAAAATTATTAGAGAGTTTAAAAAATTATTAACTAAGACAATGTGGTGAATGATTTTATTGTTAATAATGAAATGATTTTCTATAAAGGGAAATTTGACCATTGGAATCAGGAAATTAGGAATCATGATAATGGAATAGTAAATAGGGTCATTGTAATAGTAATGTGACCATTATTTAAACATGAATAATATAATACAAAACATCATGATTAATTTGAAACAAAAATTAATATTATTTTTTGAATAATAATGTTACTACAGACATATAACTTAAAATAAAATAAATTATATTAAAAGGGAACATTAATTTCATTGTAGAAAAATAAATGATTTTTAAATACCCAAGTTAGGTAGAATATTTTAATTTTTTAGCATTTGTTTATATAGAAAGGATTATATTTGTGTTATATATTTAGAGTGAATGTTATTATGAAATAATGTAATATTTTTTATTTTCATTAATTTTCAGAAAAACATTTAATTTCATTGATGACCCTTAATTATTGACTTCTCTAGAATTTGAAAAGGTATTAAACCTTACATATGTATGGAGGTGAAGCATATAAAATATAGAGTTGACTTATTTTTAAAATTTAAATTAATTTTTATATGTATTTATCCATATAAATTTAGTGATGAAAAATACATAATGCATGTATTGACCATTTTTTATTGAAATTTCTGGATTTTGGCCATGTATTTACTATGTTACCTTTAAATATTGGGTGGTGACCCTTATTTATGGTATATAGTGACTATTATGTTTATATATGGTAATAATTTGGAAAACTCTTAACCCTTATGTTTTAGTGTCTCTAACATATTTTGTATACAGACTATTATGTATTCACTTGCAATATTTGTGTTAAGTCAGGTTCTTTCATGTGATTGGTCCTCTCAACTTTACATATCCTGTATATTTTCCCCTAGAATATTCCATTTTAAAATATTGAAATGTATTGTTTGATAATAAACCATACATAATGTGACCCTTATATATGGTGATATATGACACCAATGTATTATCATAAAAATAAAAAAAACAAAAAAACAGGTTATTATAATAATGCGTATAAAGAAATGACATTAAGGATGAAAAATATGGGTTCCTTATATATTTTACCAATAAAACCTCTCCTGGTTTTTTTCTTTTGTGTCTCTTTCCCTATTATGTTGGTTTATCTTTCAAAATTCGAGTTAATTATTTGTCTCTTATGCTAGGTGACATCTAGAGTTATATATACACATCTACTTTAATTCATTCTCAGATTCACTTATAGTTTGGGGTTTTTATTAAAAAAATATCTATTTATGACCTATTCTAGAGATTTCATAAAAATATTTACATCATTTCATTTTATATCATTTCATTTAAAAAAATTAATGAGGAACATTTAATGAGCATAATGCAGGTCATTATTTGGTCATCAAAAAGATAATCTTATTTCTTATTTGACTGGTATATAGACACATAATTTTTATTCTTATATATTATATATTTTTAGATGAATATTCAATACATTAAAAAAATCATTCATAAGTACCATAACATATTAGTGTATTAGGATACTATTTAAAAAATATTCTAATTTGGTGAATGATCTTCAACATCTCCAATAAATGATCTTACCCTTTTTTTGTTTTAAAAAACATAGCCTACTTTTAAAAATTTTCATAACATAGGGAATGAAAACATAAGGAATTGTGAGATAATATGGTCAATAAAAGTAAACAAGGTAGATATTTAATCATAACATGAAAATAAGGGCTTCAAAAAATGATCATAACATTTAAAATCCATTACCTACATATTAAATGACATAATTTTTTTATGGCATGAAGATTGAAAGTTCATAAGGCATTAAGTGTAAGGAAATCATGGAAAATATCCATGACAAAATAACATTGGAATGAGACATTAAAGTATAAAATTAATAAAATAATTGAATAACATTTCAATAATAGTCAAGGCTCACTTCCCTAGATATCATAGATGAATTGTTTTACTCTATATACCATCATAGAATTCAAGGTTCACTCCGAGGAACATCAGTGGAAAAATTCACATATTGGACTAGGGTTACTCCCCATTCCATTACTATCTATCTCAAAAGGTATAAATCATTACCCAATGAATTGGAGTGAGATATATGTATAACTATTTATGAAATTATAATCATATATATCTGTAAAAAAGTATCATAAAACATTCTTTATATCATAACCTACAAAATTAAATGTGTTCAATTAGCATTTCATCATACCATATCCTATTAAAAAGAGTCATGTATTGTAATAACATTATATTTAAATAATATAAAAACACAAGAAAATAAGTTGGTTTCATAATTATATTACCATGGTATAAACTTGTGGTAAATAAACAGGTTTTATAAAACACTTTTAATCATAAACATAAACTATATAGAGAAATAATTAGAAAGGTATCCTTGTATAATTTCTGGATTAAATCATAACTAACATAAACTATGTCATATTAGATTGATAATGATTTTGAAATATCACGTAAAACATTTCTTGAGGAAAATAGCCTTATTTGAGTATCACTATTTAAAACTAAAAAATGAAATAATATTATCAAAATAATTTTAATTGAATATAATCATAATCACTTATAATGATAGATTTAGAAATAATTTAAAACCATTCATATAGAAAATATACTTTCTTATATTACAAAGTATTTTTTTAAACCATGAAACATTTATGAACTCTTATTCCTGGAAATTTACCTTGAAAATATGGAAAGATTCCCTTAAAAATGAATTTTATCTTTTCCTTACGATAATATACTGTTTAATTTAAAAAAAAATTAAAAAAAATAAATTCATTCAAAAATTCTAATTCCTGAAACAATTGTCTATATTGTAATGGATTTCATAAAACATTGAGTGGTCCTGAGAGTGGAAAATAATTTTTATGTCATGTTCATTAAAATAAATATTCTTTTCAAATTTCTAAAAAATCCAAATAGTCATTGTTTTGAAAACAAAATGTACATTCCTCAAAAAAATAGGTAAAAAGACATTAATGAGTAAAAATATCTTTAAAAAATCATTTAGATAATTCTAAAATCTTTTGTAATTTTTATTTTAAAAATATGGATTTGGAAGATTTTGTTTTAAAGAAGATAGAAATAATAAACTTTTTTAAAAAAAATATATATTTTTGAAATATTGTGTACCTGAATAGATTAATGTAAATGGAAAATTTTTATCTCAATAAATTACTATATTAGAATATAAATAAATTTGTTTTTGAGATATATATCATAAAAATTCATTGTTGGAATCATAATCATGGGAAGTTAGGATACACGATGAGATTATAACATAACCTCTTACCACTTTGGTAAGATTTAATAGTAATACCAATTGAAGTATATCATTAAATTAAACATAAAATATAATTTTAATTCATTAATTAATGATATTACATGTTAAAGGGTCTTTATATACATATGATAAAAGATGATAGGTGCAAAACACAACATCTGTCTCAAAAAAAGAAAATTGATAAAAAAATCCCTTACCTTTTTGATAATATTTTGAATGGTATTCCACAATTAAGAGTATAATTAAATGTAATGTTAAATATCATAAAAATAATAATATCTGTGATAAAAAATTTCTATTTAGATTTATATGAACCACAAAAAATAAACGAGTGGTTACTATTTATATGTCTCTCAAAAATAAATGAGAGACTAAAAATTTCTTATCTTATTTATTGACATCCTATGTAAATGATCAAGACACATATATAATAAAATATATTTTTATAAATCAATAAAATAACCATACATATATTATACCATTTATGACTTAATTAAGACAATTTAATACTTTTTTATTAATAATTCACTGTTAAATTCATGTCTCGGGTAATAACAGCTTTGTTTTTCTTATATGTTTTATTTTTTATTAGTAGTAATCTTACATTGTTCATGGATCTATCATATTTATCAAAATAATCATGAAATGATAATAGTATTTATAAATTTATTATACTTATAATACCAATCATTTATGGCTATTTTGAGAAATTAATAATGCAATGATCCTTGAGACAGAAGGCCATTAGTACACATATATAATGTTTCCATTATTCAATGATAATTATGGAAAAGAGGTAAGAAATATTTTATATTTATATAATTATAATAATATGATAAATAAAATATTTTACATTTAAACATACATATACTGATCATTATTATTTTTTGGGAATGAAAATATAGTCACATTGCGTTGTGAAGGTGGTAGTACACAGGTACACGAATGATGTCATCATTATTTAGTGAGTGAAAATGAAATAAATAAAATGATATATTATTTTTTTCAAGATAATAAATATTTAATTAATATCATAATTATTTCAATTATATCATATATATTCATTAATTTCATCCAAATTATCATCCATGTAAAGCATTTTTGAAAAACAAACCACATAGCTTCATGAGGCAGTTGTCCATCAAATAATGAGAAACATTTTCATATCCCCTATGGAATTAAAAATAATAAAATTTATATATGATATAATAACTCCAATGTTATAATTAAATTATAAAGTTTATATATATACATTATATCAATCATCAGACTCAACTGCGGGAGGTTGTAATGTAAAGAAATTAATGTGATCATTTCAGGAGGTGATAATCCATCGTACACACAAATGATTATTTTGTAACCAATCTAATTGAATTTTAGATGATTTTATAAAATTACCATAACATAAAAACACTTATTTTTATATAATATAATATATTTATTATAAAATTATTTCATAATAATAATTTAATTAGGTTATGAAAAAATAAACTAAAAATGGTTTTTGATGAATGTTACCTCTTCTTCGGATAACCACCTTATGTTTGTACGAAAAGGATTCCAACGTTTTCTTTATAAAAAAAGAATTAAATTATCAGATAATGTACTTTTTTAATTTATATTGGAATGTGTTTTCTTAAAAAAAATTAATGTGATGTAAATTAGAGAGGATAGTCATTTATTATTGAGTTGAGTGTATTACAAGTAATTATTTTAAATAACATATTTGTACCCACATATTTCTTATGAAACAAGGAAAAAAAATTATTATTAAATATACATATACATTATATGGTCTAAATATGTTAATAAAATAGATCTAAGAAGTTTTTTAGTTTATTAAATGATTATGATTCTCGTTTACCCCCCCCCCCCCCCATACCCATTTTACACTAACCACGGTAAATATTTTTTATTATTTTTACTATTCGTTATTGAAAAAATAAGTCTATCATAATTTCATAAAATCTGTTATTATAAATTCTAATAATTAATCAATTTCTCCATATTCTATTAACATAATTGGAATATTTTAATTTAATTATTATTCATTCAAATGCATCTAGAAAGCGAACATTCAAAGAAAAAATGATCAAAGGATTACAAAGATCTTATTTAAAAATTAAATATTTAAATGATTAAAATTAAATAAATTCTATGTATTGATATATAATTAATATAATATCACATTAAAATAATATTTAATTGTTATTTTACATTAAAAACAATTTGAGAAATGGGAGTGTTCAATTAATGTTCAATATTTTTCACTATAAAATAAATTATTCTTTTCTTAAATTTCTAAAATTGTAACTGAAATATAATATTTCCATTATTATTAAAAAAATATTTTTTTTAAAAAATTATAAATGTGTAGAATTTTTTTTTAAAAAAATTGTTTTTGAAAAGGTGAAAAAATTTATTTTTAAAAAGATAACATTTTAAAGAAAAAATAGGATTTATTCATATCTATTCTCTAAAAACACATAGTAATAATGTTACGTAGTTTATAATATATTTTGTTATTATATTTATTTAAAATCCTTCAACTAAATTGTTTTTTATTATTTATGAAAAAAATTATATTTATAACAAATAATTTTTTATAAAAACTATTTTATTCATAAATATTTTTTATTTTCTATTATAATTAATTGGTTATAAATGAATTAATTTTATACACATGTGTGAACAATATATATTCATAATTTGTTAAATCGTATTTTTGCAGAAAATTTCTAATGGATAATAAGTAACTGTCATTATAAATAATAATATTTGAATTATATGAAATGTTTCATTTATAATCAGTGTCATGTTTAATGCAAGATAACCATTGGGTTATGTTTATAAAAAATTATTGGAATCATTTAATTCATATAAAAAATACTCACAAAATATCAAGGTGTTACATTATACCCCCATTAAAATAAATGTCTCCCTTAAAATTTGCCTCTTTTTCCAGAGGTTTAGCATTTGAAAATATCTATATAGAAACCCACATCGTAAAAATAGTTAATAAAAAATCATTTGGAAAAAGGGAAAATCATGTGAAAAATTTATTAGTAAAAACACATACATGGATTTCATATTGGATACCAAAGGTGGGCTTTGAAAACATGGACATATAAGAGGTAAATAGCACCCAATTACTAAAATAGAGTGACAGAGAACGTAGTAAGGGGAATGTTAACAACCAAAAAGAAATAAAAAACAAGGGATAAATAGGTCATTGATATAATCATAAGTAAGATAAATGGATAATATTTTAATTAAATATCCTATTTTTAATGTTGTGGAATCACTTTCCCATCTAACTAAGAAAAAAATAAAATTTAAATCATCTATTTTTATTTCACATGCACCATTTCATCCTTTGATTGTGCCATAATAAATTTCCACATAATCTATTACTCTAAGATATTAATATTTCATGTTTGAAAAACTAAATAAGATTGATAATATAATGATAATTAGTTTATTTTATTTATAGTTTAAATTAAAAATGAGCACTTCTTATAAAATTTTGATAAATCTTTATATGGCGATGTTATATGTTAATCTCTACTACCTCACCAAATTTAAACATAAACCATTACATAAATTTTCTACCTTATAACCCTCGCAATCATTAAAATCCATAACTAATGTTGCAATATTTTTTAAAATAAACATAAAATTGATAACCTAAATATCATAATGTGGCTATTTATTTTCATATAATGAACATATCAATACATTTATTATTTATTATCTTAAATCATGGTAGTGAACCTAATTAATATATAACCATATTGGAAAAATACATCATTCCACTTTTCTTTATATTAAACATAGAATGATTTATTTTTTCCTAAAATATAAAAATTTTACAACATCCACCAATGATTGCCTAAAACAAATTTTTAACAAATCATTAACCAGTTCCATGGAAATCAGTACTATCTAATTTAATCTATCCATATCAATCCTCTCGAAATACTAAAATCATATCCAAACATCAAGAAAATATTAAGGTTTATATTTTTAAAATCATGTGTTTAGCCGAAATTATTACCTTTTTGTTAAACCATTTTTCAATCTCATTAATTCCATTTAAAATATTATTCATTTTTTAAAGTAAAACAACAATTAAAAATACTTATAAATTTCTTAAAAACAAAATTCCATAATTCGAAAACATAAACACTTCAATTATTCCACCTCATAATTAATCCATTCCCTAGGGTTCATCAAGTTATTAATTGAAATATTTTCCTTTCTTAATCAATCATAGTATCATCATCATAAATAGAAATACCGTTAGTCATAAAACCATGCTGGTTCTCTTCATGAGCATTACTCTTATGAAAATTATTTGCATAATTCCCATACATTACACATTTAAAACATTAAATAGTTTATAATAATTTAGGATACCGTTGTTATCATACATATCATTAACCAACCAATTTATGTTTTCCATTTTTTTTACATTCTCTATGCCCTTATATTTCACACCCAATAATTTTTCCCCTCGAAGGAATTTCTTTCAGTACTTCTCCACACATTCTTTACATATAAGAAACACAATGTTCTTTCCTACATGGTCTCTATAACCCACACTCTCAATAATCTATAAGCATCTATTTTTTTATATGTCTAACAGTTGGTTAAGGTATACATTGTTAATCATTTAATGTGATCAATTATTATTCACAATCACAATATTCTTCGCTCTAGGAATCATCTTATTTGGATGATCATAATTTAAATTTCCATCACATACAATGTTATCTTAGTTATTTCATGTTCCCTGCATTGACTAAAACGAAAACCATAATATGATAAATTATAATTCTAATTGAAAAAAATACAGTCTTAAAATTATTTTATATAAGGCCTAAATCAATAAAACATATTTTAAATATATGAAACCTTTGGTTATCCATGGTTATCCATGATCATCATCAATCTAAATCCTTCATGATATTTCATAATGAGTTTTTGAATTTTCAAATAATATCCCTAGAGATTAACAAAACATTTCTACTGAAAGGACTTATATCATGCACCAGGTGATAATTGAGTCCTGATCAATACAACCTTTTCAGAGTTGTTACCACTTGGTACAAATGTTCAAGAGTCACATCAAATAATATTATATTGAAATCAATTTAACATAATAAAAAAACCTTGAAAATACTTTACTAAAATTTCATGGCATTTTCATATACTTTGACGCATCCTTAGACCAATTATTAGATACATACCTTGATATGTCGTTTGTAATATCCCTAGAGATTTCACTAATGTTATATCATTTTAGTTTTTAATGGATAACTAATCATTTCATTTTATACTAACTATAGAGACCCATGTTTTTTATATGTAGATATTGCATCTTTTTAGATGAATATTTAATATGTTATAGTATCACATTTTTGGGGGCCAAAATTGTTTACCATATTTGGAGGCTATGTACCCAATCTTATAATTTGGTGAATGATATTTAACACCATTCATAAATATATTCCCTTTTGTACTCTTCAAAAATATACCTTGTTTAAAACTTTTATTCATAACATAGGGAAATATGACATAAGAAAGGGTTAGATAAGATTACCCTTATGGATAAAAAAAGGAGATATGTGAGTATAACAATAACATAAGGGTATAAGAAAAAGATAATAACATTTGAATAAAAAATCTTACATATCACGGATTAGAATATCAAGTCATGGAATAATGATTAGCAGTTAATAATGGATGAATCATATGAGAATCAAAGATTATGGGTTATAAGAGAACCTCATTTTCATGAGACATAAGAATTTGGAGTAAACATAAGCCAAAAAAATCATTTACATAGTAGTTGAGGATCACCATTAAGGCCATCATAGTTGAATGGTTTTATTCCAAAAACTATCATAGTAGTCAATGTTGAATCCTAAGACTATTATATTGAAAAAATTTCTTTACTAAATTGGGTTCAATCTACATTATCATCCTATAAATATCATGAGATATAAATATTCACTTAATGAATTTAAGTTATATATAGTCCATCCCAATAACATAATGAAATTAATTCATTTATAACCCACAACATCATAAATCCATCATCATGTCATAACCAATAAAATTAAATTGGTTAATAGACATTTTACCTATCATAACCTGTGTAAAATAAATAGGTTTTGTAATAATTCCACCATTTATCATATCATGACCTATGAAAAGAAGTGGCTTTGTATGTATATTATCATGTAATAAGACATAGAGGGGTAATGCGTATCATAAACCTGTTTTCAATATAAACATAAACCATCTAAAAAAATGAAAATAATGTTATCCACGGTCATATCCTAACTAAGTCATAAGTAAAATCTTAGGAAGAAATAATATATGCAGAATGATTTTGAAAGATCACTTGGAAACTTTTTTAAGAAAAGAATTTTATTTGAAATCACTTCATAAAAATGAAATCATAAAATATTTTGTGAAATCATTTTCCTTGAAAATAAAATGTGAAATTTAAAATAAAAACATTAAAATAATTTACAATTTCTCTTTAGGAAAATATTATTTCCTATTTGATTGAAATTTTTTTTAAACATAAAATGATTTGTAAATATTTTTACTAAAAAATAACATTTTAAAATTATAAAGGAATTCTTAAAAATAATTTAAATCAATTTAATGGGAAAATATCTTTTCCACATTGGTAAAACACTTTTTAAAAAAAATTAATATTTAAAATTAATTTCTTTTAAAATAAAATTTTAAAATTATAATGGATTCCATAATATATTCAGTGGTCATTATGTGGAAAAATATAGTACATTTCATACAGTCTAAAACAATGTTTCCATTTATATTTTTAGAAAAATCGAAAAGGATATTGTTTAGAAAAACACATAAATTTTACATTAAAATAATTTTCTTAAAAAATTTTAGTAAAAATGTCATTCATAAATTATATTGACAATTATAAAAATTTTCCTAATATTTTTTAGAAGAAATGGTTTTGGAAAAAAGTGTTTTTCGATCGAAGAGATAAATAAAGGAAATTTTTCTTAAAAAATAATTTTGAAATTATTTGTACATAAAGAGGGAAAATGAACAGAAAATGAATTCTCCAAAAATATATATAATAGAATAAAATAAATGAGTTTTATTAGGGCTTTATCATAATATTTCAGCACCAGAATCGTAATTATAATAAATGTCGATAAAAGATTAGATTAGAATACAAAACTTTTAAAATATTGATATCATTGAATTCTAACCCCCTAAAATGATAAAATTAAAGGAATCATAAAATATAAAATAATAAGAATATTCATGATATTTCATGTAAAATGTGTTGTATATACACCTCATTAATGAAGATATGTGTATAACATAAACAATTTCATAATGAAAAAAAACATAAAAACCATTAACACTTTTTTAATATATTGAATCATAGTCCAGAATAATTAATTACATTGAAATATAAATAAATTTCATAAATATAATATGAATAATGTTATAAGATGTCAAATAATATTATACAAATCATAGAAAAGAAATGGGGGGTAATTTTTCATATGTCTCCCAAACAATAAATGAGACTAAAAAACTTATACCTTCTGTATCTACTTTATTCATAAACATTAAAACCTAATTTATAATAAAAATTAGTTTATTATAAATTTATTATATAAATATATGTATATATAATCACATATTATTTTCTGATGATTATTTATTACATGTTTATTAAAAAATACTTTTTAAAATCATACTTCTAGTAGTAATTAAATTGTTTTTTATATATGTTTTGATATTATATTTTTGACTCTATTACATAGATCATGGTTATATAATCTATAGAATAATAATACTAATTACATAAGTATCATATTTAATCATAAATTATAATTTTGTGACCAATAAAGAAATATGTTTTTGAGAAATTAAATATGTTACGATCATGTTGACATTAGGTCATTTGTAAGCACAGATATCGATTCCATTTCTCAAAGATCATTTCAGAACGGATATAAGTAATATTTTATCATTTCATACATATACAAATATGATAAATAGCATATTATTTATTTAAATATTCATATACATATAATTCTTCTGGTGTGGGGATGAAAAAATTATCACCTCGCTTTATGATGGTGGTTGTATACACGTACATTAATGACGTTATCATCTCTTAGTGAGTGAAAAGGCAGTATATAATATCATATTTTATTATTTAATAATTATAGATTTGTAATTAAAATCATTATTATTTCATTTATATCACATATATTTATTAATGTTACCTTTAATATATTCCATTAAATGTGTTAGTGAAAAATGAATCATATTGCTTCGTGAGGTGGCAGTCCAACGTACACGTGAGCAATATTATTATATCTAATATAAAATGGAATTAAAAAATATTTTATATTGTTTAATCACATTATATAAATTATAATTTTATATAAACAATATATATAATTTATTTCGACAATCATACCAGACTGTGAGAGTTGGTAACATAAAATTAAACGACATCGGTTTGGGAGGCAGTAGTCATTCGTACATAAAAATAATAATTTTATAAACCATTGATAGATGTGGGACTGGTTTTATGTCGTGAATATAACATTAATTTTTTTAATTATATGTAATACAATGTGTTTATTTTATAATCATGGTTTAATAACAATTTAAAGATATTTATAGAGAAATAAAATAAAAAATCTTATTGAAGAATGTTACGTCTTCTTTCGGTAATCTTTGTAGGTTTACACAAAAACACTTACAAGGATATTTTTTTGGGGGAAAAATTATTATCATATAATATTAAGAATTTTGGAATGATTTTTTGGGTAGGTATTTTATAATATAAATTAGTTTTTTGGTTTGATGAATAGTAAAGAGTGAGTGCCATTTATTTAATAGGTATGAGGTAGAAATGTATATAGTTTGAAAATAATAATAAGTACCCATGTTTTTATCAACCAAAAAGGGATATAAAATTGAGTGTTATCATGCATGAGAAATTATAGAGTCAAAATATTTCCAACCAATATATTTTAAACATGTTTTAGGTCATTTTAACCGCAATTTTTTTAGTTTAACCCATGGAAAAACCATTATTACCTTAATAATAGTAAATAATATTTACTGTTTTTATAATTAATTCTGGTCGATAATTAATTTTACCTTTTTATAAAATATAAATTATTTAGATTCCAAATATTAAATCCAATTTTCCAAATTCAATTAACATAATAGGAAAATTTTAATTTAAATTTTAATATAATAGAGGTGATGCGAAAGTAGGTTCTCAAAGAGAAAAAGTTCAAATGGTTATAAGGTTTTTAATTAAAAATTTAATATGGAAATTAGTACAAAAACATAAATTGTATTTATTGATATATATTTTATGTAAATATATTTCAAAACGAAACTATATTTTAATTTAACTTTATAAATAATATAAATGAAAATATAGTATTCAATTTATTTTAAATATATTTCATTATCTATAAACAAAATAATCTTTTAGAAAAAATTATAAAATTTACCCTAATATTATTTTAACATAATGATTTTAAAAATGAAATTAATTTTTAAATATAAATTTAATTAATGTTTAAAAAAATTAAAAAAAATTTGAAAAAATCATACAAATCTACATTTTATAAAAATACCATTCTATGCATAAAATTGGGTTTATTCTAATATCATGTCTAGAAAATAAATAAGATAAATTATAGATAGTTAATTTAATATATACTGTATTCATTTCATCAAAATAATTATGAAAATTTGTTTTTATAATTTATTTATGTAAAAAAATTGCAATAAAAAATTTATTATTTTGGAAAGTATTTAATTTATTATCAAATCATTATTATTTTAATTTTTAAATTAATTATCACCAAAAAATTAATTTCCCTCACATTGGTAAACTTCATATATTAATAATAAATTCAATCATATATATACCATCATTATACTAGTTAGCATATTAAAATCATTTTAAATGATAATACTTATATATTATAGTATATTTTTTATTAAATAAGTGTTTCATGTAACACAAGATAAACTCAGTGTTACATGTAATGAAAAATATCAAAAATAATAAATTCAATAGAAAATAAATCGAAAAAATATCATGTTCTTAACAATTTTATGTGTTTTTATGATGACATAATGTTCCCTTTATCTAAAAATAATAAAATATTTTATACTATGAATTCTAAAGAAATTATATTTTTAAGGAAGTGACAAAAAATTTAATAATAGCAGAGACATGAATTTTTTGCCACAAAATGTGGCATTACATAAACCAGTGGAATGGAAAAATTAAATGGTAGCACAAAGGGTTCAATAAATGAAATTTTGATCAAGTATGAAAAACATAGAAAACCTAGAATGATAAATATGATATAAATGCGAGATTTATGTGTGATAGAATTGATTAATCCATAGATGAGTATAGGTCGAGACCCAGAATCAATAAATGACCCAATTGGGAGTATGACTAAAGTATAAATATTATAAATTAGTATGTATTGGAATATTAATTACAATTTTAAAACAATATATATAATGTGATAAATTCATGACTAATCAAATGTTGAGATAATATTGAGTAGGGACATGATTCTCCCTGGGCACATTGATGATACCACATATAATAGTTAAATGGGGAATTGAAAATCTTTTCAAGGATGTATCATATAATGGATATACATGTTAGGGATTAATCCTTGTAATGATATGAAAAATAATGATTATATGAGGTAGGTTTTAATCCATAAGATTATATAATGGATGATGGATAAATGGTTCTACCATTAATCTGATCAACATTGTGATATAATATTTTTATATAGGGTTGTCTCTAATCTCCACAAATAGATTGTGATAAATTAATGGTAATGGGAGAATATTTTTTTAACACTATATTCTACTTATGAATCTGATTAAAAGACATTTGATATTATCATAAGTAAATTATGGTCGATTCCAAGTGTCACCATAGAACCCACATACAGATAGAGTTTTATATATTTATGCATTTATTTTTGTAATCACACATCAAAATGCATTTTTTTCTTCTAAATGCCTATTTTAGGGACATAATTAGTGGTGAAAAACTGATTTTTTTACTTAGGCCTTTGCAAACCCTCCATGTTTAGTAATTATGTGGTAATATTTTACCAATAATATAATTAACTTATACATCTTTTCTCAGAGAATGTTTCAACGGGTTCACTTTCAACCTATTTTTATTTAATTTATTTCAAAAAATCCTTAATATTAATATCTTTATCATAAAATTATTTAAATATAAAAAAAATAATTTATGTATAATTTTATAGTCCTCTTTAGAACAACCTTGAAAATAGAATGTAAGTGTTATTGTAAGATAGCTCATATAGTCTTCAATCCAAATGATATATCATAGAAACAACAAACTCTTAAGTGTTACCTACAAATAGTTACCTCCTGATATTAAGTATCTATTTAAATTAATTCATAACAAAAACACACAATCCTAAATAAGGGGGACTAATTGTTCTTTATAAGATTAATATATTTTTGTGATTGGGAATAACAAATCACCTTGACAAAAAATAATAGTCGAAATATTATAAATTAATAAATACTTTGAATTTCCTATTTATTTATTTAAGGGATATAATAGTATATTTATTTCATATATTAAACCACCATGTTGAATTTGGACATTATCAATAATCAACCTATTCTTATACCTCAATAACATGGGTCAGATATACCCTTAATTCTCCCAGTTCATATCCTTTTCCACATCTAGAAATCTAATACAATGAGTTGTAAACTAAGGATCCAACTAATGTATTACCATGAAATTAAATTGAAATACGTATTAGTGTTTTTATAGAAATTTATGTATAATTAATGTTTATCTAGATTTACTTCAGCATTGATCAACATTGGGTTGAAAATTTTCATTCATACAAAGATTCAAATTTCTGAGTGTATGCATGGGGAATGAGTCACCTTCCATTCAAAATGGTAAGAAAGCCATAATCTTTTATACTTCAACTACACCATAAAATGTATTATTATATAGAATAATAATATATGATCTTGTATATGATATATATGTATCATTATTTTGATGTGGATCAAATCCTCTTATTCAGTAAATAGTTTCTTCTATTACAATTGACATGATATAGATGTATAAAACAATATTAAAATATTATCTTTATCTTCTAGGGATCATATCCAACTAATCATAGAACCTTTTTAATTATTAAAAAATATTTATTAAACATGATTTATAATATAGTCTCTTGCGGTGATACAGATCTATATAGGCTCTCTGGGGTTCCATTCCTCAATCAAAAATGGATTCTATAAATAGATTATTTCTTAAAAATAAAATGATTAAGATCTTATCTAATGATCTATCTCATTAGAAAGAATAATATAGTGACTCTCCAAATCATATTTCACCGTGCCAATTTTTTCAAATAGAAACAAATAATTTTTAGGTTGTGTTGAATTTTGAGACACCATGATAGTGGGTGAATCAACATGTTAACTTCTTCATTCATTTTATTGAATCATGTTTTTATATTTTTAGGAACATTTAAACAAAATTATAGTTAATATCACATATGAAAAAATAAAAAATAAGATATTGAAATTATTTTCTAAAAATTGTATATGAATAAATTATTAGTGAAAATCTAGGGATTATTCCCAAAATATGGTGCATATGTTCTATAATCCACCAAGCTTCACTAGTTTTATATATGTAACAATTTTCATGGTCATTCTATCAAAAAATTTATAATATTACTATGATTATAATTGAATAATGCATTATTTTCTACAAAAAAATTCTGATAAATCATTATTTATGCATTTCATCATATGTATGTATTATCATTTGATCAACATGCATGTTTCTTCAATAAAATCAAGAATATATAGGGTTATATTCATCATAAAGGACATAATATCATTCTAGAACAAAATTCTTGGTCTCAAGAATAGAAATAAAAAATACTATATGTACCATGAACCATACTTTTAAATATGTATAATCATTCACTAAACATATCCAAATATAAAACCTCTTCGTGGTCTGTCATTTGTTAATTTTCTACTACATGTGAACAAAACTATTTTATTTATGGTTTTACATAATGAATTATTATTCATTAATAAATTTTCATCTTTATGGAATTCATTTTTGAAAATTTTATTTAAATACTTTCTCTATTTGAAATTTAATCACATTCCTATCCATCATTCAAGTACTCTAATATATAATATTCATAATCTCCATCCACAATTCCAACTAATGAATATTATTATTGCATCTTCTATTATGATAAAAGAGATTATTATTAGTATGACCTACTCCCAAGGCATTTGTTATTCTTAATGAGATGATATGTTTTTTATATATTTTTTTGTATCCCTTAAAATCATTGTGTAAAACATTCAACTTATTTCAGTCACATAACACCACATCACTTAAATATTTTCTTCTAGAATATGAAAATCACCCATGATTAATCACAAACGATGTTTCCATTGTGACCTTATTATAATTACCATCCATTAAATCACAACCACCTACCTTCCTTATCATATATTATATATTTCATTGTTTCAATATATACAATTTCATTCAATAAAATTATTGAATGTACTGTGAAACAATTCAGCCATCACTCCTGAATTCTATGAATTTATAAGATGTATAAATCCATTTGTGAGTTATATTTCTCATAAAAATTTAAAATATTTATGTGAATCCTTCATAAAAAATTTAACTTTTTTATAGTTTTCACTAAAAATATTTTAAGCCAAAAAATTATAAACTCGGCCATTTTCATTGAATAAAAAAAATTTCCAAAATTTTTTTCATGAAAATTATTCATCTTCGGTTCATATTTTTTTATTTGATTAAAAATATAAAAGTTCATGAAAATTTTAATTGTAACAAATAATTTTGTGAATGGTCACCAGTATAATTTATAAACCATGTTCAACTAGAAAAATGAATGAAAATGAAGAAAAGCTATCTTGTAGCTTATATAGATAATAAATTTAATTCCACTAGATTCCATAAATCAGAACAACTATTGACCATCATTCTAAAATAACCCCTATTTTATTTTGTTTTAAATATAAATTGAAAATAAATTCTCAAAATAAATTCTACATCTTTATGTTGAAAAAATAACTTGTAACATCACTCTATGAAAAAAAATTTAAATTATCAAAGTATCTTAGGTCTCAATAAATTAATCATTCCATAACTACCCTTATCATAAAGATTATAATCATTCAATATTTTTTACACTTATATAATGTTCCCAAATAAATTTTATAACAAAAACATTGTAACACAAGGTTAATGTCTCCCACTAAATTATATAACACATAAATAATTTTTAGTAATGAATATATAACTAAACCAATTTGTTAAAAACAATTTAAAAAATGTATTTTTCACCCTCATTTTCATTTTATGTAACCACTAATCTGAATTGAATTTCAATATCATCAGAATAATTATTTAATCTTTCAACAAAAAAATGTTTCCAAAATGTTGGACTAGAAAATGGAATAGTTATAAAAACATCCAGAAGATGATTACTTCCAAAATGCTCCATTTTTATTACTCTTTACTCAATCAATTATTTGATGATGTTATTTCTAATCTCAATTTTTTGGCATAGGAGTTCTGTATGAGATTTTACAAGAGTCTAATCTCACACTTTTTATCAAAAAACATCTCTATATGTGATTTCACTTCTTCTCGGATGTCACTCAACTATTTACACATCAATTGATGTGTAGAAAATGACTTGGTTAATTATATATATTCTGTCTATATCATTCACTGTGGTGTTCGTTCCTTTTATCACACATATAGTCTGCAAAATTACATCCTATGAAAAATTGGAAACATATAATTGTATTTCATTTCACCACATCACCAGCCCATCCCAAATTAGATTATACTAATAATTTAGCATTATTAATTACAGTGAAGAGAAATAAAAAATTCATAGTTTTGTAAATATAACTCATAATTAGTTTAAATTTTTTGAGATTATCCTCATTTATAATAAATTGTAAATGAGCCACCAAACATGTTTTAATATATATATATATTCATATTTTTAAAATATAACAATATTTAAAAATTCAATCTATACATGGCAGGATACATATATTTTTATTCCTCATTCTCTTAAAACCGGGGTCCAATTATAATCTCAGATGACATTAGCTCAGAATAATGAATATAAAGAAATTTATACTATTGTCTCGATCACATAAAACTAGTTGAAACATTATATCTCTACATATAAAAAACAATAATCTATAGAAAATAAGTGGCTAAAAAATATAATATATTCCATATAGTGATCTTAAGAGATTAATGAACACCTCAATTGTTTTTTTCTTTTTCTTAAAAATATTATACCATCCATATAAGTTAGACCCATTAATTATTTTTCCAAATATTTAATAAAATAGATATATTGATCAACTACATTGATGGTATGGGTTTAGTCATGTTTCCATATTCAATTAAATTCTTATTTTTTCTAATAATGTACCATAGTGGCACAACCTAGGGTAAATATAAAGGAGGCCTCTCACAAATACTATTTTTCTAGGGCCACAATTATTATTTAAATAATATAAGACTAAATTATGTGGTATATTTTAGGAGATTTTAAATAACAAAAAAAAATTAAATATTAAATATAATAATACAATTAAAGAAAAAAATGATTTTATAAGAAATAAATGAGGAAATTGTTCATGGTTGTTTATAGTGGTAGAAATCATTATTTTAATGAATTCTCATTATTCAATTCAACGTAGTGATCTTGAACTGTCACACTACAACTTCTTATTTGACCTTTAATTACCCAATATTGATACCATAGATTAAGATGTAATTATCTTCCTTAAGACAATTAGGATACCTCAATGTTGACCATAACAATCAATGACATGATTCACCATATGCATTAAATACTTAATGAATGTAAGGAAAATGATAAACAAGAAGAAGGATTCAAGAGATAGGAAAAATTTGGAAGCAACTCACACAATCAATTAAACCATCACCAAAATTAATAGAATTGAATAAAGATATTATAAATTAAAACATAGTAAAACTCAATCGATTCACCATTCCCTCCCTCAAACAATTTCCAATTATAGTTCTCCATTTGTAATAGAGTTGATATGGGGGAAATGGTGGGAGAACAAATAAATTAAATAAAATAGGTGAAGTGGGATATAATGAATAAGAATAAACTATTATATATAAAAAATGTAAATAAAAATTACAATAAAAAAATTCAGCCTCATCTCTTGAAAAGTTTTATATCATGAATTCTGTGAAGGGACACATATTTATAGGGATAATGGGGTGAATAGTTCACACTCAAAAGATTTAATCTGGACATTTCTCCATAGATGTGCCATTAAATGGAAGAATTTTTTATAGGGGTCTTCATGGATGTTTTTTTAAAATGTATCCTCTATTAAAATTTAAAATTGAAACATAATTTCTCACCCCATGAGGGATTTATGAAATAAATACAAATATTGAGTTTTCCTGAATGAGAATTATTGAATTATTCATCGAATTAATAATGTCTAATGTCCCACATAATGATTGAGAGACTCCCCACATTCTTTTAATAAGAATTCCTATGTTTTATATTTTATGTCTTTTTATAATCACATTAATGGGAAATGTTTAGCCCAAGAAATGCTTCTATCATGTAGGTGGGGTTTACGTTGTCCGCCCACACATTGCTTAAACTTTTTTTTTCTACTTCATGATAGTTGAATCATCCCCTGGCCTAGAAGTGAAATTTGAAGAAAACAACAAAATAAATTTAATAAAAATGAAAAATTCATTTCATATATACAATTTAATATAAATTACCAAAATACACCTCTGATCAAAATCTGTTAAAAATCCATAATTAAGAAAATTTTTTCATTTAGTCTCAAAATAACACAAAAACATAAATATATAATAAATTTCTATTATATAAAACTATAGAGGGATCAAAAATATAGAATATCAGAATAAATTATGTGAAAATATTTGATTCATTTATCCCTCACACTTAACAATTTCACTATTGAGAAATTATCATATATTCAAATCGAAATCCCCATGATAATAAAAATTGAAAACCCATCGATGGTCTTATACAAAGTATAATTTCATCGTGTCTTGTATATTAAAATATTTTTTCTTATTTTTAATTCAACAAATAAATACTTTTTCAACCTCATGAATCCATCCATATCCCAATCACAAAGAAACTGATGTTGAATTTTATGTTACTCTTCACTCAAAAGAAATTGAATCTGGAGTTATTCTCAAACTTGGAATGTGAATGTATCACCATAATATTTGAAAAATTATCATTTATCAATGGAATTAATCATGAAAATTTATTCAATCATGAGGTCTTTTAGTAATTTTTCAAATGAGATTTTGGTTTAGGGTTGGTGGGAAAATGATTAAAAAATTTCTGGCCAAAAATAAGAGGGTCAACACTTTAGTACTATTCATGAACAATCATGTGAAAACATAAGCTTATCTTCACTCAAATTACCATGATAATATTGAACACAACACCATCCAATTTTTTTCATGCAACATGATCCAAGAAATGATTACAATTATTTATATCATCCACATTATACACCTTTTTTCTTTTTTTTTGTAAATCTACTGAAAGGCACCACGTTATTTTTTTTATTTTTTTGGAAGGAGATAGGGATAGAAAACATAATTAACAATGAATTTATCAATAAATAACAATTCTCTAAAAATATATATCCAAAACTATGTCACACACCTTGTATCACCCAAAAATGAAACATTTCCCATTGAACGAATATTAAAGGAACTTCCCCCATGCTGAAATTTGAAATTTTCATTCTAAAATACAAAATTTTGTAAGAAAGGTTAAATCATCTTGAAATGTGGCATTAAACTAGGGGATTATAATGGATAGATGTAAAGGATGGTATATATTTAAAATTTGGTTAGCCAAATTAGTTTTTCAATCACATCAAAAACATTTCATGATATCCAATGAATTGAAAATGAAAAATAAAAAATTCTAGTTCTCACAGAAAATCCATGTTTCCCTCAAAATGTGCATGAATTGGTTAGAATATGTCAAAGTGGTTCAGAATATCTCACAAGAAGGGAAAATATTTTGAGTCGGTGTTTCATGAGCATGGATTGGAAAAATTCATCAAACTCAAAAAAATCACAAAGATAAAATTACAATGAAAATGTTCTCATATCAATAATCATTTAAAATAAATATTTTTTCAAAATTCATTTCAATTTCTTCAAAATAAATCAATATGGGATAATTAATATGTTTATTTATTAAATCTCAAGGTTTCTAAAAATGAATAAAATAAAAACACAAAAAAACACAATTAGCAGTTTTACACTCCCACCAAACATAAATTTCAATACCATTTGTTTTATCTCAACAATATATAAACAAGGGAAGAGAAATCTAAGGATAAGAAAAAATACAACTAGAATTTATTTTGATGCGATGACCTAGATATAAGCTTATAGTTAGTACCATGATAAAACCGAAAATTAGGGAATGAATCCAAACATAAATCAATTAATGATAAAGAAATAAGAAGGAAAATAAAGGGGGTAATGCTTGGTTTGACCCCTAGGAAGGTGATAGGTTTTTACTACCCCTAGTATGATTGTTGTAGTGGATTAATCTTAATATAAAGGTGGATGGGGATTCCTTATTAGAAGCCACCACATTTTATATCTTCTGATATCCGTTACTATATTATAAAAGTGAGAAACCTCTAAAAAATAAAAATAACCCCAACCCACAGAATATATGAATGAAATAATTTGTGTTGCAGATATAGAGGGAAAAGAAAAATGGGGATCTCCCTTTTTTCATTTAGAGGTGTGGTTTCTACTAGTGATAGTGTCACTAGACCGGGATATGACTTCTATTTTGGTTCATATTCATCAAATAATTATTCTTTACTATTATATTTTGTGTCACCATCCCCATTTCCACATGTGTAAAGCTCAAGAAACTCATGCATTATCACCTAATCACAAGGAATTTATTCTTATTCATCATCCAGGGTCAACAATAGTAGTATAAAATCTACAATATCATAACAATGTTTATTAGTTTTCAATTCAGAATTAATGATATTAAAATGAAATAAATTCTCTGATAATAAATCTTCCTCAAAACATCTAGCATAAATATCATCTTATTTAAGAAGGGTAGTTAAGAATTCATTTGTTTAATAGGGAATTGGATCTTTAATTTTGGATTCATCCTCAAAAAATAATTCTTGTAATTCAGGAGGAACAATCATTTCACTCCCTTCATCTTGTGGTTATTGAGGTTCCATCCATGATATTTTATGTTCTTCAACTTTGGTGTCCATCAGTTCCATCATCATGATTTCCATTTCTATAATATTAAAATTATTCTAATTTTCTAATGCAATAGTCACTTCCCAGTTAATAAATTCAACACTTTTACATGATTCTGAAAAATCACTAGATTAATCAATGACTAAAAATAATATGCAATGAAACACATTATTTTGAAATTCTTGATTATTTTTTATTTTTTTATTTATAAAAAATAGTGTGAATAAGGGTATAGCCTCCCCAAATATTAAACCAAAATTATTGTAAGATTGTAGTACTATTTCCCTATTCAATTTAATGATTATTTTTACTAATAATTCACTATAGTGGCACACCGTAGGATCAATCTCATGGAGTCCACTCACACGCTCTATTTTTCTATTGTCATTGTTATTTTCATCAAATATAATACTAACATATATAATATATATTGGGGGATTTTAAATTATTCAGAAAATATAAATATTATATATAATAATTCAATGAATACACAAAATGAAATTATAATAGTGAAATGGGAAAATTGTTCTTTTGATATTATGGTGGATGAAATCATTGTTTAAATGAATTCTCAATATTCAATTAAATGTAGTGATCAATAATTTTCACACTACACCTTCTCATTTGAAATGTTATTACCCTATACAGAGACATCAACATATGGGGTAATTCTATTCTTTATGAACACAAGGATACCTATTTTTTACCATCAAAACCAATGACATGCTCTACTGTACGCACGACAATAATTAATGAAGAGAAGGAAAATGGTAAATGAGTAGAAGAACATAGATGATAGAGAAAACAAGGAATATGTTCACATAATCAATTTAACCATCATAGAAATTAATATAATTAAATAAAAATATTATATATTAAATTATAAGAAATATAAATTGATCCACCATTCCCGCCCCCCTCTAACAAGAGAAGATTTTAGTCTTCTATCTGTAATGGAGTTGAGAATGGTACAATGGTGGGAGAACATAGAAAATAAATAAAATAAATAAAGTGATATATAAAGGAAAATAATAAAATAATGTATATTAAAAATATAATTAACAATTACAAAAAACAAAACTCAACCTCATCCCTTAAAAATTGTTATCTCTCTTGAATTGAGAGAAGAGACACATATTTACAGAGAAAAAGGGGTAAAAAATTCACACTCAAAAAATTTAATCCAAAATATACCACATGTACGTTACATTTAATAGAAAAAAATTTAATAAGTGTTTTCATGGATGTTGTGACACAATTTCTTTTCCTTTAACCCTTAAAATTGAGGCATAATTATCCACTGGAATGGAGAGTTATGCAATAAATAATGATATTAACTTTTCTAGATATGAATTTTTGAATTACTCTTCCAAATTATAATGTCCAATGGACTACATGATGAGTTAAAAATACCCCATATTCATTGATAATCTCACCTAGATTTTCTATTTCATCTCCTTTTTGAATCACATTAATCTAATATTTATATCATGTGTTATGCTTCCGTTATTGAGGTGGGGTTTACGTTGACCATCCAATTTTTTTTAAAATATTTTATTTTTTGGGCTGCATGATTATCGAATCATCCCCTAGTCCATAAGAAACTTATTATGGAAATAAAGGAATGATTTTAACAAAAAAAATATTCACTCAATTCTAAATTATAATTTAAAAAAAATAAAAAAATACAATTTCAATAGAAATCTATTAAAAATCCATAATTATGCCATTTTTAATTTACACTCAAAATAACACAAAAACATAAATATGTGATAAACTCCCATTAAGTAACACTAGTGGGAATAAAAACATTGAATATTATAAAAAAATATGTGAATGTAATTTCATCATCAACCACATATTCTGATATATATATTCTTTATATATGATTTCATTCAATAGAACCAAACTTTTAGTGGTTTATATAGATTATAAAATATCATTATTAAATAATCACACATTACATTCATCATTAAACATATTATTACCCAATATTTGTTTAATTTAAACATCCTATTTGGGTACAAAATTCCACAATTAAACTTTTTTACAAAGATTATATAAATCATGAATCATTTTTGGATCAATATTTATTGGAATATATTTATTAGATCACGTTCAACCACATGATGACTATTTTCTTCAATATTAACCCATTAATTTTGTGTACAATTATTACATGAGATTCATTCTTTATTTTTGATAGCGTTACAATGTTATTCAAATTTATTATTGAACATACAATTTGTTATGATAAAATATTTGTATCATGTTTTCTTTAAAAGATACCCATTTTGATTTTTCTAAATTTCATCTAATTTTCTATTCATTAATTTAAGACATTTCCCATATTTCGCTAATCCTTAAAATGAACATCATTAACCCCTATAAAATAGAGAAACATTCTCTACATTACTCACCATTCATGTTTTTGTTCGATATGATCAATCTCTAATTATATTAGATAGATTAAATTATACTCTTCATTCTATAATTTTTTGTGAAAACAAATATTCTTTATTGGTTGTCCCCTTCATTGATATTTACATAAAAATTTCATCATATAGTAAACATTTCCTCTCTAGAATTTTTAATAACATTATCTTTTTCATTATATTATTCCAAAAATTCAAGACATAATGAATGATTTTCATATTTATCTATAATTAATTTGATATCATTACCCTCTAAAATTTTATTCATCCTTTTATTTTTTCGCATTTTTTCGACACACAAGTCATTGGGTAGCCTAGGATACTCATTCATCTGAGGCATCAACATACTTTTCTTCATTTAACATCTACATATAAGGACTCTAAAATTATCCATAGATGGTTTCTTTTCATTCCATGATTCATAGGGTATATTACCCACTTATTTTCCTATAACCCCTCGATTTGGAGTATAAATGCATCTTATATTTCCTCATTCTGATATTGATAGGAGACACCACTCTCGATGAGATATGTTTTGGCCATATTTTTCTGCAAAATATTTAATCATTCAATAACTCCATTTTTTAAGTGTTATCACATATGATACCTCATATATAATGAAATTTCCCCTGAGGTTGTTTTTATCATAACAGATGCTTACATTGTTCTGTTATTATATCATAATATTGGGCAATGTATTTCATATAATTTTAGACACTTATTTAATAATTATTCATAAATTTCTATACATATTTATTTCCATATAATAATATAAAAGCAGAAAGTTTATAATTATAATAATTAAAATGTGAAAAAAAAAATTTCATGTGTTAGATAGATTCATTAGGATATAAATAAATTTATCAGAAGACCAATTATAATAGATTACAATTTATCCTTCTTTCAATAAATATTCTTCAATATAGGTCTCTATGTATATTCATAACATGATTTTTAATAACATCTCTTTATATTATGTATATACACTACTGAATTTATAATATATAAATTCTACTTGCTTTATATATGAATGTTTCCTAACATTTGATTCAAAGATCTCTTTACCTATTAAAAAATTAGAGGGCATTTTTTTTATTACAATTTACATTACCTTGATTATCATTTTTCCTAGACATTCATGAAATATTTCTTTACATTACAATTGATTAAAAACTTCATGTTGTTAATCATGTACTCATATCCAGTTTTATAGAGTTGTCAAACAAAAAATAGGTTTTTCTAAAATCAATACATGTAGATTAATTCTATTTTGTTTTCAAATCCTCACCAGCTAAAAGTGTATTGAAACTACTTTTTATCGTTAAATATTTCACATTTATAAAAATAATTTTTATAGTAATCATTCAATTTCTTAGGTGGATAATATTCTTAGTCATATGGGTTTAAACCCCACTATCAAGGATCATTGATTTTCTATATTTTATATTTGAGGAAAACTTAATCTTGGTTAGTAATATACCACACTTATTTTCAATCCATGGTTTTCCCAATTTAGTTAAGAACAAGATAACAAGTCCTCATTGAAATCATCATGGTTAGTTTAATCAGACTCTTCTACTTCATAAAATGTGATTTAACTAATTATTAATTTAATATTGTGATATTATTTTTCAATAATTTGTATATGAATTTCATTTTGGTAATCATTATTTTTTATTATTTCCCTTTCAATAGAAATATTCTTCAAATTATAATAATGAAACTAATATAAATTGAATGAATTTTTTATATGAGGTGAATGATATAAAATCATCGTCATTTTCTATCTTCTAGGAAATTATTCATTAATATAACACTTTTCTTCTGCACAATGGATAATGGTGCAACCAAGAACAAAACAAAATTGACATATCATAAGAGGAAATATCTTATCACCTCCATTTTTGAAGATGAATATAAGATTCACATACCTCATTGGTGACATATTTACCCTCAATTTTATATTGTTTCTAATTCTATAGATTCTTATGTTTAGAGAAATTATTATTCGTTCGGTGTGAGCATTTTTTTTACACCAAAATGACTACTTTTTTTGTTCCCCTTTTTTGGATTTATCATTATTTTATCTCCTAATGTATTGGTATCACAAATAATAATGATTGTGTGACTAAATATTAATTCCATCCATATATGCATATAATTTTTAAATGAAATACTCTAAAAACCTCAAATGAATGATAAACTGAGTTCTTATCAACAAGGGATAATACTATTAAAATAAAAAAAATTGACAGAATTTTATGATTTTATTCATAATATCAATGTCTTCTATCTCTTCATAATGTCCTTATGTTTTATCAAGTGCCTCAATGATTCAACTTATGCACACCTAAAAATTTTATTATGGAATATTATTAATTCATGAACTATGTTTTTAGGGTATTCAATCTTTTCCCCATTCACATTATTATTACCCTTATATATATTATCCAATTAACCCCACATTTCCTTGGAAATATTAATGCTCTCAACCAACATGTAACTGTGATTTTGTATATCTCTAAATAATTATTTTTTATCTATTGAATCATTATTTTGGATATTTTTATTAGATTCATACATATACATCTCTAAAATAGTTCTTACATGTATTCAATGTATGGTAGTGGTGAAAATGGAAAAATAATGTGATCTCAGCTCAATCATCAAAATTTTGAAATTTTTTTATTTTATATTCACATAACCAATTTCATTCACTATATTTCTCTATAGATGATCATTTTGTGGAATATTCAATGCTTATAACATTATCAATGATTCCATATTTTATATCTTGAGAAACCATTGGGTGTAAATTAGTGTTTTAATTTTTAATGAATTTTATAAGATCCTGTTCAAAAATTTATATGTAATCCTTAATCCTTTGAAATTCAATATTACATTCATTTCAAATAAAAAGGTAGGAATTAAAAAAATTCATAATAATTTTAGTTGGGTCATAACATTGGGATGGTCTGCGGAAAATATATATGGTGTTGTGTCGATGTACTAAAATTCAATAAAATTCACTAGTTTTATAGATGTTATTTTGGAAAATAGTCTCTAAATTTTGGAACACTACCTTTAAAATAAATTTATAATTATATTTTAATTCCTCTTTTGTAATAACTCCTCTAACTCAAATATTTTTCACTTTAGGAGATATAAATATTCATAATTTAATATCATTAAGAATTATTTATTATTATCATCAATATATTGAGCTATTCTCATCATGAAAGCAATGATATGATGATTCAATAAAAGACTTTTTTTCAAGATTGTCTTCCAATAATAATTGTTTCACTTTAATGTGGTACACTATTCACCATGAAAAAAATTCCCAAAAATATTTCTTTTTACAGTACTACTTTATGGTCTACCTTTGATTGATGGTTTTCCTCCCATGTATGATAATTATTTTTGAATGTGTATAACTCATGATCATATCATCATTGTGAATAATTCTCCTTTATAGAATGTCTTTTAAATAATCCATTTTCCTCTTTCCCTTTATAAATATTTTTCATGAATCTATCCTTTCAAAACAAATTCTATAGGAAACACTTTATTAATATCCTTTACGATTTCCCCATAAGATCTTTATTTACAATTTAATTCGATATGAATAAATAGATTTATATTTTAAGATCATCTCAAACCTTATTCATAATTGTGTGAGGTTTTCTGTTGAGAATTTAATGCCGAGGTCCCTAAAAATTCTCTATGAAAAATACTACACTTTGCGACTTTGAAAATCACCACTTTGCATAAATTTTCCTATAAGAAACATCATGATCAATACAACTGATAAAAATAATTCCAATTTTATATCATTTTCATATTTTTTTATTAATGTAGATCATAAACTATATAATCCATTCTCTTAAATGAACCCATTGTGGTTTTCATTAAACCGTTCACAAAAAATTACTTTATGAACCTCTAATGTGAAAACTAATTATTTAATATAGGGTTTTCATGATTTTTTTTGTCTCATAATTTTTTTTGAAATATATACCATGTAAGGCCTGAGTTGATTCATTTATATCTTTTATGAGAATCATCCATTCATTGATATTTTTTTCTTCTAAAATACAATATACTATAAATTTTTTCAAAACATTTAATTTTTCATTGAATTTAAAAAAATTCAGAATATTGAATTATAAAAAATATTATTCTTCACCATTGATTTTAATGTGATAATCAATAAGTATATTTCACTAGAAAATATTGAACGTGTTAAATTTATCTAAAAAAATTCCCCGATTGTTAAATCATGTTTTTCAAAATGGAAACAAATATGAAAAAAACTACATATCTGGAATCTTCTTTTGAAAATTAATTTCTCTATCATTTATTCCTTAATTTTTTACCCCTATTAAAATTCATTTAATTTTTTTAATAAATGTATTGATCAGATAAATTTAAAATACCGTTATGAATAAAAATTTATTGGAAAATATTAACCAATAGTTATTTATCTTCTCTTTTAAAACACTATTACTGATTTTTATTATATTAAAAAAACTCAAATGTTATGTTATCCCTATGAATTGCCCAAATTTTCTCATCATAAGATTATCTCAATTATATGTGCTATAAATAGAAACTTTTATTGTGTATATGGATCCATGGACTTCTAATAATTTTGATGAAGGTCTTGTCTTGTAGAAACACCATTAAATATAAATCTAAAATGAGATCACAAAATTAGATTATTGTATTAATTACTTTGATTCTTCATAAATATATCCTTACATGCAAAATAATTTTTATATTATAGAGATAAAATCACACCCACTATGGACTAATAATCATAGGGTCTAGTTAATAATGATGCTGCTTGAAAAAATACTATGTAGGTATTAACAAATTCTAATTTCATTGAGAATGAAGTATATATGAAGTATTACGTTTCACCATATGTTTATTTGATGGTCAGGTTATATGAATGAAAGTATTATAATAAACTCTATATAATTATTCTATTCATGGTTTATCTCTATTGTAGCAACCATAGTCACAATCTTTTGAATTATTAAATGATTCTTAGTACTATATTCCCAGAGTTTTTTTAAGGTTAAGGAAATTCAAAATTGAATTTTTTTTGAAAGACATTGAGATTATGTAAAAAAATATATAATGAAAAAAAAATTGTTTCATAATCTCTGACTACTCGATTATTTGAGGATTTGGCGTCAAAGATAACTATGTTGTAGACTAATTACCAAGAAAAATATTATGGTGTATGTTTGTTCATTTTTTTTGTATTCAACTAAAATCCCCACATAATGGTATTTATATTAAATTATTTCACCAATATGGATCAAATATAATATTACCTAGAGTATTCAAGAAGATTTATTGTTTATCCATAGAACATTGAAGTAGCTGTCATTGCATTTCAGTTACTTGTATAACATTTGTAGAAATGAAAAATGAAGTCACAACTAATTATTTATTGGGAACTCAGGTATTTGTTTCTCATCCTCATTAAGGATGGGTATTGGTAATTGGATTGAATTAACTAGGTTTTATTGTTTCTCTTCAACAGACAACAATTCAATTTTTTCGGTCGTTGCCAACCTCACAGGGATAGGGGTAAGATATATAGAATAATATATATTTTTTAACTAACTATAATGAATATAAATCCTAATTCGTGTTTCACCAAAAATGATTTCATCGAATCATGGATGACTGTGATGATGGAGATGTCTACTCAGGTTTCATATATTGAATTATGAGCATGGTTGGTCTATTCATTTGTAAGATTATTATTTCAAGATCCTAGTTGAATTATTTTCAAGTAATAATTTATCAACATTCTATATATGAATATTCAAGACTTTATTCCATTATTTTACTTACTCTGAAATATTATTGGATACACTCGTCACCCACACTATGGATTTTTTCAATTTTACATGCCTTCTATCAATTATATTATAACGTAATACTATAATGATGAAACACTTTTGAATATTGTTCCCAAACATATAATTGAAGGGTATGTCAAACTTAACCTAATTTAAACCTATTTAATTTTGTATATTGATCTTGGAAAATTAAACCATGTTTTAGTCTTGGAGGGTATTCAGAAAACATGAATCTACTTTATATAGAAGGAATAATAATTATGCTTTATGTTTTTTATGTAATGTTGAATTTTATATTCATTCGTCACAATTGTAACATCCCAGACCTAGATTCCACTCCATAGTACCCTGATCCTAGTTCTTCATGGAATCAAGTTCATCTCAAAATATATTAAAGGCTCTTGAATAGAATATAGGGCCTAGAGTGTGTATATAGGGAGAGAATTACCACATTAACAGAGTTTAACACAATAGAATATCAATAATAAGTAGTGTAAGTATTACAATAAAAAATATAATGTAAACTGTGAAATACTAATATAATAAATATTCCACTAGTCTTTTCATATACAGAATGATAATATATTTCATGTGTCCACGAAACCAACCAAAAAATTTACACATTACTCTAAAATAATAAATATTTCCAAAATTAAAAAAGTATAAAAAGTGTTAACACTAAATAGAATTAGGATCCTTAGCCTAGTACTATGCTCCCCTTTTCCAAAGCATGAGAAAAAATCATGCATCGTACTGAGGGTGTGTTTTCTTATTTCTACATGTATCCTAATATTTATTTTGGGTATCCAATGGTGTACCAAACATGGTTTGGGATACAATCCTGGTAGTTAACTAACAAAAGATATATAAAAGTCCAGAATGTGAAATATAATAATCTGGGTAATGTGTAGGTAAACGGGTAAGAAGTAAATGAAACTAAATATGACAATAGATTTTAAAGTAATAAACATGATATCCACAATATCATCTGAATAATCCCTACATATGATAGTCAATATATTATAAATGGTAGCTATATGTAAAATAATGAAATCACCATGGCCTCATCTTACAATCCAATAAACCACATCATCCACGAAAGTTTTGTATAATTGGAAGAGTCCAAAAAAAAATAGACATGATGTTGAACCATACATATCCAATTTTTCAGGGTCTTTCCATATAATCAACGTGACATGCCACAAAAGATAGGATCCAAGGTATAGAAGACCATGTTATCCTCATCATGTCATTAGATTATCTCTATGTAAATTCAGTTAGGCCCTCTATAGATTTCTAGAAGCATGTTAATCGAACATATCTTATGTGAGTCCATGAAATATAGATTTAAGGTGTATCAAAACATAAATAATCCCATTTAATGGTGAACCACGGAACAAACTCTATCAAATGAATCCACTACATTGTTTATGATCCAAGGAGTATCCTCCACATATTCAATGGAGTCATTCACGATTTCATATCATTTATCATTCATACCATATAATTCTACCAACTCATATAACCAAAAAAATAAAAAAAAAATTAATGGGTATATTTACCTAGGTTACCATTTACAATCAAAGGCAATCCAACAATGAGTATACCAACTAATTCAACCAAAATCATATTTAACTATTTGATAAATTCAAGAAATAATTTTTTTTTGCACTCGTCATCATGTTCAACATGTAAAAGTTTCGGAACATCTCTTGAGTAAGAAATACAATTCCATTTAATTATAATTATTCATTCACTAACAATGAATTCTTATTAATACCCCTTAGGTGGTTTAGGAAAAGGGAAATATCAAAGAAAATTACATGGTAAAACCCTTAGGTAAAATTTTTCTGGGTAAAAACAATAAATTCAACACAATGTAACATTAGAGATTTCGTAATATGTTTAATTCCATTTAATTCAAATTATCATTAAAATTTTAGGGTTCTTCCAGATATTCTAGTAGGTGGTACAATGGAAAATATTCTAATAAATCACTAAAAAATAAAAATTCATATACTACCTACCATAACTCTGCATTAGAGTTCTAGTCTAATATAAACATTGGAATCGACTCATATTTGGCTGAAAAATAAAAAATATATGAAGAACAAATTTTTTTTGAAAATCACCCTTCACCAAAATAGAATTGTTTATATCTAAAAGAATAAAGAACTACTAAAGATAAACTGGTTTAACACCAATGAAGAGACAATGAGATGAGTGGTTATTGAATTAGTGATAAGTTTGGGATTTTTCCTCGAATATAATTGTTGACCTCACCTGTTTTGATAATCTCAATCATGTATTTATTTGTGTTGAAAATCCCAATTATGTCTTCATCCTCTATGATATTGTTAAGTATTGTTGATCTATACTTTAATTCTTTCCAATCTGTGATCAATCCAATAACATCTTTTTTAAATAGTCTTTGGAATATGTTAATCATCATTTATCCATGTTCATACAAGTTCTAAATTGATTCAAACACAATCGGATGTGTTCTGCCTAAAACAGATAAGTAATCTGCCTATAGCTACTGATAAAGAGCTACCGGTAACCAGTCTACCGATAGACTTAGTCTACCGACAGACAGCTACCGATAGACTTAACACAGAGTTACCGATGTACTTATAAATACAGCTACCGATACAAACGTAGAGCTACCGGTGTAAGTAAAAAATAGCTACCGATGGAATAAGTCACCGATGGACGAAGCTACCGATAGACTCGCAGCCACCGACGCATGGAGCTACCGATGCATGTACCTACCGACGCATGGAGCTACCGATGCATGTACCTACCGACGCATGGAGCTACCGATGCATGTACCTACCGACGCATGGAGCTACCGATGCATGTACCTACCGACGCATGGAGCTACCGATGCATGTACCAACCGACGCATAGAGCCACCGATAGAGTCAAAGCAACTAATGACATCATGCTACCGATGTTCAATCTACCGATGCTGATTACCTACCGATCACTCAACTCACTGTTTGAATTTCTTTATTTCTTATATTTAATCTATCTAACGGTCATATCATGCATTTTAATGATTTGTCAAATATCTGATAAAGGTTGTCGGATGTCAGGAACCCGTACCTCGTACCTGCTGAAAAGAAATCTTTTCTGTCCCCTGATGGGAGATAAATACGAGAAGACTACATACCAGAAACATAGGAGATGCGAACGCGAACGTGTAAAGAAAACAAGAAGTGAACCAGAAAAGTGTGGTGCATCCATTATACCAAAAGCGACACAAGCACAAGAGGAACACAGAGAAGCTCACAGAAAATCAAGCATACTCGAGGAGTGTTCTGTGCTTACAAGAAGAACTTCATCGACTACATTCTCACCACCTGTGAACCTGGAGCATACGACACTCTGTTTCTCAACAGAAACAAGAAGAGGACTCAGACTCACGTCTAATCGAATCCAAAGGAGTCCAGTGCTATACTGAAATCACCAGAACCATCTCTAAACTCTACATCTCTTGTTCTGTGATTTATTACCATTCATTTCGAGCAGTGTGTGTTATCTGCTATATCTAACACATACACTGTCTCCTGTACTCAAACTGAAGGATCTGTAAATCC
Source organism: Viscum album (assembly GCA_963277665.1). NCBI lineage: Eukaryota > Viridiplantae > Streptophyta > Magnoliopsida > Santalales > Viscaceae > Viscum > Viscum album. Next base: position 1,465,412,999 of record OY728147.1, on the reverse strand, counting down.
TTACAAAACTCTTTCATTCTTTCTTTCCCACGAAGAACTGTGGTAGAGGTCGTGTGTGACCTGGACAGCTGGTTGCTGTTGTACTGTTTCCCACGAAGAACAGTGGTAGAGGTCTTGGACCTGGACAGTTGTAAACTGTTGAACCCCGATCCAGGGTGTGGATCATTTTTATATAAACTTTTGAGAGGACTAAGTCTCGGCTTGAGACTGAACCTCTTGGTTACATTATTGTGCCATCTATTTCAAAGTTTTATTCCGCTGCTAATCACTTTAAAACCAATACTGTTTTTAAAGTTACTTTGATAATTAAATTAGCAAGTGTTTATGTTAAGAGTATATTAGTAAGTTAGATTCAAAAGATAATCACACACTCCTGTGTTGATTAACTGGGAATTAATCAATCCCTTGAGAACCTAACAGAATCTCTACATTAATATAAATTCACTACAGTTTAATTTATTATTTTATTTGGGGGTCTTTAAGACACTGTTTTTAAATATAGAAATTTTAATTGGTACTCAATTCACCCCCCTCTTGAGTAAACCACTCCGACCAACACTTGGTATCAGAGGGTGAAAATACTTTCTAAAAGTACTCTGCTTTTGAACTGTGATTTTAGTTGTATTTTAAAGTTCTTAAAATTTCTGTTATTTCTAAATTTTTATCTCTTTAAAATTTTCTCATCATGGACAATAGACTTGAGGGTGCTGCTACTAACCGGCCACCTTTCTTCAATGGAACTAATTATGCTCAGTGGAAACTGAAAATGAAAATCCATCTAGAAAGCATAGGTTTTGATATTTGGACTGCTATTGAATCAGAATACAAAATTCCTACTACAGCTAGATCTACTTGGGATGAACCTACAAAGACTGCCTACAATAACAACTGTAAAGCTATGAATGCCTTATACTGTGCTCTAGGAGAAGAAGAGTTTAATAGAATTTCTGCATGTAAAACTGCATATGAAATTTGGGATACCTTAGCTGTTTCTCATGAAGGAACAACTAATGTTAAAGAAATGAGATTGAACACCTATACTATCAAGTATGATAATTTTAAAATGAAGCCTGACGAACCCATTTCTGACATGTATCTCAGGTTCAACGAAATTGTCAATACAATGATCTCACTGGGAAAGGATGTCTCATCGAAGGAACAAATTATGAGAATTCTGAGATGTCTACCTGATAGATGGAGAGGCACGTCTGTCTCAATCAGAGAATCCTGTGACATAGCAGCTCTACCTGTCAAGGAACTAATTGGCAAGCTGATGATGTATGAAGAAGAGCTTAAAGTGAACAAAGAGGAAGACAATGAACCTGCAAGAAAGTCTGTTGCTTTCAAATCCTCAACCTCAAAGAATAAGGACAAGGAAAAGCTTCAAGCTGTAGTTGAAAGTTCAAGCTGTGAAGAAAGTGGAAGTGATTCTGACAGTGATGCTGAGATGGCTCACATTGCCAGAAGATTTAAGAAATTTTATAGTAAAAAGAAGTTCTTCAGAAAAACAAATTATAAGGGTAAGTATGATCACCAAGGCAAATGGAAAAGGGACTGGAAGAAGAATGACAAGTCAGATGATGTTGTCTGCTATGAGTGCAAGAGAAAAGGACACATTAAAGCCGACTGTCCAAAGATGAAATATAAAAAGAAATATTAATATAAGGACAATAAGTTTAAGAAAGCTATGAAGGCTACTTGGAGTGCTTCAGAAGACAGCACAAGTGAAGCTGAATCTTCAGACTCTGAAAGGAATCGAGCCAACATGTGCTTTATGGCAAACACTTCTGAGGTAACTGCTGAAACTCCTGCTTCAAAGTCATATTATTCTGGAGATGATTCTGAAGGTGATAACATGTCTAAATCTGAACTGTTTGAATACTGTGATATGCTGGAAGAGACATGTAATGAACTTAAGGATAAATACAAGTCATTAAAGAAACAGCATGCTCTCACCACTACAGTTAAAACCGAACTTACTATTGAAAAAGGGAAAAATGCTCAACTGTTAAAAGAAAATACAGAACTGAAACTGTCAAATGAGCAACTTAGAAAAGACTTAGAGAAGTTCACCAATGGCAAGAACACTCTAACACAGATGCTAGGAAAGCAAGTAGCACCTAAATATACTACTGGTATAGGATACCAACCTGGACAAAGGAAAATTGCTAAAACTAGATTCATTTCTAAATCTGGACAGAATGAAGGTAATTCTGGAACTTCATATGCTTCAACCAGTTATATACATAGCTATGGATCTAATAAAGTTTATCTTTCAAAGCATGTCAATTCTACAAATTATATGAGATCCATTAGACAGATATGGGTACCTAAAGTGTTATTGGCTAACCTGTCTGGACCCAAGAAGATCTGGGTACCAAAATCATCTCCCATCTAAATCTGTTTTGTAGGGAACTTGCTTAAAGAGCTCCTGTAAAGAGACATGGTATTTGGACAGTGGATGTTCAAGACATATGTCAGGAGACTTCTCTTGTTTCAAGAGTTTAATAAAAGTTGATGGAGGCTTTGTCACCTTTGGTGATAACTCAAAAGGGAAAATCATCGGCCTAGGCCAGATTGGTAACACTGATTCAATTTTGATTTCTAAAGTTTTATTTGTTGATGGCCTTAAATACAATTTATTAAGTATTTCTCAGTTATGTGATGATGGTTTTCATGTTAAATTTGAAAATGATTCTTGCAATGTTTTTGATTCTAAGAATGTTTTGGTATTTTCTGCCTTAAGAAATGAAAATGTTTATGCTGTTAATCTGAATTCTTTAGCTAAGCAGAATATTAATTGTTTGAATGCTTTTCATAAAGAATCTTGGCTATGGCACAGAAGATTATGACATTGAAACATTCAATCACTTAGAAAACTTTCTAGGAAAAACCTAGTTAGAGACCTACCTAAGTTAGAATTCCCAAATGATAGAGTGTGTAACCCCTGTCAAAAGGGAAAACAACACAAAGTTTCTTTTAAATCAAAGAAAGAAGTTTCAACTTCTCAACCACTTGAATTGGTTCACATGGATTTGTTTGGACCATCAAGAGTTTCTAGTTTAAATGGGAAGCACTATGTTTATGTTCTTGTAGATGACTTTTCTAGATATACTTGGGTATATTTTCTAGCTCACAAAAGTGAAACTTGTTCTTACTTTGTTAAATACTCCAAGTCTGTAGAAAATCTTAGTGGACTCAAGATAAAGACCCTGAGAAGTGATCATGGTCGTGAGTTTGAAAATCAAGATTTTGAATCTTATTGCTCACACAATGGCTATACTCATAACTTCTCTGCCCCTAGAACACCCCAACAGAATGGTGTAGTAGAAAGAAGAAACCAAACTCTTCAAGAAATTGCTAGAACCATGCTCAATGAATATGACCTGCCTATTTATTTTTGGGCTGAAGCTGTAAATACAGCTTGTTATGTTATTAATAGAGTCTTGATTAGACCTGTTCTTAAGAAAACCCCTTATGAATTGTGGAACAATAGAAAGCCTAAGGTTAATTACTTTAAAGTTTTTGGTTGCAAAGTATTTATTCTGAATACTAAAGATAATCTGGATAAGTTTGCTTCCAAAAGTGACGAAGGAATTTTTCTAGGTTACTCTATCTCTAGTAAAGCCTATAGAGTTTTCAATAAGAAAACCAAATGTGTGGAAGAATCTGTTCACATCAAATTTGATGAAACTGATCCACATGAGCCTAAAACCTCTCTTGAAAATCTTGAAGAAGACTTATCTATTCTGGACCTTAATGATAAATCTAAAGAACCTGTTATAAAAGTATCCAGTTCTGGACTTTCTCCAGAATCTGCTTCTGTTGAACCCGAACCTATAGATGAACCTGAAATTTCTAGTCCAACCTTTACTAGATCAACGAGGATTCTAAAGAATCATCCTTTAGAAGCTGTTGTTGGTAATCTGGATAGAGGAACACAAACTAGAGCTTCTCTAAGAAACCAGGTTGAACATCAAGCCTTTCTTTCACAGTCAGAACCTAAAAATATCAATGATGCTATCAATGATGAATTTTGGGTAATGGCTATGCAAGAAGAATTAAATCAGTTTGAAAGAAACAAAGTCTGGGAATTAGTTGACAGACCCAAGGACACTTTGACAATAGGCACAAAATGGGTGTTTAGAAATAAAGTAGATGAATCTGGAAATATAGTTAGAAATAAAGCTAGACTAGTTGCACAAGGATATAGTCAAGAAGAAGGCATAGACTATGAGGAAACTTTTGCACCGGTAGCTAGACTAGAAGCCATTAGGATCTTACTTGCATATGCTGCACATCTGGATTTCAAGTTATATCAAATGGATGTAAAAAGTGCATTTCTAAATGGTTTTATAATTGAAGATGTTTTTGTAGAACAACCACCTGGATTTGCTAACCCCCATTTTCCAAATCAAGTTTTTAAACTTTCTAAAGCTTTGTATGGTTTAAAACAAGCACCAAGAGCTTGGTATGATAGACTTAGCAATTTCCTTATTTCAAAAGGTTTTACTAAAGGGATTGCTGATCCAACTCTTTTCATTAAAAGAATTTCTAAAGATGTTTTAGTTGTACAAATATATGTTGATGATATTATTTTTGGATCTTCTAAACACTCTTTATGTACTGATTTTTCAAAAAGTATGCAAAATGAATTTGAAATGAGCTTAATGGGAGAGCTTAAGTACTTTCTTGGATTTCAAGTATTTCAAAATGAAAATGGTATTATTTTGAATCAAAGTAAATATACAAAGGATCTTTTAAAACGTTTTGGTCTGGATAGTATCAAGGAAAGTGAAACTGCTATGAGTACTACCTGTAAATTGGACACAGATGAAACTGGGAAACCAGTTGATCAAACAAATTACAGAGGTATGATTGGTAGTTTACTTTATCTTATTGCTAGTCGACCTGATATTATGTTTAGTGTGTGTATGTGTGCTAGATTTCAAGCTAACCCAAAAGAATCTCATTTGCTTGCTGTTAAAAGAATTTTTAAATATCTCAAACACACGGTTAACTTAGGTTTGTTTTACCCAAAAGGACAATCCTTTGAGTTAATGAGTTATTCAGATGCTGACTTTGCTGGTTGTAAGCTAGATAGAAAAAGCACATCAGGAACATGTCATTTGCTTGGAAAATCCTTAGTTTCCTGGTGTAGTAAGAAACAGAACTCGGTTGCATTATCTACTGCTGAAGCAGAATATATAGCTGCTGGTAGTTGCTATGCACAAATTCTGTGGATGAAACACACTCTTTTGGACTATGGATACGTTTTTAAACATGTTTCAATCAACTGTGATAACACCAGTGCAATAAACATCTCTAAGAATCCTGTATCTCACTCTAGAACCAAACACATAGATGTAAGACACCATTTCCTAAGAGATCACTATCAAAAAGGTGATATTTCTCTTGAATTTATTGGCACTGAACATCAATTGGATGATATTTTCACTAAACCTTTAAGTTCGGATAGGCTAAGTTTCATAAGACATGAACTGGGAATGTTTAATCACAACCGGTGTGAAAATCCTCACTGATGTGAAATTCTCACCGATGTGAAAATCCTCACTGATGTGAAATTCTCACCGATGTGAAAAGCCTCACTGATGTGAAATTCTCACCGATGTGAAAATCCTCACTGATGTGAAATTCTCACCGATGTGAAAATCCTCACTGATGTGAAATTCTCACCGATGTGAAAAGCCTCACTGATGTGAAATTCTCACCGATTTGAAAATCCTCACTGATGTGAAAATTCCCACCGATGTGAGTTTCTCACCGACGTAGAAATTCTCACCGATGTATAACACTCACCGATTTGTTTTTCTCACCGATGATTAACTCACACCGATGCAAAGTTTAAAGCTTCTGTCTGCCGCCAAGAATACGAATCGTTTTATTTTATTTTATTACTCTATTTTAATCGTTTATTTGGAATTCCTAAATGATAAAACTAAGTCTAAGCCACTTCTTACCTCACCGAGCTCAAAATCTCTCACCTTCGAACCTTAGCATCCAAATCGACCAAGAACCCTAAACCCGCGATGGCAAAAACCAAGCTTCCTATCGTCAGAGATGAAAGTGCAGAACCAAATGCCAAGAAGCAGAAGACACAGCATAAAGCCAGTGTTAGTGAAGTCAAAACTAGATCGGGAAGGAGACCAGTGAATCCTCACTTGCAGAATAGAGATATAGTAATCGAGAAGGAACTGTGCGTGGAATGGCTACTGCCTAGCAAATCCTTAGTGCTCGAGATTCTGGAAGACCAGAAATGGGTGGATTGTTTCTCGAATAACAATGGCCCATACTACCCGAAATTGGTAAAGCAGTTCTATGAGTTTGTAACCTTTGAGAAGTCTGAGAATGAGAATCGGGTAAGCTCTTTTGTAAATGGAAAAGAGATGTCTTTTTCTTCAGCAGAGTGGGCTGAATGTTTAAAAGTACCACATGAAGGTGTCTCTGGGTATGTGTCAAGAGCAATGCCACCTAGTAGTGACATTTTTGATTATGAGACCGCCTTACAAGAGCTGACTGGGAATGGAAATCAAAGACAAGTGGTAGCTGCTGAAATGGATGGAGAGAATCGACTTCTTTTCAAATTTGTTCAGCATGTGTTGATACCGAGGAGAGGAGATTTTGCAAATCTGAGATATCAAGATATCTATCTTCTTCATTTGCTAAGACATGGTGTAAAAGTCAATCTGTGCAGATTGTTGATGCTTCAAATGGAAGACATGATTAGACCAAAGTCAAAGACCAATGCCTTGTTCTTTGCCAAGCTGATTTCAGTGATGATAAAAGTGAAAGAAATAGCTGAGTCTCAGGATGAGACAGTTGTAGTCAAGAACAATTTCTGCATCACCTCGACTGTTTGCAAGTATATGAAAATTAACTGGAACCCATGGAAGGGAGAATGGGTCAGTGATGATCAGAAAATCTATGATAGGTTTAATCCTGTGGATTATCCCTCAAGACCAAAGGATATGAGAGATCCGAGTCTAAGACCTGATGAAGAGGAACCTGCTTATAGTGATGAGACAGAAGAAGAAGAAGAAGAAACTCCTATGGATGTTGGAGGAGATCCAGACTTGCCCCCAAGTCCTGTTGCAGAACTGGTTTATTCTAGGAAAGGAAAAGTAGAGGAAGTTTTGCCTACTTATGAGGAAGACCAGTCTGTACCTCACCAAGAAGAAGAGGAAAAGGAGAATGCAGTTGAATCGCCTGCTTCTGGTAGGTTAAGTATGAGTCCCTTAATTGGAAACTCAGCTATACCTGCTGCTGAAGAAGAAAGAGATAGAGAAGAAGCTGTACCTGTATCAGAAGATCTTCTAAATGCTGCTCCTGTAGAACTTGTGGTAGAAGATTCTGATGAAGAACGGCCAGCAGAAAAGGCAGTTGTGATACATGAGAATGCACCCATTGAGGGGGAGCATCGGTCTGTGCTTGGGAATGTAACAGTAGCTGTTGAGATTGGAGACTGGGTAGAAGACCCAGGGTTTATAGTCTGTGGATTAGATTATCCAGATTCTGACAATGAGATGTCTGTGGATAGACCAAAGACCAATTATGATCTTGCTGCTGAGTTGTTGCCAGACGATGTGGTCAGATTTCATGATTTGACTAAGCTGAAAGAGGACCTCAAATCCAGTTTTGTTGAAGAAGTAAAGCTAATGGAAACCTCTCTTGCATCCTCAATTAATTCAATAATGACTACTTCGGTAGTTAATTTGGCCTTAGCAAGGGGATCTGCTGCAGTTGTCTCAAGTGATTTTGTCTCCAAATCAGATCTTGAATCCATGAAGGATGAGATAAAAGAATCATTCAGTGCTTCAGTTGCTGAGATGAAGGAAAGCTTTTATGAAGAAATGAAAGTGCTAGAGAGATCCTTCGAGCTATCTCTGGCTTGTAATTTATCTTCCTTTATGTCTGAGCTTATGGAAGAAGTGAAAGAATGCCAGACTCAGTCTTCAAGAATCGAAGCTGATCTGGAAGCTCTCAAGACATCAGTGGTTGCTTTGGATTCCTATATGAGCTCCAAGTCTCAAGCTGACAAGGATCTAGCCTATGTGAAGAGTGTAGTTAGCCAGTTTGTCTCAGTGTTTGAAAGTTTCAAAACCTCAGTGAAGGATCATGTTCAAGTACAAGACTCTCAAGTTCAAAGCCTAATCAGTGGTTTGTCAAAGAGTTTTAAAGAAACTGTTTCTTTCTCTCTTGGCCCTCTCACGTCCAAACCATCAGTTGATATGAACTTAGTTCGAGCAATATTGAAGGAGGAGATTGGTTCTATTCCTACCAGTGGCTCTGGGGACTCATCAGAGTTAAGCCGAGTGGTGCTTTCTACAAGGGATTCTGCCAGAGAAATCATGAAGATAGTTCAAGATTTTATGCGAGAAGCCTCTGCCTCTCAAGAAGCCATAAAAAGCAAAGTGGACTACTACTTCTCCAAGATCTTCACCAAGCATCAACTCGAACACCACTTCAAGCTAATGTTGGAACACATGAAGCTCCCTCCAGTCACTCAAGCCTTCAAAGAACAAGTGAGCAAGCTCAGAGAATTGACTCCTGCCTTAGAGAAATTCATGGAGAAAAAAGATGATTTCCTCTCTGCTATGGAAAGAGGAGGAGGAATTATTATGGATTTCAGAAATCTGCTACTGCCCTTCTTGCATGTTGATGCTAGACCAGTCATCATCCCTCCTGCTTTGCCTGCTTCTGCCTCAGCTGCTCCCTCAGTCCAGCTGACTCCTGCTCAAGCCATTCAAAGCCTCAAACCAATGATCACCCAAAAATCTTCAACCTACAAGCCTGACTCTGTGTCAGTGGCCCAGCCTCCTTTAATCTTTTCTGGCATTCCCAAACCTTCACCTGAATCCTCACCACCCGAGCATCCTTCTGATCCTAAAGGAAAATCTCACATTGCAGATGCGGAGTGAACCAGTGGCCAAGCTTTTTGATAGGAATTCCTGTGTAATCTGTATTTGTTGTACTTTTTGACTAACTATAATACAGACCCCTTTTTACTTCTCTTTGTTTTATTTCTCTCCTCTATATGTATCTATATATATGCTTTCCCCATTTTTGATTATCACAAAGGGGGAGAACAATAAGAGAGGGGGAGAAACTTTTTATACGAGAATGAGAACAAAATGAGAAATATTTTCCATGGAGAAAAATAAGGCATAAGGGGAAACACATTATCCTTTGTTTTGTTTCCATTCTTATCTCTAATACCTTATGTCTATATAGTACCTTTTTTTTTACCTCTGATAACTTATGTCTATATCATACTATTTCTAGTATCTATGATGCTGTTTTCTCTGAGAAAATTGAATTCAATACTATACTCTTTACTATTATATGTTCACTATGTTAAATGCCAATATCATAAATTGTGATTATCAAAAAGGGGGAGATTGTTGACCTCACCTGTTTTGATAATCTCAATCATGTATTTATTTGTGTTGAAAATCCCAATTATGTCTTCATCCTCTATGATATTGTTAAGTATTGTTGATCTATACTTTAATTCTTTCCAATCTGTGATCAATCCAATAACATCTTTTTTAAATAGTCTTTGGAATATGTTAATCATCATTTATCCATGTTCATACAAGTTCTAAATTGATTCAAACACAATCGGATGTGTTCTGCCTAAAACAGATAATTAATCTGCCTATAGCTACTGATAAAGAGCTACCGGTAACCAGTCTACCGATAGACTTAGTCTACCGACAGACAGCTACCGATAGACTTAACACAGAGTTACCGATGTACTTATAAATACAGCTACCGATACAAACGTAGATCTACCGGTGTAAGTAAAAATAGCTACCGATGGAATAAGTCACTGATGGACGAAGCTACCGATAGACTCGCAGCCACCGACGCATGGAGCTACCGATGCATGTACCTACCGACGCATGGAGCTACCGATGCATGTACCTACCGACGCATGGAGCTACCGATGCATGTACCTACCGACGCATGGAGCTACCGATGCATGTACCTACCGACGCATGGAGCTACCGATGCATGTACCAAACGACGCATAGAGCCACCGATAGAGTCAAAGCAACTAATGAAATCATGCTACCGATGTTCAAGCTACCGATGCTGATTACCTACCGATCACTCAACTCACTGTTTGAATTTCTTTATTTCTTATATTTAATCTATCTAACGGTCATATCATGCATTTTAATGATTTGTCAAATATCTGATAAAGGTTGTCGGATGTCAGGAACCCGTACCTCGTACCTGCTGAAAAGAAATCTTTTCTGTCCCCTGATGGGAGATAAATACGAGAAGACTACATACCAGAAACATAGGAGATGCGAACGCGAACGTGTAAAGAAAACATGAAGTGAACCAGAAAAGTGCGGTGCATCCATTATACCAAAAGCGACACAAGCACAAGAGGAACACAGAGAAGCTCACAGAAAATCAAGCATACTCGAGGAGTGTTCTGTGCTTACAAGAAGAACTTCATCGACTACATTCTCACCACCTGTGAACCTGGAGCATACGACACTCTGTTTCTCAACAGAAACAAGAAGAGGACTCAGACTCACGTCTAATCGAATCCAAAGGAGTCCAGTGCTATACTGAAATCACCAGAACCATCTCTAAACTCTACATCTCTTGTTCTGTGATTTATTACCATTCATTTCGAGCAGTGTGTGTTATCTGCTATATCTAACACATACACTGTCTCCTGTACTCAAACTGAAGGATCTGTAAATCCTTACAAAACTCTTTCATTCTTTCTTTCCCACGAAGAACTGTGGTAGAGGTCGTGTGTGACCTGGACAGCTGGTTGCTGTTGTACTGTTTCCCACGAAGAACAGTGGTAGAGGTCTTGGACCTGGACAGTTGTAAACTGTTGAACCCCGATCCAGGGTGTGGATCATTTTTATATAAACTTTTGAGAGGACTAAGTCTCGGCTTGAGACTGAACCTCTTGGTTACATTATTGTGCCATCTATTTCAAAGTTTTATTCCGCTGCTAATCACTTTAAAACCAATACTGTTTTTAAAGTTACTTTGATAATTAAATTAGCAAGTGTTTATGTTAAGAGTAGATTAGTAAGTTAGTTTCAAAAGATAATCACACACTCCTGTGTTGATTAACTGGGAATTAATCAATCCCTTGAGAACCTAACAGAATCTCTACATTAATATAAATTCACTACAGTTTAATTTATTATTTTATTTGGGGGTCTTTAAGACACTGTTTTTAAATATAGAAATTTTAATTGGTACTCAATTCACCCCCCTCTTGAGTAAACCACTCCGACCAACAATAATAATAGTCACCGATAATAGATTCCAAGGGTTTGCGTTTTTTTCTATTTAGGGAAATGAAAAATATGTATAAAATATATTTTAATTTTATTTAAAATTATAAAATTACCTCAAATAAAAAGGATTAATGGTTTGGATGGTTGGATTGGTCAAAATATGCATTGAATATGCCCTCATATCTATAGGGAATGACACATTACACGGTTTTTACAGACAATATTACTAACCAAGCACAACCATGGAAAAACTAACTATCAATGTTGCATACATGTTTTAACTTCCATGTGGACCAAATCACATGGTTTCATTGAACTACGTGGCCTATTTCCTCCAATTATTCATCCTCTGATGGTTTTTATCTAAAATTGTGTCCCTCCCCCATATCATTTGAACTAACGGTGTTGCTGGATTATTTCACCCCAAAACATGGGTTTTGTGCTCCTAACTAGCCCTATACAACCTCGAAACATTAATAACCTCTAAGTTCATTCACATTAGGACATATTTAAATATTTAAAACAACATAAAAAAGAATTATTACCTCATTTAAAACTTGGGATAATACAATTTCTCCAATTAACATAATCTATCCATGGATTTCCCACTCAAGGGTGGTCAGGATTTGTTTAAGAGAAACACTGACTACTGAGCACACACACCAGCCTATCACATGGATTCATGGTCCTTTAAATGGTAATTATTCCCTTTTAACCTCAATATTGTAATTTACCATCATTTTAGAACATTCGTTCTCCTATCATGGGTAAAAATAATATGTTAATGAAAGGATGAATCTACAAGTAACTCTGCCTCCTAGAGATAAGATACCTGAGATGTGTCTTACTGATAGTGGGGAAACTGAGATACATGGATGAAATCATTCATGGATTTGCTCTATGGATGTTACTAAAACTGATAGGCTACCGAACCGACTCCCCCTAGAATCTAAAATGTCATGAAAAATCATGGTTAAATCTTACCCTTTCTATATATTCTCTAGTGTCCCGGTCTTTGTCAATCATGAAAAATGAACATATCAACTTCCCCTAAATATAGAGGTAACTTACGGAAGTCAGTGTTTTATTTTTGTTTTGAATGTGTAGTAGCCATCAAATTTTGAATCAAATGGACCTGGTCAGAAGTTTTTTTCCCTATGACATGGTCCTAATAAATCTTCCCTGTACACCTCTAACAACAGAATGGGTGATCGGCATGGCTTACAACAAAAATAATCGTAAGATTCCATTAGTATAGTCACCTAATATTTGTTGTTGGTGAACTTACCTGATGGTATATACTTATTCCATGATCTACCTAATTATAGGACTCATATATGTAGCTTGTCCTCAAATTCCTATATAGTGTGCCCAGACTATCCATCGATATGGGCGTGGTAGGATGTGATCAGAATAACCTATTTACCCGTCACCCTCAACAAACTTTTCCATTAAAAAAACATGAACTAATTGTCCCTATCAGAAATGATAGTACATAAGAACCCATGAATTCATATGATCCCACATATATATAACATACCATGATCATCCACAGTAATGGTCTACTTGATCGACATGAAATGAGAATCCTTCATGAGATTTTCAACAACAACCCATAAAACATCATTACATTGAGAAGACCTTGGTAAACCTATCATGAAATACATCACTAAATCATCACATTTCTTCTTCAGAATATATAATTTCTAGAAAATTTTTCATGGTCACTAATGTTCCTCAATCACCAAATATCTGGTGAAATAATACGTAACAAACCCACCCACCACTCTTTTCATGCTTAGACGAAAGTATTAATATCATAAGTCAAGGTACATCTCGGGAACGTTGGGATTCACTTCCCAAACTGAGGCACGAAAATCCCATATCAAATACTTGTGTATGTATATTTAAACACATATATCTTCTTGAAAATATAGATTATCCTTGTATCATATAGTCCAACTTGGAGTAAGGTCCTCTCCTAGTACACTCTCCCATAAGACAAGGCCCTCTGGATACGAAATCTGCCCCATCCTAACATTATCCAGTAGGGTGAGGTCATACCCAAAGATGATATAAATGTCCTCCCATGAATATCATGCCCTCCAAGTGATTCTCAGAGAATAATTACATAATAATCCACTCACAAATATCCTTGTAAACCTACCATATATCAATCCCCATATTTAGTTCATGGAACACTACATTTCCTTTCATAGGCATGTAGGAAAGATTATATTCTAAAGAATATAGGTACTCAACCTACCTTTATTTCCTTATATTCATATCATGTTCTATAGATATGTACTTTAGGGTTTTTTGGTCCGTGTAATAAAAAAATCTCTCCCTGTATATAAATTCTCCAACCACATAAAGAATGAAAAATTATAGTAACTTGATATCATGAATCAGGTAGTTCCCCTCATGTGGCATCAACTACTGAGACCCATATCCTTTAACTCTATCCCCAAATATCACCACTGGTCAAAGAACGATATCGAATGTGTCACAATAGATAGTGTAACACCTTCTCTTTCCTAGTAGTATCATGACTTTTTATAAAGAAAATATCCATTTATACACTTAAAACGTTGTCTCATAGGCTGTTGATTATAAAAATTTCACACCCATCATAGTAAAGACCATCAACATTTCTATTAAGTGTGAGAATTATTTTATAAGGCACATGTAATATCCAGCTATCCCAAAAGAAACATTATATTTAGAATACATTATTGTTATGCTCCCTAGAAACTACAACCCTCACCTTCTTTCAGTCCACTAACACTACTCTCTCTAAGATGACGTCACTATGGAAATGAATCAAATACCTTTTTTATGTGGAACTTTTTGATCGTATCATATAATAGATTCTTACTCAATGTACTGACAAAAATATGAATTAGTTGGGAATGGTTATGTTGACTGTGAGGATACACTAATATATATTCCATGAAAACTACCAAAAATGATTCGAGATATGGATGAAATAGTCAATTTATTAGAACCCTGAAAATTGCGGGTTCATTCGCAAGACTGAACAACATAACCAGATAATCATATAGACAATATATTCAACGAAAATTAGTTTGAGGTTGGTTTGGAGGTCAACCTTGTTTTTAGTGATATTGGGAATTAAAATTAAATTTTGAGAACAATCGAGCTCCATGAAGCTAGATAAATATGTCATTTATACATGGAAAATGATTTACTGTTATCTCTTTCAGTTTTTGATAGTCCACACAAATCCTAATGGTACAATTAAATTTTTTTAAAAGTTCTGGAGAACTCCACAGAGAAGTTATGGCTTTAATAAACCCCTTCTCTATTAAATTCATTAGCCACTTATTGAACTACTCCAACTTCATCATAGCCATCCTATAAGGAGGAATGGATATAGGTGGAGCTCCTAAAAAAAGATCAATGAGGAACTCATCCACTGTCTTTGGTGGTAAACCCATAAATACATTTGGGGAAACATCCATGAAACAATCAACAATGGTGGGATGTCTTACAGACATGCTCCCTGATCATCTAGATTCAAACTTAGGATTTCAACTATCATCCCACCCATCGCACGATGTTTTGGTCCATATTGGCTTATTTGGAAATCTCATTCAACATTGTGTGTATAAAATTATCCCTTTTTTGAGTTGAAAGTCACCCTATGAAGAGATAATTCAAAGTATGATTGATATGGTTCTAGCCAGTTCATCCTAAGTATTATTTCAAACTGTATTATTTTGAGGACATAAATATTTCAGATGGTGTGATCCCCACCAACCTCAAAGGGAACTTCCATCACTAGTGTATATACTTCATTATGATCCTCAATGTAGTGTTTAGCAACATACTAACCTTAGATAATTTTATAAAAATCCAAGGAATTATTCTATAGGTACATATATAAAACTATGCAATTCAATTGTATCAAAAAGAGAATATGAAATGGTAGAGACAACTTTGACCCTACCTCTCATTGTAGAAAGTTTTGTGCTATAACAACAAAAAACTTTTATTAGTGAAATCCCTTTATTATAAATAGTATATATAGTATAATCATAGAAAATCAAATTAAGAACAGAATACAAAGAATATAAATTAATAATTAATAAAATAAACTTCATTTATATAATTTAAAGAATATATTCCAAAGGAATAGTAACTTGACCATTGGATTTGTAACATAATCCTTATAAATAATAAACCTGAATATTGAATAGTAACCTCAACAATGATGGCATAAATAAACATTATTAATCTTATAAGTGAAAATATGATATAATTATATCATAGTATATGTAAACAAATATTTTAAAATTTATTAATTAAATGTTTATATTTTTTGTAAGACATAAATATTTAAGTAAAATTTTATAAAACATTTAACCATTTAAATTAAAATTTATATATAGAAACTTTATTTGTAAATTAATATTTAGATGTCTTATTATTATAAGATAATGTTTGAGACCATAATTAATTTCTCAAAGTGGTTTAAAAGTAGTTAAAATTTAAAAATCTATATTTTCCACGTAATGAATATTTTAATTAAAATTAATAAATTTAATATTTTGGTAATTATTATCATAAAATTGAGTTTTCTTTTTAATATAAACATCTTAAAATTAGTAGGGTAAATTTTTGTGATTGTTCTGAAATACATTAATTTTAGCGAATTGTGAAATATGATTATTTTTTATAAATACTATGTACATGAATTATCGATTCATAAGTGATTTAGTGTTGATTTAACACCATTATCATGAAATTACATACTAATGATACATTATTTAGTCTCATGAACCCACACTTTTTTGTCTTGAGAAAAATACTAAAATAATAATTAAAATATTCAAATAAAAAACCCCCTCCTAGACAAAAAATACCACCCCTCATTACCTCTTATCCTCACACCTCTCAAGCCTTAAAACTTGAACAAATACTACTTAATACACTTACAAATATTCTCTCCCAAAACATAAGCTTTTGTTCATAAAAAAATACAAAAAACAGATCCTCCTAGGAGGCTCTCAAGAAGAATGAATCATAAGGTAAAACCCTCTTCCCTTTATTTTAATTTCATTTCCAATCCATTTTTTTTCATTATCCTAAGACCCCTTGTCCATGTGGAATGAAAACTACAGTAACATACATATAGAATAATTTTTTCTTGTAAATGGAATAATTATTCATCAAATCTCATCTCTTGTCTCAATTATTTTATGAATGAAAACATAATATGTGAGGTGTCGATCAACCACCTTTATGGACGATGTTCTTTCATAATTCAATTACACCTTAAAATATGGTCAAGAGGAATTTTTTTTGGTTGAACCATATTATATGTTATATATTAAATCTTAATCAATGTTCTTGAACCAATTGATATGTAATATAGTTAATAATAGAACAAAAGTAGTTTTCAAAGATCAAAAAAATGCTAAATTAATCTAAATGAATATCATTAATGATTTATCTAATTATTTATCCTCAATTATAAAAAAATGGAATTTTAAATTTATATAATTTCATTGATAACAAAAAATATTATTTTTGGACTACTATCCTCATTCTACATGATTTTCCATATACATAAAGTAGTAAACCGATCATGAAAGTCAAGGAAACTAACTATCCCAAACAATGAAATTTGTATCTTATAAACCATCAAAAGGGATATAAAAGAACTTAATAATGTTATAAAAAAAATTATTAGTAGAAAGGGTTATTGAATTTTTAATTAATAATTTTTTTTAACAAGGACATGAAGATCATGTGAAAATCAACATCGTACATAAGGTATGGGATTCTACCCAAACCACTGTTATTCTTTTTGGTTACTTTTTCTCTCTTTTAATAAAATGAAAATCTATATTATTTTTATATATATCTTATAAATTCAGTGTATATGGTAAAAAATCATTTTTCAATATCCATTAATCATTAATTTCTTGTGATATTCAAATTTATAAAAGGTTCCTTACATAATTCTTCTTAAAAAAATCATGATTCAAGGGAACTTCTTAAATTCTTACCCATTTTCAGGTGAACACAATAATCTATTTTAAGACACAATTTTTTTATAAACTACCATAGTTAAATTATATTTTTATAAATACAATTATTACTTTTCCATTCTAAATAATCTTTAATATTTTTCCTTGAACCATAAGAAAGTTTTTATTTCTAAATATTTTAAAACACTCTTTTCACATCAGTTTGACATCACTTACCGTGATATATGTTTACATTCCCCTATGAATGTCCATGTATGATTAAAATACATACTTTCAGGGACACCACTATGATATTACCTTTTTATAATCTTTTTACATAATTATGATACACCGTTAATTGAATGGGAAACCCTTATCATTATGTTTCATTTATTAAATCTGGTTCTTCATCCAGTACACATATTCATGACCATATTATAACATCTGCACCAAGATATCACTCCAATGAATTGGGATGTGTTTTGTATAATTATACATTTTGTGCAATGGTCTTGGTTGTTATTCATAAATCTTGATCCTCTTTGTGATATGATACTTGACTCGTGATCCTCTTTGTGAAATGAACAATGACTTGTGCTCCTCTAGGTATAATGAGGCTTGACTCATAATAAAGTCATGTTTTATATTTAATCTAAATTACAATAATTTCCTTATTATATTATCCTATTTTTTATATTTTAATATTCCATATGTTCAATTGTGTTCCATACCTTTTGATATCAATATGTTATGCCTTCTAACCCATGTGCAATAGTTTATTATGATATTTTTTCACTTACTGGAATTTTTAGCTCATTCAATTTTTCATGTTATACATAGGTTATACTATGATTATATTAGGGCTCATCATATATTAAGATCTTATAATGGATGATAAAATGGATATGTTTTATTCATTCCCACGTTTTCAGTTTTAAATTCCCAATTTTCTAAATAAACTAGTATTTATGACCATTGGCTTGTAATATGATGTCTAATTATGCTTAAAATTAGGTAATGATATGTGTAAAAGGATAGGTTCACTATAGGTTCCCGGATATTCTAGAGTATGATGAATAGAAAATATCTGGCCTAAACCACACCCCCATCAGACCACCTTACTACCTATAGTCTTCCCAACCTTATATTTTTGGGTAATTACTTATTTCAACCTCATCCATGACCACCACTACCTTGACCTAATTGACCAGAACTTCTCGAACTGTCTTCCTGATGCGGAACTGGAAAACCAGCTCATAAAAATGTCGTTGAAGCTGACCCCCTACCACTCATAGCAATAAGTAAGGTCTATCATAAGCATTGTACATGGAATATCCTACCACAAGCTCAACACTCCACCGGGTCATGGTCACACTGATTCATTATGTTCCCTCATCTACCCCACTATTGAAAGCACACTACACTACCAGTGCACGAATAGATGTATTCATGGTGACATTCCCCTATAATTCCAAAAACATGTCTTAAAAAGACCGAAATCAAATTTAATATCACAATTGTATAGGAAAGGATAAAAAATCCTAAAAATACATCATATCACATAGCCTTCTCAATAATCTAAGATTGTAAAATGATCAGTCACCAAATAAAACTATAGAAACTGACTATTTTCCACTCAAAATTTGGGTCTAGGTCACGTTTATGTTTCCATGTTCACATTTCAATTTCAATTTTATTTGATATTAATTTCAATATTATCACAATATAATTAAAAATGTAATCAAAATGGTTTTCAAAATTCATATTTGTGAGGACCTGTACTCATCATAAACTGAATCAAGGAATATAACTTATTCACAACATAACAAATTCTACGATATCTACCCCACCAAAATTTATAGCTATGAAAAAACAGATAAAAACATCCTGAAACAAGTAATAAATACTAAATAACAGGGAATAATTCATTGAATGTGATTTATCAAAAGTTATCAGTATGATGCATGAGATTGAATATCCTTATCTCATCAGGTTGCATCATAAAAAACCCAAAATAAAATCAACCATAACATCAAAATTAATTTTCTGTACCCAACGGTTGAATAAAATTAACTTTAATAAGGAAAATCTAGAAAAATAACTACTTAATTTGAGAAAATTTGTCTTTTTCCTATAAATTGGTTAGAAAAACTCTGTAAACACTCATTTCCAAACTCAAATACCAAGATAATAATATTTGTATCCTTCGAATTGTAATGAAAACCAGAAAATAAGGCTATAATACTATATTATAACATCCTAGTCCTGGATTCCACTCCACATTACCCTGATCCTAGTTGAACACATGGACTCAAGAACATCTCTCCAAATTTTAGAGCTTACTGAATAGTAGTGATGGTCTATGGTGTGCTTGTGGGGAGATTATGCCCCCATTAATAGAGTTTACCACGTTCAAATATCATTAAGAAATAAGTAGTAAAACACTAATAATGTACAAAAAATATATAAATAGTGAAAGACTAATAAAATAACAACATCAGTATTGATTTCATATACATAATAATGATACATTTCTTGTGTATATTAAATTAACCAAAATCGTTACATAGTAGAATAAAACAATACATGAATCCAAAAATAGTAAAAGACTAAAAAGTTCTATCCCTAAATGGCATCATCTTCATTGGTCTAATCCTATGATCCACTTATTTTAAGTGTGTCTCAAAATCAAGAATCATTCTTATGGTGATTTCACGTATCTCAAGATTAATGCAAATAGTTTATTCAGGTACACGATGGTAGCCCAAATAGGGTGTGAGATAAAATCCAAGTATCTATACACTCAAAGATATATACATTTCCAGGCTATGAAATATATTATTCTATGTAGTTGGTACATAATAAGGTAAGTGGTAAATGAAATTAAAGATAACCATGGAATGTAAACTATTAAACTAGAAATCCTATATATCCTCAAGGATCCCTAAAAAAATTCAACTTCTAATATAAGGTAAATTCTACTAGAAATTGTTAAACACCATGGCCTTTCATATGAACCAGTGAACTATATTACCCTTGACCTTTACACATACCCATAAGAGTCAAAACAACCACAACCAATCCATTCAATTTTTTTTTTGATTTTTCATGGGTGTACCATATAATCAAATTTTCATACCATTGTGGGTTGGATCTAAGAAATATAAGACCATGGAATCCTTGCCGGGTCCCATGAAAATCTCAATGGAAACTCGATTAGGTACCGGTTGGATTCCAAGGAGCCTGTTAAACTAACATGTCCCATTTGAGTCTAGGAATCCAAGATCTAAGGGCTAGCATGGCCTAAGGCATCCCATAAAAAATGTCCCAAGGATTATACTCTATCAAATCCATCCACTACCACATTAAAGGTCTGAGTATAATTTTATAAGTAATCTATGGAATCATTCATCATTTCATACCATTTATCATTTATTAAATATTAGTCTAATCCATCATATAACCATTTAAAACACCACATTGGTTTTTCATAAAAGGGATATCTCTAGGAGATTATATAGAACTATCCCAAAGTGGCCTTTGGTTGGGAAAACAACCAACCAAATTATCACAAAGGATCCAAAGGGATTCCATAATAGGTCCAATTCAATTTAATATAGTTTATCATTTCAATTTAAGGTTTATACATGAAATTAAAGAGGACAAAGAAATGGTAGCTAGACTAATAAGGAACCAAATAAATGAAAAATTTCTAGACCATTTAACTTTTCTTGTTAGTTGTGTACTCATATAGTATCAAATCCTAATTTGACACAGATTAGGAAAAAAATGAAGAATATATGAAGCACATGAAAATCAGGAAAATCATTTTCCACCTAAATAACAAAATTGATTTGAAGATGAATAAATAATGACCAAAAAGGAATTAAGTAATAACTGATATAGACATAATGATCCAAGTAGGGCATAAATTATAAATTTGATGGGGAGTGTACCGAAAATCAAACAATAGTCACATATTTGAGATTTGAAGGGTTTGAGTTTCATCCCATTAGAAGAAATTATAAATTAGTTAAAAAATATATTTTAATTTTATTTAAAATTATAAATTTACCGAGAATAATATGGTTCTAGGATTTGGTTGTACGGTTTGGCCAAAATTTGTGGAATATGTGTACAATTAGCTATATGAAAGGTCACATCACATGATATTTCTATATGGTTTGACTAACCATGTGAAAATCATACCAAAACACACTATAAAAATTGAATTCATGGATTCATGGTCATGCAAACCAAATAGAACGACTTAATCATCCCTCATGAAATGTATCCTCCCTCAGTCCAGCCCTACATGGTTTCAATATAACATTGCAGCCTACCCCAAACAGTTTGAACAAACCTTGTGACAGGATTATTTCACCTCAAAAAATTGGTTCTAGGCTCCGAACTAGCTATAGAAACCCTATTCACTTTCATAACCTCAAAAGGAATTCATGTTGATACATATTTAAATCTATTATTACATTAACCGCGGTAAATTATATTTACTATTTTTACTGTTATTTGGTTAAAAAATTATTCTAAACATAATAGATACCAAAAATAACTGTAATTAAATATATTTAATCCATTTCTCCAAAAAAACATTCATATATGTGGGAAAAATAATTTAAAATTAATCCCACATTTTCAATGAGAAAGAGATTTTCCAAATAGAAAATGTTCAAAACTTTAAAAGTTTTTATATAAAAATGAAATATGAAATTGAATAAAATGAAAAAAATTAAATTCAATGAACTATAATTAAACTAAATATACCATTAAACACATCCTAAAAATATATTTATGTTTTTAAATTCTTTAATATAAATAAAAAATCATAACAAACACCAGATGTTTTTCCTAATCAATAAAACGTCTATCTATAATGAGATTTTATAAAAATATCACCATGGGATAATTTTCACATGATGTTTTGAAAAACGTGTTAAATACCTAAAAAACTCTTGATGTGAATAAAATTATCTTTTAATTAATTTCACACAAATAGAAGAAAAGAATTTGAGAAAAATATTCTTTTTAAACATAAAATTGGATTTCTTCTTATCTAATATATATATGGAAAATCACTAATATATTATTCATTTTACTGAATATATAATATTTCAATTTAATTTATTTATTTATAAAAAGTTGCTTTTTTTTAATTTATTTTGGAAAAACATATTTCTCTAAACAAAAAATGTTTTTCAAAAATTGATTTTTATTATTCTATAGTAGATTCTATTTTAATTTATAATTATTTTGAAACTAAAGAATTAATTTTATATACATGCATAAAAAATTTATTCTCACAATATAGTGTATAATATTCTTAATATCTATTCTTACTCATAAAAAATAACTATATTTTAGATATAATAATATTTTTTTAGTATGCCTTGTTTTGTTTAAACATGATGGTGTGTGAAACGCAAGCTCCACAAATTGTTTCATTTAAATAAAAATAAACTATGTATTGAGTGTAATGAAAAATATTCAAAATATTAAATTTATTTAAATAAAATATTTCATAAAATCCACACACTTTAGAATAACCCCCCCCCCCCATAAATAAATTATATCCTCAAAATTTGAACTAGTTCATAGTTAACAATGGTTTAACATTTGATAATAACTTTTTAAGAAACCCAGATCATAAAAAGGGTTAATCAGACATCCTCTTGAAAAGAGATAAGTAATGTATGAAGTTAATTTATAATACCACATAGCAGGATACCAAAATGTGTAATATGTTTGTGAAGTGAAACATTTTAATAGATGAGAAAACGTACACCTAAATAATGATGGAGGGTGATAGATAACATGGTCTTCAAAAAGGTAATGATAAAAAATATATAAACTAATTTTTTTTGGAAAAGGTCCCTGATATCATAAAACATGATGATAATAGGAAATAAAATTATTTCAAGATATTTTTACTAATGATTGGTAATTTTCATGACAATATATACTTATATGATTTCAATAAAGTTCATAAGAACATTCTCATCCTTTGGTTGTGCCTTTATCAATTCTCACATCATCTATTACTCTAACGGATGGATTTTTAATATCTGAAAAACTAGATAAAATCCATGAAATAATGATATATAAATCTTTCTATATATTTTTTTATAAAAAACTAAAAATTTAGCACAAGTTATACAGAAATCATTATATGGTGAGAAAATACATTAATTGGTAAATCCTAGTTCAAATTTAAACTAAAACCATTTCAAAAAAGGTTATCCGTATAACCCTTACAAACCAAAAAATTTATAAAAATTGTCACTAAATTTATAAAAATAAAAATTATGCATCAAATTATCAAAAAGTAACTCATGATTTTCAAACTCAAAAAATGTGAATTGTTTAGTCATATATTTTTTAACTCATGGTAACAACCATAATTAATATTAATCCATATTGAAAACATACTTACTTATTCATTCCTTGAATAGTACTACATATTGTTGAATATATTCTCTAAATCTAATAATTATATAAACTCTGTCAATGATAACATAAACTATTTTTCTATAAATCATTAATTATTTCCATGTCCATAAATACTACATAATTTACTTTATTTTATTTCAATAATCTATTTTTCCAAATAAACAATATTTTATCAACAATATAAAAATATTATTGGTTTTATTAACTTAATAAAAATATCACTGTTATATTAAAAAATTATATAACTTAATTTCCATTGAAAATAGTTTTCTTAATACTTAATTAATGACTTATACTAAATAATTTTTATATATTTCACGATTCATATAGCATAATTCAAGAATTCTAATAAATCAGCACTTTAGTCATCCCAATTCCCGATAAAACCATTAACTGAAGTTTATCATGTCACTCCTTAATACCACTTTCCATATATATGAAATATTATTCATATATTGACATTCATTAGAAAAATTTAATCATAATTCTTATGATTAACATAAAATACTATTAAAATAACACATCCCATTAATATTTTATTTAGAGTCTCTTAATCATTATTAATATAAGTATTACTCATACCACATTTCTAACCATCATGATCATTCACATTAGAGAATATATTATCATAATATTCATACTATTAACATTTTAAACATTAAACTCTCTATCAATTCATAGAGAGTCAACTGTTCTCCACTATTGAATTAAATAGATATTTACTTTTTCCTCTATTAGTATTTACATTTTTTCTTTATTTAAAAACTCAAGATATATCTATATTAATATATTAAATAAAATTATGTTCTTCGTCCAATATTCTAAAGATATGGGGAACCAATTTCTTTTCCCTCTATAGTCTCTACTATCCAAACTCTAAAAAAACACCATCCTTCTATTTTTTGGTTAGTCTGATTAATTATTAAAGTCTAAATATTATGTGATAACTAATTTGGAATAATAATAATTTCATTCATTCCATTCATCTTAAAATTTAAATTCTCATCAACATATTTCCTATCATGTTCAACATTAATCTAGTTCCTTCTAGTTCCCACCATTTCCTAAAACCAAAAATAATATTGTGAGTAACAATATTCATATTTTAAAACCAACTAATATTGAAAAATAAATTAATGTATTAAATATGTTATGATACATTGTTTTCAGTATATGAAACCTTAGGTTTATCCTAGTCTATTCATAGTCATCATCTTGTTAAATCCATCACGATGGTTCAAAAAGAAATTTTTTATTTTGAAAGCATATCCCCTGGGAGTGTTAAACCATGTTTTCATCAAAGACCATTATCGTGAACTATGTGATGATTGATTCAAGATCAATGCACCATTTTTAGATTCATTAGCCCTAGGTACCTCTATTCCATATCCACGTCTAATTTTAGTATATATATAGGGATATAATTTCTTGGAAACCACTTGCAATATAATTTACCCAAATTCCTAGACATTTTCTGGTACTATGACACTTCTATATACATATCCTTATCCATATCCCAATACATAATGTTATAAATATCTTTATGTATATCTACAACCATTTTTTACCGTGATTCAAAATTTTTACTAAAACATTTATATGATACCAAACATAGAGACCCAGTAATTTAATACATATATATATTAGAAGTTTTGGTTCAATATTCATTATATTACACAAACACATCCATGAGAATCGTAAATGTAGAGTGTATTTGGAATTATTGAAACATAAACAACTAGTCCCTAAGTTTGCTACACTATCTACCACTATTTTCCTCAAAAGTAAAAAACTTCTTAAAAATACCATACATAAGAACATTCTTAATAAATTTTGGAATGGAAATATAATAACGGGTGAGCTCAGATGCTCACTAAGGGTAAATATGGAAATATGTAAGAGTAAAATTAAAATAAGGGTACAAGAACATGATTATAAAATTTTGAAAACATATCATTTATATTAAATACCATAATCTTGAGTCAAGTTATAAATATTTTATGTTCATAAAACATAAAATATAAGGAAATAAAAGAACACGAGAAATGAGATTATAACATTGACATATAACATAGAATTATGTAAAAAACAAAACAATACAAAATCAATTCCATATTAATCCAGAAAAACTACAATAACTATAATTTTGCTAAGGTTCCATCCCCTAACCATCATAGTAGTATGGTTTACTACCAAGACCATCATGGTGGACAATATCCCTTACTAGACCAGTTTTACTCCCCATTATAATCTAGTCTCTCTCCATGTATGAAAATATTTAACGAATACATTATAGGGATATATAGGTCCCACCCATCACAAAATTAAATTAATACATATGTGTTCCAGAATATCAAAAAACATTCATCAAATCATAACCCAAGAAATGAAATTGGTTTCATAAAGCATTTATTATGTAGTACCTTATGAAAAAGTTAAATGTTTCACAATCATTCTATTATTCCATTATAAAATAACCTGTAAAAATAGGTTGGTTTCATAATAATTTTTACATCATATAACCTGTAGAATGTAAACATTTTTTTTAAAAAAATGATTCCATCATGAACAAAAAAACACATATAAAAAATAATAATGATATTTTTGCATCATAAACACAATAAGGAACATGAAACATCAATAAATGTCATCTTATATGGAAAAATAATTTTTAAAGATCATTAATAAAAGCTCTTGAGGAAAATAATTTTTTATGGAAAATTATTTTTAAAAATTAATGGCATAAAACACTTCGAAAATATTTTATTTAAAAAAAAACATTGAATATTATAAAATAATCATTAAAATTCACTTAAAAAAATTCTTTGCGAAAATAAATTTTCAATGAAATTCAGTTTTTAAAAATATAAAATTCATAAAAACGTATTTGGAAATAAATTTTTTTAAAAAAATATAAAAATATAAAATAATATTTAAAAATCATTAAATACATTTCGTTGAGAAATTATCCTTACCACTACGATAAACAATTTTTTGTAAAAAAATTATAAAATAAATTTCATTGAAACAACCATTACAATATATAAAATATTCACAAATAAAAACAGTGTCTTACAATTTAATATTCTATTCATATATCACATTTAAAACTCCCATTCCATTCACATTTTCTTTAAATTCAAAATAATAATTGTTAATAATATGACATGAATATTCTATTAATAATTTTCTTACAAAAATTTTAAAAATAGATCAAAATATCATTAAAACTGAATTTCTGGAATTTAATTTTTTATTTAAAAGTCATTTATTAAACATTTTTTTTAGATGAATTTTTTTGGCCTATGATAGAAATAATAGAAATTTTACTTGGAAACATTGTTTTAAACTCATGAGTACAAAAAAAGAGTAAAATTAAGGGATAATTATTATTATATTGGTTTAACCACATATAATAAAATTAAATAGTGTCTTTATATAGTTATCATAATATTTTATCATCAGAAACATAGTCACAAAAAATCCTGATAAATGATGAGATTGTAACATTAAATCATTACCAAAATAGTGAATTTGAATTGTAAGACCCGTGAAAAAATTATATTAAATTAATGTTTTAATATCATAGTAGTAAATAAATTTAATATAATAATTTTCAAATCATTTATATATACACATAATAAAGTAAGATAGTTTCAGAATATAATATATGACTTAAAAAAGTCAATTTTAGAAGAAATCAATCCCTTATTGCTTGGGTTAAGATTAAACTATAATCTCATGAAAGAGTGTTCTTAAAATTCAAATTTAAATACATTAATTATCATTTGAAGAATCCTAAAATAAATTCTTGTGAAATAATTAAACCCTATAAAGTAAACATGTGGTAATGTAATGTATCTTATAGAAGTAAAAAATAGATGGAAATTGATTATCGTATTAGCAATATTTTTGACCATAAGCCTAAATAAATAATAAAATGAAATGAAACATTAAATACTGTGAATATATGAATATTATTTATATAAATTTTAATATGGTTAGTATATACACCACACAAAATAAACTATTGGTGATTTTTTATGTCTCAGAAAAATTAAATAGAAATATGAAATCTCATACATTAAGTCTCGACATCATTCTAACATGTTCAAAAAAACATTATAAAAAATTACATTTACTATAAATATATTAAATAAACTGTATATATCATACCATATATGATTTAATTATGAAAATTTTCTACCCTTTTTTGAATAATTCCATGTTAAAATCAAATTTTTGGATAATAACTACTTTGTTTTTAATATATATTTTGATTTCGTATCTCTAGTCTTATTGCATTAATTATGGTTCCATAATAAAAAATATTGTCAAAAATAATATAAATATTATATAAATTCATAATATATTCATTTATATTAATCCATAAATGTTAGATATAGAAAATGAAATACACTGTATATAGAGACGGTAGGTCGTAAGTATGCATGAACGCTGATTACATTTATTGGGGGTTTAAATAAATAAAGGAAAATAATATATTAATATTAAGGAATCATATTTATGTCACATATATCACATAAATTCATTAAACACATCTTTATTACCTTCCATGAAAAGCATGAAAGAATCACATCGCTTCGCGAGGTGGAAGTCCACTGTACACTCGAGCAACGTTATCATATTCTCATAAAATGTATATTAAGAAGTTAATATGTGATATAATATTAACATAATTATAAAAATATCATAAATATAATATATAAACATTTAATTCTTAATTATTTTCATATGATATATTTGGTAATGATAAAATAAATGACATTGTTTATGGGTCAATAGTATGTCATACACACCAATGATAATTTTGACCCCATTTTAATGAAGAGAACAAGAATTTAGGTTATTATATTTAGAAAACAAAATAAAATAATATTGAATATATTTATGTTCTGATATCATCATGATGTAATAATAATTTATATAGTTGGAGGAATAATTAAAACAAAACTCTCAATTTCAGTCATTAACTCTTCTCTGAACATCTTATTTTTTCATACAGCAAATGTTTTACAAGGATGGATTTATGACCCAAATGAGGATAATAATATGAAATGATGGATTTATGTATTTTATATAAGTAATTTTATTCTGAACCATTTGTTTTTGGATGTTTTAAAAAGAGATGAGAGTGTGTCCTTTTATATGTGAGGTGAGTGGAACATTTGTTATTTTTGAAAATAAATAGTTGTACCTACTGTTTTCACAAGATAAAATGATCCAAAATATATAATTCTCTATAATATAAGATATAATGTCTAAAAATGGTACCCAATAGGTTATGTACATTTCTAGGAAATTTTTTTGCATTGTTATTTTATCATATCTTTTGGTAAAATCATTTTTTAACTTAACTGTTGTAAATTATTTGTTTAGATTATACTATTAATTATTGTAAAAAATATTTTCTAATTTATTACATAAAATAAATTAAACTATCCCCAAATATGGAATAATTTATTTAAAAAAAATCTAATCATAGAAGTGTAAATTTTTAATTTAAAATTAATATCACAATCATGGGAGAATGTTTTCTTCTAAATATAATATTTTCAAATGTTAAAAATGTTTTTATATAAAAAATAAAACATAAATTAACTAAAATTTCATAAATTTGATTAATACATATAAATAAATGATAAAATTTTACCTTTAAAACTATATTAATTTATTTTTTTTATTTAATATCTTTAAAAGAAACAAGAATACATAATAAAAAGAGTATTTTTACAGTATTAAAAAAATTATTTTCAACGAAGATTTCCAAAAAGTGACCCCAATATAATTTTTACATCCCAAATTAAAATATTAATTTTATTTTTCCAAATTAATATTCTTAAATTTTAATATATTATTTTTAATATAACATTGAAAAAGGTGATAAAACTACTTTTTAGAACAATATAGTTTTTAAGTATAAAATTGGATTCTATCTTATCACTTAAAAGAGAAAGCACATAAGATCCCTGTTAAAAATTTGATAGAATATATAATATAGAAATTTGATTAAATGAAATCCAAAAAAAAACAATTTTAACATTTATTATGGTTTTTTTGTGTGAATAAAAAATTTATTCCAAAAAAATGTTTTTTTTATTTTGTATTGGTTATTAATTTTGTTCATAATTTTTTTTTCAAAATAAAATTAATTGAATATTAATCTGTAAAAAATATAATTTTATAGAATTATTAATTATATAAATACCCTATATTACAATGTATAGGCTATAATTAACATTTTATATAATAATACTTAAATAGTATGTCATGTTTCATTTAACCTTGGTGTTGTGTGATACCCATGAAACACCTAGTTTTGTGTGAATTAAAAAATAAACTCAATATTTTATATAATAAAAAATAACTACAATATAAAATTTAATTGAAAATAAAATATTCAATAACATATTAGGATGTTACAATCTAGGCATGGTGTTGGTCAAATGATCAGATTCTTCTCTTTCTAGTCAAGAATATTCTTATTTTTAAATTGTATTATTCCTTGGGTAGATATTGTCTTTGGATATGGAATTTTACACATTATATGTATTACAACTAATCATTTCGGAATTGAGTCTCATTATCTTTTCCAACATGACTTTCTACTATGAAATCTTCTTCTAAGTAGGAGACTTGACTTCTTTGGGGGTAGGGTGGTTGTAGATTCATTTACATCATTTTATTTATCCATTAAAAATATATCAAAGTAAAAGGTAGATAAATGTTAATAGGTGAAACTAAATCTTCAGAATATCTCTAATTTGTGGTGTAAAAAATATTTTATTTAATTTCACTATGACAAATATTTCAAATTATAGTCTATTTTTTATATTCTACAACATAGGTTTCAAGCACTTTTGTGTTTATTGGGTTGATATCAACAATGTAAAAAAAGAAAATTATTTTCCATGTATTAAATCATCATTTAATATATTGTAATAAGGGGTTATGTTATCCCAATAATATCCATTGATGTATATGTTATAATACTCTTGAGTTTTTGTTTTATTAGTGGACCAGTTTGACATGAAAACCATATGAGGTTTTTCTCTCTCTCTTTGATGTTCACCTAAAAGTGGGTTGTGGATTGTAACCTTGATTGAGTCTCTAACATCATTCAATGAGCATGATATAGAAAATTGAGAGAAATCATAAAACCTCAATGCATAAATAAATGAGGATCCATCTTGTTAATCTACGTCTAGTCTATAAATGATTGACATTCTTGGAGGTGTGGATGAAAAAATATTTTTATTCTTATAATCATGATTGTCTATACTCTTCTACTAACATGATTGTGACCCTATATGGATTTTTAGATTCCATGAGTGATGTAAAATTTAAAAAAATTATTCCATAACTATGGGTTAGAGAATGCACTATTTTCCATCTATGTAGGATGTGGCAACATTCTTGAAAATTAAATATTTTATCGTAAAATGATTTGGATCTTACACATTTTTAATGTGAATGGTTTTAATTATTGAGGTATGCTCTGTAATTATTGTTTTTTCCTATAAAAGGAAGGTATATTTTACATTCCTCAAAAACCTAATATAGAATCCTATAATTTGATCTACCACATTGAGTGTACCTTTTTTGGAATTCAATATTAGAAAAACATCAATAAATAGACCAACTAGTATATTATACCTTTGTCCTAAAACAATTACGAAGGATATAATATTTCAAAATTCCTTCCCTCTAGTGTTATTGTCCTATAAGTAGAGTAAAATGAATAGATTTTTATTTTTTACCCTATAATACACATATCAAGAGTTGTATTTATGAATATTTGATCATATTTATTAAAACTATTGTGTCATACATATTAGAGAAACTAGTGTGATATTCTTAACCTAAGATTTTTGTATATTGAAATGGAAAAAAGGTTGACATTGAAACATAGTTCATCATGTGTTCTGAAATTATTTCTATACTCACCATAACGTAGGTGTCTCATCTTGCAATGGTGGAGAGTAATCCATGATAGAATACAAAGAAAATGTATGAATTACTATTGAATTTATTTGTAATGTCATAATAAGTACATTCCAGGAACCTAAACATGACAGGTATTTTATCGTTGTCTTACTTTTTCTATATAAAGATGTTGTTTTACATATACATAATGACATATTATTCAGACTGATAAGGGTATAATTGTTATTTATATACTATTTAATCAATAGTAGTTAGCGAACTCTTATTCTCCGTAGTTACATTCAATGTTCCCTAGTTTGAAGGAGACCCAACTGATGATCATTTAATCAAATTAAACATTTACTAGTATGAGACATTTTTGTTTCATGATTTCCTTCTATGTGTATACATCCCTGATTTATCATTCCCCGCCCCCAATATAACAAAAAACATTGAGTATATTTTAAAGTTATTGTACATTTATTCTAATAGGTTCTATCATTTTGAGGTGTTCTTTCACAATGATAAAATTGGAGAAACTTCCATTGTTCATTCATGATTCACCATTTTTGGTAGAGATTTCATTCATATTAAATTTGTTTTCAGAAGGAGGAACTCTATAACATGTTCTTATGGGATGAAATATAGAGTTATTATCATAGTTTCCAAGATTAGTTCCTAAATGAATATTAGTTTTTGATGATTATCATAGATAATAAATCATTATCAGTCAATCGTACTTACTTAGGAATGACCTCTATAATAAGTATCATATGGAGGAAATTTATAATCAATCATGAGATTATTGCATGGATGTCCTCCATAGAGGGATATAAGGAGAAGACATCATAGCATCCAGGATTCACTTGTGAGTGAGGAGTACCATTTTGGATAATGATATCATATTTAGTACCATTATGAGGTACTTTATACATGATATTTTCAATGTCATGGGGAAGATATCTATAATATTAATTCTTAATAAAACCTCAAAATTAATTTATTTTAGTTTCATGTTATTGTACTATATGACCATAGTTTCATAACCTATTGATTAATAATTGGTGTTTTTAGTCACTGATTCCCATATAATATATAATTATTATTCTTGATTTGTGTGATTGAGTATGATCCTCATGTCATGATCATGGTATGTTGATAGTTCTAAGATAAGTCTATCTAAAAATATAAGGATTTACACATTTATACCAAACGTGAATTCCCCATGGAAATCCTTCCTTTTGGATTATTTAATTTGGATAACCAATGTTATACCCTCAATCATTATTGGTCCCATACAATGTGTGTGAAATAATTCATCGATTATTTCACTCCTAGGAAGCTTCCCAATTTTCCTCATGATATATCAATGAGATTCATGGGTGTGTATAGAATTAGTATTATTGGACTCCTATCAAGGTATTTCATCCAACTACCACTATTTATCAGTCATTCAAGGTGTACTTTTTCATATTTTGGTCCATGTACTTTCGAGTAGGTTCATTAGCCTAGTAATTATGATTAGATGTAGTGCAGTGCTACTGAAAATAGTTACTATTGAGAAATCTATTAGGTATCTCTCAAATAGTTGTAAAAATAAAATTTATGTTCATTATCACATACCTATGATATTAATTATATGTGTTTATATAATTTTACGATACACTATTAATGAGATTGGATATATAAATATAGTCCATTTTCTATTCATCAATCTTTCTTTGATGAGATGACAATTATGGATTCATAAACTTATTTTTTTATGAGTTGCCTATATTGTGGAATGATTGTTATTTTATTTTTTACTTCTTAAAAAGTGAATAAATGACCCTCATATAGAGTTATTGTGTTGGAAAATGTGTTTTACATAATTTTTTGGCTGCAACATTCATCATAGTTGAATAATATATCTAATGTATATTTTGGTACAGATTTCTAGGAATGATAACTTATTCACTATTTCCATTATCCAAGATAAAAAATGTGAATTTTTTAGAGATAATTTAGGGATAATTCATTTTGAGTTGATGGTATATCAAGAATGTTAAATCCATCATCAAGGAACTTTTCATTTTAACATCATAAGAAAAACTGATTGATTAATCGAACGTTTCATTGGTAAATTATTTGAAATCAGATTCCCCATTTTTTCCCAATATATTTCTTTCCCATGTGTTATATTTGGTTGTATATATAATTTATAATACTATGTTGTTATTTTGGATATTTAAATGATATATTGAATTTTACATCTTGGTAAATACATTTGTAATTTAACTCATTCCTTTTGGGTTGGTTACCTTATCCAAAACTACAGTTTAGATTGAAGATATATTCTACAAATACTTCCTATAAAAAATTACTTGATATATTTTACAAGATGGTGATCGATAATAACCAATAATATTTGAGAATATTTGTATATACTATTGGTTCTCTATATTATCCCTTAATGGTTGGTCACACTATGTTTTAAAGACACACAATTAAGAACTCTCAAATTTATCACTATCAAGGGTGGAAGAATGTCTTATAGAGTTGGGACCATTTCCATGATATGAGCTTACTTTGAATAATAGTGATGTGAATCACAACCCTTGATGTCTAATTCTTCTTAATTTTACACATCATACATTTTTAGGTAATGTGATGGGTACCATTGTGGTGCATTTTAATGTTGTGAATCTGTAAAAAATGAGGTTATTTTAAATGTTTTTCATCCATTAATAACATGGTTACTTTTAAAGTCATTCATCATTGACGAAATAAGTTATTTATAAGTATATTCAATCAAAAATAACATTGTACCTTTATGAGCAGGCATCTAGGAATGAGAATGTTCTTTTTATTGTCATGCTTCTAGGATAATTATTTTTATTATATAATCCTATATGATCAGTACCCATTATAAGTAGTTTATATTAATACTGAATTGGATGATGTGTGATAATAATCAAGAAATTATATTATTAGGACTAATTCATGATCAAGCATCTTTGGTTAATTATTTCTATTGGCAACTATAATTAGAGGATACAGTTTGTACAGACACATAATAATAGGCCCATGTTGGTAATGAATTATTAAAATGAAAAACTATTCATATTATCAAATATGAAATTGATAATGTTTATACCATCTATGAGGATTTTATATGAACATTGACAAATTTATTTCTATAACTAAACAAAAAATCAGGCTAGACACAAGGTTAAAAAAACCAATAAGGAATTTTTTAGGCTTACACTAGATCATAATCAAGTATGTGTCCCTATAAAATTGATTTGAAACAAGGGACATTGGTCAAGGTATTATTTTATAACCAAATAAGCATAGATATTGTCCATAGCCATCAGTAGCGAGGGGCTAGGAATGATATACTAGGAGTTCCTCAACTCATGATCATATCTATTACACATAGTGAATGGTTAATTACATTATGTTTTCAAAGGTAACATCGAAGAAATTATGATGAGTCTCTCTTCATAGATTTTGTTTAATTCGTTTCCTAAAGATAATAACATTCATTTTTTGGATAAAAATGAATGATTATATCTCAGGTCTTCTAATAATCGTGGAGAAAAACAATGGGATATAATTAGAGGACTCATGATTACCATTATCAAAAGAATATACAACATAAAATTTCCATTCATATTTTCATGGTGACCTGATCATGTAATTCCAATAAAATTTGTTAAGGCATTGATTGAATAGTGCTTTCAAGGTTTTGAACATGGAAAAAAGAGACTGAAGTGGTCATCTTTAAAAATTCAACATAATTACTTGACTTGGGTAAAATAAGAGGTTCAAAGAGCCCATATAAATATTTAATAGGGATCCTTTAAATAGTATGTATCCATAGATCAAATCATTTAGAGTTATTGAAAATTAGAAATATTCCAATGTGTAAATTAAGATGTTTGAATTTCATATATGATTAGATTTATATAATATTATACAGTGTTTTACAAATATAAAGTGATTTATGGATATAACACATAAAGTAATTTTTAGTGTGGAACCCTCTATCAAGAAATTACATGGGGTTATTTTATAGTAGATCATTATATAGTTATTCATGTTATCATGTTATATTCGTGAGGCACTACCATGAATTTCTTCTACAGAATACCAATACAGACCCCATCATTAATTTTAAAATTTACCAATAGATTATTAAAAAAATAATTCAATGAACACTTTTTGAGAAGTAGGTGAATTTTAATTCTCACATAATGGCAAGAAAAAAATAATTTCTCATAATGTGTGCATTTTTAATGTATTTAAAAGAAAACGAACATAGTCATTTCAATCAGATTTGTGGAACTTTCACCACAAAAAATATATATGTAGTCACTTACGGATTTCTCATCATTTTCAAAAACAATATTATGGCTTGACCAAAAAGGATCTGTTACTTTATTATAAAATTACAAACTATTTATTTTGACGTGGAGAATGATTTATTCTGACCCAGATAATGAGTTAACATAACACAATGAATGATTTATTCTAAAAAGTGAATAACTTAATCAAATTTGACAATAAATCAAACTAATTTAGTATTATGTGTCCTCAAATCATACCCTCCTCATCTCTGAAAATTAATTTAAATACCATGAGTGTAACAACCCATGATGGTCATATATATTTATATATATTCCCTCTAAATTAATACGATGATAAATAGATTTCTCAACATAATACCCCAAATTAAAATTAGAATCGACATTTTAAATGAATATTATATTAATTGTAATATTTAGGATAAAAATTCTATAAAATAAAATTATATTACTCAACATGAAATTTATACACTTATGGGATAAGTAATTATTATATTTTATTACTAAAATTGACTTTTATTCATCAAATAAATCTATTTAAAGTGATTAATATTTTTTATTAATATATTAAATTTTAAAATTTTAATATGAACTATTAAATTATCACTCTTTTAGATAGAAATTTATAGTAAATAAGATAAAACACATTAAATTATTAATATTTTTATATTATAAAAAAAGTTCTTCATTTTATTTTTCATTTTAATTGAATGCATAAAATTTAAAATTTGAAAACATGAATGTCAAAAATAATAATTTTTTGGATTTTGAATTCCAAAATTAGACTATGATATATTTCAAATTTATTCAAAAAATATTTAATTTTTTGGTAAATAATGATAAATACCGATTTGTCAAAATACTTATAGTGTTATGACACTTAATTAATATAAGAATGATTTTAATGTTTATTAAACATTTTTTATATAAATATATATATTTTTTAATTAATATAAATAATTTATAAATATTTTCTCAAATTTTTATAACCCTTGGTAAATATTTTGGAAACTTAAGATATATTTTAATCAAACAAAAATATATTTTTTATATTTATATTGATGCGGTATCCACAATTTATAATATGGTTTTGTCATTATTTTAAAGATCCATATCTCTTATAAATTCTTCAATAAAAAATTAAATGTCATATAAATCAACTACATAGGTAATTTTAAAAAAAATTATTGAAAATATACACTATTATAAAAGTGTGGTTTTTCACATTAATTGTGTTAATGCTATATTAATTTTTATAATTGATAAAAAATGTTTCGATGCAATTTATTTCACACATGGAATCAGTTGGTAAAAATTATATAATAAAACCTATATTATTTTACTCAACAAAAGTAAATTTTTAGGGAATAGGTAAATAAAATGGTAAAAATGAAAAATGGTAAAAATGTCATTCATAGAGAAAAGATATACACTATTTTTAAAACAAGAGTTAAAATGAATGGTCTTGGAATGATAAAAAATGAAACATCCCCAAAATTTTTATGTTTCACTCTGTCTCAGACACACATGTGAAACATGTTCTCTCTCTATACTATGATGATATATTTCCAAACATATCAGTCACATCACCTATAAAAGGATTACACCACCACCCAATATTGGAAAACATTTTGAAGAATTTTCTAAACCAGAACCCACACACGGTATCTTCTTTACTCCCTGCCAACATCATATAAAGATTTGTTTTTTCAAAATACAATGATAAAGTCCCTTTAGTTGTTACTCAAGAGGGAACATCCAAAAAAAGAAGTGATGTTTTCAACTGAGCTCTCTTTATTTTTTCATAATCCACAAACTAAATCCTATTTAATCGATAAATATATAATAAAATATATATAATTAATAAGAAAAAATTGTATTATACTAATAAAACATCCATTTAAACCATAAATTCAATCTATTTAAAAAAATTAAGATGTCATCATTGGTACGTACAGACTCCCAACTCCTTGAAAGGTGTTCCTAATGTTTCATATATTACTTACAAGGATGATTAAAGAGTTATTTTTAATGAATTAATATTATATTTATTATTTTAATAATACTATGACATTATATACCATACCCTATCATCATTTCGATCTATGGAAAATTCTTGTGTCACTCGTTTGTACGTGAAGACTACCTCCTCCATGAGAGTGAAATATTTTGTTTTCAAATAACCTTTTACTAATTATCAAAAATTCCTAAAATTTGTTTCACAACATTCAAATATATTTATAATATCATAATGATTCTTTATTAGTGATATTATGAAAAAATTAATTAGTTACATTATCGTACTCAGTATGATATTATAGGATATTCTTGTTTGTGTTTGTTTGACCAGCTCCCAAAACATGGTTATAAATATCTATAATAGGAAAGAATGAAATAAAAATATATGTTATACAGTAATATAAAAAAATAATTGTTTTTTGGGATATTTTATTGGTGTTTAAATATCTAATATGATAATAAGATACAACCAATCATTTGTAAAAAATACAAAAATAAGCTTGTCACTATCTTCATTATCACAAATCATGGGTGAAAAACATTTAAAATGTAGTTAAATCATTATAAATCATTGTGAAATAAAAATCATATTAAGCTAAATTGTTTCAAAATGATGATATATGAATCATCAAATATGAATAGTCACCACCATTATGAATGTATTACTAAATAAAACAATTAAAATAAATAACATCAAATGGTGAATGTAATATATTTATACAAAATATATTTTTATTAAATTATTATAAAGGGAGATTATAAAATATTATAGATATCAATAATGTTCTAAAATAGGTGATATTTATAGTTCTTTTTATATATGATTTAGAGGTCATTTCTCTATAAGGGAATAAAAGGAAGGGTTTATCATCTCAATATTAGTTTTTTGGGAAAAATATTTTTTAGGAACATATTTTCTTTGAAATGGTGTATGTATAATCTATTTGATGTATTATAACATTAACTATATTTTATTCATGGAATTTAAAGTTCAATTTCATGCCCTCTATTTCAATTAGTTTTTATTGAAATGTTTATTCATTAATAAATGATATTGATTACTCAAAAATTATTTCTTAGAGATTTAATATTTTATTACAATTTTATTTTTATATTTCAAGTTTATTAAACTACAAAATTTTGTTAAATTTTATTTTCCATTTATATATATGAAAAATAATTCTTAAATAACAACTCCTTCTATTATGAAATTCATTACTAATGGAGTATAATATTGTTAATAATAATTCCCATCCTTCCCATCTAAGCTCTTTGTATTAGATATTCAGGTTTTATATTTTGAAAAATATGATCTTTTATATACAGATATCCAATTAATTTATATATGTTAATATCATAAAATTTATCATTTTCTCAATTCAACGGGAAGTATTATTACATTTGTTTAGATTTGGAATTTCATCAAACATATATTGGTATATAAATATGTTTTTTATTCAATGATTGTTTTTATCTTCCACTCCACATTACCTTGAAATAATTATTATTCATTTTTATGGATTTACTATTTAATTTTATTATTAAATTTAACTAATTTAAAAAAATAACTTCATATTTTCAGAAATTTCATTTTAATGTAGTTGCTAGTTCATATTATACACCAATCGTATGACTGTCTTCTAAAAAATATCTTGTGTTTTTTACTACATTTATCTATTTATCAATTAAAGTTATTATTTATATGGAAATTATATTGCACTAATTAAATAAAAAAAATATTATATAATAAATTTTTGTGGTGATTTATTATTGGTTATTAAATATTTATATTCTTGATGAATATTTCGTTGATTCATCCTTGAAATGTTATAAACACCAATTTCCCGTCCATTGGTTCTTTTTTATGTGGTGAATGACCATTATATATTGGTATAGATATGTTTTTTGGATTGATGGTTGGGGTCCTATGTAACCCTCTAGCGTGTTAGTTAATATTTTATACCTCATGATATAATAATATTGTGTGTGAAATTGGTCATATAATGAACTGTTCACATGATAGTCTTTGAATATGATTGCACATCAATTATTTCACTTGTTGATGTGATGACATGATTTCATATAGTATCCTTCACATAATATTGTATATAAATGATCAAATAAAACTTTTTTCCATGTGATTTTGTGTAGATATGATCATGTTTCCCTTTGTTCATATTATTCTATGTGGACATGTTCATGTTTCACATTGATTAATATATTTATGTTCAGCAAGATTTCAATTAACTTTTATCAAAATATTATGATATCTGATTGCATTGATTATTCCATAATTTTAAATTCCTAATATTATGATCTATACTTAATTTTTATTATCTCAAACACTTATATCATGGTATATCTTTGTTCAATTGAGATTAAATATCTATATATCCCTACTTAATGAAAACATTAATAAGTCTACGTTATTTTAAAAACATATTTCACCCTTTCTCAGGTTTTTAACATATTTTTATCATCAAACCCTTTGATGACTCATTTATGAGTTTTTCCTTACTAGTCATTCGAGCCCACCATTTTTATTTGTTTCCTATTTCTATGGAAATTTAGAATATAAATATATTTAAATAGATATTTTATATAGATATTTATTATGTAATATATTGATGATATAGAAACGAAATATTTAAATGGTTTAAAAATGACCTTTTTGATGAAAAAATGATGAGAGCTAGTTCTCAAAGACAATAATACTTTTTTTCTTATGATTGTGAGATTATTATGAGTTGTAGTGACTATCTTAAATAAATCAAGAAAAATAAATTTATGTTTATTATTGAATATATCCTTTGTTATCATATACTATGTTTAAAGTATGTTTTTTCTCACTATACCTAAGAGTGCAAGACTAGGGTTCCATAGTTGTTATTAGATATTGATTAATTAATTGTTAATATTAGTTCAGTTATTTTTGGGGTTTAAAATATTTTATTGGCTATTCTTATAAGATATGTTTATTGAAAATCTGTAACATATGTCTAAGTATAGATATCATCCAAAAACTTGGTGAAGTTTTGACTATGTTTTTTTCCTATAATTACGTACATTTTTGGATACCAAAATGTGTAGGTGGATATGTGACATATGATCAAAGGGGTTAACCACATTGAAAAAATATAATTGATAATTATCCTTAGCTTTACTTTGTGTATTATGAGTGGTCCTGTGACTATATCCATGGATTAGAACTTGGGGTGAATATTGTTTAGTCATTCAAAATATCTTTTTAAAAAACTATAAAGGATGTATTTTGTTCTATAATTAGGATTCTAAGTTTGATAAAACACAAAATATAGAATACTAGAATGAACCATTATAAATTTATGATCAATTAAAATATATTGTGTTAGTTTCAGAGATTAATACATAAAGAGTTTTAATTTTTTAGTTAATAATATTAATAAATATATTGTGATGTTAATTTTTC
The DNA here is from genome assembly GCA_963277665.1 of Viscum album. NCBI lineage: Eukaryota > Viridiplantae > Streptophyta > Magnoliopsida > Santalales > Viscaceae > Viscum > Viscum album. The sequence continues at coordinate 1,465,371,466 of OY728147.1, read as the reverse complement.
ATTATCCACATTTTCCCAATTTTTTAGTGATGGATTATACTCTATGTTACCTTGTAAAATATTGATTACTTCGGAAATGTGGATATTTTACCAAGGAGAAACATAAGAGGATTTGAGCATGTCTGAGAAATATTTTGGTTATTTATAATAATTTATTAAGAATAATGATTAAAAATAAACTAATTTCAGTTATGTAACAAAGTAAAGAGACGAATTGTGTTGAATCATTTATGATAAATTGATAGAGACAATGATAAAATGAAAAATCAATTTTGATAATGTAACGAATGAATATAGAGGAAGATAAGGGAATATATCAATGTAATTGGATATTATTTTATCTATGTTAGTTGAGGGAATAAATTAACCAAAATACATGTAAATAAGAATGATTTTAGTTAAAATAATGGGAAAAAATAAAATTATTTATAAGGATCCACTCACAATTCGATGTTATTAATTTGAGGTATTTAGGAACTATGGAAACTAGTGACAAAATGTATTGGACTAAGATAAAAGTCAACACTAATGACCTCTATGTTAATGGAAACATTGAAAATACTATACAAAAACAAACTTTTGGGTAGTTGGTTTTAATTAAGGTATACTATGTATACATATTATTCACTCTATATTTATGGATTTCTTTTCTCTTGTATGTTTTCACAAACATATAGCTACTAAATCACATATACAACCACATAGTTGAATCATTATTTTATCAATGTTATATGAGTCATATACAAAAAATTAGGGATTATGATTCATTAAAGAATATTTATCCTTCATTTAGATAAATTTTCTGTTGTTATAAAAATTTATTATCTCTCTCTATATAGATCACACATCAATTTATAGAATTAAGAACCCATGTTTAAAATTTTAAACAAAACTATGATCATATATATACAATTTAGGATATAAAATTGAATGGAAAACTAATGATAATTTATGTGACATGATACCCAATCATGAGTGATGTTCATTATAAATTATTAAAGAAATTATAATATTAAAATTGCCTTATTGTGAGGAAGGTAGATATATTTCATTGTTTTTAAAAGTAAATATCTAACTAGAAATTATAATGTGAGTAACATCTATTATTTTGTTAACCTTATATATTTTCATTAGTAATATAAAATTAAAATTTCTATAAAATGATTATTTAATGGTGGTACAATGTACCACCTTAAGATTATATAATATATATATATTCTATAATTTAATATTATTTTCAATACCATGATCCACATGGAACACTAATGTAAAAAATAAAAAACATGTATTAAATCAATATTATTCTAAAAAATAAATATTAATAAAAACTATTGAAAATGAAAATATATAGTTCTCAACAAAAATTCTTTAAATTTAATGTATCAATAATTAATAATATTTAATATCAAAAAGGGGTTTTCCTTCTAAAATATTATTTTATATATGATATAATTTTTCATAAAAGTTTTATTTTAGAAATTAAAAAAATTATTATAATTCAATAAATATATTAACAAATTTTCAGTTAATAAATGATGTGAAATAAGATTAAAAAAATTAAAGGTTTTAATGTTTGTTTTCTGTAAAAAAATTTATTCTTGATATTTTTTATTTTAATTTCATAAGTCAATTTATAATTTTTAAAATTTTATGTTATAAAAAATAAACATCATTATTTTATTTATCATGTAAAAATTAAATTATGATGTATTTTTTAGTTTTTTATAAGAAATTATATATTTTGGGTAATAGTGAAAAATACATATTTTTTAAAATACTCTCACTTTTATGTCATTTATATATTACAAAAATGATTTAAAAGTTTATAACACATATTTCTATAAATATTTTTTATATATAAATAAATATTAATCCATATAATATAAAATGATGAATTTTTAAAACCCATGGGAAAAACATCAGAAACAAAACTAATGATTTACTCTAAAAAAAATTATTAGGTTTTTTCATTAAATCAATTATACACAATTTAGAATTCATTTTTGGTTCATTTTTAAAGCCACATAATTCTTATATGTAAACATTTATATTATAATTTTTCCATTAAAAGTAAATTTCTTCAGTAATAACTAATTAGTTGTGTAAAAACCAAATCTTGCAAAAGTGAAAATATTAATGTCAAATAAATTAAAATAGATTGTGTCCATGTTTTCAACTGAATGAATGAGATATTATCAACCTTAAATCATCCATAAATCCATTATTTTCACTTTTCTCCACATAAAATGGGAATAAACATTTCTTTTTATATTCACAAATTATATTTATAAAAATATCTTTCCCAACACCAATTAAAGGCGGTCAACTACACAACTTTATTCCAATAATTATAATGATTACTCTACAAAATAACTCATCAATATCTTACTATCGTATAGATAAAAATTTATTTCCCAAAACCTATAATGAAAAATACATAAGATGCTCTCCAAGGGAAAACAATCAAAGGGAGTGATCATGTTCTCAACTGAGCTCTCATAATTATTTTCTTCTTCTAATCATTTAAACCAATTCTATCAATTAATTTATTATAGCATAAATATTATTAATATGTATATATGTTATTATAAAAATGTAATATATGTTTTCTAGGTCCTCCGAAAATAGATTAACAAATGAATGTTTATTCCGGGTACATGCAGACAGACACCTAAATGAATAGTGTTCTTTATTTTTCAACATCACCATACAAATTTTTTTTGAAATGTATATTAAATTTATTAATTTGAAATTTTTTCAATTACAAACATTATGAGGTTATGAACCATTCCCTATCTTATTCCAAATATTTTAAATATAAATGTGTGACCATCTTGTAAAAGTTGAATATTGGATTCACAAACGAAACAAATTATTTTTATTCTTTTCATTTACTCATTATAATACTCTCATAAAATAATCATTAACAAATTGAAACCTATACATAATATATTTATTCATCTATAATATTGATATTATCCCAAAATAATCACTTCTTAAGGGGTGGGATTAACCACCTACCTTATCAATGCTAAAATTACAATAATAGGTAAAAATTTGAATCAAATTTCAAGTGAGATTGGTAAATAATAATTAAATAATATTTTTGTTATTATATAATTGTAATGGTAATATCATTCCCATTATTAAGATACAAACCATTATTTGTTAAAATTATAAAAAAATCTCTTCACTGGCAGTGTTTCCACCAATCATGATAAAAATTCTTACAAAATAAAATAACAATATTTTAAATCATAGTAAAAAATCTCTCATAGTTCCTTTAATGATTGAATAATCATGAAAATATAATCCTTTAATAATAATAGACACTTCCATTACAAAATTATTACTAAAGTAAATAATAATAAGAAATAACATATGATCAAGAACATAAAATATAACTAAATTATATACCTTTAATAAATAATTATAAATTATTTTTCAAAGTGGTTACATGTATGAATAATGAACATAAATATGTAATTAAGATAGTTCTATGAAAAAATAGGTTATATAAAGTTAGCCCAACCAGGAACAAAAGATAACATAGTTTCATATTAATTTCCTTTTCACCTTTTTTATGTGCCTACTTTTATTTAAATGTGTGTTATATTACATATTTTATATATAATATCATTAATTATATTTTATCTACGGTTTCATTTAAATTTAATGTGCTCTCATTCTTAGAATTTTTTATTAAAAAATATCTAATGATTAAAGGGATATTGATGACATATAAATTATTTCATTATGTTTTGATATTTATTATTGAACATTGTTCTAAATATTGGTGTCATTCTAGTATAAAATTATATTATATATTTATTTTATCTTCGATTCTTGTGTAATATTATTTTTGAAAACACAACTCCTTATAATGTCAATTTCATTTTCGTAAAATTATATTATTATTTCTCAATAATTACATATAACCAAATACACTCTATGTATTCTATATCATTGTTTTTATTATGCTAAATATTATCAATTACATTTTTAATCCCAATTATTTATTATCAATGATGATCTTTATATTTACTTCTTTCTCTTTTTAGGTATTTGTTTTATTAACAGTTTATGGTATCATATGTAATCATTTGAATTATTACACCTCCTATATAAATATAGTTGTTTTTTGTATTATTTTTTTATTATATTGGTTAAACATATGTCACGTTAATTTAGAGGTTTGAAATTCATTTTCTTTTGTGGTAATATAGAATTTCATGGTTTTATCACATGATAGTGGTAATGGTGGGATGCCTATGTGATTGGTGAAATCGTGGTTATAGTGTGGTTTTAAATGGTCTCCATATCAATTGTGAAAACATGCATATATTCTTATGTTACAATGAAACTGTTTCAGTATAATGTTACTTCCACGTGGTTAGTGCATGGATTGGAAATAAATGTATCAAAATCAAGAAGTCTACCTATATTTTTAACTATTTTGGTTTTTCAAATTATTATTATTTCAAATAAATGGTGGATTTACCAATACCTTCACAATATGACATAGACGACTCATCAAATCCCATTTCGGAACATCAATCCTCATCCCTACTTAATAATGGCTATCTCTTATTGTTTTTATTTTGTTTACAAGGTGAGTATTAAATATTTATCCATTTTCTCCCTCACTTCTATTTATGATCTTGGTTTTGGGTCTACCCAAAAACCCTTGTTGGTTATGTTAGTTGATTTAGGTTTTCTAGTGGGAAAAATTCTGGGATTTTGGTGTCTATATCATTTAAAAACAATCTAAATCTTCTTTAATTTCATATTTTAAAAGGAAATACATTTTTCCTTGCTTCATCTTCATTTTTTTCTTCAATGTAGTTTTTTTTGTTGAATTTATTCATATTAGATTTCAATGTGTGCCAGATATTTTAAAATATCTTTTTATTGGTAGTATGAATATATCTAACAAACATATTATTTTTTAAAAAATATTTCTTTGTATGTTTAGGCTTGAAATAGATGGTTTTATTATGTAATTTTTTGTTTTCATGTTTGAAATAAGATGTTGTTATATAACAAGAATTTTTTAAATTCGTATGAGGTTTCTTGATATTGTTCTACTTATTTCAAAAAAATGTTTCATTTTGAAGTATCATTGTTTATATTATTGAACATTTGTGTCTACTTGAGTTTTTATAGGAGATTTGATGAAAAAATTAAGGTTTGGGTTAATTGTATATGGCGCATGGTTGACTTGTGGTTTGAAAAACAATATCCCCTTAGCCGGGAAACCATGCAACCAACTGTCATTATTATACAATAGTGAACCACACAGTTTGCATAGTGTATGATAACTTTGTTCGATAACCATTTTGATTATCCCTATTAAATATTTAGGGGTTCCAAGTTTGATCATAAGATAGAAACCATGCAATAAAATCATGAACCATGCCATGTCATGAAAAAAATGTAAAATGATGAATCTTTATTTTTTGGATTTAACACCAAATTACTCGTTTTCTTCCCCACAAAGGATTTGTAATCCTATGTTTATATCCCTCCTCTATTTGATCCCGTGTACCTCTATTTCTGTGGTTGATTTGGTGTCGGTTTTCCATGTTTTATCATGTATGTATCATTTGTTCCTTGATTTCTCTTCTTTTTTATGGTTTGTCTTTTTTTCATGAGGTTTTTCTTTTCCAACGGGTTGGGTGACCAATTGAGGATTTTATATTATTTTCTAGGGTTTTATATTGATGTTTTTAGGTTCAGTATTACTTTTATAGGGTTTCATGGTGGTGTGGTTATGCTTTATCATTGATTTCCATATGTTTCTACACATGAGGTTAGAAGATCCATGATTAAACATTATTTGGTGATTTTGATATGATTAATTTGATTATTATTTGTGTTCTATGAATTGTGTATTTGGGGAGAATTTTTTTTGAAGGGACTTAAGATGTGTATAGTTATAAAGTGTTTTTTCTAATATAAATTGGTTGTCTTTACGTTTTTTCTTCTATTGTGATTATTGAAGGTGTTTTAGAAAATGTTAATGTTGTTTAATAAATATTGGAAGTGTTAAGAAAAATGCTTTAAAGTATAATTGTTATGTGTGGGAACAGAAATGAGGTTTTTCTTATAATAAATGGTAGTTTTTTTGGTTTTTTAACATTCTTTACGTCTTCATGTGAACATGGTGATACTAATAGGGAATTAGAAATGGAAATTGAGTACAAATAAAATCCTAGGTGACAATATATAAAGATTAAAACTAGTATGCTAGTCAGATCAGTGAGGTTGGGGGCTATTTCTTCTTATGGGATTGAAGATACAACACTAACTAAGCAATTATGATTTAAGAACACTATAATTTTGGATAGATTACTCTCTAGTGGGTCATGCATGTGAACGATGATTTTTGTGGTTGTAATAAAATTTTTCACTGATATATGAGGTACCTGGTGTTCTACTATAGCTAGTTCATATAATTATTTCCAATGAATTAGTTCTCTTTTGTGATATCATACTCACATTCGACATTCTATGCACCTTGTTATCAATTTCAAAAGACAACCATGTTCCCCATTAAATTTTTTAATACAAAAACTTTTCTAGAAGCTGTTTTTATAAAATGATAATGTTAATTTTTCTTTATAATGTTATCTATAATTTATCATTTATTGGGTGGCATTATATAGGGCATTGGCTCACACAATGCATACACATTTTGGTGTGTATATGTCATGTTATGTTTGACTCGGGTAATGTAATGATGTATCATGAAGGTGGTTTTGGTTGATAGTGTACTTCTTCTATAGTTTTTTTTGTAGTTTTAGATTTAGGGTGATTTTAAAATTATTTTTTAGAGGTTTTTTGTATATATTTGTTCCCATTTTTTTGTATCATTTTTATGATTTTTATGAAGTCCTAAACCCTTGAATCGTATGATTGTCATGCCTTTTCTAATTTTTTTATTTGAAAGTTATTTATGCTTATGAAAATTGGAGAAATAGTTACAAAAACATATTTTGATATCAAATCACTAGTTTCTATCCCACGGGGATTGGAGATGCCCTACAAGCTATGCCACAAACTAAGGTGGGTGTTAGGTTGGATGAAATCCCATATTAGTTTAGGAATTAATGGTATTATATAAGGTCACACTCATTTTGGTCATGTTATTTAGGGATTAGTCCGGTTAGTCCGGATCTAGGATTATCGAGGCATGAGGCTCTGGATCGGAGTATAGTTCTTGGCTAGAACACCTCATGATAGGTCTTGATTCACTATGAGATATTGAAAATTTTTCATGACGTCTCTTCTTGGTGAAACATACAGGCGTTGTACTATATATGAATACTGGGTGGGGAGGGGTGGTTTGGAAATTTTTTCATTTCGTTTAGATGGATTTTAGTATAATTTGATTCATATATGTGTTTAGATTTTTCATTATCTATTAATATTTCAGAATACGTGTTGGTGGTTGTTTTGATGGTCTTTATTGTGGTTATTTATTTTTTAGAAAAATTCCACCACAAATAGATTCATGTGAAACAGTGGGAATATGACGGAGTGATTTCTCCCTCACCAATCAATCAGAGGTTATTAGAATAATTTTTTGGCGGGTTTTTATGATTTTGGATATGGAGGGGGATCTATTCCTACTCTGGATAGAGATGATGAATTGGGTCCAATAAAACAGATATCTCAGGAGTTTCTGATGAACAAGCCTCCTTTTTCCAGGGAAACATAGAACCTCGGTAAGTGAAAGAATGGATTGATAATATCGATAAAATGATTTAATTTCTTGAAACTCTTCTGATAGATCATGTTTAAGTGCACTTTATTCTTTTTATAATATCCCAGTAATAGGTTTTGGGAATCAATAGTTCAGACTATAATGAAAAGGAAAAATATTTAGTAAATAATTTAAGAATTTTTTTCAATGAACAATGTTATCTAGAGGTTTTAGAATAAACCGGGTACATAGAGTTCTTGGACCTTATCAAGGGAGATCGAATAGTGATGGATTATTCCAATCACATTGTGGAGTTGGTATGATACTAACTCAAGATCATTTCTAATGAACAGATAACTGATGAGTGGTTTAAAAGGAGGTTGTGTCCATATAATTATTCTCTTGTATATTTGTTTAAGAAGAGTACATACACTGAGGTGGTATATTTTTCCATGATGGGCGAAATATTTGGGATTATAATGAATGGATTACCTAGATCAGTGCAAGTAATGGGATGTGGTTGTTCATCTATGAATAAGAGGAAGAGTGATGAGATAGAAAGAATGGTAGGTGGTTTCTTAATCTATTTTACTAACTATTGTCGTCAGTAGTTTTAGATGTTGTATCATTTGTGTTCCACCAGTGTAAAAATATGGGTCTTGGTGGTTGAAAAGTCCATCCTCGCCTAAGTATTTCCATATCTTTTCACATATGAGATACATGAAGCTATTTTTCAGGGCCACACATACCTATCAGAGTGGTGTGGGATCTATAGATTCACGAGGAATTTCATCCTAAAAAGAGCCATATAGAATGGATAGATCTCATTTTGGCATTCATGGAGGTAGGACTACATAATTTTCTAGTTACAGTTAGTTTATAGTAGAAATTTATGATGATGGGTGTTCTTAAATACAGGTAGATATGAAACATCTTCATTTTGTGGATCAGGAACTAGCAGGAATAGAGGAGGGACGTGTAATTGTTTTAGGTATAGGTGTTATTACATCATCCATATATGTTATATTCTTTGGAACTAAAGCATTAGTTTAGTTTTCTATTATTATATCTTTGATGTGTTAAAATTTACATCTGAGCATATGATATTTGTGATGAAGTTCCTGATGTTGATTGGTAATAAGCGAGAGGAGGGTCTCATGTCTCTTGCATTGTTCACTCACCTTGTTAGGGGTCGAGTTGGAATGATATTTCATTGTTATATAGATTTAACTCTTTCATATGATCCTTGGGAGGTATTTTATGGTTCACATTTAGGTACACATTAATTTCTATAGTCAATGAGTAAGGTTTGTTGCACTTTTTGGTAGTATCTTGATTTATTATGTTGAATAGGATTTGCATTCGGGAAGTCTTGGACCTCCACTTCCAGAATTGGGAAATCTTATTTTTATATTATTGTCTCTCACACTAAAGGATGGTGGTAGTGATTCTATGTGTGTAATAATTGATTGGGTGGATGAGTTCCCAATTTTTTCCAAATGAATTTTTGGGTGTTCCTCCTAAGAAGGATGTGAAGGTCACTATTTATTTATAACTAGGAACATAGTCAATATATCTTACCACATATCATATACCCCCATGGAGTGTATTTAATTAATGTTATAGATAGATGATTTTTAATCCAAAGGATTCATTTTCTTGAGTGTCTCTTTGGGGGTTTCCCCAGTTCTATTTCAAACAAGGATGATGGAACTCTTTTATTATGCACTGATTAACAAATGTTGAATAAATTGATCATCAAGAACATGTATCCCTTCCCAATATTTGATAACATGTCCGATCAGATTATCAGGGTATGGTGGTTCTTAAAAATTGACTTGTGTTCTAGTTATCAACAAGTCAATGTTAGAGAGGCGTGTATTCTGAATACCTCTTTTAAATGTAGGTGTGACCAATTTCAGTATTTGGACATGCCTTTCATATTGAATAATTATGATGTTGTAATCATGGAAAATATTAACAAGGTATTCCATCAATATATCATCTCATTTTTAATGGTATTCGTAGGTTACATCATGTTTTATTCAAGATATAAGTAGGACCATGAGAATAATTTGGGGAGTGTGCAGGGAAGTATTTGGAATGATCGTTTCTATCCCAAATTTTCAAAATGATTCTTCTAGATCAGGGATGTGAAGTTTCTAGTTCATGTGATCGTAGAATGACGGGTTTTTGTGGACCTTGATATGGTCATTGTTGATATTTTAATGGAGCATCAAAAGAATGTGTTTGATATCAAGAGATATTTTGGCCAATATTGGTATTACAAGTGATTCATTCAAGATTTTTCAAGGATTTTCTCATCCATGATCGATCTCATTCGAAAATGGGTAATGATTGAATGGAGACAAGAATTCCAAAATTCCATTGAGGAATAAAAAAAGAGGTTCCCCAGTTCCTTGATTATGACCATTCAAGAACCTGTAAAATGTTATATGGTTTATTTAGTTCTCTTAAGTATGGGCATTGTGAACTTTCTAGTGTAGAATGATCATGTGAATGATTATGGTCCTAGGAATCTTTGAAAACATTATAAGAATTACTTAACCCATTACCATGAATTTGCAGTGGTGATGAATGATTTGAATATGTCTTGTCATTGAATTTTTTGGGGAGAAGTTTTTGGATTATTCTGATCATAATAACATAGATTACATTTTCTCCCAGAAGGATCTAAATTTAAAGAATCTTCATTAGGTTGAATATCTTTTGGGGTTCGACATTGATATATATTATATATTACAAAAAGGTAATTTTGTAGATGATAATCATAGTATAAATCTTCTAGTAAAGGTATTTAATTATTTTAGTAATGAGTTGAAATTGATGGGAGTTTTTTCCTATATTCACTTGGAGAGCAAGGAGCATAGTATAAGTGAATTCTTGGATTTTATTCAGTTGAATCACTCTCTTCTTGAATTGATTTAGTAGGATCATCCAAATGATGAGTGGTTCCAACATTCTAGGGAATTTAATTATGGTGTGGAGACACCATGTGATTAGTCATTGTCTCCATAACGAGATTTGTTATTTTTGGGTCGCTTTGTGGTTCATTTTTCTCTGAAGAAGGGGTGATGTAGGATATCCATCATTCAAAGTGGGATCTTCATCCTCATTACACCAAGATTTATTATAATATGAATCAGTAGTTCTTGTGGTCAGTATTCTTGCAGGATATAACATACTTTTTATAACGGTGTTAAACATTTTAGCACGTAAAAGTAGAGTACCAAAGATCTAATGGTTTTCATAAATCACTACATATTCTAACTTGTAAGTGGGAAGTGATCCCCATGAAGATTATTGTTTTCTTACCTCATAAAAACTAGGGAAATAATGATATATGTTTTGTAATTCATCGTTAGACCAGGTCATCCAATTTCACTCCAATTAGAGATTCATCCATCATGGATGTGTTTCTATTGTTGTATGTTCAAGATTTTTCTTAGCCTTTATTGTATTTTTTTGATAATTTTTTTCTGACAGGGAACCCCTATTTCACTTGGCAATTTTTGGATGTTTATTATAAGGCGATGGGGTCATATGTCAAATTGAGTTTGGAATATGATCCTTAAAGAGATGGCCATATATAGTATGAAAATCAATGTCAGGGAGACATGCTTCAGGCATGAGTTTTGGATTTTATTTTTTCCTGGGATAGCCATTTCATATTGGGTGAGTTTTCATATAATATTTATTACCAATAATTGATTCAAATTTTTCATTTTTATGAGATTTATGGTCAGCCATGTCTGCCGCCTTTGTGTTGGGATGAGATGGGTGGTACCTCATTTTTGGGACTGAGCCATGTAAATTAGATATATGTGGATGTCATATTAATCAACAAGTGGTTATTAACATCTCATAGTCTCTATAGGTCATAAGACGGTTAGTAATGCAATTATTTTTATTTTTCTATGGGTGATCAGGTGTTTTTGAATGTGGCACATCGCTTGGTTCATTTCCAATTGGGTAAGAAAAAAATCCAATGTTGAGGTCTGTCAAACCATTTGAGGTTATCAAGAAGGATGGAATGGTCATGTATATGTTATAATTTCTATCATAGTGGATGTTAATTAATGATATGTTCCATATCTCCCTGTTAAAAAATTATACCCCTTCTCCATCTCTTTTGATGAATTTGTAATAGTTAGAGGTTAAGATGGATTTTATGTTCATTGAGTGGCCAGTAAGAATTCTGTATTCCCAAGATTATGCAATTAATGGGAAATATATTCCACTGGTTTGATTTATTTGGTATCCTGCTAACGATGGGCATGATACATGGTATTGGAAATCATGGTCTGATGTGGAGTATATATATTTTTTTCTTTGATCTAGGTTCAAGTTTACATTTAGTGGATGGAATGATTTCATAGTGAGGATAATTTTAACAGTAATGTCTTATTTTTGAGGTGTCATTATTTTTATTATGGATCCTATGATTCTCCTTGAGTTATCCTAAGAGTTTTTGTGAAAAAATAGAGTTTCTTTCTTAACAGAAGGTTGTACACAGCTGGGACATGGATTGGAAAACCTTGTACCCTCTCCAATGAAGGTGATGGATTCTTTTCACATGGTCCTACAACCATGAAGGTTGACCATGTAGATTTTACTATTGTAAGTTGATGGGACATAATTTCTTTATGGTTTTGAAAATCGTGTGTCATGTCTAGGTCATTAAAATTTTTAATATGACGCATCTGTCCTCACAAGATTTTGCCCGAAATAACCCATTTTATTCCCCACTCAAGATTTCCAACACTAGGTGCCTTTCCCACTCACTTTTCTCTCATGGACCTCAATTTCTATGATTTATTTGGTGTTTTTCTCAGTGATTATTAATTGTAGTTTTGTTAATTTCATAATTTCTTTTCTTTTATAGTTATTCTCTTCTTCTTTATTGGGGCATGACATTTTCACTAGTTTGGGTGGTATATTTATGGTTGGATTATAGTCATTAGTGTTCTATCTTGATTTTATGGGTTCAATATTGTCTTCATAGGGTTACTTGGTTGTGTAGTGGTGTTTTAGCAGTAATTTCGAGAAGTTTCTACACGTGTTGTAGGTGGTTCAAATCTTAACCATTATTTGGTGATTTTGATATGCCTTCGTGTCATATTTTTTTGGGTTTTATGCATTATGTATGAGGTTCAATATGTGTTTTTGTAATTTCTCAAGATTTTTATAGTTTCAATATTATTTTTTATAATGGAAATAGTTTATATTAAAGTGTGTTTCCTCATTTTTCTCATTAATGGTGTTTTATAAATTGTGAATATGATTTAATATAATATTCACGTGGTGAAACAAATGTTTTAAAGTGAGATATGTGTGTCTGTTAGTTGAAAAGTAGATTTAATTATGAGAAATAGTAGTTTCATTGGTGTGCTCACATTTCATGTATGTGCATTTTAATGTGTTAAAACATATATGGAATTTGAAATGGAAATTGAGAAAAAAGGGAATCATATGAGACTAGATGGGAAGACAAGGACTAGAATTTTATTTGGATCAACATGTATGAGGGTCAGTTCATTCTAAAGGGGTTTATGGTACAACAATAACTAAACTTTCATGATTAGATTCCACTATAAATTTTTATTGATTCCTCTCTATTGGATCATGCATGGGGACGATGATTGGTGTTGTTTTTATACCATGATTCTAGAATATATAAGGTACCTAGTGTTAGAATATAGATAGTGCCTATAGTGATTTCTGTTGACATAGTTATCTTTTGTGATATCTTACTTATTTTATGAATACGGTGCACTTTGTTGGTTATTTAAAATTAAAAATATTTTTCTCTTTAAATTTGATTCTATTAAAACGTTTCTAATATTTTATTTTTTAAAACATGTATGTTATGTTTTATTATAATGTTTTGAAATGAAATCTATTTTATCAGGTAAAATTTTACTGGTCTTTTTCACACACCCTAAAAACATATTTGGGTTTATGTAGACCTTGTTATGTTTGTCTCAAATAAAGAGAATTTGTCTCATGAAATTGGTTAGGTTTTCTATTGGTAATCTAGAGTAGGTGTTGGTAGTGGTGGAAATTACGGGGTTATGTGAGGTGGAAGGGCCACCTATGACTTGAGGGGCTCAGTCGTTTTTTCGTTTAATGCATTTTGTTTTCCCATACACTCCCTTAATATTGAAGTCATGGAATTTCTAACCAACCTCTATCTCTACATCCAATGTAATATTTTACTTAAGGAATTAGAGATAGACTCACTAATTCTCTATTCATCCTTATGTGCCACCAGAACCCCGTTGGTCAGTCGCTTATATATCTTGTAGGTTCCGAAGAATCATAAACACCCATTCAAAGGTCCTCTACACTTAGAGGGAGGGTATCATGTTTGATAATTTCCTCGCTTCATCGGTATACAGGGAGCATGAATCAATTAATTATCTTAATTATCCTCCTTACACCTTGAGGATGTGGACTTTACCATAGGGGATTCCCTCAGATTACACTATTTAGGCCCCCTAACCCGAGATGGAATTTTTATGTAATTATTGTATTACATCATTCTTTTAATAAAATTATTGATTAGTGGTGGTGTCGGTAGTGGTGGATTGGGGATGATGTTCCTCTTTTGTGTTTATTTTTTTGGGATAGTCTTGTTTTTCTCATTTTTTAGTAGCTTTTTTAGGTTTTTGACTGATGTTGTAAGACCCTAAATCTAAAAATTATTATTCCTTGTCTGGTTTTTCTTATGAATCACTGTGTTATTGATTTCAATTGATGATTTATGCTTATATAAGTAGTTTAAACCATTCCAAAACAATATTTTGATAACCATGAACTAGATTCCAGCCCATGGTGATTGAGAATGTCTATAGGGCCATGCCATAAACCAGGTCAAATTTCATGTTGGATGGAATACTATCTTGGTTTTTGATAGTTTATATGTGATGAATATTAAATTCTATTATATTTATAAAAATTAGAAACAAATTTTTGAGGGATTTTTTTTATTGCAATTAGGTTTTATTATCATAATTGTTTAAAAAGAGTTTATTTATGGGTTTTAAATATTTGATGAAATAAATTTGATTTTTTCCCATTGTTAAAAATGAAAACATGGCTCCATAAAAATATTCGTAATGAAAATTGATGGCCTTTTTCTATTTTTTCATTTTCGAAGGAGAAGATTACAGTTTCAAAGTGTTTCATTATAATATATATGTTTTGTATGTATTATTGGATTTCTATAGTTGGTTAAATGTAGGTTTTATTAAATTTGAAAAGGTGTTGTCTTTCCAAGACACATTTGTATGCTATGCACCTTGTTATAATGTTTTGAATCATGTGATTAATAATTTATAAAACACTCTTCATTTATCCTTCGTGAATATTTCTCCTTGTGTGGGTTCATGATCACTTAGCGATTATTATTACTCTATTATTTTGGTTTTTGATTATTTATTCAAGGGATATATTAAGTGTTTTCGGGCATTAATTGTTAGGGTGATAATAGTGAGGGAGAGGTATTTCATATGTATTATAATAGTTTCTTTTTCTCCTTACCTTTACATTGAAATTGGTCATTAGATCATGTGTAGTAATTGTGATATATGTAATTTTGTTATATTATTTTGTTCACACATTGTTAATATCTCTCCAGTTTTTCAAGGTAATTTTTCCGAGAGGTGGTTTCATTTATAATGAGGCAATTAAGGTATAGTAAAAAAGGAAATGTGGTCATTAAGACTAAACATATACTTTTAGTTTTTCCATGTAAAATTTATTTTCATGAAACCCTCCCCCAAAAGAGTACCCCTCTTGAGATATTACTATCATTAGGTGGATGGTGACTACCCGATCCCCCCACCAATGTGTGCCTTGATGGAAATAGGAATTGTGGTTATAATAAAAATATAATTAGAGGCATTTCCCTTTTTGAGACAAAATTATATAATAGAGAGAAAATGTAGATTTACCAATAAATATGTATAATGGTAAAATAAATTATAAGTTAATACGTAAAATGACATAATGTAAAAATATAAAAAAAAAGACACTAAATATATAAACATGAAAAATTCAGAAGAGACCATGAGTATTAAAAAACTCTTATAAAACCACAAGCAAGTTATATCAATACCAATTGGAAACCTTCTCCAGGTGACCATAAAAATAGTTTATATATATACATATGGAGTTAGAATAATAGTATACTCTAAATGATACTCTATATTTTCTATCATGAAAAAGATAAATAAATCATGATAAATCACAATGAACAATAATTAAACATAATCAAAAACTAAATAAGTGTACTATGTTATCAGCCTTACCATGGATGACATTAAACATGTAACTCCTAGAATAGATAATATAATATAATATCAATAAACAAGTTTACCACAAATGGTTCCCCGCTATTTTATCACTCAACCCCAAAATCTTACATCATGATGCATATTTCAATAAAATAACCCATACCATAGGCACATGTTCTAGGTATAGTAAAATTCACTATTTTAATTTATCCCAACATCATTCACAATCACATCATAATATAGTTACCATGTTGTTTTTTAGAGGCACAAAAACCCATATGATGTTTATAATTCATTATATATTGTAACTCAACATATCCCATCCTATACACAGTATAAGGTAGATCATGACATTATATCTAATTCAAATCATACCTATAATAATTATTTTTATATAATATCTACATATACATATCTATGAAATAACCACAAGCCCTAATATCCCTATACACTCTCAAACACAGATATATATAGGGAAACAAACCATCATGCATGTGTTAAAATTATACTCGAATGATAACAGAGAGACACCAGAGTGTGCAGTTATATATCCACCCCCTAGGAAATAAATGAAAACACCCTACTAGATTACACTTGGTGTCACTCACCATAACCAACATGGGTGGTGGAACATATGATTTATTATATTATAATATATATAATATATATTGAAACCACACTATGGGAATAAATGACTCATAGACTCAACTATAAATAAAGTATCTCAGACTCCTAATTTACACTACTAATACTTGATATCATATAATCACCCATGCATTTTAAAAATCGAAATTAAAATAGTTTCTTTTAGTAGATCAATTAATTTACTTTAATTAATTCATTAATAATTAATTAATCATCAATATTATTCCTCATTGAATATTATTACCCATCAAATCCAAGTCCATCCCCTCCAGGAATAATCCAAATTGAGTAAATAATATCTCAAGAGTTACATATTTTTGTTATTTCTATTCCATCATCACAAACCCCATTTGTTAAGCATTATTACACATCATAACTTTCCATAATTTCTAGTACACATAGAAAGTATCCTAATCTACCCACAAGTGGAATCATATAACAAATAAAATCTATCTACTGCAAGAAATTGGTAATGGAATACTGATAAAAATAGATAATTTGTAATCAACCATTAAACATACCCCTATAATGATAAATTCCATGTTAATCACATCAATCCGTAAGCCCATATTCAACACATAACATAATTTCTAGTGTCATTACTAACACAAAAATACATATACAAATACATCTCATCATCATATGATTAAACTGCTTCTATATTTTTAAGGACACTCTACCCCATATCAAATTAGTCTTCTCATGATCATCATTCCTATGCTCATAACATTACACAAAGAAAGGACCACATCTAGATCACATCATAAGGAAAAAATAAAAAAATAATAATCAATGGGTAAATATGGACCTACAATAAGGGATTATTACTTGACATGAAAATGAGCTCTCACAGTTCCCAACACAAGGAATTCAACAATTATAATCAAATAAGAACCCTCACCCCCAAATATATGTATTTAAAAAACAAAATGTTTTATTCCATCTTGAATATAATGATTCATCATTCACAGGATCCAAATATGATAAACCTAAGGCATATTCTATAATAGTATATCAAATTATTAAACATCCGTTAAAACATTAAAACTATTTTTTATCAAACTATGAGAAGATAAAATAACATTTCAAAAGAATTATTATAAATTTTTTCAACTAGTATTTACATTACCCACCATTTTTATCAATTTCATTAAAAAAAGAATATCATAACCAATGAAGAATGAACTTTTCATAAATTTAAATTACCACAAAATTATAATAAACAACATATTTAATTAAACAATTTCTTCCTTAATTCATTATCCTACTAATTATCAATTAACTAATTTATGTTAATTAACATTTTCTTAAGAAAGAAATATTATCATCCATGCATAAAAATATTCTATACAATTATAGAATAGATTGAAAAATATAATGAAAATCAAGATCCAAACCATTATCAAGTTTGAAGGAATGAACATGTCATCACTAAGAATAAACAAATTCTATTATTTAATTATGTATAGTATAAATTAGGTAAATGTAATTACCATCCAATGGGGTAAACCATGGTAACATTAAAATTGAACGAAATAAATAAAAATCAACCAATCCATTTCCTCAATGGTTTCAATTATTTTACCCCATAATTGAAAAAAAGTTCCAATAATTTTCACCACTTCTACAGGAGTACAATATCTTTCTAAGGATTCTGCACAACTACCATTTCCCCAAGAATTAAAAAATATCTATAAGAAACCTATGAAAAATATACCATCGGATGCCAAGGAACCATTTTTCGTACTGGATTAAAGAACCATAAGGGAATGTGGGTGATCTAACATCAGATTGTTGTGGATCCAAAATAGGAATCAATGAGTCAATCTCTTTTGAAGGGATCCCAAAATTCATTAAAAATTCATCACTAGCCACCTAGAGCTCAATGAAGAAATTCTATAGAGATTGAGTGAAAAAATAATGTTTTGGATTTTATAAAACTTTTCTATGAGCCGGTTTAATATATTAACAGATCATTTACATAAAAATGGACCACATTTTATGTTCTCCCAAAAACATGTCCCCTAATAACACATAACTTGTATCTAATTTTTTGTCATAAATTTTATATTTACAAAATCATTTTAACATGAATACATTTTCTAAGTAGAAGCCTCATTGTATTTATGTTGTTAATATTTACATTATTTCATAAATTACCTTTTCAATAATTTCCCTACAAAAGATAATAACAAATTTTTTCAATGTAAAAATAATTTTTCTCACACACTACTACTTTACATAGCTAATTCTCCCTACATCTAGATTTTAGCAAAAAAAAATCAATACATACCCAATAATCCACATTCAAGATCCATTGGATTCCAAAGCATGCAAGGTGTCAGGCTACATGGATTCAGGCCCTTACATCAGATAACTCTTATATGATTCTTATCCATGGGAATCCAAAGCCATAACCAATGAGGAACCAAAAGGGTCATCCAAATAGCAACCCTGTGAGATACCTCTCAATGATATCACTATCATATTATATCAATCACCATGTTAGAATAATGAATCACAAAAAACCTAAAACTACATCAACCACCAAATCCTAAACACTATCCTATGGAAAATACCTATCAAGTTAGAGTTACACCACAACAAAAAATATAAGGAAAATATCTCATAAATTAAAAAATGGTTCAACAACCTGAACTATTTTTATAACAAGTAAATTGTTTGAAATAAATAGATCAGTGTACTAAAAACATAACCATGACTCATATTCTGAGGTACTCTCCTCCATGCCACTATTCCAAAAGAAGACACAGTCCAAGGGAATATCATACTGATACAAAACCATCCCCTAAAGGCCTTATATCATTATAGTTTGATCCTCCAAAGTCACATAAATTTAAAGATAGATGTCTCACCAAATTATGATGTGATATTGTCCATAAATATAATTATTTTGATGTGACATTTGAAAATTGTTAGGTATCATTCTCAAATATGGTGAAATTTATATCTAGTATTCCACAGCTCCAACATGATCCAACACCATGGAAGGTGTAACAAAATGGGGATAAATCATACAAAAATGACCAAACATTCACAACTCATGATGAGATGTAACCTCAAAAAACATATGATCTATAACTTGAAACTATAGAGGTTTCATCTTATGGATGAAATAGAATTTATGAGTATCCTATTCTTTTTTCATCCTCTCAGAAATTACCTTAACCATCTATATTATATTATATACTCATCATGGATTAATAATTTATCTTTCTATGACCACATTCCATCACAATGGTGAACATAAAGATCTGTCATACAATGATTTAAATGGATACAGACCAATGTTGTGGTGAAAATTATTATTTTAAGAAAGCAGAACCAAATATAGGTGTCCCATACATGAATGTATAAAATATTGGAAACAAAAATGAAACATCCCCTAAAGACTCTGTATAGTAATATCCATATAAAAATCCATTGATATATGAGTATAAGTTCTAAGGCATCATAGATATCCAAAATCCTTATAGAGATCTATCGACACCCTAGAGGTAAAATATTGTTCATGATAATTAATGATCATCCTCAGTACTCCATGGATTCTAACCACCTCCTCCTAATTTTACCTCAATTAAAAATCCACTAAGAATAACTTCATGATCAATCTAAAGTGGTAATATTTCATTAAATGATCCATTATCACCAATCCATCCTTATAGGCTCCCAGAGATCTGGTTAAAGGAGTAAAAAAGATATATCTAGAATCCCTCCCATAAATATTTAAGATCATATAATGGATATATAAAATCATGGAGATCATGGTTCTCATACATAACCTTCAATCATATAGAAATTGAGAAAAAAACTCTACAACTATGTGATTTCATTTAGACCAACGAAAATCACCTATAAATAATATGTACACTTTATTTACACAAGGATGTACCACCATTGGAGAGCTATGTATCTCGTGGAGAACTATATAATTAAACAAAAAAGGGATTACATATTCTCTAGGAATAGATATTGGTGTTTTAAATCCTTATAAAAACCCATCAAGTGCACCTCCAAATACAACCCAGCCTCTCCATACATCTACATAGGAATCCCTCCACATGGACTCATCCAAATATTACACGGAGGACAACTTCAATATCATGTGAATGAAATATATACCAAAAAACTCTAAGATAACTAGATGGATCAATAATATCTATCACATTACTCTCTAATAATATCCATATATTTTTATTGAAACACGTCATATATTACTACTTAGTACAATAGCTAAAATATATCATTTTTTGGGCTTATAAAAACTTTTAATGTGATAATCCTACAATAATACAATCTAGTGACACTATTATAATTTAATTTTGAACTATTATAATACATAAATAATCATATTATGATTTATGAAAACCAAAAAACAATTTCTAAGGATGTAAAATTCAAAAAACATCTAATTAAATAGAATATAAGCTAACAAGAGATCATGACATGAATTGTTAATCTATTGGGGATGTAAGTGTTGAGATCCATAAAAAATTGATATATATAATTTTAGATCATTGAAAAATCCAAGAAATTATGTATCATATAAAACCTCAAACTAAACTCCCACTTATAGGAAATATTGAATAGTAGCACCAACCAACATCTCTTTTCGTAATTGAATGATTCCCGACACTTGTCAGTCTGCAAAAACACTTAATCCTCATTGTTAATGGATTCCAGAGGGGTTAAAACTTGAGAGAAATACTTTATGAACCTCATATAATATCTTGTGAGAATAATTAATCACCCCAACCTTTACAATTTCTTAGAAAATGGCCAAGAAAAAACTACCTCTATATGCGAAGGTTCAATAGTGACTACCTACTAGGACAAGAAATTCCCCATGAAACAAACATCACAAGTCCATAACTCAAACTTTGAAAACATCATGAACAATTTATGATGATAAAAAACTGATGAATGCCTATTACAAGGAATGCAAGATCAAATCATTTTTCCTAATGTAACACAGTTTCTAACTAGGTTCTTCTCATTTGAAGATATTCTTAGTTTCATTGCCTCAAATGTTCATATAACACCTATACTAATTGTTTTATTATAATTATTTTCTTAATAAAGTGATAAATAATGTTATTTTTATGATAAAATTTATAAAATATTAAAATAATATAAAATATAGATATTATGGACTTATACAAACATGTAAATCTACACAGAAAGAGTTAAGAAAAAAATAATATGGTTTTGGGTCCAATAATTATTATTGATTGTTTAATTTTAGTTTCATAATCCAAATATAAAATATCTATATGAATTGATATAATTGTTTTATAAAATTTGGAAACAATGAACACATAAAAAATGTCAATATCACCTCCTCATATAATCATGGTTGGTTAAATTCTTTAGTCAAGGGTTTTCGGTCATCTAGGGCCTGACTCTATCGATTCTGTTTCATCCATTTTTACTCAAATACATTATTTTAAGAGCTAACCAATGAATATATGGAAATGATTGTAAACAAAATAATATAAAAATATTGAACTTTATGTCATATGTGGAAATTCTCCCCTATAGAGACATTGATATAACCCCTTATGCTAATCAAATCTACCATGAATGGAAAATAAAAAATTAATAAAAAATAAATAACACCATAACATCCCCTAGGATAAGCCCCGAGATAGCCTTCCATTATCCAGAGTATGATATCACACTGGTCAAAGAAAAAAAAGAAGAAAAAAATAAAATTGAATCAATAAAATATATGAAAATGAGGCGAGGGAAACAAGTTAAGCATATAAATGAACTAAAATAATAATTATATCAGATATAATAAAATTAAAATAAAATAAAATAAAATAAAATAAATACAAATGTTAAAATAATAATAATAATAACAACAACAAAAATTATAATAATAAAATAATATGAATTTTAATAATAATATGAATTTTAATGTAATAAAAAGATGAGGTGGAACACTTTTAGAAAAATGTATGAAATATAATTAATTAACTAAAATTTGAATTATATAAAAAAACAATAACTTAAAAAAATAATAGAAATGAAAAATAAATCAATGTAAGAAAACTCAATAAGAATAGATTGTCCTCTTCTAAGTGGGTTCCCTTTAGGAATTTCCTTATTAATGGTAGTGGGGGATTGGGAAATATTTTATAGTTATATGAGAAGTCCTTGACCTTCATGGATTCCCGTGGACCTAGGGTTTTATTATTTTACACCCCAAGGATCTCGAGTTATTGAAGAATCTAAATGGAATAAATCCATTTAGGGAAGCCCTATTTAGTGTGTAAGGTGGTGTGGTAGTGTCAGGAGACTCATGCATGGGATGAAAACATTAGTTGTTTTCATGGGGGTGTGGCAGTACTGATTGTGGTGAGGCATGATGGTAGGAGGTGAGCAATAGCGGAGGTGATCTACTCTGAATCATCCATCCATAAAATAGTTAAATGAAGGATCGATATGGTACCATGATGATAATACAAGGTGACTGATTTGTATCCTAGGTGTTTCAAACAATAGTTATTTTAAAAATATCTCAATTCAAGCATTAAGAGGTAGAAATAATTGTGTTTTGGGTTATAGGAGGGGAAAATTATGCTAAAAATGATGGTTGTAGGTGGAGGACTTGAGTGGCCTCATTATAATATGGTTAAGTGATGATCCAAAATTGAAATATATGGGTTGATTGAATGAATTTATAAAACATATGGTGGGGTCCCTCTATAAATTAATTTGATGTGGCGTCAGAGGACACCCCTCACCACCACAGACTGCACCGTCCTAGATAGGCTCTCCTTTCATGGCCATACAGGCTTGACCACCACATGTTCATTATCTCGGCTTCATCCAACCTATTAATATCATGGATTTGATCCTTGTGGGCCCCTGTGGACAAGCCAGTTATCCTAGGACACCCTTCTGGTTTGATCTGGCCTTCTCACAAAGCCCTTAGTCATCTTTCCTTATGAGGGGATGACTATTGGACATGCGTTTTCTGGATGAGGGATGTCTTGGGTGTAACGTTCTTTTAGTCAAAAAAATCATCATAAAAATTATAATTACCTAAAAAACATATGTAGTATTTCAAAATAATGTATAAATAAATTATCCAATTCACTATCCTTTTCAATTTAATAATTTTTACTAATGTTATTTATATAAATAGAATTAACCTTTTTCTAATAAAGAATTACAATATGAGAGAGTTATCATTGAAAACAATTGAAATTCAATGAAATTTGTTTAAAAACATTCATATACTATGATTTTATTTTAAATATACACAATTAAACTAAGCATTTCATTGAGCATAAAATCTCAACATGAAAAATTAGAGGTCCCCAATGTTATAAATATTCAAATCTCAATGTAATAAAATCCAAAAATTTACAATTTTAAATATAATTTTCAAAATTTCACATAAAAAATCAATTAAATTTCTAAATGATTAAAGAAACAGTCAATTCATGATTTTGACTTTTCTCTATTTGAAAATGTTGGAACATATCTTATCATTCATTCATGTTCCTTAATTTATTTTTGTTATACATTCCAAATAATGATCTACCTCTATTTTTAATATTCTATCCCAATAATAACTATACAAATTAAGTATAGTAATTCTTATAGCTTTAGAATATTCTTTTTTATCCAGAATATTTTAAATTAAATTCTTTCAACGCTTGGTAAATGACCAATTGATATCAAATTAGTTGAGATTTTATTTAAGGATCTAATTTTTCTTAAGCATATGTTTGGTTGGAATTTATTATTAAAAATCATAGTTCAAAAGGTGTTTCCTTTTTTAAATACAATGCAATATATCAAAAGTAAAAGATCCATTAAACTCACCATCACCCTTTAAATTATAACAACTCCCAAATTAACCATAATTCAATTTAAATATCATGATCCCATTATTCATAAGAAATTATTTATGAACCCTCATTAATTTTCCACTGCATTTATACTTTTTTTATTTTTTCAAAAATAATATAGTTTTTCGAATGTTATAATTAGAATAAGCCTTATATCCACCACCAAACCACATATGAAAAGATCATAGGTCTAGTGATAGAGATTTTTAGTTTTTAAAATTCACAAAACTTTTCATTTTTTCCTTTTTATTATTTTAAATTTTTTTTATTAAATAGGGAAAATAATATAGAGTACAATGACTAATTCAAAAAACATTATTATCACACAAAAATAAGGATCCCCGCAAATTTTCGTTATAGTGTAATCCATCTTTTCAACTGTGATTAACTTCACCACCGCACATCAATATTATAATGTCATTAAACAATAATATGTTGGTAGTGTTGTATAAAATGGATTTAAATTTGTATAATTACAAACAATTTAATGCATGGACACTATGGGATTAATAAGGATTGATGTCAATGTGGTATTTTAAGGATAATGGATTTTCAAATGATGCCTCAATAATAATTATTCTGTTTTTATAGTCATATATTATCACGTTCAAATGCATGTTCTTGTCAGTGAAATGTCCTAAGATCACCCATGAAATATGCCCAAGGAGAAAATATGATGTAATTGGTCTAAAAATACTCTACAGAATGAGAATATGAAATTTTATAATCACTCAATTATTGAATAACGACAATTAATCAATACACATGAATTTCAAAAAAATCCATGCATTGAAATTTTTTATAAAAAATTAATTTACATGATACAATTAATTCCCACAAATCACGTGTCTTTATTTTAATATCCATGCATTAATTTAATTATCCAATTGTAAATTTTACAAATTCAATCTCATAAAAACTAAAATCTAAATCACTGAATCATTTGATTTATAATAAAATCCTCTCTCCATAATAATTTAAGTAGAGCATAATTCAAGCATGGGTGAATAAATTTAAAGTAATTTGGATTTTAAAAAGAAGATAAAAACATCAAAACATATAAAAAATATTCATAGAGAAGTTTGAAAATAAAAATAGGGAAATAAAATAAAATAAAGATGAATGTTAAAATAATAATAATAAAACATAAGTTATGGAAAAAGTGGTGGAACACTTTAGGAAAAATGAAAGAACAATATTTAATTAACTAAAAAATTAATGAAATGAAAAAATCAAAATGAAAAAAAAGAAAAGTAAGGATAAATAAAAAAAGAAAACTCAAAAATCATGGACATGGCTCATCATGGAGGTTTCCTTCCATGGGGTGTCATATTCATGGCAGTGATGGCTCGAGATTTGATTTATAGATGTATGATGATAACTGGGCCTTCATGAATTCTCTAAGACTCAAGGTTCTGAGATTTAAAATACTTATGATCTCATGTGTTTGAATAATCCTCATGTAATAATTCCCTGATGTGTATCCCTTTTCATTTTTTCTAGGTGGTGTGGCCATATGAGGAGGCTCATCCATGGGATGAGTAATTAGTGGAATGCATGGGGGTCATAGTAGTGATTTCGGTGGTGGGTCATGGGAGTATGAAGTGAGCAGCGATGATGGTGATCTCCCCTGAATCACTCTTCCTTCACAAGGCCAAATTGAATATTGATAAGAGTCAACTAGGATCGTCTGAGGATCATGATGTGAGATTATGTTGCTTCCAAACATTGGTAGTGTGAATGCAACTTGAGCCGAGCTTTGGGAGGTGTATATTATTGTGTTCTTGGGTTATAGGAGAAGTGACAAGTGATGAAAAATAAGGTTCCATCTAGAGGAATCAAGGTGTAATCGCGGAGTGTGGAAGAGTGTGGAATAGCATTGAAGAGTGAATTAGAGTGTTAATCTCACATCGAAATGTATGTTCAGAGAACAATATTTTATTATAAATTTTGTGGGATCAAATCATCAATGACGTTTATGTGGTGTTGGATTATTCCCCTCACCATTGTGGATTACACCATCCCAATGAGTTTCACCTCTAAAATCTATACGAGATTCGCCACCACCTTCACATTTGTGTGGCATTTTCCTTCTAATACAACACATAGATTTGATCCCTGTAAGCCCCTATGCATAGACCTAATGCCCACATATGACCCTTATGGTTTAAGAATGCCTTTCCACTATTCCCTTATTCTTCTATCCCTGTGAGGGGATTGCTATGTGAATTTGTCTTGGTGGTTACATGAAGGCTTGGGTGAAGCATAAAATTTTGAAACAAACTACTGAAAAAATGAAAATCATTTAAATACCTCTGAAATTATTTCAAAACAATGTATAAATGAATTATTAAATTCAATATGATTATGAATTTAACCATTTTAATTCATTTAAATTTGAAAATATAACTTCCAATTTTCTAATAAAATAGTAAAATATAAGGTTTTTATTATTTAAACCCATAAAAAATAATTGAATTTTCTTTAACCATTTCCACATAAAAATTGTCTATCATGAACTCCTAAAAGGGAACATTTATGATTTATATCATCCTCCTAATACATATAGTATAGAAGAAGTTCATCAACAAAAATTTCTTTAGTAGTGTCCAAAAAATCCTGAAACAGTGTATTCATTAGCCCTATGATCAAGGCTAGATCATTTTTCACACTAAACTGAATAAAAAACTAGTACTGCCCATGAATTCATCAGAAATTATTATTCAGAATATCATCATCTTTCACCAACATTTGAAGATATCCTACAATTTGGTATATCTTCAAGAATCAGGTTTTTAACATTTGTTGATAGAATTAAACATAAATCTAATGAATAAGAGAGTGGTTCTTCAATTTCTCCATGTTCATGTAAATATTATCGATATGAAGAAGAAACATATATCGACCTTCTTCATGAAAAAAACATGTGAACCTTAAGGCGACACACTCTACTATAACCTAACTTCAATAAAATAAATCATCCATATATAAATGCATATCTTGAAACTAATAAGGTGTCAACATATATGAAAACATCAATATAGGTAACACGCCTTGTTTAACCTCTATACCAAACTCGATCACCCACTAAGGCAGATAATGGTACATCTTCTTCAAGAAATATGGAAAGGTACTCTTCCAAAAAACTATAATACACCTAATACTAAACTTCTGAAAAAATTTAACATTATCATGGAAATTAATTAATACATGGATGGAACACACCTCAAACCCATACGAGTGTCTCTCTCTCCCAAAAAACATAATTCTCTATATCAGAAACATAAAACAGAACCCATATCTTGAAGAAATCCACAATCAAATATACCATATAAATTAAATCCATATTGACGATGATTTTATAGGGATATTTCTGTAAACATATTAAGTATCCACTAGATTGGAGCATCCTCAGCACTAGCTTAGAGTCTCTACATTCATTATATAATTCAACTCAACCTCCAACTAGAGTAGTGAACCCCAAGGGTACTAGAATACTTTCCACCTCACGTCTCAAATCATGGATAATGGTAGGTAATATGAAGTCATTTGTGTCTCTTAAATTTGAAATGATAATATACTAATTTAGAATCATAGAAAATGGTACCTTGAATGAAATCTAGCTCACCCAGAGTTGGAAATGCTGGAGCATAAAGATGAAAACTACCTCATTCAAAACCTCTCTATCATTACAAACAACCACCTAACTTTTAGTGTTCAATTATCAAATGATTCGAAGAATATTGGGGTGGTGATTTTCTTACCATTTCTCCTTTCTTATAAATCTAAACTAGAACAACATACTATTACATCCATGACTAAGACGACCTCAACGGAAAAACCTAAAGTAGAACTCCGGGTGCATACTGACTACTCAGAAAGGCTGAGAACTATAATCACTGATCACACCAACTTTCATAATAAAAATTTACATATAATATCTTGATTATGGTATGATATCAACTAAACCCGTACGATACAATAGGATTAGTGTCGTTACATACACCATGCTAACTGAAAATTCTTCTTCCCAGGTAACTGTGTTCCCCAAACAATAGATATAATTTGTGTTCTATCATGATGAATCCTATATCAAGACAATATGGTTTAATAAATTATACTATTAATGACCTATATGATTGACATCAATTCAATATATGTCGACAATATGAACAAGTTTTCCATCTTTTGGATCTATGGATGTAAATCCTCTTCAAAATGCCTTTCCCAAACAACATAATCTAGAAATGGGATTTATGAATATCATGAAAATGTCCCAGAAATAGTTCATGAACTCCCTCATGATGGATGTCCATTGTTGAAGGGTAATACGATCTTCATGATAGGAATCCTTTGTGTTAAAAGAAGAAAGGTCTGATTGGAAATGGTCCTTGAACTTCTCTTATGAGACAACCAACTCCTTGCAATCCCTAAGGAAAATAACCACCAATACATCTCTACCCCAAAAAATCAAACTAAACAAAATTGTGTAATTATTTCTTAAAAAATTGAATAAAAACCTATCTCCACATCCTCAATCAAGTCTTCTCTGATTGATAATAAAAAATATCACTCAGAATTATATAGACTCTTACACTAAAACACAGGCAGTTTCATCATCCAATTTTCATTCTTATCAACCTATATACTATTATGATTTACAATCACATATTAGAAAACATCTTTATCACAATACTAATGAGGACATTGACCAATATCCAGACCTTCAACAAGAACAAATGGTCGAAATTCTAAACCTCTAAAATAAAATCATTTACATTATTTATTTATTTAATTATATTTTTTATTGATGTTGAACTTATCCCAAGGTATAATCATTTAAAACAAGGATTAAAATAATGATGATGACTGATTCATTCTAGGTCTCTTCCCATCAAACAATATCATATAATTTTGTATCTTCAATTTGCTAAATAGTTTTTAAAATATATTATAGTGGGATTAAATAAATGGGTCTTATATAGTCTATCAGGTTTAGATTTTGTACAAAACATTTATGATAATGTTTCCATACCAAAACATGAAATATCACCTATCAATATCCTAAAATTCCATAATATCCTTCAATATAAATTTTCTACTCAACCCTATCATGACTCCACCCCCATCGATTATCCCTCCTAGATCAGAAATGAAAAAAGGGATATAGTTACTCCACAGTTATCACCTCTTGTAGGCCCTAGGTTAGTGACTAGATTCGAGTGTTTAATATGTATAGAATGGGAGGAATTACATTCTATGATGGTAAAGTATGGAAGGGAGAAAATATATGGATACTCCAATAAACACATTATCATAATGTTAAATAAACTTCCAAGTGCATATATGATATTTCATATAGTAATAGAATAAATTGAAAGTGAAACTATATGTACAAAAAGGAAAATGCGAAAGTGACTGAAAACCCCAAACAGCTCCTGCAAAAATATTTGCTATTAATATCTAGTTGGATCTCCAATATTTTGATGTTAACAAAAAATTGATTTATATTTATTTAGAGTTAGAATAATAATATACTAATTGGGATCCTCCATAGCTAATTTCATGAGAAATTTATATTAATAATAGAAAAACATAGTGAAACTAACTATTTAAGAAAATTGGTATACTAATATTCTAGTCTCACCATGCATATATCTCATCAAGTAACACAAAAAATAGAGCATATAATATAATATCAACAACGGGTATCCTACTACGACTTCCCCACTAGATTTATACTCTTCTACAATGTCCCACATACAAATTTATTCCTCTACAAAATAAACCATCCCACAGACATAGGGGCTATGTATCGCAACATGATCCACATGAATCACATCACCTTATCAAATCCTATCACATAATCATATAATAACTAGGATATTTTTTAGATCTATCATATCTTGTGTGATGTGTTTGATACGTTGAATATTTTACCTCAATCCATCATAGCCCACACACAGAGTAAGGTACCTCAATTCATCATAGCCTATACACATTATACTTATTATAATCCTTTGGATGCTATAAATATACTTATTTCGGAAATAACCACATGAAATAAAATCCCTATATATATGTATATATATATATGGAAACTAAATAATGTACATTATATGACATATTATTACTAAAATAAGAGATAGGGGGAAGAGGGGTTAGCCAGTCATCCACCCTAAAACTAAGATATTATGGAAACACCCAACCAAAGCTAATTATTTTTCAATATTCTTAACTATCAGGGGTGGGTGGTGTATGAAATCACTAAATATATAATATATAATATATATCATGACCAAAATATGCGTATAACACACTAATAGACTCAATTATAGCTAATTTCACTTAGAATCCAGGATTCCACTACTATGAATATTCATGTTATAAGCACATAATAATTTTTAAGATAAAAATTATATTACTCTATTTTAATTGAAGATTTTACATCATAAGAAATAATTAAATATCCATTAATTAATTATCAACACTATTCCACATTAAAGAGTATTATCAATCAATACCATGTCCATACCCTCCTGAATAATCCAAACCAAGTCCATAGTTTCTCAAGAGTAAAATATTTCCTTCATTTTCATTCCATAATCATTAATTAAAAGGGTTGGGAATTATTAAGCATTATTAAATTACATAAATCCATGTAATTTAGGAATATATCCTATGACACCTCCTATAGGAAACATGAAACCGTGAACATAAAATATTTTCATTTTTTTGTGATAAAAATATTGATAAAACAAAAAACTAGGCCATTGGACATTAAATAGATTCATATCTAGCAAAAAGCCCACTATATAGCACCAAACGGTTTCCCCATATCCAAACAATTCCATAATCTGTAGTTTCATTCCATGCACCCACATGCATATCGCAATTCCTCTCTCCACCAAAATAGTCAACTGTTTCCACATCATTTGGGATTTCCCTACCAATATAATATGAAAAATTATAGGCTTATCCATTCTAAGCTCATAACACATCAAAAAATAATATTCATGTGCAGTTCACATCATAAGGAATCAAGAAAAAAATCACAATCAAAAAGGAATATTGGCCCTAAAATTAGGAATTTATTATTCTCATGTAAATAAGCTCTTACAACTCCCCACCTAAAGAATTAATCTTTTATAAGATAGCGGAAATATCATCCCCAAAGATCAATCTATAAAAAAACAGTCATTACTTCTTCATAAATTAATTTATGCATCATTCACAATATCACATTATAGGAAACTTAAGGCTCCAGCTATAACAAGCTATTAAACTATTCTATATTATCTCACGCATTAAAACATGTTTTCATCGAACAGTGAGAAGAATAAATCTCATTTAAGAATCCTTATTAGTCATTTTATCTAAGAGTATAAACATGAACCGAATTATTTATTAATTAAATTGTCACAAAGAATAACATATTAAATTAATAATTTGAATTCCACTAATTTTAATTACCATCAAATTATTAGAAACACAAGATTCATTTAAACATGGTAATTCTTTATTTATTTACCAAAAAATTTCAATTACATGTCTTTAATTAAACGCCATTTTAGAATGAACGATAAATGAAAAACAAACCATAAAAAACATGTTATACATGAATTTTATATATAGAGTATTATATTTCAAATCATGAGGTAAAATGTTATCATTGAAGAGAGAAACAAGATGCGATTAGTAAGAATAAATAAATATTATTCTTCAATCTAGTTCTATATTTATTAGATTAATTTTAATACTATACAAAGTGATAAGCGATGATAAATTTAAAATTTCATATAAATAAAAGAAAATAAATGAATCCAATACCTTAAAATTGTAAATTATCTTCCCATTAGATTAATGGAATATCATAGATCCTATGCACCTCTCCCGTAAGAAGACTACATACCTCCAAGGTTTTCATGCCAAAATTGATCCATCGTGAAACCTATATAAGAAACTCGGAAATAAACATGCATCACAATGAAAGGATAATTGTGAAGAACTAGATCGATGTCTAATAGGGGAACAAGGGAGATATATCTTTGGATAACCATGGATCCAACACTATAATCTAGGAATCAATCCCATTTGAAGGGTTTAAAAATATTTTTGAAAACCCATCATTGGCCACTTGGAGATTTAGAAATAATGGTCATAGGGTTTGAGTTCAGTAGTGGGAACTATAAATTTTATATCACATTTGAAACCATGGGTTTATAAAGGCTAATATATCATTTACATCATAAATGGACCACATTTTATGTTATAGTGAAAAAATGTCACCGTTATTCATTCAACATGCATCAATTTTATATAAATTTCTTTTTTTACAATGTTAGTTCATCTTGACCAGATATTCGATGTTAAAGGCTCCTCATATTTATGATTTTAGTTTTAATATTACATTTTAAACCCCATTCTCGTGAATCTACCTACATATACTACAAATCCCCTTTTAGATATTAAACTCATTTGCATTGTAAACATTATATTTATGATATAAATTCTTAGTACATCATGTTTTTAGAATCCAAACACTATTGCATCCCCACTGAGCCTCCTCTGAGAACCACAGTTTGGGGAAACATTAAAGGGTTTAGCCGACAAGGATTCATTCCATTACATTGACAATGATAGATGTATTCCATGTTAAGTCCTATCATTGTTCTCATGAAACTCTATATACTGATTTTTGGATCACGTGGTAGTTAAATAACATGTACTCAGTATTATTATTCCTATTACATATAATTTTATGTCACCTTTTTCATGTTTATCTTTATTTTAATTTTTTTCATCCTTGTGGATATTAATTATTTTATTTTTGAGTATTTTTGTCTTTGTTAGTTCCCTTTAATGAATATTATTTTTTTTGGAAAAAAAATTTAATTAAGGACTATTTCAATAGTATTTTAATGTGGATTTCAAAAAGGTGGTTATTTAATAAATATTAGTCCAGTGAAGTGTTTTCAAATTCAATGTTTTAGTTTTAAAAAAATAGATTTAAATAGATTAAATATAATTTTATTTATAACTTGTTTATATTTGAAAATGATATTTTATAATTATTCACTCAAAATTTGATTTATGAATTTTTTTATGAAAATAGATGTATTGATTTGATCGGTAGATTTGTATAGGTATTTTTATCACATTCGTATATATTTTTATATCAAGGTTATTTAAGTTGGACTCATTATTAGTTCAAGAGGATTACATTCTGCGATTTGGGTAGTGGTGAGTAACTAGAGGTTTCACGGAGTGGTCATCGAGAAGGTTTCAAGTTGGTCTTGTTTTTTAAATCTAATAATATGACAACATCATAGAGTATATTATAGTTATTTTTTTTTAACATTTTATTCATTTTTTATTTTTTATAAGAATGATGTTTTATATTAATTTAAATGTGTGAAATCTAAATTGTCGGTAATGGCCCCAAAATCCAACCTTTTTTTATTAAGAATATTTTATGTTTTATGGACATAAAATGTTTGGATGGTCCATTAGTAACTGGTTCTTAATATTGTATCTCTAATTTTATGGAGGAAATAATTGTCAATGGTGTTTGTTTTGAATTTATGGAACTTGTTTCCAGCCTAAGGGAATTATGAATTTGATTTTGTCCCATTTGTGAGATGGGTATGGTGTCAAGTTTATGGAAACATGGTTTGGATAATTTTTAAATTGTATAGGTTCCTTGTTTTCATCAATACCATGGTTTTTTATAGAAACCCGATTATTATTCGGGGCATTACATGGTAGAATTTAGATATATGAATGTTCCTAGAACTGGATAGACAGTTATGTTGAGAACATCATTAACTAATTCTTATTTGGAGACTTCAATTTCCATGATTTTTTGGGTTGTGACCTTTAATTTAAGACCTCTTTTGATGATTCTAATTGATTTTGATATGAATTGATATGTTTATTCCCATGGTGAATGTATGTGTTTTCCAGCGAAAATCATCAGTTTCTGGTTTAAAATCATGTTAAACAAGATTTTCATGGTTATCTTACATATCCTATCTAATCGTGTGATTTTTGTGTCTTGGGTCCAACACCATTACATAAAACGATAAATTTTTGGAACATATTTTTCTCCACCATTTGTGACCAAACCATGTAAAACCTTGTTTCTTCCCAGGTAAAGTTTTTTTTCTCCCCTCAATTTTATAATACTCATAAAGAAATTATCCATTATTGGATAAGGATTTAGGATGAATGTGATGTTGTTTTTATGTTGTTATTTTTAAATTTTTCTTCATTTTGTTAGTTGTTGTTTGTTTAGAACACTATTTTTTATAAAGGGAAGCAATTTGGGTGAAATAATTAATTTCAAAAAACCGTGGATTTTTTAAAATGAAAATTCAATTAGATTTCATGAAATGTTTATAATGTGTTTTTTCTTATTGTGGTGTCTATAATTTTTTGAATGGTATATTGGGATGTTAAGAAAAATTTCATTAGTGTATTCACCAAATTGATTACTTTTGGAATAAAATTTTGGTACTGAGTTGGTTTTGAGAATATTTCTCATTAGAAGTGTTGATATTGGAATACATGAGTTTTGATAGATTCATTATTTTTTATGAATGTTTTGGAAGGTTGGTATTGTTTTTAAAATTCATTTTTATTTTTTAATACTCGAGCCATGGTGAACTTAATTGTAAAATTAATTGATTTGTGTTAAATTTTGTGAAAGAAAACATTTCTTTCCTTAGTGTGATGTTGATCTATTTTTTGGTGGCTTATTTTGGGTTTGAATCTTATTTAATGATGTGAATATTTTGTTTATAATATGATACATCATTTGAGGTTTTTTATGTCTGTTTTGTGTTGTGTTACTCTTAGAATGTAAAAAAGAGTCACTTCATTTCTATATTCTACCCAAATTATGATTATATTCGTGGAAACTAAATATTTTTTCTCCAAAATCCCATTACGATCATTAGGAATTATTATATTTCATATTTTTATATAGATCAATTAAATATTGAAGTAGTGATTCAGTTGGATAATATTTATGTGGTCTTCAAATCTGCAAATACACCTGAATCTTCTTAGGTGAATGATGGGGTTGGATTTATCTTTGAATATATCCGAATGTGGTGGGAGTATTTGGTACCTTAAATTTTGTGTGAAAATATGTAAATGGGTTTTTAGGATGCTTCATACATGATGGTTTTATCTTAAGGTTTTGATAGTGAGCTTGAGACCCTTTATCAAGGAGTGAAAATAGTGAAAGAGTACATTGATCACTTTGTAAAGATGGTCACATTATATCTATAGCTGGTCATCCAAAATTTTGATTAATATAATTTATTCTGAAATGGATTTTGACCATATTTTGATTGATTTTTTCTTTTTTATGGTCTTACATACATTCTATAGGATATCATGGAGGCTACTTGGGTGAATGATAACCATGATATTAAACCTATGTTGGGTGATTCCATGGTTCATTTTAATTATAATAATGGTGATATAGTAGTTTAGGATGATAGTAATGCGGGACAAGGTTATAAAAAATTATCCTTCTCTTATGTTGAAGATATAGATAATGTTATTCTAATGTTGGGATATAAGGGATTATACTCCCCCATTTATTCAATATCATGCAGACCTTCTTATGGTTTGAAATTTTTTTGTTATATAATGGATGTTACTTATAAAATACCATAGACATGAACCACATATTACATGACATAAAATAAAAACTTCATTACAATACATTCCCATTACATATTATGCTTAGAGCATTAGATAATTTTCAGAAATAATTAATTAATAAAATATGGCCTTTTATCTAATGTAATTTTTTATCATTAGAAATTCATCTAATTGACCCATTTAAAGTATTCAAAAACACCCCCATATTCACCACATGAGTAACTCATCTAGATGTTTTATACTTTTCTTATAAACATAATATGGGGAAATGTAATCATAAGATAAATGTGATCATTAATACTTATAAAGGGTTTAAAATTGATAACATTAAAAATCATAAGTTAGAATAATATGAGTATATTGTTATAATTATGATATATAATAGTGTTATACCCATAATAAATAGATCCTAAATCATGGCATACTTCTTAGTATACATGAATAAAAGGAGTGTACAAACATGAGTGAATAAACATGATTTATGTGTGTATTAAATAGAAATAAAAATAATAATTAAAAATTTGTATATAATTTTAAATAACTTAGAAATTTTAAGTAACCATGACTATATATGATTATTTGTGAGAAAACTCAATATACTAATTTCTCTGCAAACAAATGCATTCCTTCCATTCCTGAAAAATGTTATAAAACCCACCAAGCCCATTTGAGGGTGAACAAAACCATTATTTCCATGTCTCCCTTTATCATGATATCTACAATTAGAAAAAATGGATTTTTTGATATATATGACCCAAACCATTCTTCATCCACACATATGTGGTCCATATAAAATAAATCAAATCATGTGGACCCAAAAAAAATTGGATTCATATTCTTTTTAAATGGAATAATATAAAAATAATATTCATCACTCCATCAATTGTTATAACATGATAATCCCAAGGTTATTAAATGAGTATCCAATGGCATCAGGTAACTATATATGTAAATAATTTTCAATTGTGATTATAAAACTTATAGTGTTTTCACTATATAGATAAAAATTGTGCATTTCAAAAAATAATTTCTATAATAAATAAATGTATTCCATCTAGTTGATCATTATTAAATAAAATTATTCAAAAATTTAATATTGATATTGGGAATAAATTTAATGTAAAATTAGGTTTTAAAAATGTCAATGAGTTTGTTAGAATAAGGAAGTGGTAGATAATTTCAATTATTGAAGAGAACATTTTTTATCAATATGAAGAGAGAAGCTGGATGTTATCATTTGAATAATATCATTTATAACGTATATGGTGTGTATAAGGACAATTTCATAAATGAAATGAACATTTTCGTTTGTTTTTTAAAACAACATTGGATATAATAAAATTAGGTGTTGTTTTGAATAAATTTTTATGGAAATAGTTTATAAATCTTGGAGAAAAATAATTTATTTTACAAATAATAATAATATATATGGAAATATTCATATACAAAGAAATAGTCATCTAAATTATCTTTCACATGAAATAAAAATTTTAAAAAAATTTATTTTAGAAACCATTTTAAATCATTTATAATAAAGATGAAGTTACAGGTCACATATAAAATTTATTTTCTAATACTTCAAGTGAAAAAATTAGAAACTATTAGTATTGAAAAAGAAACTACAATAATATAACCCTGATAATATGAAAAAAAATTAATCTTAATGTGTAGTGAAAGATATTAAATTATATATGGTAAGATGAGAAACCTTAAAAGATAATATTTTTAAATACCTTTGTTCCAAAAAAACATCATAAAAAACAAATTAATATTTGTATCTGATAACGGATAAAGAAAATCATGAGATTCATTTAAAATAATTTATAATAACTATGTCAAAAGTATATGAGAATAATTGTAGATTTTAAAATGTGGACATGTGAATAAATATTCATTAGTAAGAGTGGTAGTTGTTCTTAAAAATGTTTTCAATTATTTTTAGAAAAAATTGTCCAAGATGTAGATATTAATAATAAGAACTAATTTTCAAACATAAATTAAGGAAAATAATATACCACAAAAAATTAGGGAACATTATAATAAATGAAATCCTAAAAGGTATATTATTGGTTGAAATACCATGACTCAATGAACAGAAAATTGAGTCAATAAACCTCTTAAAAATTTTTAATTTTTGAATCAAATTATATTGAGAAGAATATCATGAAATTGATTATAAAATCTAATAAAATAAGATATATTGTCACATCTGAAAAAAATTGGGTAGAAATTAAACGATTTTAAAAACATTATAGCACCTAATGTCAAAATATGTCCCCTGGGGTTAAAAATGAGGCAAAGTAACCCTTACCTTATTCCCTCGATTAATTAAATTCACTTTAATATCATATATAAATATATAAATATATTAATCACATGTTAATAAAACTTATACACATAACATTTTTATAAATAATTTATAAATATTATCCTCATGAATATTAGTATGTTTTTATATAGTTTTAAAATTATTTTCAAGTAACTCATGCCATTTGGTACTTGTTTTATAATCACGATGTTATTATTATATTTATCAAAAAAATAATCATTCTTAGATTATGATTTTAATTAGTTTTTTATAATTATTTAACATGATATAAGTAAATTTTTACAAAGTTTTGGATATGATCCCTAATTTTTAATTTTGTGATGTGTATGATTCAATGATTCTTTTCAAAAGAAATGTTTTTTTTAAATAATGAGTTCAATTATTATATAACCATTAAATAAAACAATCATTATTTTTATAATTATATTATAAATTACGCTTAATTTATTTCCCATATTCTTCAATGTTACAATTTCATTGAATTGTTCAATTAGGATGTTTAAGAGACCCATACCATGGAATTCTATCATTAATAGATGATTGTGTGGTATTTCAGTTACAATATCATTGTACAAGAACATAAATTAACATATTTCTGGTTTATTATTGATATATAACATAATTTTATGGTTTTATTATAATAAATAACTAATATGAATAAATTTCATTATATAAATAAATTTTTTTACTTCTTTTTTATTATCTTGTTTTGGGTTGTTAAATTTATAATTATTTTTTATCATTCATATAATTAATAATTTATTAAATTTTTAATACAAATTTTTCTCACATCACGAAGTACATATTAATCCATTAAAAAAATTCATATAATGATCCATTAAATTCAGTATTAATTAATGAGAATCGATCATTCCTTTGAGGTAGTAGTACACATGTAGAAATGGATAATTATTTAATTTTTTATATAATAAAGAAAATGAGAAATATTGTTTATCATTTATTAATAATAAATATTTTTTAAATATATTAATTATATCTTTATCAATAAATTAGGAAAATACTTTTAATATCGTTATGCCAACAATATGTTGTGTCATGGTGAAGGTAGTCCACACAAAGTACGGGTCAATATTTCTTTATTCTTAATAAAAATTTAAAATTTGTTTAACGATTATAAAATTATTATAATAAAATATATATACTAATTATAAAAATTTTGTCATTATATGAAGGTTTTATGAAATTTTCATAAAAATAAGTTCACAAAAAAATTAAAAAACAATGAAGCAGTTAGAAATTTACACCCAAATACTTGAATTATATTCTTTTCTATGGGTGTTAAAACATTAAGGGTTGGTATTTTGAGAAGAAAATGAAAACTCTTGTTCATTAATAAAAAACATATCGTGGATATATATGTATATTTTGGGTCAAACAAATGGGTTTATGGAGGTAGGGTATGCAATGAGAAAAGATCACCTTTTATAAGTGAAAAGGGATGATGTTTTTATATATACCAAATACTATATACTAATGGAAAGTCAAACTGACAGTGACTAACTCAAAAGATTATAAATGATTGAGATGGTAAGTGATAATGACTATCTAGTGCTCAACCACCAAATCCTACACATATTTTAATCATGTTTTAAAATAAATTAAATAATATTTTTCACTTTTAATAATATATATTTATAGTGTAAACTAGTATGTACCTAAGGTATCTTATAATTTCTTCTAAAAAATAATATGAACCATATTAAGTAATTTTTAACATCTAATTAAAATTTTAAATCTATTTTATTTGATTTAATTTTTAAATAAGATAATAATCAATTCTAAAATATTAACATTAATGTATTAATTTTTTTTAAATATATATCTTAATTCATAAAATGTAAATTATAGGTTTCTAAATTAAAATAGTAATTTGAAAAATAATAAAATCCCTTATAAAATAAATATGTGTCCATCTATATTTTTTAATGAATTCTTAATTCATAGTTATGAACTAAAAATATCATAGAAGTGATATTTTTTGTAAAATGGTATTTTTCATTATTCATTTAAAATTGAATCTATTTTGAAAAAATAAATATTATGATAATATTATCATGATATATTCAAATTTATATTAACTTTCAGAAATTTTCATTCAAAAATTATAAATTTCTATTGTTCATTAAAAAATAAAAAATATAATGATAACAGTTTTTTTTTGGAAAACATATTTTAGTGTCTTTTCTATTTTTAATCACGTTTTTGATAAATTGCTAATTAGAGATGTGATAATTTTTTATTAATATAAACATATATTATTATTGAAGAAAATTAAATTTTTTAAAAGTTATTTTATTTGTTTCTAAGATGCACTGGTTTGGTTCATATTTAAATGGTTCATTATTTTTTTATTTTATATATATATATATATATCATAATTATTTTATCATTGATTACATATTAAAATTAATTGGATACCTTAAAATGGTCTATTATTGTTGTTCTTGATGTTGTGTGTGTATAATGAAATCAACCATGGAATTTATTTAAGGAATATATTTCAAGGAATATTATTACATTAATGGTCTTTATGGGATATTATTTTGATGGATTTGAATGAATATTTTTAAAATTAATTTTTTTTCATTGAAGGATATGATATTTTATTCCAATATTCCTTATTCACTAGTTAAACCTTGTGTTTTTCTGGACCATTTTTTCCTTGAATAAACTAATTTCATTTATGACTTGCAATACAATAAGTCAAAATTTCATTTCACACAACACATACTTGGAATACGTTACATGGGACGTAGACATGGAATATGTTACATGAAACACCAACTAGTAATATGTTACACACAAAACCATCATACCATACATAGAACAAAATATTTTATTTCTAAAAAACATCATTGTATTGTTATAATTATTTAATCAAGAATATTATAACATAGCCTTTAAATATAGTAATAATAAAATAAATAACTATTATTAGAATTTTATTTATAATCCATGTAAATAAATTAAATTAATGTTATCTAAATATATAAATTTAATTTTATAAAATAAACATATGTATTTTATTTTAAAATGTTGAAATAATATTTGGGTTAATTTTTCGGATTTTTTAGAGAAAAATCATTTTTGGATAAATTTTGAAAAATACTAGATTATAATTAAAAACAACATTTTCATCAATTTTTTTAATAGATTAAATTATATTTTAATTCGGTTTCAATGTTTATGTAGATCATATTTTTATCAATAAAACAAATTTCGGTCATTTTAACCAATTTCACTTTGACATTGACATTAAAAAATTATCAAACATTTGAACATTTTTATATTAAAAACTCGTATTGTCAACATGACTACGTGATAAAAATTTAATAAAATGTATACCACTTAGGAGATTTTATTTTGAAAATATGTATTCTATATTATTAATAAAAAAAATTATAATGTCTAATATGGTCAAAGTATTTCCTTACCAAAACTATTAGTGAAATTAAATAAAATAAGTAACAATAAATAAGGTAAAACTATGCTTAATAAGGAACTAAACATTAATCTTAAGTGACAAAAAAATATTAAAACATTTACAATATCAATTTTTTTAAATTTTATACCCTATAATACCTTTTATATATTTTTTCATTATTGGATCTACTTTACATGGGAAAAGCATTGAAGTGTTTCTCTTTCCCAAAACCTACAAGAGTGTCACTCCTCTTCCACTATAAAAAATTCCTTCTCTCCTCCCACTTCCTTACACCTTTGAAGCCAACATGGATAAATAAAAATATCTTTCAAAACGTTTCCTAAACATCCCTCCAACAATTATATAATAATACCCTTGTTCAAAAATTAATATTAGGAATCCATTTTGGGGAAACCAAATAGAGTTACTCAAATAAGAGGTAACATTATTTCTCAAGTTATTTTATTTTATTTTAATCATCCACCCATAAAAACATTTTAAATTAATGTGTAACAAAATAATATCACCAATATACTATGTATTTTTTATTTTATGGTATAAATCTACACTTACACACACTTCCATCTTCGGTGTAACGAATATATAGTTTACGTGAATGCTGAACGATCTCCTAAAAAAATTATAATTGTTCATTTTTACATTACTAGCACTCATGGTCAAAATAATGATGGAAAATGTGTTTATATACGTTATATATTATATTTATTATGACTTTAAGCTTCTTTAAATTCTTTTTCAACAAATATCGTTTAACATTTCATTTTGTGTAAATACTATAATTTCATTTGAGGAAGTGTGGACAATTGCACCCTCAAAGCAATGTGATTCATTAACAGACTATATTGAATGTATTGATGTCATGTTTAGTAAAATTATATGATATATATGATATAATAATGTTACTATTGTGATTATAAGTATAAAAATATATTCCATTTACATTATTTCTAACAATATGACAATGAAACAGAAACATCATTCAGGTGTATGTACAACCCATCGTCTCTATGAATGGGGTATTCCAATTATTACTTCAATATTATATATATTATTATAATACAAATATATTAAATATAATTGAAATTCATATAATTTTTTATATTCTGTAAATCATTATATAAGTATAAGGACTAAATATATAGCTAATTAAGACACATGTGAAAAAAAAAGCCGAGATTACC
Organism: Viscum album; assembly: GCA_963277665.1. Lineage (NCBI taxonomy): Eukaryota > Viridiplantae > Streptophyta > Magnoliopsida > Santalales > Viscaceae > Viscum > Viscum album. The sequence continues at coordinate 1,465,328,248 of OY728147.1, read as the reverse complement.
CGAAGTGAATCCAAAACATAGAATGGTTAATAAGAGGGTAATATAAGGTCATAATAAAACCATTTATGGTATTATATATAAAAATATGGTTATTTTATATATTGATGATAAATTTATATTTATGATATCAGATGTTTTTCTGAGTACTATGTGCGTCAAGACATAAGGTAAGGGGATTTCATCTCACTGTTTATTTCAATGAGATACATGTTTTATTCACCACTAATTCATTTGATGTGGTGTTTATACTGACCATGGATGCATTAAATTATTATTTTTCATATATTTATGAGGTTTTACTTATACACTCTATGATATTTATTCCTTGGGGTTAATGTTTCGAAAGCTACTAAATCGGTAAGATAGTTTTCTCCCAATTTTATTTTTTGGATAAAAAAGTTATATTATGAAACTATGTTCTTTTATGATCTGTAAATACATACATTTGACTTGTTTTATCTTGAATATACATAATTTAATGATATTTTAATCTTCATCTAATTTCATTTTTTAATATGAATAGTATTATTCTAGGTTACCATATTGAAATACTTTATTGAAATGATCTCATCATCTGTCGAGATTATTTATTATTAGGCTTCCTTTATTGAAATATTATGATATATATATCAATAATAGTCATTAAATTTTTTATCCTCTGGTTATTCAAGATATATTCATGTTTTAGTACCATTTATTTAATATTTCCTACTTAATATATTTAAGTAAATGTTTTCATGATAATTAGAACATATTTTTCTCTTCGATTGAAAACTTATATTATTCAATAACCCTGTCTTCAAAAAAGTTTTCAAATGATCCTTGAAGCTCATTTTCAACTAAAAAATTATGTTAAATTTTTTTTTTGTGTTTTTCAAAGCTTCCTTCATATTTTTTTAAATCTATTCTCAAATAAAATGGTTTTTGAGAATGTTTTATGTTTTTAAAACTGTTATCAATGTAGAAATGATATTTTCCGCATAAAATGTGTTTTTTAAATATATTTAAAAATTATTTACCATCTATGATAACATATTATGGTGTTAATCATTACATTATGGATATTTTTTTATTTTTTCATCCGTGTTCTTTCTTTGAATATACTTTGTTTTGATGGCATGAAGGTTATTAAACCCGTATCTCTTTCACAAGTTATATACTTTTTTAACACACTGATTTTCATGGTTATTGTTGTTATGAAATGATTATGAAACTTGTATATTTATATTGGTCTGGATAATATTACATTTTTATAATGCCCATTTAATTTCATGGGTTATAATATTATGAATTTGGATCTCATGGAACTTTTATGTATGATTTCATAATGAGATTTATAGGACCATTATTAACATTCAATACATTAGGTTAAGATTCATATCACACGATATAGACATGGATGGATTGAAATGTGAACTCGATTAAGAATTACAGGTATAAAATGAGGAGTTAACATGGTTTAAAAATAATGGGCTGGAATAGGATGTGAAACACATTCAGTAGAGGAATTTTTCCTATAAGATGGCCTTAGTATAAATACCATAAATACCATCCAAATAATTATATATTATTATGGGTTTATGATATTATATGTTTTATTCCTATGTTATGATTTGAATATTATTCTTACGTATCTCCCTTATTTACCATTACTGAGCAACTGATCTCACCCCTTTTTATGTTTCCTTCCACTACGTAATGAAGATATTTAATATATTTGATGTTCTTAAAAGGGTGGTTTTCCAGAGGAACATAGTGGAGGATGATGTAGCTCATTTGATGCCAATATTTTTGTATCCATGATTCCAAAGGCACTAGACATGTATGATTCTTGATAATCAATTTATATATATATATATATATATGTATATGTATTTTAGAAAAGTTATGTAATGTTAGTGTATGAAAATTTCAGGTCTCTATATTTGGTATTGGAGAAAATTTTTTGTTAAAATTTTGATGTTGGGATTATGAAACCATAGTGGGAACCCTATGGAAATGTCTACAAATAAGTCTCAAGATATGGAAATGTATAGTAAAATGTCACAGAATTTTGGTTATGTATTGACTGACTGGATTCCTAGAAATTCATCCCCATCTGAATACAAAGAATTGGATGTGGATCTTCCACAACATTACCCATGGATAATAACTCTATCAAGATGTTTTAATCCTCTCTCAGGGTAATATCTTACATGATAATATGCCTTGTTGCACCCCAGGTTTGAAACTCCTGGTGGATATGATTTCAGAATCCACAAACTCTTCATGATCCACAATAATGTATCTAAATAGTAGTTTGATATAAATAACCATTGATAATCTAAAGGTGTCATAAATATGGATGCTTACCTAATTTAAACATCATATAATTAAATTTGATTATTATTTGTTTGCTCAATATGATAATTATTTCATACTCTATGATTTCTAGTTTTCGACAATGGTTGGTACCTAAAGGAACCACGTTAATGGTGATTGTGATAGACAATGTAATAGTTTTCCTTCTCAGCAACAAAATGATATGGGAGCTGGAATAGAAACCACATCGATACACTCACACTGGATTCTTAACCAATGAATCAAGGTGGACTTATAAATGAGAAAAAGGAGGAACAACATTCTTTGGATTCATTCATGAGGAATATTCCACCGTATTTTAGAAGGCTATTCTGATCCACATGTTGCTGAATAAATTATTTATACTACTAAAAACATATTCTGCATTATATAGTGTTTGGAGCCTAAAAAAGTCATTCAAGTTGATTATTGGTAATAATTCAATATAGACCAATGGTGGACTCCAGTCAAGAACACATGGAAGCATGATGGGGTTGAATCCCTGGATTTTGATGAGTTCATGAACTTATTTTTCAACAAGAAAATTGTTTATATTCTTTAAACTAAGATGGATAAAGAGTTCATTGAGGAGAATCTAATGGATGATGAATTTTTTGGTACATAGGAGCCTAATTTCATGAGACTGAGATGTTCCCTTGATGAATAATCATCCAATACGAATGTAACATTGATTGATTATTTTTTGGCATAAATCCAAGTCTTATAATGAAATTTTCTATAACAATATTTAGTAGTAACAACAATATTTTTCATTGTGAAATCAAGGTAGAAATGGAGGATGGAGTCACGTATCAACCCCATGGTCCTGACAAGAAATGGAAGATGTAGATCAAAGGAAACTATAAAAAACCATAGATAAAAGAAGGTGATTATTTTTTTATGCATTAAATTTGAGAAAAATCATGTAGGAATTTTTCTTAAGGGGGCTAGTAAATGTTTTCTTTTTTGAAATGAAGTTCACTAGTTAATATATTATTTAAATGATGGGAAGAATTTAGAATAAAATTTAAATGAAAGATAACTAGATATAATTCACAGCCTATTATTCATTGATAAAAGGTTAAGGCTAATGGGAAAAATCTAACAGGTTCCCATACCCTAGGGTTGATGATGATATTTGATGTAAAGAACCACTTAAGACAGGGGACCGGGGAAAACCCCATGGAATCTCTATTTCTCACTACATGTGTGATAAAGATGTGTTGAGATGTACAATTACCATCCACTTTAGAAACAATAATATCAAATTCAAATCTGGATCTACCCTCCCATTCATATCAAAATAATTTTCTACTGGAATTTGGATTCCTACAAAATAATAGATATGAAATTACTATTAATCCCCTCAAATAATATGATCATTTAATCCAAACTATATGATTCATCTCGGGTTAAGGTTTGGGGGAATGTTCTTTCAGAAAATCTTCTAATTTTTCCTTTGGTTTAATTTGATGTCGTCTTAGGAATGGATTGGATTTCCTTGCATAAATCCTACATCAATTATCAAATAACGGATTTTATGTATGATATTTGAAACCCTATTATGATTGTCCATTAATGTGATGATAATAATGAACTACTTATGGATACTACATCTAGTGTATGAGTCATGATTCTTATTCAAAAGGGCTAATTATCCAAAATGGTTGGGGAGAAAATCGATATCGATGATATTCTTATGGACTGAGAATTTTTTAATATCATTTATTTTTTGTTTTCAGCCATCCAAAAAAATGTGATTTTAATTTCTCAATAGAAATCATATATGGTTCCACATAAATTTCAAAGACTCTAAATAGAATGGCCCCGATTGAGTTTCCAGAATTGAAGAAGAAGCTATAAGAAAACCACGATAAGAGATTCATTCAGAAAAGTGTGCAACCTCTGAGTGAATCCATTAATTTGGTGAAAAAATAAATATGGATCAACATGACTCAATATTTATTTTTGGGAGTTCAAAAAAATCACAATCAAGAACATGTTTCCTCTTCCCCACACGGATTACTTGTTTAATCAATGACATGGAACTCAATATGTTTCCAATATTGACCTTATTTATAGATATTATCAATTCAGGGTCATGAAGGGGGATATACATAATATATAATTCTATATAAGTTTTGGAAACTATGAATATTCAGTTATGCCTTTTGGTCATACTAATTCTCTTGCTAAATTTATTTATTTAAGGAAGATAATCTTTAGAGATTAACTCGATCAGTTTGTGCTAGTATTTATAGATTTCATTATTTTCTATATACAGAGAATGTTGGGCCCTAAAGATCACTTGATAATTGTACTAATGACCCTATGAAAGAAAAAAATATATGAAAATTTTACAATGTCTGATTTTATTTTTGAAAAAGGTCTCATTTTTGGGGAGAATAACCTCAAGATGTGATGTAACATTAGATCCATCAATGACAGGGGATATTGAAAGACGACTTAAAAAAATGCTGACCAAGATCCATAGATTTCTTGTTTTATCTATATATCATCAATGGTTTGTGGATTATTTCTAAAGACTATCTAATCCTATAAATAAGATAACTTGGATGGGTGTCAAGTTTATCGAGGCACATGAATGTGTGTAAAATATAATGGAACTTAAGTGAAGTTTAGGAAGCACACTTATTCATACAATACTCAATAGTTTATAATGGTTTGTAATCTAGAACGATGCATGAAATAAAGGTTTTGGATACGTTTTTTTGAATAATAACATTGTTATCATTAAAGACTTGCATTAGTTTATGATTTATAATATATGTTACCCAACTCATGATTTATATTTAGTACTGCTAATTTTTTACATTAATGATATGGAGGGATAATCCTTATTGAAAAAATTTTGATATATATACAGATCATGATAACAAAAAATATATATTTACACAGAAAGTGTTAAACATGTTATAGAGATGATGGTTTTAGTTGATACAGAATTATGACTACTCAATACATTACTACCCTGTGAAAGAATACAAGGCAGACAATGATTTGAGTCAAAATGATCATGATAGATTATCCATGATGAGGATCACAAAATATCCAATATTTCATTATTTTCCAAGGATATATCTCAAAATCATCAATAGGGAAAATATTATCTTTCATAAATAAATATTCAAACCTTAATCCATGGGTTGATTAATGAGGCACATAAATATTATTTTGAGATGCAAGAGAAAGTTATAAATTTTCCTAAGTTTAACATTGATTCGAATGGAATGATAATGTCAAGGAACTGTGTATCTATTCCTTCAATAAATAAATTTACCGAAGAATATGTTAAAGGAATCTCATATTAAATATTTATCAATTACTCATGGAAGTATAAATATGTATACAGAATTGAAATAATACTTTTTTTGGGATGAAGTGATGAGAGATATCACATAGCTTGAAACGTGGTGCTTTGTGGTCTAACAAGTGAAGGATAAAATACAAAAGTCAATGGGGATGTTACATCTATTACCCATACCAGAATGGAAATTAAAAAACATCACTATATATTGTTTCATTGTACTTTCCAAAAACTCTAAAAGATTTAATAATATATTGGTGTTAGTCAATATTCTTACTAAGTCTCTACATTTCACCACTATTAAAGAAGACTACTCTTTATATTATATTTTTAGGATTGTCATTAAGAATGTGGTAAGATTTCAGGGAGTAAAAATTCAACTATATTATATCCAGTTATGAGTTTCACCTTAAATTTTTTGAGAAGTCCTAATAAATAACATGATAATGAATTGTGGTTCATATTTTCTTATCATACTCATATATAAGGTCAGTCATAAAGAACAATTTATACCCTAGAGGATAAGTTGAGATCTTGTTCTCTAGATCCCAAATGTGGTTGGGATACACACCTCTTATAGTTTTGTTTAATTAAAACAATATATTTAACTCAAAAATTAAGATGAAACCTTATTAATACCTCACTTGGAATAAATTTAGAGCCCCGATGGGCTGATATAATGATAGATAATGAAATCTATTTGGATTCGAGATAGCTAAATAAATAGACGAGAAGGTGAGAACCATTCATAGGAATATCAATGTAGCCCAAAGTTGACTGAGAATTAATGTTGATAACTAGTGTCATAATCTGAAATTTAATGTTAAGGAAAAAAAATTCCTATGAATATCACCCTAGAATAATTTTATGAGATTCTGGAATAAATGTAAACTGATATCTGTGTATATTTGTCCCCTTGAAATTCTTGATCGTATCAGCACTGTATCCTATCAGTTTGAACTTCCATAAAATATCTCTCAAGTCCATGATGTGTTCCATGTATCTCTCATGATTAATTACACACATGAACATTCATATATATTTAACTAATATGTCATTACACTGGGGCCTGATATTTCTTATGACGAACAACAAGTTAAAATATGGATCATATGGAGAAAGTTTTACCAAAAAAGACCACTCACCTAGTAAATCTTTTGTGGATAAATCAAATGTTATAGGAAGATATGTGGGAACATTAGAATATAATTAAATAAGGCTATCAGAATTTTTTTAATCGCATGATGAATTTCAAGGGTGAAATTCATTTTATCGGTGGTAGAATGTAACACATCAATTTTTTATAGAAATTTTTTCCCTCAAAGAAATTAATTATCCTTTATCTATTGTAATTTAATAAGTAAAACATTACTATAAAAAGTCATTGATCTCACAAAAGTTAAATGGAACACATAATTGGAATATGTTACATGAAACACTATATTTCTGTAAGTTACAATCAACACCATCTTGTAATACATTACACAAAACACTGAGTGTCTATGATCCAACATTTTATTGTTATAAATATTTAAAATTGATAATTATAATATAGACATAAAATTTATTGATATTAATAATAAAAAAAATTATATTTTTTCTATAATTATTTATATAAATACAACATATTGATACACAAATATATAATTTTTCGGTAAAGAACATATATGTTTAAAAATAATATTTTCTCAAATGAAATTATTTTAATGACCTTCAGTGAAAAATAATTGAATTAATTTCGAAATTTAAAACTATAATTTGATAGAAATAATCTTAATTTATAATTTATAACTTTAAAATTAGATTAGTTGTAATTTATTATATTTTTCAGTGAAACATCATTTTTTGATGAATATTAAAAAAGAAAAAAATTTAATTCAAAATTAAGTTTTCATATAGTTTTTTGATAAGGATAAATTATATATTAATTTGGTTTTAAAGTATAAATAGATAATATATTTATCGACCACCAAATTATGTTCTTTGGAATCAAGTTCACATTGAAATTTAATTGTAAAACATAGTAACATTTTGAATTTTTTACATTAAAATCCTGCATTGTCGACCCGACTACAGGATTGAATTTAAATAAATTTCTACCACATTTGTTATTATAATTTGGAAAAATTATAAAATATTTTAAATAGAAATAATATGTAATTTATAATATGTTCAACTTATTTTTAGACAAAAAATATTAGTGAATGTAATTAAAACAAATAACAATGATTAATGGAAAATTATGATTAATAAGAGACCAAAAATTAATCTTAACAGCTAAAATTACCTAGAAACTATTTAAAGATCCTTTTTGGCCATATTGAAACATAGATATCATTTCATATAATTTTTTCTACTATTGGATCAAATTGAACTGCAAAAAATATGGGCGGAACTCAGTTCCCAAAATTATTTTTTTAGTGCCACTTCTCCTCCTCTTTAAAAAGGACTCCTCACCTCCAACATCCAAAAACCTATCAAGACACGTTGGCTCAAATAACATTTTACCAAATAGGTCATGAAAATTCCTACAAATATTTTATATGCCAACTGTTGGTCCCAAAGAAATCCACAGAATCTCTTTTGTTCAAACAAAATGGAGTTACCCGAAAAAGTGGTATTATTCTTACTCATGTTTTTTATATTTATTTCAATTATCATCTCCTAAAATACTATTATACCTTTTATGTGTAAAAACCATTATAAAATATATACAAAAATGTTTTTTGGAAAGTTTTTTATCTTTATTTACAAACACTTCCATCTACTTTGTAACGAACATGTTTTGTACGTGTAAAAAGAACTACCGCCTCACAAAACAATGATTTTAAACATTTCCATTAACCCAAATAATGGTAAAAATTGTGATCGAAACTGTATTAATATATGTTATATAATAAATATATTTTTATTATTTTGTTTTCGAACACATATCTATATACTATTCATTTTGGGTAAGTATAATAATTTCATTTGAGGAAGTGTGGACTGCCGCCCCCTCAAAATAATGTGATTCATTTACACACTACAATGAATGTATTAAGGATGCGTTTAGTGAAATTATATTATATATATGATATAAAATTATTTTTAAATAATTAAAAATTTATATATATATTCAATTTAATTTATTTCTTTTAATATGATAATAAATTGAAACAACGTTCATGCGTATGTACAACCTACCATCTTCAATAATTATGTATTTCATTTCATAATTATATATTATATATTTTATTATAATACAAATATACTAAATGTAAATTATATTTATATTGTGGTTTAAATTTGGGTAATCGTGATATAAGTATAATGAACAATGTTATAAAAATTTAGATGCATGTGAAATACTAAGTGAATATTACTCGAAGTGAAACCTTAAAATAGAATTACTAATAAATGTGTAACATAATGTCATAATAAAATCATGTATGGTATTAGATATAATAATGTAATTATATAAGTTATTTATAATAGACTTATATTTATTATATTGTAATCTTGTATTCTAACATTGAGATTCATGACACAAGGTAAAAGGATTTCATGCCACATTTTATTTCCATGGGATATGTACTTTATTCCTGACCCATTCCATTTGTGTAGTGTGTTTACTTCCCTTGTATGTATAAAATGGTATTTATACCTAAATTTATAGTTATTTATATATCCATTCTATGATCATTATTTTATCAGGTTAATGCTTCCAAATATCGTTAATTGGTAGGGAATTTTCCCTCAATTTTCCTTCTATGGGACACATGATTTATTATACACCTACATTCTTTTTAAACATGTCTCTAATTCCATTAAACATGTTATATATGTAATATAATTAATTTAATGATATTTTAATTTTCATTCACTTTATTTTTCTTACATGGAGAATATGATCACATGTTACCATGTGGTAAGAGTTTATTACACCAATGTCATAATTTATTCAGATTGTTTATCATTATTCCTCCTTTATTGAAATATTAGGATCCAACTCTCAAAAAAACTCATTACTTTTTTATCCTATGGTTATTAATTATATATTTATATTTAATTACAATTTTACCACTCTTTCATATATAAGTTATTTCAAAAATGTTTTTCATTTTAATTTGACCATATTTCTCTCTTTAGTCAGAAACCTATATTATTCAAAAACCATGTATTAAAAAATGTGTTCAAATGGCTATTGGAGATAATTTTCATGGAAAAAATGAATTTAATTTTTTTCTCTATTTTAAAAAGATTAATTTATAAATTTTAAATTATATTTTCAATAAAAATTGTTCTTGAAAATGTTCTATGTTTAAAAAAATTCAAGGTAGAAAAGAAAATTTACCACAATAAATGTTTATTTAATATATTTTAAAAAATTATTTGTAATCTAATATAACATACATTGGTGTTACTTAATAATTTAAGGGGAATTATTCAATGTCTAAATTTATATTTATTTGGTTAATAGATTATGTTTTTACAGAATTATTTATATTAAAATTATTTCTATTTCATGGGCTATATTCTTTTGAAACCAATATCTTTTTTGGATTATCATTATAATGAAATTATTATGAATGATGTTAATTGAAATAGGTTATTATAAGCTTAAGTGTTTATAATAACCACTTAATTTCATGGGTTATGATAAGATGTTTATTATCTTCTAGTGCATGTTTGTATGATTTCTAAATAGATGGGTGGAACCTATATCTCACTTTAATGAATAAGGTAATGTTTCATATCTGATGACATAGACATTCCTGGAATAAGGAGTGAACTCAGTTTAGTATTACATTGATGGAATGATGAGTTAAATCAGTTTAGTAATTCTTGTATGGAATGGAGAGTCAACTAGTTTTAGTAATGTACATTACCACCAAGATAGTCTAGGTAGTAAATCCATAAATACTGTGGAAATAATTTTATATACCCATGTGTCTTCCAAAATACCATGTTTTCATCCAATTTTATTCATTCATGGATTATTTTATTCATTTTCTTTTGATTCATGTATTATTAACTACCAAGATTTATTCCAGGTTCCATGTTTATCATCTTGGATTTATAGGGTATAATATTATATTTTCATGATCATGTTGTTATACCCCTATACTCATGCTCATGATTATGTATCTCCCCTTTTTACCCATATTGGGCAAATAACACACCCCATTTTATGATTCCTTACCCTGGGTTATGAAGATATGTTTTATGTTTGACGTGTATAAGAATGGTTCTAGTCATGAAGTACCTAGTAGGAGATGATGTAGCACATTAATGTACAATTTTTTATGCTTAAATGTTTCTAAAGTCACATGACTAGTATGGTATTTTGGTATATATTTTTAAAATTTTTTTAGATTACATAAATAGTTAAGAAATGTTAATGTATGAAAAGATATGGTCTCTTTACAGTTGATTTCTCTCTTTTGGGAGTTATGGCTTCAAATTCATGTCACATTGAGAATTGTATATTCTTATTGGTAGGACATGGGGGAGTCATTATGTGAAATATATGTGAAATATGGTGTGTGACTCACCAGTTGAGTTCATGAAGTGTACAGTGTTTTGTTGAATTTTTATAAATTAAACATTTAATGGAGATCTATTTTTCGACACAAGGTTACCTGTGTGTGTTGTGGCGTGATGATAGAGCTCATGCTGTTCATTGAAACTTAATGTGAATTATCCATCCTTATTTGATATTATAGGTTCTTGTTGTTTTAGAGCGAGATTCCCATATGGTTTCTCGATTATTTTAATGGTGATTCTCATAGAGGTTTTCTATGGTCCCCCTCATGTTGGAAGAATTAAAGAATTTTGGGAGACCTTGTTAGGTGTCTTTATTTCTTATGGCTTCTAGATTGAAGTTTTTGTTTTTTAAAATTGAAATTGATTATAAATATATATAGGTAAATGGCCTGATAATTTTACAGATCTTGGATGTTTGGTTTTGAGGTCAGATAATTTTTATTTTTATTCCTTTGGTTTGGGATCATTTGGAATAAAAATTCTATCACCTTTTATTGTTTTACCTTGGAATTTCACGGGGTGAAATGTCCTCGGGTTGGGGGTGTTTTTAATCCCCATGTCATTGTAGCTGGTTGTGTCATATTATTTTATCTTTAACTTGGTGAACCAGAATGCAAAAATTTTTAAGATGTATATTTAGAGTTTTGAGGTTTTCTTGGTGTTACATGGTGTATCTGCATGAATAGTGGTAGTCATATGTATCCTACATAGAGGTTTCTATCATTGTGGAAGTATATTTTTTCATTTTTTCTGCACTATTTTTTAAACCATGTCAAGGTTCCATGGTAACAATATATCTTGTATTATGTGTAATGGAACTAAAGAATATTTGGATCATGGATTATTAAATCATACAATCGAACCATGTGTTCTAACCAATGTTTTTGGTTTTTTGGTTTTCCTAGTTTTAGAAAATTTTAAAAGATGGGTATTCTCTCATTCTTCTCCCATAAAAATCAACTGACTCTTGGGATACCATGTAGAAGCACTAACTTTTATCACTCTTAGATCATGAACCTTCCATGATTTTTTCAACAGGTTTCAACAGTGATTCATCTCTCTTTATCTTTTTTTCATCCTCCCTTTAATATTCATTATTTTTATTGTTATACACATGACAAATATGAGTTTATTTCACATTAGGTTTCAAGGTAGAACTTATATTTTTGTATTTTTTGGTATTGGGCCTATATACTTTCTCCTCATCCATGTTTAAGATATAATCATAAAAGGAAACACCATACATCTTAACTTGGATTGGTTTCTTATTCTTCTACATAGGTGCTTCTAGGAAATTGTTTCATTTATTAATTCACTATGTTATTGAGATTTCAATATATCTTTTTATTAATATTATTAATATATGGGATTTCAATGTGATGTTTATAGATCATTTATATGATGTTTGGGCTTGACATTCTATTTTATCTTTATCTATTTCATGTCTTCATGTTTGAAATGGATTTTATCTATTTCAAGAATATTTTAAATTTTCATGAGGATTTTGGAAATAGTTTTGACGAAATTTGTTGGGGTTTAATCCTATTTTAATTATATATATAAAAATAATATTTATATTGGGTTCTTTTCTAACAATCAGTTGATAAATTCGTAATGATATAAAACAAATTTTTTGATGTGTTTAAAATTAATCATGAAATATAACGGATGTAATATCTTTTATGAAAGAATCATTAATGGATCATTAAAAATGATCTTTATTTAATCGAAGGTTTTATCCTTATTTTGTATTTCAAAGTGGAAGACCCATGTTTTATTTTTTTTCTCTGAAATTTACGTGGTGTGTGATGTTTTTAGGTTTTTTTAATTAGTGTTTAATGTTTGTTTTATAAAAGGAGAAATATGGTTTTTTCTAATCCCCATTTTTTGGTTACTGCTAAATTGGAACTTTGTAAAAAATGTTACTTAAATAATTTTTTAACCTCTTGATATCTATTTGTGATTGTTTCTTCAAGTGTGGGTGAATGATCCCTAGGTGAGTCTTATTAGTACCCTTTTTTTGGAATGTTCTTATTTATTACAAGGATTTTTAAAGTGTATGGTGATATTAATTGAGTGGGTTATAGAGGGAAGGGATTTTTTTTCTTATGTGTTAATAATATCTTTCTTCTCTGTAAACATATACATTTTTATTTGTTTTTGGAACCCATGTACAATGATGGAGATCTATAATTATGTTAAACTGGTTGGTTCACATAGTTTTCTTATCTTACAAGTCATTCTAGGCCTTAGGGCTAAGTAGAGATTCCATTTTCAATGTTTCCAGTTTGGGTTAGTCAAATGGATTATGGTTGTTATGACATAATGTATATGAAAAGTTTTTCAATGGAAATTTTACAGTGTTTTATGTATCTCACATTATTTCTTAAGGTAGATCACATGACACAGTTTTCTCTTGATTAATTTATCGAGTAGTTTATATCTATCATATATATGAATATATTTTCCCCCAAAAATATATTATGGTAGAACTCTTACCTTTATTATCTTCTTTTTACATTTTTAGACATTTTTTTATTACATTTTCTATGGTATAAAATCTATGTTAATTTTTTTACTTTTAAATTGTTGACAATGATGATCAGTAACCCAATTTTAATTAAATACTAATAGGTGGGGATTTTAATGTGGATTTAAAAAAAAAATCATTTGACAATAGAGGGGTAATCCCAGATGATGGTTTTTAATGTGATTATTTTACATTAATGAATATACATAGAAAATTATGTAATTAAATTATAAAATTCATATTTTTTTATCACTTTTTTATTTTAAAAATTCTTTTTTCTAGTAATAATTTTAAATTGGAATTTATAAATTTCATTATGAAATGAATTGAATTGATTTTATCGGTAGATAAATCATGTGATTTATATCTCAAACATAATTTTTTTGTTTTAGAATATTAAATGGGTCTTAGATTTTGTTATTATAGATGAAATCTAGTGAGATGTGAAGTGTTGAGAAATGAGATTTTATATAGAGTGGAATTTGGGATAAGCACTGGTTTGTTTCATTTAATGATTTTCTTATATAATAAATTCTAAACATCTTGTGTATCATATTTTACTAATTTATGATGTACCTAGTATTTTCATGTCATATATTTTCATTATGGATGATGTGTTCTATATATTAAAATTGATTTAATCATTGTTATTTATTCTGAGTAGTTTTCAATGATTGATTATTTATGGTTAAATTTATTTGATGATTAATAGACATACAACATAAGGCTGATCCATTTCCAGAATTCATTGAATTTTTCAATATTTTTTACTATGATTTTAGGGTGAAAAGTTTCCCAAAGTTTTTTTATGTTTGTCACAATAAATTTTCATCACATTGTCAAGATCAAGAATTCACTTTAGGCATTATGGGGAGCTTATTTAGGTACCATGTGGATGACATCCAATGAATATTTTTAAAAAAATAGATTTAGACCATAACTTTTCTCAATAATAATACTCATTAGAGAATACATTAATTTATTTATGGTGCATCTTTTTATAATTATGAATAAATAACATTGTCAAAATAATAGATTTATGCACATAAAGAATGTCCTGAAATCATTATTTCCTTGAACATTGAGTTTTAATTTGGTATTTATGTTTTGATCTTTATTTCATGTTTGGTTTTAATTTTTTTTCATTGGTTTTTTATTTGAAGTCTTTCTTTCCTAATCCCATTTTAGTGTGTAATTTATTATAAAGTTATCTTCTTCATTTCCGGGAGAAAATTTAAAATAATTGAACTAAATGGTTAAGTAATTTTTCTTTCTAAACCACATAGTTTTCATGTGCTTCGGATCTATCAAATTTATAGATCATAATGCACTATTGGTGATGGGTTTTTTAAATCATGCATCCAAAAAATTCATGGATATATTTATTCTTTGATTTAGTTTTCTCTTCTCTCATTTCGTGATTACTATAAGAGTAACTATCCCTTATGGGAGATAGAATGAGTTGTACAGTTATAATGTTTTTATTTCATTTTTACATACATTTTTTAATGGTGGTGTTCTTACTTAATACTTTTGGTTTAAAAAATGAAAATTTTGAAATGCGGTAAATTTTTGTGACATGCTAAGTTTAAAAATATACTATAATGGATTGTTCAAAAAGAGAATTCCTTTGGATTTCAATAATTTTATATTATAATGTTATTAACAAGTTGTTTTTTGAAAAATTAGTAAATGGTAAAGTGGGATGATTTAAATTTTTTCACAGGGGTATTCAAAAAATTGATCAATTTGAAAATAACATTTCATAAGTGATTTGGTTTTAGGAAGATTTTTTTGTAAGAAAATATCGATATTTAAAAATGGATGTTTTATGATATTTTTTTTATGTGTATTCTACCAATACATGATTTCTTTGATGTTTTGAATTTTTTAAATAGAATTTCATGTTTCTTTTTATTTTAAAATTTCATTATAGATGCAAGTGGTTTGGGAGGAAATGTTTTTTCTATTATTGTGGTGTTGATTTATTTCCCTTATGGTAAATTTTTAAATTAGTATTTGATCCCAAGATTGTGATGGAGTAATTGGGTTAAATTTTTGTGACCTGAAGTGATTTTTAAGGTATTTTTCTATTATATATTATGCCTCCTAGAATAGTCTAAATGGTTCATATTATTCATTACTCTACATAGACTATAAGTAAATCAGTGGGCCAAAATCATTCATTATTACCAAACCTCGTTATAGAATTCTTGAATTAGTATATGAAGTATTTCTTCAACTATCATGGTTTCATTAAACCAATACAGTGGTTGGAATGGATTTTGGTAACCCTAAAATATATGACCACACCTAAACAGTTGTTGGAGAGACTTGGGGTGATATTTCATGTCAGATCTATCCAAATGTTCTAGGATTTGATGGTTCCTTCTCAAATATGTGAATGTATGGCTTGGAATTTTTTAGAATTATGTTTAACAAATGGTTATTTCTCAAATTTGTTAAGTTTTATAATGTTATTAGGATTTTTATCCTTCATCAGATTGTGTGAATAGTCAATGAGAGCAATGATCATTTCTCAAAGTTGGTCATGTTCTCTAGGGGGCTAGTAATCAGTGATTATAAGAAATCACATTTCTTCAAAAGTGATATTCCTTCAAAATTTTGTTCCACTATGCTCATGTTTGGTTTAAACATAATTTTGGAGGTTTTCAAGGTTACCATTCGAGTAGAAGATAACCAATCAAGGAGTCTAATTTGGGGTGATTCTTTATCTTCTATAATGTGAATAAAGGTAACCATGTGGGTGTGATGTGGGAACATGATAATCCATGATTAGAAGAGAACATATCTTCTCATATATTTTGGTAACTTATAGTGTGTTTCCTATCAGCGCCTCTAGATAATTTTAATCCCTCCATCATTAAACATAAAATATATTTCCACCATTATGGTCGATTAGGATATCATCATAAGTATAGTAATATTATCTTCTAGATAAGGTCTTGGATTTTATATTTTTGTCATTGTTAATTTTTTTGGGAATATTTTTATGGTTGTGATATGGTTTAGATTTTTAATATTACAAATTTTCTATTTGAAATATATTGGATAGTTCTTTTGTGAGAAGTTTTTTGGGGATGGATTAGAATTTTATTTTTGGAATTACTTATTAAATTATTATTTTTTTGGGAGTATATATTTTGTTTCCTAATTCTAGTGAAGTATCTCATTTGATATTTGTATTTTTTTTACTATTTTTTGTGTTTATTTTTTTTTATTATTGTTGTTTAAACATGGATAACGGTCTTGGGTGCATGATAGGATAACTAGGTAAGGTGACCGACTAGTTGAGATTATGAGTTGGATTCTGTTTTTCTTGTATAATTATAGATTCACTATCAGTTTGTGATCTAGTTATTGACCATGTTGTATCCAAAAATTTTGTGGATAAATGTTAGATAAAATATTATAATTTTAGATTAAATATGTTTTCTTATTTGTAATTTTTTTTCAAGTGACTTTGAATATACAGTGAGTTTCCAATGTTTCTTATCAATTGTTTTCAGGTTATAGATCATTGTTATTTTCCTAGGTTCCACCATTTTAAAGGACATATAAATTGTTGGCAGACCACATTATGTCACCATTATATGTTATGAATTATATTTTAGTATTCTTGTTTTGGATGTTTTTGGATATATATGAAAATATTTTTAGATTATTTTTTATCATTTCTTTTTTCATGGATGTATTGATTAGAGGGTCGATTATAATACAACATTTCAATAAAGATTGAGAAAAATTCCAAACGAATTTGAATGATCAATTTACTAGTTGGTTAATTTTGATATCCATTAGTTGTAATGGATTCCAATATATTTAATTCATAAAAAAATATCTTCCTGAAGTTTAAGACTTAATTGAAATTGAGGGTGCATGATGAGGCATTAGAGAAGTCATTCAAGATACAGAGAAGGTATATAATTTACCAAACATCCAGTGGAATCCAAATCTCATTGGTGGGATAATAAATAACCCTAGAGACTGTCTGGGTTAACCATCCATCTAATTAGTTTAGAGTATCTAGTATGTGAGATCATACAAACACACTATTGTGGTTTCTTTGATTTTTTTAGTGAGGTCCTTTCCGTATTTTTGAGCCCCCTCATAATTAAAGATATATAGGTTCATTGGAGGGGTCCATTCGTCCCACTCATATCCACATTCTTCATCCGTTGGTTCCCATGATCTTAAGTGTTTCCATGGGTGATATTTTTGGAAAATATGATGTGCAAGCATCAATTATTCAACTATTCTTCCATATTTTTAATGGTATCTCATAAAATATTGAATTATTAAACGGATTCAATGATAATTTTATTATATTATTATGATATAATCGTTAAATGATGGGGTATTAGATTTTCATAGCTATATGGTATCTCAAATGGATGGTTTTAGGTTGTTGAATACCATTTTCATTAAGGTATGTTATCCTATAGCGTTTCATAGGGTATTTGACAAATTTGTGTAAAATTTACATCTAGAATGGCCTTAAATTTTTTTTTTCTTGGTATGTTTATAGAAGGACTTGGTATGTTTTTAAACATTGTGTGTCGATGTTATTGTGGTTTTTTGGTCCAAAATGATGTCTTTTATATGTTAGGGACATTCCATGGGATATTGGCCATGGTTTTGACGAATCTATACAATCCGACGATTGTTGAAAATTTATATATATTTTAATAAATTTCTTTAATTAAATAAATTATTTTATTATTCATCGTTTTGAATTTCATGCCATGTGATAGGGATCATATAAATGGAAGATGAATGACCAAGCTGAGGTGGACAAGGATATGCTTTTTAAGTATGTTTTCGGGATATGAAATAAAAGGGAATGTCTATATACTGAGTTAGGTAGTCCATAAGAATTAACAAATGTATGTTTCAGTTTATTTGTGGATTTGTTATGAAATTTGATATGTAGTGTCTCCAATGTGAGTGGTTGACCCCTAAAATAATACAATGTTTTATGTTGATGTAAAATGATTTTATTTTAATAGACATCAAATATATGTATTCTATAAATTGTGATGGGAAATGGAGGACCCTTATTCACTGGATGGTCATCAAATCCATCAATGGCTAGGTGAAAATTTTAAATTTTGTACCATATGATACATGAACCCATGAGGGGATCTTTGTAAGTAATTATTTGAACATAGTTGTCCTTATTGGGGCCCATAAAAATATTTATTAGGTATTATTTATGAGTTTATATAATTTTCCCATGTTGGACTAATTGATTTTTGAGGTTCTATATCGACTTCATCCTAGATTAAATAAGCCAAATGTCAATTTTCAAATAAGACCTAGAATTTATCCTTAGTAAATTACCTTGGTTTGGAGTGATGATGGACATTGTATGGATGACCTTGGGAGACATATTAGACCCATGCACAATACATGGTAAGATGTGGGAGGCTATAAAATCATAAATATGTTTTGTATTATACTATTGGATGTATTACCCCAGAGTGACTAGAGATTCTTAAGGAAAATACATGGTTAAAATTAATTGATTTTCTGATTATTAGTAAAGAAACACCTATGATCCAAAAAATATATTAAATATTGATAAAATAAATTAATAAAATTTATTTAATATGATAATTAATATGTTTATATTTTTGGTGTATCATGATGTGATTCCAAGTATCTAGTATGTACATATTTTTATTATATTTTTGGGGGCTTAATGTGATTCCAAGGACCCTGTATTCCAATTATTATGGTTATATTCTTAGAGGACCGAGATTTTATTCTAATGATCTGGTATTCCAATTTTTAAGAATATATTTTATGGGTGATTTGATGTGATTCAACTTATATAGTATGCCCATTATGTTGATTATATGTTTTGTTTACTTCAACATGATTCCAAGGGTCATGTACACCCATTATTATGAATATATAGTTTGGGGACATTTCTATTCTTACAAAGATATGGTGTGCCTTTTTTTAAGCATATATGGTTTCTGGTCTCGAATTTGATTCAAGGTATCATGTATTCTATTTATTATGTGTATATGGGAAGGGGAACTATAATTGATTCCAAGGATCTTGTATGCCTATAATTAAGATTATGCAGTCAGGGACCATTAAGTGATTCCAAATATTTGGTATACATGCTATTATATTTTTGGGGGTCCTTGGACATAGCCAAAATATATGGTTTTCTAATATATATTTAAAAATGATCCCAGTCCTATAATAAGTGATATATGGAACTATCCAATTTTGGTATTATCGATACTGGATATCACATGTCACCCATTAATTGGAGGTGGTTATTTATTTACCTCTATATATAATTATTCTACACTTCCTTAGTTATAAATTTATTTTTTTATGGAGTATTTCACATGAACATATGTATCTATTTAAAGGTTTTGTATGAAATTGCATTGGTGGTTCCATACATGGTTATGTACTCACATCCTTCTTAGGTAGACATTGTACTTAGGTTCCCAATGATCCTTCGTAGTTTATAATTTCTGGTTGTGTAGAGGCCTAATGTAACTATACAATGTAGGATGTATTAGATGGTACTACAAAATATGGTTATTTTATGTGGGGTTTTGTAGTAGATCCTCAGTGTTTTTTAGTTCTTTTTTTATATTTTCTTTAAAATCATCTTGGTTGTTCTTTGGGTTGTTGTATGACTCTATGTAGTATTTCATTATTTATTTTTGATGACTAATATTTATTTATTCCCTTATTATAATATAATTTTTACCATTATAGCTAATATTTACATTATCTTTCACATTTATTGATATTCTAATACAAGGCTATATCCCTCCCCCCTCATGATCACACAAAACACCCTCACTACTAGTCAGTAACCACTACTATACAAGGAGTGGTGTATGAGGTCGTATAGATACCTAATCAATTTAATTCTTAGAGTGAAATGGGGCTAGGATGTTTCAATGTGGGAAATTAGTATTATTATCATGTCTTACTATTTTGCGAGTCGGTATTCATGAGATATAAAAATGTGATGATACTTTTGATGGATTTCAAACTGATGCATCATAAAACCCCATTTTCATTAATAAGTTTACTTTTTCATGGGATTAGGGATTATAATCATGGTTTTACTATAAACTTTACTTAGTTCACATTATGTGATGCACATGATGTTTGGTAATATAATTTGTTATAGATTTTCATCCCATAGACTATCAGAAAGTGACTATTTACTCGGTTTTCCCCTTGAATTAATAGAAAGGGTCCTATAATGCCTCAATATCAGTATGCTGGAATCAAATTTAAAATTCAATATTGTGATAGTTATCATTGATATATCTAGTATATATTATTCATGGGGCTTCTATAAAGATATTCATGATGATGTTTATTAGAAAAACCCTCTATATAAGGGATATATGGAGATCCTGGTAGTTTGGTGAAGGAATATGATTCCATAGTGATAGACCCCATGAGGGAAGTCAAAACATAGGTTCAGTTATATAATGTGTCAATAAATATTTAGATGGTTTTTTACAACTAGATTCCTGAGGTAATTATACATAGTTGAATCTTGGTTTTTTTTCAACTGAAACAAATCTTATCAGAAAATGATGCTATAAAAATATATATACTCATATATGAAATTATGATTTATGAGGGGTGGTCTTGTATGTGGATTCCCTATGAGAATCAGTATTTTGAGTAGACTGATGACTTCTTATGTACTATAAAAACAATTTATGATAAAAGAGGACCTATCGTATGTAGGTTGACCATGATTCTTCATGTGATGTTCATGAAGTGAATATAGAGGTTTTACATGCAATAAGTGACCAACATGAGATTTAACTGTTTTTTATGAGAGAGATAAACTACTTCCATGAGACTGGGATCAGTATTTGGTGAGCCATGTGTTATTACGGGGATTCATGAAATTTTTACTTATTATTGTTGTGATGTGACACATAAAAGAAACCTGAGAAAGGGATTGGCTCTAGTATCTAATTATATTAGAGGAAAGAACCATGAGTATATTTTTTTTATTTATACGATGGGTGTGTGGTGTGGAAATAGGTATATAGTATTGGAATGTTTTTCCATAAAATTTTATTGATCATGAAAACAATGAATGCTGGAATTTTTTATATTTGAGAATTAGTTTTTCCATGGTCAGTCACTTGATTTTTTTTATAACTCCTAGATTAATGTGTGGATGAGTGATAGGTAAGGCACATGTGAGATAATTAATTTCTAATAGGATCTCATTTACTGATAAAATGTGCTAGTATTGTTATGACATAGTGAATAGTTATTGATTATGGTTCGAAAACCTATGGTTAATAACATGAAAATAGCTATAGTGTGAGTCAGTTAATTTGAAATAGTGGTACTATAACATAAAATCTTCATGGATGGATGAATTGAGATGAATTTCAGTCTTTACCCGAGGAAACAATTTGTTTATAAATTGTTAAGAATTCTTCAATATGTTCAGGACGACATTTAATTATGGTATTATTTAGGGAATAATAGCTAAAGGGATATTTGAGGTAGATGAATATTTCTCCAGGGGTCATGGTTTTTTTTGAAACGGGTCGAGGCTTTAATTATAATGATTAATTTAACTTCATGGATAGTAATTAAAATGTGGATGGTGTGATTTCAAGAGATGAAAGTAGATGAGGCTATATCATAAATATCTAGAATCATATAATGATTATACCAAATGAGGGTGTGCTCAATGTTTTATTCAAAGGTAACTATATAATGGAGTGTACACCATTGGCTTCATTGAGGGGTTATCCAATATTATAAATAAATTTATGATTCATAGTGATGTTGATGTCTTTTTCAGGAAGAAATATGGGGTAAATAATTTTTTTCTAGTTCATGTGTATGTTCTTGATGAACATGTCTAGTCCATAAAATAGGTGATCGCAAGAACATGATTCATAGTAATCTAGATTTTTGTATTATAGGATGAAACTATATGTACTATATTAATGGGGAATATTATATCTGGCATGGGAGCACTTCCCTTTTGTGTGAAGGGCCCTGGTTGTAATGTGACTTTTCATTTTAAATCCTATAAGGATTGTACATACAGGATAGTCAATTGAATCCACTAATATAGTCCCATATAAATACTATTTTTACATTTTGATTTGTACACGGATACAGATTAATAGTTTATTCCACACATGGGATGAATTGTGGTGATTTTATCATTTGTTGGATCGATATTGTGGGATTAATCCAATTGGGAGAATGGAAATCATTAATTATTAGTGATTATACATCATTTAAATTCACTAGATTTTTGGTTTATAATTCTTTGTTAGTTTTGAATAATATCAATATTTCATGAGTATTAATACACCATGATTCAGTGTTTTGATTATAAATCCATAGTTGGAGTTGATTGTTTTTAGGAAGGTTATCCAATTTATTTCTAACAATATATTTTGAAAATATGTATATATTATAAGTCAAAAATGTGTATAGTTTATCTAATTGGGTAATAAAATTGGTTAAAATAACACATCCATTATTTTTTATGAAAATTTAGTAAGAATAATTCTTCTTCTTAAGAGGACGAGGCTCATCTATTTTTTTGGAACCAATATAAGTTGTAGTATCATATTTCATTTGGTTTTTTTACATTATTTATGGTGTGTGGATGTTGATAATGAATTTAGTTAATTTTTATACTATAGGAAAACAATTTTAATGGAATTTTTCATTAGTAAGGAATTTCATGGCATGAAATTTTTCGTTTAAGAAAAGGTCCACGGCGAGGAGCACCAAGGATCAAGTGATGAATTTGTCGAAGAAATATTGGTTCCTTTAGATGGATTGGGATGATTATGTATTTTCTTATTATTACGTTGGTAAAATTTGACAACGGATCGTGCAATATAAATTTAGTAACATTTATTAAAAATAACATAATGAATGTGTCGTCGGTATTTAGAGATGAAAAATGTCTTGTTGATGTGGAATTAATATGTTTTATAGGTCAAGAATTAGGGATTATTGATAAAAAAATAAATATTTCAGATGTGAACTGTTATGTGGATGGATTATAAAAACCCTTTTATGATGAGGTGAGAAAAAATAAGAATGAATTTCAATTTTCAATTTTGTGGATGGTTCTTTTTGAGAACCCAAAAAATAAATTGAATTATATGAGTTATGAAATCATATAAATGGTTCCTTTTGTTGAGTTATAGGCTTGTATGTAACTAAGGATTTTTGGGAAGGCATCAAAGAAGAGGTATGGGTGGTTAACCTACAATAAGTCACCATATATTTGGCAGTATTTTTCATATCACAGTATATTTCCTTGGTTCACCTAGAAATCAGTGGGGATTCTGGGATGTCTTTTAGTGGTTTCCTTTTTGAATTTTAGTGCTGATATTCCTCATGATTGATGAGGACGATGAGAAATGGATAAGTCCTATGGGCCAAAAACTCTCCCTCCTTTTTAACTTATTACCCCTTTATCCATTTTGATATCGATTTAAATTTTATGGTGTATTAATGTTACGATCATAAGTTCATCTTCATTTTATTCCTGTTTTCATTGTCCATTGATCTTTAAACATATCAAACATAGGATTTGGTAATTATTTCACACAATCATATTAAAATTATCTAATAATTCTTGGTATTTAGATCCATTTGGATAGAGGGTGTCCGTATAGAATGTTTTCAAGCCACCACACATTGTTTTGATTATGGTATGGTACCCTATGATTTTTTAAATCGATTATTTTTAATTTTGGTTATATTGACAATTATAATGGAAATTTAATTTGGGTTTCTTCTAATATTTTATATAATAATACATGAATCATTTGTGGAAGACTATCCACTAATTTTTCTGATGGATTAATTAAATGAGAATGATTTAGGGATGTTATATAAACCATATATGGGTGGTTAGTCCTTATTTCATAATGTAGAAGATATCTGATGAGTTTTATGAATTTAATCTATTTTAATTAACTTATTTATTAAATTTTAATATCCTAAAATTAATTTTAGTGTTTTTTATGAATCAAATGCATCATCATATGGATGGATGATTGATACTCAATCTGAGATAGACATTGATGGGATTAAGTAGTGTGGTTTTTGGATGTGATGTAAAAGGTATGGTAACTATATTGAGGTTGGTGATTCCTAAGAATTACCCTATGGCTTGTGCTGTTAATTAATGTTTTTATAGAACATGTTATATATGGTATCTCCAGAGTTGGTTATTTACTCTAGAATTCATAAATTATTTTATTAGTAATTAACTTTCTTAAAATAATATAAATTTCTTTATATAGAATGCTTAATGATTCAAGGTCCACATATGACCCTTGTGCAATAACTATAAATCTAAAACACCAATAGTCAAGGGTATGATTGTAATTGTGTTCCTTTTGATATGTGAACCCATGAGATGAATTAGTATGTAATTCTCTAGATTTAGTAAATCTGGTAGAACATCCTAGAACCATTAAGTAATTATGGGTCACAAATTGGTATAATTGGGCCTTGTATTACATATAATATTCTATGTATCCTTATATCCTATAAGATATATGAGATAAGAAATAAATGACATAATACTGAAAAACACAATTAAATAATTAGTATTTTCACTGGGTTGAGAGTGTTTATATACATATGACTGAAAACCATGGGTGTCACCCTAGAATATATGACAATAATTGGTGAGACTTCAGAGCCCAGAAATGCCATATATTGTTTTAGTTTAGACTAGTGGATGTAATACCCCAAAGTGACAAGAATTTTTAATGTAAAAGTGTTTGATATTTATTTATATATTCTTTTAAGATGATTAAGACATCACCTAAGATCTAAAAATCTTGTTAATGTTGAAAACATAAAAAATGATATTGATTGAATGGGATGAATAATATGGGTATGGGTTCAAGGGATATTATGTGATTCAAATGATCTAGTGTACTGGTTTTTATGATTATATTTTTGGGGGATAATGATGTGATTCAGAGTCTATGTTATTAATTTTATTGTGATTATATGTTTCTAGAAAATTGATGTGAATCCACGGATCTGGTATTATAATTATTATGTTTATATAGTTGTGGACATTATGTGATTATAAGGATTTGGTATAGCTATTGTTGCTAATATATAGTTGGGGGTCATTGATGTGATTACAAGGATTTGGTTTTCTAGTAATTATGATTATATGGATGGTGGACCATGATGAGATTCCAAGGATTCAATATAACCATAATTATGATTATATGGTTAGGTGACGATTAGGTGATTAAAATCCTTTTTTATACTAATTGCTATATTTATGGGTGACTATGGAATTATTCCTTGTATTTTTTGTGTCCACATTTTTATATACAAGATAATGGTACAATAGATAGAGATATTCAACACTAGTTTATGCAAGTACAGATGATCCCCTCTTTCACGATTCACTTGAGGATCAATTCTAGTTATGCACTTTTTTATTTATTCAATAATCCCAAAACTCTATATGTATTTATCTTATTCAGTAAGTAACATGAAAGTATCAACTATGTTACCAGATATATGTCGGAGAGATTTTTTGGTTCCCTAAAGATTTTGGTACTCAAAACCTACACAGTTGGTCGTTATAATTGGTTTCCCTTATAGAACCCATCATTCAATCATTTAGGTTAGAAATTTTCCAAATGTATATTTAATTTTTAGAATATCATGGATTGTTTTGGATAATTGGATAAGGAGAGGCTCAGTGAGGTTTTACTGAATTGTGGTATTTTTTTGTTTCATTTAATTTATATTTGTGACTGTTTTGAGGAAAAGGTGGGTTTTATTGAAGATATTATGTTTTATTTAATTACTCATTCTTAATTATTTTCATTAATTATTCATTCAAAATAATATAAATTTTACCATTTTGGATTATTTTTAGTATATTTCCACTATTATATATACTCTGATATGTCTGTACAATCCTCCCACCATCACACCATACACCCATGAGGCTATCTAGTAGCCTTTGGCATATGGTTAAGTTCATCTGATGTTAATTAGTAACCTGATATGGTTTTTGTGTATACTTAACCATGGTGTTGATGTTTCATGTTTTGTTTTTAGAATTTCTATTGGTTTTTTGACTTTATTCGTTATTTTATTTAATTTTTTGATCAATTTTTTTCAGGGACATTATGTGGAATTAAAGGGAAATGTGGGGGAGAATTGTTACACCCCCATAAATTTGTATATAGTTATATTTTATGTTTTTTCATTTCTCACCTTAAGTAAAATTAATTTTATATAAGAAATTGTTTCTTCTGTTTTTTAGTGTGTTTCATAGTTTACCCACATGGTTAGTAGTAATTGTGTGGCGCATGTAGTAATTGTGTTGCACATGTATTGAGGTTTATTTCATGGAATAAATGTTATATCATGGTAAATTCTCTCCCATTATCTTTATTTTCATCCTTCCTTATCTTCTTGAAATTGATTTTGTTTCCATTCACAACCCCTAGGGGTTTCTCTAGTCGATTCATTCTTTATATTAGATCCATTATTGGAGATATTGATGTCTAGAGCCTATAAATTCAATATACATCTTTTTTTATGCTCTGATTTGAAAAAGAAATATTTATTGTATTGTAATTTTATTATTACAATTAGGTGTTTCTATGAAATTGAATCTTTAAAAATTCAAAGTGTTCATAACAATTGTAAATAACTTTTTATTGAATGTATGAATATATATGACATCAATGAGATGTTTATAAATAATTTATCTGATGTGTGGGATTAACATAATGTTTATTCAATCTGAATTTTATTCTTTCTTGTTTGAAATGAAAAAAAATTATTTTCAAAGTACTTTGGAAATCTAAATGAATCATTTTAAAATAGTTTTGATGGTGTGTGTTATATTTCAATTAAATTTCGATTTTAAAGAGTGAAAATATGGTTTTTAGAGTTGATTATTTTTATAATGAGGTGTTACATTAAAAATTAAAAATAGGATTCTTTGAATTTTTTAAATCATATCATGAAATAAATGTTATGTAATTCCCCTTATAGAACTAATAATATTAGAGTAATATAATGTAAGTTCCCCATATTGATCCCCTGACACTCTTATTATTTAGTGATTGGTTTGTATATTGGATATCATACACATTCTTGTTTCAATTGTCATATTAATTATATATTGATTCCAACATTATCTTTTCTGACATCATTGTTTATTTTTTGAGTAATGTTGCATAATTTTTGTATTATCTCCCTATTGTGTTTCAGTTTTTTTAATTTACTTCAAAATATGTTTCCAGAACAACATTTTTTTGAAAAAACGACTCATGTTGGGTTATTAAAGGGTAACTAAAATTGTTATTTTTAGTTAAAAAAGGAACTGGGATAGTGAAATGTTTTGAATGTGATTGTTTTATATTAAAGAAAATAACAAGAAAATTATGAAATATGATTATAAACAGAATATAGTTTTTCAAGTTTATTATAGTTTAAAATTATATATTGTAGAGGTACATTGAAAATCACATTTATGAATTTTTATATGAAATGAGTTCCATAGATTTAGATTGTAGACACCTACTATGTTTTTTAGATCAAGAATATATATTACATGTTGTTGTTTTTATATACTCATGGTTTTAGATCTAGTGGTCAAATTTAGGTGAGTTGGGTAGTAGTTAGAAACCAGAGTATTCATAGATTGGTATTTGGGCTTGTCTTGAGATTATTTTTTTCACTGTTATTTATCAACCTAGATTACTATCTCATGGATTTTCATTCAATAAATTCTTGTACCTAGTTATGCCATGTTTTATAGTGTTATTTAACAATGATGTTTTATGTTTATGAAAATGGTTTGAATCAAAAAATTTGGTTATGATATTTTATTCATAAATGGTTATTTTTTGTTCATATTATTTTCTATTTCATAGACATAGTACATGGGGATGGTCCATAATGGATATTGGATAAATGATTCACTGATTTTTAACACAAATTTTAGGGTGAAATAGTTTAAAATGGTTTCTCTTATGATTCCCAGACACTGTTTATCAACCCATTATACTCAAAAATACCCATCATGACTTATGGAAAGCTGGGTCAGGTTCTATGTAGATAGAATCCCATGCTAGTTTCTGGCATGTATTTAAATATATTAGAATGAAATATTGCCATTTTGTTTACCTTCTACGCTAAATTTATTTGGGAATGTTTTTATCAAATATTTATGTGTCGATTATTGAATATTCTTTTTAATGGTAAATTATTTCACAAAATTAACTTATAATTTTGAAAAATTACTTTTCAATGTGACTTTGACTTCATCATTTATGCTAATGTTAATAAATTATCTAAAAAACTGTATGATTTCACCGCTATTTTTATCTATCTCTAAAGGCTTTATTTCCTTAGAAATTTATTTGCATGATTCACTACCTAAATTTTTAAATAAAATACCCATATGAGGGGATTGAATATTTGGTACAAATCATTTATATTCGTGTGTTAAATTTTAGTGATAAAATATTTTAATGTTATGAAACACATTTTTTTATTAAATGGTATATTTATGATATAATAAATGATTATTTTCATTTAACTCACATATATATTGATAATTAAAAGATGGTTTCATATATCTCCTTCTAACACATTGGTCAGGTTATTATATCTAATGAAATAATAAAGTTTGGTGTAAGAATAATCATATCATTCTTTATTCACATGATCATGCATGGACATGATCACATATATCATTTTTATATGGTGGAGATAGAATTTATCACAAATATCATTAGTAATATTTTTTTGTGTGGACATGATCATATAAATATATATATTCACATGATTCTAGATGGAAAATATCATGTATCGCTTTTTTCATAAGATTTTTCCTAGGTGTGATTTCTCTTAACCCTATTCAAAATATTAAAATTTCACATCCCTATACATATTCTATATTTTTATATTTTTTAGATTATTCACTATAGCTCATTTTGATCATCTCATACTCTTATGCCATGGTATTTTTTTAATCAATATTAAATTTCAATACATGATGTCTTATAGAAAATTATTATTATTTTATGTTACTTTAATATGATTTTTCTATCATTGAAATGTATTTCTCATATGATTATTATCTCACCCTTTAATCACATGTTAATGATTTTTTCATTATTAGTTATTTGAGATAAAACCTCTCTATTGTTTTCTTATCATCTATAGATCATTTACATTACTATATTTAGAAGGTTATTTTATATAGAGATTATTTATGTTATATGTTAAAAACATAAAATGTAGATATTATAATATGAATATATTCTTTTTTCGATGAAAAGACCATGGGATATAATCATAAAATACAAAAAAAAACATTGGTTCTTGAATTATGAGATTATTTTGAGATGTATTTACTGTATTATGGAAATGATGTCAAATAAATTTATGATTATCTTTGATCATTTTATTTCTTATCAAATACTATGTGTAATACATATGTATTTATCATCAGACCAATGAATTCCTATCTAAGGCACCTCGAGGAGAAATTTATATGGTTGAAAATAGTTTCTACTCTAACACAACAAAATAGGATACCTTTTATAGAAAATCTAAATATTCATAAAAAAATTTCGATTTCACCATTTTATCTCCTCTATTCATATTCATAGATAATGGTATTTTTCCAAGTACTCGAAAAAAAATTTAGGAATCAACAAGTAACCTATATTATTTTTTTGGTTAAAAAAAAATTTAATATGTGACATTGATGACATGTATCCTTATCTAAATATAATAATTATGATTTTTTTATAAAAAAATACATTAATTATAAAAACATTAATTTATATATGGTTAATTCAGTTGATTATTTTTAAATTTATACAATCTATATATTCTGTTAATATATATAATGATAATGAGTTTGAAACTTAAATTTTATGATAAGATTATTGTTTCTTAGGCATTATTATTTGGGTCATTTGTTGTATGTCGAAAACATAATTTTTTATTCCACAATGTATCTAATTATTATATAATAATGGGTTTTCATGTGAAAATTATACTTCTATTGGGTAACGTAATCCTAAGAGATATCCTATGCGAGGATGAGTCGTTTTCGGTGTTTCCCACTAAAAGGTTACTTTGTCTAATAAAAAAGTAATGGATCGATTGAGAATTTACTGTTATTAGAAATAATCATACACTATAATATTATCGTTGATTTAGTATTTAGTTCTTAGGTCACTAGAAATTTTATTAGTCGGAATGTTCTTCCAATATGTAAATGAGTTTTATCACAAAGAAATAATTTTATATCATTGTAGTGCCTATATAAATTCATTTTTTATATTTTCAATAATTTATTCTTTTTGTCTACTTAATTGAATCCTTGATTTGAATGTACACACAGACAAATATATATATATATATTCAAATTATATGCTAAGGATAATTATATTTAATAGTTTTTTTATTTATAAATTCATTTACCTTTGGAGAAAATCATTAAACTATTTTACACTTTTTCTTAAATAAAATGGAATCCTACCTAGATATGTTCTATTTAGTTCTTTTGTTAGGATATAACCTAAATATTACAATTTTTTCTTGTATCTATATATTTTCAAAATTCTTAGTTTAACATTGTTTGATTATGAATAATGTATAGGTGGAATGAAAATTACTTATATATTTTTAAATTCCTCATGTCATTATTTATGCCTTATTTGTTTTATCTAGTATATTACAAATTGTTTCATTTTTTTATGTCTTAAGAATGTGGATATAGTTTCAACTATATACATGTTATTGGAAAAAATATTTTATAACATGAATATATTCTGATAAATAATGTTTGTATTGGTATTTTACGCCGTAGCTAGTGATACCTATGGAATCAATTTTTTCACCTATAAAATATAGTTGTCAATTTGTTTTAAATTTTTTGGGGATGTTTTAGGTCCATTGAAATTGGTCAATGTTTGGGCATAGGTACTCTAGCTACCCATGGATTTTTTGTAATCCAACTACACATTATACACACACACACAGACATGGGGATGAGCACCGAGGGCCTCCACCTCAAGATAAAGAGTATTCCCAATTTCCCAATATGAATTTTCATTGAACATTATTATTACCTATATAGAAGTTATTTAAGCACACTATTATAACATATATGAAGATGTTTTGGGAACTAATATACCCTACCTAGTGATCTTTATGGTGTTGTGTGAATTATCCATTATGATAAAAAATTTCCACATGTTCTTTTATGGATTTGTGTTTTGTTTTTTAACATGACTAAATAGCTAATAAAATATATTCTTAAATGTTTTATAAATGTTTTATTGCATCTAGTAACTGATTACATGTGTCAGATGAGATAATTAGAGTTTTCTACTAGGTCTTTGTTTTCACATTGTGCATGTTCATATTAAAGGAATTGCAACATTAATTTTTTTATTATAATTATAAATAGTCAAACATATAATTTTTTGGATGATTTGTGGATTTTTAAATCTTTTGGTGTCACTTTAAAATGATACATCTCCCATAAGTGTTTGAACTAAATATTACATCATTGGAGGCATGATTATTTTATTATATCATCATGCATATTTAACAATATTTTTGTCTATTTATTTTTTATATATATTGTTTGTATATATTTTTATTTATATCCTTCTTTTTTATAGTTTCAACTGAATTATGTATAATTTATTTATTTTTAAATAGATATACAAACTATTACCAATATATAGGTTATTCTATTTCACATATTATTCTCTACATTAATGTTTTTAAATTTTGGGAAAAACAGTCAATTTATTTTTTTTAAGAATCCGTCATTGAACAAGATTACCTTTAAATGAAATTATATCATTCCAAGCTAGTAAATAAAACCTTATACTGAATTTTTTTCAATAAGTGTTTTTGTGTTTAATTATTTTGATAAATTTAAATCCCCTTTAAATTTTTTTAGTAGAAATTAAAAATAATTATATTTTATTTGGATTTATTTATTTCATTTGAAAATAAAATAATTTTTTATTATTTTATTTTGGTAAAAATGTTAATATAAACATTTTATTTTTTTTTATTTTTTTTATTATTCAATCACTATTTGTCAATTTTTAAGAAGACTTTAGCCAAAAAATATCCAACAATTACAAGAACATGGTCCAATATCTCGACCATAATGAGGGATCCAAAGTCAATCCTAGTGGAGGGAAGCCCATGGACAAGCCATGGAAACATCTGATCAATTGGGCTAGCCCCGGTAAAGGCCATGTAGGAGCATGCCCGTGTAAGAGGGAATATTTTGGACAAGGAAGTATGTGGGACATAATGATATAATATATTTATAGAACAATTATTCTCACTACTATAAATCTATCAATCTAAATCAAAAACTTTTGTCACCTAATTTCTTGCTAAATGACTAGGAAAAGGGAGATCAAACCAACTCCATTTGTAAAACACCTTGATTTATGCATATTAATCCTTTGAACATAAAACCATCATGACATATGGTTTTATAAGAATATATCTCTATAGGAATGTGGTTATCTATTGTTGATCATCCATCGATGGTGGATCATGCTTTAAATGAAGCATCATTCCCCATATTGAGTGGGATATCTCTCAATAGTAGATCTTCATTCTCAACAGTGGATTAACCATATACATCTTGCTAGATCCATAAATGGTAACACAATCCTCATTACCTGAATTAGTCAAGCATTCACAAACCCTGATAGTAGAGGGAACCTTTCCAAATAGAACAGTCTTTTAATGGTAGAACTATCGACACTATCAAACTATTCAAACTAGTAGATCTTACTATTCAATGACCATACGACTTACACATCTAATTGGTGGTCACATCAACCATCCTCACCATATTAGCATTATTTTATCGTGATTTTATATACCTCTTTATATAGAACTAGTTATTTCTCAATATACCAAATAGATTATATTACCAATTGGTAGATCACCATTTTTGTAAATCATACTAAATGGTAGATAACCAAATATTCGTTCACCATATTGCAGATCATACCATACTATAGAGAATTTTTAATTGTATAAAACATGTTACTGTAATTAATTTTATCATGAATCAGTAGTTTATATATTTTTTATTATAATTTATCTATTATCATAAATACATGAACTGAAATTAAATTTTTAATTACTATTTTAAATATTATATTTTTTGTAAAATATAATTAGTGATGTTTAAATAATAATGACTAATAAAGTCAAAAAAATATAAAACATGCAATGAATTTACAAATACTATGTTTTCTATGAATTTTCAAATTCCAATATAGTAAAAAATATTAATTATTATATTTTTACTGTTTTATTACAATGGAATAAAATATCATGGACTCTCAATGTATAATCATGTTAATTCAAATTAACCTAATGGATATATTTTACTTTTTATTATCATTCAAACATGTTCTTATGTGATTAGTTATTTATGCACTCCAATATACATGGAGTTAATGATATGAATCTCCGTTACAAATATGAATCAATAAACCATGAAAAAGAAATTTCAACAAAGATTATTACTAAAATAATTATTATGAAAATAGATATGAACAAATAGATATAAAAATTGTCATTAATATGATTTTTTGAATTGATGCATCTTGACTATGACTACTATCCGATTATAACAGTCATAGAATACATAATTTTTTCGTCATCAACAATTGAAGTGATCGATGATCTTGATCTGTATTAGTTTTATCATCATCTAATCTACTATTGTTCTAAATTTTTTCAATTTACACTAATTTATTTCTAACAACACTTTATTTGTAAAATATAGTTTTATTTACACTATTCTATTACAAATGATATCTTATTGTGTTATTTATCCCTTATAAAAGAAATGTAGGGCTATTCCTCATAGGAAAATGTTTAGTGGGTTGTGATTTCATTAATATTCAGGGTTTTTATACAACATGTGAAAAATAAACGATTGTATTAATTTGGTTATCACTTCTAACAAAATGGTGGATCAAGTAAATACTATTATCTTCAATAATTATCGGATATTTAAGTGTGTACTATGATATTTGTGATAGAAAACACTATAAAAACATTGTTTTCTCATGTTTTTTTACTTCAAATACTCATTTTTCAGTGTTTAATAACTCTAAAAATTTTATTTTATTGAATTTTTAAATTAATATTCACCCCCCCCCCTCTATTCAATACAGTCATACACTGGGTCCTAACAATTGGTTTCATAGAGTGGTTTATTTTATGCATTTGGATTTATATATTTATTTATAAGTCATTAAATAACCATAATGTATTTCTAGATGGTTTAAGAAAAAGATCCACTGCTTTTCTATGTCATGTTAGAAATCATAGATGTTAAATCCTATCAGACCACAACACTTAATGTAAGAAACTATAATTACTAGAAGAATCATATAGAAGAATTTATTAAAAATATAATTCATGATTATTGGGATATTTTGAAAAAGATTCTAAATTTCCTGATAAGTATTTAGAAATTATAATAAATAAAGATGATAGAGATGGGGTTCCAACTATAATTGTATTAATTATTAGTAAATTAATTTTTGTATTAATACTTATAGTCATATTTCATCATGTAAAATTGATTCTAACATTTGTATTCCTTTAAATTTAGCTTATAAAGGAACTCACATATTGCAAAGAACCTAGAGAGGAGTTCATAGAGCTGAATTTTAGGAATTAAAAATGATTAAAAAAGATCGAATCAATGAGATATATAAAAGATTCACTAAAATTTTAAACATAATGGTTGTATAAGGAACACTTTGAATAATCGGTCTCTCATAAACATTTTACTTTGATATCTATCCATAATGGACAACTTAGTGAGATTTTCTATTAAAGAGAGTAGGATTTCACTGAGTATTCAATGGATAAGCTAATAAGATCAATTCGCTAGAACATGATGGAAATACAAAATCAAAATGATGATGATCAAGATAAAATTAAAGGTATAGCATTCATATTTAATATAAATTTTATTTATAAATATTATTATTCTGAGTTACAAAAACTTGATAAAGATGTAATTGTAAATTTCTCTAAAGAAGCCTAAAAAACCCTGTGTGGAATGTGATGCTTTAATAATCCTATTAGAAGATATCATCAAAAGTACCACATAATGAGAAGTAAGATATTTTAATGTTGTAAATATGATTATTTTCATTCCATATCTTATGACTATCAGAAAAAGGTACATATAAAATTAATCTATCTGAAATTGAAACAAGAAATATATATATATATATATATATAATAGGTAAATAAAACTATTATATCATGATATATGTAGCTATATATAAGATTCAAGAACTAGTAGTGATGGTTCTTAGAGTGAGAAGTAATCATCAAGCCTATTCTTAATGGAAAAAACTTATGAGGTAAACAAATATTCTGATTACGGTTTTTGTAATGAGTTTGATATTGAAAATAATGATAATGATTTGACTAAAAAATGAAAAAAATTAAAGTGAAATTTTTGAAGTGGATAATCATTACTGATATTTGAAATGATAAAATTAGAATGTAAAATATTTTGAATAAAATAATGAAAAAATATGTGAATGTGAGAATGAAATATTTCATGTCCAAATCAGATGCAAGTGAAGAAAAAAAGATTAATCGGATAATAACGATTTTGAAAAACACTAATAGTAATGTAAGAATATTAATATGGAAAATATGATACTGAAAAAAATATAGGATCTTGTTAAACTAATTATATTTTTGATTAACTTTATGTTATTTGAAAAGAAAATTAAATTCATAAAATTGAAATAATATGATTAAAATAAAACATCCGTATTTTTGTTAAAGGAAATGAAAAATTTCATAAGATGGTTTCATTAAAAAAACTATAAAAAATACACTATTTTGTTATATTATAAATATTCTAAATATTTACAAAACTAATTTTTTCATATGTAGTAAAGGAAATGTTCTAATTGATGCATTATTTAAATTTAATTTGAAAGGGAATTATAGAAATTAATGTTACTTAAGATTTTATCAATCAATATAAAACACCAACACATTAATATTTAATAACATATCCTCTACATAACCTTGTAATTGAATTTTTAAAAATTATATGGCTTATGAAGGGATTTTTATGTAATCTAGTTGGACCCAAAATTTTGGGGGTATGAAAACAAATGTCTTATTAATCTATTTATAAAAAAAAATGTCTATATAGATAAAAAGATACACTGTCTATGGGAAGTGGGTTCTATAGGTAGATGATTTATGTTATTTATGGCATTCAATAATTTAATTCTTGTAATGGAGATAAATGTTTCTTAAGTGATGAATCTAAATACATAGTTAATGGTTCTGAACAATATTTATATCAATATTACTTATAATATCTATTATAATATAGATATATAAGGACTAAATCATAATCATATTAGCATGTCACAAATTTTTTATGGTGGTTTATATTTAAATTTTATTGATAATTAATTTCTTTTTTATAATGATAATATTGTTTTATTTTATGTTAATATAAAAGAAATTATATAATCTAAATATTTTTAATTACTAATGATGTAAAATTTAATATACATAAATTATATAGAAATAGACCACATTATTTAGTACATAGGGTAGTGACATGTTCATATTTGAAAACATTACAAGTTGGAAACATACAGAGAGGTTCTGGAACATCCAATGTTGAAAAAGTTAATATTTTGTGATTTATTCTCGTTTAAAGGGTAAGAAACATAATTGGTTTTTTAGATTTGTTAACATGGTAAACACTTTTATATGGTTAAAATTACTTTATGTTGGTTTTTAGACCAATCATAACTACTATTTTAGGTAGTAAGAGATATGTGATTTTAATTACAGATGGTTTTAATTGATTCCTATGGACTACATTCTTATCTAATCAATGTGAATCCTTAAAATAATTTATTAATTTCTGTAAAAATATTAGAAACAAAAGGATCAATTAATTTAGTAAATTATAGTTGACAAAGGAGAGTAATATAATAACATATATTTTCATATGTTTTTTTAGATAATATATTTTCCAGTAATTTTTTTACTATTAGAAAACCATAATAATATGATGTTATGAATGGGAAATGAGAATGATTCAACAGATGACAAGGATAATTTTAAATGAATTAATCCTGCCAAAATGGTTTTAGGATAAATTAGTTAAAAATGATATCTATATTTTATATAATTTTTAAATTAGACCATTTTCAATCAAACCCATTATGAATTGATTAATGAAAATAATCCTAATATTGGGTTTTTAAAGGTATTGGATATAGGTTTCATATTTTAAATAATAAATAAAATGTGAAAAAATGGTTATAAAAGTGATGTTGGAAATTTTCTAGGGTATTAAAATAATAGTGAATATTATAGGGTACATAAAAAAGGAATGATTCTAGTGTATAAATCTATGTGTATGCTTTTTTTGAAAATAATGAATCACGTGTTTCATTTTATATTGATTCTACATTAGATTTTAATTGTTTTAATTTGATGAATTTAAACCTAAAAATGTTAATGAATTGACTGAAGAGGGTGGGAATTTCATCTTAATCAAATCCTATAAAATGGAAAACATATAAAAATCATTCATAAAAAAAACTGATGTTTTTATTTTGGATTATGAACTAGAAGATGTGTTTTGAGTTTTTTTCTAATTCATTTGTTGTAGTCATCTTTTTGCCTAATAATATTATAGATGCTTTAAGATATTCAAAATGAATAAATTTAATTCTTGATGCACGTTACAAGTTTGATAGGTATAATGTCGTAATCTAGTTATGATTCCTAGAGACAACCTGTTTATTGAAACCAAATGTATTTTTTAAAGAAATTTTTTTTATTCTAGTACAATATTTTGAAATACAGTAATATTAGTTTATCAAGGTTGTTTAAAAGAATGAATTTAATTATATGATTAATTCGTACCATTTTCTAGATTATAGTATATTGAATTTTTTTATTTTCCATGTATGGAAACATTTAAACTATTTCAAATCGATGTAAAAAATTTCATTTTTAAATGGATCAATTTTAGAAGTGGTATATGTAATTCAACCTCATGGTTTTAAAAATGATTAATTTTTAAAAGAAGTTTTCATATATTCAAAAATATTATATTTTTAAAATAAGTCAACAAGATCATTGAATGATATACTAATGATATTTTATAATAAAATTATTTTAATAAAGGGCATTTTAATTAACACCTATTTATAAAGAATGATTATACATAAATTTTAATTATAAAATTATATTTTTATGATATAAATTTTTAAACCCCAAATGATATAATTAGTAACGAGTTATCAAAAATAATGAATAATTAATTTTACATGAGATAAATGATAGAATTATGAATCTTCGTTGGTCTTAAAATTTTTTAAAGAAGAGTACTAGTTTATTTCACTCCTACTAGAGTTGTTTTAATCATTAATCATTTTCTTATTCTAATGTTGGATTCTTCGGATTTGATAAGATGAGTACATTATGTATGTGTAATTTATTAGGTAAATGATTAATTTCATGGTGTTATATAAATAAATATTCAGTTTCATTGCCAACAGTTGTGGATGAGAAAATTTTTTATGATAATTCATGTTCTGAACTCCTCTAGGTAAAAAATTCATTGTGATTTTATTGTTTTCTTAGATAAAAATAATATATTATTTGATAATAGTTTTCCCTTAAATGTAATGAAAACAAATTAACACATTCAAGGAATAATAATATAGATGTTTAAATTATTTTATTAATATATCATATTAATAAAGAAGACATTTTGTATGAATATAATTTTATAAAAAACCAACTAGCAGATATATTTACTAAAGCACAAGATTTTTTCATATTTGAAAATAATTATTTTTAATTGGCATCATAAAAATATAGTTTTTTTATATATTTTTTTACAAGATATCATTATTTTTACATATATATTTTTATAATTTCATAAACTAATGGGGAGTTATCCCCTATTAATTTTGTATCTACTTTTATTTATTTATTTTGTCTTATTATCTATATTTAAATAAATTTCAAAAAGGAGGACATGTTTTTGGAGAAACTTACTGGGAAAATGTTGGATTTTAGATTTGGGATTTCATAAAATTATAAATTTAGTTTTGTTTTTAAAATTTAAAATATGGGGAAGATAGTGTACACTGCGTGTTTTTATGTATAATTATTTTGATAAATTGAAATCAACTTTATTTACATTTTTTAATTGAAATTAAATATACCTACCCATTATTTAGTGGTATTTATTTTAATAAAAGTTAAATAATTTTTTATTGATTTTATATTGAAATATCTGTTTATTTAAACTACATTACTTTTAATAATTTGTATTCTAGATGTAATGATCAACATTTATAAGTGACCATTTGGAAAAAAATTGGTTAACCTTGACTAGCCAATGGGACAAGCCCTCAACCACATGGGGTACCCAAGAGTTAACCTTGTGAGAGAGAATCACACCGACTAGCCAAAGAGGTAGGCATGTAAGTTGGAAGGCCCTTTGTAAGGCCCTTAGTAGTGCACCCAGGTAAGGGTGCATAGTCTGGGCCAGGTTTTTGATGGACCACAACAATAAGTTATATTTCCAATATAATTAATATCTCTATTAAACATTGATAAATATATATTTGACCATTATATATACTCTTTTCATGTTGAAGGAACATGAATGGGTAAATCTAACCGAGTAAAAGTGTGAAACATCACCATGAATGAATATTTATCTTTAAAATACCACAAAATCATGAGTTCGATTACATAAGAATATATATATAGAAACATATTGTTCTCCAAGGATAATTCAATATCAATGGGTATCATTCTTTAACTAAAACACCATTCAACACAGTTAGAGGTTGATCTCTCAGTGGATGATTTTATTTCTCAACAGTAGATCAACCATCTAATGGTATATAGATCCCTCAAATAAAGCACTACTAGACCAACCTGGAATTGTCTACTATTCACCAACCATAATAGAATAATTAACCTTTCAGAGTAGCTCACACATTCATTGGTAGCAATACAATCACTACTAATCTCTTCATATTAGCATCTCATACTATTTGATAACAGTATTAGTTTCACTTCCAAATAGACGAAGCACTAACCATCCTCATATTAGAAGAAGTATATTCACATGATCATACCTACCCTTTTTCATTGTATTATTTCCTTCCCTCTTTAAAAAATGGTAGATCTTACCAAATACTATAACATTTCAAAGTATATATATGTTTCAATGGTATAGAACCTATTACCTCTAGGTACATTTTTTACTATACTATTAGTTTAAACAACTTTTCATTATTATTGATATAATACATTACATAATGTATCTAAAATATAATTTATCATTATTATTTTAATGATTATATTTTTATAAAATATAATTATATGTTGTTCAAATAAATATGTGTAATAAATTTTTTGATCATATTACGCGAAACATATGTTATACCATACTGAATTTTTTTTTAATGTTCACATTCCAATGTACATAATATTTATTTATTTTATTTAAACCATTATATTCTTTTGGAATTAAAAGGCATAGACACTCTAAATGTAAGTTTGTTAATTAAAATTTAGTTATCAAATACATTCCAATGAAAATTATATTCCAAACATGTCCTGATGTGATTAGCTGATGAGATGATTCAGGATCCTTTAAGATAGTGACACGATTCTTCCTTGGTTATACGAATAACTAAATCATGATAAATAATCTCACAATATATCATTAAAAAAAATTTACTATTAAAATTGTGAAAATTACATAGATAAAAAAAATAAAACATTCATTTGATCTTTGCGAAGTACTATTTATAGAATATGGCTATTGTTCCATTTTCTCAATCCCAATGGATTTAATAATTTTTATCATCCACTACTAATGTGATCAATGATCTTGAGTTCCATTGAATTTCAAAATCATATCTTCTAATGTTGTTTTAAATTATTTCAATTTTCCACTATCAATTTTTTTCATAATGACTATTTATACTCGAGAGTGAGTATGGTGATTTTCCTATAAAAATGTTTTCATATTTGGTTATTCCTTACATCAAAAATTATTTTTAGTTTATTCCTCTTAGAAAAAAAGAAAGGTAGGTTTTGAATCCTTCCACAATCATGGGGTTTATTACAAGTTGACGAAACGGTATGTTTGTAACTAATTGGTTTTCCATCCTTAACAATAGTGAGGATCTTGTAAATACTAGTTTACTCACCGAGAACAAGATTTTGAAGAGTTTACTAGAAAAATAGTGAGCTGAAACATTATAAAAACATCATCAGTTTTTTTCTACTGCATAATTATTATTGTTTAATAACTCCGATAATCTTACTATATTGAATAAATTTTTAATTGAATATTCCCCCCTCTGGTCAATACTTCCATATATTGGGAAATAACCTAATAAACCAACACCTGGAGATCATATACACACATGGGATCAATGGAGGTTTATATGGGTTAATATAAGATAAATACAAGCTTTTCACACTTATTGCTATTACAAGAAATATATCAAAGAATAATGTTAGTCATGAATAATTTCTTTTTGTAATTATATAATAATGGTTTCTAGGATATTTCATGTGTAATACCAAGTGGTTTAACCTTGAATACAATTCATTATTTTATATAAGGAGACAACTCAAAACCATTATATGATCCCATTTTCACAATAATCATATGATACCATCACAATCCATGTATTTCAATAATGTCCATAGATTGTTATAACATATATATTTTATTTTATGAGTATAATCATCATAAATCACTCATTATTTATGGTTATATATTAATAAAAATATATATTAAAGTATTTTTTTAAATGATATAATTTTATAATATT
Source organism: Viscum album (assembly GCA_963277665.1). Classification (NCBI taxonomy): domain Eukaryota; kingdom Viridiplantae; phylum Streptophyta; class Magnoliopsida; order Santalales; family Viscaceae; genus Viscum; species Viscum album. Next base: position 1,465,285,491 of record OY728147.1, on the reverse strand, counting down.
AATATTTTTTGTGATGTTATTCTAAAAACAATATACATAAGAACCATTCAACACATGCACTCATATTTAGAGATAAAAAGTGGAATTACTTTTTTCTTTTTTATTTTTATTTTTTGATGGGTTATGACATGAACATGGGATGGGATGACCTTAATGGTGTGATTGAAGGATATTTTAGGGCCACATTTAGTTTCACCCATTGGGATTACCATATGTTTATTCTTCCCTATAAAATCCCGATAGTTTCATCATCCATAGCTAGGTATGGTCATGTATTCCAAATGATTGAATTTTTCAATATTTTAATGTCTATTTACTCTTGGGGGATCTCATTTGTCATGTGGTTGATAGGTAGGTCTCATCACACCCCATTGGAAGGAATTATTTTTTACTTCAGGAATCTCTTATATATTTATGATATGTTATTTAATTTATTCACAATCATATTATGAGACAGGTTACACCACTAAAATGACTATATCTTAATTCTCTTTCATATGAAAAAGATCTGGATCTCTTTAGTGTATACATCAATATATATCCTAAGATATTTATCATTTTCTTGTAATGGGCAGTTTCTTATTTAGAAAATTCATAAAAGTAAGTGATTCATAGAATGCTTCCATGAAAGGAGGTGGTAAATACTTCATCGAGGGAATTGATCAATTTTGAGGAATCCTACATATCCTGATTATTGAAGAAATCAAAACCTATATAGTTCATTCACCCTATGTAGTTTAATTCCATGCTGTGAAGACATATGTTTGGTTACTGTGACCCCCAATATTTGATTTCTAACTCTAAGGGGGTTTCCAACATATCTCGAATATAGAGGAAATTAGAGTTTTCATAGTTCTCATGTATAGGGGTTTCTCATGTAATTATATAAACTCATAGTATTGAAGATATCATTATTTAATATACATAAACCCATGTGATCTATACTCAATGTGAGAAACAAGTGATGGAAAATGATCATTTCATTTTTCATGATGCTGGGATTATGTGTTGGAACTGCCTTGAGATGATTTATTATAGGACTCAAGTCTTGAAGGGACGTCTTATATTTACTAGTTATGGAAGTAGATAGGATAATTTTAGCTTTTGGGTTTCTCATTCCTTTGTTGGATGAAATATGGTGACCATCACCTGACACTAATTGATAACTGATGGATGATATGATAGATTCATGGAAGGCCTTATACCGAAATGGGTGTTTTATTTGTGCTTGGTCCTTAGGAATGAATCCAATGTATCAAGGTTATGACATGAATTAGATACATCATAGTTTGGTTTGTGTTGGGGATTATAGACTGAGGTTTTCCATTACCATAGTGGTGGTTTATAGTGGAGATGATATGATCATTTTTACTCACTAACCCATGTGATCTATTCTTGTTTCGAGAAACATGTTATTTAAAATAATCAATGTCATGGCCTTGAAAAAGGAAAATAGATGCTTGGATTTCCATAGATGATCAATATAGGGATCAAACCTAAATGAAAGGTAGCCTTTGTATCCTGGATATGGATTGAATTAGATTTTTCATAGTTCCCTTTATGTGAGAGAGTACACATTAATGATTCCAAATATTCATGGCTGACACATAGTGGAAGGACAATTTTATCAAGTCATGGGATTCTATATCGATATTGACTTCTCATCTGGAGGGCATCATAAGACCCAGAAAATATTTCCTAGGATCCATTTGATGACCTGACTTGAAACATATGGAGGGTGTTGTGAGATCCATTGTGGCATAGTCTTATGGGTGGCACATATCATGGTTGAAACCTCTGAGGGGCATCAAAATACCTAACCAACAAGTCTAGAGAGTGTCGTGGGTCCCAACTGACCTTCCCATAGGGCTTCTGGATAGATTATTGTTATTTAAAAATTCTTTCATGAGACTCGAATGACATGAGAAAGATCCATTATATAAGCCAGGTGATGTGTCCAAATAACATCGTAAGTCCCCAGTGATAGACTCCGAGGATTTTTTGATCAAAGTGGCGCCCTTGGGGGACAGTATGACTTTTTTTGACACGTTGGGATGATGTATCATGTCCCAAATAGAATTTTGGGGAGCATCACGAGTTTTGGGAAACCTGTCCTAGTGTTGTTACATGTCTTTGGTTTACTTGTGTGAAGTGCATAAGGTTCATCAGGTTTTTTTTTAATCCTTTCACCTTCAATATCAGTTCTAACCATTACGTTGTGAAGGCCTTAGTTTTACTCATTATCGGTTCTTTTGAGTCTCCTGTGATTAGGGAGAAAAGTGATATGTTCTTCTAAATTCATTCTATATATCCTTTTCATGATCTATGAACGATCATGCGAAGAACATCAGTGTGGAAAATGATTTCTATGTGTTTCTTTTGGTGTAGTAACTGATAGAATATGGTCAGTCTCATTATCAGTTTATTTGAGAAATCTGAAGCGGCTATGTTATATCTTCCAGAGTCCAAGAGTCTGTAGTCTCAGACTCCAACTCATTCATCTTGTTTGAGTGGGGAATTTATAGACATCACTGCCCCTGTTGTTTGACACTTTCTGTGGAATATCTAGTGTGAGTCTAGATACAGTTAGAAAATTGGCCTAGCATTATACATCTCCATGAGTCTCTAACATCAAATCTCCCTTTATCGGATTTTATCCAATTAGTGGGGACATGTTTAATCATTCAGATGTGTCAAGGTACTTCTATGTTGTCATGTTTACATGCTAAAGAGACTTCAAAAGATCCAAGTTCTTGTTGGAAGTCATTCTAAAGGCCTTGGGTGAATTTTCATGGGGTCTTACGAGGAAAAGATTGTTTTTTTGGGGTCTCATGGGACATCAAGGTGTGTGTACTGGGCACATTGGATTCCATTAAATGACCACGAACACCTCTCACATCCTCCCTTTTGATCCTTTTTATGTGACAAAGGTTGGGAGTCATGCGCCATTTCATTGGTGTTGTTTGTGATATTTCTTAAATTTTATGGGGATGTGTCACATGAATAATTTGGGTTACCTGGGATGCCATGATAATTCTATGGAAAAATATATTCATTCACCCTTACATTGCTACATAGTTACTTAGGGTCTTCCCACAGTAAGGATGACAAGCCAAAGGGCTCTCATGATGTGACGAGGACTTTTCTCTAAGAACTCGTTATGTATTTCATATAATCGGGGGGTGTGTAACATGTCATTCACCGACCAGGAACACTTATCGAATCATCCCCTGGTATCTCCTTTGTTTTATATTAAATAATTTAGGGATTATTCATGTTTTCACGAGAAGTTTCTAGTATTTTTTCTCACTTTTTTTTGTGGGAGTGTCATGTGATCTATATGGGACCTTGCGATGGGGTGCACGCATTATCTTAGTCATTTGATCTATTTTCCTATGGCTTATCTCTTGGAATGTACTAAATATTGTGATTACCTACATATGTTTTAACAGACAATTTCTATTCTTGACTTTGATACATCGCATGTATATTCATGGGTCATGCAATGAAATGCAGGCTTCATCAAGCACACCATCTTTTCTCAACATTGATATGTCACATATTCGTGGATCGAATATTTATTCTCTTCCCCTGACGATATTAGGGGACAGATATATATTATCATGAACACATTTATAATACATGTATGTGGTGGGGAAAACCATTATATCATCACGGTGCATCAAGTCTTGAATATTATTCACGGTCACCTTTTACAGTGCATCAAATAAATTCTTTGAGACATGATCAAATCCAAATGTCGAGTCATTGTCCACCATTCTTCATATAACCAGATATGAGGTTATCTAATATCTCACTTTGTGAGGGCATACACATTTTATGAACATTCACCCATGTTTAGATGATTATATTTATTCACAATACATGAGTTCTATTTTTTCTTGTAGTATCACATTCTATCACATGACAGGTCATGTAGTTCCATAACCTTCATATAAGGGGATATATGGTGACAAAGTCATTCTCATGAAGGTTTATGAGGTTTTATAGTGCTTCATGATAATGGTTATGTTGGCCTTTACAATTTTGTATGAATAATTATGTGATTATATTTGGCATGCACCTCTTCACATTACTCTTATTGGTTTCATGGTGCTCTATTCTAATTAAAATGAGATCACTCCCTCTGGAATAATTGAGGCATCCTACAATACTGAATCCCTATTAGTTATTTATAAGGGAATTTTTTCACCCTTCTAAATCATCCAAAAAAGGATTTCTATTCCCTATAAATTCTATGTCATTCATAAAACTGGCATACCAAGAATGAGTTCTGAAAATAATACCACATCATTCTATATTTCCAAATAAATGAATATTTATGTATTCCAAATATGATGAAAATTTTTTGGGGCAGAGGTGATTCGCAGTGATGAAAAACACAAAACAAAAAGAAAATAAAATGAATAACACCTAGATTTTCATGGTTTGTTCTGATTACTACATCCATGGGAGAAATGGGGTAACTCTCTTTTAACTCTCTCCGATTCTCGTCAAAGGATCACAAAATTACACCTTACAAACAATGGGATTTGATCCAATTATAAAGAATAAAAAGTCATTATGTCCAAAGGTTGGTTCATAAACCATTGAAATATATCTCACTAGATATAATGAATCTGCTATTTTGGCTACAATCCACCCCACATCCCACCAAAGGAGAATCAATCTGGGTTGGTTTCCAAATTCATAAAATGTTGCTACTGATAATGGAGACTCCTCTAGCTATAATGTCTCCTCTGATTGGGAGTGGGACCAACAAATATCCCCCTAAGGACCAATTTTATGTAGAATCTAGACCTCTAGCCTCTATGAAATCATTGAAATATGTAACGTCCTGAGTTTAAGGAAAGAAACACTATGTTCAATATCGTACATGATACGATACAATGAGGTTAAATGAACAACTAAATATTATTATTTAAATGATGTTGTTATAACCCAATCATTGGAATGTAAATAATTAATAGTATCAACTAAATTGTAAAAATATCATTTACAAAGGTTTATATAATGAATCTTTTGTTAAAAAATTATGTTTAAATGAAACTAAAAAACATTTGAATATAAAGAATTTTTTTATAAGAATTTTTTTAAAATTTGAATATTTTTTTTATAAAATGATAATATGACACTTATTGGATTGCATTAATTTTATATTAATCTGATATGATTTTTAAAATTTTACCTTATGTATTTTCTAGACACGATATAAGAATAAAGAAAATTTTTTCGCATAAAATAAGTATTTTTATGAAAATATAGTTTTACTATAGTTTAATGGAGTCCCGATTTTAAATTATGTTTTCAACACCATTTTATGTTCTATTTGAAAAATAAATCTTTTTCATTATAATAAATATATCAAAATTTACTTTGGATAAATTTTTGATATATTTTTGTTTAATATCATGTTTTGGTTAATATTATAAATACGCTAAATTTTAATTGAAAACAAATTTTTCCATCGAGATAATTTATATAGTTAGATCTTATATTTTCATGGAATTAATTTATAAATAACATATATTTTTATCATTAATTATAATTTTAGTCATTTTATTAATTATGTTTTCAATTCAGATGTAAAAACATTTGAATCTTTTGTAATGTTTTAACTTTTTAAAAACCAACTTTCTCATTTTGACTATTGGAATTTATGATACATTTTTTTTTCTAATCCTGTGTTTTGAATTTAGAAAAACTGATTCCATGTTAAGAATAATAATTTTCAATTTATTCAAATAGTACCCTTTTATTTTTGGAAATTATGAATAGAAACTACAGTAATTATTTATATTTTCCATAGTTAAAGGTTAAATCATGTAAATAATGCTAAAAATAATATTATAATTATATAAAACAACTCCAACACATGTCCCAATCCTATTTATGAGATATTTCTGACCATGGGAATCCTTGGGTATATTTTAGTACCTCATGGTTCCACTTGGGTGTGATAATGACATGTTATAATAATTAATTTAATGTAATGAGAAATATAACATAAACATGTATTTTAATATTAAAACGTATTTATGGTGGGGTTATATAACTGATCTATTTGACTAAAAATTATAATTATAAATCTATAAATATTTCCCACATCATGGTATTTTATTTATAATTTTCAGAAATCAAATAAATAAACTAATTTATGAGATTATGATGATGTAGTGATTTCCTTGTTCATGAGATATTTAAATAAATGATATTACAAATATTAAAATAAATGCAATTTTTAAATTTTGATGCCATATAGAAATTTTATGTATCACTATGAAATGTTTTATTTGAGTTAATGAATTTTTTTATAATTAATCATGTAGTTATGAATTTGTAAAAATAAATTACTTAATAGGGTGAAAATTGAAATCAATGTGTTTTGAAACATATACTATTATATTAAATGATATAATAGACATAAAAATATAATATTTAGAAAAAGAGATTTTATAATGTTTAAAATGTCATTAATTATCCAATTTTGTTTTTCTATTAATTTTTTAGTAACTATAGTTACCCTATATTGTGAAAATACCAGAATAAATGCTACGAGTTAATGTTTTTAACTAAGGGTGGAAGCCAGAGGATGACGTTAATTTTGTGACCTAAAATTTTCTAAAACCTATTTTTTGAGATTATATAGACTAATATGGATCTTTTAATTGAAATATATGTATTCTTACCTATTATAAATTTAATATGAATTTTTAGTAAAATAATATTTCAAGTCATTCCTAAAGATCCCCATCTCCCTCTTATAAAATCCAACAACTTCTTCCCACTTAATCATATCAATAAAGCCTCTTGGCTTGTCCAAAATCTTATCAAAAAATCTCACAACATCCCTCCATTTTCCCGTGAATCCTTACCTTATGAATTAGTAAATTAAATAATTATTTTGACTCAAATAAAAATGAATTACCTGATATAGAGGTAACATCTCCCCTCAAGCTAGGTTCCTCTATTTTCCTTCTCCAACTCCCCTAACCTTTTTTATTAAAATTATATTATAAGAAAAACAGTATAGTAAATATGCCAGGATTTTTAATGCTATGGTTTAGAACTAAATTTACACACACGTCCATCTAATAGATATAGACCATATTGATTCTGTGTACTACGAACTACTTCCTCATAAACTATGATTGTTCAATTTTATCCTACCAGATATTATGGTAGACATTATGATGGAACTATGTTTAAATATGATAAATATTATATTTTTATTTTCTCTATTATTATGTAATTTTTATTTAAAACATAACTTTATTCTTTCCTTAATGTATAAATATGATAATTTCATTTGAGGAAATATGGGCTATCATCCCCTCAAAATAATATGACTCATTCATTAAACACATGAAACAAATAAAGGATGGTGTTAATGAAGTTATGTAACATATATAACATATATATTATAATTTAATTATAATATATGTATTTATTAATTAGTTTTCATTCCTTTAATATGACAAAGAAATTAAAGTAGTGTTCACACATACGTACTACCTACTGTATCCATGAACAGTACATTTCATTTATTATCTCCAAATATTATGGATTAAACTATATATATATATATATATATGATATATATATGTTATTTAAATCATGAATATCATTTCGGAGATAATTTAATTATTAACACATGGACAATTTACATCAAAACATGTTCATTTTTTAGTCATGTAACGAACATAAACAAAATGTCTGATTTGAACGTAAATAATAAAGTGACAATTATAACATTGTAATAAGTGATATTAATGGAATAATAAACATGAAAAAGTATCTAAAACAAGTATAAATTAACTTATATTAATTATTCAAGATGAAAAAGGTACATACATGATGATTTTGACACAAGTTAATGAATTTTGTCTCAATCTCCTTTCATTGAAAAATTTATTATTGTCATGCCCATTTATTATACTATAATGCATATATACAACCATTTTGACTCTATGTATCATGAATTGGTATATTCTGATGATATTTAATGTTATTTATAAATTTATTCCATAGTTATTTTTATTCAAGTGTCTCTCAAGTGGTAAGGGACTCTATAACTAAAACATCATTTTAAATGTTTTTAATATTTATTCATTTAACAGAATCTACATAATTCCCAACATTTCAAAATGGTTTTGAAGAAGTTATTTATATGAACATGAATTTTTTAAAATAATAATTTATTTCAAAATTTTCAATGTATAATGGGACACATTGATTTGAAATTCCCTTTATTACATGTTTTAAATGGTTTTGTAAATGGGATGAATATTACTATATCTTAAAATGATCTCTTGTGGTTTCAGTGTGGAAAAGTTATTTTCCCTTTATGTTTATTTTTTGTGTGATGATTATTAAATAGTACATAGAAATTTGATGAGTGGTTACATGATAAAACAAGATTGGTGGTTACATGATAAACTAAATAATGGGTCCTTTCGTGACAAACCAAGGGTGGGTGGTTACGTTATAACATCCAATGCATTGGGTATCGTAGTCGGCTGTAAGAATATTCCATTTAGTGATATGTGTGGAAGTCATCCATATGGTCAATCCATTTAATAATATTTATGTCCCAAGTTATCTTTATATATTATTTGTTACTTTCAAGGGGTTTTATGGTAATCTTTTGTTTACAAAATGGGTAAGAAAAGAGCTTATATTTAGTGAAGAGTATTTTCTACTTCATAAAGGTGAAAATTTTTTCTTTATAATAAATTATTCATGTTCATATTTCTTTAAACGACTAACCATTTACCTTATTTATGCATCCCTTATTATGATTTTTATTCTAATCTAAACATTAGAAATATTTTCACAAGAATTAATGGATAATAGATTCAAGAATGGGATCAGGGAAAAGTTAGATGTTTAAGCATGAAATGAATCCATTTTCATTTTAAAAGTTTTTGGTTTATAAAAAGAAAACAAATCGTGGGTAGAAGTGAATAATTTGTAATATATGAGATTTTATGTAATATTTATGTCATAATTCTATTAAAATATAAAACTGAAAAGATATTCATTGCAAATTATAGACATAACTTAAAATTATGTAATGTTTAATTCTGGGTCTTATAGTTGGTATCGAAGCAACTTATTAGACAAATTTAGGGATTAATAGTCTTGGATAAACACATGGTAAGTCTTTATGTTCATTATTTTACTTAAATCATTGTTTTATAACATTTTCGGGTCAAGTAATTTCAGTTACAAATGGATGGATGAGGATCTCAAACAACATTCATATATCTTCATTATGACTTGCTTGAAATAATTTTTTCAAAGTCATTTATGGATTATTGTGAAACATTTTCTACAATATAACTCACTTGCAAGTTGTTGTTTGATATATCAATCACATCTATAATACCTTGATACCATCGTGGATCATCGGTTTTATTTAATCCATTCTTATTTTCTCAGTATTGTCAAATTTTTAAGAAAGGTAAATATTATCAAGGCCTTTTTAAATTTTTTACATTATCAAAATATTTTGAAGAATATTATCATGTTGAAAAAAATTGTGAATAAGGATAACATTACATAACCTATTTATATTTGATATTAAAATATAAACTTCTAGTACAATCTTAATATCTTTTAAAAGGACCAATGATTGAAATATTCAACTCAAACATCATATGACTATTTTATTAAAATAAAATATTATCAGATGATATCAAATTATATGTCATACATGATTATTTTCTGAAATTAATTTTTTTGAACACCCATATGTCCCAAACTATACAAGGTGTATTTGGATAAAGTAAGAAAACAATTTTTCAGAATAACTAAATAATTATTGCATGTCTTGGTTCTTATAACTATGTGAATTAGATGATGATGAAATAAATTAGACACCTTGATCTAGGTAAGATGTTATTTCTTTTGGGAATAGTTTTATTTTATCATATGAAGGTAAAATAAAAAACTATCAATAAATATAGGACTTCTTAATGAAAGATGATGGGGTTATTAAGAGTTGGGATAAAAATGAGAGTTATAAGATAACCGTTGAGATTAAAACCTATTAGGGTTATTTTCTAGATTTATAAGAAGGGAAAACCCACAATATGGATGGCAACCCTTCACGTCCGGTAAGACTGTGGGATCGAACACACATCTGAAGGGAGATAAGTGTGAATTAAAAACCATTGGTATAAGGCCCCAGCCTTAAACCTTACTTAATATTGAATTAAAAGAATAATTCACGTTGAGGATCTTTTCAGGTTTAGAGTTTTAGAGAATTAGAACATTACTATTACATCTCAAAAGATTACAAAGTAGTCACTTATACTAAGTTTCCATAATAAAAAAAACTCTTGAAAGAAACATGTCTAGTTCCATGTTTTATATAGCATGACATTCCCTTGATCCCATCCTTGACCTTATTCCAAATTAAGTCATGTGAAAAACATTTCAAAAAAACTTGGGGTGAGCATAAAAAGCTCAGTAAGGGATACACAAAGAATGAAAACTGTTAGTTTTTCAAAATCAAGTAAACCATGTATACTCTATCAAAGTAATACCTTCACCTTCATGAAGTAGTAAAAACTCTTCACTGAATAAAGTATCATTACTTACATTTTTGTAACCAAAGTATTAGAATAAAACCCATATAAAGAACACATAACATATATAAAGGTAACTTGGGACATTAACATACTTAAGTGGAATAACCATACGGTCGACTTCCACACATATCACTTAATGGAATAGCCATACGGCCAATTTCCATACATACTTAAATGGAATAGCCATACGACCGACTTCCATACCCAATGCATTGGAGGTTATAACGTAACCACCCATCCTGGTATTCACGACACCACCCGTCATATGGTTTATAACGTAACCACCCGTTAAAATGTCCAAGTACCAATATAAAATCATAAAACATAAAACCAATATAAAGGAAAGATAACATTTCCACATTTCAATCACAATATATCATAAATATATTGACATAATAGAATCCTTTATCAAAACCATTTTCAATACCAAAATATATAAAAGAGTATATGGTATTTATTTTATTTTAAAAACATTACGGCTTGTTGAGGAAGCCAAAGACAAAATAATACTCGCGGCGGCGGAAAAAGTCGTTGTCACCGCGTACATTAAAAAAACATTCCTTTTTGTCGTTTAGTAAAACGATTCGTAGAAAAAGATTCCTTTTGTATAAAATTAAAAGTCAAAGTGTTTTATACACCGTATAAAACAAAGTTGTGTATAAAACGAAATATGCCTCAATGAAAGGAGATTGAGACGAAGTCCCTTACAAAGATAATTTTTTTAAATAAAATAGATCTATTATTTGTATTCACTATAATTACACATAACGAAAGTACAAATACAAGATAGGACATAATAATATCATGACGTAATTTTAAAGTGGGAGATTAACCCAAAGAATGGAAATTGGGTTAAGAAGTTCCCTTACCTTGGGTCCGACTTGACTCGATCGTTCTTTAACGTCCTGAATAATAAACTTGAGTTAATTTATACTTGATTAAGAACCTTTTTAATGTTCATTATTCTTTTAATATCACTTATTGCCATGTTATAAACATTATGTAACTATTTAAGTTAATAATGTTTGTTTTGTCAATATTTGGTTCTTAAGTCGAAAGTTGACTTCTTACAATTACATGTTGTTCGTGTGGTCAAAAGTTCTTTATATCCAGAATGAAATTCATGATTTGGATATCATATATATCATATATATCCAGCATATACATGTATTTATAATATTACATAATCATTTAGAGGTAAGAAATGAAATGCACCGTTCATGGAGACGGTAAGCCGTACGTACGCATGAACGCTACTTTCATTTCTTTGTCATATTAGTGGAATTAAAACAAAATGAGAGGTATGTATATTTTAATTCCAGAATTATATTCATCATTTATATGTATCATTCATTATATATATCCATTATATACATATACTTTTAATAGTACATTACATTTGGGGATAAGAAATGAAATGCACCGTTCATGGAGACGGTAAGCCGTACGTACGCATGAACGCTACTTTCATTTCTATCTCATACTTTAATGAAAATAAATAATAATGATATAGAGGTATATTATAATTCCAGTATAACATCATATATAATAACTTTAAATCCATCCTTTACACGTCCCACATATGGAATTAACGAATCACATCACTTTTAGGGGGCGGTAGTCCGCACTTCCTTAAATGAAGATATCGTGTTTACCCATAATGGAAACCATAAAGGTATGAAAAAAATGAAAAATACAGAAGCTTAAAGAAAAAAATAAACATATTATATATCATATATAAAAATAGTGTCATCATAATGGCCACCCTTGAAGGTGTTAAATGAGTATTGAACAATCATCGTTTCGGGAGGCAGAATTTCGCCATCCACGGAAACCGTATGTTCTTTAACCATTTGATGCAGTTGTGTGAGAGTCTAGATTGAATAAATATTATAACAACATCCTAGTATATTGAATATACTGGTGTTGTTACAAAAGAAGTATGTAAAAAGAGTTTAGAGGGCTGGAGAAGCAAAATAAAACAAATGAACAAGAGAGAATGAATTACCTTTAAAAGTGTAACCCCTTTTGACTTGAGCCTAATGGCTTCTTTTGAAAGGATTCTTCTCAAAGGGAATCCTCTAGGATGAGGAGAGGGATGTGGAGAGAGTAAATGGGCAGGGGTTGGCCGATCCAAAGGCTTGAGGAGTGTGTGAAATGAGGTAGAGGTGGGGGCCTTTTATAAGAGGAGAGGAGGGGCACTTTTGGAAAGTAAAGAAATATTACATTATTTGAAAATGTGTTTCGGTTTTAAAAGGTCCCACATTTAAATAATTTGTGGATAAGGTGATAAGGGTTCTAAATCCATCCATCCAATAAGTTTTGGACATGTGTAGTCCATAGATTTTACATTATCTTTCCATTTTATTTAAATCGTCAAATAATGAGGTCATCGCTGCATCATTATTATGTCATAAATAATTTATTTTATTTAATGTCTAAAAATTATAAAAAAAAATACTATGATGTAGGAAATCTTTTTATCTTTCCAATGACTATTTATAATCAAAATTTGGACCTGTGTAACCCTACTTAAAAATTGTTTTAGTAAAACAACTCATGTTTGTGTCAATTTAATTTTAACATTAAATAAAAAGTTATTTATGTCATTTCCCAAACAAAGTGTCTCCATGGGGTCCCCAAGTTTGCCCATGCCTTGTCTTGGTCGGCAATGACTCACCCAATAGGTGTAGGACAAGTGTCATGGTTTTTTCATATTCTTATAATATCATTTTTACCTTAAATTACACTAATTACCTCTAATCGCGATTAAGAACTTAATAAGTTACTATTCACCAAAAAATTATTATAATCTCATTGAACCACATTTTACTTCTTAATGACAACCATGTATGTCGGATTTTTGAAATTCAAAATACAATGATGGCAAATTTTCATTTAAACGGAAAATCAATTTTTATAAGTACCACTTAGTGGTTTCACTATTCATCAAAAATTGAAGTTTTTCAGAAAATTACCAAAAATTCACCCTAAGCTATATTTGATATTACAAATTCAAAAATGAAGTCTATTTTACAAAATTAAAAACATATAAGTCACATTAATTAATTTAATAATTAATTCCCGCTGTCAGAGCAAATAGCGGGTTTTTATGAAACAATAAGTATCAAAAGATTGATACTAGTTTAAGTCCGATTTCAAAGTGAAATTAATTCCAATGACCACTATTGGATTTAATGGTAAAAATATTTTCTAATTTCACTTTAAAACCAATTCAAAAGATAATCTAATCATATAAATAAATTAGATTAAAAAGAGGTTTTGAATTAAAATACAACATTTTACACTATTCATTAAAAAAATGAACTTTATCAGAAAGGTACCAAAAATTTACACAAAGTAAATTTTGATATCCCGATTCTAAAGAAGAGTTATATTTTGTCCAATAGAATTTATAAGATCGATCAAAACTATATTTAATGAAGGTTCTCCGTCAAAAGGTGATAAGTGGACCTTTCGTGAAAATTAGGGTATAAATGCCTAAAATTGAACTCTTTCCATATTTTAAGCCTTTATCTTTTATTGGGTAAATGAAAAAACATTTAAAAAAATATAATCATATTTTAGTTATTTCTATCCATTCCTGCCAGTACAACGGCTACTCGTTAACTAACATTTAAAATAATATTATTTTATTACTTGTGTGCAACGTATGTTTTCATAGAAACTCATCGTTGCGTACCGAGTATGCTATCGAACGTAGAAAACCCTTTTAATTTAAATTAATATTTAATTAGTAAATATTAATAAATATGAAAATTCTTTATTCTTTATTTACCTGGGATGTTACATCCTTCACCCCTTTTGGGAATTGCGTCCTCGCAATTTTATTCACTTATCAAAATAAGTGGGGGTATTTATCCCTCATAGCATTTTCAGATTCCCACGTTGCCTCTTCAATCACATGGTTTTTCCACAAAACCTTTACCTGATGAATCACCTTATTCTGTAATACCTGCTCTCTGTGGTCAAGAATTTGGACCGGTTGTTCCTCATAAGATAGGTTCTCTTCCAACTGAACTACCTCTGGACTCAAAACATGAGATGGATCTGGCATATACTTTCTCAACATTGAAACATGAAAAACATTGTGTACCTGAGATAAACTCGGAGGTAAAGCCACTCGGTATGCAACTGATCCAACTCTCTCCAGAATTTCATATGGTCCAATAAACCTTGGACTTAGCTTTCCTTTCTTACCAAATCTCATCACACTTTTCCATGGAGAAACCTTGAGAAAAACATGATCACCTATCTCGAAAGATAGATCCTTCCTCCGGTTATCCGCATATCTCTTCTGCCTACTCTGAGCAGTTCTCATGTGCTTCTGAATCAGATGAACTTTTTTTTGCCATCTCTTCTACCAATTCCGGTCCCATCAACTTTCTTTCACCCACTTCATCCCAGAAATCTGGAGTTCGACACCGCTTCCCATATAATGCCTCAAATGGTGCCATCTGTATACTGGAATGAAAACTGTTATTATATGAAAACTCAACAAAAGAAATATGTTGGTCCCAACTTCCCTGATATTCCATCAAACAAGCTCGTAGCATATCCTCCAATGTCTGAATTGTTCGTTCTGACTGCCCATCTGATTGAGGATGAAAAGCTGTACTAAAATTTAATTCAGTACCAAACGACTTCTTAAGGCCTTTCCAAAAGTTAGAAGTAAACCTGGGATCACGATCCGATACAATGGAGTGAGGAACTCCATGTAACCTGACTATCTCTTTAAGATACAAACGGGAAAGTTGATCAAGAGAGAAAGTATCTCGTATAGCAAGGAAATGAGCAGATTTGTTCAAGCGATCAACAATAACCCAGATTGCATTATTACCTCGATATGTCTTCGGTAATCCAACAACAAAGTCCATGGATATATTCTCCCATTTCCACTCTGGAACTGGTAAAGGCTGAATCATCCCTTTCGGTAATTGTCGCTCTGCTTTAACCTGTTGACAAGTCAAACACTTCACAGTAAAATCAGCAATATCTCTTTTCATTCCATCCCACCAGTAATACTCCCGCAGATCGCTATATATCTTAGTACTGCTAGGATGAACTGAAAACAAAGAACTATGAGCTTCACATAACAACTCTCTCTTCAACTGTGAATCACAAGACACACACAATCTCTTCCCAAACCTCAAAACACAAACACAAACTTATCCAAGAACTCATGGAAAATTTTCTTCATAAGGTCCATGAATACAACAGGTGCATTGGTTAACCCAAAAGGCATAACTACAAATTCATAAAGGCCATATCTAGTACGGAACGCAGTCTTCGGAACGTCTGATTTTTTTTACTTTCAACTGATGGTACCCCGACCTTAAGTCAATCTTCGAAAAATACTGAGCTCCCTGGAGCTGATACCACTTCATTTGATGGCCCAACATCTACTGATGTTGTTGCAAAGGATTTCACCACCCCTTTCTCCTTGTATTCTGGCTGCATTCCCCCAGTTGAGTTCTTCGTTGGACACTCGTTTGCATAATGACCCATTTCATTATACCTAAAACATCTTACCGTTGGCTTTTCATTTCCTGCTTGATCATCTTCCTTACAGTTACGAGCAATATGACCAGACTTACCACACCGAAAGCACTTACCAGACTTGGATAAAAATTCTCCAGGATGCATTTTACCACACTTCTCACAGGATGGATATTTGGTTTTCTTACCTCCTTGCTTCTTTGATGAATTCTTCCCCTTTGCCTGCCAACTAGACCTCTTATTCTGTTGTTTGTCATAGAAAACCTGATCACCGGCAAACTCCATTTCCACCTTCTCCGCACATCGAACAAGTTTTTCATAACTTTTGAACTCACGAGAAGCTAAAGCCCTTCGATACTTTGGATTTAACCCTAAGTAAAAACTGTTTATTTTACTATCAAGATCTCGTATGAAGTTTGGAGCATACCTTGCCAATCGAGTGAACTTTTCTTCATAAGCAGCCACTGAATCATCCTCATGCCTCAATTCTAGGTACTGTTTTTCCATCCTAAGACAAACCACCTTAGGAAAATATTTCTCAAGAAACATACCTTTGAATTCGTCCCAGTGAAGATCCTCAATCTCATCACTATCCCTTATATTTTTCACCATCGACCACCACTGATCAGCTTCACCTTCAAAACGGTAAACAGAAAGACTAACCTTTTGATGTTCTGAACACCCCATGACATCAAAAATCTTCTCTAGTGCTTTAATCCACCCTTCAGCTTGCACAGGGTTAGATGATCCTCTGAATGATGGGGGATGTTGCCTCATGAAATGTTCCACCACTGACATGTTCCTCTGCGGTTGATCTGGCTGATCTCGTGCATGGATACCACCACCATTTATAGCCTGGGTCAACTGTGCCATCACTGCAACAAACTGTTCAGTTCTGATTCTGACCGTCTCCGGATGCTGATTTGGAAGGATGTCTTCCTCCTCATGTCGTCCCAACATAGCTGCTTTGTTTCCTCTGCGGAAAACCATTCTGAACACAGAAATATCTTAGGCAAAGAAACATGGTAATCCATAAATGCTATATCATTTCAATCATATTATAATTTAACACTTTTCTAACTCCTAAAGTTGTCTAAACCGACCTTTGATACCAACTATAAGGCCCCATCCTTAAACCTTACTTAATATTGAATTAAAAGAATAATTCACGTTGAGGATCTTTTCAGGTTTAAAGTTTTAGAGAATTAGAACATAACTATTACATCTCAAAAGATTACAAAGTAGTCACTTATACTAAGTTTCCATAATAAAAAAATCTCTTGAAAGAAACATGTCTAGTTCCATGTATTATATAGCATGACATTCCCTTGATCCCATCCTTGACCTTATTCCACATTAAGTCCTGTGAACAACATTTCAAAAAAACTTGGGGTGAGCATAAGAAGCTCAGTAAGGGATACACAAAGAATGAAAACTGTTAGTTTTTCAAAATCAAGTAAACCATGTATACTCTATCAAAGTAATACCTTCACCTTCATGAAGTATTAAAAACTCTTCACTGAATAAAGTATCATTACTTACCTTTTTGTAACCAAAGTATTAGCATAAAACCTATATAAAGAACACATAACATATATAAAGGTAACTTGGGACATAAACATACTTAAGTGGAATAACCATACGGTCAACTTCCACACATATCACTTAATGGAATAGCCATAAGGCCAATTTCCATACATACTTAAATGGAATAGCCATACGGCCGACTTCCATACCCAATGCATTGGAGGTTATAACGTAACCACCCGTCCTGGTATTCATGGAACCACCCGTCATATGGTTTATAACGTAACCACCCGTTAAAATGTCCCAAGTACCAATATAAAATCATAAAACATAAAACCAATATAAAGGAATGATAACATTTCCACATTTCAATCACAATATATCATAAATATATTGACATAATAGAATCCTTTATCAAAACCATTTTCAATACCAAAATACATAAAAGAGTATATGGTATTTATTTTATTTTAAAAACATTACTGCTTGTTGAGGAAGCCAAAGACCAAATAATACTCGCGGCGGTGGAAAAAGTCGTTGTCACCGCGTACGTTAAAAAAACATTCCTTTTTGTCATTTAGTAAAACGCTTCGTAGAAAAAGATTCCTTTTGTATAAAAGTAAAAGTCAAAGTGGTTTATACACCGTATAAAAGAAATTTGTGTATAAAACGAAATATGCCTCAATGAAAGGAGATTGAGACGAAGTCCCTTACAAACATCATTATTTTAAATAAAATAGATCTATTATTTGTATTCACTATAATTACACATAAAGAAAGTACAAATACAAGATAGGACATAATAATATCATGACGTAATTTTGAAGTAGGAGATTAACCCAAAGAATGGAAATTGGGTTAAGAAGTTCCCTTACCTTGGGTCCGACTTGACTCGATCGTTCTTTAACGTCCTGAATAATAAACTTCAGTTAATTTATACTTGATTAAGAACCTTTTTAAAGTTCATTATTCTTTTTATATCACTTATTTCCATGTTATATACATTATGTAACTATTTAAGTTAATAATGTTTGTTTTGTCAATATTTGGTTCTTAAGTCGAAAGTTGACTTCTTACAATTACATGTTGTTCGGGTGGTCAAAAGTTCATTATATCAAGAATGAAATTCCTGATTTGGATATCATATATATCATATATATCCAGCATATACATGTATTTATAATATTACATAATCATTTAGAGGTAAGAAATGAAATGCACCGTTCATGGAGACGGTAAGCTGTACGTACGCATGAACGCTACTTTCATTTCTTTGTCATATTAGTGGAATTAAAACTAAATGAGAGGTATGTATATTTTAATTCCAGAATTATATTCATAATTTAGATGTATCATTCATTATATATATCCATTATATACATATACTTTTAATAGTACATTACATTTGGGGATAAGAAATGAAATGCACCGTTCATGGAGACGGTAAGCCGTACGTACGCATGAACGCTACTTTCATTTCTATCTCATACTTTAATGGAAATAAATAATAATTATATAGAGGTATCTTATAATTACATTATAACATCATATATAATAACTTTAAATCCATCCTTTACACGTCCCACATATGGCATTAACGAATCACATCACTTTTAGGGGGCGGTAGTCTGCACTTCCTTAAATGAAAATATCGTGTTTACCCATAATGGAAACCATAAAGGTATGCCAAAAATGAAAAATACATAAGCTTAAAGAAAAAAATAAACATATTATATATCATATATAAAAATAGTGACATCATAATGGCCACCCTTGAAGGTGTTAAATGAGTATTGAACATCATCGTTTCGGGAGGCAGAATTTCGCCATCCACGGAAACCGTATGTTCTTTAACCATTTGATGTAGTTTTGTGAGAGTGTAGCTTGAATAAATCTTATAACAACATCCTAGTATATTGAAGATACTGGTGTTGTTACAAAAGAAGTAATTAAAATGAGTTTAGAGGGTTGGAGAAGAAAAATAAAACAAATGAACAAGAGAGAATGAATTACCTTTAAAAGTGTAACCCCTTTTGACTTGAGCCTAATGGCTTCTTTTGAAAGGCTTATTCCCAAAGGGAATCCTCTAGGATGAGGAGAGGGATGTGGAGAGAGTAAATGGGCAGGGGTTGGACGATCCAAAGGCATGAGGAGTGTGTGAAATGAGGTAGAGGTGGGGGCCTTTTATAAGAGGAGAGGAGGGGCACTTTTAGAAAGTAAAGAAATATTACTTTATTTGAAAATGTTTTTCCGTTTTAAAAGGTCCCACATTGAAATACTTCGTGGATAAGGTGATAAGGGTTCAAAATCCACCCATCCAATAAGTTTTGGACATGTTTAGTTCATAGAGTTTACATTATATTTCCATTTTATTTAAATCATCAAATAATGAGGTCATCGCTGCATCATTATTATGTCAAAAATAATTTAATTTATTTAATGTCTAAAAATTATAAAAAATATACTATGATGTAGGAAATATTTTTATCTTTCCAATGACTATTTATAATCAAAAATTTGGACCTGTGTAACCCTACTTAAAATTTTTTTTAGTAAAACAACTCATGTTTATGTCAATTTAATTTTAACATTAAATAAAAAGTTATGTATGTCATTTCCCAACCAAAGTGTCTCCATGGGTCCCCAAGTTGGCCCATGGCTTGTCTTGGTCGGCCATGACTCACCCAATAGGTGTAGGACAAGTTTAATGGTGTTTTCATATTCTTATAATATCATTTTTACCTTAAATTACACAAATTACCTCTAATCGCGATTAAAAACTTAATAAGTTACTATTCACCAAAAAATTATTATAATCTCATTGAACCACATTTTACTTCTTAATGACAACCATGTATGTCGCATTTTTGAAATTCAAAACACAATGATGGCAAAATTTCATTTAAACGGAAAATCAATTTTTATAAGTACCACTTAGTGGTTTCACTATTCATCAAAAATTGAAGTTTTTCAGAAAATTACCAAAAATTCACCCTAAGCTATATTTGATATTACGAATTCAAAAATGAAGTCTATTTTACAAAATTCAAAACATATAAGTCACATTAATTATTTTAATAATTAATTCCCGCTGTCAGAGCAAATAGCGGGTTTTTATGAAACAATAAGTATCAAAAGATTGATACTAGTTTAAGTCTGATTTCAAAGTGAAATTAATTCCAATGACCACTATTGGATTTAATGGTAAAAATATTTTCTAATTTCACTTTAAAACCAATTCAAAAGATAATCTAATCATATAAATTAATTAGATTAAAAAGAGGTTTTGAATTAAAATACAACATTTTACACTATTCATTAAAAAATGAACTTTATCAGAAAGGTACCAAAAATTTACACAAAGTAAATTTTGATGTCCCGATTCTAAAGAAGAGTTATATTTTGTCCAATAGAATTTATAAGTTCGATCAAAACTATATTTAATGATGGTTCTCCGTCAAAAGGTGATAAGTGGACCTTTCGTGAAAATTAGGGTACAAATGCCTAAAATTGAACTCTTTCGATATTTTAAGCCTTTATCTTTTATTGGGTAAATGAAAAAACATTTAAAAAAATATATAATCATATTTTAGTTATTTCTATCCATTCCTGCCAGTACAACGACTACTCGTTAACTAACATTTAAAATAATATTATTTTATTACTTGTGTGCAACGTAAGTTTTCAAAGAAACTCATCGTTGCGTACCGAGTACGCTATCGAACGTAGAAACCCCTTTTAATTTAAATTAATATTTAATTAGTAAATAGTAATAAATATGAAAATTCTTTATTCTTTATTAACCTGGGATGTTACAATTGGCCTATGAGAAGTCACTGGTTAGTATGAATTATTATTTGTAGTTATATTGTTTTTTTATTAATAACTAGTTGATTTTGAGAACTGATGTTTTATTAAATGGATATCCTTAGTATAAGAAAAAAATTTGGTGATTAAGTGATAAATTGTATTTTGGAAGACATTATCTCTTTTGGTAACACTATATGCCTAATGAAATTAGAATACATTAAGATTTCATTTTTTCGGCAATGGTTTAATTTGATTTTGGAAGAATCTATTTTTTATTTTGGATATATATCGATTTGGGTTATTTATGGAAATGAATAAATGATCATGGATAATATTTTACAAGGTAAATTATTTTTAATTAAGAGTTATTAAGAGTAGTCTATTAAATGTGGATATAAATGTTATGATTTATCATGGAAGACTATGTTATCAAATCCTTCTGAATTTTGGAATTCAATCATAGTTTGGATTATTTTGAATAATTTGAGGACAATTTTTTATTAAATTGTATTTGTTGAACTTTGGTAATTGTTTATTTTTTTCCATATTTAGAGTTGAATTTTTTTATAAAGGATTTCATTTTCAGGGGGATTATTTGATCTTGTGATAGCCTTTTTCTTGGTTATTTTCTAATGATAGGGAAAATATACGGTTGATCTTTTTGGGATTATGAGATTATTTAGATGTTGATTCTTGTACTTCAAAAGTGACCAAGACATCATAAATACTCATTGATTTGGAAACAAATATGAGTTTATGGTTGAATTAGATTAATGTTTAAAACTATATATATAAAGTAATTATATTTCATTTTTATCTTATTCTATGTAGTTAAATAATTCCCCAACATTATGAAAAAGATCTTAAAACAAAAATGTTTTTCGTTTACTTCTCCTACTACAAAATCAAATACCATTTAACCCACCACATGTTTGTTGTTTTATACTTTTTTACATTCTCCAAATCATGTTTTTTAACACTCTCTATGAAAAAAGTACAGTTATTTTTTCTTCAATATCAATGTTTTTTTACAAGGAACCCAAATATGTGTTCTCTCAGCTGACCTTTGTGATTATCTTTCAATCTTTTAATGTGGATGTTTTATAAAAAAAATCCGATGTAGGTTTGCAATATAGATAACATGAAAATTCATACCCTAGTTATCAACACCAAATTAAAATTGAAAGGATGAAATATATTAAATGGGTGGAGGATGTAACATCCCGAGTTTTATGAAAGTAACACTATGTTCAATACCGTACATGATACACTACATAAAGCTTAAATGAACAACTAAATATTATTATTTAAATGATAACATTATATCCTAGTCGTTGGAATGGAAGGTAATTATATTATCAATTGAATTATGAAATTATAGTTTACACATGATTATATAATGACTCTTGGGTTGACAAATTGAATTGAAATGAAACTGAAAACCATTTGAATATAAAAGTAATTTTTTTACAAAAATACATTATAAATGTGAATAATTGTTTTTATAAAATAATCATATCACACTTTTTGAAATATAATAATGAAATATTAATCCAAAATAATGTTTAAAATTTTCCTTATGTATTTTCTATAAATGATATAAAAATTAATTACATTTTTCAGGTAAAAGTAAAAAAATTCTAAAAATGCAGTTCTATTACCATTTGATGGAAATCCCATGTTAAATTTATTTCCTAACACATTTATATGTTATATTTGAAAAAAATAAACTTATCATTTTGAATTATAAAATAAACATTCTTGTGGGATAATTTTTTTATATTTTTTGGTAATTATCATTTTTTGAGGAATAATACAAATATGAAAACTTTTCATGGAAAACAACATTTTCCATTGAGATAATTTATGTGGTTAAATAAAATTATTTAATAGTTTTAAAGAATAAATATGATATATGTTTATCATTTATTATAATTTAGGTCATTGGTGTTAATTTTATTTTTAATTTAGACGTAAAAACATTTCAATATTTTGAAATGTTTTATCTTTTTTAAAACCCACATTCTAATTTTGGAAATGGGAAATAATTTTAATTTTTTTTTCCATTTCTCTATTTTGAATTGGGAAAAAAGATTCCATATTTTGAATCCAATTTTTCAAATTATGAAAATAGGTCTATTTTATTTTTGGGCATTATGACTAATAACATCTGTAATTATTTTTATTTATCGTGGTTAAAGGTTAAATTTGGTAAATAAGAGTGAAAAATAATATTATTATAATACCAAACTATGATAACACATTTAAAAATATTATTGGATGAGATATGGCTGACCATGGACGTCCTTAGATCAATTTTAGGACCCCTTTGAGCCACTTCAGTTTGATAATGACACATTATAATAATTAATTTAAAGTAAAGAGAAATATAATAAAAACATGTATCTTTTAACTAAAAAGATTTTATGGAGGGGTTATATAACTAATATATTTTACTATAAATGTTCAATATATATATAAAAATATTTTATATGTCATGGTATTATATTCATAAATTTTAAAAATAAAATAAATACATTTATTTATGACACAACAATGATGTAGTGATTATTGAGTTAATGAAATATTCAAATTAAAGATATTATAAATATTAAAATAAATTTAATTTGAAAATTTTGATGCCATACTGTACTATTATGGATACTATGAAATTTTATATTTTAGTTAATGCATTTTTCTCATACTAATCATGTTCTTATGACTTTAGCAAAAATCAGTTACAAAAAAGTGTAAAAATTCAAATAAATGAGTTTTTAAAACAAAAATTATTTTATTAAATGATATAATAATCCTAAAAATATAACATTGGCCAACATACTTGGATAATGTTAAAAATTTTATTAATTATCCACTATTGTTTCTCTTGTAATTTTATGGTATGTATAGTTTTTGAAATATTATGAATATACAAGAAGACATTGTAAGAGTTATTGTTCTTCACTACGGGTTAAAATGAAAAGATAGGGTTAATTTTGTGACCTAAATCCGCTTACAACCTTATGGTTGAGAAGATTTATAACCATAATAATATTATAATTTTAATATATCACATTATATCAATCATTATTTTAAAATCAATTCGTAATAATATTATATTTCAAGACTTTTCTAATGTGCCCCTCTAACCACTTATAAAAGGTTACCAGTTCAACCCACTTACTCAAACATATCGAGACCCTTTAATAATCCAAAATATTCTCACATAATCTCCCTAAATCTTTATATTTTTCTTATAATCCTTAATTTTGGAATAAAAAATTTCAAGAAATCTTTTTGGCTCAAATAAAAAAGATTTACCTGGTTTGGAGGTAACATATCCTATCAAGTTCCATTCATTTATTTCCCACCTCCAACCCCTATATCCTCTTTTAGTTCCATAATATTATACAAAAAAAGTTTAATTAATATAATAGGATATTTATATTCTATGTTTTAGACCTACAGTTACAAAAAACCCCATCTAATAGATATAGAAGTTATTGTTTCTGTGTTCGGCAAACTACTGCGTCACGAAACGAGGATTATTCAATTTTATCCTACAACTTCTCAGGATGATCATTATGTTAGAAAAATATTTATATATGATAAATATTATGTTTATATTTTCTCTATTATTAAGTAATATTTTTTTAAAACATACCATTATTCTTTCCATAATATTAAAATACGATGTTTTCATTTGAGGAAGTTTGGACCACTTCCCCCTCAATGTGATATGACTCGTACATGCATTACATGAAACATATAAATGATGTTTTCAATGAACTTATGTCACATATATAACATAGATATTATAATTTAATTATAATACACCCATTTATCATTTATTTTTCATTCTTTTAATATGAAAAAGAAATAAATGTAGCATTCATGCATATGTACGACATACTATCTCCATGAACATTGCATTTCATTTATTATCTCAAAATGTTAAGGATTATTCTATATGTATATATATATATGATATTTATATTTAATTTAAAACATTAATATCATTATATAGATAATATAATTATGACCATATGGTCAATTTACATCAAAACATGTTTATTTTTTACTCAAGTACCAAAAATAAACAAAATGTCTGATATGAACTTATATAATTAACAGACATTTGTAAAATGGTAATAAGTGATATAAAAGGAATAATAAACATGAACATGGTTCTAAAAAAAATTATAAATTGACTTATTTTTATAATTCAAGAATAAAAAGGAACATATGTAGATATCCAAAGCATGACATACAAGGACATTACATTACTTTTTCGGAATACTTAATACATAACAAAAACAGACACCAAAGGACCGTAATAGATTAGTGTCTTTCGAAACTCGGAACATAATCTTCTAATCTTGGTGAAAGATCTTCAACATCTCTCATAAAGATCTTAATTTTTTTATACCTAAAACCTTTCTTTATATCCTAGAAAAAAAACATAAAAAGGGTGATCTCAAATGCTCAGTAAGGTAAAACATAGAGAACATAAAACAATCCATAAACATTTGAAAGCAAAAACATGAACATAAAATTTAAACTTCAAAATCTTTAGAAAAGTCATAAATCTTGGAATTACGTAAGGAATATATCATAATGGAACATCAATCATGATAAAATATAATGGGAATAAAACATGTAATTGTGGAAACCATTCAGCACATGTTATGATTTACATAGTAGCCAAGGAATTGCTGCCAAGACCATCTTAGTGGACAAAGTCCCTTTTTGAATCGAGTTCACTCCTCGTTTAAGTCCTGTAACACTGAACAAGATTAACTTACTGTTCCAGCAATATCTATATCGTGAGATATAAATATTTACCAAATTCATTAGAAGGAGATATAAGTCCCACCAATCTCATAATGAAATCATTCTTACTTGTTCCACAAAATAAACATACATCATTCATAATAACCTATCCTATAAAATGGGTTTTAAAAACATCATCCCATCATCACATAATCCATATAAAAGAAATGGATATAATTTCATTATAAGAAAAATAAAAACATTTAAATAATAGAGACATTATACTTGAAACATAATCATACTTAATAATGTCGTCTTATATGGAAAATAGTTTTGACAAAACACTTGAAATTAATTCTTGAGGAAAATATAATTTATTCTTTAAAATCATTTTATTCTGTCAAAATGACATCAGGTTTTTAAATAAAAAACATGTTTTAAAATAATCTTGAAATTTGTTAAAGGATGTTTCATGTAAATAAGGCATTATGAAACTGTAAAAATCCATTCACGCCGTATAAGTTAAAAAAATTCTTCTCATACTTTTGCCGGAAAATTCAAAAAGTTCCTTATATGGTAAACCAAAGGATAATTCCTTCTATAACACAAAGTAAGATCCAATATAGGGTAACCATGACATTAAAAATACATGGATTAATATTAAACACTTTATGAAAAACATTTATGGTCATGGATAAAAAATATAACCCCAGTAAATACTTACGTATAAGCAGTCTCAGATAAACATGAGATTGAAAAATTATCCCTTACCTCAGGTCTGATATGCTTCGAACATATCCAAACCACCTATATAATGATTTAAATAATGTCATTTACTTATTACAGAATCATATTCATTGTTATTATATCATAGATGGTTCACCTACGACTTTATATTACTCGTTCTTTTGTAAATTCAATTTTAATGCAGCGTTTTGGGTAAAATATTTTCATTTATTGTACGTGTTTCGATTTGTTGTTCTTGATATTATGATTACTTATATAATGATTTACTTACTTATATAATGTAAATAATGATTTATATATCATATATATTCAGTATATACATATATATAATAGATAGATGAATGAAAAGAAATACACCGTTCATGGAGACGGTAGGCCGTACGTACGCATGAACGTTGCTTTCCATTCCTTATTGACTTGAATGGAATTAAGTAGATGGAATACACATATATATATACATAAATCAATTATAATTATTATTTCATATATTTCATGATTACTTTTTATATATAGTTTATAATCATTCTTTAATTGTTAACATGGAAAATGAATCTCATTGTGTCGTGGAGACGGTAATCCGTACGTACGCACGAGTGATGATATCATTACCATATTTATTGAATGGAATTGGAGTGGATGATATAATATCATAGAATCAGTATGAATTTATAATAATCATATCTAGTTATTCTTTACACCATTATACCCATCCAAGTAAGGTGGTGGTGGAAAAATAGATTACACCGCAATGTGGAGATGGTATTCCGTACATACGCACGCGGGATGATTTCATTTTCCGTAGGATGGATAGAAGGTGAAATGGGTTTGTTTCATATTTATAATAAAATATAAGTATATAATTAATACTGATGTTATTTTATTATAATGAAACATCTAAATAAGAGGATGTAGAAGAAGAAGGAATCATTAAAGATTCGATAGAAGAGATTACCTCTTCCTCGACGCACATCCTTTAAGATTCTTCATAGGGCACTAGAGTTAGACTTTTGAGAAGACCAGAACCTATATGATATAACTAGAGAGTTTTATAAGATTAATTGTCATGGTTTGGATGAGCTGCAAGTCTCAAAAGGGTGTGAAGAGAAGAGTGAAGGGGTGCCCTTTTTATAAGGGAGGAGAGGGGCACCTTAGAAAAAACATAAAATATTATTTTATAGTAAAGTCATATTCGGTTTTTAAAAGCTCCAAATTGATTTATTTAGAATATAAGTTGGGTATGGGTCGAAATACTCTTATCAAATAGGTTTTATACAAGTTTAGGTTACTATTGTATCCTTATCATTTAGATTTAACTCTAAGTTAAATAATTTTACTTTTACTGTGTCTTTTTTTACTTACATTATATGGTTAATAAACAGACTATAACCAGACAAACGAACCCCAAGTGGTTCATTATTAATATATATATCCTTATATATGTCATTTTTCAGAACCATAGATTTTTAGGAATAAAATAACAATTAATAATATAATATTTGTTTTAAAAACTATTTTGTGTCAATTTTGACACTATTTGGTAAATGATTTTTTTGAAAATCATAAAACCATGATTAGTTCTAAAAAAAGTCAATTAAATCAATACTAACATTTTATATTAACGTATAAAGTTAGTATAAATTATAAAAAGTCTAAAATTACATTTTTTTGGGTATTTATAACATCAAGTATGTTAATATTTCATTAATAAGGTAATTACTACATCATCATTGTGTCATAGATAAATTAAATTATTAAATGTATAAAAATTATAAATAAAAAACCAATATGTAGGAAATGATTTTATCTTTCTAATGAATATTTATAGTCAAATTAATCTTATGTATAACCCTATATTAAAAATGTTTTAGTTATTAAACATTGATTTTAACTATTTTAACTCTTCTTTAAATAAAATAATAATAAACGTCCTAATCTAATACAAGTAGACCTAAAGGGTAATATATTATCCCTAAGGTTTTTTTTGGTAGAATTACACTTATCCCATATAATTATGACATGTGTTAGGATAATAATAATATCATTTTTACCCTTAATTACCATATTTACTTTTAACTGTGGTAAATAAATGTAAAAAGTTACTATTCACCAAAATTATTTTCATCTCATTGAGCCACATTTTACTTACTGATATCAACCATGTCTCTAGAATTTTTTGAAATTCCACTCACATAAGTGGTTAAATTATGTTTTATGTAAATTTTCAAATTCTCCTGGGAGGTGGGTAAAAGACGATCAAAAGTTCAATTAAATTTTTATATATCTAAATTTATTATAAAATGACTCCAATTAATTATATTGAACTTATATATGTATTATGTATCATTTTTGACGTAAAATAAATTTAAATAAAATAAATAATTATTTAAATAAAATTTCGGTTTTTAAATAGGAACCCTGTGTTTTCACTATTCATCAAAAATTGAATGTTTTCAGAAAAATACCAAAAAATCACCCTAGGATAATTTCAATATTCTGAATCCAAAAATGAAGTCCATTTTGAAATATAAAATTTCAAAAAGTGGGTATTACTATTTATAATGGCTAGTTTATATAACATATCGTTTTTTAGTAAAACTCGGTATTGCGTACAACATACGCTATCGTGGAAGGTCGTGATTTTGTGTAATGCAAGACAAGTTAGGGATGCATGTAGTGAAAGATCCTTTAGGTGTAGCTTACAACACAATACATCAATGAAATTAAAAAGAATATTTTTTTATAAAATCTCGGGGTGTTACATTTTACCCCCCTTAAAATGAATTTCGGCCTCAAAATTCGTCGGGGTTATAAATCGTTTACTATTCATAGAAGCCCACATCGTGAAAAGGAATACTAAAAATTAATTTTAAAAACTAAAGTATGAAATGGAATGATTACCCAATGTAACTTGTCACTGGTTTTCCATATATTAGAACATAGGTGAAAATATGGATATGGAAGAAAAATATAACCATCATGTTCTGATGGAGAGTGGTAGAGAACATGGCTATGAAAAAGCCACCAATCACAAAGCCATAAATTTGTGATTCTCAAAGGTACCATCTGATTCATCATATATCAGGGCACTAGGAAAACATTTTATTTTCAAGATCATTTCCTTAATGTTGAATTATTTTTGAATCAAAAGAAATACTTACTTTATTTTTGTACAATCTCACTATTGTTCGTGAATTGAACAATTTCCACTTCATCTCTTAAAGGAATGA
Organism: Viscum album; assembly: GCA_963277665.1. Classification (NCBI taxonomy): domain Eukaryota; kingdom Viridiplantae; phylum Streptophyta; class Magnoliopsida; order Santalales; family Viscaceae; genus Viscum; species Viscum album. The sequence goes on along the minus strand of OY728147.1, from coordinate 1,465,255,271 downwards.
AGTTGAATTTTTCATTCGTGAAGTTTTAGCAGATAATGTGATCGAATGATGAGTCATTCCATTTGTTTTAATCAAATGTTTAGAAAAAGTTATCAAATATACATAAGTCCAGCTATGGTGTGGTTAATTATATATGATTCCAAAAATGGTATTATACTTTATCTATCATACTGCTTAATAAAATAAAACTAGTTTCTACTTACAAGGGACATCTTTTAGGACAATGGTATGCGATAAAGTCCTATCGCACATCAGTTGTGGGTTCGATTCCCGCAACCTTGTCAGACGCGACGGGTTGTCGCCCATCCTGCAGGTTGTCATTTTTCTAAAACTACATTATTATAACATCCCATCAATAATATTTAAAAATAGTTCTAGCCTTAGACAATACTAATTTATGTACAACATAATCCATTCCAATCTTTAGGCCTATACAAAATACTTATGTCCAAGCTCATAGTATAAAGAAAACAATTACTATAAATGTCATCTACCGAGCATGTTATTTCCATCATTTATCCCCCATATATCATAAGATATATCTTGTTGGTCACATTCCGCACATGTGAATACCTTAATCATGTATTCTATTGAAAAACTAAAACCCATTGGACCATATTGAAAACTTGAATGCTATCAAAAGTTTACTCTTTCCACATACCAAAATCCAAAAATTTCTATATACCCAAACAATGATATCACTTTGTCCTTATATCAGTCATGAGCTCATGAATACTATCATACATATTATTTTCTCCTTATCCCTTAATTATGCGCATATCATCTACTTTCAAAAAATGTTCGAATTACCTTTCATGGTTACTGGTACCATTCAACATATACTATCAAATACATAGGAAAAACAATAGTGTAACAATCCTTAGACGTGTCTTTATTACATTGTACCATTACCTATACAACATAACTCATAATAAACATGAATCATTCTACTACCTTCATAAACCATTGACCGAACTTCATCATTGTATTCCTCAACACTTCTTTCATCTCATATACCATTTTTAGTCTCTTCATCATCATTAACTTAAATACTACCCATACGACCATGTTGGTTCTCCTCATGAGATTTTACCTTATGGCATTGGTTTTATTAATGCCCGTACATTCCACATTTAAAACATTTAACCATTGTTGATGTCTTATAAATACCATTATCCTTGTCCCATGGTGTTAACTGGTCCTTTTCCTTTTCAATTACTGGCTTTGTGTCCTCTTTTTCCACACCCAAAGAATATTCCAGTTCCATTGAAACATTCCCCTTTATGCCTCTTCCAACATGACTTACATGAGGGAAATTGAACTTTCTTTCTTCTACGATCATCATGAAACTCGATATTTCTCTTATTAGCTATGTCAGGAATCTTACAAAAGTTAATATTATTGATCATATTATGAGATTGCTGATTAGGAATAATAATGATGTTTTTTCCTTAAAAATTCTATTTGAGTTGGTAGCTCATGAAGAATATCATTCCATTGTCTATCATATCCTCCATTATCGTGAATCCTCCTGTTTCCAACCATTTTCTAAAACCCATAAATAATAGTGTGAGAGGAAAAAATCATGCTAGGAAAACAGCATAATAAAGAGGGAGTAACTTCAATATCTAACATCTTAGGTTTAATTCTAATATGGTTTCCTAAATTCTAGGACTATAATCTATACTTATATTTAACCTTAGGGACATACCTAGACATACCTTAGAAATATATCTAGGGATTTCACTAAAGTTTTTGCATCCTATTTTCCAAAGGTTAACTAAACCTTTTCTTTGATACCAACTGTATATATCCAAATCCTAACATACATGGACATTAAATTACTTTTTAGGAATACTTAATACATTACAAAAACAGAAACCAAAGGACCGTAATAGTTTAGTGTCTTCGGAAACTCAGAACATAATCTTCTAATCCCGGTGAACGATCTTCAACATCTCCCATAAATATCTTCCTTTTTTTCTTACCTAAAACCTTTCTATATATCATGGGGAAAAGAAAACATAAAAAGGGTGATCTCAAATCCTCAATAAGGGAAAACATAAAGAACGTAAAACAATACATAAACATTTGAAAGAAAAAACTCGAACATAAAATTTAAACATCAAGATCATGAGCAATGTCATAAATCATGGAAGTTCGTAAGGAATATATAATAATGGAACATCAATCATGATAATATATAATAGGAATAAAACATGTAATTGTGTAAACCATTTAGCACATGTCATGATTTCCATAGTAGCCAAGGCATTGCTGCCATAACCATCTTAGTGGACAAAGTCCCTTTCTGAATCGAGTTCACTCGTTGTTTCAGTCCTGTAACACTGAACTGGATTAAAATACCGTTCCACCCATGTCTATATCATGAAATATAAATATTTACCCAATTAATTGGAGGGATATATAGGTCCCACCCATCTCATAATGAAATCATTATTACTTGTGCCACAATATAAACATACATCATTCATAATAACCCAACGAATAAAATGGGTTTCGAAAAAATCATCCCATCATCACATATTCCATATAAAATAAATGGATATCATTTCATCATAAGAAAAATCAAACCATGTAAATAATAGAGACATTATACTGGAAACATAATCATACATAATAATGTCATCTTAGATGGAAAATATTTTTGACAAAACACTTGAAATCAATTCCTTAGGAAAATATCATTTCTTCTTCAAAATCATTTTCTTCTCTCAAAATTCCATGGAGTTTTAAAATAAAATAATTTTGTTGAAAATAATCTATAAATTTCTTAAAGGAAGTTTCATTGAAATAAGGAATTATGAAACAAAAAAATCCCTTCACGTCGTATAAGTTAAAAAACATTCTTCTCGTACTTTTGTCGGAAAAGTCAAAAAGTTCATCATTTGGTTATCTAAATAATGATTCCATCCATAAAACAATGTCAAATTCAAAGTAGGGTAAACATGACATTACACATACATGGATTATTATCAAACAATTCATGAAAAACAATTTATGGGCATAGATAAAAAATATAACCTTAGTAAATACTTACTTATAAACAATCTCAGATAAAACTGAGATTGCAAAATTATCCCTTACCTTAGATCTGATATGTTTCATACATATCCGATCCTCCTGTGTAATTATTTAAATAATTTCAATGACTTATTATAGAATCATATTCATTGTTATGATATCATATATGGTTCACTTCTGACTTTATATTACCCGTTCTTTTATAAATTCAATTTTAAAGCAGCGTTTTTGGGTAAAATCATAACAGTGTGATTAGTTTGAAAAAAGTTAATTAAATCAATAATAAAATTTCATATTAACCTATAAAATTAGTTTAATTCATAAGAAGTCTAAAATTACATTTTTTTATGTATTTAAAACATCAATTATGTTAATATTTCATTAATAAGGTAGTTACTGCATCATCATTGTGTCATAAATAAATCAAACTATTTAATGTCTCAAAATTATAAATAAAATACAATTATGTAGGAAATATTTTTATCTTTCTAATGAATATTTATTGTCTATTTTATATTATGTATAACCCAATATTAAAAATGCTTTAGTTATTAAACATTGATTTTAACTATTTTAACTCTTCTTTAAATAAAATAATAATAAATGTTCTAATCTAATCCAAGTGGACCTAAAGGGTGATATTTTATCCCTAAGTTTGTTTTTGTTCGAATTAAACTTATCCAATAGAATTAGGACATGTGTTAAGGTAATAATAATATCATTTTTACCCTTAATTACCCTATTTACTTTTAACCATGGTAAATAAAAGTAAAAAGTTACTATTCACCAGAAATTATTTTCATCTCATGGAACCAAATTTTACTTACTGATATCAACTGTGTCACTTGGATTTTTGAGATTCCACTCATAGAAGTGGTAAAATTATGTTTTACGTAAATTTACAAATTCTCTTAGGACGTGGGTAAAAGAAGGTCAAAAGATCAATTAAATTTTTAAATATCTAAAATTATTATAAAATGACTCCAATGAATAAAATTGAACATATATAGGTATTATGTATTAATTTTGACCTGAAATAAATTTAAATAAAATTAATTATTATTTAAATAAAAAGTCGGTTTTTAAATAGTATCCTTGTGTTTTCATTATTCATCAAAAATTGAATGTTTTCTGAAAAAATACCAAAAATTCACCCAAGGATAATTTCAATATTCTGAATCCAAAAATGAATTCCATTTTGAAAAATAAAATTTCAAAATGTGGTTATTACTATTCATAACGGCTAGTTTATATAACATATCGTTGTTTAGTAAAACTCGATATTGCGTACAACATACGCTATCGTGGAATGTCATGATTGCATGTAATGAAATCCAAGTCAGGGATAAGTGTAGTGAAAGCTCCTTTTGGTGTGGCGTACTACACAATACATCAATGGAATTAAAAATAATATTTTCCATAAAATCTCGTGGTGTTACAACATACCTGGCGGGTTGGACTAAAGGTATGGGATTTCTTCTCAATCTTCTTTCATTGACGCATATATTGTTTTCATGAACATTTATTGGCTTATATTGGATATATAAAATTATTTTGACTCATTATATCATGAATTTTTTTATTCTCATGATATTTAATTTTCATTTTAATTTTATTTCATAATTATTTTTGTTTTAGTTTTTCTCAAGTTGTAAGGGATCCTAACTAAAACATTTTTTAAATGATTAAACGATTTATTCATATAAAACCATCTATTTATTATCTATGTTTTTAATATGGTTTTTATGAAATTATTTATATGGACATGAATGTTTTAAAATTATAATTTATTTTACGGGTTTGAATGTTGAATGGGACATGTTGATTCAGAATACTCATTATTAAATGTTTTCAATGGTTTTCTAAATGGGTTGAATATTTCTATATCTTAAAATGATATCTTATGGTTTCATTTTGGATGTTTTATTGTTCATTTATGTTTGTTTATGTGTATTATTATTAAATCGTACTTGGAAATTTGATGATTGTTTACCTAATAAACTAATATGAGTGGTTAAGTGATAATCCAAATCATGGGTCATTCCGTGATAAACCAAGGATGGGTGGCTATGTTATAACCTCCACTTAATTGGGAATGGAAGTTGTATGTATGATTATTCCATTTAGTGATATGTGTAGAAGTTGACCGTATGGTTATTCCATTTTTTTATATTTATGTCCCAAGTTAACTTTATATGTTATATATTTTCCTCTAAGGGTTTTATAATAATCGTTTTGTTACAAAAAGGTTATTCTATGAGCTTATATTCATTGAAGAGTATTTACTACTTCATAAAGGTAAAAAGTATAGCATTATGGTAGAGTATTAATTATTACATTTGTTCAAAAGACTAACTTTTTTTCTTATTTATGTATCCCTTACTGGTAATTTTATTCTCATCCCATGTTTTGAAATGTTTTTCATGAGATTTAAAAGAGAATATAGTTAATGATGAGATCAAGAAGAAGATGTGTTGTTTAATCAGGAAACAAAAAAATGTTCATTTTAATAGTATTTAGTTTATGAAAAGAATACAGATAGATGGTAGAAGTGTATAATTTGTAATATTTGAGATGTTACGTAATAGTTATGGCATAATTCTCTAAAAAACAAAACTTGAAAAGATCCTGAAAGATTACGTAACTAAATATTACGTAATTTTAAGGCTAGGGCCTTATAGTTGGTATTAAAATAATGGTTTAAGAAATTTTAGGGATTTTCAGTTTTGGATAAACACATGGTCAGTCTCTATGTTTATCCTTTCAGTTAAATCCTTGTTTAATAACTTTTTCAAAATAAGGATAGTCAGTTACAAATGGAAGGAGGAGGATCTCAAACAACATTCATATCCCTTCATGATGACATCCCTCGAATAATTATTGCATATTCATGTTTGGATTATTGTGAATATTTTTCGAACATACAACTCATTTACAAAAATTTTGTTTTATATCAATCACCTCCACTATACCTCGATACCATCGTGGATGTTGGGTTTTATTTAATCTAATATTTATTTCACAATATTCTCATATTTCCATGATAGGTAAATATTATCATAAAATTTTCAAATATTTTAGCATATCACCAGATCTTGAAGCATATTATCATTTTTAAAAAAGGTGCTGAAGAAAGAGACCCTTGCTCAACCTATTTATATTTTCTTATAAAATATAGTTTCTTATCATGTAATTATGGTATTTTAAATGGACCATTCATTGAATGTTTCAATTCAAACTGGGTCCAACTATTTTCTAATAATTTTGTTTCATCACATGTTTTGAGATTATATGTCATACATGATTGTTTTCCAAAACAATGTTTCTATGAACACCCATATGACCAAATTTGTACAATGTATATTTTCATAGAGGAAAATAATGATTTTGAGGAATATCTAAATAATTTTTGCAATGCGTGTACCGTCTATATACATGAATACAATGATGATGAAACTAGGTGGACACCATTATCAATGTATGATTTACTTTATTTTTGGAATAGTTTTATTTTATCATTTAGAGGTTAAATAAAAATGTTAATAAATATAAGACATCATGAATTAATATGTTTAAGTCATTATGGTTAGGGGTGAAAATGAGAGGTATAAGAAAAAAATTGAAGGATAAACATGTTGAGGTTATTTTTGAGTTTTATAAAGAGGGACAACCTACATGATGGGTGACAAACCGCCATGTCCAGCATGTCCATAGGAATTGAACCAACAACTGACAGGCGACAAGGGAACATTTCCTACCACTGTCATATGTGAATTCTCTAGTTGGTATGACATATTTTTTTAGTTATATTATTTTATGAATTACGAATATGTTGATTTTGGGATGTTATGTTTTATCAAATGGATATCCTTAGAATTAGAAAATGATTTGGTGTTTATCTAATAAATGTTATTTTCGAAGTTCTCTGTTTTATGAAATATATATGCCTATGTATAATAGAATACTATGTGATTTCATTTGAGGAGTAATGGTTGAATTTCATTTCATATGAATCTTTGTTTTTTTTTGTGTACATCTAGTGATTTGGGTAATTTATGGAATGATTAACCTATCAGGGAGAATATGTGATTAGGTTAATTAATTTTAAGTATGAGAGTTTAAGAGTAGTCGATATTATATAGATATAAATATTAAGATTTATCATGGAAGACTATATTATCAAATCCTTATAAATATTTGTTTTCAATATTAGTTTGTATTATTTGGATGAATTTTAAGGAAAATTGTGTATTGAATAGTCTTTGATGAATTCCAGGTATTGTTCATTGAATTTTGGAGATGGAGAGTAATATTTAGTCTTATAAAGGATTATTATTTTTGGGGGATTATCTAATCTGGTACAAACCATTTTGTATTTGGATAATTTCTAAAGACAGGTGAAATATATGGTTTATAGTTTGTGGGTTATGTGATTCTCTATAAGATGATTCTAGTTCTTTAAGAGTGACCAAGTCATTTTAAATAGTCATCAAAATGAGAAAAATATATTATTGTGTTGAAATTAGATTAATGGGTGAAACTATATATGTCAAGTAAGTATATTTCATTATGTTTTTATTCTATGTAGTAATATTATTCCTCACCTTTATGAAAAGGATATTAAAAAAATTTCCGAATACATTTCTTACTGTAAAATGAAACATTGTTTAACCCATCACATGTTTGTGGTTTTCAGATTGTTAACATTATCAAAATCAGGTTTTCCATCACTCTATATCAGAACAGGGAACTTAATTTTTATTCAATATCCATGTTTTCATACACGGAACCCTAGTATGTGTTTTTTGGGTGACCTTTGTAATTCATTTTTTATATTTTAAAGTGTAATTTTTATTAACCATTTTTCAAATATGTATTTGAAATAATGGTATTTTCAAAATTCATACCCAAGTTTCTAACCCCAATTTCAAATTGCGAGGAAAAAATTTATTATATGAGAGAGGATGTAACATCTCAAGTTTTATTAATGAAAAACCATGTTCAATAGCATACACGATATAATACATCGAGAATAAAAGAAAAACTAAATATTATTATTTAAATGTAACTATTATAACCTAGTCGTCAAAATAGAAGGAATTAATAGAATACACTGAATTATAAAAATATAACTTACACATTTTATATAAAGACTCTCATGTTAACAAATTAACTTCAAATGAAACTAAAAACCACTTGAATATAATAGACGATTTTTTTAAAAAACTTATTTAAATGTGAATTATTATATTTATAAAATAATAAAATAACCCTTGTTGGATTATATTATATAAATATTATTCTTATATAATGTTTAAAATTCATCATATGTATTATCTATACATTATATAAGAACAAATTCATTTTTTTTGATAAAATATACTTTTTTTCTAAAAATGCATTTTTATCGCGTTTTGAGTGTGATCCAATTTTAAATTTACTTTTTGACACCATTATATGATATTTTTTAAAAATATGAATTATTATTTAGAATTGGGACATCTAAAATTAATTTGGATGAAATTTTAAAATTTTATTAATAACTATCATATCTTGATGAATAGTAAAAATACGTTAAATTTTAATAAAAAACAAATTTTCCCATTGAGATAATTTATATGGTTAAACCATATTATTTAATTTCTTAAAAGTATAAATAGAATATATTTTTATCATTTATTATAATTTAGGTCATTGGTATTAATTATATATTGAATTCAGATGTAAAAAATTAAAATCATTTTCAATGGTTTAACTTTTTAAAAACATTCTTTCTCGTTTTGACAATATGAATTAATTTAATTTTTTTTCCAATTATGTGTTCTGAATTTGGAAAAAAATGATTCCGTATTTGGAATTATAACTTCTAAATTATGTAAATCAGTCCCTTTTATTTTTGGACATTATGAATAGTAACTTCAGTAATTATTTTTATTTACCATGGTTAAAGGATAAATCTGGTAAAAAAGGATTAAAATAATATTATAAAAATATAAAACAACACTAACATTGTCTTAATCTTATTGGATGAGATATGATTTACTATGGGCATCCTTGGTTTTATTTTAGGACCCAATAGAGCCACTTGGGTGTGATAAGGATACGTTATCATAATTAAATTAAAATAAAAAGAAATATAACATAAACATGTATTATTTTACTAAAATGATTTTAAAGAGGGGTTATATAACTCATATATTATATTATAAGCAGTCATTATAAATATAATAATATTTCTAACACAATGGAATTTTATTTATAATTTTTAGACATCAAATAATTAAATTTATTTATGACACAGTGATGGTGAACTGATTATCTTATTAATCAAATATTCAAATAAAAGATATTATAAATATTAAAATAAATTTAATTTGAAAATTGTGATACCATACCCAAATTGTTTTGAAGATAATTAGTTGTTAAATTTGAGTTAATGATTTTTTGAAGTAAACAAGTTATTATTAATTAAAAAATCAATACTAAATAGTGTGGAACTTGAAATCAGTTAGTTTTTAAAAAAATACTATTTTATTAAATGATATAATATTCAGAAAAAATAATATTCTTCCAAAATACATGTATACTGATAAAAATGTAATTAATTATCCATTTTGGTTCTTTTTCCATTTTATTGTAAGTATAGTAACAATATATTATGAAAATGCAAAGAAGACGTGGTTAGAGTTAATGTTTTTAACTAATAGTTAAAGGAAAACAATATGTAAAAATTTTGTGAACTAAACTTGTCTAAAACCTATTGGTTGACAGTGTTTCGACCCATAATAATTATATACTCGAACTTTATCACTTTTGATCTATTAGAATTCTAAAATCAATTTATAATAATATAATATTTCAAGACTTTCCTAATGTTCCCCTCTTACCTCTTAAAAGGCCACCACTTCAACCAACTTACTGAAACCTATGAAGCCCCATGCCTCATCCAAACTCCTCTATCATAAGCACAAAACATCATTCCCTTCCTCCGAGAATCATTACCTTGGGAATAAGGTTATTCATGTAGTCCTTTTGTCTCTAATCAAAAGGTGTTACCTGATTTAGAGGTAACGTATCCTCTCAAGATCCCTTCTTTTATTTTCCTTCCCCATACCCACTAACCAATTTTATATCCCTTATACTATAACAACACAATTATCCTAAATATAATACTATTTTTTATGCTAATGGTTTTACCAACGCATACACACACCTCCATCTAATTGATATATAAAATATTGTTTCTGTGTACAACGAACTACATCCTCATGAACCGATGATTTTTCAATTTTATCCTACAACCTATCATGGTGGATAATATGATTACACTATATTTTTACATAATAAATATCATATTTAAAATATCTACATTATTATTTAATTTTTATTTAAAACCTACCTTTATGCTTTCCATAATATGTTAATCTGATAATTTCATTTGAGGAAGTATGGACTAATTTCCCTAAAAATATGAATCATCCATTCCATACATGGAACCTATAAAGGATTTATTGAATGTATATATGTAACATATATACCATTTATATTACATTGTAATTATAATATACCTATGTATCATTTATTTTTCATTTCTTTAATATGAAAAAAAAATGAAAATAGGATTCATGCATATGTGTGGGTTACCGTCTCCATGAACGTTGAATTTCATTTCATAGTACCAAATTTTATAAATTATTATAAATAATATATATATATATAAGATATTTTTATGTTACATGAATCATGAATATAATTCGGTAGATCGTGTACTTATGACACATGGACAATTTACATCAAAACAATTTCATTTTTTACTGAACAACCAAACATCAAAAAAATGAAAAATATGAACATCAATAATTTAGTGATTGTTATAACATGGTAATATGTTATATAAAAGGAATAGTAAACCTGAAAAATGTTCTCAAAAAAGTATAAATTAAATTACCTTTATTATTCCAGAAGAAAAAGGAACATACGTGATGAGTTGGACTCAACGTAAGGGATTTCATCTCAATATCATTCCATGGAGGAATATATTGTTGTCATGCTAGTTCATTGTTATATAATTTGTATATATAACCCATTTAATCTTTTATATAATGAATAAGTATATTATCATGATATTTAATGTCAGTTTAATTTTATTCATTAATTATTTTTATACAAGTGTCTTTCTAGTGGTAAGGGACTCTTTTACTAAGACATCAATTTTAAATGCTTAATGATTTACTAATTAAAAACATTTTACATCATGTACATGTTTATCAAATGGTTTTTAAGAATAAATTCATTTGGACACGAATGTTTTAAAATGATAATTTATTTCAAAATTTTCAAATTGGCATGAGACACTTTCATTCAAAATTTTCTTTTGTAAATGTTAAAAATGGATATGGAAATGGGTTAAATGTTCTTATATCCTAAAATTATTTATTTTGGTTGTAGAATGAATATGGTATTTTTCATTTATGCTTTTTTTTTGTGTTATAATTATTAAATTACATTAATACATTTGATGAGTGGTTATGTGATAAACCACGATGGGTGGTTACATGATAAACCAAATGACTGGTGGTTCCATGATAAACCATAGACAGCTGGTTATGTCATAACAATAAATGAACTGGGTATGGAGGATCTCTATATATTTATTCCATTTAGTGATATGTGAGTAAGTAGACCATTTGGTTATTCTATTTATATATTTTTATGTCCCATGCTACCTTCATATGTTATATGTTTATTTATAAGGGTTTTATTGTAATATTTTGGTTAAAAATATGGTTTTCAATGAGCTTATATTTAGTGAAGATTTTTTAATACTTCATAATGTCGAAAAGTATTACTTTATGATAAAGTATTCATGATTACATGTTTTCAAAAGACTACCTGTTTTCCTTATTTTTGTATCCCTTACTAGGAATTTAATGCTCAATTAATATTTTGAAATGTTTTTCATAATATTTTAAGGAAAATAGTTACATGGATGGGATCAAGTAAACGTTGTGATGTTTGAGCGTGAAATGAATCCATGTTCATTTTAATGGTTTTTAGTTAATGAAAAGAAAATGGATAGTTATTATAAATGTCTACTCTATAAAATTGACATGTTATGTAATATTTATTTCCTAATTCACTAATAATATAAACCTAAAAATATCCTCAATGAAATTTTTTGTCATAAAAAAAATTATGTAATCTTTAATACTATGGTTGTTTAAAAACATCTTCAGAAATATGAATATGTTTTTTCTCGTTAGATAATTTGTCACTTCTAAAATAATAAATCGATCTTGAGCTGACTATAGTCCTAATCCCATGATAAAACCCTTAGGGTGCTTTCCCAAAAATCATTAATGTATCAACACATAATACATCCAACACTCCACCCGCTATGGAAATCAGGTACCCTTTCACATTGATTCAACATAATCATACTAAGTTTTATCATAAAAAATAATTTCATGTCATCGAGTATTTGTACTACTCCATTGGGTGTATTAAATTTCACCATCCTGACTCCATGAACCTCATATATTGATCCATCACAAAGTATCAACAAATATCGCTCCTGATCAAATGTACGAAACACACCTTTTATCAGACATTGGTGTATTTGGCTCCCTGAATTTAGAATCCATCCATCATCCATTGGATTTCAACCCCGTTTGTTCTACCATTTTAAAATGTGACATTTTCTTCTTTATGTTCCCTCATCTTATGTAGTAATAAAAATAAAATTTTCCTCATGAAATTCTCACGTATGAGTTCATGATTCCCATTATCAGCCAGACTTCATCATCCCCTGATAATTCTGTTATGTTCACATCATTTCATTCATTATTCCCTTCCTATAATTATACCATTTGCACTCTTCACATTTAGTTTTATAGTTACCCTTTTTATCACACCAGAAACTCATGATTTATCTATGATCGCATCCCCTTGATTTTGGCCACCATTTTTATCTCTTAACATATGATATCATCTCCTCACACTTTGATCATCTCACATCACAATGATTTCTTCACCTGAATTTGCTACGGGTCATCGCAATGCCTATGAACCATAATGTTACTCCATCGCCTCATTCAGGCTCATATTTTCCTTCTCTATAAAAAATTTCATCACAAGATCATCAAATTGTCTTAGTAGAGATGACAAAATGAAATGAGATTTCTCTTCTCATTCAATATTCACACCGAGCCCCAATAAACGTCTCTGGATTTTGTTGAATTTTTTGTTGCAATCCAAAAAAAATCTCTTTGTCCATCTGCAACTGGCACAATTTCTTATTTAGAAATAATTTATTGTGGAGTGTCTTTTCAATATACTATTTTACCCAATTCTTCAAGATCTCCTTCAGTGAGGTCTCATCAAACACTGAGTACATTATGTCATTCTTTAGACACATTAGAATTGTGACGAAAAACCTCATCTCTAGCTCCATCGAATCATCATTACTGGTTCTTTGTATCTATCCTCAAATCAATGGTATGATCAGGCATGTCTGAAATAGAATATCTTTCACTGTGCTTTTCCACAAGATGAAGTTGTTCTGGCAGTTTAACATCTCACTCTAAAATTTTAGAGGAGGTCTGAAACCGGCCATCATCATTATCACAAATCACGATCACCACCATTGATATCACACCCCTTCAGTACCACTTTATATACTGTGAATTTTAAAAACATACTATATAGATGCATCTAGAACTATTGGAATAGTGTGAATTGACTCCTAGATCTCTGAAAATGGATTCTTATTGGCTAAGATATTGCTAAAAAAATTTAAATAGTCCATATTTCATACTAATATTGTGATGATACAGACCTCTAGAATAATGGATGGAAAACTTATTGGGATGTTTCTCCCTGTGTGAACAGTGCAGTCTTCTATGGAATAGGGTATTGTAGTGCCTGGGGTTTGACCAAATCATTAACACACTCTACAGACATCATTTTAGCTCTATTTTTATGCTACTTGTATAATTAGATTCATCTTTCTGAGATATTCCCCGATCTGGCATCAACAAAAACTCCGAGAAATTTTGTGTTTCCAATCACTAGAAATATTCACTACACCAGCATCACTGCGACTCTGCTCTCTCTGATACCACCTTTTTGGGTGGCGGAGATTTGTTACGACAATAAACACATATAGATGAGAAGAAAAATGATGAAATTATAGATTTATATGTTTTTACATGATGCATATTCCCATGAGTGAAATTAATCCAACTCTCTACTCACTCTCTTTGGGTATCCTCTGAGGATCTCAATATTACACCTTACACACAATATGATTTGATCCAATATTAAAGACATAAAATCAACATGGTCCAGGGTTGGTTCCTCGACCATTGAAAGATATCCCACTTCATATTTTTCATATTCTATTGTATCTTTCATCCACCACACTTCCCACCAAAAGAGACTCCATCTAGTTTTGTTTCCACCTTCATAAAACATTGTTGCCAATAATGGAGACTCCTCCCACTAGAAAGTCTCCCCTGATTGGGAGTGGCCCCACACACATTTTTATTTCGAAGATCTCACATTATTATGTTGGATTCACATAATTACATAACAATATTTTTTTATTTCTAATGTACGCTGCATAATTCCTTCACGCATTGGATATTTTGGATCTCTTTATTTATATAGTGGATTTCATTTAGGCGTTGTATTTTCTAATGATTTAAACATCAGGTAGCCCAATCATCAAATGCACTATTTTCATTTCCATCTATGGGTTCTTAATTAAATGGGTATTATCCCAATGATCATTTTTTATTTCAGCGATGTTGGTGTGGAACTACTCTGCATCGTGTACTGTGGCCTTGGGCACGAAAAATCTGCACCAATTGTTCATTATGAACCATGGGCATCATGAATTGACTGTATCCATAGACCATAATCATAGAAACCGACATGTAAATGGATTCCTCTCATAGACCCCTAAGATGTATATTTACATTCTTATGTGATTGGAATCTCATTTTGAATACTATCAGTTCTCCATATGACCCTTATATTAATGGTGAGGTTAGGATTTCACTGATGGTTGTGATATCAGTTTCAAACGTAGTCTACTAAAACCCTCTTCATGACCAATATTTTCAGTTTATATGGTCCAATGTATATCTTGATCTTTGTATGACATCATGTTTCATATATCAGTCCATGTGTGAGGAGTTCTATCGCAAATAAGGTAATACACACAAAGAAGATTCTTATACATGTCATTATAAGAAGTTGTGTGTCACTATAACTCCATTTGTGAGCCAGTCTTACAGTACTGCATATCATGATCATCATATTGAATTTTGTGAGATTTGGTGTGATAAATATTTTATATTTGACAAGGAACACAATTTCTATTTTGGGAACAACAAGAAAAAAATAACCCAAGTGTCGTGATGTTGAATAAGGCCCTGTGCGACGCTTCTTTTTTTTCTTCACTCATGTGATATGCACCATCTTAATGAAATAAACATGTACATTTTGATAATTTTATTATATTAAATAAAAATATTATTATTTGTAACACATAATAGTAATAATCATCATCAACAACAACATCATTCAATTGCATAAAAACGTGCACACTCCAAGCATAATTATCATATTTTCATGTGTCATGATCATAAAATCACTCATGACACATGACATTCAATGGAAAATAGTTTGAAACATGATTATGAGCATAAAAAACCCCCATATACTTAGTTTTATTTTGCACAAAATTATTTCTA
This sequence comes from Viscum album, assembly GCA_963277665.1. Taxonomy (NCBI): domain Eukaryota; kingdom Viridiplantae; phylum Streptophyta; class Magnoliopsida; order Santalales; family Viscaceae; genus Viscum; species Viscum album. The sequence continues at coordinate 1,465,239,465 of OY728147.1, read as the reverse complement.
TTCTAAGGTAATGGTAGAGCACTTTGCTACATGTCTGAATGACGATGGATTCATCTTTTATAGTACAATCATTGAACAGATCTACTAAAAATTATTTTTTTCATCTATTTTTTTCCATTCATGATGTGTGTTCTACTATGTTGCTTCTATATTATGATAATCACCAATACTACCCATCATTTTCAAATCATCATTTAATCCTAAATGTCTGGATCTAGAGATTTCTTCAAGGAAGTGCCCATGAACTCTCACTACCATGACGTCCCAAACTGATGAATATGTTCCCCTTTTATTGAGATCTCTATATGTTAAAAGGAATAAATGTATAGAATGTACTCACCATAGAGTGGTTTCTCTATCTTTTTCCAAATATGATAGGCATGGAAATAATAGACTGACATTCAAGGCCATATGGAGGTCAGTTTAAATATTTTGCAGACTAAATTTTTTTCATGATTTAGTTTAGGTCTTTTAGATCAAACCGAATGTTGATTTAGTTTAGGGAATTTAATCTCGGACATTCAATTTCATTATATTTTGTTATTTTATCTTAGACCTAATATTTATTATTTTTGTGGTATTTTATTATTGACCTTATATTGACTTATTTAGGTTCTTTTATCTCATGAATTTTATTTAATTAGTTTAGATTTTTTGGGATTGGACCTAAAATTTCTTTATTTTAGTTTCTGTTAGCTTGAGAATAACATTTCTTTAGTTCAGGGTCTTTCAGCTCAAACCTCATATTTCATTAGAATCAGATATTTTTTCTCAGACCGAATAATTACTTGGTTTAGCGTCTTCTAGATAAGACCTAATAATTCTTTAGTTTTGGGTATTTTAGCTTGGACCTCATATTTCTTTATTTTATGGTAATTTATATTGGACCTAGTATTACTTTAATTTACAGTCTATTTTCTCAAACCTTGTATTACGGTTCTTAATATTATTTAAGCATGAACCATCTAATTACTTAGTTTAGAATTGTTTATCTCGTACCTAATATTTCATTAGTTTATGTTCTTTTAGCATGGACCTTTTGTTACATTAGATTATTTTCATTTAGCTCAGACATAATATTTCATTAGTTTATGGTATTTTAACTTGGACCTTCAATTTCTTTAGCTTATAGTCTTTTAGCTCAGAGATAATATTGCATTTTTTATGATCATTTATCTCAGACATTATGTCTCTTTAGTTCATGTTATTTTAGATTTGAAATAATATTTATTTAGTTAAATTTCTTTTAGCTCCGGCCAAATGATGCTTTAGTTTAACGTTATTGAGCTTAGTCCTTCTGTTTCTTTTGTTTAGGGTCTTTTTTCTTGGACCAAATATTTCATTAGTTTATGGTATTTTATCTATGTCATAATATTGCATAATATTAAGGTATTTTAGCTCAATCCTAATATTTATTTAGTTTAATATCTTTTATATTAGAACATAAGTTTCTTTAATTAAGTGTATTTTAGCTCATATATAGTATTTCTTTAGTTTAAGATCTTTTATCTCGGACCATCTATTACTTTATCTTAGGGTCATTTAGCTTAAACCAAATATTTCTTTAGTTTTTGGTTTTTTATTTTGGACCATATATTTCATTAGTTTAGGGTCCTTTATCTTGGACCTTATATTTCATTATATTAGGGTCTTTATGATTAGAATGAATATTGCGTTGGTTTAAGGTATGTGAGCTTAGACCATTTATAGCTATAGTTTAATGTCTTTTATCTTCTTCCAAATATTTCTTTGGTTTAGGTTATATAATCTTATATAATCTATTTGATCATGGGATATAGAGTAGAAAAGTAACGGATGGCCTAAATAACTCTATGGATTTGGGTTATTTTGTGTTGTTACAAAGGCTCACGCGGATCAAAATTTCCACTTTGCAGAGTGAAGTGTTTGGATGATGGCCATAGGTGTATATACACTAGTAATAGGCTTGTATGCTTACTCATGAAAGGATTCCATGTAAGAGGGTATCATTTCAATGGTATATAAATGATTTTTGGAATTAATGAAGATGGGGTTGGAAGACATTGGATAATTGGCTTACATTGTTAGTTGGGGTGTGGATGGTGTAAATAATAACCCATAAGTTTGATCCCATGAAAATGAGATGGTGTAGACATGTCAGGTATATCCTATGACATTTTGGAATTCAAGGTTTTTCGATGGTGTTTCTAAGGAACACAAGGAAAAAGTCTCCTTTTACCAAAGAAAAATATGCCTTCAGTTGGTGGGTTAAAGTAATTATGCGTCTATATCGTGCCATGTGAATGGCGATATCCATTTTTTTGAAAGGGCTATGACTGATTTTTGAAGACAAAAATGTCCTAATGATAAAGTTGGGTATGGGAATAATAATATACTGAAATTCTTATAGAACCCTAGGTATGTTTATATTTTAATTGAAAAGTCAATCATGAGGACATTTTGTTTCAAATCATGAATTTTTGGCCACCAAAGGTTAATAAATGTGGTTTTTCTGTTTTTCCTTGATAATGGATATGAAACATAGTGGTGTAACTATGAGTATATCGAATATTATTGGATAGTTTAATGTCGGAATTATAAGTCATAATATGGAGTGCTTGAGTCCGCTGGAATACATGGGATAGTCATACCAAGAGTGTTTCAGACACACAGAATTTTTGAGTGATACAGTGGTAGTGTTAGTGCTCACAAGATTTGAAATATCCTTTTTAGAGTAATGCATTCAGTTGATGGCCATATGCGCATATCCCAAAGCCATTGGACTTTATTCATAATGTAGAGAAGGATTTTTAAAGATATATAACCCTTCAAAATTCCATGGAATGTTATTGTGATTCCAAATACCATAACTCATAAAGTGTGATTTGTTTAGAGTGTAAAATACAAGTATAGATCGATTACCCTAAAATATGTGTCACCTCCCAAAAACATATTATTATGGTGAGGATATGTGACAGACATTGCACTAAACTTTTCCTGGTGTGGTGGGTTTATTATGAATATATTGGTTTTTCTAGGGCTACAAGGTAGATCCCATAAGATTTCTTCCATTTATGTTTTTACCCTAATTTGTTTCATAATCTATATGGATGAAGAGTTTAGTGGGTGGAGACATAACATAATCTTAGATATCCAATTGCGAGTTTTTGACCTGTCAATTTTTGTGCCCTTTCGTTACCAGTTTATGGTCTTGTAGTTTGGACAACTATGTGCTAGATTTTAGTGTTAGACAACTTTGATTAAAATGTAGTCAGTGTAAGGTCATGACTAACACAGACCTGGTAAAGAATATGATACATAAGTTCATAATTAGGATGTGTAGGTCTAAATGTACCCCATCACCTTCTCATTAATGGGATAGAGATGTTGCAAATTTGGGATCAATATTCTCATGTCTTGAGTAATGATATGGGATTGTCATGCAGGGAGAGGTTTAGACATGATGCGGTGTTGAGTGTTTTTTTGATGATATCGTGTATTATGTTAATTGGAATTTCATTTTCTAGAGTGATAATTTTTTTTGATGGACATAGGCGCATATGTGGGATCCATGGGCATGTATTCATTTTCATGAAATGGGTCCTTGAAGATGGATATCATTTCCAAAGGCCATTGAACATTATGGTTACAAAAGATGAAATAGATAGTAAGTATGGTATATGGATTTGAGATCCTCTTGAAAGGCAACGTAAGTACCCCATACTCTATTTAAGTGAGGTAAGTCTCTTGTAGCCCTTTATTGAAGGATGAAAATTCGAATATGGTTTGTACATTTTATTTTCATATCGATGGGATGTTTTTTCATGTAGTTTACCGTTATGTTGTAAAGAAATTATCCATGTAGTTTTCCATCTTGTAGTAAATAAGTAAGTATATGAAATTCAACATCATGTGGTAAGTACATACTCCAATTAAGATTAATTTCATATGATAAGTACATAGGAAACCTTGTGAATCTATATTAGTTATATAGTTTGGCCAAAATTCGGAGGCGTGGGAGTCACTAAATATCTCATGAGGATAAGGATCAAGACACGTGCAGTTTTGTGAATTCATGAAGTTTAGCATCTTGCGGTGAGGAGTAATGTCAACCGACGTGAAATGTGGTAATGTTTTGGTTGGTATAAAAGATGGAGATTGGGATTCTCTGTGTATCAAATGAGGATGAGAATCAAGACACGCATAGTTTTGGAATGGGAAATACTCTACTAGGTTTGACCATTACAAGGAGGTGGGTATTATTTCCATTATATATTAGAAATAGTCTATGTATTGGATATCCATTCAACTCTAAAAATCTCCTGAGGATGAGAATAAATCCACACATTGTTCTAGATGTTCGATGCACTATAACATCATGTGATGAAGATGGAGTTGCACCATCATTAATTGATCGTAAAATTTCTATTGGTCCCATGGGTGGAAGTCTAGGTGTCACTATGTATCTCATGAGAATGATAATCCATCTACATGTAGTTCTGAAATTTACATAAATTTTAACATCATGCAGTGAGGATGAAGGTGGAATGAAATGGGTAAATGGATATATTAAATTTGGTCCCAAGGGTGAATGTCTAGTCATCACTACATATCCCATGATATTGAGTAACAAACCACACATTGTTCTTTAAATTCCATGTAGATTACATCTTGTAGTGAGGATGGTAGCCCACCGAGGTTGATACGCCTCACCTTGTCCATGGTGGGAATCTTTTATTATAATTTCTAATCCCATGGGGTCCATACTCAATCTGATAAAAAAGAAACTACCAGGGCCTAATGAATTATAGGGGTATTTTGCATCATGTGGCTAATGGACCAAGATAAAATATTGTTGTGTCCCTACATATCCCACATGAAAATGAGAATCAACCCACACATTGTTCGAGAAGAACTGTACATTTTATCATTATGTGGAAACAATGTACATGAAACTATATGAATTTCAATGAATATAATGAATATATGTAGTTTTATGTCATTCAGTGAGAATACTGGTCCATTGTCACGAATAAGGTAGTTATGGGTTCATGTAGTTCAATGATGTGTTATAAAGACACTGGATCACCCATCATAATGAAAAATAATCATGTAGTTGGAAAAATAAATTATGGTTTGAGAATCATAGTGCATCCTTTAATGACTGGAATTTAGGAAAACATATTTCATATGGAACCTTGTATTTTAGAATCTTACATCCAATTAAAACATAATATAGTTTAAAATTATGTGGTTGGGATGATAGATGTTGCGTAGTTTATCATCTTGATACTAGGATGATATATTCCATGCAGTTTAACATCATAAAGTGAAGAATAATTTTGGGACTTACAGTAATGTGGACACCCTACTATAAGATACTATATAATGTATTTCTTTAGAAATCATTCATTGGTGGGGGGTTGACACACTCTCCAACCATTGTTGACTAATATTCCGCTCTATTATGACAGACCACTTTAATGATGACTTGTGTTTCAAATTCTTGTGGGCTTCAGAGAGATTCAACAAGTGTCTCCCTAAGTTATTTTGAATCACGAATCATATAAAGATTGAAAGATTAGATGGTACTACATCTAGCTATTTTATAACATCATAATTATTTGCAAGTGGTCGACTCTACCTGATATGGGGATACTCATGGTAATGTGATTCTGGAGATGGTTCATCTGATAGGGGAGGAACCTAAGATTTTAGGGATATTTTGAGAATATTTAGTGCCAAAATTGTATGTCATGACAACCATTCTCTTTTTCTGGTTTAATCAGATTGAGCCTCTACTAAGTGGTTATGCCAGACAATCAGATGTGGGCGACTACTAAATGGAGATAAGGCACCTCTATGGCACTTTTTGGCATATTGGAGAACATTCTAATGATTCTCAACTACATATATATCCTCTATGCGGATATGAACTGAATTTTGATTCTGAGAAAGATTGTTGTTTCCTATGTTTCCTCATCTCCATTGAATGAGGTTTTTTATTCCTCAATTATATGCAAGGAAACAATATGTGTAAGAATTCACATCACCGGATAAGGGGATTGTCAATTGTATTGTGTTTACATAATCTAATATGATCTCCACATCTGATGAGGATTCTTTTTTGGGTGGTAGTTTTCATGTCGCAGGTGTATCAAGGGTGACATATGACATGGTTAGGGTTTGTTTGGAAAAAAATATGCTTCTTCCTCCCCAGTCTCTTCCTACTTCGAGTAGTAATGCCCAACCATGTGAAGAACATCTAAAACTTGTTTCATTGGTGGTGGAGATATCATGAGTTTATTTGTCTATGATTTTAGAGCATTATGAGACAAATCAACTATTTTTTGATTTATCTATTTTTCATATTTTCATTCTCTCTAGTAAATAACTTTCTTCCCACTGTTCTCTTCTCCCCACTAGATAATGGTTATGATACCAAACTACTCTAGGAAATTTTCCAATGCCACAATTTTAGAGTCGACCATTCCTTTCATGGATGTCTTTAAAGAAAAAAAATATAAATATTTTGACCCAAGATTATGGGGAATGTTATCTAATTGAGACAGTCTGGGAGGTTGACATTGTCAGGCCTCCCGGGTTGCGGGAGTGTGCGAGGGTAGTTACCCATGGATACCAAGAAGTAAATTGCAGATTATTTATTCTGGAAAGATTATACATTTTTTTCATTTTTCATGTCCTAGGAGACCCTAATTTTTCTATGCTTTAGAGAAAGGGTGGTTCTATATTGGTATCCACTTGATAGGAGGTGTTGGTTTCTTTGTAGCTTTCCAGGGTGCTTGGATGGGAACCACTATGAGATTGAGAGTGACATTCATGGCTTCTGCACTGCCTAGATTCATATGCTATATTGCAGGAATGAGTCAAGACTTGGATCAGGTTCAATGAATAGACTCTTCAAAATGATTCTTTTATTCAATGAACTCTTAGAACCCACCTTGATATTTTATGGGGGTTAGGGTGTCTGAAAATCAACCCTGTAATTTTCATCAAGGATTTCCATTATTAACTCCTATGAGAAAGGGATGTTGAGTGAATAGGTAAAAACTTTCCACCATGATATGATATCTGACACCCTCCCGTTCTCACACTTCTTGCAATTCTTCAAACTGATGATCATTATCTTCCTCACTATTGAACATAACTGAAAAAGGAACAAATGAAAAAGGTATTCCCATCCTACAATATATCAAACTAGAAGACATTTATACCAAATAGAGGCTATAACATTTAGATTCTGTATGAAACATATCAGCTTGGTTTCCTCCTATAGATCTCGAGGGAACATAAATATCCCACACCAGGATATGAAGTATGTGAGGTGTTGTTTTGGATCACATGATCCATCGATGGTAGAGAATTTATGGTTGTTGATGGTCAGTGGGGGTGGTGTATCATCCACCTTTTCTGGGTATGGATTCCATTCATGATATACAGGTGAACATATCCCTTTTGTGGCTTCCATTCAAGTGTCCATAGATTTAATGGGGGTATGTAACTCTGATGGTACTTCCCTCTAATCCACCTCTACTGCAAAAGGATTAGGTGGGTGCAGATGTGGTTGTCCTGCATTAATCAAACACTAATCATGGATTCAACCCATGACATGATAATTACCCCGGTGAGGGAGAGGCTATCTCCGGAATGGATGGAATTCCCAATCATTTTAGCTTCTTCATATATATAGATTTCATTTCTAGATTTGAAGACAATATAATGAACAGATTCCAGTCTTCCTAGAGGATCAGCTATGTGAGGGAAATATTATTCTGTGGCTGGAGATGATACCAAGAAGAAATATTTCCCCTAAGTAACTCCTCATTGAGTTTCCATAGGGCTCTCATTTCACTATCCTTTTATGAAAAATAATCATTTGTGGATGGAAACTATGATTAATTCATGCCTTTTCCTTTTTTTATTATTATTCCATTGATGAGGTGGAAACTTGTTGTTCAGCGGTGCCAAATATTGATTCCTTTTTTGGTTTTTGGTCCAAGGAACCTAATTTTGTATGCCCAAAACCACCCTCCTCCAACGGTACATCTTCTATGTTCTGAACATTTGTTTTTTTGTCTAGATAAAACTATATCATGTTTATAGTGATAAAATTCATAGAGGTATATCAGGAAATGGTGGTTGTGTGATTTCTTTCAATGTAATAAGATCGTTTCACATATCTTTTGTTCGGGTCATTCTATGAAACCTTATCATTTTTTTTCTCATTTTGGATTCCAAACCCAGCAGAATCTGACTTCATTTTCCATATACCCCGCATTGTGGAAAATGAACATTGTCTTTGAGGGAGCTCTCAATCATGATTTTGAATAAACCTTGATCGACAGAGGTTTCTCTTATGGTGGGAGGAATAGGTGGGATGTTGACTGATGATTTCTTCCTCCCAAACTAGAAAAGAATTATTCCCTCTACAGTTATGATAATAATAAAATTCCACCATCCCTGTGGGGTGGGGTCCATTTGGGGCCCCCATTGGCGGTGAATGATTTTATTGTTGATGATCTAATTACTCTAGTCAAGGACATGATGATTCCCTGGATGGGCATGAATCTATAAATTCCCCTATCCTAGTAAGATTTATTTCATTGGAATTGTTTATCATGTTCTTAGGGTCCCATTAAGGCACAATTAATATATTGATGGTGATTGTAATATAAATACACATAGCTCAGTGGGTTCGGGTTCACCTGTCCCAACCAAAGGTATGTTTTGAATCCACTCAGGGATTGATGACCTAAGGGGTGCTAGTGGTTGTAGATATTCTCATAGACAAAGTGTATGAGTCCACTCTTGGATGTATTCTATTGCATCCACTACTATAGTCAAGGGGATGTGGTGAATCTGTTTTCACATAGTAGTTTGGTGTGATGGAAGCATGTTGTTAGGATTATTCATTATGAAAAGTCACCTGAATGATTGCAATATCGATTTTTCTGTTTATAATATACTCTTATTATCTTGAGGGGCCCCGTTTAATGTCATGTTTTCTATACTCTCTCCCTATATATGGTGTTTGATAACCATTTAATCAAGGGCATTCGATGTAGTGACTAACTAGTTAGAGCATTACACTGTCCCCTAATTTCACCAGAGGCTACAACATTGCAGGATTTTATATCTGAAGGGATCTGTTGTTCCAGGGGACTAGAATGGTTTAACACTCTATACTATCCCAATTCTAGAATATGAATAAAAAACATGGACTTGGAGATCGGCTGCTGAAGCTAAATGATTTAATGGTGGAAAGTGTCTTACAAATTTGCAATTTCATTTTCTAGTTTTGGATCCTGAGCCATGAACATAACATCAAGGTCGAGCTGAAAATAAAGTATCTTGATCTCATGAAAGAGACACTCATATCTGGGTTATGGGAGATATCGATCCTTTAGTCATTGAATATTAGGCTACATATTTTGGTGTAGATGTGGAATGAAATTATTTTCTAGATCATCTAAAATCTCGTAGCTAGAAGTTGTGAGGGGTCATAACCTGATGAGGAGGTTGTTTCCAGATTATTCTATCTATTTTTCAATGTTGGCCTCTACATCATTAGACATACACACATCTATCTAGCCATTCTATATAAGATGGCCATCATGGCAGCCTACTGACGAGAGTGGAGTCTTACTAGAAGATGATGGGGGAACCATATATAGTTGACCATGGTGTTTCGATCATTTCTCTGTATGAAGGTGTCGGGTATTGGTTCTCCTCTCTATATGTAGGTGTTTGGACAATTCGAGGATTCATTCCCATGAGAGATATCACCATGGAGAGGATGACCATAGTGTATGTCCATAGTAGAATCCAAGTAATCCGCCTCTACACTACCAGAAGGTGGAATACCATGGTAATGAATTCCATCTACATTCGGCTCAATAGAATAGTCCACTGACCCTTGTGGTGTTGATAATGTGTCTCAAATAGCCCCACAAACACTATCATTGAGAAGATTAGGGTCATGGTCCATGTACTGGGTCATATTTTGAAAATTCCAACCTAACTTTTTTTTATTATGTTGGGATATGAGAATGTTCTGTGATAGTTTCCAGATCACGTATATAAACATCAAATGATGTGGGAATATGATCCCATTGTTGAGAAAATATTAGAATATTCCAACAGTTCATCCCATTATTGACAGGTATATGAGCCTGACCTGAGGCTTGTGCCATTCCCATTTGGTGTGCCTCAGTTAAGTATAGAGTATATTCCCATTCTTGAACCTTCCATATATTCTACTAGCCATTATTGGTAAGGGTATGAGCCTACCATGATCCATATATCACTCTCACATGGTGAACCCCATTTGAAACATGAAAATAATCCTAGCCAAAATATGCATTCCCCACCTGAATATATCGACAAGCCTCTAGAATGGGAGAATGAATATGATATGCCCCATGTATTTCCTTAGAAAGATGTGGGTTTATTCATTTATCTATGGAATTAGGAATATGCACTTAGAATCCATGATCTGCAGGAGTATTCCCTGAAGATTCAATGTAAGGAATATTAGCCTACCCAGAGTCTTGAACCATTCTCACTTGATTATCATTCTCTAGAACATGGATATATGCATGATCTTGGTATTTTGGAGTATGTTACTGTATATTCATGATTGGGATATGACCTTATCTATAGGCTTGTGCCCATATCACTTGGTGAGACTCGTCCAGAAAATGGGTATGAGTCTGATCCTAGGCCTTTGGAATATGTCGTTTGATGTTTTCAACAAGCATGTGCCCCTTTCCGAAGGCTAGTGCCACTCAGACTTGGTAAGCCCCAGTTGGAACTAGAATATGATCCTGGTATAATTCCTTTCCTTTAATTGAGATATGCATATAATCATCCTAGGTGGGATCAAGAATATTAACTTTCATTAATACATCCACTTTTTCACAATGATCATAATCTTGTGGTTTCTTGGCTATATTGATAGGAGTATGAGCATGTCCCTTTATATACAATAGCGATGAAATGTTCTAATTGATCTATTTAGCTGTTGTTAAAATATATCTTTATTTTAGAAACATCTGTGAAGGGATATAAGCTTTAACATTTTCTATCTCTATTATCTTTTGGTATATATCATTGATTGAACTAGGGGTATGTGACCAATTTTTTCCTCCATGTTCCATAAGAGTATTTTTATGGGTGTCATGTGTAGGGCTGGGAGTTTGAGCCTCCCCCATGCTTGGTTCGACAATATTCCCATAGACGTTTTCTGAGCTAGAATGGATATGAGCTTGTGTGCTTGTTCCTTCCAGAGTATGTCATCAAGAATTGTCACTAGGAGCAGGTATATGAGCCCTCTCCGAGAAATCCAATTCCTTCCTCCTCTAATGAGCCTTCCTTGTAGCATGTGCTTGGACATCACAGTCAGTAGCGTGTTGGATGGTACTCTTATCAGGTGATTGATGGGTACCGAAGAAACAATGTTGGTGAAATTTGTTGATAGGTTCTCTCTTCAAAGAAACCATAACCAAAATAAAGCTATGTCCGACATCCTGATCCACCTTTATCAGATATGGTAGGTGAAAATTTTCATGCTCTCAGTATAAGCTCCCAAAGAAGTTGGTCATCAAAAAGAGGCCTACTGGATTTGTAATAGAATTGTTCGGGCGAGGAAGATTATCAACCATCCATGCTTAGATAATATCAAGGGAAACAACTAGGGTTTGTATTATATTGTACTGTTGGTATTTCTGGACAACCGTATTCACCAACTGATATTGGAGCTATCAAGAAGATGATATTTTTTTATGAATCACTTGTTTTGCGACTGAAGATGGGTTGTCGGAGTTAATGCTGGATGATGAAGACATTTCCTTGGTTTGGGAGTCTATCTATGAGAACATTATGTATAATCACACAGACAATAAGGAACAAGGGTACCAATCATTACTATATTGTAGGCATAAAAATCATTAATAATATATGCAAGGTCAACTTAAGTGTCATGTTTTTACTTTCTAGCCATTCTTTTCATGTGGACTTGTCAATGCAATGATGATATTACAATATTCCAATATTACAATGGCATTACTCTTTGGTTTTAATATATGGTTTTCTAAATAATGTGTCCAAATAGAGTCACATCCAACATATATGTGTTATTTGCATAAAGGTAGAAATCAATATGGCTTGGATGACTATATCCCAGTCACTTTGTATTTATATAGTTTCATTTTGGGTTGCAATTTTTGTTCCATAATGTTTTTATTAGGATGTAGGACGGGATCCCATTGATGGTTTGATTGAGTAATGTTTGAAGGGATAGCTAATTCGCATGCATTAGATTTTCCGTCTATTTCATGTTTCCATGTAACTCCCAATGGTTCCCTCATCCATATCTAGTTATGGAATTTATTTCCATAGTCCAGTGGTCATGGTAATTTTAGGACCATTAACTATTGGGGACAATCATTGGCCAATAAGATTGGAGGTGAGACCCATTGCACCCTTATGGGGGGAAATATTCATATTCTAGGAAACTGTTATATATTGAAGATATGTTTGTGAATCTCTTCCTAATCCCAATAATATACAAGTTAATATAATTTAATTACTATACATTAATTCTATTACATATTCATAAGAATGGTATCTCTTTATTGAATAAATCTCTATATATTAGAATTTCTTCATCGTTTTATGGTAATGAGTAGTTGCTTATATAATAATGTTGTATAACTAAGATCTTCAGAGCATGATTCCATTTAAAAAAGTGGTTAATAATCTAAGGAGTGGAATGAGAAATTATGAGGTGTCATATATATCTTGATTATTTGAAGGAATAAAATCCCACATAGTCTGTTCATCCCATGCAGTTTAATTTCACGTGGCGGGGATTTATTTTTGGATACTGAGACACCAAATATCGGCCCTCGTATCATAAGGGGATGTCTTGAGTATCTTATGTATATTGATAATCATTGTTCTCATTGTAATAAATTATTGGGGTTTCTCAGGTCAATATAGAGACTCATAATGTAGATGATATATTTTTTTTGAATTCCTATGCTCAACTTGTCCTTGATCGATGTGAAAATCAAGGGATGGAAAATGATCATTGCATTGCTCGTGATGCAAGGCTTAAATGGTGGTACATCCTTGATATGATTTATTTTGGGACACGGTTCATGGAGATATGTCTTATGTAACCCTATTTATGGTCGGAATTACAGTCATCGCCATTTTGTGGGTTTCTCAGACTACTGATGGTTGAGATTTGGTGATCATCTCTAAGGACAAATTGAGTCCCCCTTGATGATAGGTCAGAGTCATTGAAATACTTTTACTACTAAGGGTGATTTATTTGAGCTCAGGCTATAGGAAGGCATCTTATATATCCTTGTTACGGAAAGAAGATGAGTCATCATATTTTAGCTTATGTTGGGGCCTAAACAATATGGGTTTTCTATACAGTTGTGGACTTTTATACTACATATGAAATTGTTATTGCTACTCCATAATCCCCCATGAATCATGATTCAGTTGATACACAAGAAATAAAAAATAATCAATGTCATTGCATTGAATAAGTGACATAGATTCTTGGATTTCCCTGGATGATCAATAAAGGACTTAAACCTCAGGGAGAGGTTGTAAGAACCCGAATCTTCATTTCATACATGGATATTTATTTCAGGTTGATTTTGAGGAAAAGAAAGTAATTGGGTTTTTATGTACACACCATATACTTATGAGTATACGCCATGTATTCTATTTCTATGAACATCTTTGTATTGATCTTGTAATAGCTGAGTACATGGTCATGTGATGACCTGGAAGACAGCTTCTTTCAGGGATGGGTTATAGCTACTAAACAACGTGTACATTTATTGAACCCACCATATGTTTTTTTGTTTGATATGTTAAATTGGGGTCACGCCTCATGTCTAGAACTAACTTCTCCATCCCGTAATTCATACAGGAGAACTCAAGAATGACAATGGAAGATCAGACACCTAATTATACATTTGAGTATTTATTAAGATGATGTTGAGTGCATTTGAATCCCACCGGTGAGTTCTCAATTCTTCTAGATCCTTTATTCTTGATTCCCCTCTCTTGTCAGTTATTCAAGGTTTTACATTTTTTCCCTTTTATAGATTTACACCATTCTAGGCCGATTCAAGGGACTATATACAAGCATATTGATCATTATACATCAATGTATGTGGTTTTTACATCTTGTTGTGTGGTTTTTTAGATTATATACATAAAGGGTTGCATACCCATGATTCAAGTATTTCTTGTTTTGAAATATAACACTGTTTATCACCTTATATGGTTTACTTAATAAATAAAGGGTAGTTTCTTATGCATAAGGTTATATAACTTGATTATGGGAAACCATGGGTGTATTTCCCTTGATTGAAATTTTTCATGCTATTTGGTATGGGATGACTGTTAGGCTTGCAATGTTTTCTATACTTTGTGAGTTAGTATGGAGTTGATGATTATATAAGATGTTTGAGTTATGCATTGTTAAGGTTTGGCCATGGAGAATTGAGTGTTAAAGCTTTCCAAGGGAGGGTAATTTATGTATTTTTTAACAATTATGTAGACTAGGGGTATTTAGCGTGAGAGCATCCGGATAGAAGATAACTAAGGGGGTTTAGACTATGAGAGATTTACCAGGTGGCTATTTATATTTGATGTTAATTTATTAGACCTAGGGGTTTAGATCATGAGAGATTTCCCAGGTGGTTGTTTATAATTATTTGGTAGTATATTAGACCAAAGGGTTTTGACATGAGAGCTTTCTTTAAGGTTTTTTATTAAACGAATTGTTGTTATGTTAGACCAGGGGAATTAGAGTATTAAAACATTCCCAAAGGGGTCATGATTTAATAACTGAATGATTGCGATGAATCTGAAAATACAAAGCACAAGCTTAGATTCAGTGTTACTTGATTGCTTATATAGTCTTCTAAGACATCCGCTTTTTTACATACACATGGTATATAGAGAATAGGCTAGATACCAATGTTTACTGATTAAATATATTTAATAATAAATTTGAATAGTTGTAATTTAAAACTGTCAGATTGTTTACTTTTGAGTACTTTCTAGTTTATTGCTTCATTTATGTGTATTACCAGCTATATATATTCACTAACAGTTAGGAATAGTTCTTTTGGTTTTTTCTTACTACGATTAGTCTCACACCCTATTTGGGTGTTTTTTTGGTCCCAAACATATTATATGGATGTAGGTATAGATAAGGGATAACACCCTTATTCATTTTATACTTGATTGTTGTTTGAGTTGGAGAGCATGAGATCATGTTGGGTCATGTAATGCTGTTGGATTTTACGATTTACTTTTTTCTTTGGTTTCTATATTTCATTCCAACATTGTGACATGTTTTTGATATTTTCTTAGATACATATTCCATACATTAGATAAATATATATTTTCACTTTTGTTGGATTTACCTTCACTCTTCCACTGTTTATTTTTATTTTGTATTATTGCTTCAGCTAGGTTTTGCTATTTTTTATACGTTGTGTATAAAATTCCAATATAGGAATAGATTCTCCATTATTAGACCTTGTCCCTTGATAATAGTTGATAGCCTCTAGCATTTGTGGAAATGTCCTTGAGGTCATGTGACCAACTTGGTATGGAGTACCTTTGGGCTGCACCCGAATCCATGACATTGCTAATTGGTATCCAAGGAGTTTTATTTTCTGCTTTTACTTACAATTTGGAGCCAATATAATGTGATAGGAAAGAATTGGTATTTGGTAATAAGCTATAATTTAGAGTGGCTACCCTGTTTATAGGAAAAATCCATGTTACCTCAAATATGGCAAATTCTCTGGTTTTTCAATTATTACAGTTGATTTGATTTCACCATTGGGTGATTCACATGTGATTTGTTGTTATTATTGATATCATTATGGTTATATTTCTATTTCAACCTGATTAGATGAGGGTATTCCATCTCATGTATCACATAGGCACTTTCTAGAGATCACATGTGAATCATTATTGTCATGCCATTTCGGGTTCATTTCATATTGCTTGTTGTTCTGATAGATGTTTTCCTAGATGTGGATACTGTTGTGATAGATTCCATGATAGAAATAGCTTCTATTTTTATATGGTACTAGTATTTGTAGAGATTCATTTTTACAGATTATAGGCCTTGGTACCTAAGGTTTTATGAGCAATCTTTGATTATAATTTAGTGGATCATGTCTGAACTTTAATACAATTCTCTTAATATGATATTAATAAGGATAAAAAAACATTGACTCGTGGTGAGTATGGGCTCTCAAGAATTAATACATGGAATACATTAGACAAATTTGATGTTTTTAAGTGATTCTATGAGGTTTTTTAGGATTACTATATGGAAACCCAGATAACAGGGTGTGTGATGTTATGAAGACCCATCGAGGGTTTTTTTATGGAAGAACTAATTTTTTAATACACAACATGTAACATATGTACACATTGATTAGTTTTACACCATGTGACTTACTATGTGACCAGAGACAAGGGATGGGTAAAAAATTCGTACAACATGTCATGTATTGGGGTTACATGTCGTATAATAATCGACCATATATCTGGTTGTGTGAGTGATGTCACATGTGGATGAAACATTGGTCGTACATGTCGTGTCTAGCATGAATGATCCTTGTAGTGTTACACCAGGAGTGAACTGTATCATTCTACTAATGTATAAGTACTTTGGAAAGAGGGTATATTCAAGTGCACACTTTTTCTCATGAGGAAGATGCTTGTGTATGGGGTTTTACATGACCATGTTTTCAAAGGGACATGCACATGTTAAATGCTTATGGGTACACACTGTGTAGTAGTTATAAACACCGTGTAACATTGTTTTGCAAAAACATGAATGCTTTTTTTTCTTTTTTCATTATTAAAGATGAAAGTTTCTAACCATGATAATGTTGAACTGAGTTATGTTCTTGGACATTAAGAGTCAGGACAACATGACTTTCTCCAGTTTTATCCCATATGCAGGGCGATGATCAGACCCCGGAAATGGTTGATTAGGTACTACCAGCAAAAACTCTAGTCATGCACGTCTTGGAATGAGTTGTTATACCAGTCAAAGGGGTTGATACACAATTCCATTAAGGTTTAATGAGGATGATGTAGACTTTTAAGGGATCACCCCATCCTGCACTGACTATGGTAGATCTTACTTGGGTGTTCTAGTAGCAGCATCTTCCCACATTTTTAGGGGATGAAGGACCATAGGATAAAGATTCATGGGTGGAGGACATGATTTCTATCTTCGAGCATCTAGAGATTCATCTTGAGAGGATATTGAAGCTTGTGACTTACATGCTATGAGATTTTACCAACAGATGGTGGGAATTAATCTCACTTGAGGGACATCATCAGGATATGGCTTGTGAAGAGTTCCATAGGACCTTCTATGATTACTTCTACCCTGAGATGTTGAGAGAAAACTGAGCCCCAAAGTTTGTGCATTTGGATCATGGTTATCTTTCAGTGATGGATTATTCTTCTTGATTTACAGAGATTTAGTGATTCTCACCTATTCTGGTGGTTGTCGATTTATCATTGGCTATGAAATTTAATGATAGTCATAGGTATGACCTCCAATCACAGGTGAATGTTTTTAAGTTGACTTGCATGACTGCTATAGTAAATCATGCACTGATTACCGAGTGAAATCTGAGGTAGTTATGAGCTGGGATCCAGGGCGGTTTAGAATCCACGATTTGTACTCTTTCTACTGATAATAGGAAGCACTGTATGGAGCTTTCACATGATGTTTTTAGGTGTACCAGTGGTGTATAACTAGTGTGGGACGAGTAGAAATATGAGACCAAATTTTTCAAAGATATCAGTCAAGTTATGATCTTGTGGTAGGATGGGCCACATTCAGCATTTCTGTAAAAATCACTCACCTGCAGCGAATGAGAGGGGATTTATTATAACTCCACGCTAAAGAGGAGGACCACCATTTTCTCATCAGTCAAGGAATTGGGGTTCTTGAGGATGAGGAGGTGGTTACAGTCATGGTATCCAGATGATAGGTTCTCAGCGACAGTAGGGTGGACCATATCTAGGTTTTCTAGGAAAGGTTGTAGGGCCACGATATAGGTATGACTTTTGTAATGGATCAGACACAGTAGGAGTAGGATCCCAGACACTCTATGGTTAGTGGTTCAATTCTTGTTGCATTAGTTTTAGCTTCATCCATTTTTGATATAGGTTCTTCCAATAGTTTTATATTTTTGTCCAATGTGTAGATCATTGGGCTCTGTATATTTATTTATGATGATGTTAAACACTAGACACTCTGTTACGGATTAGGATGGCTATTCTATGTCAGTGCAATGAGTTCCCTCTTGTGGTTTTTGGGTGTCACATCTTATGGGACCTCTATGTCTTAGAGATGATGGGTTTTGATGTCATTCCTAAAATGGAATATTTGGTCACCTTTTAGGCCTTTTTTATAGCTATCACTGTTGGGTGAGTTTTTCATCACCCAAGGGAGGGTCTTTTCTACAAAAGGGAGAATGAGATTCAATGTGTGTTTCCAGCAATATCTCTTATAGTTTTTGGCATTGCATCGCATGATTAATATAGGTCACATGTGGGTATTATAATTCTATGTACAATCATATTTGTTCATCTTTAGAGCACCGAAGAGTTACCTGGGGTGATTTAAATGGTGAGGATGACAAGCCAAAGGGATCTTAGGAGGTGAGTTGGATGTGTCATTTAGGACACCTAGTTTCTTTTAGATCATTGGGGGAACGTTTCAATTCCTTTAGTGACCACAAATAGCACTCACCTCCTCCTGTTCTATTTTTTTATTTCACAAAGCTCAAGGATTATGTGATTTTGTACAAAACATGTCTTGGGTTTTTTCTCATTTTTTTGTTATTTCATTGCTGAAACATATGATTCATATAGTGGTTGGACAATAATATATTATACAGGTTTATCTATCTATCCATATATCATGGAAGAGTTGTCTGGGAAAACCAAAGGGCTTTGGCGTGATGAAGCTGACAAGATCGAGGGTTTTGGGTGGTGAGTCCAACATGACATTGAGGTCTTGTGGTGTCTCTTAGATCCTCATAGTGTGAATTTCATGTATTTAAATTATTAATATCCCTTATCACCTCCTCCCCATAATCTCCATTTTTTATCCAACATATGTTCAAGGGTCTTCCATGTTTTCCTAGATGTCACTAAGGGATTTTATTTTTCCAAATGTTGATATGGAATGTGAGCTTCATGGCCACTTGGGGTCTGTATCTTTGAATATAATCCCTCATTGCATTAAAAGGAATTTGGGTGGTTTTTTGTCACATAAAAATGATATATCATGTGGACTTGGTGTTCTCATTCTGTTGTCTATGGTTGTAACAAATGATCAATATGGGACATTCTGATGGCGTGAATGCCCTATCTTGGACAATAATTCTGTTTTCTTATGGTGCATTTCATGAAATGTATTAGATCTTGAGATGACATGAATATTTTTTCAGAGATAGTTTCTCTAACTGAATTAGTTTCATCACATGTATATTTATGGTTCTTGATATGAGATTCATAATTTTTCATGAAAAGTCTCTTTTCTTGCCTTTGATATGTTGCTTATTCCTAGATAGAATACTTATCTTCTTCACAAGAAGATATCCCTAGAGTCAGGAATATTATTATGAACACATTATAATTGAATGTGTGTGGTGGGGGATTCTATTGGATCGTCACGACCCATTGATCATGGAATATTAATCATTATTTTCTTTTCTGGTGAATCAAAGAAATCAGTTGAGACTTGATCATAGATAGACATTGAGCCGCATCCCACCATTATTTAAATAACTGGATATATAGTTATTTAATCTTTCTATTTGTGATGGATTGCGTATTATAAGAATAGAAACTCATTTTTACATGATTATATTTATTCACGAGACACAAGTTCTATCTTTTCATTGTGGTGTCACATTATATCTCTTGATGTTTCATGCTGAACCATAACCTTCACATGATGGGATACGTGATGACACAAACTTTCTCTTGATTGGATATGAGGTAGTAAAACAAATCATGAGAATGGTTATGCAGGTCTTAACTTTTTCGTTCAAATAATAATGTGAATACCATTGGAATATGCCCCTTTGTGTAACTCTTATATGGTCTTCTAGTGCTCTATTTTTTAGAAAACAAGATCATTCCCTTCAGTATAGAAGAGGCCCCTCCCTACATGTGATTCCCTTCTGTTATTTGCAGAGGAATGTTTTCACTTCCTTTTCTCAATATATGAATGAGGTGTGTCCTCTAAACATTCACCATCATTCATCAAACTGACCTACATAGCCTGATTTTTGGAAATAATGCTGCATTAAGGTACATTTCCAACTAACCAAATATTTTTGGATTCTTCATATGATGCATATTTATATTTTTGTGATTTAGTATCTTAAAAAAGAATTTATGTCATAATTTAATCATCCTTGGGGATTTCAAATTCATGTTGTAGAAGTCCTTCGCACAATAGATATTTTGAAACTCTCTATTTTCATTGTGGATTTCATTCATGCACAATATTTATGCATGATTGAAACATAAGGTATAATTATCATTGCATGCCTCATTATCATTGAAAATTATGGTTTCTTTATTACATGGGTACCATTTTGATGTTTATCCATGTGTTAGACCAAGCTAGTGTTACAATCCTCTACATCGTGTGTTGTGGTATTGGGCACAAAAAGACTCCCTGACTAATCATCATAAACCATAGGTGCCGCACACTGACCCTGTCTGTACACTATATTCATAGAACTATGCACATATAGAGAGGCATCTCATAATACCCTAACATATATATTCACTTTCTTATTTTATTAGTTTCATGTGCAGTTTACTAACAGTTCATCATATGAACCTCTGATTCATAATGAGGCAAGGCATGTGCGGAAAGTCAGGATATCAATTTCGGACGTGATCTGCAAAAATCCTCATCAAGACTAATATTGATGGTGTATAAATTATAGTGTAAGGATCGATATTTAAATGAAATAATTTTTCATATAACATTCTATGCATGAGGAGTTCTACCACAAGCAATGTAATACACACCGATAGGATTCCCAAACTGATCATTGTAAGAAGGTGTACCTCACCCTGACTATATATATATGCCACTCATGTGGAACTGTAAATCATGAACATCATGTTGTATTTGGGGAGTTCTGGTGTGAGTGATCTTGTGTGTTTGACATGATGCACAATATTCATTTTGTGTAAAAGAGGTGAACCAGAACCCCAGTGTCACAATGGTGAAGAAGGCCATGCATGGTGCTTCTTTTTTTCTTTCCTCACATGATATCTACCCCCATGATGAAATTAACATTTCCATTTTTTTTATTTTATTTTTCTCATTCTTGTTATTATTATTTTTAACACAAAATAATAATTTTAATAACAATAAAATTCCTTTAATTGTGTAAACAATGTGTACACTCCAAGCATCATTATCACATGTGAATGCATTGTGAACATCAAATCACTCATCAAATCAACCTTTTCATAGAAAAGTGCGTGCCAATTGATTATGAGCATCACTATTTTATTATATCAATATATGTTAATTCAACATGTGACACTTTCTATGTCCCCATTTATATATCATTAAATTTAACTTTCAGAGAAATGTTTTTATTGATTCAACATATTTATTATAATGAATAAACATTTAATTTAGAGTTTATTATTCTTAATCAATATATATAATTATTAAAAAAATTAGCAAAATAATATTAGTTAATAATATTTTATTTTTTATAGTGTATTAACTTCTTTTATTTTGAAATGTTAAAATGAAATATAATATTTGTTTGAGATCATTGATAATAACAAATTATATAACAACTTTAATAATTTATATAAAATATTGAATATATCCTAATTATATGATAATAACTTTTGATATTTTCTTAGTGATTTTAACTTTAGATTATACAAATATATTATAAATCATAATTTATTTTAAATAATTTTTTCTATTGATTTTTATATTATCAAAACCCAATATTGATTCTTATAAATATCTTAGGAAATATATTTTCATAAAATATTTAATTCTATGAAATAAATATATTGTTCCTAAAATAAAATAAAACTTACATTATAGTTTGATATTTAAAAAAAATCAAAATCATATCTCATTTAATTTTATTACATCAGATGAATTTTAACATAATGTAAAAAATCAAAAAGTAATATTTTATTATAAAAAAATATATTTTTATAATCCATTATATTTTTATGATATTAAATTATCATAATACATTCATATATATATATATATATATATATTAATTTTCATATTATATTATAGTTATTAAAATAAAAAATGACCAATGAGTTCTAAAAAAACTATGTAAACAATAGAAAAAATTGGATTGATACATAAAATTTTAATATCATACCAAATAAGTTAAATTAAATTAATAACACTAGTTCATTAATAACATCTATCAAAAAAGCACAAATGTATATTTATTTTCTAGCACAAACCCTTATATGATTACACAAACATTTTCCAAAAATTACATTTATCAATCCAAATATAATTTTATAATTTATGACATGTATCACATTCCCTTCTAAAAAAATAGAATCTGTCCTATATTAAAAAATACTTTTGTGAATACTCTATAATATTATATAAAATTTTATATGAAAATTGGGAAATTCCATTTCAAACCTATCATCATTCCATAATAAAAGAGTTACCTTTATTACTAACCACCATTCAGTGTAAAATATGTTTCTATAGTATCTTTTTGACCATTATTCATATATTACTATAAATAAAATTTACCACTACTTATTTTTAACACCATAATGGTACATGATCTTGGAACTCCGTTTTCTTGTACAGTTTATCTCAATGTTTTGAGTCGATTAATATTTTTTTAAACCAATATTTTTATATTTATTAATTAATAAATAAAATATATTTTACAATAATTATAGAATTAATTTTGTATTTATATCTTATATGATAAGTTATTCTAGAATTTATAAATCATTAAATTAAATAATCAAATTGAGCACATGGGTTGGAATTTAAGTACCCTAATCCGTCATTCACTAGTGAAATGTGTATAATCGCCATACCTATCATGGATATACTATTTTTGATATATATTCATATAATAGTCTATTATTCCACAAAAATCAATATTATTATGTTTCATTTATAACTAATAACCATTACTATATTCATAAGAGAAGGTACTTTGAATAAATCATTATTATTATTAATTTGAGTATCGTTTTCTTCTTAACTAGTATCATTAATTTGCCTTCTAGTAAATGGTTACACTATATCATTAAAACATAATCTTGTTAGAGAGATATAACATTGTTTCAACAAAAATATAATACATTACTATAATTTATCTTCACATTTTCAAAAACTGATCTCAATGTTAAGAATTGGGTTTTATTATAAAAAATTCATGTGTATTAGTTGATTTTTTAATGAGTATAGTGGTTTAGATATATTTAATATGTTTTTAATGAATTTAATCCATCTAAAATAATGAATATATATTTAAATTATATTTATTATTGACATAATATCCCTATTTCACTAATTTTGTGGTTATATTTTTTGATTCATTAACCACATAGATATTTAGTTAGAAAACCATGTCAATCATATCATATATAACTCTTGAATAATTGATAAAAAAGAACATACTATAATCCATATTATATATTGTATTAATTAATTTCAATTTATTAACAACCTTTTTGAATATCTCAGCATATTATAACCAAACAATTATATAAATTATAAAAAATTACTACGAGGGTCAAATCTATTATTATTTCCCCATATAAGATAATCTATAGGCATTGAACTTTGAAATAAACCACTCATAATGAATAATTTAGGTCCTAAAATTTTATCTAAAATCATTGTAATTTTAGGTTGGAAATTCCATAGGAAACATAAATTTATGACTTGCAAAGAAATATTCATTTTGGGAGTCGAAATTCATATTAGAATAAATAGAGTTACAGAGTACCAGAGAGTTGTTTTGCAATATTTATTGGTTTATGGGATTTTATAGGGTTCCTTGGAGAATATTGGTATCATTGTATTACTGTTTGAAATTTTAAAAACTGTTACTTATTAGTCCAGGGTTCCAAATATTTTGGGAAAACTATGATTTTAAACCATGTGTATTGGATATTTATTGTGGATTACATAATTTTTTTCCGGGATTAAAAAATATACACAATTATAAATTATCTTCAGTGGTTCTCTACATGGATGGTCCATTTTTGTGAAACTCTCTAGCTAAACAATGAATAAGATATGGATTGAGACAGTATTGAACACACAATTAAACATGGTATAGAAAATAATGCGATAAAACCATGTTCCTACCAAATTTCATTAAAAAATTTTAAATGAACATTTTTTCCACAGTTTTTAATCCCGGGATAGAATCCTTTTTACTCTATCACATGTGTGGACCATGGGTGGACATCTCTCGTTTATTTTTGATTCCCCTTGATATATAATGTTTTTTCATATTCATAATGATTTGTGGTCAGTTACTAAATTTGATATACTCATTTATTATTATTTATTCATATAATATAATGTGGTTTAATTTATATTAGGTTTAGATTAAGATATATATATATATATGAATATAGTGTAAATATTTCATTAGTCTTGGTATTTCACTTGGTATATGTAGTGGAAATTCTGAAAAGATGAATGGATGTAATCACACAACATATCAGCAGTGGAATATCACCCTACGAATATTTAACTAGTTGTTTCATAAATTTGATGAAATTTTCTATTGAATCAGTGGTAAATTATAAGGATTTCATGTGTCATAGGTTTAGGTGCATATATCGATATGATCGCACCAAATTTATCCATGATCTGGATAGAGGATATTCCCTAATGATATTTTAGGCATTTGTGGACATTAAATTATATTAAATTAATATTTTTAGTCATTTAAAAATTAATATAATAAATGTGTTTAAATTTTGTGGCTATAGATTGGTTCTTGAGATTTTATGCAAAAAAATTAAATCTTATGAAATCTTATTCATGGTTTCTTTTAAAGGAAATAACTATGATTTATGTATGTGGTCCCCATAAATTACCATATGTTTTATGAATTTTATTTATTTGGAATTTTTGAAAGATTTATTTTTATTTTTTTATATTTACCATTTTAAATTTAATTACATTATAATTAATTTAATATAAATATGATTGAAAAGATTAAAATTTAAGGTCAATGGTAAAACCTTAAACATTGTCTTGATTACTCAGAGACTAATTTTCTTGGACTTGATTATAAAAAATATTTATTAAGATACATAGACCTAGAGAACTAATATTTAAATGAAATAATGAAATATAGTTTATAGGGAATAGGATCCCAAATACATTTCCATTTATTGGTTACTGTCATGCTAATATGACTAGCCTATGTAGGCTATGAAATAACATTGGAATGCCTTAATGAATTTTGGATAGTTAATCTAAGAAAGTGGTGAGTCCCCCCCCCCCATGAGATATGAGAACCCATGTGATATACATTTTATATTTTTTATGATATTATATTTGAGAGGTAAAACCTATCATCACCCTTGAAAATGCGATATTATTTATTATATCCCTCTATAATGACCCCAATTTTCTAATCTAGGGAGACCAATAAAGCTATGGTATGATTCTAATTCAGATGGTGGATGATATACACACATATTTAAGGGTGTTGACCTATGAAATTAAACAATGTCTATGGATACAATGTTGGGATTCTATGTAAATTTATGTCCTATTGAACCGTGGTGGGTTCTTCCATGATATTGTGTCCCCTAAGAGGGTTGATATATGAGTTAACCATATCTAATTTTGAGTTTAGTTGTATATCAAGAATTGATAATGTGATCTAGGTATTATAGTAATTATGAGTGTATTTTGGGCCATTTGATAGAAACCCCTGTTATTTTTAATTAGATTGGGAATTTGGAAAACCCTTGTAGTTGTAATTATTATTATTTTTGTTGTTGTTATTGTTACTAGCAATGATATGATATTTCTAATTGTAGATGATATCCCCTAACAATTGTTGAATGAGATTTTATGGGAGGGGTTCAATACCCTCAAAGATAATATGAATGATTTCCTTTTATTCTACCTAGGATTCAGATGTCTTACCGATATAGAATTTATTGGATAAGATCCAATGATTTAGAGGATGACTTTATAGAATATCTATGATAATTTTATAAATCCATCATGTCTAACTTGTGTATATGGATTAACATGGATTAGTAATTATGAATCATTTTATTCTTGAATTTATTGGATTTATTAAGATCACATCCATGAAATTTGTGCTTTCACCTACTATGATGCTGTCGTTGAGAGATGTATCAATTCTTCATGTTTATGAAATTTTATGAGGGACACCCTATAACTAGAAAAAGAAAGAATGTTTGATCTTAAAAATCAATATAGAACCCAAGTATTGGTGGTGATTATTCATTTACTCTTCTAATGTTATTTATTTATTCATAACATAATACATACACATATATTGTGTTATATACCTTTTTGGGTACCCCATTTTCATTTCATTACTAATTTGAAGTTATACCCTTCTTGGGTAGTCGTGGAACTATGTAAATTGGGAGAACTTCATTGATCATGATTTTAGATAAGGAAGAGGCCCATATTTTTATGATCTTGTAGGATCGCTTGGATAGAGTCTTATGAAAGGGATGAGGTGATGCATAAATATTATATAAGATCAATAGTGTAGTTTTATTAATTTATTTAAATTATATTTGATATCATTATAGTTGTAAATTAGTTTATGTGTAATGAAT
The DNA here is from genome assembly GCA_963277665.1 of Viscum album. Taxonomy (NCBI): domain Eukaryota; kingdom Viridiplantae; phylum Streptophyta; class Magnoliopsida; order Santalales; family Viscaceae; genus Viscum; species Viscum album. The sequence continues at coordinate 1,465,212,501 of OY728147.1, read as the reverse complement.
TGATATTGTATTTATATGATTTTGTGACTATACATTTATATTTGATATGGCCTCTGGTATTTTATTTATTACGTGTACTCTGATGGAATTATTGATTATTGATTTTTTGTTTCTACTATCATATGAGGGTATAATCACCCCATGGTGACACCCCATGCACTTAGTACCTGTCAAAAATATTTGGCACATTAAAAGGCACACCTGAGGCCATGGAGAACTTCCATTCATAACATTTTTTAGCTTTCATTGATCATTCGATCACAATAATACGATATCAAATAATATTTTATTTAATACTACCCTTTAGGTATATTGTAGACACATGATAAGAAAATATGGAGTATATTATGGTAGACCTAATTTTAATGTTTCATGGATTCCCTTTGTAACGGGAATTACATGTTACTATGGATACGATATTGTTATTCTTACTAAGAAAAAATTATGGTTGAATAATCTTACCTAGTTTGATGCACTACGGTTTTGGATTTTTTATTTTTGTATTTCAAATCTTTTCCAATTATAAATAGTTCGGTATACATTCATCTTTTTTTCATATTGGTTTTACATGGAATAAATATACCTATATGTGATTGATATCATTCATGACGAATGTTTAGTTGTCTAAAAATTCAACAACAAGATCTATATAGATTTCCCATATAACATTTGGTTAAAAATATACTCAATTTCACTATGGTATGTTTTCTTTTGATGATAGTTGATGTGGATAATATAGAAAAATTCTTCATTATGATATCTATGCATTCCCTCTATATGATATATATAGTGACCCTTAGGATGTTAGTATGGGATGTTGATTCCTTGGTACTGGTTTTCAAATGTAAATGTTCTTCGGATATTTAATGAGTATAAAACTACAGAAAGTTATCTCATATATTTTCATAGTGCTATTTTACATAATTGAACCATATGACTGGGGAATAATTGGCATGAATCATCTAAGAAGATTACATTGTGTGTGTGTGTGTGAGTGGGTGTGTGTGTGTGTGTGTAAATATGGTTCAAGATGTATTCCTCATGGTGTAGTCTTATATAAATATTCTCGATGAAGACCAGTTCCCTGGTAGGAAGATGATTTTTCAAAAGGGTTTCCTAGTTATATTTGAGATGAGAACAGTGAGGGCACATATGAGTTATGATATAAGTGAGTCATACTTTATGTGATAGGTGGGGAGCCCAGTGTTGTTGTGATGTGTCTTAGGATATAGGTTAAAATCATGATACATGATAGGGTATACTAATATAGATATTAGCCATGAATTTTGGGAACCTTATATACAGAAATCATAGATAGATGAATGAGATTGTGAGAACATTGCAATGGAAGCGCTTGGCACTGTTAATTCTTGATGTTCATTTGATAGCATGCAGAGAGCATGGTAGATAATTTTGGTTATAGGTGAATCTCAGGTTGGTGGGACATCCTGAAGTAGACTAGGTAATGGGTCATGATACATGAAATTATAAACAATTCACCATTTGGAATATATTTAGATGTCATTAAAATGAAAAATATAGAGTGTTTGGTGGTTCTAAAAATGATCCAATGTGTTATGTGGTGCCACTCCTATTATAGTTATTCTAGTTCTACGATTTGGTTGTACTAGGGCATAAACCCATTGTACTCTGATGAGATTATAATAGCATACTCAATTTATGTGTGGTGTCGTCAAGATAATGATCAGTGAGATATCATATATGAGTACAAGATAAATTATTTTCATGAAATTTATGTGACGACGGTTTCTTGGGGTTAAATAGGAATGATGGTTTTCCATCTAATATGTTGGTGACATTGTGGATGTATGTTTCTAGGTGTTGAATTTTTGGACGAGATGGGAATGAGGGGAGTTAGACATGTGTTATGATTGAACCTGTTAAGGATTCAAATGGGGAGTTGTATTAGGAAATACATATAGTTAGAGGTGCACAATTAGTTAATTGAGGGTGTGGAATTCAACATAAATGGGATTTTAGTGGATATTGAGGATAATATTTCAGTATATAGAATTATATTTAGCTATTTATGTTTTGAGTTATAACTCATCTATAATAAGGGATGGAACATCCCGTCATTATTTGTAGTACTTGATACCACATGAGAAATAAAGATATGAACCAATGTTGGTATGTTCATTTGTGTGATTAGTCATATTGATAGAATATTGAGATTAGACAAGGATTTTGGTGAGGATATGGTTCTGATGTGCTTTAGTACCTTGAAAAAAGAAATATTTAGATGTTTCATCTGATAGTTTCCAATCATTGGTATCAGACTTGAGTTGGTTCTAATGTGATCTAAGAGTTATTTAATTCAAATGTGTATCAATGCTCCAGGTTATAGAATGGTATGTGGATGTTTTTTCATCCAATCATCAATATACACTGAGTTCCATATATAAGATTTACATTGAGACCAAAAAATATTCTATGATTCTTCTAAAAGAGTATGTATCATGATTGGGTTCTTGGATATCATGTATGGGGGAGTGGTTGATTATTTTCTATAAAACGTCATTCATATGTGTGATTGGTAGTAGATTACATATGATAGTGTTAGGTGACATTAAAAATGTACCATGTGTGCAATTATACCACTGAGAATTGTATTTTTTAGTAAATTTGGAGGGGGTAGCACTAAGTCTCATAGTCAACACCATATGAGTTGTTTTTTTGTGGTGATCCGCATGAGATTTTGGATTAATTTTACAAGGAAACATTAGTTTCATTGGATAGATTACTAATAAAAAATAACATCTTTCTATGTTGTTGAATGTTTTGAGTGGTGTATTAGACATCTAATGAATAGTATTTTTTGTTTTAGAGTTTCTTTGTGGATTCCTTTTAGGTGTTTTAGGGTAGGACACCATGAGTTGATCATGAATTTGACAAAAAGTTAGGTCTATTCAATGGATGAATGTGCATCGTGACTTTTTGTATACAAGAATTACATTGGTGGGGGTTGTGAAACCATGTATCTTTTAATGTTGTACATTCTAATAGAAATTTAATTTTTTTCTTGGGGAAAAGGAATCATTTTGATAATTATAATTAAAATTCGGATTCCATGAGTTGGAATGTCCCACAGATAATTTTTTGATAACAATTGAATTTTTTTTGGTGTATAGTGTGAATTAGTGTCTCTTAAAAAATTCCAGTATTGAGTCTGAAATTTAAGAAAAAAAATTCACCTTTGAATGATTTTTGAGTAGTTTGGGAAAACTTTATAGGTTTTATTTTTCATTGGGATTGGCTCATGGTTTGTGAGTAGTTGACAGCCCCAAAAAAATCCAATAAAATTATGTCCATGGAGTTATACATTCATGGAAAATAGTTTGGAAAATATTATGTCCAAACTGTAAGATAGGGATGGATTGAAATAGTGTCAACTACTTATTTTTCATATATTTGGAAAAAAACATGAAACCAAACCATGTGGACTACCATATATCAATAAAAATGGTTACATGTAAATTAATTCCTGCCTAGATTTTATTATATATCTCTATTATTTATATTATCCCTTATGTGAACATGGAAGAAAGCTTACGTACCTCCATTCTATTTAATTCACCCATTCGTTTGGGAAATTTGTTAATAATTTTATTAGAAAATTGAGGCGAGTTCCTCCCGCATTCATCCCCTTTTCCTATTATCCTTTTTTACACTCTAATATAATGATATAAAGATTATGAATTGGGGTTTATTTTCACAAAATGATTGTGTAAAACATATTTTATGGTTGTAATTTTTATCGACATGGGTAGAGGGTGTCATGAGATGATGAATTCACACTATTTAAATGAAGGTGCATCACCCTATAGATGATTCAACAAATTTTTCATAAAATAGATAAAATTGGCCATTCATTCATTAGTTGATGGTGGTGATTTAATATGGTATTTTTTAGGTTTCGTGTAATAAGTGGACCTCACACTAGGGCATGCAGTTTCAGTGAGATGATATCTCCTAGTTTGATTTCATGAATTTCTGCCTATTAAAATTAAATTTTATTAAATATTAAATTCAAATATTATTTCGTAAAATTGATTTATTATTTTTTTCTTTATATATGATCATGGGAGGTGATATATACATTAATTATCATTTTCAGTGGTGATCAAACTTCATATTAAAGGAATTGACATAATTAAAAAAGGTGGTCTATATATATTATCTTATGGGTTATGAATTTTATTTATATGGAACTTGATATGTGGTCTCACTACTATTAGAGATTGAAATTTTAAAATTTAATAAAATTTTAATTAAAATATAATTCATATGAGTGAATGGATTAAGAGTCATGGGCCACATCAATAATCTCAGGCTTTGAATATATGCCTCAGGAACTGATGGTTAATTAATTGATTATAAAAAGTATTCATTGAAATATGAAGAACTATTAGGCTGATATTATAATGAATTAATTGAATTTTTTTCTTTAAATTATAGGATCCAACATACACCTATTTTTAGAGAAGGGAGTTGGATTATGATAGATATCATGATTATTCTGTGACATAACCAAGTGATTATTTATTTCCTTCAGGCTAGTGTAAATGATAAATGGTTAATTTTAACCCATCCAATGATATATGAGAACCCAAGGGATATACCATTCATTATTTTATAATTGTCTTGGTGGGAGGAATAACCTCAGATGACATCTAAAATTGGAATGTATAATTCATGATTCCCATGCTCCCGAGTCAACTACTAAGAACTATTTATATAAACACTAACCTTGACACAAGGTTCTATTTCCCATGATAAACATATATATTTTTAGTAGTTTATACATTACCTATCATGAATAATCACAAAATTCCAAAAACATAAGTATGTTTCTATAAGGATCAACATCATATGAAATATATTTTACAAAATTTATGATCTTTTCTCTGTAATATAACTACCAAAAACTCCATTCTATAATTATTATAATTTATACTAATATTCATCTCTTATGTAATGGTAACATAAGAAAATAGGGTAACTCAATCACATAGTAATTTAAAAACTAAAAAAACATTTCATCAATGGTTATATCATAAGAATATAAAAAATTATTAGTTAACGATAATTATCTAATTAAAATTATAATTAAATTATATGAGTAGTCCATTATTCATGAAATAAGGACATGTAATCTCGAATGGAAAAATGTACCATGTAAATGTGTCTCAGATCATGAGATAAAAATCATGAGTCTTTGATCATGATAATATGAATAATGATATGATATGTCAAGAAAATGAATCATAATAGTATGTTATAGAACAAAAAACGTTTATAAATCATAAAATTGAGTAGTAGGAATAACTACCTATTTCCCACATCATAAGGGAGAAAAAATAACCACCAGATTCCAAGAGTGGTGAAGAAACCAGTACTATATTTCCATAATCATATTTTAGTAAGCATCACTACCTTATTTTGATAACATAGCGAATAAGTATTCAGTTTTTGACTATAGTGGTAGAGGACACATGAAAACCTAAACTACATAATATATCAAGAGATATATATACTAAGAAAATGCATTATATAGAAATATATGACCCAAACCATCAGGATAATAATTACCCGTACTTATGTCTTCCATTAGATAGGGAAAATATTCCCAAATCAAAAATAAATATAATAACCCATAGAAAAGAGATAGTTTTCATGAAAAGATTTCACATGAAATTACATAATCCATATAGAGAATATAATTTGATGGTTTCATAGAGGTACCCCCATTTTAAAATATGTTTCAATAAGCATGTTTACATATATGAATAATTACTTTTATGGTAATTTTATAAATTACTAAAAAAATAGAAGTATCCTTCTTTAAATGATTGAAAATATTTTAAAATTTTTTACTTTAAAATTAAATTTCATTGATCTTCAAAAATTTTATTAAAATTTTTAAATAAGAAAAAAAAATTTCAAAAAAAATTATTATAGATTTATTCATTCAAATACTTTTCTTTAAAACACATTATAGCATGTCCTGAATTACTTCTAAAAAATTCCCAATAAATCATTTTTAAAATAAATAATTTATTTTATAAATAAAACTTCCACCATCAAAAAATGAAATAATATTTAATTTTATTTTCAAAATAATTAATTAATCATATTATGTGTAAAACCATTTTTAAAAACCATATTTATTTTTCATAACATAAAATTCAAATATATAAAGGGAAACTGTACATGGTTTTTTTAAAATATTTTTACCATACATGTAAAAGAAGAATTTACTGGTCATATTCGATCATCAATACAAAACAATTTAAGTGAAAAAAATTGATAAATTTAACATCTAATAAGGATAATTAATAATAGAACTATGATTAATGTATAACAGTTTTCAGAAAAAAATTATTTTGGTTAAGAAATACATTATATTTAATAGATTAGAAACCATTTAAATATATTCAAATACCGTGGTTGAAATCCCACATAATAAAAATAGTAACAAAAGATAATTTTATAAGGTGATAATAAAATACAATTCTCAAAAGAGATAACACATAGTTATATTTCCAATGATAATTGAAAACATTTTTGGAAAATGGAAATAGGGGTTAATAAGTAAAACTATTAATGAAGAGGATGGGAGTATTTCTCAACAATAATAATAATATTGAAGAAAAACATAACCATGTTACAAATAATTATTTAAAAATAATTATCTTAATAATTCAAGAGAATATTACATGAAATAAACTTTTATGGTTGAAGCGACCAATAATATATTAAATAATTATATGAAGAGTCATTAGAACTCAAAAACTGATACCTAAGTTTTCAAAATACGATACATATTTATTAAAGCCATAATAAAAAATCATTCATATTGATATTTAAATCCCTTATATTGAATTAAAAAAATTAAAAAAATAAACCATGGAACGTTTTTATAAACAATATAAAAAACAACAATTGAATAAACATCATATCTCAATGAAGAAAAACTGAGATGATAGAGCCATGAAAACTATCATATCCTTTGAATAAAAGATCTTTTATGAAAATAAAATTATATTAATGTTCATGTAACATTAATATCATGAATATAGTAAAACATATATATTAGGAAGTAATATCACCACATCTAAAATATTTTAGTGTATAATTTGAAATGTGACTCAATAAATTAAATTAAAAAAACCCCTTAAAATAAATCTATATTCATAAAACCTGTTTTGAAATCATAAAAATTTAACATAACTATAATTATAATTTAATTTCCTACCATATTTAAATATATAACCATTTATATGAATCATTTATAAATATATATGCCTAATATTCCACAAGGTTATAGTTTATTCTCATTATCAGATGTTAGGATTTTTTCTCATTTTTTATATACATTTTTTATTGTTATGATGTAAATTCAAACAAATTAGTTTCAATTAAATAATTTTAAAATTATTAAAGATACAATAATCAATATTTTCATTGATTTATTTATTCATTTTAAATTATTTTAAATATATGAATAAGGTTCTTGAAAAGGGAAATTGATATAAACTAGTTTTAGCCTATTTAATGATTAAAAGGATGTATATTGAATAATATACTAAATACTAACATCACATTTCCATAATAGTAATAAAATAATAAATAAATTATCAATAAATTATTATACAATTATATAACATTTCTTAATAATTTCTCATATGAAACTTTTAACATCATTCTTGTGGGTGACTCATACAACCCAAAGAGTGTATGTAATAATGATTTTAAAAGTACAAAAATGTTTTTAAATAATGTTAATTTAAATATTAAAAAAATTAAAAAAATAGGTAAATATAATGTACCTTAATTAAATTAATTTAAATAGACAGCTTTTTTGAGTGGTGAGAAAAAATAAAATTTGTCATTCGTGGATGTTTTAGTACACATTTATTCCCAATTAAAAATTCTATTTCATAAGGAATTATATTTAATTATGGTACTATATAGATTTAATTTTAAGAATTATAATTGAGAAATATTCAAAATATTCATTCCTAATATCTATCCTATTTATCATCCAAAAAAATATGGTGATTAAAAATGAACTGCATCTCTTTATTGTGGTGAAAGTCTTCACAAAGACATGATCGAAGCTGTTTAATTTATCTTATTAGATGTAAAGGTTTAAATAATTATTTCTATATGAAAATACTAACAATAAAATATATTAAAAATAATAATTTCTTTATATTATGGTTTTGAGAAAAAAAATGAGGAATAATAAGAAGAAATTGATAAGGAATAAGAAATACTCATATTGAGAACTTGAGATTTATCTAGGAAATATCAATGAATATTGAAAATATGTGATAAATATTTCATTCCAAAGGATTATGAAATTTTTAGAGGATTAATGGAAAAAAATTGGGGAGTTTGAGGTTGTATTTAATTGTTATATGTGTAATATGAAGTGGAGGAAGTGATCCCCTCTCATATGTGAAAAGAATAATAATTTTAGAAGTACCCATTACATTTATGGAAGGAATATCACTCTTTAGGGGTCCAATGCTCCAATATTTAAAATTAGGGAACATAAGAGAATTATTATATCTAAATCTTGTCTAAAAAGATTTTTAAAACTTTTTTAGCCTTTATAACTTCATAGAAATTGTTTTACCTTTTTTACTTTTATCATGGTAACACATGTTTTAATAATTTGTAATTAATTATAATGAAAATAAATTAATATTGTTCTTATTACCTAATTGTATAATTCATATTTAAAATATTATAATAATTTTATCAAATAAAATTTCTATTTTTATGAACGCAAATTTCATAATTAACACACACGATGTGTAAAATATATTTTCAAAAAATGTGTGATTTTGAGCAAAAAATTTATGAGAAGGTTAAAATAGTAAATTTTAATTTTTTTTATGGAAATATATTATCTATAAATAAATTTAAATATAAGTCATATTTCTTTTATATTAATACTTGAATGAAAACCATAATAAATTTATTTATTTAAATATTAGATGAAAAACATTTTTAAAATTTTAATAAAATTATACCAAATTTCTCAAAATTAACAATATGTTTATGATTATACAATAATATTTAGAATTTATATTTTTTACCCCTTAATTATATAATTTATTAATTACATTTCATATTATTTCTTATAAAATTATAAATTCATAAAATATAAAATTAAGTTAGATACTCCAACTTTCACTATTTATATAAAAATCAATTATTTTAGAAATTTTTTGAAATTGATCATAATATAATAATGAATAATTTCATTCTGAAATAAAAAAAATTTATATATATAAATTTTAAGGTTTATAAATTTAATTTTTAAATTATAATACAATGTATATGGGAAAAATGCTTTTATTAAAAAAAAATGCACATTTAAAACATTAAGTGTTTCCGAACATATTTTGTATGAATTTTTATAAGATTAATATGTTTTCAATTTCTATTGGATTCATTGTTGTTAAATTTTCTTAATAATGTATATTTAATTTATCAAGCCTCATCTTGTTTAAATGTTATGTGTGAAATAATCAATCTATGTGCTACTTATTTAATTAAAAATATTTTATGAAATCATGAGGGGTTATATTCCCCCTAAATAAACTTATTTCAAATAGATTTCATGCACGCACTTGGTTCAATTTAATGAATGCCTAATTTCCAAAAGCAAGCTGTCAATAGGATGATTCATGTGACATCTTATAAAATGGGTTGGTCGAGATGATGGAAGGTCAGGCTCTCCACAACATTTTGAGGGGTATTATTCCTTAATCTGGGTCTCACTTATAGTTATAAGACATATTCATGAATTCATCCAAAATAAATATGTGATATAGTTTACCCATGTACCAATGATCTTATTTACACCATATTATTTATGTAAAATTTTATACATATGAGAGGTTCTGCAACATTCTCTTATTAATCTTTAATTAATTGGTTTTGAATGTTAACAATTAGAATATCTTGAATTTTTATTATCGTCTAGGGAGGTGGGTGGACCTCCCACCACCCATGTAGAATTTTTATCATCTCAAATTATTATTTTCTTATTAATTGGTTTTCAAGTTAGGATTGAACCTTTAAGAGGCATCCTACATATCCTCTGAATGTAGGAATAAAAACCCATGTAGTTAAATGAACGTGGTGAAAGGTAAATGAAATTTGGTTTAGACCTCAAAGAAGAATCATGCATATACAGATTTCAAAAAGAATAAGATCCCACATAATTCAATGGAATTATTGAGAGATACACCTCAATAGGGGTGAAATAGAGGCACACTCACCCTGATAATGGGGTGATCATTTTATATCTCTATGACCACATGATTCTTTATTTGTGTGGGAAACAAGAGAGTTCTAAAGATCAGTCACATTTCATGAGAGAATATCATTATATCTAAAAGATGGGAATTATGAATTAAGGCTTCCTAGAAAACATTCCTAGCTCATGAATGGGGAGAAAATAAGAAATAAATTGGGGCTTATGCTTGTGCTTATTTAAGGTGCCCAACTAATAAGGTACATCGTGTAATTGTATGTTTTTGGGGAATACACCTAGGAGGAAGACAATATTTCTAGAACCATGAAGATAATATCAACTCATTCAGATTAGTTTTTGGATAGGGCTATCACATTTATGGATTCATGTGTTTTTGAATAAATTCTTCCCATCCATCTATTGATGACATGATTAGATAGATAGATTGTTATGATTAGGGAATACACCTATATTGGGGCCCATTCTTCTAAGACAATGATGAGAACATAAACTCTTCAAGGTAATGGTTTGGTTGTGGCATGCACCTAGTATGATTACCCAAATTTCATAATCATGTGGAGTATCTCAATTGAAGAACATTTAATATTTTTTTTGTAATTACAACTAATAGGATTTCCATATTTTTTAAACCATAGAGATTATCTCAACTCATAGATATTTTAACATTTTTGGCGTACACAAATGAGTAATACCATGTTTTAGGAACCATGTGAAGTATCACATATCATGAAGATATGATATATTTCCTAGGGATTAACCTAGGACGGTGCCCTTGTTTTTTAATTATTATAACAATCTCCTCTCATGGTTATTTGGAAGTATGGTTGGGTATTAGACCAAGGATGATACCAATTGTTTTTGTACCATAAACATAGTCCTGAATTGGTGAATTTTGGAGTTTTTTGGGAATTACCCTATAAGATTTACCATTATTCTTTTCCAACCAATTGTCGACTAAATATATTAGGAAGAATCATTTTTAATATTAGGGGTTACATAAATTAGGTAGGACATGTTTTGGGAATCATAAGAAGAATCTTGAATCATGGAGACTATGGTTTTCATAGGGATTATACCTAGAAGGATTATAATGTTTTTGAAACCCTGAGAAATATCTTGAATCATAGAGCTTTAAGGGGTTGGTATAGTCTTACACCTAGAAGGATTCCCATATTTATTTATCACCCATCATACACTAAAAATATAGGGATGATTGATTGTTAAGATTTTTTCATACAGATAAAAAGACACAAAAACATTATAATCCTTCTATGTGTAAGACAAAAATCTCGTATGGACTACCACACATCCCTAAAAAAATAAAATTATTCTCTCTGGGTCTGTTAACCTATTAAAAAATTATAGCATGTATTTTTATATTTTTTCCATGACATATATGAGGGTGAAATTGTTTCATTTTCATGAAAAATAAACTTCATCATATATGTTATATCCTTCATGACCATAAACATCATAGTTTCTTCTCCCCAATGTTTCCTCAAATTTTACCACGAGAGTCAGATTTGTGTAATATCCCCATAGAAACCTAGGAACATATCTATGAAACCAAGGTATATTAATGATATCCCATTCATTCCTATGAGCTATATCTACCTAGGATATTTCATCATGTATTTTCTGATCAATTATCCTCAATTTAAAATTTATCTCTCTATGTATACGCCTTGTCTACATTGGAATCCCTTTGTAAGAACTATGTGTGCCTTGATTTCTGTTCAAATGAGATACATTGTGGAATTCAGATATCCTATACTAAATATATCTATAAATTTACATTCATTACAATCATTTCTCTATCATATAAAATAGATATTTCTCGATATAGGATATTTAAGAAAATATTTGAGATTACAGCTCAAGGAAGATGAAATACCTCAAGTAAATCAGTCCTCCTAGTGACCCAAATGCCTTAATTTGATTATATACTCTTAGGGACATGGAAATTTTCTATGTTTAGATCCTCTTTTTTGAAATCTATCACTTACTAGTACAATGTCACCAAATCCCACCATATTATTTTTGAATGTGTCAATGTTCCCTATATTTATCTTAGAGTAGTATTCTTTTTATTACAAACAAATCCACTTATATGTGGGGTCATTTACTTCCTTCAAAAAAATCGTGGCATGCACATTTCTACATGACCAATTATGTTATCCTCATTTAGAAAAAATTTAAGAGTTTGAGTAAAAACCCTCTATATTGGTGGAAGATCCAGATTATATATTCATTTTTCCTGAAAACCTCACAAACCCCTGGGGAGTAGTTTATCGATTTCAGAAGTTGATGAATTTTTTTTTGAATATATAAACAAATTTTAATTTTATATCATTAATATATTTAAGTATTTAAATTAATATTAATGTATATTTATTTATAGTTATTAATTTGAGAGGTTTCTAATCCAAGATATATGTACAAATCAAATGTTTTTCTCATCCTATGTTCAACATACATAGAAATCCTGGGTGAAGTACCTGCATGGAGCACCTACATGGAGAACCTAAAGAGAGAACATGTGTGGATAAACTATTCATAGAACCTATGTGGAGAACCAATGTGGATGACCTTTTTGTATTCTATAATTCTCTGCTAAGTCCAATATTTTCTTTCATGTATACCCCTTGGGCTCCTCAATGGGAGAGGATGGAAGCCATAGATATAGCTCAAATATTTGATCACCCAAGTCTCTCACTCATGTCCTCAAGCCTATTAGGTAGTTTATCATGATTCAAAAATATATGTCATCAATCAAAGGTAATGGTAATATATTTATAACGGTCTAGAGCATCGATGATCTTCATGAAAAACCATATCAATCTTATGTAGAGGACCTACACGGAGCACTTGTGTAGAGAATCGGTGCGGAGGACCACGTGTAACGTCCCGACCCAGGTTCCACTCATTGATCCCTCAAGTTGTTCAGTTCGGGGACCTCATACATACATCCCTATATTCTAGAGTCTTCCTACTAGAAGAGAGGGTCTAATTTCAGTCATGTGGATGATATACCATGTATATCATAGTAATACCATAGAGGAATTAAATATGAAATAATCCGATGATATATAACCATAACCCATAAAACTACCTTCATCAAAAGATAATCAAAACTAGAAATACAATATCAAAAAATAGATATTCCATTCTAGAATACGCTCCATGATTCAAAATGTAAACCACAAAATAAAGACACCAAATACTCCCATGTACATCCTGAAACACATCTAGTTCCACTAATCCACTCTCCATCCCAAATTATCCATCTAACATAGGACCTTCTCCCTTATTTTTCCCTGGTAATTTAAAATCTATTCGAGTACCAATCTGGAAACCTAAGCATGGGGTGAATACAACTCAGTATGCCTCCACCAATGGCATCCAAAAAAATATCATATAAACAAAATGTTTATGCAGATTTATAAATATTACATAAAAGTAAGAAAGTAAATAGTTTTCACTTATTAAATCACTCTTTATTTAACCACATGACACTTGGGTTCCCAAGTAAACATGAACTCTCAGTACCTTCCTTTTCCTATGCTAGAGTATGAACAATCCCCAAGGGATATCACCTCTCAGAATTCAATTTTTGTAACTCTTCATTACAAATGATATATGAATTACATTATTACTATTCATCATCCTAATTTATAAGTATGGGATTTTTATTCATTAGACCATATCCCACAAAAAATTATCACATGTGAATGCCATTATAAACATTTATCATTTCGTATCACAATAAGGGATTTTGATTGAAAAGACCATATTCCACACATAATTATCACATGTGAATTCCATTGTTACCATTATTAATTTCTTATCAAGCTATTAGATTTTGAATAAGCTGACCACATCCCAAATAGAAGTATACATTAATAAATTCATCAATTAATTAATAAAATTTAAAAAAATCATATTCCCATAATTCCATCAATTAATTTCATAATTAATTAATCACATCAATTCCATTAATTATTCAATTAAAAATCTCAATATCCAGTAATTATTTAAACATTTAATTATACTTATATTAAAATTCAATATGCTTATAATTACCTCTACAAATAGTTGTCCTCAAATCATAATTGAATTTTTTGATAATTAAATCAATATTTAATAATACCAAATTCTCACAATTTATATAATATGATAATTAACTAAAATATTAATTATCCACAATTCCATAATGCCTTAAAAATTAATTTACAAGATTTATTAATTAAATTAGAAGTTAATAATTCTAATCAATCAGTACCAATTCTAAAATTACATGCATGTAATTGAATTCATGACTGGGGTATTTGAATAATACACCACCTACCTAGATTTTTTTTCTATGGTCGAAAATGGAAGAATACATAATTTGAAGAACACTAATCATTGATGAGAAGAATAACATGACCTAGATCTGAATCCTAAATGCAAAATTAAAAATATTAATATCAAAAAACCTATATCTAGATCAATAACCAATAGCAGATAAACATCCATTTTTTCTATAATGGGTTGTGGTATAGGGGTTGATATATCTAAATGAGGGGAAATCATGTACACATAGAGGTGAAGATCTAAAAAATTCCCTTTTATTAACCAAGAATGAAGATAAGGAGAGAATGTAATATGTCTGAGATCCTCCAAAATTCAGAAATAGAGGTTAAGGTTGAACAAGGATCAATTGGGGGTTAAAATTGGGTGTTCATGAATTTTAGAACTAATTTTAGTGTTATTTTAATTCTCAAACCCAGTTTTCTATGTAGGGATGCATGTTATCCCTTAATTGTGCACTTTAACTATGCACCTATTCTAAGGGGCTCATGTTTTATCATCTAAGGGTAAATGGTTTTAAAAACTATGCACTAGCCATTTGAAAACCCTCTTCCAAGGTTCATAATATTTTCTAGTCCAAGGGGAATGTTTTGGGAAATCCATGGGCATCGATTCACATGTCCTCCCCTTCCAAATATTACAATTTTCACCTACATAAACCCCAATGAAAAACCCAATCACCGTATTCTCAAAAAATAAGAAAAAATAATACCTAAAAATGAACGAGGGAAAACATTAGAAATGTTTGTGATCTTAAAATCTCTCAAACTTATTATATATATTTTTTCAAACATTAATCCCCTATATCTATAGGATTGTGAGTCAAAAATATCCAGCTATTGATTCTTCATATCCACTTATACCTCCCATGTTTCTTCCTACATGTTCCCATTTTTCCACAATAAACAAACTATTGGAATTTCCTTTCCCCAAAACAATTTCTAACAGCGATTCAACACACGTGTCAGATGATCCTCAAAGGATGCTTCTATCTCAAGCTCTGCATCATCTATATCAATAACATGAAAATGTGTGTGGTGATAATTATTAAGTTGTAACACATGGAAAACATAATGCATAGAGTTGTGTGTCTATAGAAGAGCCAATCAGTATGCCACCATCAACATTCTCTCCAAAACCTCAAACTATAAAAAGAACATGGGGGCCAAATTTTCTTACCTCCATACCCTGTGGTTACCCAATCTAGGTCACACTAGTAAGAATACACAACCAATCTATGTAAAAAAATATGGGATATATAAATCTGTCTTCATTATTATTTTATTTACTCTAATATGTATCCATATGTTTCTAAATCAGGTGAACCTCTAGGATACTCGGTCCCTATAACTTTGACTCACCTGCCTCCATCTATCATAGAGGTGATCCATAGAACCTATTATTAAGTGCCCATATATGGTTTCATCTACATATTTTTATGATAATTTTGGTCAGGGGAAAACTCTAGAAGTTCTATGTCTTTCTCCAATGACATACCAATGTCCGTAACACATTCTTTCATCATATCCTCAACCACCTAAATAGTACGCTCGGACTGCCCATATGTCTACATGTGTAATGTCATACTTAGTTGAACTAGTGTACTATATGCCTTCTACATACCCTTATATTAGTGTAAAGTAAATTATTATTCATTATCTGAAATGATACCCTATAGAACCCCATACAGAAAGACTATTTCTCAAACATAGAAATATCTCAGCTGATCCACTAAGAATGTATCTCGTATATGAAATAAATATGATACCTTCACCTATCATTCAACAATAACCCAAATAGTGTCATTATTATGAGGTGTCCTCATGAGATACACTACAAAATACATTGTAACATCATCCCACTTCCATTCTGAAATGGGAAATCTTTATAGAAAACCTCCAGGTCAATAATGCTCAGCCTTCACCGGTGTTTTGGTGTTGCATCATGTCATGAACCTTACTGTCTCTTTTTTCATTCCTAGCCACAAAATCTATTGAGGTAGGTCTCAGTAAATTTTCTTCACACCTGTATCTACCTCCCAATTTTAGTTCTGAAACTCACACATTAGCTCCTCCCACATACTTGTAGGCACAACAACCTGATTCCAAACATAGATGATCTGATCCTCATCAATGCACTAATATGATTTTATCTCCCCACCTTCAGGGATTTCCCCAAGGTTAAACATTTTTTATCTTCCTGCTATTTTTACTTGATCCTAGTCATAATATGTTAAACTATATAAAAAATCTATTATCGTATAAAGTAAAACTACATTGTTCACATACATGTATCATGATGTAAAACTGTATAACATTTCAATCTTTTCTTAAGTAAAAAAAAATTGGTTTCAGTCTCCTACCACATGTATGTTACTGAACTGTGTATGGTTTGATTCTCACATTATTGGGATATATATTGATACATATATCCTTTATTTTGGGACCATGCATGTGAAAAATAATATGATCCCTCTCTTATATAAAAATAAATATATATACAGGGGGACTCCAACATGGATCCTTTCACTTCTGGTTCAATATGATGGATTCAAAACTATGTGTGTCTTTATTCAAGTCCATACAATATCCATAATGATTCTCTGGTCACTTAATCTGGGCCTAGTATTAGTAAAAAAGATGTAGAAGCAAGTGACACTTTCCTCTTTCAAAAAACACCAATCCATTCCCAAAATCAAAATTTAGCATCCCTCATTAAAGATCCCATCACATATAAAAATATTTATCCTTCCCAATATATGATCCAGATCTATGTAGGTAACTTCTCATTACAAGAACAATTTTCCTCCAAATGATTCCCTTATGATCAGACACATCACATCCTCACATCAATCATTGTGTTTAAGGAAACATATACCATCACAAAACCCCCTTGGTTACTACTAACTAAATAATCCAACTATAGGTTGTACATCATTTTGACTATGCATTTATATACCAATGATTTCCCTTTAATATTTTATCCTCTAAAGGCATGTCAACAAGATTATGTCGTTGTTATAGTTTGAATTTATTCACTCAAGTTTCTATTTTCATAAGTTTTTTCCAAAATTACTCTCATCCAAAGAAACCTTCTTTTTCAATAAAATAAAGTCATTTTGACTATGGGTCTATGGGATTTTATGTATTATACCATTCGATCCGTCCTTGTGTACATGTCCAGTATCACATGTCATTTTATTATAACCCCCAAGATCATGTTTTACAATATCCTTCCTTATGCATTAAGTGTCTATAAACATCCTTGTACCAATAATCCCTATGTCACTCATGATTTCCATATTCAGAGTCCAAGCATTGTGACCTAAAACAATATAAACCAATAGTCCCTTATGCATGACTTTAAATTTTGTTCCATTCCATATCACACAACGTAAAAAGACATGACACATCTAATATTTTTAACAATACATTAAACCATATAAAAACATCTTTATAAGATTACATAAAAATATATCCTTACCTTGTGTACTAGGAATAGGTTCACTTGGGAAACTATCCTAGTAATCCTTATGTTTCAAACATGGTATTCCTCTTGTGTGATTATTTAATTGAATTGTTTGAAAAAGATTACGGGGATTCATGCCTTATTTTTCATGTTGGGTTAGGTTATCCCTTACCACATGACATTAAAATGAATGGTAAATTTCCCTCTCATATACTATTGAGACTCTCCCAGAACTAAAAGTTTCTTGATTCTAACCCCTATAAGATATGTATCTATGTATGTATACCATATCATATTCTTTCTATCATGTGATGAAAATTACCCAATACATTATTCTAATCGCCTAAGTGTGGTTAAAGACTCATTTACGAGTCCTTATTTCTCACAATAATCACAGATCATGTGGATTTAGAAAATTTCATAACAGGTCACCGCTTGACTGAGATGTATTATTACGCATTACGTTTAGCATGGTCCTAGATGAAACAAATTAAAAATAACCCCAAATATATATAAAACATAACATTAAACTACATGGTTGACTTATTTTCCAGGATGTGTTCATTGTTAGGGACCTCAACTAAGAGAAGTACTCAAATGTAAAATTTTTATAATCCACACCTATATCGAAATAAATAATTTTTGTTGATTATCATTTGAATGAGATATATAATGACACTCATATTATACATTCAAGGAAACTGATAATGGGAAAAAATTTCCTCCCTATACCATATTGATCAGTGAGGGGAATCTATGTGAAAACTCTGTGTGTATTGATTCTATCATAAATGTGATATGTATCGATTTTCAGATACTATGTCTGGTACTAGCCATAATTTACAATGAAATAATCTGTACCTCATCCCTGTGTGTGTCTTATACCTACACTACAAACATTTTCCCACTCACAGATGATTTTGGGGTAAAATTCGCCTTTCAAACTTAGGAAACCTACTTATGAAAACCAAACTTTATGTCTTGAAAATTTAGGTTCTTCAAAAACATTCCACATACATTAGAATTTAGATGTTTTGATCTATAGTAAACATTTGTTTCTAATATACATCGAATATCTCAATCTGGTGTTTCATAAGTTACCCCCAAAATCATGGTCATCTAGAGGCACATTCACCCTTCGTATAAAAATATTTTTTCATTATTATCCAGACAAAAATTATCATGTAAACCAATTTTCAAACATTTATTGTGGTTATTCCATATATACTTGAGATGCGTCAATTTTATGATTTAGACTACCATATATTTAGGCATAAAACTCTTCACATTCTTGCGTCAATAATGATATAATATTCTTTTTCGCTTCACTATGTATAGAGAACCACTAATCATTTGATTAATGATAAATGACACTAAATTGAATCAATTAATGTCCTAGTTGTATGATATTAAATTTAATGGTCTATATCCTAAATACATGGAATTAAAACTATGGGATTATTCAACCCATGCCTAGGATTATCCATTCCTTCTATTATTGATCTTCTATCACACCACGTCAAATAATTACATGTGGATTGATTCTAATTTTTATTATATACATAATGATGCTTCGATTTTCTATCATATTCCTAATAGTAAACTTTTATTCCAAGAGTTTTGACCCTATAACATAGAAACACTTGGTCAAAGTTGTATTTCCTTGAATTTCATTGCTTCACCACCGTAATAGAATGATGTTAAACTAAAAATTAAAAAATTCATAAAGGAATATTAGGTTGATAACCTATAAAGGGAACCATGTGAAAAAGTAGAGTCCCAACTCTCATGGATACAACCTATATAGTCGAGGTCAGATATGATCATTTGAAACAGTGTTAAAGGATTAAAAATATAAATGAAAAAACCCACAATGAGAGGATAGAGTAAAATATGAGTAACTTCTAACTAGTTCTCTCCATTAACGTCTTATGAAATTTTGGGTTAAGAAATATAAAAAAGATAATAGGTACCATAGGTTGGACCTGTAAAACGATTCTATAATTTATATATCAATTAGCAATGAAAAAAATTACGACACATGTTTTTTTCTTTTTCTCTATATCTATCATAGTGTAACATTTCCTCATTTTCATGAATAAAAAACTTCATTATATATGGTTTATCTAGCTTGAACAAAAATATAATAGAAAGGACTATGAAATGTTGAGATTAATTTATGAAATAAAGTCATATTTGTGCAACATCCCCATGGGAACATGGGTTATTTCCCATGAATGTATAGTAAAGTGATGATATCCCATCTTATCTATATGGGATAGATCTATGATGGATCTTTCATCATATATTTCATCATTAATGAATCTATATTGAAAATATTATCCCTATCTATATGAGATTGATCTACATAGGAATTCCATTATATAAATTATGTGTTGTTATATTCACGTTATAATGGGATACATAGTGACATCCAAAACTCCTATCTTGAATCGATCTAAAAATTCAATTTTGATCCACTCTTTTTATACTATATTTTGTATCTTTATTGATTTAGTATATTTGGTACTTTATTTTTTATTATAACTCTTAGAATTTAAAATTTCCACATGTAAAATGATCCTCTTGGTAACCCAAATGCATTGAGTAAATATTACCATCATGGGAGATGAAGCACCTATACAGAGCTCATGCGTAGTGCAGCAATCCATCACTTAGGATAAGCATCTATGATGTCCCTCACACATGGGTTAAGCACCTTCATTATCCCTATCTTCCAATAACCACATTTTCAATCTAGCACTCAGGGTAACAACCTTTTCCCTCCTTTTCTTAGGCTATACACCTTCTCTAGCCCTATAACATGGAATGAGAACCTTTTTTATCCCTCATATGCGATCAGAACCTTCTATATACATATAAGTTAGAAAGATCGCCTTTTTTATCCCTCACATGGGATAATAAGTTACACTGTCTATATAACTTGGGTGAAACACCTTTGATAGGCCTTTCTTGGGATATGAATCTTTGTTAGACCTATAAAATAAGATTTGATCCTTTTTATCCCTCACAATGGCTATGTTCCTATACAAGACCTATGACATAGTGAAAGAACCTTCGATAGCCATCACATGGGATAAGCACCTGTGATATCCCTATATAACAGAAAATCTACCTTTTCTACCCTAACTTGGGATAAGAAAAATTGGTATCCCTCACTTGGTATAAGAACCTATGTTAACACTATAAATTGGGCTAAGAACCAATTCAATACCATAATATGGATAAGCACGACTCTATCCCTGTAATATGGGATAATAATCTTTTCTATCCCTCACTTTGACTACACACATATGCAAGCCCTGTAACATCAGATAAGAACTTTTGATATCCTAAAGATGGGATATGATCTTTTCTATCCATACAAATTTCGTTAGGAACAATTTCTATCCTCCACATTTTCTATGAGCCTATTATATACATATAAAATGGTTTAACCACCTTATTCTGACCTCACATTTTCTAAGAACCATTATTTTCCCTATAAAATGTTTTAATCACCTTTGTTATACCTCACATTGGAAAATCACATGGACAAGTCCTAAAATATTTTCTAAGAACCTTTTATAGTGATCTTTATGGCTACAAACCAATGATATCCATATAACATTGTCTATGAACCATTATTATCTTACACTTGGGCTATGAATATTAAATATCCCTCACTATAGATATTTTCCAATTAACCCAAGTCCTATATTTGGGAATAAATTCATTCCATATATACATAGTTTTAAAATAATCATCTAGGTATGGGACTCATAACATGTTTAATCCCCCATCATAACAACCCCACATCCTTATATTTTGAGTAAACTGGGGGATAAATTAATAGGGACATCCTTAAAGGTGTAAGCATGAGCCAAAATATATAAAATCTATTAGTCGAGAAACTCATCATGGTTCTTAAAAAATGGTCATCCTCTAAGGTGTAATACCTAACCATACCACCAAGTAATAATGAGTGTAGATTCCCTTCTTGGTTTTAGAAATATTGGATTCTTCTTAGATTTAACCGCATAGAAAAATTCAAATTTACATGAGTCGAAATACACTTCATGGTTCCATAAACATTATAATACTAATAGGTGTAATCCCTAACCAAACTATCAAATATATTTGAGTTGAGATACTTTTCATGGTTGTAGAAACACAATAATATTCTTTGGTGTATGACCTCACAAAACCATCAAATATCAATGTGTTTAGATACTCCTCATGGTTTCAAGAACATTGGAATCATCCTAGATTCACTCCCCAAACAAAAATAAAAATATCCATGAGCTGAGATACACCAGATGGTTAATAAAATAAGGGCATCTTCCAATGTGCAATCCCAAACTAAACCTTAATCTCTATTATTTGTGGTTCTTTTAATTGTTCCACAAAAATGGGCATCCGGAAACATGTTATCCTAAATAAAAAAATATTCCTTCTTCATAATTTCATCAACAGATAGGTGGGGAATGTTAATCAGAAAAAATATAACCCTCTATAGTGTAAGACCTAATAAAACTATAATATCCTTGGGTATAGATCTTACTAATGTATATAGAAATATCGGAATCCTCCTATATATAAGCCCTAAAAATTAGCATTATCCAACCTAAATAATAGGATTAGTACCTTAAGAAAAATCATGAATAATCCCCACCTTATTTCACACTGCCTCTCCTATCAAGGCACAATAATTTTCTCTTAGTTTCAACAGTGATTACCGCCTTCATTCAAATTTAATGGTACAGTCTCATGAAATGTGACTAATCTTCTAATATATCTTGTTTCCCACACTGAGAAATACACATGTAGGATTAGTGATATTCAAAAATCATCCCATTTTCACAGGTATAGTATCTCTATTTTGGTCCTACTATTGAGTTTTATCACCCAATATTTCCATCGAAATATGTAGGATCTAATTCCAATTTATAGTAGGATCGATAAAAAACAATCTATGATCTCAACCAATGTCTTATACCCTTTACCCATTTCATAAAACTATATGGGGTTTGATTCCTACATTCAAAATATGCATAGTATATTTTTTTGAGGATCAATCCCATTATTAACCCACTAAGCACCTCCCATAGTGGAAATAAACTCAAGAGATACTAAGTAGTAAGATTCCAAATCAATGAATCACAAATTAAAAAGTGAATAATTTGGAACCCCTCATTTTTATAGTGTTTTACATTATACACATGGTATTGATTAGATAATTGAAATTTGAATAACCATTATAACTATAGGACTTTTTGAAGATTCATTGTTATGTATTAAATATATAAGAGGGTCATGGAGTAGAAAATAATCTCTCTCATAGGTGTGTGGTAAGCCTAAACCCTCATACTCTCATCCAATTTGTTTTCAAGGATTTTACTTTAAGAGTCTATGTGAGTGATATCCTTTGTAAAGAAGGTCCACATTAACACTAAATGAGTGCAGGCCTGATATATGAGAGAGAGAAAATTACATCCTTATAATTTTAATTTCCACTTCTAAATGAATGGAGAAATGGAATTAATGGGCAACTCAAGATATATTTTTTAGTGGGATATAAAATTCAAAAAATAAGATAATTTTAGTGTTAGTATTTCTCATATTGCGGACTTGTATTGAAATTTTTCTTATATATCGAATGAAATTCCAAATAATCTTCCTTATTTTGGTATATGAGATTTTAGAGAAATAACATTTTCAACTAAAATTTCATGTTCATCTCTCAAAAAAAATACAAAAATTGTTATTATAATATCTAATTAAATGAGATTAATGATAAAATGACTATGAAAATTAAATCCTAATATGTATTCACTAATGCAGCCTTTATTTAATCATTTGATACATTTAGTGAATTTATTGTATAATTAGATCAAAATATTACTCCATTTGTTTAATGTATTTTTTAATCAACATATTCCTATTATGTTCTCTATCTTACTAATAGGTTATTCTTATATCCTTTATAATGGTTTTTAAGGAGCATAGGATCAGTAAAATAATATCCCCTAAGAGTGTCTGGCTAGGTGTAAACCCTTAGTCCAAATCATCTTTCACTAATTTAATATCTAGTTGATACTAAACCAAGAAATTTCTCGGAGATTACCACTAAGTGATTCACTTCCATAACAACGTTAAAATGATAATATCTTAATGTGGATGTAAATTCTAGAAATACATCAAACTCAAAACATCACAATATCTTGAGTATGTTATCATATAAATGGACTCATCCCTTTGAATTATACCAAGGGATTAAAAAATAATCTATTATGAAAATCCCCAAACTTTCTAAACTAATCCTCTAAATTAATTAAACCCTACCTTGTTTCCCAATATAACACCTCAGAAGCACACCACTAGTTAGATTTATAAAAACACTTCCATTTTACATATTACTTGATACTATATGATATTTATTGAGGTAAAAAATAATTTTTTTAAATAATTTAAGCATTATATTTATAAAATAATCATAAAATTAAAATAATATAAGGTTAGCGTCATTTAGTATTAGCTACATAATCATCTTATTTTTCGTCATTTATGATCATTTACCCATAATAAAACAACACTAGAATCCCTTGCATGCTTCTCATAAGTTAAAATAATATTCATAACCAAGGGAATGAAAACATGAGAAAGGGTTGACCTCAAACCACTAGTAATGCAAAAAATCTAATAAGCGTGTCTGTAAGGTATAGATCATAAAAATACGAGAAAAAATTATCTCTCAAGAATTATTTTATTTAAAATAACATTGTACAATTATATTTTTCCACAATTTATGGACATGTAATCTCAAATAAACCAACATGTACCATCAAAACTATTGTGGAATCATCAAATAATAAACAAAAACTATGCATCATAATCACACGGAATAAAAATATTCCATGTCATGGAAATGGAGTGTAATATTACGATATGACATTAACATAGGTTTCAAAATCATAAAATAGTAGAGTGGGAGTCACTACATGTTTCTCATAACATAGTGGAGTTGGATTCCCTCCCTAATTATCATAAAGAAGTAGTATTCACTAATTAATTATCATAACCATAGTGGACCATGAATCATAACTTATTCCAAACAACATATTGGATTAGGATTTACATATCGATTTGAATAGTGGAGTAAGCATCAATACGAGATTACCATATTTATTATAAGAGATATAAATCCTTAACCAATACATTGGAAATAAATATAATACCCCGAATCAAATAAAATTAATCATGAATTCATATGTCATACATTAAATAATGAAATCATTCTTACATTATACAAAATTAAATTATATTATTGAAAATATATAGGTTCTAGGAATTCCATTCCAAGAACATCCCCTATGACATATAGAGAAATAATTTGGATAGTAGGTAAAAAATATCCCCAGTGTGACATAATAAGCATTAATGATTTTAATATAGTTGAAATAATATTTTTTATCATTAGATAAATTAAATTAAAAAATTATTTGTTACCCCTTTTGAAAGGCTTCAAAACCCATAAATATGTTTTTATTAAAATTAAATACATTGACCATGATAAATCATTTTAAAAATTATTATTTTAAAAAAATAAAATGTTTTTATATAACAAATTTTATAATTTAATGATTCCATCAAAAAATAATTTAAAATAAATAAAAACATTTGATTAATTATTTCTTAAAACAGAATCCTCTAAAATCAATTTGAAAACAAATATTTCATTTTTAAGAAAACATTCACATTCTCAAAATATAATAATATTTTATTTTATTTTTAAATAAATGGATAGGTAAACTCACTTGGACATTTTTTTTAAAGATATAATGTATGTTTCTTGGATGATAATACATGTATGGTATGATAAAACCTAAAATAGTTTTTCAAAAAACATTTTACCATACTAAAAAATATGAGTTTATAGGTCACACTCAAAATTAATTTTCAAAATGGATATGTGAAACATTTAAAAAGATCCATAAATCATGTTTCCTTCAAAATTATAAATTGTATTTTATAATAAATTCATAGTGGGAGACAAAAATAGAAAATTTTGATAGTATTTAAAAACTTTTAATGTTATGAAATACCTCTATTGTGAACCCAAATCATTAAAAGAGTAAAAAACTCCTTTGCAAAATAAAAGACAAAAAATAAGAGGGTCACATAATATATAACAAAATTAATTTTTAAAATATAAAGGATATTGTTATAATGGAAAAAAAATTAACAAAGAGGAGAAACTTTCATTAATGAGGATGATAATAATTATCAACTATGAAATACATTTCCAGGAGTAAATTTAATAAGGTATGTTCATTGAATTAAAAAAAATTCACTCCACATATATTAAGATAAAATAAAAGGAAATAAAATATTTGGGTGGTGGAAACAAAACATAAAAGAAATAAGTTCAAGAAGAAGAGTTATAATTTAAACAAACGAGATTTGAGTCATAAAAATACCATATGACATTATTAACACTTAAGTAGGAAGACCTTGAAAATGAATAATAATTGATTTTTATATCCCTTATATTTAATTAAAATTATGATAAAATAAGTCAATGTATAATATATATATATATAATAGGGAAAATGTGATGGACAATCATAATATCTCAATAAATAGAAAATGAGATGAAAAAAACCCTTAGAAACATGATATGCATTTAGAAAATAAAATTTAAATAAAATAATGACATTGATAAAAAACACAATGAATTTGTTGGATATGGATTGATAAATAATTTATGTAGTAATCATATCATATCAAATATATTATGGTGTATGATATTAAATATGTCCCAATAAAATAAATTCGAGACATGGAAATCATTATAATAATTCAAGACTAGTAAAACATTCTCGACATACTACACAATGAAGATTTATATCATAATAAATAATTTCATAAACATATAAAAATATATTATGTTTTATAGATTCCATTTAACAACACCTATAACAAATGTGTTTCCCAGTTATTGTTTATTTTCATCATCAAATGATAAGATTCTACAACTATTTTTTGTATGCACATTTCATTTCCCTAGGGTTTATTATCACTTATTGGGTCAAAGATCCTCATTAAAAGATGATAAAATATGTAATAATATTTTTCATTAAAGGATCTATTAATTCTCATTTCAGTTAATGAAATAAAAAAATAGGGTTTTTGAAAATGTAAATTATAGTGAAATAACTTCTTATTATCACACGATCGAAAGGTGGTATTTTGATAAATTTATGAAATATAAATTAAAAAAATATAGATAAATTTAAATATATTTAATTTATTATTTTTTAATGGTATAACAATTATATAAAATTTTATAATTATTCATGATATTAACATTACAATGTCGGTCAAGTTGGTCTTATTACCAGCAAAAATGAGAACATGTTTTAATGATTTAATGTGAGTTGAATTTTTTTTTATATAATAATGATATAAAATTCATAAAATCTTAATGACTTCATAAATGTTATTTAACATAATTAAATTAATTCCTTAACTTTCTTTTTAGGGTTGTGATGCCAATTTAAATTCATCATTCGTAGATGCGGTTGTCTACATGTATGCATGGTTAAAGATACCATATCTCAATGAATCTGATGGAATGAATGTATATGATTAATTATAAATTAAATACTATAATTTTGAAATATTAAACATATTAATTTATAAAATCCATTATAATTACCATCCAAAAAATGAGGTGGTTTAAAACTAACAACATCTCTTCTTAGAGGTGGTGATCATTTGCAGGATCACTATTATTTTGTTTTTATTAGTTAATTGAAACATTTTAATAATGGTTCCCATATTAGTATATTAATATTAAAGTATATTGATATCAATTATGTTCTTATGTTAGGATATTTATAATAATCATTATATTTTAATATTAAAATAAAAAAAATATTTAAGAAATAATCATGTTGATAACATGGGATATGACTTGTATGTATCATTTTTGATAGAGGTCTTTGGATAATTAAATGATACTGGAGGACTATGAACTTCTGAGATAATTCTAGGAGTATAAAATAGAAGTTATTTATAATTAATTTGGATGGTATAATAGTATCCTTATGTGGTGTAAGTGATCGAGTTTAATCAGTGACGTGAAGGAAAATTTTGGATGTAAAAATAACATTTAAATAATGGTACATAACTATTCGGGGACAAAAGGATACAAAATTTTTAAATAATTTATGGGATGAGTTTTGGTGAATCTATCTCACAACCACTAAATTGTATGAAAATCTTATAATAGTTTTTTCATATACAAAAAAAAATACTGGTTTAACTCGTTTTATATTTACAACATTAACTAATGTTTTGAACAAAAATAATAACTTTTACAATGAATAATTAAAATTGGAATTTTTTTGTAATTTGAATAAAATATTTCAAATATAAAAAATATTTTATGAAATAAAATATCTATGGTTTCAAATAGTTAATTCCAAATTTATTTATCTAATGCATAAATTTAGTTTTTATTACATATGTGTTTTTATGACGGAAATTTATGTATAGGTTAAAATTATCAGTATTATTAATTTACAATGAAAAATATGTTTGTATTTCGAAATAATCAATATTTTGGGGATCTTATAAAAATAAAAAATATAATTACATAAAAAAATAATAAAAATTTATGATTAAAAATAGTTTTTCAATTGGATTAAAATTATACTGAAGTTCAAAAAATAAAAAAATGGTTTTATATGTTCTAAATAATAATTAAAATTCATAATTTCTTCTTGAAATTTATATTATATCAAATAACCTTTTTAATAATTTTTTATGTCATGATTATATTAAGATAATGTCTTAAAACCCTCATTTTTTGTAAAATGAGTGTTTTTAAAATTCACTTAAAAACCAATGATTTTAGAAAAACATCAAGCCTTCATATTATTCTAAATTTCATACGATGAGTCCAAATATTATTAACAATATTTAATATTCAAATACTAAAATTTTAAAAAAAATTAAAATTAAATTAAATTATGCAATAAAAATATAATTTTATTCAAGTGTTATTTTTTAAAAAATTATGTGTTCTTAATATTATTTTGAAAGAATTAAAATTTTAATAGAATATTTTTTAATGAGTAGCGGTATTATTAATTCAAATATTCTAATTAATATTCATCTAATTTTCCAAAGACAGTTTTGGTTTGGTCTGGAGAATGAAACAATCTATTTATATTATGTTTATTTAAATGAAATAATATTTGACAAAAATGATGGTGTTAAAGGGTGGGATTTTTAAAATCCCTCTAGAGTGATTCTTGTGTTTATTATCTAGTGAGTCCAATGATATAGTGATTATATTTAGATGAGAATGAGGGTATTATTCCCATTATATGTAATAGTGTTGACTTGAGAAATGAGACTAAGGATAAGGAACCCATGTATGGTGTTGATGTCATGATGTGACCTAGGGAACCTTGGTGGGTTCACTCATTATCTTATAACCCTGAAGATGTTTCGTGTGGTTGTGTGGTATATATCATTGCTAGTGTAATTATATAACCCAAATTGATGACATGATCCTAGAATGGCTATAGTGATGAGAATAGGTTAGACCCTGGGGAGGTTGACCCCTGTTATTTATAATGGGTTTGCGTAATTGGACAACATATATTATTAATATTATTATTATTATTATTTGTGATATGAGATGTCTTGAGGTGGATAATGTCACAATTCTATTATTTCAAGATATTTAACAAAATTATCGCACTGCCCTTGAGATATTATGAATTAATTCCAAAGATACAACTAGGTTTTCATTCATAATTCCTATAAATATTACCAATGATTTGATATTATGATTTTGAGGTTGAATATATAAGAAACTAAAACCATTTTAACATGGATTCAACTTTTTCCCAATTACTATTGATATTCCTAGGATACTCCACATTATCTGATCATTAATCCTCCTATAAAGAATACATAGTATATTTCATAATATCTAGAAAGTTTGGATAATTTGTTGAACATATAGGTTAACACATAAGATTCTACTTTTGTACCTATTGGTAATTCCGTATATATTACATGGGATTTAATGGTATCATATATAGGATACCTAGGAAAATTCATCAGACATAACTCTCATACCTACCCTTATTAGATGCCCATGACACTCTCTGGGATCTGATATATAGTTTTTATATGTACGGGCTTTCATTTATACTACAATAGATCTAGAGAGTATTCCTAATGACTATTGTATGCACATGATATTACCATGGATCTAGTGAGTATTCCTCAGGTTTGTGGATTTCCTTACATAATCACCAAAGAATCAATTTTTAACTCATGTTATTGAATTTCATTGGATTAATTCCTATGAATCGGTGCTTAGACCTATTGTGATATGGTCATTGAGCCAGGTATGATATTGACAATATCTTATTCTATATTAAAAAACACATCCACACTAAACCATGATGGTATAGTGGATCTCTAGTGTTACATTATAACCCAAGGATAATTAGTGATTATTAATTTATTCTTTAATATTTGTTTATTTGTTCTATGCTTATCACATATGCATACATAGTATTTACTACTTAATTTTTGGACCTTTCTGTTGAATCACAACTAAGTTGCACTCACTCCGGGCTCAAGAATCCGTAGCACATGGGTATGCTATATACCATTACTATTCACATGATAAATTTGATAAGTGGAGTAGCATTTCATGATCAATTGGTATAAGTTAGATAGAGTCTACTAATTGGGATAAGGTTAGTCTTAGGGACATTAGTAAAGACTCATCATCATTTTATTCTTTTATTCATATTCTATATGTGAACATCCAAGTTGATGTTCATATTATGTGTGATGGAATTAGGATTTGCATATATAATTGATTATTCATTGATTACATTGAATATTACATGGTTTCTTTTATTTATTCTGCATATTCTAACTGATTTATTTTTAATGGATGTCTCATTGATATTTTTTTCACTCTAACATGAGGTTATTTTCCCTCCACAAAAACACACTAGACCCCTTCAAATTTTATACACACTTTATAATATAAAAAGACACACCTAAGGTTACCTAAAAATTTGGTTAGGACACTACACAATGGTCATCATTTAGAGGGTTGTTTTATTGTTCCTTTTTGATGGATTCTATCACATAGTATTTCTATGTGATTTATATTATATAAAAATTTTATTCTATATAAATAAAATTTATAATTCATGTAATTCATTAACTTTATTCATGAACATATCTAATATACAAAGTTTATGAATATTATTTTTATCATACGTATTAACATGTCACAATTATGTAAATATATAAATATTTATATTGTCAAAAAAATAATGATTAATATAAAGTAATATTTTAATAATAATATTCAAACCTTCTCAACATATATCTAAAGAAAAACTATACCAGAAAATATTTCATATAATGGATTAAAATTGTAAGAAAAATAATCATATTTAATAGAACATATTGTGAAATGGTTTTTCCTCATCACATTTCTAGAAAAAACTAATGTTCCCAC
Source organism: Viscum album (assembly GCA_963277665.1). NCBI lineage: Eukaryota > Viridiplantae > Streptophyta > Magnoliopsida > Santalales > Viscaceae > Viscum > Viscum album. Next base: position 1,465,180,783 of record OY728147.1, on the reverse strand, counting down.
CCCATTTGATGTTTTATCAAAAAACCCATTATTTATATAGCATTAATTAAATGTTATTTATTGTCTTAAAAATATTTCATTATAAAATATATTATAATTTTTATACTAAAATATTTCTTTTTAAATTATTAACATCAAACTATTAACCTCGGGTGAAATAAGATTTATCATATTATATAGCATGGAATTCGAACTTCTTAAATGAAAAGAATACCATATTAAAAATCCATTTCAACAATTTATGTAAAGAACACAACAAATTATTATATAAAAATTTTGTATCCATGATTACGAGATTCAATTAATATATGAACTATTTATCAAATTAAGCATCACATTAAATGAAAATTTAATATTTTATAAATATAACCAATTTATAATTAACAATATAATATTTATTACTTTTTATAAAATATATTTTAAACAATTGATAAATATATTCGATATATGAACCCTACATATTTCACAGTTATATGGTATATAATAACATCTTCAAATTAAAATATAACATTTATGAAAAAATCTTTTATCTATGTTTTTAAATTCATGTGGAAATATTATTAAGTATTATATACTATTAAAATTAATTTACTTTCATGTGTTTTATATTTCCTGAAATGGTTGATCATATTCACTAAAAGAAAACTTTTGTTATATTCTAAAGAAGTGTCCACTATAAGTCACTAATAAAAAATCCTCACTATAATATTTGTTAACCATTTCATAAAATGAATATTAAAATTTTATTTTCAGATTATTTTATTATTTAGAAACACTTTCTTACTGATTTTAAAATTTAAATATAATGATTTTACATTAAAATCATACCACTTGTTCAATTTGAAATAAGGCATAGAATTTTTATTCTTATTGTTAAATATTTATTGGTAAAATATTTTTCAAATAAATAATTTATAATAATTTAATATATGATACTTACAAAATCTTCATAAATTAAATACATATTTTAAATTCCTTTAACTATAAATCTTGAAAAATTATAATTTTTAATTCATTTTATTTAATATAATAAATTTAAATTAAAAAAATTATTATATCACAAGTAGTGATATGAATTATATAATTATCTGCACTGTGGGAAAATAAATATCATTGATGTAACATTGAATATGATATCCTATATCACTACTAACAATTTATTTTAAATCTCATATAAAGATATTGTACATCACTTATTGTGATATACTGAACTCCTAATACAACTGGTAAATATTTGTAAGAAATACATTAATTCAGTTTTTATATATATATATACACCTATTATATTATTCATTTAAAAAATTAATTATTATCCATGTTCAAAAAATGTTCCATTCAAAAAAAACCATTAACATTAGGATAAAAATAAATAGTCATTATTTTGAAAAACTTCTATCATAACAACTAATATAATAAAAAAATAATGTTGAAACACTAATATATTCTATAGTAGTTATCATACAAAAATACTATTTTTTTTATTTGGTTAATTAATAAACATTTTTTCCATGTACATATTTTAATGAATTCTAAATACATAAAAATTCAAATATTTTCTTGAAGGGTTTCTTAGGGTTCTTTAAAACCATGATAAAATTTTTCTGAATTTAGAATATAGAGTGTGTATGTTTTTTTCATGATAAACTAGGTAAAACCCCTTCAATGGTATTGGTAATAACTAATACAGACCCAAATAAAAATATGTATGAAATTAAATATGATATAAATACTATTTTAGAAACCATCATATAATAACAAAGCTCTTTCCATTTTAGGATTATCAAATAGAATTGATTTTAAATAAATTAGGTGTTTTTAATTAATATTATAAAAAACTACCTTAAACGATACAAATTAAAACATTTTGTATATCAACTTCAAAAGAGAAACAAATTTTATGACAAAAAAATAATATTTAGAAAGGGTTTCTATAAAATAAATAATTAATCAAATACTCTATAAGTATAAATAACTATTTAATTTATTATCAGAAATCAGGATTGGGTGGTAAAGTGGTTAAAGAACTACAAATGTTTATACATCATGTTATTCTTTTCCATTGAGTTCAAACAGTCGTTACATTTCCACCAATGTAATCAATTAATAAACATTAGGTGTGGTTCACTAGATTCTAATTAATTTAGGTTTAAGTGGATGGTAATTAACCACTTATGTAATTAAGATAAGAAAAATGAGATGGTAAGATTCAAATAAAATATAGTCTTTCTTCTATGGGTAAAAATTTATTCCACTAATCTGGTGATTTATATAATCAGAACACATTAATAGAGGCTCAAGTGCAAGACGTTGATGTTGTATTCAAATGTTAATTCCTGTCATAATGGTTTATTCATCATCCTTGAATGAGAAAATAAATCTCATAACTAATTATTTGACTGATAATTATAAAACCTTGTTAATGTTAAATGAACCTTTTTTAAAAAGAAGTAATGTGTAATCAATGTACTAGCTAATCATATTTTAAGTCTAATTTGAGATCAATGATATCTTTAGTTATTCATGATCAATTAATTAATTAAACTAAAAATATGTTTTCTATCTCAACCTTTATGGTTTAACACAGGGAATTGAAAAGGAATTATTACTGAAATTAATGATACTGAACAATTCTTAACAAATTAGTAATGATAATAACAATAATTTTTGTTAAACTAGTCTTGATTCCCATGTTTGGGCATGTTGACTATTCTATACTTATTTAATATTAATTTTAAATTTAAACAATGTATGTTTAAAAAATTTCAAAATATAAAAGGTAGTTCAAATGAAATAGTTATTTATTATATAAATTTAATAAATTTATTCATAGTAAAAGCTAAATTTGTATCTCTAAAAATCTTATTGTTTTTAGTTGAATAGTTAAAGGAAAATAGTTGTTAAAGAATCAAATGAATGTCTTAAAAAGTATTTTAGGTCTATAAACCACCATCTAATTTAAATATCCTTTATAAACCCCACCTTGTACTCATATGGAATCAATAAAACCCATAAAATCATAAAAACATTTCCCTTTATCATTTAAAATCCTCACATTCACTACAAGGTCTACCATAATTAAATCTAAATTAAAATATAGCTTAATCAAAGAAGAATATGAAAAATATATAAAACCACCAATAAGAAGAAAAATAAATTCAATCAAACCTATGAACCCTAAATCATGTTCCAGAATCAATTAAACCATATTAAATTATTTTTATTTATTATTAATACTAAAAATAGTGAGAAACTAGGGAGAAAAATACCCCTTAGGTCCTCTTTATCCAAATAAAAAAGGAACAACACAATATAATATATTTTCCATGAAATTTTAATAATCTATATTAAATGAACCCACTTAATGTAGGGGAAAATAATATGAACATAATAAGTATCGAGGAGACATAATGTGGTCGGATACCTTGTCGTAGACTTGAATAAATACTCCCAAATCCAAGATTCTTCATAAAATAATATGAATTCATCTGATGTATGACAGAGGAGATCCCTTGAGGGGCATTCTATGATGTCTATATCTTAGTGAATCTTCAATATGATATAACAAAGACACTATATACATTAAGGGAAATCCATGTATGTCGGAGTCTATCAACTAGTAACTTGGGTCTAATAATAACACTCCAAAACTATACACAGAGGTCATGAGAAAATAAATTATAGAAAAATAATATATCAATAGCAGTCATTTAAAAATATGTTCGAGGTAAAAATAGGCATCTGAGTGATTTTTGAATAACATTAGTGCTCATAACCCTTATTATAACAATATAATCTACAATACAAGTTCAATGTGTCTTACAGACATACCTATAACCTCAGGTGGTTGGTCGTACACAACGATCCTCATAATTAACTACAATAAAAAAATAACTAGGCAATACTAAAAATGGACATCAGACTTATCCTAGTCCCATCTTCTATGATATATCATAACCAACCAAATCAATTATCAAGAATCGGTCACTTTCCATTCTCATGATATACAACCATTAAAACTTTATAGCTACCCATGGTTCCTGAGTAATATGCAGACAAAACATAATTGGATATTAAAAATATTCCACTATATATATTTAGTCTAAATGGTTTATATGATAATTTGCCTTGTTAATTAAATAAAATCCCATTAATACTAATTATCATTAGTTCTCTGGTTCTATAGTTACACCCTAGATCAGCCATGCATTTTTATGAAAGTGTCAGTGTGTCTCTAAACACGGAACATTTATTATCTATGTTTTGGCTTGTCTCAAACCCAAAATATCCTAGAAAAACAAAATACAAGGTTTAGATATTATCATTATATATATATAGTCATATTTTTTATTAATTATAATATTTATATAATATTCCACACCAAATATTATATTACTTTTCTACCTTACAGTTTTGATAGAATCCCTCTCTATATATCATATCCATGAAATGACTTCAGGGGTTGTATAAGATCCTTCCCAAGATATAAACTCATATCATCTACCACATGGGTCAGATAAGTGACAACACTAAATATTATATCAAGTGTTCCACCCCATGGTTTGATTAATTTCCCACCATGGATATCATATATTTTCATCAACACAATGGGCCAAATAAGTCCCCACATTGGACAAAATCTCATTCCATCCACCCCATGGGTCAGATAACTCTATTTCATAGAAATTGATTCATGGTATCTATCTATTGGGTTAGATAATCACTCACATGTTTTTCTCCTAACATCATCAAACCAAGTGTTGGAATGGAACCTTCCCAAATTACATATCACCTCACATAATAATATGTGGACATTGAGGGTCATAAATTCACCCTACCTAAGTATGATTTAATAACATTATATTATACTAGGTGTTAGATGTACATCCACCCTTGAGATAGCTCTTATCATCTTCTTTCATGAGTCTTAACGGTGCTTTCCCTTAGACCATCACACCACATCAATCATATAACTCATTGGATGACTTCCCAGCCATAACAAAATTAAAATCATTTACCTAGTCTTCACACATAAATATGAGAATCCAATCACATATAATAATAAAAACATAAAAATATTATTTACTAATCACACTTACTAGTAATACAAATCATATCTCATCCTAGTCCTGGAAATATAGTTTTCAAGTGTTTAGGACTCACCCAAACTAGACACATAGATGAATATTGATAAATAGTTTTCATACCAAACCATGGTCCCATAAAAACTCCCCTTGGTAGATCACTATGCTATCATGCACTTTTCACTTGGTCTCAATCAATAAAACATCCTAGGGAATGATTTTTTAAAACACATTGTAAAAAATCCCACTAAAGAAACTCTTTTGTGTTGACTTTTATATTATTCAATTCCATTAGATTAACGAATTCCTCACATGGAAACTAAGGATTTATTTCTTCAATTGTCAATTCAAACCCTATGGTTTGAAAATTGTAAAAAAAATATAAAACAATATTGTAAAACATTTAATTATTTTTATGTAAAGATCCCAATATATTCGTGAGAGTATATTGTTCAAAAATAATAAAATTTAAGCTAGAACTTATTTATGGAATTTTAAAACCCTAAATTATTCTTATAGAAGGATTCTAATTTAATATCATCATCTGATTAAACCTATATAGATGAAATCAGAAATATTGAGAAAATACATTATAATTGAAATAATTGGCCAAAATAGATTGAAGTATAAGAATATAAAAAGAATTAATGAATGAAATAAGAGTATATCTAAAATTAATTACAGAAATCCAGAAACATGAATAGCCTTTGAAACCGTTGAGTAATAAAGAAGATCATTATTGATGAGAAAATAATGAAAGAGATTATCTATTATTTGCACTGAGAATAAATGAGGAAAAATTTCTCCTAATATTATTTTAAAAATAAATTCACTTTATAAATTAATTTTCTATAAAAAAAATATATAATTTTTTCAATACTTCATGAACATACTATTAATTTGGAAAAAATATCAAATGGCTCCTCAAATGTAGTTCTTTATAGTCACAACATAGCACCCATATCTTAAGAAGAATAAAAAACTAATAGTTCATTATTTCCTATAGTGGCCCCCCTCTTTGGGGAGAAATTAGTCCCTCTTATCCTAGCATTAGGGCTCAACATCCACTCTATAGAGTAACATACTCTATGGTTGATCTGTCTTTCACCGTATAGTTTGGGGGTCATGAGTTGAAAATCCACCAATGTATTATTTTTGATTTTTATGTGGCCCTCACTATAATTTATTACATAATGTTATAGAATTGTTCATCCAGACACAAATAATGATTTTATATTATATACCATCATCTTTATTTATCATTATTTCATTATAGTATACCCACCAAACACCTACAAAATTAATATTTTTCATGAAGATGTATTCCCTATGAAACACTCATATAATATAAATTCATCATTTTTGGTGTGTTATTTTACCATCCACAACAAATTAATTGGATGTATCCCCACACCACATTAAAACATTCACCATTGTGGTACAAGGATATTATGAACCCTTGAATATTTAACCTCATGAATATCTAAGTCTAATGTATGTTATTATTATAAGGGATCCTATTATGGTAATGCCATTACATACTTTGGTGTGTTTCTCCCATAATATTCCCTCATCATGTAATAAACCTCAGCTTTTGTAGCATGATAACCCACCTAGAGTATATTTGTAGTATAAACCACAGTCCAACTCTTATAAATAATTCTTAGTACCAACACCAGCACCTCTAATAGCTAAAAATACTAAAAGAGACGATATTTGTAAAATAATAAACTAGGATGGAACCATAAAAATATCCATGGTGTTATTGAATACACACAATATAGCTACTCATCTAAAATCATCATTCTTAAGTGTTACAGAGACCTATTGGTGATGATATATTGCCACTACCCTACATGTATGACTCTCTCTCCCATGTCACCACCTTGAAATTAATGTATTTCCACTATACTTTTCTTTGGTGAAGCATCATTCAATGAAGATTATTCCTATGATAATTCTCTATTATAACCATATGCTTCATAAATGCTATTTCATGTTTAATAATACTATCATAATAATTATAAAATGGGAATGACTGATATGAAATTTATTATGTTACAATATGTGGAACATATAAGGCAAAAAATATAATTGTTGAATAATTGAAAAATAGTATTAATTTTTTTTACCCTCTTTATGTTCTCAAGAGACCTCCTGATTCCAGAAACCATTTTCACCTACATACAAAGAGGGAAATGTTTTAATATAGGTGAGAATAATCATAATACTTGATCAAACACATATTTCTCCATAAGAAAACATTATTCATCAATATTGGATCTCTGAATGTGATGAGTAGTCACAAAAAACATCTTTATAATCCCTATGTTCTTTAAAATATCCTCCAAATCACCCATTAAAATAATCATTATATCCTTGGGCTCTCTACAATAGATAGAAAATCAAAATGATATATTATAAAACTCCCCAAAAATTTCCATCTGAACTGAATCATGACAACTATTTTTATAGGAAAACCCTCCAACTTCTAAGTGACCTTCCATAAACCCTCGAAAATCTTGGGCACACTGTCATCATATTTCCTCAAATATATATATTCTATTGTTAATATTTTTTCTATTTGAGGGTGGTATGAAATTACCAAAAACAAAAACATAGAAATTTATGTCAATATACCTTTTATGAACATGGATTAAAAATATGAATCCTACAATTGAAATATACATTGAATTACCCAAATAAAACTTATTATCTCTCAAATATATAAATTACCCAGTTCATGTATAATGATAGTCACATATATAGTTATAAAAAGGGAAACCCTTATCAAATAGTCCCTAATAACACAAATGAAATCACTATATCTGGAAATATGTCAAAATATGCCATAAAATCCATGGTCACATTAGATCTTTTCCACTCGACAGTTGGGAAAGATAACAGAATACCATCTTGCTTTTTGTTCTCATCCCAAAACTACTAATAGGTAGAGCACTATGTGAGAAACCTTGTTATGTCCATTATCCCAATCCACCAATAAAATCTATGAATGTTTTAGAACTTCTTCTTCAAACCTAGATAATCATTCCATCTTACAGTTTCTGAATCCCTCATAATATTTCTATGCAATCTGATAAGAAAAAAAATTGGCCTCAAACATAAAGATACCATTTATATCATGTGACCAATCATGTGGTGTATCCCCCATATATATTATTTTTGATCACTAAATAGTATAAATCTAACTACCAAATATCATTACCATCCTATGTACTGATATGATAAGGCTCTCAGAAGTAATAGTATCCTTACCATGATACTCTTGAACATCAGGTCATATGTCATAATATAGGTTCATAATTCTCCATTCACTACACCATTCCTACATTACCTAAGATAGATTCTTCATATCGATCATTCCAGTAGTGAAATTCACTTTCACAATGGTATATAGAACCTAAATTTCAAAAGACTATATAGACATGACCAGCATTCACTACCAAAGGTCAAGTCATGCTATAATAAAATGTCTCTCAAAATCATTTGATCTTTATACAACATGGACCTTTTCAAACATGATACCAATTCAATAATTTAAAATAATTCATTTATGGAAGAGACTATATATCGTCCTTCAAGAAACATTTCTATTGGGTCCTCAGTTTTTTGGATCCATAAATGACTACACTACCCTCCCATATCTAAATTACTATATTCCCAAGTATTAATTCATTATAGTAAAATTATTGTACTTATATATATTAGGTTTGGATATGAGGGGTGAAATTGTCAAACTCACATTCAGATCCTATGATTCTCTCTCTCTTATGAATTTGACTAGAGAAACATCAACCCTTTCTTGGTCAAAGTCATTATAACCAATACATAACAAAATAAATCTTATATGAATCTCTTTTAATAATATTTTAATTCCAAAAAAAATTTATATCAAAAATACAAATAGCTCACTCCAAAGAAACGACATCCTTGAAAATATTATCGAAAACTAATAAAAAATACTTTGATATCATATTCCCTAATAATTAATACTTATTGGTTCTTTGAGATCTTGACACATACCTTATAGTCTCAATGTGTACTCATAACAATTTCCCTCTTTGGAATTCCCTTTTCCCTTGACCAAGTGTACACAAGAATATCTTTGAAAAAAATAAAACCCACTATATAATAAATGTTAGAAAGTAAGACCTAATTAATTATGTACATAAACATTAACATCATGTTCACTCAATGATATAACATCACATAGTACTCATATAATCAATACCAACTCCAACTCAATGTGAGAGGAATATTAAAGGTCTTCATACTCAAATAATGGAATCATGATCTCAAATTAGTGATTGTGGAATATCTATCCAAAATTAATTTGCCAAAATTGTTTTTAACATGTGGCAATGGATACCTGTTCTAAAACACCACATTGTTATGCTTCAAATAATTGACACAAAATCTGAAAGAAATACCTGTCATCAAAATAAAAAACATTTGAGCACCTAAAGAGGATAAAAATTTTCATGTAAAAACATTATCCATAAAAGACCTCAATTTATAATTAAATGGTAAATTATATTTAGTAAATATTTTATATAGAATAATATATATAGACTCCTAGAATAGTATACAATCAACTATGAAATCAACCTCTCTATTGGGCGGAAACCCTAAAAACACCTAATGAAATACATCTAAAAACATTTCAAAAATTTGTGTATATACTACCATACACATCATCATATTAACAATTAAGATACTATTAAACATTAATAGGATTCCATTAAGCTACTAAAAGAGAGGACCCACACAACCTATCTAAATATTTCATTCCCTATGTTATGCATTGTTTCCACAGTTAACTGATTTGAATGATATTATTGGATAATATAAACAAATGTGGCATTAATAATAAACGGGAAAATATATTCTAAACATCATCATGAAACATATTATCACTATTTGGAAAAAATATCTATGGAATCATTAATAACCAATCCTTATTGAATAACCCTTTCACATCTAATCTACCATGGATCACACCCCAAATAGAATTCATACTAGATTATTCCCATACCTATACTATTTGGTTAAACACCAACCATATAAAAATGTGAATGGGAAAAAGAACGTAATTCATCTATGTCAATAAATGAAAAAATTTGGGTAAAGGTACCAAAACCATACCTCAATTCCCATATTTCTTGATATCAGGATCAGTATTACTACATTCAAGGGAACGAAAAAAATCCTAAACCACATTCTTATATTCCTACAATGATCCCCTAGAATGTACCACCCAACTGACATGGTTTCCCCTCCTCATGAACACGGTGTACTCCATTATAGTGTAAACATCATGTTGAATCACAATAACCACATTTTTTAACACTAAGGTCCATGATCTAAAACCCTGCATCAAATTAGGTACTCTACCACAAGATGACTTATGATTAATTTTCTAATAACATTAATTGTTCCCCATATTCTAATTAAATCTATACTTGACCAAATATTGGGATAACTGAGAAAGAAAAAGGTCAGACCCATCGCACTAGTAACACTCCATTGAACATCAAATCTTTTATAGTTGAGATGAATGCATACATAAGATATGCTTCATGTCACCTCTCTAGAGAAAGGTATATAAATGAATCTTCCTCTGACCTATGGACCCACTACCGATTAAATTAAACTACCTAGATCCACATACAATCATTCAAGTTCCTCTATGATAAAAGGGTTTGGTTCACAAGCTTTGAAAATAGGATAGGTAAAAATACATTTACATTGACAAAAATCACATACCTCAAACCATCATTAATATGTTTATCACTGTCAACCTCATACCTATCCAACGTAAGGGTAATACCTTTTATTAAAATTATTTTACACACTCTATCACTGAAATTCCCCTCTATGTAAGAGGCTTGAATCCTATGCCATGTCCACTATCACGGTTTCATGGAAAATCATATGATAAAAAAATCCTAAAAATACATCTCGGATAACCCAACATACCGGTTTAGCTACGTCAAGACCTACCACTAGATCATTATTAGTCCATATAGAATATATATTTTACCTAACTTTTAGTGGTTGTATGAAGATGGTTTTAAATGCTCTGTATCAACTCCACCTAAATATCAACAGCCTTGGGGACATACACAACTATGAACATCAGTGGACACTACATCTAAAACAACTATAACATCTCATACATTGAATATAATTATTACAATGTATCTTTATCTATTGACTAAATAAACCACAAAAATATCTATCATGGCATACCATTAATATTCTATCTCAGTACCATCCTGGTGCACAACTCACAGTTGTTGAGCTAGAATTTCTTTATAATGCAAGATACATGTCAGATGATTCATTTATATTAAAATGAAAAATATAATAGTTCATATGAAATTATTAATAGGCCCGGTTTCCATAAAATCTCTTTAAACCCCATATCATAATGTGATCACAACATTGGTTCTCTCTATAGCCTCATCCACCCATACTCATGATCAAATATATATATATATATATGATAAATACCATCTCAATTTACATTTTTTATTATAAGAGTATTATCATGAATGTTCAATTAAAAAAATACATATTATTGAGAATGATATTTAATAATATTTTATTGAAAAGTTATTTAATCAAAACCATATGATAAGATGGATAATAAATCAGTTGAATGTATATGAATTCATTTTTAATCATGAATTCATATTATGATACAAGAACACATACCCACTTTTCACTCGTTTCATTGAGAATAATACCATATATCATAAATAAAAATTATAGTGCCTAAAATTTATTAAATAAAGAATATACAAAAGTGAAAACCTTGAGTAAAAGCCACATCCATGGTAATGTGGACTTTATAAATGGGTTTGTTACTCCAATGAAATATATTAACTAATCTATAAAAATATTTTTTCCCTGTGAATGTTTTCAATATATAAAGATAAAAGAACAAAAATTTGGATCTTGTAATATTTTATAACTTCCCTCCATGTTTCGCTTCCAACATGACAAAATCAAAATCCACATACCTCACATGTGCATCCTAATATCTCAAAGTTTTCTGACTAGATATGGGGGTCTAGTATTGATGTGGGGAGACTATACCCCTACATCTTGTAACCATAAATAATTATGGAATGAAATATCATCATTATTCATCACAATGTAATAACAAGATAAGATAAAAGAATAGAAAAGTTCTGATAGAAGTTATGGTCATAACCCGTGTTATAATAATATATATTATAGTATATATTAAACATGTCAGATAGACATAACCAACTCCTCTCATGGTAGTTCATATGCAGCATATCAAAAAATAAACCCAAAGATAAAAAAGAGATATAACATCCAAATTGGTCATGAGTCCTAACTCAGTACCATCTTTCAAGATCCACCCTAGTAACCAAAATCAACCATAAAGCACAATGAAATTTATATGTCTATTATATATAACCATGAAGTCTTCTTATGTACCTATAGTTATCAAGTAGGGTGTGATAAAAACTAAGTAGTCCTCTACTAATGGTATCCCTATATATGTCCATTCAAAATATTGTGCATTGTGATATGAAATAATAAATAGCTAAAAGATATAAAAAATAAAACGTTGTCAATCCTCAAGATATATAGTGTCACAAGATATAAAATAAAGATACATCATCTAGCATGGGGGTGTTTCTGAAAATGGTATTTATCCAAACCCAGTGTTGGGGAAGTATCTTCCCATAAAATTAAAAAAAACAAAACCCAATTGTCAAATATGTTCTCACCCTAGAAACCAACATATATCATCATTAATCCCCGGAGTCGAATAAGAATCCAACTTGGATAATATTTCACTTTTTCACCATAATGGTTGTATAGGTTCCCCTCTTGGATATTATCTTATTTTATCCACCATATTAGATAGATAAGAAAACGAACTAGATATCTTCTCATTTCATCCACCACATTTGTTGGATATGTGCAGGCCCTTGATATCATTAAAAATAATCCACTACATGATTCCATTAAAATAACACCTTATATTTCATTTCTTGTCATCCAAACCATGGGATGGATTAATCCCCACCACTTTTAAATCTATTATCATCAATCTAAGGTTACTAATAGTGGCCACACGTAGAAAATATAACCTCACATCAAAATTTCCCAACAATGAGGTTCAAAAGGTGACATATACTTATTATCATCAAATAACATCCCCTAATTCCATGTGTATGAATGTAATAAACAATTGAGAAAACTCATATAATATATACTCAAGTGTTTTAATAGAGTAGGGATCTAGTACCATTATACCTCATTGATCACATCTATAATTAGATGAGTACCCAACCCAAAAACAATTAGAAAAAATTTATCCAATCTTCATAATTCTATATGACATACCAAGAACATTACATAATTAATAAGTAACTAATTTACATAACATTAATCCTTTACATATAAGAAAAACCACGTACTAATAATTTAGAAAAGGTGTTTTAATTTTTAGGTAAAACTTTTATTTGAGTTAATAATGGTACATCAATTTATCTAAAATTACAAACAAAATTCTAATATCATTTATTTAAAATAATGCTAAAAAAATATATTATACATCGATTTTTCTAATAATAAACTTCAAAATATCCTCTAAAATTAAAAATATGGACATTTTCCACATATATTATATAATAAATAATATAAAATATATTTTTTCATATTGTAAATTTAAAATAATCATTGTGAAAATCTGTCTTCTATATATTTTATTTTATAACTAAAATGGATAATATTTTTTTCAACAACAATAAAAATAAATTATAAAAAATAATATATTTTTAATTAAAAAATCAAAACTCTTTTACCAAATCAAAAAATAAAAGGAAAATTTACCAACACTGAAGAAAATTTCATCGGTAAAACAACGAATACAATTATTTAATAATAGGTAAACTACAACGTGGTTAGAACTATAATAATTAAAAAATTAAAAATTGAAAATATGAACTATACCTTGAAAATAAAATTTTGATGTTATTAATATATTAATGAATTATTAAATTCTCCCTTTACTGATTTTTATATGAAATTTCCATAATTTATGTGAAATATTAATGTTTTAATATTAAGTATAATTTTTGAACATTTTCAGAAGTAGTCCAATTGAGTCAGATAACTATTTTATTTATAACTATCACTATAATGATCCAAATTGTTTGTTTCTTACTTTTGACGATTCTAATTTGAATATGAAAAATTTCATTAGAAGGTACCATGAGCCAATTCTGCAATTTGAAGGGTCATATGGTCCTCACAAACAATACCAATGAATCTGTGAAGAAAATGGTCTACTCATTAAGATTGATTTACTGGGATAAATACAGAAGTCCAAATAACATTATTCTACACCACTGTTTAGGGGAAAATTTTAGGATTCCAGGAAAAAAAATTTCAGGGCCCAACTCTAAGAAAAATGGTCCCAAATATGCATTGAAATCCAGCCTGCCATTATATACAAGAAATAAAAGTAGCACACAAATATTGACATTTATATTGATGTGGAAATCTATTAAAACTGATATTATTTAGTGTGAAAGAGGAGATATAGACGGACATCTATATTTAAGAAATGATTTTTATTTCAAGGCATGTTCCTATTCCAAGATCCATTCACATTTTGGACATCGAAAACTAGTGGATGGAAATGGACAGTTTAACATTGTTTAATCAAACCACCATAACATTTTCTCCATATCTCCAAATGACTCCAAATTTTGAGAGTGGTCAGAAAACATTATTATCTAAATTATTGTATAAGTAGATATCTCGAGATTCTAATACCGGAATAGAAAAATTGGTGATGAAAGTGGAGGGAAAGATTGGGAATGAAAATAGTCCACTTCTTTGGGCTATAAATGCATCCCCCTCCTCTCCTTCAAAAGGGTTGGCATTTCAGAATAGAGAAGGATCAATTGGCATGAACAAGGCTCAGCCAATGTCTTGGGAGGACATACCGAACTCATGTTTTCACTTGATATACCCTTCCTCCTCTCTTTCATTTCATTTACTTTTGGGTTCTTCTTCATTTGAGATATTATAATTGTTTGTTTTGTCATTCTGTTTTAATGAATGCTTATTCTTCAATATCTCTTACTCTCACCCACCTTCTATAGTTTAATATTAATGTTCTTAATTTATCCTAAATCAAGTTAAAATCCATTCTCTTATTATGATTTCTCACTCAATATAAAATCTATATTTAACAATTTCTTCATCGTTTCTGTGTGTGTTCGGTGCTCTACTCTTATCTTGTCCCTTTCTTTTTCTTCTATTGATAATTAATCCCCATAAAAATATATTACCAGATTAATAACCATATTAATGGCTGAGTAAATATTTTATTTCGGTGAGTTTTAATTTAGTTATGTTAAGCGATTGAGAGTTTTTTTTCGATGAGTATTCGTTGAATTAACATTGTGTATGTTGGACTTAGCATGTCATTGATTAATGACTTGTTTTGTTTAATGTGTGGTTTCCATGGATTTTTGGAACCATAAATACACTACCATAAACAAGATATGATCAAGATTAGAACCCTAAGTTAATTTAATGCTTGTATTAAAGCCTTAACACCTGGGAATTCAATTCAACGTCAATATGTGACATGTGTGTTAATTTAAATGCAATATAAACCAAGCTCAAGGATATCACAAGCTTAACTAAACTAATGATGAACTCACCCCAATAATTATAATTTTTTTAAATCAATCATAATCAATTAGTCATTTCAATTATTCTCTGCAAACAAAAACCCCCAATCAGAATGCAATCAACTAGAAACAAACGACCATTTCAAAGTATCATCACCGAGGATTCGACCTGAGTGCTGTTATAAACATTAGAAGAGCACCGGAACCTTGACCGGTCGATAAGAGACAATCAACCATTCATTTCAAAGGGAATCATTTCCTTGGATGATGCTTTATGTATATATTAGTTTCTGGTTATTGTAAAATAACCCCGAAAAGAATTTAAAAAAAATTGAAAAAAACACAAAGAAAAACCCGTCTTCTCATAAAAATCATAAACTGAAAAAATACAAAGATAACCCCATCTTCCATTTCCTTCCAACATCTCCCAGAATTCCCCGTAGAATCCCAAAAAGTCCCTCAGTTTTTTTGGACACTAAAATTGAGAGAACTCTTCTCCAACTAAGGAGGAACTTAAGAGATAATCATCTCATTCAATAACCAATCCTTGTCCAACTAGTTGAATTAGATATGGCCAATCCTAGGGACCAAAACCTTAAATAACTCGTTGCACCCCGATATGAATTACCAACCTCTTGGTATTCAATATCCAAACATAGAGGCTGACTTCGAACGCAAATCGGGTTTGATTCATCTTCTTCTTCATTTCCACGGGCTAGCCTATAAGGCTCCACATATCCACCTTAATAAGTTCCAAGTGTTGTGCTCTACCATGAATCCTCAAGGGGTTTCTGAGGAACAAATAAAACTCCATGCATTCCCTTTTTCCCTAGCTGAATCTGCAAAGT
Source organism: Viscum album (assembly GCA_963277665.1). Taxonomy (NCBI): domain Eukaryota; kingdom Viridiplantae; phylum Streptophyta; class Magnoliopsida; order Santalales; family Viscaceae; genus Viscum; species Viscum album. The sequence goes on along the minus strand of OY728147.1, from coordinate 1,465,164,133 downwards.
CATGGCTCTACTACCTTCATCCTGGTTCCATAACCACATGGAATGACATGAAGCGAATCTTCTTATAGAAATTATTTCCTACTTCTCGAACTGCTTCTATCCAAAAGTAAATAAGTGGTATACTTCAATTACCAAGTTAATCACACCATGAGTACTGGGAGAGGCTCAAAACACTTGTGGAAACCTTTGCACACCCTCAAATCCTTGACCAACTCTTGATCCAATACTTCTATGAGGGGTTATTTTCTATGGAGAGAACCCTCATTGATGCGCAAGTGGCGGTGCTCTTGTTGATAAAACTCCCGTAGGTGCAATATATCTCTTAAGTAACATGGATGAAAACACACAACAATTCCACACTTGAGCAGATGATCAAGTAAAAAAATCCCAAGGTAATCAATAAATTGATCTGGACAAGATGACTGAGTGGATGAGTGAACTTACAGGTCTTGTGCGATAACTAGCTGTGGATACCAAATCCCCAACCTCATCTTCTCCGCAATCAATGTTTCCTGGACCTGTCGAAATCTATGAAATCTGCAACTCTCCATCTCATACAACTACCACATTCCCACATTTTCAAGAGGATCAATCTGATTCATCTAGAATAATGGATCTCAATGTAGTATATTCTTAGAAAAACACCAATCCTCAACAATCAGGTCAGTTCATTAGAAACATCACCCATCCTCACTCTGAACCCTTCTCTTCTTATTATAACCAAGGCCTGGCGTATGGTAATTCTGTCTCTCATCCCCCTCAATCCTCTCCTCAAAACCCAAACCAGCTTCAATATGGTCATGGTGTTGGTAATTTCCAACAACCTTATCCTTTTATTCCTCAACTTCAAAGGAACAATCCTCCTCTTAGATTCCATTATCCTAGTGAGACTTCCCAATTCCAAAACCAATACAATCGCTTTCCCAAGAACCAGAATCAAGGTAATCCAAATTCAGGACAAGCCACTTCTTCCATGTAACCATGGGAAAGCACTGTTGAAGATCTTTCCTCCTTCAACCGTTCTAGTCTCAAGAACATTGAGACCCAAATTGGTCAACTTGAATCCCAGCTTTGTCAGAAGTAACCATCCAATTCTTCCCAACTCCCAACACAACCATTACCCAATCCCAAGGGAAATGTAAGTGCAATTGAACTTAGATCGGGAAATCAAATTGTTATGCCTAAAGATAATTCATCCAACCTTCCTTTGAATTTTGACCTAGAAAATGAAAAGAAAAAGAAACCTGAAAAGGAATCTGAAACAATTCCCTAGTCTCCTTCAATTCCCCTAAGGAACCCAATTCATTTTCCCCAAGCCATTTCCAAGCCAAAGAAGTCCTTTGAACCCGATCCTGAAATGCTCGACATGTTTAGAAGTGTTTAAGTCAATATTCTCCTCATAGATTCCATAAAACAAATTCCTAAGTATGCAATGTTTCTCAATGAGTTTTTTACCCACAAAAGGCAACTTAGGACCTTCAAAAATGTTTCCACCCAGCAGTCTATTCCTATAAAGTGCAAGGATCCAGGGACCTTTACTATTCCATGCCAAATTGGATGTTCCAACTTTGATGATGCACTCATAGACCTAGGAGCCTCAATTAATGTCATTATCAAATCCATCTTCTCCAGCATTGGTCTAGGTCCCTTAAATCTAATGGGTGTTGTCATTCAGTTAGCCAATCGAAGCACAATCAGTCCTGAGGGAATAATTGAAGATGTTCTTGTCTGAGTCAATGATCTTATCTTCCCTACTGATTTCTATTTCCTTGACATGGAAGGTGAGACAAACTATTCTCAATCTCCCCTAATTCTAGGAATACAATTACTCATGACTGCGAGAACCAAGATTGATGTCCATTCTGGCATCTTATCCATGGAATTCGGTGACCAACTGGTCAAGTTCAACATTTTCTAAACCATGCGATACCCATCTAAGGATCACCCTGCATTCTAAATCCATGCTTTTGAGGACACTTCTAAGAGTCAACTTAACCCCATTCCATCATGTTCATCATGTTCTGATGATAAAGGAACTAGTGAAATCTACACCATCATTAACCAAGTCATAAATGGTGAAGTTGATGTGGAACTATCATTCATAGACTCCATCAATCTAATGGAACTTGAAAACTCTCTTGAATCCCACATCAAATCTGATATCTAATGATCCACCTTGAACAGTATTAAGGAAAATGAATCTGAAGCAACTGAAATCCCTTCATCCATTCCTAAGATGTATAACCCACAAAAGAAAGATGACACTGATCTAAAACCTCTTCCTGAACACCTGAAATATGTGTTCCTTTTTCATGATCACTCTTATCCTGTCATTATGTCTTCTTCACATACCAAAATTGAGGAGTCCAAACGTATTCAGGTGTTAGAGGGAAAAAAATTCCAAAGGTTGGACCCTAGATGACATAAAAGGAATCAACCCTGCCCTTTGCATGTATCACATCCATCTAGAGGAGTCATCCAACCCAATTAGACAACCACAAAGAAGACTCAATCCACTCATACTTGAGGTATTTAGGGAAGAGATCACCAAATTTCATCAAGCTGGTATTATCTACCCAATTTCTGATAGTGAATGGGTTATTCCAATTCAAGTTGTACCTAAGAAGGGTGGGATAACTATTGTCACAAATTAATATGGTGAGGTAGTCACAACTCGAGTGAAGAAAAAATGGTGTGTGTGAATTGACTATAGGAAATTGAATGTTAAAACAAGAAAATATCACTACCCTCTTCCATTCCATGATAAAATTATAGAAATATTAGCCAGAAAGTCACATTGTTGCTTTCTTGATTGATACATCGGCTACTTCCAAATCCCAATCGCAGCTTGGGACCAAGAAAAGACAACTTTCACATGCCCCTTTGAAACATATTGATATAGAAGAATGCCTTTTGGCCTTTTCAATTCTCCTGCAACATTCAAGATATGTACGATGAGTATGTTTTCTGAATTCATTGAACACCGCATGGAAGTCTTCATGGATGACTTTACCATTTTGGGTGTCTCATTTGAATCTTTCTTGAATTCACTCTATCTAGTCTTTCAAAAGTGTGTCAATTGTAACCTTGTGTTAAATTTAAAAAAATAGTCACTTCATGGCTGCAAATGGGATTGTTCTAGAGAAAATAGTTTCAAAAGATTGAATTGAAGTTGATCCTACCAACATTGAAGTGATCCAATCACTTCTTCGGCCCACTTTTGTTCGAGACATCCATTAATTTTTCGGTCATGATGGTTTCTATCGGAGATTTATCCACAACTTCAGTAGGATTTCCATCCTACTCACCCGGTTTCCCCAAAATGATGTCACTTTCCATTTAGATAGGGTTTGAAAGAGAGCCTTTGTTGAACTCAAAACTGCTCTAACATCTTCTCCAATAATCCAACACCTAGATTGGTCTTTACCCTTTGAGTTGTTGTGTGATGCTTTTGATAGATCCGTTGGGGCTGTTCTTGGTCAAAGCAGAGAAAAGATTCCTCATGTAATCTATTATGTCTCAAAAACATTGGATGAAAATCAATCTAACTATACTATCACTGAAAAGGTACTTTTTGTAGTGGTTTTTTCCTTAGGTAAATTATGGCCCTATCTCTTAGGTGCCAAAATCATCATCTTCACAGACCATACTGCAATAAAGTTCATACTCAAGAAAAGTGACTCCAAACCAAGGCTAATAATATGGATCCTAATGCTCCAAGAGATTGAATTTGAAATCAAAGATAAAAGAGGAAAAGAAAACCGCGTGGCTGATCACTTGAGTAGAATTTCTAATTCTTATCATTCTGAAATAATTGATCATGAATTTCCGACATAGTACCTTTAATATCTCACTCGAAAAATACCATCGTATGTCCCAATTATAAATTACATGGTTTCTGGTATTTTTCCTGAAATTTTTTCAAAATAACAAAAAATGAAGTTGAACAGTGATTCAAAATACTATTTTTGGGAAGAAAATAAACTTTGGAAAACTGGGGCTGACATGGTAATTAGGAGATCTTTTGATAAAGATGAACATTCATCTATCGTCGAATTTTATCACTCAATGCCTGGTGGTGGCCACATCGGGCCACAAAGGACATCCCGAAAGGTCTTAGACTATGGATTCTTTTGGCCTTCACTCTTCAAGGATTCACATGAGTTCTTTCAATCCTGACCCACTTTCCAAAAGTTTGGCACAATTTCAAACAGAAATTAAATACCCCAAAAGCCTTTAATTTTCTATGAGATCTTCGATGTCTGGGGTATCGATTTTATAGGACCATTTTCCCCTTCCAATGGATTCTCATACATCCTTATTACAGTTTATTATGTTTCTAGGTGGGTTGAGGCCAAACCCAATAGAAAGCATGATTCAAATACTGTTAGGGAGTTCTTAAAGACACACATCTTCCACCGATTTGGCACACCACGTGCCTTGATCAGTGACTTAAGAACCCATTTTTATAATAGAACCATGGAATCGCTTTTGAAAAAGAATGGGGTTGTACATAAAACTTAAACTCCATATCACCCCCCAAAAAATGGAATGGTTGAACTTTCTAATAGATAAGTCAAAAGAGTTCTTGAGAGAATTGTAAAACCCACCAGAAAAGACTGGCCTAAAAGACTTGGTGAAGCACTTTGGGCTTATCAAACGGCCTATAAAACACCCATTGGGATGTCTCTTTTTAGGCTAGTTTTTGGTACATCATGTCATTTGCTAGTTTAAATCCAACGAAAGTCATTTTGGGTAGTAAAAACTAGTAATTTTGATCTTCAGAAATTTGGTGAAGAAAGATTGTCGCAATTAGCTGAACTGGAGGATCTTCGACTTGAATCCTATGAAAATTTTACTCTGTACAAAGAAAAGGATAAGGTACTCAAAGAAAAAAACATCATGAGAAAGGTATTACATGAAGGAGAAATGGAATTTCTTTTCAACTCTAGATTTCGTCTTCACCCAGGTAATCTTAATTCTCATTGGGAAGTTGCTTTTGTTATTACTAATGTTTACCCATTTGGTGTAGTGAAAGTCCAAGAACCCTCTTCCAAAAAGACATTCAAAATTAATGGACATATGTTAAATCATCACCATGAGAGGACACACAATCCTAGATCATCATCGACTTCCACTGGATCCCCAACTTCTCTAGTCTACCATCCACTTGATGGAGATGGCAACCCTCCATATCCAAACCAAGGGGCACCTCTTTCCCTTTACCTCTCTCTCAATCTCTACCTATATATACCTCTTTCTTTCTCTTCCTCTATCTTTCATTTTTTTACCACTTTCTTTATCAAAACCTTAATTTCTCTCTTTCTCTTTTTTGTGGGTGTATCTTTATAAAAAACAAAAAAACCTACAAAACAAAACCAAAAAAAACAATCACATAGAAAAATACAAAAAATATCAAGAGTCATGATTCCTCACTATCGTGTTTTGAAATTTTGTCCAACCATTTTTGAGAGTTAATAGACATGTTTCTATCTAAAATTATTTTTAATTTTATCATGACTTTGGATAAAGAATTCCGTGTCAAAATGAACAAATTTTGAATGCTCAATTTTTTATTTGGAAAATGATTTTCTCAAACCGTGAGGAACAATATATTCTTTCATGCCAATGCCACCTATGGCCATCTTTTCATAAAGCATATTTTCACCCCCATTTGTGAGTCTTGATTTTATGGACCTTCAAGATAAATTTCCTACCTTAGTGTGCATTAATATGATAGAGTCATTTTATGAACCACATGATAATCACAATATCCAAATAGCCTCCCATTTACCTTACATTAATACTCCTTTTGAAATCCCCTTGGAGCATATGATAACCTTTTTAGTTATAGAGACATTAAAATCTTTATTCTTTTTCCCACCCAATATCAACATAGAGTTTCATTGCATAATTTTGTAAAATATATGTGTGGGGGGGAATGGATTTAATTATTTGGGTACCCTATTATTCAATTTCAATGAGTTATTATCTGCTTGAGGGAAAGCATCCATTTCAGTGTGGGGGAGATGCTAACATTCAGCGTGTTTTGGGTAATGTAATGAACTTCCATTAATGTAATTTTGTAAATGTTGTTGACAAGTGTTCAAAAAAATACAAAATGATGAAAAAAATAAAAAAAATCAAAAAAAATGCAAAAAATGTGTTGTGTCTTGCGTAGGTCAAAAATCACTCTTCCTCGACCTTTGATCATGTTATAACTATTAAAATTAGTGTCATGAGGAGATCAATCATGGGTTGGGTTATGAGTGTGAGATCATTTCCAAGTCCAACTTTCGAAAAAAAAGAAAAAAAGAAAAGAAGAAAAAGAACACTTGCATTATATTCTTATGTCATTGGGAGAAGTTTTCTGTTCTGTAAATATTCCATTTTCTCATTACATTTATATTTTTTCCTCTATTGTGTCTTTCTTCACACAATCATTACCCTGTAAATATGTGTTTTCATTTCCTTCCATGTTTTATTTCTAAAAAAGGTTCATTTCTTTTTCTATGTTGATGTTTTAACCTTGTTCTTCTCTCTCTTGGACATTACATTCCTACCGTCCCATATCCACAGAAAACCCCCCTCAAAAATACCTCATGATTCCTGTGCACTTTGGATAGGTATTGGAAGTTTAGATCTCTTTCAAACTCTAAGAGTTTCACATTTTTTTGGGGACAGAGTGAACATCCACAAATGAATTTTATCATCTTGAGAAGTGTGAGATTTTAGTGTCCACATTTTCCATTTCAAAATTTGAGCATGAAAAAAATGAATTAGTTTTGGAACATTATTTCTATAACAACTTTTAGTGGAATTCCAAATGGATGACTGAAATAGTCTAAACCTCCCCTGATTAGAGAAAACAAAATTTAGTATTTTTTGGTGAGTGAAAATGATTTTGTCATGTTTTTATATTTGTTTCACATGAGGACATGCACAAGACTACATGTGGGGGAGTTAATGTTATTAATATATTCATGACATATTAAATACCCCTTTACTAATTTTTATATGAAATGAGCATAATTTATGTGAAATATTAATGTTTTAATATTAAGTATAATTTTTGAGCATTATTAGAATTAGTCCAATTGATTCCATTTACAATTTTTTTATAAATATCACTACACTGATCCCAATTTTTTGGTTCTTGTTATTTAGGATTCTACTTTAAATATAAAACATTTCATTAGAAGGTACCATGAGCCAATTTTTCCATTTGAAGGTACATATGGTCCTCACAAACAAGACCGAATAATCTGTGAAGAAACTGGGCTATTCATGAAGATTTTTTAACATGGATAAATACAGAAGTAAAAATTACATTATTCTCCACCATAGTTTGGGGGAAAATTTGTGGAGTCCAGGATAAAAATTTCAGGGCCCAAATCGAAGAACAAGGGGCCAAAATTATGCATTAAAATCCATCCCACAATTCTAGTCGACAATTAAAATCAAAACACAAATATTGATATTTCTACTGATTTGGATATCTATTCGATCAGAGGTTTTTCAATGTGAAAGAGGAGATATTTACGGACAACTCTATTGAATAAATTTTTTTTATTTGAAGGCATCTTCCTATTCCAAAATCCATTCAAATTTTTGATATCGAAAAAAGCATGGATGGAAATGGACATTTTAACATTGTTTAATCACACTGCCATAACATTGGCTCCATATGTCCCAATGCCTCCAAATTTTGATAGTAGTCGGACAACATTGTTATCTACATTATTTACTAAGGATATATCTCGAGATTCGGCTATCTGAATAGACAACCTGGCAATGCAATTTGAGGGAAAGATTGGGAATGAAAACAGTCCACTTCCTTGGGCTACAAATGCTTCCCCCTCCTCTCCTTCGAAAGGGATGGCATTTCAGAATAGGGGAGGATAAATTGGCATGACCAAGGCTCTTCTAATGGATTGGGAGGACATTCCAAACTCATGTTTTCACATGAGATACCCTTCCACCTCTCGTTCATATTATTTACTTTTGTATTCTTCTTCATTTGAAATCTTGTAAGTGTTTGTTTTGTAATTTTGTTTTAATGATTGTTTCTTCTTAAGTATCTCTTACTCTCACCCACCTTCTGTAGTTTAATATTAATGTTCTTAAGATATCCTAAATAAATTATAAATCCATTTTCTTATTTTTCTTCCCCATTCAATCTAAAATCCATATTTAACAATTTCTTCATCGTTTGTGTGTGTGTTCAGAGAACTACTCTTATCTTGTCCCTTTATTTTTATTCTATTTATAATTAATCACCATAAACATATAGTACCAGATTAATAACCATCCTAATGGATTGGGAAATATCTCATTGGGGTGAGTTTTAATTTAGTTATGTTAAGTGATTCACAGCTTTTTCTCGATGATTATTCGTTTAATTAACATTGTGTATGTTGGACTTAGTATGTCATGGATTAATGACTTGTTTTGTTTGATGTGTGGTTTCCAAGGATTATTGGAACATTAATTACACTACCATAAACAAGATATGATCAAGATTATAACCCTAAGTTAAGTTAATCCTTGGATTAATTCCTTAACACTTGGGAATTCAAGTCAATGTCAACTTGTGACAAAGGTGTTAATTTAAATTCAATATAAAGCAAAGCTCAAGGATATCACAAGCTTAACTAACCTAATGATGAACTCACCCCAATAATTATCAATTTGTTAAATCAATCATAATAAATTAGTCATTTAAATTAAGATTTGAAAACAACCCCCCCCCCAATCAGAATACAATCAACTAGAAACAAACAACTATTTCAAAGTATCATCGCAGAGGATTCGACTTGAGTTCTGCTATACACATTAGCAGAGCACCGGAACCTTGAACGGTTGATTAGCGACAATAAGCTATGAATTTCAAATGGCACTATTTACGGGGACTGTGCTTTATGTATTCATTAGTTTCTGGTTATTAATAAAAACCCAAAAAAACAAAATTTACAAAAATTTGAAAAAAAACACAAAGAAAAACCCATATTCTCATAAAAATCATAAACTGAAAAAATACATAGAAAAACCCATCTTCCATTTCCTTCCAACATCTCTCTGAATTCCCCGTAGCCTCCCAAAAAATCCCTCAGATTTCTTTGACCCTGAAATTGAGCGAACTCTTCGTCAACTAAGGAGGAACTTAAGAGATAATCAACCCATTCAAGAACCAGTCCTTGTCCAACTAGTTGAATTAGATATGTCCAATCCTAGGGAACAAACCCTTAAAGAACTTGTTGCCCTTGATATGACTTAACAACCTCTTCATATTCAATATCCAAACATAAAGGCTGACTTGGAACTCAAATTGGGTTTGATTCATCTTCTTCCTCATTTCCACGGGCTAGCCGATGAGGATCCACATCTCCACCTTAAAGAGTTCCATGTGGCGTACTCTACCATGAATACTCAAGGGGTTTCTAAGGAACAAATCAATCTCCGAGAATTCCCTTTCTCCCTAGCTGACTCTTCCATGTCATGGATCTACTACCTTCATCCTGGTTCCATAACCACATGGAATGACATGAAGCGACTCTTCTTAGAGAAATTCTTTCCTGCTTCTTGTACTGCTTCTATCTGAAAGGAAATAAGTGGTATATGTTAATTCCCAAGTGAATCACTCTATGAGTACTAGAAGAGGTTCAAAAAGCTTATGGAAACCTATCCTCACCATCAAATCCCTCACCAACTCTTAATCCAATACTTCTATGAGGGGTTATTGGCTATCGAGAGAACTGTCATTGATGTCGCAAGTGGTGTGCTCTTGTTGATAAAACTCCCGTAGCTGCAAGAGATCTCATAAGTAACCTGGCTACAAACACACAACAATTGCATACTCGAGCACATGAGCACGTAAAACAAGGCCAAGATAATTAATCAATTGATCCGAAGAAGATGACCGAGTGGATGAGTGAACTTACAGGTCTTGTGCGACAACTAGCTGTGGCTACTAAATCTCCAACCTCATCTTCTCCACAATCAATGTTTCCTAGACCTGTCAAAAAGTGTGGAATTTTCAACTCTCTGTATCATCCAACTGAGACTTGTCCACAACTTCAAGAGGATCAATCAAATTCATCCGGGCCAATAGATCTCAATGCAGCATATTCTCAGCAGAACACCAACCCTCAACAATTAGGTCAGTTCATTAGAAACATCAACCAACCTCACTCTGAGCCCTTTTCTTCTTCCTATAACTAAGGCCTAAGGTATGGTAATTCATTCTCACATCCCCCTAAATTACCTCCTCAAATCCCAAAGCAGTTTTAATATGGTCAAGGTGTTGGTAATTTCCAACAACCTTATCCTTTTATTCCTCAAACTAAAAGGAAAAATCCTCCTCTTGGATACCATTATCCTAGTGGGCCTCCCCAATTCCAAAAAAATACAATCTCTTTCCCAAGAATGAAAATCAAGGTAATCCCAATCTTGGGAAAGCCTCTTCTTCCAAGAAACCATGGGAAATCTCTATTGACGATCTTACCTCCTTCACCGGTTTTGGTCTCAAGAACATTGAAACCCAAATTGGTAAACTTTGATCCCACCTTAGTCAGCAACAACCATCTAATTCTTCCCAACTCCTTGATCATCCATTACCCAACCCCAATGGTAATATAAGTGAAATTGCACATAGATCTGGAAAGCAAATTGATATGCCTCAATATAAGTCATCCAACCCTCCTTTGATTGTTGACCTAGAAAATGAAAAGAAAAAGAAACTTGAAAAGGAATCTGAAACAATTCTCTTATCTCCTTCAATTCCACTTAGGAATCCAATTATTTTTCCTCAAGCCATTTCTAATCTAAATAAGTCCTTTGAACCTGATACCAAAATGCTAAACATGTTTAGACTTGTTGAAGATAACATTCTCCACTTAGATGTCATAAAACAAATTCCTATGTATGCCAAGTTTCTCAAGGAGTTTTGTAAACACAAGAGGAAACTTAGGACCTTCGAAAATGTTTCCAACCAGTATTCAATTCCCATAAAGTGCAAGGATCTAGGGACATTTATGGTTCCTTTCCAAATTGGAAGTTTCATATTTGATGATGCACTCATAGAACTAAGAAACTCAATTAATGTAATGCCCAAATCCATCATCTCCAACCTTGGTCTAGGTCCCTTACATCCAACGGGTGTTGTCATTCGGTTATCCAATCGAAGCACAGCCAGTCCTAAGGGAATAATTGAGGATATTCTTTTCTGAGTCAATGATCTTATCCTCCGCACTTATTTCTTTGTCCTTGACATGGAAGTTGAGATGAACTCTTTTCGATCTCCCCTAATTCTAGTAAGACCATTCCTTATGACTGCGAGAACCAAGATTGATGTCCATTAGGGAATCTTGTCCATGGAATTTGATGACCAATTGGTCAAGTTCAACATTTTCAAAGCTATGCGATACCCATATAAGGGTCACTTTGCATTCTCAATCCATTCTTCTGAGAACACTTCTAAGAGTCAATGGAACCACATTCCATCATGATCATTCTGTTATGATGATAAAGGATCTGGTGAAATCTTCACCATTATTAACCAAGTCATAAATAGTGATGTTGATGTGGACCTCTCATTAGTAGACTCCATCAATCTATTGAAACTTGATAACTATCTTGAATATCACATCAACTATGATCTCTACTGCTCCACCTTGAACAATATTAAGGAAAATGAATCTGAAGCAACTGAAGTCCCTTCATCCATTATTGAGATGTCTAACCCACAAATGAAAGATGAGACTGATCTAAAACCTCTTCCTGAACACCTGAAATATGCATTTATTTTTCATGACCACTCTTAGCCTATCATTATCTCTTCTTCACTTACCAAAATTGAGGAGTCCAAACTTGTTCAGGTGTTAGAGGAGAACAAAAAGGACATAGGTTGGACCCTAGATGACATACCAGGAACCGACCCTGCCCTTTGCATGCATCAAATCCATCTTGAGGAGTCATCCAACCCAATTAGACAACCACAGAGAAGACTAAATCCACTCATACCTGAGGTAGTTAGGGAAGAGATCACCAGACTTCTTCAAGATGGTATTATCTACCCAATTTCTGATAGTGGATGGGTTAGTCCAATTCATGTTGTACCTAGGAAATGTGGGATGACTGTTGTCACAAATGAACATGGTGAGGTAGTCACAACTCGTGTGAAGAAAAAATGGCATGTGTGCATTGACTATAGGAAATTGAATGTCGAAACAAGAAAAGATCACTACCCACTTACATTCCTTGATCAAATGCTAGAATGATTAGCCAGAAAGTCACACTATAGCTTTCTTGATGGATATATCAGCTACTTCCAAATCCCAATCGCACCTAAGGACCAATAAAAGACTACTTTCACATGCCCCTTTGGAACATATGCATATAGAAGAATGCCTTATGGCCTTTGCAATGATCATGGAACATTCTAGAGATGTATGATGTGTATGTTTTCTGAATTCATTGAACTCCTCATGGAAGTCTTCATGGATGAATTTACCATTTATAGCAACTCATTTGAATCTTGCTTGAATTCACTCACTCTAGTCCTTCAAAAGTGTGTCAAGTGTAACCTTGTGTTAAATTTTGAAAAAATGTCACTTCATGGTTGAAAATGGGATTGTTCTTGGGAACATAGTTTCTAAAGATGGTATTGAAGTCAATCCTGCCAAAATAGAAGTGATCTAATCACTTCATCAGACCACTTCTATTCGAGACATCCATTCATTTCTTGTTCATGCTGGTTTCTATCGGAGATTTATCCACAACTTCAGTAGTATTTCCCTCCCACTCACCCAGTTGCCCCAAAATGATGTCACCTTCCATTTAGATGAGGATTGTAAGAAATTAATTGTTGAACTAAAAATAGCTCTAACATCTGCCCCAATAAACCAACCCCCAGGTTGGTCCTTACCCTTTGAGTTGATGTGGGATGCTTCTGATAGAGTCGTTGCTGCTGTTCTTGGTCAAAGAAGATAAAACATTCCTCATGTCATCTATTATGCCCCAAAAACATTGGATGAAACTCAATCTCACTACACTGTCACTGAAAAGGAACCTTTAGAAGTGGTTTTTTCCTTAGATAAATTTTGGCCCTATATCTTAGGTGACAAAATCATCATCTTCACGGACCATTGTTCTATAAAGTTCTTAGTCAGGAAAAGTGATTCCAAACTGAGGCTAATAAGATTGATCCAAATGCTCCAAGAGTTTGACCATGAAATCAAAGATAGACCAGGAAAAGAAAACCCTCTGGCTGATCACTTGTGTAGAACTTCTAATTCTTCTCATTCTGAAATCATTGATCTTGAATTTCCCACTAAGCACCTTTCATATCTCACTCCAAAAAAACCATGGTATGCCCTAGTTGTAAATTACATGGTTTCCGGTATTTTTATAAAAAAAATTCAAAAAAAAACATTTGTAGTTGAAATGTATTTCAAAATACTATTTTTGGGAAGAATATAAACAATGGAAAACTAGGGCTGACATGGAAATTAAGATATGTGTTGATAAAGATGAACATTCCTCTATCTTAGAATTCTGTCACTCAATGTCTGATGGTGTCTACCTTGGACCACAAAGGAACTCTCGAAAGGTCCTAGACTCTGGATTCTTCTGTCCTTCACTCTTCAAGGACTCACGTGTGTTCTGTCAATCATGTCCCACTTTCCAAAAGTTTGTCACAGTTTCAATGTGAAATGAAATTCCCCAAATCCTTTAATTTTATGTGAGATCATCGATGTTTGGGGTATCGATTTCAGGGGACTATTTCCCTCTTCTAATGGACTGTCATACATTCTTCTTGCTGTTGATTAGGTTTATAGGTGGGTTGAGGCCAAACCCCCTAAAAAGGATGATTCACATACTGTTAGTGAGTTCCTAAAGACACACAACTTCCACTGATTTGGCACACCACGTGCCTTGATCAGTGACTTATGAACCCATTTTTGTAATAAAACCATGGAATCTCTTTTGAAAAAGAATGGTTTTGTACATAAACCTTCAACTTCACGTCACCCTCAAACAAATGGAATGGTTGAACACACTAATAGATAAGTAAAAAGAGTTCTTGAGAAAATTGAAAAACCCACCAGAAAAGACTGTCCAGAAAGACTTGGTGAAGCACTTTGGGAATATCTAACTACCTATAAAACACCCATTGGGATGTCTCCTTTTAGGCTAATTTTAGGTAAATCATGTCATTTTCGAGTTGAAATCCAACATAAGTCATTTTGGGTAGTGAAAACTTGTAATTTTGATCTTGAGAAATCTAGTGAAGAAAGATTGTTGCGATTGGATGAACTCGAGGAGCTTCTACTTGAATCCTTTGAGAATTCCACTTTGTACAATGAAAAGGATAAGGTACTCCATGATAAACACATCCTGAGAAAGGTGTTCCCTTAAGTTGAAAAGGTATTACTTTTCAACTCCTGATTTTTTCTTCACCATGGTAAGCATAATTCTCATTGGGAAGGTCCTTTTTCTATTACTAATGTTTACCCATTTGGTGGAGTGTAAGTCTAAGAACCCTCTTCCAAAAGGACATTCACAGTTAATGGAAATAGGTTAAAGCATCACCATGAGAGGACACACAATCCTAGATCATCATCTACTTCCACTGGATCCCCAACTTCTCTAGTCGACCAACCACTAGATGGAGATGGTGACCTGCCAAATCCAAACCAAGGGGCACCTCTTTCCCTTTAACTCTCCCTATCTTTTTATCTCTCTACCTATTTCTTCTTCATCCTATATCTTTCATTTTTTTACCACATTCTTTGTCAAAACCGTTTATTTTTTACTTTGTATTTTCTGTGGGTGTATTATTATAAAAAACAAATATAAAAACCTAAAAAAACAAAAAACAAAAAACAATCACAAAAAAAAAACAAAAAAATCAAGAGTCGTGCTTCATCACCACCGAGTTTTAAAATTTTGTCTAACCATTTTGGGGAGTTAATATACATGTTATTATCTCTATTTTTTTATTTTGATCATGACTTTGGATAATGAATTTTTTGTCAAAAATAAAAATTTTTGAATGCTCAATTTTATATTTGGAAAATGATTTTCCCAAACTGTGAGGAACAACATTTGCTTTCATGCCTTGGATACCTATGGCCATCTTTTCAAAATGTGTGTTTTCACCCCCATTTTTGAGTCTTCGGTTTGTGGACATTTGATCTGAATTTCCTACCTTAGTGTGCCTTAATATTATAGAGGCATTTTATGAACCACATGAGAATCAAAATAGCCATATAGCCTCCCATTTCTCTTACATTAATCCTCCTTTTGAAATCCCCTTCAATCCTGAAAACATTTTCTTTGATAGCCACATTACAAGCCCAATACCTTTTCCCACACAATATCAACAAGGATTTTTATTTAATAATTTTTTAAAATATAAGTGTTGGGGGAATGGATTTCATTGTTTGGGTACCCTATTATTGATTTTAAATGAGTTTTAATCTACTTGAGGGAAAGCATCCATTTCAGTGTAGGGGAGAGGTTGTAATTCAGTGTGTTTTGCGGAATGTAATGAACATCCATTTATGTAATTTTGTAATGTTATTGACAAGTGTTCAAAAAATCAAAAATGATGAAAAAAATCAAAAAAAAAAGAATTAAAAAAATGAAAAAATGGGTTGTGTCTTGGGTATGTAAAAAATAACTATTTCATAAACTTTGATATTGTTATGACTATTAAAATTAGTGGCATGAGGAAATCAATCATGGGTAGGGTTATTAGTGTGAGATATTTTCAAAGTTCAACTTTCGAAATAAAAGAAAAAAAAACTATTGCATTATATTCTTATGTCATTGGGAGAAGTTTTGTGTTTTGTAAATATTAAATCTTCTCATTTCCTTCATATTTTCTTCCTATATTATTTCTCTCTTTACACAATCATTCCCTAGTAATTATGTGTTTTCATTTTGTTCCATGTTTTATTTTAAAAAAATGTGCATTGCTTTTTCTATGCTGGTGTTTTAACCCTCTTCTTCTCTCTCTTGGAAATTATATTCCTACTATACCATAGCTATAGAAAAACCACCTTAAAAATACCTCATGATTCTTGTGCACTTTGTACAAGTATTGGAAGCTGAGAGCTCTTTAAAACTCTAAGATTTTCACTTTTGGTGTTTGAAAGAGTGAACCTCCACAAATGAATTTTATCGTCTTGAGAGGTGTGAGCTTTGACTATCCACATTTTCCATTTCTAAATTTGAGCATGAAATAAATGAATTAGTCTTGAAATATTTTTTCTGTAACAACTTGTGCTGGAATTCAAAATGGATGAGTGAAATAGTCTAATCCTCCCATGATTGGAAAAACAAAATTATAATATTTGTTGGTGAGTGAAAATGATTTTTTTAATTTTTTTATATTTTTTCCACATTAGGACATGCACAAGACTATGTGTGGGGGAGTTGATGTTTTTAATATATTCATGACTTATTATATACTCCAATTACTTATTTTTATATGAAATGTACATAATTTATGTCAAATATTAATGTTTTAATAATAAGTATAAATTTTGAGCTTTTTTAGAAGTAGTCCAATTGAGTCATTTTACTATATTATTTTTAACTATCACTATAATGATCCAAATTGTGTGGTTTTTATTTTTCAGGATTCTATTTTAAATATAAAACATTTAATTAGAAGGTATTATGAGCCAATTCTACAATTTAATGGGTCATATGGTCCTCACAATCAAGACCAATGAATCTGTGAAGAAACTGGTCTATTCATGAAGATTGATTTACTGGGATAAATAAAGAAGCCCAAATTACATTGTTCTATACCATAGTTCGGGGAATAATTTAGGGAGTCTAGGATAAAAATTTCAGGTCCCGACTCTAAGAAAAAGGGTCCCAAATTATGCACTTAATCTAGCCCACCATTCTGGAAGAGAAAAAAAATTAGTACACAAATATTTACATTTCTTCTGATATGGACATCCATTCGAGCTGACACTTTTCAGTGTGAAAGAGTTGATATGGCCAGACAACTCTATTGATGAAATGATTTTTATTGAAACTCATCTTCATGATCCATATTCCATTCACATTTTAGACATCGAAATATCATGGACGGAAATCAAAAGATTAACTTTGTTTAATCAAACTGCCATAACATTGGATCCATATGTCCAAATACCTTATAAATTTGAGAGTATTCATACAACAATATTATCTACATTATTTAAGAAGGATATATCTCGATATTCAGATTTATGAATAGCCAACATGGCGATGCAAGTGGAGGGACATATTAGGAATGAAAACAGTCCACTTCCTTGGGATATAAATGCATCCCCCTCCTCTCTTTCAAAAGGGTTGGCATTTCAGAATAGAGGAGGATCAATTTTCACGACCAAGGATCTGAAAAACCCCTAGGAGGACATTCCAAACTCATGTTTTCACTTGAGATACCCTTCCTCCTCTCTTTCATTTCATTTACTTTTGTGTTCTTCTTCATTTAAAATCTTGTAAGTGTTTGTTTTGTAATTCTGTTTTAATGAATGTTTCTTCTTCAATATCTCTTACTCTCACCCACATTCTGTAGTTTAATATTAATTTTCTTAAAATATACTAAATCAAGTTAAAATACATTATCTTATTTTTCTTCCTCATTGAATCTAAAATCTATATTTAACAATTTCTTTATCGTTTGTGTGTGTGTTCGGTGCACTACTCTTATCTTGTCCGTTTCTTTTTCTTCTCTTTATAATTCATCACCATAAACTTATATTACCAGACTAATAACCATATTAATGGATGATTAAATATCTCATTGGGGTGAGTTTTAATTTAGTCATGTTAATCGATTTAGATCTTTTGCTCAATTAGTATTTGTTGAATTAACATTGTGTATGTTGGACTTAGCATATCGTGGATTAATGACTTGTTTTTATTAATGTGTGGTTTCAATGGATTATTAGAACCATAAATACACTACCATAATCAAGATATGATCAATATTTCAACCCTAAGTTAATTTAAGTCTTGGATTAAAGCCTTAACACTTGGGAATTCAAATCAACATCAACTTGTGACATGGGTGTTAATTTAAATTCAGCATGAAGCAAAGCTCAAGGATATCACAAGCTTAACTTGACTAATGATAAACTCACCCTAGTTATTATCAATTTGTTAAATCAATTATAATCAATTAGTCATTTAAATTAAGCTCTTCAAACAAACCCCCCCAATCAGAATACAATCAACTAGAAACAAACGACTATTTTAAAGTATCATCACCGAGGATTGAACCAAGTGCTGCTATACACATTAGCAGAGCACCGGAACCTTGATCGGTCGATAAGCGACAATCATCCATGCATTTTAAATGTCGAAAAATATAATTAAATAATGAATTTTTAATAATTACAAATATAATCTATTAAATATTTAGCTCATTCTGATCATTAGTGTGATGACCATTAAAAATCAAAAAATTAAAAACAAGTTGTTCATAATTTTCCCTCAATAGAATTAAATTATAAAAAAAGTAAAAGTTTAAATAAAATCTATCCTTATAGAAATGTGTTATTTCCCAAGTTAAAATTATTTTATACCCAAATATCATACCATAATACCCACATTTTACTTCACTTTAATAATGAGGATGATTATATTTTAAAAGAAGTTATAAATTGAATATAAAACTAAAATAATGTGCTAAATTATCATACAAAGTAAATAATTCACTTTTTTAATGTCATAATATATATTTTATTTCGTTTTTTCTTCTGATTGGTGATAGTTCAACCAGGAATTGTTTGAAAATGTTATAATGTATAACATAAATTGTATGATATTTTAATATATATGAATTAATATAAATAAAATTACTTCTCTAATACTTTGTTTAATATGTCTCTCACATTGCCATATAAGAATTATAACCTATAATTGGGGAATTCATGTGGATAAAAAACCCAAAACATTCAATGTACACAGATATACCAAAATATAATCGAGAGATATTATTTAATTAAGATAAATTATAAAAAATAGATAAATATATATTTCATGAAATGCAAGATAAGGATGCATCCTGCACTACATTTATTCATTCTAAGATCATTATGAATCATATATTTTTCTTTCTCTATCACAAATCCTCCTCCTTATTACAGAAATAAATTGTGGGTACGTGAATCCTTTCACTGACATAATGCCATATTGAATAAAAAATTTATATATATACCTTATAAAAAGGGTCATAGTATGTTTTATTAAATATATATATTTGAAAGATATTTAATAATTTAGTTTCATGGAAAATAATTTTATAACACTAATTCCAAACATATCTAGTACACCATTATCAAAGAAAACATTCCTAAAAATCATCTACATAAAACATATAAAACAAAAACTAGAAGTCATTATCTACCCATAAAAACAAAAAAAATAGAAAATAAAACAAAAAAAATTAGGAATTCGTTCAATGTAAGTATTTTATTAAGGATAATTTTTCCTTATTACGTTAATTATTTATATAGAGCTTCTATTTATATTTATGGTAATCCTGTATATATATAATTATAAATATAAAACAAAAAATATTAAATAAATCGTATAATATATTCTTGCCTTAGGAGTATATTATTATTTAATATTGGAAGTAAAAATTAAAAAACATCTAACACTCTTCCCAACTTTCAAAACATCATAGGTATGGTATTGTACTCTCATCAATGCATATATAATTTATTATATTTTTACCCAACACTGATCAATATTGATATATTGATGATGTAAGGTATTACTAATATAATTTATCATCCAAAGTCAAATAATATAACACTACATATACCTAGCATAGAACTCATAGATGATAGAATATTACATTGGAGGAGGAATGAGAGTGGGATATTCTTTTCGAAATTACCACCACATGTTTATTAAGATCTATTGTACCAATTATCTTATATTATATTCCATTATCCTAAGAATATATAACATTAATTTTAAATGATTCTATCACATGTAAAAAATTAGACTATATCCATGTGTGGGTGTCCAATGGATCTTAATTTTGTATCTATAACCAATGGGTTAATGACATAATGATGTGTAAAATAATCTATGTGGTCCCTTTTTCCACAAGAATGTTTTTTATGTAAATAGGTGGGTCTACATTTTAGATGTATACCTATGGGAACTATGATTATGGTTATATGTTTAGAAAGATACACCACCTATATTCGAACTCATATCTCATCACAGCTAATGGATATTTTATTCCAATAAACAAATAATGTAATTTTTTATATATGCATAATATATATATATATATTTACAACAATAGAAAAAATATTTTATTCTTGTTATAAATTTAATTATAATGTTAATCCCATGCCCTACCACCTTATATCCATGTGTAGGAAGCCAATATCTATAGACCCAACAACCATGGGTAGGCCAAACAAGTGATTTGGGTCCTCAAACAAAAACCCTATACACATTTTCTATTGTTCCCTTGGATATAAGTATATAAAAGGGAACCATATAGTTATTTTTAAGCGATCCTATGGTTAAAGGTCCCCAAACAATCACTGTATTTCTATTTTCCATGTTTATTTATATAAAGAATATCAGTAGCCACACAATACTAGAAAATAGTCCTTGTAGGACAAAAATTTATGAGAATGGATTTTATAGAAAGATTTTTGTCTAAATTTATAATTTATATGAACATGCACATTTCCTGTGGCTATATGGTAAAAAACTAATCAAGTGGTATTCTATCCTAAATATTTTAATTACGAACAAACAACATATACTACATCACTAACATGAACATTATATATGTTTATGTAATATATATATATATAATATCAAAAACCAATTTATAATATTATTCCCCTTAACCAAAAACTCTATATACAAGGGTGGGAGGCCCAAGATTATAGACCCTACTATCAGAAGAAGTTATTTCTATGGATAAAGGTCCTCTAACTGGAGTCATATATCACTAAACTTTTTGAGCCAAGGAAATAAACCCATATACAGTACCATATATCCAATAGATGGAGAACATATTGATGGAGGACCAAAAACTAGATTTTTTAAGCCACATGTCTATCATACTATGGCTGTAGGTCCCTAAACTTGAACCCTATTACAATGGGGTAGTGCACCCATGGATATTGGGATATGAACCATCACCCAATTATAATGTGTTGGATAACCCATATTTATTAGTCACTGAGCCAAAAATATGTAGCCTTGGGCTAGTTGTCCCAAGGAAACAATAAATATTATATCCACTGGCGTACCATCTAGAGATTATGGGTCACAAAACCGAGACACTATAACCATAGGCCGGTATGCCTATGGATATAGGATAATTCAGACATTTATCGAATAAAACATTTATTTTCCCATTTGTATTGATTTAGTTTTTAGAAATTGGAACTATTTCCCATGGATATATTTCAACTTTATCAAAATCTATTTTTTACACAATGTCATCGGGTGGTCACTAATAGCCTTAAACACTCCAAATATGGGAATAATTTCATGGGTGTAGATTTTTTTTGTTGTAGTGATTTTTTATATAATATGATTCCTCCTTTAAGGATGTATCCAAATTAGAACAAAATTTTTAAATAGTTAAACATTATGACACCCCTATATTTTAAAAGAAGAACATTATATTTAATATCCTCTATAACAAGAAACACATAGCTTAAATGACCAATGGAATATATTATTTATATAAGATCATTATATCCCTGCCATTCAATTGGTGGATGTAAAACAAATTAACCACATTATTAAAAATATATAAATTCCCTGATCAATATTGATATATTGACTTATTTTTTTGTAAAAAAGCATATAATTTTCTATTAATTGAATTAATGATTCAAAATTGATTATTACAGATTTTGTGCATTAATTACATAATTAATTTATTCCTCTATTAGTAATGGTATTTTAAAAAATATTTAATTTCTGAAATAATTATATCAAAATATGGTTAGGGTGAATTTATCATATCTTTTTGAAAATATTAATTTTTCAATGGGTGGTGAAAAATATAATTTTTTTTGAATTTTTCATTTATTTTTATTAAATTATGTAAATTTAATTAAAATTTTATATTAGAATTATTCTTAATGTGAAATATAAAACATTATATGTATACTAATATAATTAATTTAATTAAAATCTTTAAATTTCAGTTTTGTTTTATTAATCTATTTATATACAAACTAACACAGTTTTTAGGCCATAATGTTTGTTCATTTTAAATAAATAATATAATAGACTATGATTAAAGATTTAAATGAAGTTTCATTATTTTAAATCTATGAATATTAATAATAATTTATATAATAAATATTACTACTCATATACTTATGGTAAAATCGTTTATTTCTTAAAACACTTTTTTTAAAACTACTTTTTGTTACACCTTGAAAAATCATTTCAAATTAAATTCTTCAAATTATTTGATTTAAATTTTGAGAAATGGATTCCATATTTGGAATTAGAAGTTTTTTTATTGGTATATATTGTTAATTGTTAAAATCTCACTTCCTAATTCGGTTCTAAAACAAGTCATTTATTTTTAATTACATATAATAGAAAAATACATAGTACATTGTTCAATAAAGGACGTTTTCTGGTCTAGGTTTTGATGGATTAAAAAAATAATAAATTAGTTCAATGTTTTCAAAATTAATTATAAAATAACTAAATGGATTCATCTACATTATCCCCCTGACTATTCTTCGATCATTTTAGGAATCCAATGAAAAACATTTTCAACATGTGTCATATGAACAAAAATCTTAGTAAGGGATATTAAAAGATAGAAAAAAAAATTATTCTATAAATACTTATAAGTGTATGATATAAATTCTACAAATACATACTTCTCATTAATAAAGTATCATATATATATTTATAAAAATTTGAAAATTCAATAAAACATTGAAAAACATGAATAAACCATATAAAATACATGGGGAATTACATACAATATATTATAACCCTCACAACAACCATATATTTTGTTATCCTAATGGATACCTTACAATGTAACCCTCACAACTACCTTATATTGTGACCATTATAGTTACACATAGAGTAACCATACATACAACATCCAACAGAAACATACCCAATTAATTATAGGGGATATAATCCCATCAGTAGTCATAAAAAATTTCCAAGAACCAAAAAATAATCATAAAAAATTGAAAATTTCATAGAACATTCTTTTTGAATTTTGTAAAAGTCGAAATTTAAAAGAGGATTTTTAAAGAAAAGTCTATTAAAAATAACAAATCATTGAAGTGAGAATTGATCAAATGAAATTAATATTTATATTAATAGTAAATTCACAAAATATAACATAATATAATCAAATTTTATTTCACAAATAATCATTGGACGGTGAAATAATTAATGTATCATGTTAACAATAATAATGAAAATTCTGTTAAGAATTCTTTTACCGTGGGTTAATCTTACTTCAAATGTGCTTAAACCACTTGTATAATGGTTAAAAGAGTTTTATTATTATTTTCCAGATAAATATTCACTTTTATGAAACCTCATGAGATAATTTTATAAAATTATTCAACGCTTTTATTAATAATATTTTCTTATTTCCATTTTTTGAGGTGTGTTCTTTACATGGTTTCCATGGTGAGTACATAAAGGGGTTTTCTGTCGAATGGAATCAGGACTCCAAAAGCTGAGTGAAATGATTTTAATATGTTTACATAATATTTAATGATACAATAAATCAATTTTTAGATATTATTACTAATCATTAGATAAAACATTAATTATATTTTTTTTGATCATTTCAGTGGTTATTTGATAATGACAAACAAGTTTCATTATATAATTTAATATTATGTGTATATGATAACTACAGAACATAAATGCAGTTATATCATATAGTTTAAAATCTATTTCATCCATTAAAAATGGTTTATGAGAAGCCATGAATTTTGTAATAAAAAAATTAAAACACACTGTCCACAATGTCAGTAAATTGACACATCATGAACAATGTCATCATTTTTTTAATAAAAGTGAGATTGGAAGGATTTGATGAATAATTATTTCATAAACATGGTCAAATTATAGTAAATTTATATATATTATATTAATGTTTATATTCCTCTTGGATAAGGGGATGTGAATATATTATAAGAAAATAAGGAAATTGAAAAAATAAAAGAAAATGGAAAATGATTTTTACATCTTGAATTATCCTCATTTAGAACATCCTTAATTCCTTTGGTTTTGGCTTTTTTATGAGTGATTTAGGACTTGGACATGGGTAGGAGGATTTTAATGTGTTTTGGGTATAAATCGGTCATGGTTAAAATCTTAAGAGGTTCAAGGAGAAGAAAGGGTGAGGGGTGGTATTTATAGTGGAGGATATGTGGCTTTCTTTATTATTTTATTCACTGGATTACTAATTTGGATTTATACTATGAATAGTTTACAAATTATCATAAAATATATTCATATAATCAAATGAAGTTCTATATTATAGATATTACACAATTCAGGAGGTCTGGAATAGTGTATTTAACTTATAATGTATATATTCCATAAATTTTCATATTTCACTATTCACCAAAAAAATCAAGTTTTTCAGAAAATCCCAAAAATACACCCCAACCTTTTTTAGCAGGTATAATTAAAAAATAAACTACATTTTATCAAAAAAAATTCCTAAATATGAAAATTTCAATATCTAAATAAAATCATAAATTATTTTAAAAATAAAAATTTCAAAACTACAACTGATGTTTAACACCTTGAAGAATTACTTATGCTCACATTAAGTTATTTTAAAATAATAAAAGCTAAAAACAATAATTTATAAATATATTTTCTCAAAATAAATTATAATTTAAATTATTAAATTAATTAATAAAGTTTATGATAGTATATATGACTTATATAAATACATACAGATAATTATATTTATTTAATATATTTATTTACTAATATTGTGATATGATTACATCATCTTTTCATATAAGATGGATAAATTTTAATTATAATTTTATTTTTAAGGATACAATTAATTTGAATTATTTACAATTCTAAAGGGTCATATTACTATTCATAAAGGTAACATTACTATTTCAAAGTGTAAAGTTACTATTCACCCAAAAATCAGATGATCTTATGAGACTAAAAATATCATACTAGTTAATACTAGGTGTGTCCATTTTTTGAAATTCAATTAAAGAAGGGAAAATTTTATGTTTAAAATCTAGGTTATAATGTTCATATAATAGTATTTAGTTGTTCATTTATGCATTATATGGATTTTTTTTTCCTGTTAAATTATACAGATGTAACATTCTCCACCCTTCAATGAATTAAACCCGTGAAATTAATTCATTATACATATAATTATGAATTTACATATTGATAATTAAGAAAAACAATTTTATTATGTGTACATAATTAATTTGATGTTAAAAAACAAATATTATTGCTAATATTTTAAAAAAAATCAAAAAAATTAACCTAAAATATCACCTAGACCATTCCTCTGATACCAACTACAAAGCCCTAAATCCATATTTTTAGATTCAGTACTAAAACATTCTGTTTATTTTTTTATTATGTATAACAGAAAAATCCATAGTACATTAAAAAACCAAGGACCATTTCATGTCTAGGATTTGGAGGATTAGAAAAACCATACATTAAATCAGAGTTTGAAAAAATTAATTACAGATATCTAAATGGATTCATCATTATTGGTACCATAATTGTCCTTTGAACATATAAGTATTCCTAGGAAAAACATTTTCATGATTTTTTATTAGCACAAAACTCTTAGTAATAGATATAAAAAGATGTTAATAAACTATTGGTCCATATATATTTATAAGTGAATCAAATGATTTCAACAAAGGCACACTTCTCGTCAACAATGTATCATATACATACTTATGTAACAAATGAGATTCCCATACAAAATATAATGAAAGAAATAAACAATATATGTTACAGAGGTAATTAATTACTTAATATTGTAACTCTTGCGTCTACCTTATGATTTTTAACTCTCACAGCTACCTTATAAAGAAACCGTGATGGCTACCTTATAGTGTAACCATCACAGTTACACATGGAGTAACCATACAGCAGACCTCCAACATAAATATACCCAATCCATCATTATGATATATTTTTCCCACGCTTCATCATAAAAAATTCCCATGATCTATAACCTAATTATAAAACATGAAACTTTTCATAAAACATTCAGTTTGAATTTTTTAAAAGTATAAATTTAAAAGAGTATTTTTAAAGAAAACTCTTCTACAATTACCATATAATTGATATAAGAATTGATAAATTAAATGGAATACCTGTATTCACTATAAAATAACATATTAACACATAATAATATCAATTCCCATTTAAAAAATAAACATATAATGACAAAATCATTGATGTAAAAGGTTAACCCAAAAAATAGAAAATAGGTTAAGAATTCTTTTACCTAGGGTTCGTATTACATCAAATGTGTTTAAAAAACCTGGATAAAGGTTTAATGAGTGATATAAACATTTAAAAGAAACATATTAATTTTTTACGACATTTTATATGATCATACTATAATATTATTCCTCTCATTTATTAATAATATTTGTTTTACCACCATTCTTTCGAGTATATTCATTTAATGGTTTTCATGGTCGGTTCATTGTGGATTTTCAAGATGAGTGGAAGCGAAACACCAGAAGTGGAATAAAATGATATTAATATGTTTCTATAATATTAAATGATTCCATTAACATTTTTTGGTTATGATGAGAAATCATTAGATAAAACATTAATGATATTCATCTAGATCGTTTTCGTAGTTCATCGACAATAAAAAACTAGATTCATTATGTAATTTAATAATATATATATATATATATTTATTACATAACATAAAATATATTATATAATAAAAATTAAAATATTTTTAAACCAGAAAAACGGTTTCATGACCTGCTATTAAGGTGGTAATATAAAAATGGGAACACATTGTCCATGATATCGGTAAATCGACACATCACGAACAAAGTTGTCATTTTCAAAACAATTGAGATAGGATAAGAAGTTGATGATGAATTTCTACATAAACATGACAAAATTATAGTATATTTAAGTTACTAATGTTCTAATTCTTCTTAGATAACTGTATAGGAATATATTAAAATAAATGAAAAAATAATTGAAATAACAAAATAAAATTAAAGGGGATTTTTACCTCTTCAATTATTATTCTCTAGAACCGCCTTAAGCCCTTTGATTTTGGCCTTTTCATCAGACAAATAGGATATTTAAGTAGGTAAGAGGATTGGAGAGATGATTGGAAATAATTGGAAAATGATAAAACCATCATATGTGTGATGAGAAGAGGGGTGAGGGGGTATTTATAGTGGATGGGAGTAGGGATCTGTTATTATTATTTTTATTAGTTTATTAATTTTTATCATGACTATGAATAGTATATAAATTATCATTAAATATATTAAAATAGTCAATATATGTTCTAGATTATTATTCTTACATCATTCATTATGTTAGGAATATTTTATTTAACTTATAATGTATATATACCGTGAATTGCCATATTTCACTAATCACAAAAAAATCATGTATTTCATAAAAAAATAAAAAAACACCCCGAACATTTTTCAAGTTGTAGAGTATTAAAATAATCTCCATTTTACCAAAATAATTTTCAAAATATGATAATTTTAATTTTTCAATTAAATTATAATTTATTCAAAAATTAACAATTTTTAAACTATAACTGATTTTATAACACAATGAAAATATACCTAAGGTATTATAAAATTATACTCAAATAATAAAAAATTTAAATATTAATTTATTAATTTATTTTTTGGAAAAAAATTTTATATATTTATTTTTAAATTATTCATACAATTTCAATTAAATATTTATAACTTAAAAATTCCAACACTTAATAATTCTTAATATGTATATTTACTTATACTATGATATAATTACATCATATTTTCACTTATAATATGGGTAAATGTTATTTATACCATCATTGGTGAAGTTACGATTCATTCCGTGAGTTTACAATTAATAAGTGTGAAATTACTATCTATAAGGGAATATTACTAATCCAAAGGGTAAAGTTACTAGTAACCAAAAATATTTGATCTTATCATACTCTAAATATCTGAAAAATAGCAATTGTGTATGTCCTTCCATTGAAATTAAACTCTCAAAAGTGGAAAAATTATGTTTAACTACTAGGTATAAATGTCACAGAATAACATTTAGTTGTTTTAATGTGCATAATGTGGCATTGTGTTTCCTTTTGAAATATCAAGATGTTACCACTATTCCACATTAATATATAGTTTTATGAATATTATCTATGAAAATAATTAACAACACTATAATGGTATATCATATAATTAAAGATAAAATATTTTGATAATTACTAAAAATAAAATAAAATGGGAAAAAATTTAATTTCAATAGTATATTTCATCAATAACTACCTAAAATTCACATATATTCCAATTTATTTCCATTTTTCCATGATTTTGATCTTTATATTATTATAATAAAACAAACGTAACAACTGTCACTTTCTTACTATAATTTTAATCAATATTTTTTTATATGGATGAAGAAACAATTTTCAGATAATAAATAATTATTTTATGGATAAATTATTTTTTTCATTTTAATTTTATTTTACTTTTATTAGATTAAATAATTACCTTAATTGCTTATAAAATGACAAAACAGTATTAATTCAGTTAATAGATAAATAGAATAAATAATATTAAAATTGACAAAAGTAATTTAATTTGAATGAATTATTATATTAAAAAAATTTATAAATAATTACATCTCTTTAGAGATGTTTCAATTTTATATATTTTAATTCACTTTTAAATTATGTTTTAAGGTAAAATTAAGAAAATAATTCCTAAAATGAAATTAAGGATATATTATAACAAATAATATTTTATAAAATGATCTAAAATTACTAAAAATATACATTAATCCATGTTATTTGTCAAAAGAAAAAATTATAATCTATGGTACATTTCATTTACAATTTACCTTTTATAGTTTTTATATTTACCCATATAGATTAAATACATTGTTATCATAGTAATTCCCAAAAGGGATAACATAGGTTAAAAAATATTTGGGTAAAAACAAAATAAAAATATTGTGTATTTTTTATAATTTGATATAATTTCAACCCATAATAATAATATATTATAAATATGTTATTTTTTATCAATTTCTCCTTCATAAAGAATATTTATTAATTTAATAAACTGTGAAATTCCAAAAGTGCCACACCCCTCTATTATAAAAGGGAACCTCCTATACACATTTTTTTAAAATTTAAAAGATTTTTTTATAAAAATATTACCCAAATTGATTCATTAGATGCATTTTTTTATATTAGAGGACTTTTTTTGTAATATAATCCTTCTAGGATGACTTTTGGTGTAAATATAAATAAGTTTTCTGAAGGAGAGGTAACATTCTTAATAGAACATTTTTTTTAATCATCCACCTCATTCATATCATATTAAACCATGCTGGAATAATAAAATATGTATCTTTAACTTACTTATATGTAGTTCTTTTAAATTTATACCCAATATCCACCTCTTCATAAAAAAATGGGAAATGAAACTGTCGCTTGTGTGTATAGTGGGAAAACGCATTAATAAATGATTTAATTTGATTTCCATCACCAAAACTCACTGATACTATTAATCATGGATTTAAAATATATTTATACTAGATTCATGAAATATTGATCATTTCTTATCCTTCTATTCATTCAAAGAGAATAGTATAGTTTTTTTTCATGTGTACGTTACCACCTCCATAACGAGATGTGATTCATTTTTCATAAACACATCATATAAATTTAATATATAAGTGATTTTAAATAAATTGTATGATATTTTTTTAATCATTTTTATTTAATGATATAATAATTACAATGTTAATCCCATCATGATCATTGAAAAATCGAAATGTTACTCATGTGTATGTGTAACTTACCATCCCCATGATTTTAACCTAGTTCATTTTTCAAAAGGATGTTTTTGGGATGGAATAAAACATATTATCTATGTTTAAAAGATAATAATTTCATGATTATTATTATATTAATTATGGAGTGATAATCTTTTTACCATAATAAAACAATCGAATTCCTTTATAACATATGAATTGAATATCATCAAAACATCCAATGTGGACTAAGTTTGTCAATTAAATATAATATGGTATACAATAAAAGAAAACTGATAACAAACAAGAAAATGTTTCTTGAAATAAATTTATTATTTAGGATGACAACGAATGTATGTGAAAGGTCGGGCCTAAGGTAAGGTGTTTCCTAACTCGATTTCTTTCCATTTCAGTTATATTACTCCTTTATTATCTTGACTATTCTATTATTATGTGTGTATTGAATTATGATTATATTCTATTCCATTTTAACATGATAAAATTTTATTTAAATTTGATGCATATAAAAAATAAAATATTAACTGTCACTTAATATGTATTGTATTATTTAGTTATTTTCTCTCAATTTCCTTCAATTATGGGATATTTTAATGTTATAAAACTAATTTTTTTTATATTTTATAAACAACCCTTTTAGATATTATAACATCAATCCACCTTATTTAATGGTATTTTATGATTCAATTCAAATTATTTTTTTAAAGGTGATTTGAATCAAAAGATGCCAAATTGTAAAGGATTTCTTAACTCATTCATTTTTATTGGGTTAAAGCACTTATTCATTGATTGTTAGTCCATGATAATGTATAAAATGGTATAATATTATATTATGTTTTATTTCCAAAAAAATGTTGATATTCATTTTTTACACATAATTTCTTCATTTTTAATTCTCACATCATAGATATGATTTTAGTAATAATTTCATCTCAATTTCAATTAAATTGAGACATATTTAATGTAATACCCCTTTTTACTTTTATATGGGGTATATACTAACCTATTGTTATATTTATCATGAATACATATTTAATCATCATGATTAATTTTTAAATTTATGTTTATTTCTTCATTGGTTTAAAATTTAAAAGTCACCAATGTTCTATGTATTTATTTTATAATCACATATTTTTATATTACAAGAATATTTATTTGAAATAATATTATAATAAATCTTTAATAAAACCAACTATTTTTTTATCATCAATATATTTATGGTTTTTTTGTATTAATTCCAAATTTTCTTGCATTTGGAATAAGAATCAATAATGGAATGTTTTAAGGAAAAATAGATCTTATTTCCCTTTTAATGGATATATTTTTCTTCATTGTCCATATTTTTTAAAAAATGTATAATCAAATTGATTTTTATTAGTAAAATGGTTTATTAACGACAATTTATGTTATCCATGAATTTTAGATATTATTTATAGGAGTATTTATATTTTTTGAATGTTTTGTATTTTTCCTTACTTATAAATATTCAAGGAACATTTTTTATTGTATATGTCATTGAGAGAATTATTCACCTCCATAAAAATTTTATTTTCTTAGTTTCTCCAACATTTTTTCAATTCTATTGCAATGAAAACTCATTAATGTAATTTTATTTTAACTTTTAACTTCAATTTTTTATTTTTCTAGTGAAGATTATTTAATTATAAATCCTATATTTCTATTGAACCGGTGGTAATCACTTATATATCATTAATTTTTTTTCATTAAATTCCTCTTAAAACACTAACACTCTTGTGATCCTTAGAAATAATATTTATCTTTATAATCCATATATTTTTTCCAGGATATTCTCATTGCATAAATTAATATCATTTAATCATATAGTGTTTTACTGTAAATATTATTTGACCGATTGGTAGAACATTAAAAATCCTTATTCATTCCTCAATATAGATATTTATTCAGACATATTTTTTATCAACTGAATTGATCATTAACTATATGAAGAATGAATTGGACATGCAATGAAAAGTGGGCCCCTATTAGAGACAACCCCTTTATTCCTCAGTGGGTATCATGAGACAAATAAGTTGGAAAAAATTGTTAAATTTATTTTTTTACAATTGTATCGATTAAAATTTCATAGTGTAATATCTTGATGGTTTAAATGTAATTATTTTGATGGCAAAACATCCATTATTATGCATTTCTATCATTGAAAAATCAATTACAATTATACATGTATTTATTGCATTGGTAATATATATAGATTCATTTCATGCAAATTTTATTGATTAAATGGAATGTTTTTCTATTATATAAAATTCCATATTGGTTGTTCTCAATTTTTATGTGATTTCATCCACTATACAAAAGTATTACAATGTATCTGAGCATACCCATGTTTTTTTCCTTCTCCCTAGGTTAGAAAGATAAATATTTGTCTAAGTTTCAAGGACAAATATTTTTTATTTTTAACTTGTTATATATTTTATGTTTTTAAATTTTATATGATATTCAAGTATTATCTAGGTTACCAAGACAACTAAACAATATCATCCATTGGGATACAACTCCTTGTATTTATTTTCAAGTAAATAATTTAACCACTGAATATGAGATACTATGGCCATGGTATTTATAGTTAATATCATAAGAAAATTACTACCAACCATGGGAACTAGATTTAGCAAAACATATTTTAAGTAAAATAACCTTAACATTTTTTTTGGAGGGATAATTATAAGTATAGGATAATAACCTAAAATTTTAGTAATGTGTATATTTTATGGTTTTCTATGAAAAACATCTCTATCAAGAAAATATAAGTGGGAATGGTTTTTTTCTAGATTTATATTGGCATAATAACCGTGAAAAACATTGTTTGAGTATATCTTGTCCATTATTTGGGTGCATGGTGTTTTCCACTTTTTTTAATGATTCAGGATTAAAGGGCATATTTATTGAATTAGAAAACTTATAGCGAATGGAAATGAAATTGAAAAAAAAGGAAAATATTATTTAACCTACTCGGGAACGAGTGTTCATATTGTGGTGTGACATGCGTTCACCCCTACGATGAGGATGATGTCCCCTCCTCCATGTATTGGTTGGTTCCACAGACCCCCATCATCATCTGAAGTCACATCCACAACATCATTCTTCTTGATATGAGGTCTATAAATATCAATTTTTATTCTCATATCTTCATCACTACTGGAGGCATCATGTATGTCAAATGCATTAGAGATAATTATATTACTCTTTACCTTTTCAGTATTAGATAGAGTTCTTCCAATTAGTATCAACACATCTCTTATTTCATCCCGGACCATTTTTAGTAGCTGGGAAACATCAAGAATTATTTTACAGGACATCCAAAACTAATGTGGGATTCAAGTGCATTTGGCTAGGATTAGAAGGAATGACCTTCATTCTGCTGAGTGCAACACCAGGGGCTGGAGGGTCTTTCTTTCAGCAATTGTCAGTGTTTCAGTGAGTTGGTACTGGTCACATGCTTACAATAAGATTTTTTATTATAATCAGCATGAATTTTATATTCATTTTCAGTATGGTTTCTTGTGTCCTGCAAACCCACACACTGTGGTGTAGGTGATGCAACCATCATATGGCCCTTAAACTGATTAGTTACAGTTTTCTTGGTCTTCAGATTTTTTGTCTCATTATCAACAGAAGAAGAATAGTTGTCCATTTTTGGTCTGTAGTCTAGATAATTATCCAAAGGACCGATATGAATTTCAATATATTGTGAGTTATTAAATTGAATTACTATCATTTTTCTTTTTTGAGGTGTCGAACATCCTTTTCTAGATTGTCTAAATTTCAGTGATGTAGAAGTATTCATAAATTTGGATTTAATTGATGGTGTGACCACTATTTTATCTTTCCCTTTACAACCTTTGGTGGTAATCATCTTTTATTCCTACCAGAAATTAATGACCACATTATCCTGAGCAGATGATTACCTAGCATCCAAACTATCATCAGATTCTTCATCCATATTTTTCTCAATTGGACCTTTGTGGGAATCATTAAAAAGGTCAACCTAGAGAAACTGTGGTTTAATATGGTTGTGTAAGTGTGTATCCCCTAACCCAATTTCAGAATAAGTGGTCGGGTTATCTTATATAAGAGGAGAATTTGATTTCTCTACATATTTAGGATCTTCAGCAATAATATCTTTTCAATTAGGTTTGTTAGAATATTGTAGAGTCTCATCTTTATTCCTCCTTCGTTAGTGAATGGATTCATGGCCTTTAATCTGTAAGTTAGTACAAACAACACTACCACTATAATCAGCATTGTTATGTCCTATTATCTCAAACAAATCATATAAGGGGGTGCCTTTTAATACACAATTTTAAGAGTAACCTCATCCAAAAGAGTGGAAAAAACCACTCAATCAATCAAGGAAGAACTAAAATCAATTTCTAAAAATATTATATTATTGTGACTATAGATAACCTTTTCATTACCCCTACCCATTTGAATTGGCATTCTAATTTTACAATTAATATAAAAAAAATCTTGTTGCTAGAGAACCCAATTTAGGCCATGAATTTTTACCCAAACCTATGAAAAGGATTCCTTAAACTTCTTAAGGTAGAAGATAAAATTCTAATACTGAATTCTGAGGATGACCAGCCCAAGATTAGTTAATATAGAAATGTAGGCTATGAATATTAATTCTGAAGTAGGGAATAAGATGTGGAAGAACCCATTTCCAAGTGAAGCACAAATAAAATCTGAGAAAATCTAGATCCAAGATAACCAATAATTTAGGTTAGATGTTTTTCATGGTTCTATAACCTTAGATAAGGTAATTAGAGTGATAAATGAGATCATACAAAGCTCAATTTGTTATGATATAGTACCATCAGAGGCAGTAACATGAGCGGTATTACCTTTTAAAACTATTAATTATGAAACACAATCTTTTAGGGTTGTGAAGGATCCACTCGAGATATCATAGATTGATGATTCCTTTGGGGATTCAAAAGCATATACCTTAAAGACTAAACCATGACGTTCAAAAATATGATTTGGTATATATGAGAATAATTTGAGACTTCATGGGTATCCACAACCATCGTGATTTCATAGTGGGTCTGGCTCCCGTTCCCCCATCCAGGGTGATTTTTCACGTACTGTGTACATAGTTATACACACCCAGGGGATATTATTTTGATAATTCACATTTTTTTACAAAAAAAAATGCAAGAATTGAATTTATTATTATAATGAATGGACTTTGTTAAAAATATGGTTTATTCGATTGAAAAGATGGTTCCATGACTTATACACCCAAAAAACAATTATATGGTTTCCCACTGTGATATGTGTTTCTTGTACAGCACATTGTGGTTTTATTCAATGTCTATAACTAGGAATAATCATGTTACTACTGAATATGATAGATAATTCTCTGATTATGCGAAACCAAATCATATCATGAGTGGAGAGAATGATATTTTGAATATTCTTAAAAACTTATCAGGCTATATGATTAAAATAATTCCCCATAACTATCTCTTAGACCCTCCAATGAATGGAATGATATAGTTTTCTTTGATTTCAGGTAATAGAGACCCCAGAGAAAAGAAGACTCAATTTTGTTCATGTTAGAAATGTTGAAACATACACACATGGGTATTTATCAATGAAAGGGGGAACATTTTTTTAGTGTTGTAATAAATCGAATAGAGTAATTAATATACAAGGAGTTTAATGAATTATATGTTGGGAAATAGGAAGAATCCATGTCAATTTCTAATACATGGGTTAACTCTTATAAAGAGGATTGTAATATTCCATAACAGTCATTAAAGAGGATTGATTAATTTTTTTATGTACAAGGATATGATAATTATGTAGTATATGTGTCAAAAGAATTATTTTCTTTATACTGGTCATGAAACATTTCATGATTATTCTATAGTATATTTTCATTATTTATTTGAAATCATATTTCAAATTTTATAGAGGATATAGGGATGTAAATATAAGATAATATGATATTAAAAAAACATGATTGGGTGAATCATGACCCTTAATATGTGTCTAATGTTGAATTAATAATGATTATTGGGGATAAAGGTATGATTAATAATAATGAAGTAAATATGATTGTATTGGTGACATTGAAAATGATTAGTGATTTAGGGAAAAAGAAATTCTAGATAAAGTTTACTATATTTCTGTATTCATGGAATATTGTTAATATTCTCTGATTTTTTCTATGGAATATGTATATAGTTAATATTTGAAACATTTGTCATTTTATTGAGGTTTTATAATTATCAAGGATATCAAATATTTTCTATGTGATGTTAAGAGTCATTTTATAATGTTTACGGGATTAATTTCAATCTAATTTGTGAAATTTAGTGACATTTTTAATAAATCTTGATATTAAAAAAAATTTAATACTTATTTTGGAAGGTTTTCAAGGATGAATACTTATGGAATATTTGAATTTAATCTTTATGTGTTTATTTTGGGTTTTTAGATATTAATGTTTTATATATAATACCTAATGCATACTATTTTCGTTTTGGTAAATATTTAGAGATATTATAGAATAATTTTTATACATTTATGGATCATATTTTCTATTAAATGTTAATTTTAGCTCTTCAAGAAAAAAAACATTCTTGTATAATCATTTAATGATGTAATAAATGAAGTTCAAATTAATCAAAGCATAACAAAAGGATAAATTTTTTAAATGACATAAAATATACAATATATAGTTTTTGGTTATATCTATTATGATATTAAAAAAATACATTAACTTTTGGAATGTATCTTAAAATAAAAATGTGGAACATTTACCTTCATTCCTGATGAATAAATGGTCTTTTCACCAATCAATGATTTATGGATTTGTGGTCATTAATTTTCTTAACTGTGTTATTTATTACTCCATGTTAGTCCTTCGTTATAAGTTTTTTCCTAAATGTCTATGTTTTCACTTCTCATTAATTTTTACCAACATAGAGACATAGTTTTACATTATTTAGAATGTCCTTCATTTTTTCCATTCCCACTTTGAAGATGGATTTTTATCAACCCTTCTACTTTCCATTAAATCATGTACTTGAAAGTATGAATATATGTCTGATTTTTTTTAAAGTGAGAAATGAATCATATGATTTATAATAATCCAATAAATTTCATTTTAATAAATAAATATTATCACTTTATTATAATTATTTTATTATTAATAAAAATATATTTTTCTGAAAACTATTTTTCAGTGCACAATTTTTTTTAATTTTAATTAACTAAAAGAACAATTAATGATGAATGATTTAAATGAAATATATTGATTATATATATATATGAATTTAAATTATTAAATATTATTATTCATATATTTAATGTAAAATCATATTTTACCTAAAAATTTCATTTTACTCAAGACCCAATTTTCATCAAACATTACAAGTTTAATACAAAAATTTATGTTTCTCAATATTCTGAATTGAATGTTGAAAAAATTATTACATATTTTAATATAGGATTTCCAAAATTTAAAAATTCTCCCATTATATTTTTAGTCATTATTTATAGTAACGATATTAATTAATTCTCACTATTGTAAGGGTAAATCAAGGAATTATGGGTAAAAATAATACGATAAGTACTAATAAATTACCCTAACAGATGATTTAATTTTATTGTATTAGTATTTTATCTATAATAACAAAAAATTTAATTATCTGACATTTCATATCAATTTTCCATGATTTTTATTTTTATAATATCTTATATAAAATAATGTCAAAAAATACACTTTCCCCATTTTAATTTATATAATATTTCAATATTGGGTTGAATAAAATCTACGACATTTTAAAATAATTATTTCAAATATAAATAAATTTTTATCATGATACTTTTATTTTAATATTTTGAAATATATAGTTAACTTAATTACATAGACAACCATCACAATGAATTTATGTATATAATATACAAATAAAACAAATGATATTTAATTTTTTAAAAGTAAAATAATTTGAACGAATTATTGTATTTAAAAAATAGATGAATATAAACTTTTTATGGATGTGTGAATTTATTACATTATAATTCATTTACATAATTATGTTATTAAGTTTAAAGTAAATAAATATTACCAAAATGACATTAATGATATTTTAAAAAATACATTATTTGTTTTAAATTATTTAAAATTCCAAAAAAACCTAACATTGAAAATGTTTTTGGGATATGGTTCAAAATAACAAAAAATATCCATTTTTTCCATATTTAATTTTAATATTAACTATCATTTCCCTTAAATATTAGAAACATCTTTATCCCACTAATGTCAGAAAAGGGTTGATGCAGGTTCATATAAACTGATAAGGCTAAAAACCAAATAAAAACTTCTTCAAATTTTATTCTATCATATTATTTTGACATACAATCATCCTATATTTTGAATATATAATATTTTAACCTTTCTATACCTGATAATTAATATATATATATATATATATATATATCTGTGTGTGTGTGTGTGTGTGTGTGTGAGTACATTAAAAAATTCATACATTGCCTCTAATATAACTTAATAAACCAAAACTCTTATTTTTCACATGTAAAAATATTTTTGGTTTATTAAATCCCATATAAAATACCTCAAATGCATTCCAACATCATAGAGTACATTTTTTGATTACAAAACCCTCTTATGAAGGCAATTTTTGTAAACCAAAAGTCATTTTCTGTAGAAGGGGTATCGTTCTTTACTAAGTGTTTAGGTATTATTTATTATTTAATATCCTTAAAATATTATTAAACCATTATGATATAATTACATCAGTATATACCATAAACAAAAAAACTTATGTTAATTTCATAACCAATATAAATATCCTCTCCCATAAAATGGAAAATTAAATCGTTGTTCGTAGTTACATCAAACTTATTCTTAGAGAGCCAATGTAATTC
Source organism: Viscum album (assembly GCA_963277665.1). Classification (NCBI taxonomy): domain Eukaryota; kingdom Viridiplantae; phylum Streptophyta; class Magnoliopsida; order Santalales; family Viscaceae; genus Viscum; species Viscum album. Next base: position 1,465,125,094 of record OY728147.1, on the reverse strand, counting down.
ATTTTTCATCACCACCACTCACTTCTATTTTTAATTTTGGATTTAATCTCTTTATATATATATATGATATTTATAAATAATTTTAAATTCTAAAAATATAATATATCACATAATTCATTACTATTTAATTCATTTAAAAATTATAATTTCATTCATTTGTATGTGTGAATTACTATCTCCATGAAGCGATGTTATATTTTTTTCATAAACACATCACATGGAAGTTATTTATAATTATATTTAAGCAAATAATTTTATGTTTATATTATAATTATAATTCAATAAAGTTAAAATTATACTTCAATTCTTTCAATCATGATCATTGATAAACAGAAACATTTTTCATGCGTCTGTACAACATACCATATCCTTGACTATAATGTACTTCTTTTTTCATAACCATATTTCATGGATTGTTTAAAAATAATAATTTATTTATAATATTTATAATTATTTATTTATTTTTATTAAGTATATTATAGAAAAAGGATTTTTTTTTCCATTACAATGTTATTTAATCCATTTTGGACATTTGTACTAAATAGCATCACAACATCCAACATGAACGTAATTGATTATGTAAATAAATTTTACATGATATTTAAACAATAAATTGGATAAAAAATATAAAAATATATTTATATAATATTATTTTATGTTATTGTAATGAATCTACGTGATGAGTAAGTTCTAAGATAATGGTTTTCATAACTCAATTTATTTTCATTGGTTTTTCTTAAATATTTATTATTTTTGTTGTTATAAGAATATGTGTGGGATGCATTTTGAATTTTGAATTTTTTTAATTTAAATTTTTAATGAGGATTTTCATTTTATACACATAATTAAGTCATTGAATATTTCCCACTTTAATAGAATGATATTTTTATGAGATTCGGTCTCTGTTTCCAATAATTGAGGGATATATTAGTATTGTACACCTAATATATTTTATATAGTGCATATGATTCCCTTTTATGTGTTATATCTTGAATCCTTATTTTATCAGTATATCATATGTTTCATTTCAAACTATTTTATCTAAGGGGAATTGACTCAAAATTTACCAATTGTTAAGTGGTGTTTTAACTTAATCTCATTTCATTGGATTAAATAACTAATTCATATACTATGTTAATAGATGATTTTGTGTGAAATTAACTCTAATAATATTTTTAATTTTAATGTTTTTGGAGATTAAAATTTATTAAACATAATCACATCATTGATTAATTATCACTTCATTGATATGGTCTTTATAATGGATTCGGCCTCAATTTCATTTCCATTAAAACATATTTGATATTATAGACATATTTACATTAATGTTGTACATGTACTACAACATTAATTTATTTAACATAAATAACTATTTACCCATGATTATTAAGGTTTCAATTAATATATTTTAGGTGGATACAATTTAAATTTTAGTAAATAGTTGACGATTTATTTTAAAACTAATATTTTGGATTTTTTTTAATTAATGAATGATTATAATAAATACTTTATAAAATCCATTTATTTTTTCCCTCTATATATTTAAGGTGTTTTTATATTTTATTCCACATCTACATCTCTTTTTTACTTAAATCTTATAAAATTTAGAGAAAATTCATCTTACTAATATTTTAATTGAATATATTTTTCTTCAATGTCTCTATTCATTAAAATTGTTTTAAAAATGTATTTTTTATTAATAATTTCAATTATTAAGGATGTTTTTGTTTATCATTGAATATTTAATATGTTTTAATGTAATATTTATAATATTTTCCAAAAGGGATATTTTTTATTTCTATAGAAAAAGTTAAAATGATTTTTTAATGTATAAGATATTACTTAATTTTTCTACAAACATAATAGATATATGATTATAGTTGATTCAACTCAATTTCAATGTATTATTAATAAAAAATTAAATGAGAGATTATTTTAATATTCCATAGAAATTTTCATTATTTTTCCAGATGACATTATTTTATTACAAAAACATTATTTTGAATAAACTAATGGTTATATCTTATCTCTTTTTATTCTTTTAGTTATTGATTTTTTATTAAAAAATTAAATTTATCATTATCATTTGATATTAAATTTATCATTAATATCCATAATATATATCAAGGATAATTTCATTTCATAAAACATATATCATTTCAACATATGGTGTCTAACTTTGAATGTTATTTGATTGACAAAAAAATCAATAAATATATATTGATTAATAAATAAGGATATTTGAAAAGGTATATTATTTATGAATTGAATTGATCATTCAGTATATAAGTAATTCATTTAATATTTAGTGACTGGTTGGTAGTGGTTTAATGTATCCCCTTAATGCACCGACAGGTCTAATGGGGAAAACCAGTTGGCTATAATTAATAAATGGTTTTTTTGGTACACATACAAATTGATTAGACATTATTTTTTTAGTGTATTAACTGTATAGGTATTATTAATTATTAGATCATAAAATCTAATATTATTATTTCCATCAGTGAGGATTCAACTAATAAAATCAACGATATTATTGCACTAATATTATTCATGGAATCATTTTATGTTAATAATATTGATTAATTGGAATCTATTTTCAGTTTCTAACATGGAAATTTTGTTATACCTTGTTTAATACCGATAACATTCAATATATGAAACCCTTTCTGATAATTTGAGATCACCTTATTTTATTCCTTTTCTTGGGTTACAATGGTGAAATATTTTAAGGGAATTAAAAAATATAGAATATTTACTTTCAATATTTCTTATATTTTATGTTTTCAAATATAATGTGATATTCACGTATGCAACCAATTTTTCAAATTACTACACTATTAGTTTATTCAAGATACGATTTCTTGTATTTAGTGCCAATATAATAAATTAATTATCATCTTAAGTCTACTAGGGATCAGGTATTTTCACACCTACTTCATAACCTCATATGTAACCTATGCGTTCTTTATTTTGGAATTTAGTAGATAAAATATCATTCCTACCACTGGTTACAAATGTCACACGTGTTCTATGATTCAAATTATTCATATAAATATATTTTAATATTTCTGTTTAATTAAAAAAATAAATCTTTTATAAATTACATAAATTTATTTTTATAATTTTCTAATTTATGGCCTTCAACTCTCTTATAAGATATTTTCAAATAGTTAGCATTGAAAACATTTACCATTATTCATGTTGAATTAGAGTGTAAAGAGGGGTAACATATATAAATCATTAAGAGTCGATAATAAATTTTTTATGATTATTTACCATTATTTCTTCGTTTGAGTAAAAAAAATTATATACAAGAAAAAGTATTACAGTATACATTAATTGAATGGATCATCTAAAGAGCTCTACTCAATGTCTATTAACACATTAAAAATCAATAATATTATTATATTTTTTTGATAATAGTAAATTAATTGAAAATTATGATAGGGTACTTACTAAAAATGATTCCAATTGTGAACCTACAAAAATCTTTATTTGTGTATCTGTATCTAAAATCCCATATAGTTGAATAGAATTTTCATTTTTATTCTTATAGTTAAATTGAAATATAATGTTAGTGATGAATTAAAATATCACCATCTCCATATACAAAAATATATGAATCTCCTATTGAGATATTTATTTCCCAGTAAATAATATGTCATCTCATAGTAAGAAGAAAATTATTTACCAATTTTACTAAAAATATATAATAATAAATTTGAAAATTATTACTGATATTACCAATATAGTCTTCCCTAGAAGACATAATGTTGTCTGGTCGACACATCATTGATCTAAAACAAAAATGGTCCTTTTTTCTAGTGATTTTATAAAAGAAACATATAAATTACCTCAAATTTGGACTATTAGGTTTACCAATGACAAAAATTATGATATATGCCATCTCATCCTTATTACAAGATAATGATTATTTTAATAACCATTTTCATCCATGTGATCCAACCATGAAATTCATCTTATTCTATATATTTGTGAAATGATACTATTTTGTGGAATGAGGAAAATCCAAATAAAATTTATTTAGAGGGTCCTCCATATAAGATTGAGATGGATCAAATAGTTGATTGTTCATGTTCTTAGAAATAAAATTAAAAAAATAGATAATAATTTTTCAAATCCAGCTGCTGAAATATAAAATTGAATAAAAAATAGAAAATGATAATAAAGAATAAGCTAAATTAAAAGATATTTATATAAAATTTGAAAAATTTGTTAACTAAAACTATAAAATAATTCTCTCACATTTATGAGACATTATAATGACCAGAGATTTTGGATCCTTTAAATTAATATAATCTTTCATAGCTTGTGCCCAATGAAACACCAATCCAATTTAACAATCAGTTAAAATGAATAGTGACATATAAAAGTTACATGAAAAATATATGAATCGTTAAATATAACTAAGATTATAATTTTATTTAATTTCATGTAATTAAAATTTTTAATAGTGTTTAATAAAAAATCATTTAAAAAAATTAATGATATTATTGTTTACATAAATAAATTAAATTTATCATAGTAAACTTTTTATTATAATAGGTAACTTTTTTATTTATAATTTAATATTTCTAAATTAATTTATTTATAAATGAATATGAAATCTCATTAACGTCACTTCATGTTTAAAAATAAAATTTTTATACAAAAATTATTTTTCGTTATATTTTCTATTTTCCATTAAAATAAAAAATTATTAATTTTTTTAATTTTATTAGTTTAAATAATATGAATTTATGGGTTAATAAATTAAATATTATATTATGAGTCATTTTTAAAATTTTTCAAAAACCTTTTATATTATGTTGAATGATGAAAAAAATCGATTTTGTTAATATTGTCCTTCTTATAATATTATCATAATACCATAATGACTTATAATTATTTTAGACATTTAATTATCATAAATTTATTTATTATATAGTTTATTAAATTATTTAAAAATAAAAATTCCAATTTAAAAAATTCACGCTTAGTATTTTGAAAACATATGTAATATTTTACTATAATTTTTTTATTTTCTTCTATTAAAATTTTATTTTCCTCACTTATAGAATATAAATTTTAAAAATGGAATTATTATTATAGAAAAAAATTATTACACTCTATAATAACATCATTTTCATTTTTATTCATAAATTTATTTTCACCATTACAAAAGTTTTTAATGGTGACAATAGTAAACTGTTATTTTCAAAGAATTAATTTATTTTTGTTGTGTAATTATTATATAACAAATTAAATTGATATATTTTATTTCAATAATTATATATTATATTTAAAATTACATAAAAATATATTATAACTCATTTAATTGTTAATCAGTTTTTTATAAGATTAAGACCATTCAATAATTAATCGACCATTTTTTCAACAAAATGGTTTTTCTGTATATTAAATTTTTAATATGAAGTATAATTTATTATTATTTATAAACTGAATGTTATTTTATTGATAATATATTTTGTTCATTAAATTAAATAATTTTTAATAAAGGTAAAATTAATATTGAAATAAATTTTATATTAATATGCAAAAATCAAGGTATCAATGTAAAAAACAAAATGTTAAAATATTAAAACAACATATGGTAAAATTAAAAAACATGGTTAGAAAAATGTTTTAAAAAGTGTTATAGAGTATTCATCGATGTTATATCAATGAAAATAAAATATTTCTAATTTTTTGGAGCCATATAATCTTAAATAATATCATTATATTGTTGAAAATTATTAGGTATTCATAAAAGATATTTTTTCTCTACTTATAAAAGTGGACCACATACACTATTTCAATTCTACAAGTTCCCATATAGGGTTCTATAATTCTACACCCAGTTCTCCTCTACTATAATTACCATGAAAATTCTAAATACCATGGTCACAATATGCTATCTTAAGACCTTAATTTTCCAAGGGACTTTCAAGGGTAGGTTCAAGGTTCCGACATGAGAATTACTTAATCATTAACAATTAATTCAAAATATTTACCTTTGATGATTCTAAAAAATAGTTTTAAAATTACCAAATAATCATTATTGTATTTTTTATTCAATATAATAAGGAAAAATTTCTATTTATTCTATCCCATCAACTTAGAAAAACAAAATATCATTGATTATGTGGTTGTCTGGACTACAACATACATGAACTGAACTCTTCATTTTTTCAACACCTCCACTCATAACTTGTTATATGGAATGAATTGGAAAATAAATTTCCCATTAAAAATATAATTTTTAATATTAAGACTGAAATTATAATCCACCTCCCTTCCCCCTCATTAATTGGGAAATGAAATCCTTAACCATGTGTTCTGGGGATTACAGCTTCCATGAAGTAGTGTACCTCATTTTTAATCTAGTTTTTTTATATATTAAAATATCGTCAAATTTGATTCACCACCATATAAATATCTAAAATTTACCATATTATTTCTATAAAAATAATATTATTCCATGAGAAACCACTTTCATTCCAATTATTGTCCATTAATTATAGTATGATCATTTTTACGTCAATCAAACCACATAAATGATTGTTGTTATAAATCTATATATGGAATTAAAATTAGAACATAAATACTAATGTTTTTATCATTTAAGAGGGATAATAGTTTATGATTTTGAAAAATTCAAATTAATCATTTTTATCATTATTAAAATAACATAGTTTATCGCTAAAATTATTGAAATATATGACACTATTTTAATTTCCACTCAACATAACTAAAACACTAATGGAATGAGATAATATTTTTATAAATTAATTTAAGTTATATATTATATTACATTTAATTATTTATGAATTATGATTTTTTTATAATTGATTCCATAATCGATAGCATAAAACATGTGAGAAACCATTAAAGTAACTAAATCCAAATAGTAAAAGTATGTTATAAATAACAAATATATTTATAATAAATTGTCATTAATGAAGTATATAAAAGTTATTGCATATGAATGTTTTTTTGAAATATAATATTAGGATTTTTATATTATTTTTAAAAGATTTTATAGTTAATATGACTAAGATAAGACATTAGTTATGGGTTTCATTATCTCATTTCCAAATCCATTCAACATGTTTGATATTTTATTACATTAATTTATATTATATGGTGTATTGTATCCTACATTTTTATAATGTATAATGAATATAATTCATTTCATGACATTTTAATTTTCATTTCATGGAATCCCTTAAATGTTTTTTTATTTTTAGGTTACTATTACTGTACGTGTATTAGTTAACTCACCTCACTTCATTGAGTTACAATTATTACTCTGGAATATCATTCATCCAATATTTTTTTCAATTGATAATAAGATTCAATTTCATTTTTTTTCTCCTACTGTCTGGTGGTTAATTAATATAAAATACATGTATTTTACCATGATATAATTACAATCACAAAGGGTGTATCACAATTTAGAATAATTTTCATCCAATTTAATGATGTCTTCCCCTCCTTATTCATATTTTTATTTTCCTTTAATGTTATAACTTATAATTGGAACCATAGTTATGTTTTATGTAATTTGAAATTTATCCTTCTCCCTTATTATTTTTATAATGATGTTTTTATTCTTTTTTCTATGTTGATTTCAATAAAAGTAATATTTATTACAGTAAAAAAGAAATTACTTCTCACTAGAATTTCATCTTTGACTTTACTATTTTTTGATATCCCCAATTTTTTTTCAAAAATTTAATAAAAATATTATTCAATTAACATTATATGATTTGAAAAAATCTAAAACAAATTCATTTTAAAATTTTCTATATTTTTCATTATTTAAAAAATATCCCCTTCTATATTTTTATTTTGAAAATATTTTTCTACCACATTAGTTGTCTTATATAACATACTCCATATATTTTTTAAGGTTTATAAATGGAATAATTTACCTCATATTTTAATATAATATTTACTTCAAAATTATTTTAAAATATCATGTATATTTATTATTTAAAAAGTGAGTTTTTTTAACTCCAAAAAAGTGTTCTTTATCTAACTCATTTTCCTTGGACATATAATATTCATGATTTAGGATATTCATAAAATGATAACATACAAAATATTTCCCGAAATAGAATGAAAGAAATTATTTTTTATCTAAGGAGTGATCCACAAATTTAATTTTATTTCCTCACCATCTACATTAAATAAACATAAAATTTCTTCCAAAGTCATTCCTTTATGAATAACTTTTCTTCCTTTATTTATTTAATGGGTTTTCACTTAGATTCCATGTACTGATAAAATAAAAATATTATTGGATTAATCATATACCATTTATCTATATGGTGTAAATATGATATTATAATGGAAATTTACCAAGAATGTTACATAATATCACTGAATAAACTTTTATTTTACATTGTTTTATCGTGATTTGTTTATTGAGGGAATTTAAAATTATTTCATTATTTGATTTACTTTTATTATATCATGTTATCTATGATATTATGATTATTGAATTTATGCTTCACAAATATTTATGGATGATGATAGTTGGGGTCCTATATCACCCTTTAAGGCATTGGTTTATGTTATGGACTTATGTAATAGATACACATTGACATAATGTGTTTTTCACATGGGTGTGGGAATGAAGATTTTTCTCACATTTTCAAGTGATCACATAATTAGTATTTTCATATTGTCATGGTAATATTTCTTATCAATGTTTTTTCTTATGCTCATGATATGTTCACCCGTCAAGGTTTCGTTTCTTTTCTATCTATGTTATATTCTATTTTTATTTGTAGTTTATAAATATTAATCACTATAATGTTATATCATGAATCATTAGATAATTTATGATATATTATTCTCTGGTTATAACTTTATTATAAATTTATTCTCATATTATGCTCCCTTTTGATTTTTAATTGTTATCACTTATTTTCGCCCTTACTGATAATATATGCTCACCCATTTCTTATGTTTCCATTTCCCTAAGATGTGAAAAAACATACCCATGTAATATTGTTAGAAGTGTATATTGTGATGAAAATTTTGGAGATATGTTTAAGACTTTTATGTTTTATGTTTTTTTATATATAGTGGAAAATAACTATTAGTTTAAAAATAGATTGGTTTTTTTATTTATTTTCTTGTATTTATTATCTAAAACACTAAACCTAAAAAACATTTCAATGTATTGTACTAAAATATTTTATTTAATTATATTCAATTGAGATGCTAATATCTATGGGAGATCAAACATTATATTAGAGAATGGTTTAGATAATTTTGGATATTATGATGATATTGATTAATAATAATCTAATTGTTAGAAATGACATCACATGTTGATAAGATAGGGTCAATCCTTGTGTCAATAAAATAGATAACCATTTAGGTTAGATGAGGTAACATTTAATATTTTTTGTTGTTTTTGGATTATTATAATAAAAATTAATCTTGTTTAAGGGATATGTATATGTAAAGGATAATATCATGATATTTTGGGAATGTTTTTATTATGTTGATTCCATGAAATTTTACCTCTATCTGGATAAAACAAGTGAGTGTATGCATTGAAACATATTTATATTGGGGTAATCACCTTGAAAAGGGTAATTGGGTATTAATAGGATGATAACCTACTGTTTAGAATAGTGGTCTAACGTCACCTTCAGTTTGATAGTCTTACATGATATTCATTGATTAATCACACTCTCCTTACAACCTATTATTCACTATTTTAGTATTTTTTAACTAATTGTGTTAAAGATCTTAGATGTAAAATAACCATGAATAATAAAGGATTAAATAAAGAGAATTATAGGTTAAATAAAAATTCATCATATGTTATAAACAAGGGTGTCATGTGGGAAGACATTTTCAGATAGATGTTTTAATGTTTATATTTCAAATTTTATCGAAACAACTGTTATTTTTTAAACTATTTTAAACCAGGATCATGAAAATGAAATTGATAAATGTATGTATCTTGAATCAATCATGTCATATAACTGAGTATGGTATTATACATAAATGGTTGAGAATCATAGTTTATGCTGTTATGATAGAAATTGTGAGTTCCATTGCCTATCCTAAGATAATAAGGTGGATATTATAATAAAAATTAAATCTTTATAATATTATCTATTTTAATTAGAGATTGATATATATCAACGATATTCTAGAATATTATATAATTTATGAGTATTATGTGAAACAGAATATGAATTTTTTTTTAAAGTTTTTTATTCATCTTATGGAAATATATATTAAATAGTATCAATGACATAAAAAATTAATGTCATGAAAAGGATATGTTTTAGGGGATATATATTGAAGACACATAATTTGTGGTGGATAAATATTAGTCATAATATATGTTAGATATTTATATGATAATAGGTTTGTAAATTTTGTAATCATGAATCCAAATCACCAGGTTTGATCAAGAGTGTCACAAGACATATTTCATGAGTCCCCATAAAAAATAGGTTGTAGGCTAGCAGTGAGTGTTCATTAAGTAATGTGGGGAGACAATAACATAATTATTAATCCATACTCCAATTCATATGTAAAAATATATATACCAAGAGAGAACAGTACAATATAAGGTAATATATATTCACAATTCTATAACACATTTCAATTTAATCATACATGTAATAATCCAAGACCCCAAATGGTGGTTGGTCTTGAAAAGTAAAATAAATAATATATAAATAAAAAAGGACACAAAATAATATATCTAGAGTATATCTAGATACTAGAACAAACTCTATTATCCAACTCTAAAATAACCTATTGTATGGCCCTCCCACTTTTATAGATACCACATTACAAAGTCTCCATGTGCATGAAGATTTACAAGGATGGTGTTATTATAAACCCCATTGAAAACTAATATTTAATCCTTAAAGAAGTTTATTTAAATGTGGTGTATTCCATAACATAACATTATTGAGTAGTTAAATATTTAACCACACATGTGTTGAGTCATTGTGAATTTACAATGCTTCCACAAACTCTGGCCCTACATTCCTCATCATTATACCATAAATGATTCTAGTATCAATCACCACATCTCTCTGATTATTTCATATGGTCCACATATACGGTAAAGACCCTTCTCCCATCAATTAAATAAAGGTTCTCAACATTTATGTAATTCCACATGCCCTGCCATAGTTTGGTCTTATTTCCTACGATGATGGTACATCCACCTGAGAGGCCTAACGTACTACCTCACAATCACACATCCATAGTCGTTCTCCAATGGAGGACCTTCAACACATCATATACAATTCAAAAATTTATATTCCACACCCATATTTGATAACAAATTCAATGATATCCGACTAGTACAATCACGCTACCACATGTCCTTATGTTTTATTGAACACCCCCCCCCCTCATAAATGGGGTCATTTAGTGAATTCAAAGTTACACATTAATCAAGATATTATAGTAATGATTTTTAGGATATGGAATACAAAAATTCATGTCATATAATAGAAATATAATTTGGTTTCTTTAAAAATGGTTCTCACAAGGCCACACACACACACCAGATGCAATATAAATCATGAATGGGTTCCCATTCTCAAAATAACATACCATTATATCATGCTAAAAAACATATTTAGGGGACCTATGTGGTAATTATATTCTTACCTCAATCATGATCATTCCAATTGTTAATGTCTATAGACATTGGTATTTGGAAATAAGGCCACATGTGAAAAATTCATATAATCAATCCCAATATATCATAAAAATGAATTATACAATAATAAAAATAAGAAAAGAATAATAAGGGAGTGAATTTGATCATTATTACTATTGAGACATATCACTAACAATGGATCTTGATCCATTTAAAAGAAAAAAGATATTAATGATAAATATCAGTTCTAATACTTCAGTTATTAAAGAATTATCCCTTAGATAACAATGAATCCTATAATATTTCCATAATACCATGGATCTATTATTAATCCAAAGAGAAAGAGGAAATATCTAACAATATCTTGTTGAATGGGGATTAAATATCACATTCATTGAATTCTCTTGGCCTAATTACTATATATTCGGCTGAATTAGAGTTTATAGTAGTCGAATCACTAAAAACCACCTCTAGAGTCTCAGTGTTAGGGATCCCTATACATAGGTGGAGGAATGAAGATATTCAGGGGGTATCATGTTGAAAACTAAATTTTATAATTAATCATCTATTCAAATTTTTTTCACATTGTTACGTAATCTATCTACCAACTATTCAGGGATCATTATTTCTTTTGAGAACCCACACTTTTTTTGTTTCATGGTTCGACAAAATGTTCACCAACCATGATTATTGTATCTTTCTTGAGTTATATATGTTTCTTGAGAATTTCACACCGGTATCCCTATCCATCATCCAATAAAACACCACTTACTATTCACGTACAACAATTCTGACTATAACTAGTGTAAAATCGCATTATTTTTCCAACCATCCTGTAAAAATTCAACCGCTTAAATCCATTAAAACACTATAAAAATTTATTGAGGCTACCCAAGACATTAGACAAAAAAATTATAACTCAAAAACATAAAAATATAGTTTTAATGAAATTATTTTTCCACATTAAAAGATCATTCCATATTAATAAACCTCAACGAGGAATTCACATCCCTGAGATGTGTCTCTAGATTTCATACTCAAACAACTATTTAAATTGAAATCATATATAAGATTCATTCTCCCATGTATCCACTAATAATCTACTATGATTATAAATAACTCAAAAAGGTTGTACATTCTTCCTCAACAAAATCTTATCACATTGTTCCATAATCAATATTGGTTACTCGATAAATTATGGATTTGATTAAAACTTGTGGTCATCACATTCAATGGAATGCACCGCATCGGGATTGTACCAACAAAAAAATATACAAATAAAAAATTTGGAATGTTAATACATTCAGGATAAAGGTATGGTTTGTACCAATATTCTATGATTCCCTCTATGATATCAAACTATCCCACATACTTTATCACCATTTTACCATATATCAGTAAATGGAGATTCCCCTTCCAAGGTTACACCCATAATAAAACTATGTATCTCACTATGAAATCCATGGATCATCTCATAGAGTATCCTTATGATGAATTTTTTTCTGAGAATTATCAAAACATTTCTTCATCAGATGCACACTCTCTACGGTCTCCAGCACCATACACAACAAATCATTAGTTTCCTCACCTAAAATTTTCCAACATAATGGTTATCGTCATGGATGACCATAAATACCCTCAAATGAATTCATCTAAATTGATATTAACACACATATATTATATGTGAATTCCATTATTCTAGGATGATCATCTAACATAGCACTAATGTCTTGAATGAATTCTTAAAAAATATCATACAATATATGGATAATTCTCTCTATCTATCCATTTTTATGTGGATGATATACTGTATTTGGTTTTAACTTCGTCATCCATTCGATTAATAATCCTTTCTAAAATTGATATTTTAAACATTTTTTTAAATTTTACATTATTTTTTAATGCACTCTTAGTTTCCATACAATCTCCTACACACAAATTATACAAAACTCATCCAAAATATTATTCTCATTGATTGGAATGGAATTTTATACTTTCATAAGCCAATAAAATATCAACCAAATAGATTACCTACTTCTCAGATCCTTGGGAATCCACATCAAGAAGTCTATCATGACATATTCCCACTTACCCAACATCATTGGAAGTGTCTTGAGTAACCCTCCATGCCACTGATACTCGAACATAATCCTTTGAAATTTCAAGCAATGGGAGAGGAGGGCTACAACATCTATCTTTATTTCTGACCACCATATATTTCACATTATATCCCAATACATCTTCATAAAAATTGGTTTCACTACCCAATAAAAGGTATTATATTACCTCCTCAACTTTTCACTCGTCTAAGTGTGAACCACTACTCTTTAATGAACAATGATCATGTATTAACTATCCATAAACACTCTTGGAACTATGTTGATACCCACTAATCATTGACCCATCATTAATCATTTAAAATCCAACTCAATGTATTACTTTACCCAATCCACTAACATCAAAATCTAAATATGGGAGCACATGTCATCACGTCTAATTATTTAGATGTATCCACCAATCATTTATTCTACAGGCTCCTCAACTATCATTCATCCTCTGATGTTCTATCCCCAATATCAGAGTTTTCTTAATGAGAGAATCTATAATGAATATACATTTTCCTAGAGCATAATCCATCTCAACATAAAATTTATATTGATACTCCACCCACTATGTCTTCTAGAGATTAATGTCCCACTATGAGAATATATAATGTATGATCAGTTGGTCTGTATATATGAACCATCTCTCACCAAATTGATTATGGAACAAACACTATAGTGTCATAACCATATCTTCCCAATCAAAATCATGTGTATGGTATTCCCCATTATGTTTTCATAGAAATAGAGACACATAAGACACTACCTTATCTAAGGGAATCTTTATAACACCTAATAAAACACCTTAGGAATAAAATTAAAATACATATCAAATCCAAGGCTTAGAAAATTTCACAATTAGTGATGTCTTAAATCTCATTTTCAGCTCTAATAAAGAAACTTCACATAAGTTTTCCAAAATTAACTCCATTAAATTCATTGTATGATAATTCATAGATGATTAAAAATTGGATAATTCATGTATAAAATATTTATAGTATACCAAAAACCCAAGGAAACTTCTAATATCAGTCCCATTTCTATGGAATTCACAAGATAATACAACCTCTTTCTTCTTTAGGTCCATAGGAATTCCCACCTAAATTAGTACATGCCTAAAAGAATGTAATTCATGAATCTAAATGTGACACTTTGAGATCTTGGAATAGAGATAATGTCCCATAATATAACTGAATACAATATCTATGTTTATAGAATCTATATTCAAGATCTATGAGTATATGACGATTTCATAAATAAACACAATGAAAGTGTCAATATATGAATGGAAGATCATAATCATAATATCTATGCACACCAGTTGTGAATTATCATCCCTAAATGAATCAATATATACTTTAAATCTTATATATAGTCTAGATCAATGTATTATATATTTCATCCATTATGTCATCATGTTTATGGTAGAATGATTATAATAAAATCTATAAGGAACATCATGCTCCCCACAACTGATCAAATAATTTATAGACACTCAAAAATTAGTAATTATTATTCACATTAACATGGTTACTGTAACACTCTAATATTTCATTGTACGTTATTTCTTCAATGTAATTCAATAACTTTCACTACAAGCAACACTGAGTTCAAGTGCACAACGACTTGCCAAACTAATTGTTCAAAAGCAGTTATTAATAGTATTAATATAATTTTTAATTTTATATGATCTTTATAATTTTTTAATCCATATTATGAGTTTCTTATATATAATATAATAACGCATTCATTATTTTAGATAAAAGAAGTATTTTTTTTAAAATGCAATTTTAACGCCTATTAATGTAAAACCCTTTTTAAATATAATATTTTAATCATTTATATATTAAATTTGACAAAATAAACTTCTTCTTTATAATAGGGACATAAAAATTTAGTTTGGATAAATTTTTGGTGTTTTCTGTTAAATTTCGTATTTTGGTGAATAGTGAAAAACACTAAATTTTAACTTAAATCAACTTTTTTAATCAAAATTGTTTATAGTGTTAAAACATACTTTTGAATGGTTTGGAAGTATAATTATATTATATTTTTACCATTTAATCAAATTTTGTTCATTGGAAGTAATTTCTCATGGAAATTGGACGTAAACAAGTGTCAATCTTTTGATAGTTATTATTTCTTAAAAATATGCTTTTTGATTGTGACAACGATAATTAATTTTAAATTAATAAATGAAATTTATATGTTTTTAATGTGGAAAAATAGAATTCATTTTTGAATTCAGAATATCCAAATTATCTTAGGGTGATGTTTTGATATGTTTCTGAAAACAGTCAATTTTTTATGAATAGTGAAAAACATTGCGTTATTGGTAAAAACTGACCTTTCATTTAAATAATTAATTATTTTATTTAAATTTATTTTAAGTCTAAATACATACATAATACCTAAATAATTTCCATATATTTCATTGGATTCATTTTATAATATTTTAAGATATATAAAAATTTTATTCAAATTTTATCGTCTTTTACCCACCTCCTAGGAGAATTTACAGATTTGAATAACACTTCATTTTACCACTTCTATGAATTAAATTTCAAAAATCATATAGACACGATAGATATTATTAAATAAAATGTATATCAATAAGATCAAAATAATTTTTTTTGAATGGTGACTTTTGCCTTTTATTTACCACGATTAAAAGTAAATAGGGCAATTAAAGGTAAAATTGATATTATTATTACCCTAAAACATGTACTAATTCTATTGGATAAGTGTGATTCAAACAAAAATACATTAGGACTAAAATATTATCCTTTAGGCCCACTTGAATTATATTATGACATTTATTATTATTTAATTCAAAGTAGAGTTAAAAGTGTTAAAATCAATGTTTTATAAATAAACCATTTTTAATATTAGGTTACACATAAGATAAATTTTACTATAAATATTCATTATAAATATAAATATAATTCCTAAAAAATGTTACATTATATATAATTTTTAGACATTAAATAATTTAATTTATTTATAACTCAATGATGATGCAGTAATTACCTTATTAATGAAATATTAAAATAATTTATATTATAAATACCCAAATAAATGTAATTTGAGACTTTTTATGAATTACACTAATTTTATAGGTCACTATGATATGTTAGGGTTTATTAAATGAATTTTATTCAATGTAATAGTGCTGTTATAAATTTAGAAAAAAATAAAATACCAAATAGTGTCAAAATTGACATAAAAGAGTTTTTGAAACAAGTATTTTATTATTAATAGGTATTATAATCATAAAAATCTATGTTTTGGCCAAAGGTATTATATAATATTATATATTTCATTAATGAACCACTTTTGGTTCTCTTGGAATTTTATAGAATGTTTTATAACCATATAATATAAAAATAAAAAGAGACATGTTAAATGTCAAACTATTTAAATAAGGGATAAATATAAAGAATAACGTTAATTTAGTGAAAAAAACATGTCTAAAACATATTTTATGAGTGTTTTTAGACCCATACCAACCTTATCCTTTAAATAATTCATTTGGGGGACATTATAAACCGAAAAGTATTTTATCAAAAAAATAATATTTCAATCTTTTCCTAAGGTGTCACTCACACCTCTTATAAAAGGGGACTTCCCCTTCTCTGAAATTCACAGCTCCAAAGCCATTTGGATCAGCCAAAACCTACCCAGATAAACTCCCAACTGTACTACCTTATCCTAGAGGAATTCCTTTTGTCAAAAATCCAACCTAATAAGCCCTTTTGGTCAAATTAAAAGGAAGAACCTGGAGAATAGGTAATGATTTCACCACCCTCTTTCATGTTCGTTTCTTCTTCCACATACACTTTCTTTGTTATTACGATTCCAAAATAAAAACTCCAGTTACTTATATATAATTTTATGTTATTATAAATATTTCACAACCATATTCATTATTCTATCCACCCTATGAATGATAATGTCACCATGCCTGCGTACGTACGGCTTACCGTCTCCACGTCGTGGTGTAATTTGTTATTCAACACTATGTTATTTGGATGGATATAATGATGAATAATATGTATATAAATAATGAAAATAACATGATAATGTCTCTGTAAATTAAATATACCTTCCAATTCCACACTTTTATGGAAATGATATTGCCGCTCGTACGTACGTATGGACTACCGTCTCTATGACGCGATGATATTCATTTCTACATTTACCATTCATCCATGATTATAAAAATATATATTACTAATAAGTATGTAATATATTTAATAATAATTCATTTATATATATATATTTACTTACATATATCTTAATCACTTAATTCTATTCAATACGATATGAAAACAGAAACAACGTTTATGCGTACGTACGGCCTACTGTCTCCATAAATGGTGTTTTCCATTTCATATTTATATCTATGATAAATAATTATATTCTAAATATATATGATATATAAATCATGTTTTATATTCTGGTAGTATTTAAATCATGATCCAAATGATACGATCAATAATAACAAGTTAAAATACGTACGATAAAGAAAGCGATTATTACCCGAGATGATAATTTAACATGGAAATTATTATTAAAGGGGTAGTATAATGTCATAAATGAATCATGTATGATATCATAAATATTAATATGGTTCTGGTATAATTTAATAACGTACTAAGGTCTATATATAATAGTTTAAATGTACCCTCGACTAAAAGA
Source organism: Viscum album (assembly GCA_963277665.1). NCBI lineage: Eukaryota > Viridiplantae > Streptophyta > Magnoliopsida > Santalales > Viscaceae > Viscum > Viscum album. The sequence goes on along the minus strand of OY728147.1, from coordinate 1,465,106,623 downwards.
AAGTACATGGTAAAGGTTAATTTCACAATGTCTTTATTATCCGAGATAGTTTTTACGTAAGTATCTACTGGGACATATTTTTTATCCATGTCCATGTTTCATAAAAGAGTTTTCAAAAGAGGATCTTTTTAATGTAATTTTTACTAAAACATCATTTTAAATTTTTTAAATATTTATTCTTCTAAATCATTCTTTATTAATGTACATGTTTTCAAAATGGGTTTTAAGGATTTATTTATATGAACAAGAATTTTTTTTAAATGTTAATTCATTTTAAAAGTTTCAAAGTGGTATGGGTCACATTTATTCAAAAATGTCACTAAATATCTTCCTTTTTAAATTGTGTTACATTTAAACTTTTTTATGAAAAATGGATATTTCTCACAAAAATCATTTTCATCAATATCAACATCCTTTTAGGGATTTTAAACTTGTTTGAAGTTGATTTATTATGATACAAATATTCCATATTTTATTGATGGTTTTGTGATGTGTTCGACTGTGGATGTGTCATTTTTATACCATTCATTGTTTATGGATAGAGTATTTATATTTCGTATTCTAGTTTTAAAAAGAATGTTTATGTTATGTATAATCCTTTTTATATGAGGAATGCATTGGACTTAGTAAGTGATGGGTGGAGCCCTATATAGCTCCTCGATGCATTAGTAGGTCTCATGAGACAAACTAGTGTCTTGGCACAAGGCCTTGAAAAAATCTTATTTGTAGACATGGCACAAGGGCTTGACTATGTGGTTATGATGCCTGGAATTATGCATTCCATCATTATGAAGGTGACTATTGATATTGTATGTGATTATTCGACTAGTAGAATATCCATGTGAATAAGTAAATTTCATCAGTTGATTTTATATTTTCCATATTAATACTGATATTTAATTTCAAAAGGATTTTGTTTTAGTATTATACATTGCCTTAAATGTTTATGCTTATTTGTGAATGATTCGGCTATATTGTTACCCTTACTGAGCATCTGACATCACTCCTTTCTATGTTTTATTTTTCTCAGGATTCCAAGAAGTGTATTGTGATTGAGATGTGGGGTTAAACTAAAGGAATAATGGAATTCATAAAGGATTATTTTTGTTGTGTTGTATATTATAAAGTGTAATGTAGCATTCATGTATGTTATATATTTTCCAAGAATACTAAACCGTTCGGTCCTTCTATACATGATTCCTTGTACAGATGCCAATGTATTTAAATAATGCACTGACTTTGGGTAACTGAGGTCGGGGCATTATTGTTGGTAGTAGAGGAAAATTAGCAATAACCTTGGAAACTATATTTGGAAAAACTCTGCTTAGATAAAACTACCCTAAAATAGAAATTGAGGATTAGTATAAAATAACTTCTTAGAATTTTGGTACTGTAGAGATTTTGTGAGTTTTCTGAGAAATACGTCCTTCTCTGGATACGAGCAGGTAGAGGTGGCTCTAGAACATATGTAACTAGGGGAAAACCCGAATACACCACTTTGAGAAAGACTCAAACGAGAACTGGTGCATGAAAACGGTCCTTGTTGCACTCTTGGTTATGACACTCCTGGAGGATATGCTTAAGATAATTCTCATTTTCTTTACAAACCACTATGAAGGGTTTATGAGTATATACCTCCTCGAAGAAAACATTTTTGTGATTATGGATTATATACATAATCTATTAAATATACATTAGGTATTTTACATGTTTGGAATTATGAATTTTGATTCATAAACTGACCTAGTGTATACCATTTTATAGAAATGACGTCCAGTATAAGGAATGAGAACTCCAACAATATGTATGATCCAAATTGTAAGAAGGGTCATATAATTCTTAGTATTAAGACAGAATTTAGAAGGTAAATAGTCTCCTATGTATTCTCCAAATATGAAGAAATAATATCATGTGTTAGTAAGATAAGTAAAGAATTATCTGACACTTATGGATTTTAAGGGAAGTAAGAGACGAAAAGGATGGTAGAGTTAAAGATGGATAAAGGGAAGAGGGAAAGAAGGATTTTCCCATATATAATAAATGTGGAATTAATGACCTTGGTAAATTCTTCAAGGGAATGGGAGTTTTTTTGTAGGTGTGGAGAAAAAGGACACCAAGTATGTGATTGCAAGGGTAACAAAAATGTTTCAAATGTAAAATGCTTCGTCGGTAAGGTGTTGAGACACTATGCGAATCAATGTCATAGTCATGAGAGTATAACACAAATGATGCTATTGGAAAACAATCACGTTATGATGCTACCTTAGATGAATAGGAATGACTAGTGTTCTTATGTTTTTATAATATAATTATTTCATTTGAGTGTTGTATCAACAGTATAATGGTTATATTAATTATGGAGATAAATAAGGATTGTACTGCAGTACTATTTTATTGAGGATTTGAGATTATATGGTCCTAAGAAAATTGAAATAATAGTAAGCTACACTTTTTGGAAAATAAATGGTTTATGGAAAGGTAATACTTAATATGGTCTTGATAATGAGGTAGTTATTTTGGAAAAAGATATGGTTGATTTGTATAAAATATATTGGATATTCTTGACTTACTTGGAACTGATTAATAGTTTATTTATATAATCACTATTGTAATATTCAAAAATTTTGGATATAAGGAATATATATAGTATTATATAAATTATAAGTGAGTATAAATGTAATCAATATGGTTTTATGGTAATTCAGTGTGTTACCATGAATTAAAATAATACAAGATGAAGGTGTTCACAAGTTATTACGTGGAAAAACAGATCATCATTGTGTTTAACTTACTTATAAATTTTGGATTGTGTGTCTGGATAAAAGTATTTTGGATAAGTCTAAAGGTTGTAATGTATTAAGTATAAATTTTATATTATTGTTAAGGTTATTTTAGGACTATTATAAAAAGGACAACACCTAGTCCGTGTGACAATATGTCGTGTCAGAAAAAGCTGCGGGAATCGAACCCATAACCATAGTGCGATTGGGATTTATCACCTACCACTGGACTACGTGATGTTCATGTATTGTATAATCATGTTTTTTACGGGTATGATGGTTGAATTATAAATTCATAATTTTTGGATCCACAAACGATTAGGATAAATAAATTTTTTTTTCTGAAATCATTTGGAGTTAAAGTTGAGTTTGTGGTCGGAATTAGTTGAAGGATGAAACTCTACTTGTCAAGAATATATATATGTATATATAAAATTTTCCCTTTAATTCTATGGTTAAATCAATTCTTAAACATTATGGAAGGGATCTTAAAACCAAAAATGTTTTATCCTAATACATTATGTTTTGTTTAACCGATGGTATTTTAAATCATAATAAATTTGATGGATTTGAGGCCCTCAATTTTTCACTTGTTTGTCATTGATGACCACAATCACTCTCTGTAAATATTTACTTCTTTCTCTAATTATGTGTTTCTAATTTTCACCAATGTTCTCCTAATGGAGATCATAATTTGGTTGTGACCATTTCATTTCCCTTTTCCTCTTATTAAGACAAAATTTTATTAACCCAATTTCTGATGTGGGTTTTTCCACAAAGGTATTTTCTATTTTTATGATTTTATTTTTGAAGGAAAATTTCAAATTGTGAGGATGCAATTTATTGAAATAGGGGAGAATGTAACTCCCAAAGATTTCATAGTACGTTATTTCTTCAATGTAATTCAATAACTTGCACTACAAGCAACACTGAGTTCAAGCGCACAACGACTTACCAAACTAGCTGTCCAAAAGAGTTTAATAATAGTATTGACTAAAATTTTAATTTTATATAATCTTTATAATTTTAGAATCTATATTATGAGCTTTTTAGATATATTATATGAACAAATTTATTTTTTTAGATAAAAGTTGTATTTTTTTAAATGAAATTTTACCACATCTTAATGGAGCACCCTTTATAAATTCAATATTTGAAACATTTAGATATTAAATTTTACAAAATAAACTTCTTCTTTAGAAACAAGACATAAAAATTTAGTTTTGATAATTTTTTCTTGTTTTTCTAATAAATTATATATTTGGGTGAATAGTGAAAATACTAAATTTTAACTGAAATCAACTATTTAATCAAAATAATTTACAGTGTTCAAAAATACATTTGAATGGTTTGGAAGTATAATTATATTATATTTTTACCATTTAATATAATTTTGGTCATTGAAGTAATTTCACATTGAAATTGGACATAAACAACTGTCAATCTTTTTGTAGTTATTATTTCATAAAAATACTCTTTTTGATTTTGACAATGGGAATTAATTTCTAATTAATAAATTCAATTTAAATGTTTTGAATTTGGAAAAATATAATTTATTTTAAAATTCTTAATATCGAAATTAGTTTAGGGTGAATATTTGGTATGGTTCTAAAAACATCCAATTTTTGATGAATAGTGAAAATCACTACGTTATTGGTTAAAACCGTCTTTTCATTTAAATAATTATTTATTTGATTTAAAGTAATTTTGGGTAAAAATAGATACATAATACCTAAATAATTTCAATGTAATTCATTTGAGTCATTTTATAATAAGTATAGATATATAAAAGTTTTATTGAAATTTTACAGTCTTTTACCCACCTCCTAAGAGCATTTGCAAATTTGAAAAAAAAACATAATTTTAATGCTTCTATGAATTGAATTTTAAAAATCTTAGAGACAAGGCTGATATTAGTAAGTAAAATTTAGTTCAAAAAGATAAAAATATTTTTTGATGAATAGTGACTTTTGACTTTTATTTACCACAGTTAAAAGTAAAGTGTGTAATTAAAGTTAAAAATGATGTTATTATTACCCTAACAAATTTCCTAATTCTATTGGATAAGTGAAATTCGACAAAAATAAACTTAGGAATAAAATATGATCATTTACGTCTACTTGGATTAGATTAGTACATTTAGTATTATTTAATTCGAAGAAGAGTTAAAAGTTTTAAATTCAAACTTTAATAACCAAACCATTTTTAATATAGTGTTTCACATAAGATAAATTTGACTATAAAAAATCATTAGAAAGATAAAATTATTTAATACATAATGCTATTTTATTTATAATTTTTAGACATTAAATAATTTAATTTATTTGTGACACAATGATGATGCAGTAATTACCTTATTAATGAAATAATAAAATAATTGATATTATAAATACCCAAATAAATGCAATTTGAGACTTTTTATGAATTAAACTGATTTTATAGGTTAATATTATATGTTAGTGTTGATTAAATTATTTTTTTCGAAATAATAATGTTTTTATGAATTTAGAAAAAACAAAATACCAAATAGTGTCAAAATTGACATAAAAGAGATTATAAAACAAATATTCTATTAATAACTGGTATTATATTCCTAAAAATTTAAGGTTCATCCAAAGGTCTTAGATAATATTATATATTTCATTAATTAACCCCTCGTGGTTCTCTGGGAAGTTTATAGTAAGTTTATTAACCGTATAATATAGGAATACAAAAAGATAGGGTGAATGTCAAACTATTTAACTAAGAGTTAAATATATAAGATATGGTTAATATAGTGACCCATACCTGTATGAAACCAATTAGTTGAGTTTTTTTCAACCTATAACCACCTAATAATTTAAATAATTCATTTTTGTTCCATTATAAACCGAAAATGATTTTATTATAAAATAATATTTCAATATTTTCCTAAGGTTCCGATCACCCCTCTTATAAAAGGGAACATCCCCTTATCTCAAATTCATGCCTAAAAAGCAATTGGGATCGGTCAACCCCTGCCCAAATATTCTCCCAACTATCATACCTTCATTCTAGAGGCATTACTTTGGTCAGAAATCCATCCTACGAATCCATTTTGATCAAATAAAAAGGAGAAACCTAGAGAAGAGGTAATAATTTCACCACCCTCTTTCAAGTTCTTTTCTATTTCCACTTACTATTTCTTGGATATTACCATAACATAATAATAAATCTAGTACCTTATATATAATTTGATGTTGTTAAAAATATTTCACAACCATATTCATTATTCTTTCCATCCTATAAATGATAATTTCACCAAGCGTGCGTACGTACGACTTACCATCTCCACATGTGGTGTAATTTTTTATTCAACACTATGTTCTTTAGATGGATATAATGATGAGTAATATGTATATAAATAATACAAATAACATGATAATATCTCTGTAAAATAAATATACCATCCAATTCCAAACCTCTAAGGAAATGTCATAGTCCCCCGTGCATACGTACAGATTACCGTCTCCACAACGTGATGAGATTCATTTCCACGATCACCATTCATCGATGATTATAAAAATATATATTACTAATAAGTATGTAATATATGAAATAATAAATCAACTGGAAATATATATATATATATATATATATATCTGTGTGTGTGTGTGTGTGTGTCTGTGTGTGTGTATTTATTTACTCACATACATCTTATTCACTTACTTCCATTCAATACGATATGAAAACATAAACAATATATATGCGTACATACGGCCTACCGTCTCCATAAACGGTGCTTCTCATTTCATATATCTATCTATTATAAATAATTATATTCTAAATATATATGATATATAAATCAAGTTTTATATTATGGAAGTATTTAAATCATGATCTAAATGATACGATCAAGAATAACAAGTTAAAATACGTACGATAAAAAAGTGATTATTACCAGAAATGTTAATTTAACGTGGAAATTTTTATTTAATGGGTAGTATAAAGTCATAAATGAATCATGTATGACATCATAAATTTTAATATGGTTCAGGTATAATTTAATAACATTCTATGGTCTTTATAAAAGAGTTTAAACGTACCCTCTACTAAAGGAAAGTACAAGGTAAGGGTTAATTTCAAAATCTCTTTATTATATGAGGTTGTTTTGACGTGAGTATCTACTGATACATATATAGTATCCATTTACATGTTTCATAAAAGAGTTTTCAAAGGTATTATTTTTAAGGTAATTTTTAATAAAATATCATTTTAAATGTTTTAAATATTAATTCATCTAAATCATTCTCATTAATGTCTATGTTTTCAAAATGTGTTTTAAAGATTTATTTATATATACATGAATGATTTTTAAATGTTAATTCTTTTCAAAAGTTTCAAAGTGGTGTGGGACAGTTCAATTCAAAAATTTCATTAAATGTATTCCTTTCTAAATTCTGTGACTTTTAAATGTTTTTATGAAAAAATTATATTTCTCACAAAAATCATTTTCATCTATATCAACATCCATTGAAGGATTTCGAACATGTTTGAAGTTGATTTATTATGATAAAAATAATACATATTGTATTGATGTTTTTTTGATGTGATTGACTGTGGATGTGTAATTTATATACCATTCATGGTTTATGGATAATGTTTTGACATTTTTTATGCTAGTTTTAATACAAATGTTTGTGTTATGTTTAAACCTTTTAATATGAGAAATTCATTTGACTTAGTAAGTGATAGGTGGAGCCTTATATAACTCCTCGATGCATCGATAGGACTAATAAGACAAACTAGTGTCTTTTCACAAGGCTTTGAAAAAATCTTATTTGCAGTCTTGGTAGAAGGCCTTGACTATGTGGTTATGAAGTCAGGCATTATGAATTCCATCATTATGAAAGTTTCTATTGATATTGCATATTATTATTCGACTATTAGAATATCCATGTGAATATGTAAATGGAATTATTTTATTTTATATTTTCCATATTATGCTAAAGTTTAATTTTAATGGGGTTTTGTTTTAGTATTATACATTGCCTTAAATGTTTATGCTTATTTATAAAAGATTCCGCTATATTTTTATCCTTTCTGAGCATCTGAGCTCACCCCTTTTTATATTTTATTTTTCTCAAGATTCCAAGAAATGTATTGTGATTGAGATTCAGGGTTAAACTATGGGAATAACGGAATTCATAAAGGATTATTTATGTTATATTGTATGTTATAAAGTGTAAATTAACATTCATGTACGTAATCTATTATCCAAGAATTCTAAACTGATCGGTCCTTTGGGACATGATTACTTGTAATCATGCCAATGTATTAAAATAATTCACAAAATTTGGGTAACTGGTGTCAGGGAATAACAGTTAAAATTTATGTAGACTTCACACAGATGAATACTAATGTCTATGTTCATTGTGAATTACTCTATATCGTCATAAAGAGATTTGACCAATCTGAGAAAACCCATCGCCTCCAAATTCTCATGATTCACCTAAGCTTCCTTTAAGTCATCTTGATGCACATGGTATATAGGAATCGATATAGGTCTTGATCGTAAAAAAATTATATATATAAGTTAACCCCTTATAATATTGGACTCCCCATAAAACAATTTGAATGACATCCTAGTAATATAATATTGTAATAGAAATGATAAAAGATATATTGCATTCCCCACCCCAACAACCTGGTCAGAAACTATCACTATAATATATCTAAATATAAAAATTTATATACTGATTATTCTTTACCTAACATCACATTAAATAATAAAAGAACATGTCTCCCTAAGGGTTAGTGATAGAAATTTATCTCAGGTTGATGTTATTTTGTGCCTAGTAAATATTCAAACAATCCATATCAAAATTCATATCAAAACATGTCACTTTATAAATCATGAAATTACATATATAAATATACACAACAACTATGATGATGAAATCTGAAAATCTATAAATAAAATTCACCTTCATCTATAATGGGTTTTCAAGTCATAACTACTCAAAATATAACTTGTTTAGAAAGTTTAATATAGAAAAAACATGAATAGATATAAAAAAGTAAAGTTATTATATCAATGAAATCAGATTTGATTTTAGAATTAAGCAATACTGTAACTCGAATAATATAAGCTCACTCTCTACTATCTAGTGGATTCAAGTATATTAATTACATATTTAAGCATTGGGGGCACATAATTTTTCTTAAGGAACCTTTCTTTACTATTTATTAAAATCTAAGGTTTATGTATCCTCCATGAAGGTCCTCCACATTAATTATATCCTATTCTACCAAAAATCATCTACAAATCCATCAAAAAAATTCAGTGATGGAATTCCATTCCATGTTTATGACACTCTCTATGAGGGTTCCATAAATTATTCTTAAGTTACCTTTGCTTACAACATTTGACAAACTTAATTGAAAAAAATCTTTAGAGAGAGTTGTATTTATCTTACATAACCCCTTAGACACACTACCACCCTAGAATATATTTTTTACCTCTTTACCCATTCTAAAATAAGAGTCACCCATAACATAATTGGGATTTCTAATAATTGATCAATTAACATATGATATAATCTGTATAGATCTATCCTCCTTAAAATGATTCTAAATGTTTAAGGTCTTACAAAGTACTTTTGAATATATTATTATATCAAAGTCATAGACCAAGAACCTAAATTTATATCAAATTAAAATCTCAAAATTGAATGATTTTTATTCCTCATTTCAATCCAATAGATCGGTGAAGCAGAGTAACATCATAAAAGAATCATAATTCGAAGTTACTATCAAAATTTTATATTGTAGGTCCATGAAATATTTAATATGGTATAAATTTAGTATATATATGATTAAATAATCAAATAACAAGTTCTTAATGTTTCCCCATATTAGACCCACTACCATCATTCTTGGTTAATGATTATCCACTATCATTTGTATAGTCCATGATGCATAATGATAATCAACTTCACATATCAATCATTCGGTGTCCCATAAAGGAAAAATATAATGTAAATTATTTTTATCCATTACATGGAATCCAAATAACTCTCTATACATTGGAAGGTTGGTGGATCATGAATCTAAAAGTCTCAAAAATTATCAACTATTTTTAAATGTTCCCCTCTTCTATAAAACAAAATTAACTAAATGACATGTGGATATAATGGATCTGAAACGCGAACCTCTATAGTGGGTGTGGAGAATACTCATGTAAAGAATCATACACAACCATTGGGGGAATAGGTGTGTCCTCCATTGTAGAAGAGTTAAGGTTTTCTTCTAAATGGATTCCATTCAAATATATCATGTATATGAATAATATTTTTATATATAATATTAAGATATAATAGTCGTAAACAAAATGTTAAATCATGTTCTACAGAGTTGGAAATCAAGGTAACAGTTTCTTTATCTCTATTTCAAATCCATGTGGAATGTTTGATATTAGTACCATCATCTATCTTTTATGGTGTATGTACTACCATATTCCATAAATTATTAGGAATAATATTTATTTCATAATATCTCTGTTATTTTTATTGATTATAATGTTTCTATTATTGAGAAGGTATTTTGAAAAAACACTATTCGATGAGAAAAAATCCTTCTTCATGAAATTATTTCCTCCATAATTGGTTTTTTCAACCATGAGATTTTATTTCTTTTAAATTAATTTTACCCCTGTAGTGTAAACTAATCATTTATTTCTAATATTTTATATTAATATAATTTTATTCTAAAAAATCATATCATTGTTGAGAATAATTAACATTTTCTTTCCTCCAATGTCCTGAAGGCCTTCATTTTTTATTGATTTTTGATAATCCACCTTTCAAGGGGTTATTTGCAACCCTTACAAGGACCGAAGATGTATGTATTACATGGCCCGTAGGCCTTAAAGGAATTTAATGTCTACAGGTTTCAAACATTACATACAACCCAAACTAACAACTTGGAACTTCTCCTCCCCACCATCTTCATCGTCAAATCATCTCTCCACCTTTGCATTTTTGTTCATTCTGGATTTCCCATGCAAGCACAGGCTAGTCCCGATGGCAGGTGTTATACCCTCTCATTCTTGTAATCTGTTTGCTTCAACTATGTTGAATGTTGCTTGATCATCATCTTTCTAGAGATTGTTCCTTGTAGGTTTTCTGATTATCATCTGCACCTAATGTGACTTGAAGGCCTAGAGGTGTCCTGGAGGCCTTATTGAATCGAAGGCCAGAGTGGCCCAAAGGCCTTAAATGACTAATTGGAAAAATCGGTGGCCCAAAGGCCCAAATGACTGAATAGTCCCACCTGCTACAGTGCTAAACAGAACCGACTACTGGTCCTGCTATAGTCATGCTAAAATATTTCTATAGTTCTCCTACAGTACCTACTACAATATTCCTACAGTACTAGAAATATGCCTTTCCCTAGATTTGATACTGTGTCTCCTAGATGCACACAAAGTGTCCTCACCAATCGGGATGAGGCACATGTGCACAATCCCTTTAATTGTGGTTTCCCATAATTGTAAATATTTTCATTTCCCATCCACTTAAACCTTTATAATAGGAAACATAATTATGTTTTATTCCACATGAAATTCCTATTTCATATATCCTCTTTTCAAAGGGGTGTTTTTTTACTCTTATTGTTTTTGGGTTTTCATACATGTAATTCTTAATATAATAAAAATAGAATTAATTTTTAATACTATTATATATTTGACTCTATATTGTGTGTATATCCCCATACTTGATTCAAAAATTGAAAAATTAATTTTAAAAAACCTCAAATTTCAATGAAAATGCTTTAAATTTATATAAACTTTTTATTTATGAGTACTTTTAGAATGAATACAATCTTTTAGTCTTTCTGTATGAACATTTATTTCTTATGCCTTTATAATTTTATATAAAAATTTATCTCTAGGTTTTCATGATTTATAAAATAAATTATTTTTCATCTAGTTTTATAAAATATTTAATTTAAAATTAAATCAAATGATCAGGGGTATTTCTTATTTCCAAATTTATTTTTTTTGCTTAAAATATTTGTGGTAATTTTCAATTATGTCATTTTCCATTAATAGATATTATGATCTATCTATGTTATTCTTCGAATGATACCATACACCTTCATCTTATAATAAAATATAAAGTGTTATTTTTGATTCATGGATTGATCCATCACGTCATTTATATTGCTAACCACAAACTATGAATTGTAGTCAAAATTTCTTTTGAATGAATTTACATGTGAATACCCTTTCCCACTACATTTATTGAAGGTCGATTACATATATTTCATATAACAATTTATTTAGGAAATTATTTAGATAAATTTATACCTACTATCAATTAAATATAACTACCACAAATTATAGATTACTTATATAGAAGGTTACATAATATCATCGGATACTAATATAATTTCTATGGGATTATCATGTTGTGTTTATCCATCGAATTATTAATGGTTTCTATTTGTGATTTAATTTTATTTACACTAGTACATTATGATATGGAGGTGATTGATTTAATATGGGACACATATGTATGTATAGTTACGATTGGTTTCGTATATCACACTCTAATTTATTTTTTATGTTAATATCTCATGAAATATTCAAGCATAAAAATAATGAATCAATTAAAATATGAATTATAATAATTAATTTGATCACATTTTTAGGCATGTAAATACTGATTTTTTTACAAAATCATGTAAAAAATCAATTATTTAACAATGTAGTCTTATTTTTATGATTTATCCACTTTATCTATATCATATATTTTCATACTATGTAAAATTATGTTTTTTCTTATTCATAATATATTCTACACTATTTTTTCATTCTATAACATATTCTGTGATTTATCATCTTCGAATTTTTGGGTATAAATTTCTTTCTTATTCTATTTATACCCCTATGATCATCATATTCCTAGCTATGATATTTGATTATTATCACTTATGTTTATTGTTATTGAGAATCTTTTTTCATCCCATTATTAATTTCATTTTCATTAGGTTATATAGAATATTTATACATTAGATGTTCCAAAAAAGTATATCTTGTGTGGAGAATTTGTGCGAGATTTTAAAGAATCTATATGGTCTAATAAGTTCATTATATAATGGAAAATATTCCCATTACTTGAAAAAGTTATTTGTTTAATATTTAAATATTTTTTCTAAATATCATAAACACTAAAAGTAAAAGATCATGGGAATGTATTAAAATAAACTATTTACTTTAAAGTCATGTAATAAGGATTTTCTCTTTAGTGGGGTGTGACATCAGTAAGATGACATAAACATATGAAGTATAAAAATAAATAATATTCAAATTGAAAAAATCATAAAAAAGTAATATATATATATACCAATTTTTCATGTACTAAACAAATAAACTTTTATAATTGTTAAAATATGGGATGTAAATAAAAAAATTAAATTTTAATAATACAGCTCACATTTTTTGAAATTTAAAAAGTAAAAGAAGAACTAAATATAAAGTGCCTATAATATTAGGATATTACCAAAGGGTTGTTTTCTCATATTCCTTCTTCCATAGCATTCAATATTGGATAAATCATATCTATAAAATTGTCATTAAAATATGCAATCCACACTTTTTTATTACAAAAATAATATTTTTTCATTATAAAATGGGAGATCACTAAACATTTGATGGATCAAAAACATAGAAAATTTATTTCTAAAATGATTTCAGGATAAAAAGGTTACCGTGTATCCAAATCTACTCGTAACTATTAATGTCATTCTAAATTTATTTTTTTTAACATTATTGTTATTACTAACTCTATAAAATCATAACATAGGTGAAAAGACTTGGAAATTTCAAGGAAATTTTTTTCTTAATTTCTTTGGAATTTTATGAGTCTGTGGCTTCTAACGGAACCTGATTCCAAGGCCTGGTGTGCCCAAAATCAATTTTTGATTTTTAGCTTGGGTACTTTCAGTGAACGAATGAGCGGGTTTTTTTAACTTTTGAACCGGTGCTCGGAATTGAAATCTAAAGGCACCGAAGAACTTGCAGTGCCGGTATTTGCTTATGTGTACTTTTACCGTAGGTGCGTTTGTTTGGGGAAAGAACGTAAATTTTGGGGTTTAAAAAAGAAATAAATAAAATTGTGTACAGTTTTATTTTTGTTATTCAAGGAAGTTAAAATCTACCATGGGAAGTTGTTGGTGGGGTCCACAACCACCCAACTTCCCATGTGTGAATATGTGGTAGGTGGGGCCCACACCCACCTATCCTCCCATGGGAGATTTTAATGTGGTGGGGCCCACACGAGACAATAACCCCTTGAACTTCTTATAACCCCCCCCCCCCCACCTTAAACTCCCTTCCACTTAATGTTCCAACTTCTTTTAATTCTCATTAACACCCCTTGTGTTTAATTGTATAACTTCTCACCTTCCTAACTCCCTCTTAATTTTTGGGGAACTCCTTCTCTCCCTCTCTCCCTCTTTATTTCATGCCAACTGATGTTAAATTAATTGACTAAACCTATTCAATTAATTTAACTAAAGAGTTTGAATTTTAAGTTTGAAATGCTTGGAATGTTGTAATAAAATAAGTCAAAGTCTTACTTTATTTGGGGTTGGAATTTTTGGGTGGGAGAGCCTTTGTGAGAAGAAGGAAAATAAGATAATTCCTCCTCGTTGAAGAACGACACATACTTATCGAATAACGACACCCTTCCTCGATGAAAAATGAGACGCCGACCGTGGAGACCGACGCCAACAACAATGTTCTTCTTCTTCTTCCGACCTCGACGGATTCGATACCGTTCTACCGCGATGTTCGATTTCCACGACTTGATGACAAGAAACATCAATTTCAGGGTAGGGGTTTGGATTTGTGTTTGTGATTATTCTTTTTCATCCAATGTCAATTCCTTTAGGTGCTTGGTATCGAATTAACGGGAAGAGGTCGGACCTCACGAACACGGCCGACTCTCCTCCCCCTTCGATGTTGTGTTTGTCGCGGAATTAACAAAGGCACGCGGTGAAACAGCACCACGCAGAAACAAGAAGAATGCGGCGAAGAAGCGCGGCATCGGCGCGCCATGCCGTTGAGGCTGAAGGAAACCGTGGCCGGAGTCGGGGCCGCATAGGAGACTTGAAGACTCTGCAGATTGTTTTATTGATGTTCAGATTGACGGCCGATGACGGAACGGGCCATAGAGGTCATTTGAAGCCATCACAGTGATTATCGGGTCCCAAGAGGATAGCTGGCAAAGACAGCAGGCGAAACGGACCACCAGAGTGCGTCCGGTGGTCCGCGGAAGGCGTCGATGGCGCGCCACACCAGCGCGGCGGCGCCGGCGACCGGCAACGGCGGCAGGGTGCCAGAACAGAACCGCTGCGGCTGAGCCGCGATGGCGGACCGAACCAAAACGGTTAGGGCGGCACGGCTTAATGTCACGCTGGTTTTATTTCAACCGGGGGGTTGTAACCCCCCCCCCCCCCCCCGTACCCCGCTGGCCACGCGGGCACCGCGCCAGCGCTAGGCTAACCCGCCGCCCAGGCCAGGCCGCTCCCACTCGACCAGGCCGCGACCTAATGGGTCGGACCAGGACATGGTTGGGTCGCCCATTTCGGGTCGACCCAGGGGTCGGTATCGAGCTGGGTCGGACCGGGCCCGATCCCCCTATTATCGGACAGATCTGTTCAAATGCCCATAACATGGGCTACATACCTCCAATCGATGCACCGTCAGTTGAGATGCGATCCTTGGATCGAGATGGTCGTTTCAGTATATTACACTCAAAGTTTTGGAGAACATGGGGTATGGTCGGGTTTGTTCGAACCTGAATCCAACCGGGCCCTCAGAGCGGAAACACTTATAACTTGAGCTCCGGACGTCTGATTGGCGTTCTGTTGACATTGTTGGATTCCTCTTGCTGAGACGGAACTTTTAGCATATTTTGACTAAGGTTTGGATGCAGTTGGAGTATGGCAGGGTTGGATTGTACCCAAAACCAACTGGGCCCTTAGAATGGAAAAGCTGATAACGTTCAGACCGGACGTCCGTTTGATAAACCGCCAGCGGTGTTTGTGTTCATGTTGAGAAACGGTCCCTATGAGTATACCCTATGAGAGTTTGGGGTATAGTTGAGATACCGCTGGGTTGGTTCACACACGAAACCAACTGGGCCCCTCGAACGAAAAGGCTAATAACTCACAGACCAGGCGCCCGATTGAAGCGTCGTCTATTGCGTTGAGACCCCTATGACAAAGTGGTCCTTTGAGATACTTCTTCATGGGAATTTGTGATACTTGGAGTATCGACATGTATCTCATGGAGAGGACCCTCTCGGAGACGAGCGTACGGAGTTCAGAGACCATGTAGCTGGCTGAGACCTGACGACTGTTTGACCGACTCGAATTGGAGTGAGTTGACTAGCCCAGTTGATGGAGCACTACTGTGTTTGGGTGCAGACCCGCGATGGACGGAGTGCCTGGTAGCAAGCAGCAGACCTGCGGTACTCAATAGAAGGAGTACATCTGCAAGCTATTAGGGGGGGGGTTCACTACTGTGTTTGGGTGGCAGACCCCGGCGGGAAGCACTACATTGTTTGGGTGGCTGACCTGTGATACTCGATAGGTGGAGTACCTCAGCAGTCTTAGGGTAGTGAGCAGAACCTCGAAGTCATGACATGATCACTGTACTCGAAGGAGACGGAGCTCTTCAGTAGTTACGGTTTCGATAATGGGAATCTTGGTTTTAGCTGAGTCTATTACCTTTGTGTTTACCTCATGATTGAGATGGGTCACTTGATAACTTAGGTATATGTGTGGGCATATACCTAGGTAGTGGTTATCCGTTGATTTCATAACCTTTCTGTTTCCTCTTGATTGAGATGGGTTACTTGATAACTTAGGTATAAGTATGGGCTAATACCTAAGTAAGGGTTATCTGTTGAGATCCTTATTTGTAGTTATCCTTGTGGGATTTAGTGAGACCATGAGGGTCTTGGGGTCTCTATTGAGTATCGTATACTCACCCCTACACGGGGTATGCCCGCACCACGTTGTGTTGGATGCAGATGATGGGCAGCGCTGACAGATGTCGAGTGTTCGAGGACTGGATGGTACCCGGAGGTGGACCTCATGACAACTCAGTATCCGGAGATGGACTTTACAATGAGACTATACTCGGATGAGGTTGACGGGCGAGAGCGTTATGGAGGCTATATGTACCCACCCTTTAGGTAGGATCCGTGGTGGACGATCCAGGAGCTGCGATATCTGTACCTACCCTTCAGATAGGATCTGAGGTGGATGACCTAGGAGCTGCTTATTTTCTTCCAGCTCTTTGTCTTTTCTGTCATACTTTCGTTCAGTTGTAGCGGTACCTTCAGTTTGGTTTGTATTCTGGCCCACCTACTTTTCTGTAGATTCTTTCGTACTTAGTGTATTACTTCCTCTTGTACTCTATGGTGTTTTTTTTGATTTTATAAAGGCAATGCCTTCCCAGTTATTGGGATTTATGCTTTTGGTTCAAGTCACCAGCTCCTGGCCTATGGAAGGCGGGTTTGGGTTAGTCACGACACGGTCCCCGATGACGGGTCGTGAAAAATTGTTATCAGAGGAGTCGGTTCTACCGTAGAACGTATCACTCTGATATTCCCTTTCTGTTATGCAATAGTTATAAGGGTACCGAGTGTGGTTTTTAGTTCAGGGAGTCCAGTGTTGGTGCGGCGACCGACGTATCCATACACCAGGACCCTATCTTCTGATTTCCGACTTTGTGCACGAAAACACTGATTGCGTGTGTTTTTCCAAAAGTTTTAAATTCAGCTCAAACCAGGTCATCTCACCAGGTATAAATCATTGACTTTGTCGCATTTGTTCAGGATGTATCCATGCAGACAGTCAGTTGGAGTTCTGAGATAGTACACGATGACGACACACTAAGAGACGAGGCTCCGGTGTGGGGCCCTTTTTACTATATTGGCACCCTCGGGCGGTCTACCAGCAGCACCACCACCTGTTGGGCAGTAGATGCCACATTCCATAATAGCAAAAAGTGCACACCGACAGAGCGCGATGCACGAGTTCCAGCAATAGAGGCCTCTAAGGTTACAAGGCGAGGAAAATTCCCAGATAGTAGTGGACTGGCGGGAGGTGATTGCTAGAGTTTTCCACCTAGATGAGATACTAGTAGAGTGGATGGTAGAATTGGCTACTAGTTTTTTCCATTGAGTGACCATGAGGATGGTCCGCATAGTGATGAGGCTTCGGTACGTGGACCGATGCCTGAGATAGTGCCTTTGGGTAGTGTGTCAGCTATACATCACTACCTGTTGGTCAGTAGTTACAACCGGCGGTATCGGTAGGTGACACATGTAGGCTTACTACCTTAAACGTGTTCCAACATCAAATACCTCAAGTTCTTAGGTGAACCCGACTCACAGGTGGCTGAGGACTGGATTGAGGAGGTGGCTGAGAGTTTTCTATAGCTCATATAGCTTCGGTAGGATGACGTTTCGGTAGATGATCATTCATCGAGGCGTACCGAGCATTCCGGGTACTCGATGAATACGTTCTGATCAGTTCTATAGATCTCAGACCTCTGAGCGTGGTATGTTTAAGGATATCCAAGACATCACTTTTTCTTATATGAATTCCTACTCATGTTAGGGTGCTAGAGAGAACCTTGTGTTTGAATGTTCTTGGGATGAACGAATACAGCTAGAGAATGTTAGAAGTTGGAATGCAGAGAACTGGTGCCAGTCTCAGGGACATGGGCATGCGAATGTTTCAAGAAGAGGAAATGTTAAGGATAGATAAATCAGTAGAGCAGCAGAAGTGGAAGCAGAGTTAGGAGAGAAGCATGAGGTGGTGTACTTTTCGACATGTTACAATCACCCGCCTTTGTAGTCCCCGCAAGGATCAAGGAGCTGGATGGCAGGGGAAGAGAGTAGATGCATGCTATCAAGGAGTGTGACCTAATGGCTCTAAGAATTATTCAAGGGACAGTCTATGTCCACTACTACCTTATGTAGTAAGAGACGTTGATATGAATCATTCCTTCCTTCAACGAATCTTGTCCCAGACCTAGAGTTTTCGGTAAGCCGTAGAATTGACCCTCACGTCCGGAGATACCTTGGGAGGAGACTCGATAATCACACTTACGCCGACAGTGTGGTCTGACCCTCGAGGTGAGAGTTTCGGTTGGAATCTCTTGGTGGTGGCATCGAGGCCTTACGACATTGGTCTCGATATGGATTGGATTCACTGTTCATGCTCAGATTTACTGTATTAGCCAAAAAGGTTGTGGTATAACTACAATGTCGGGGGGGGGGGGGGGTTTCCTTGTTCGGCAAAAAGAAAACCCCAGGAAACACATGATAAACTCATGCAGAGGAGGGTTGGCCAATCACTCTTTGGTCGACCAACCTTACCCTCATGGCAGTAGGAGTTTTTTGTTTCAGTTCTAATCAAGAAATGGAGGCCTCTAGAGTTCAAGGATGGTGATCATGTCCTTATACGGGTCTCACCTCGACAAGGTTTATGGAGATGTGGTCGAGGTGACAAGTTATCTCCGAGGTTTAACAGACCTTTCTAGGTCCTCAGCAGGGTATGCGAGGTGGTTTAATGCTTGACCTTTCCACCTCAGTTTCACCAGGCGCATGATGACATCAATGTATCTCAGTTGAGGAGATACGTGCATGATCCGTCACACATCATCGACCTCGGGAAGTAGGACATCGATAACAGGGCAACATTCAGAGAGGTTCCAGTAGGGATCAAGGACCGACATGAGTGGATCCTACGTAGATGGTCGATTCCTCGGGAGTACATTCACAGGCAGCACGAGAACCACTAGGAGAGAACATTGGAGCAGAAGGCTCAGATGCGTGCTCAGTACCACTTTTGTTTCCATAGTTTGTGTTATAGCTTTACGAGGACATAAAGCCCTGAGGAAGGAGTTATGTAAAGACCCAAAAATTTGAATGGAGTTTTTTTCATAATTTCTTTGGAATTTTACGAGTCGGTGGCTTCTGACGGCACCAGATTCCGAGGCTCGGTGTGCCCGGAATCAATTTCCAAAGATTAGCTTGGGTACGTTCAGTGAACGAACGAGTATGATTTTCTAACGTTTGAACCGTTGCTCGAAATTGAAATCTGAGGGAACTGATGAACTTCCAGCACCGGTATTTGCTTATGTAGACTTTTACCGTAGGTGTGTTTGTTCGGGGAAAGAAGTTAAATTCTGTGGTTCAAGGAAGAAATAAATGAAATTGTGTACACTTTTATTTTTGTTATTCAAGGAAGTTAAAGTCTACCATGGTAAGTTGTTGGTGGGGTCCACAACCACCCAACTTCCCATGTGTGAATATGTGGTAGGTGGGGCTCATACCCACCTAGCCTCCCATGGGAGAGTTTAGTGTGGTGGGGGCCACACGAGACCATAACCCCTTGAACTTCTTATAACCCCCCCATAAACTCTCTTGCACTGAATGTGCCAACATCCATTAATTCACATTAACACCCCTTGTGTTTAATTGTATAACTTCTAACCTTCCAAACTCCCTCTTAATTTTTGGGGAACTCCTTCTCTTCCTCTCTCCCTCTTTATTTCATGCCAACTCACGTTAAATTAATTGACTAAACCTATTCAATTAATTTGAATAAAGAGTTTGAATTTTAAGTTTTAAATGCTTGGAATGTTCTTATAAAATAAGAGTAAGTCTTATTTTATTTGGGGTTGGGATTGTTGGGTGGGAGATCCTTTTTGAGAAGAAGGAAGATAAGAGAATTCCTCCTCGTCGAAGAACGACGCTTCCTTATCGAAGAACGACGCTTCCTTTTCGAAGAACGACACCCTTCCTCGACGAAGAACGAGACATCGACCATGGAGACTGACGCCAACAACAACGTTATTCTTCTTCTGACGTTAATGGAATCAATACCGTTCTACCGCGACATTCAATTTCCACGACTTGACGATGTACGACGTCAATTTCGAGGTAGGGGTTTGGATTTGTGTTTGTGATTATTCTTTGTCATACAACGTCAATTCCTTTAGCCTATTGGTATCAGATTAACGAGAGGAGGTCGGACCGCATGAACACGGCTGACTTTCCACCCCCTTCGATGTTATGTTTGTCGCGGCATGAACAAAGATGCTCGGTGCAACGACACCGCGCAGAAACAGGAAGAATGCGGCGGAGAAGCGCGGCACCATCGCGTCGTGCCTTTGAGGCCGAACGAAACTGTGGCTGGAGTCGGGGCCGTAGAGGCAACTTGAAGACTCTGCAGATTGTTTTATTGACGTGCAGATTGATGGGCGATGACCGAACGGGCCGTAGAGGCGATTTGAATCCATCGTAGTGAAGATCGGGTCCCATGAGGACCATAGGCGAAGACAGTAGGCGAAACGGACAACCGGAGTGCGTCCGGTGGTCCGCGGGAGGCGGCGACGGTGCGCCCCACCGGCGAGGAGGCAGCGGCATGTCGCCGGAACAGAACCTCTATGGCTGAGCCACGGTGGCAGACCGAACCAGAACGGTTTATCCGTTCCGGAGGCAAGGTGGCGCGGCTTAATACCGCGCCGGTTTTCTTTCAACCGAGGGGTTGTAACCCCCCTGCACCCTGCTAGCAACGCGGGCGCCACGCCAGTGCCAGGATAACCGGCCACCCAGGCCGGGCCGTGCCTTAATGGGCCGGACCAGGACATGGGTCGGGCCGACCCGGGGGGTATCGGGCCGGGTCGGACCGGGCCCGAACCCCCTATTTTCCGACAGATCCGTTAAAATGTCCATAACATGGGATACGGACCTCTGATCGACCCACCGTCAGTTGCGATGTGATCCACGGATCGAGACGGTCGTTTTGATATATTACACTTAACATTTTGGAGAACATGGGGTACATCCAGGTTGGTTCGAAACCAGAACCAATCGGGCCCTCGGAGCGGAAACGCTTATAACTTGAGCTCCGGACGTCTGATTGACGTGTCGTCAACTTCGTTGAATTCCTCTTGATTATACGGAACATTTAGCATAATTCGTCTGAGGTTTGGATGTAGTTGGAGTATGTTCAGGTTGGATTGTACCCGAAATCCAACTGGTCCCATAGAAGGGAAAAGCTGATAACTTTCAGACCTGACGTCTGTTTCACGAACCGTCAGTGGCGTTGGTGATCATGTTGAGAAATGGTCCCTATGAGTATACCTTATGAGAGTTCAGGGTACAGTTGAGATATCGCTGGGTTGGTTCGCACACGAAACCAACAGGGCCCCTGGGACGAAAAGGCTAATAACTCACAGATCGGGCGCCCGATTGACGCACCGTATGTTGCATTGAGACCCCGATGAAGAGGTGGTACTTTGGGATACTTCTTCATGGGACTTTGTTATACTTGGAGTATCGACCTGTAGCTCATGGATCAGACCCTCCCAGAGACGAGCGTACGAAGTTTGGAGACCATGTTGCTGGCTGAGACATGATGAATGTTTGACCAACTTGACTTGGAGTGAGTCGACTAGCACAGTGGATGGAGCACTATTGTGTTTGGGTGTAGACCCATGGCGGACAGAGCGCCTGGTAGCAGGCAACAGACCCATGGTACTCAATAGAAGGAGTACCTCTGCAGGCTATTTGGGGGGGGGGTGCACTACTGTGTTTGGGTGGCAGACCACGGCGGGAAGCACTACTGTGTTTGGGTGGCTGACCCGCGGTACTCGACAAGAGGATTACCTCAGCAATCTTAGTTTAGTGAGAAGTACCTCAGAGTCGTGACAATATCACTGTACTCGACAGAGATGGAGCTCTTCAGCAGCTACAGTTTCGATAATGGAAATCCTGGTTTGAGGTGAGTCTATGACCATTGTGTTTACCTCATAATTGAGATGGGTCACTTGATAACTTAGGAATATTTATGGGCATATACATAGGTAGTGGTTATCCGTTGATTTCATAACCTTTGTGTTTCCTCGTGATTGAGATGTGTTACTTGATAACTTAGGTATAAGTATGGGCTTATATCTAAGTAAGGGTTATCTATTGAGATCCTTATTTGTGGGTATCCTTGTTGGATTTAGTGAGACCTTGAGGGTCTTGGGGTCCTTACTGAGTATCGTATACTCTCCCCTGCATGGGCTATGCTCACACCTCGTTGTGTTGGTTGCAGACGACGTGCAGCGCTGACAAAGACCGAGTGTTCGAGGATTGGACGGTACCCGGAGGTGGACCTCACAACGAGTCAGTATTCGGAGGTCGACTTCATGACGAGATGATACTCGAAGGAGGTTGACTGGAGAGAGCTTTGTGGAGGCTATCTGTACCTACCCTTCAGATAGGATCTATGGTGGACGATCCAGAAGCTGCGCTATCTATACCTACTCTTCAGGTAGGATCCGAGGTGGACGACCTAGGAGATGCTTCTTTTCTTCCAACTGTTTGTCTTTTCTGTTGTACTTTCGTTCAGTTGTAGTTGTACCTTCATTTGTTTTTTTATTTTGGCCCACTTACATTTCAGCCCTTTCTTTTGTACTTAGTGTATTAGTTCTGCTTGTACTTTTTGTTGTTTTGTTTAGTTTTATAAATGCAATTCCTTCCTAGTTATCAGGATTTACACCTTTGGTTCTAGTCGCCAGCCCCTGGCCTATGGAATGCGGGTTTGGGGTAGTCACGGCACGGGCCCCGAGGACGGGTCGTGACAATAAGTTATCAAAATGTTAGCCAATAAATGTCTAATATATATTAAAAAATACCAGAAAATTCCCATGACTGGTAGATTAGGTCTTCACCCTTTTCTATTAAAAATTTATTTATATCAACGAACAATAATAAACCACCATTTTAAACCATATTTTTATTTTCATGGACTATTTTTTAAAATATATATAAATTATTGACATTCCTTGGCCATATTTTAAAAAATAATCATTATCCACACACTAACCATATCAATGTATTTAATTTATTAACTATGTCATGCATAGTTTATTTAAAACATGGGAAAATAGATTATATATGGCCAATCAGTATGAAGAAAAATCTTCTTAAAAAACATTTTTTTTATTAATTTCATACATGATTTTATATAAGAATTATCATCATGTGTATTATTGAAGATTTATATATGTGAATGTGTTTTTTTCTTAACTCATATTAATGTTTTTTCAATCAATAGATCATATTTAGCCAAATAAATGATATTTTCATAGTATGATATAGCCAAACCAAAATTCTCAATTTTAGTTATTAAATCCAAAAAATTCTTTTCCATATCTACATGAATATACTTCTCAATAAAGGTGGTATATTTCATTGACGATTCCTAATATACCCCATCAGTGTCATCATATTTCTTTTAGATTGATAGATCTAACATAATTATAATGTACCATAAATAATTAATTCTTACCCCATGTAAATAATTAAATAAACAAATATATCAATGAATATCATGAAAAAATACCTACTTGTCAATGTATATTTGTGGCATTACTCACCAAATAATCTAGTGACCTAAAATATTTAAATTTTTTACAAATAGAACTAAAAAAATACACATGGATTATAGTCAATTTGACAAGGTTGGGTAGAATCCTATGTCATATTACTGGAATTATTTTTTATTATAACATGACTATTGTGATATTTCATTTTTATTAACCTAAAATATATTAGTGACACATACTTTTTTGATTTTTTTTAAAAACCCTAATATACTTTTAAAACATGGAGGCTATGAAAAAATATTTTATCTTCATATTGGGTAATGTATGATAATATGTATGTAAGTATGATTTTTTATTTTAAATGATTGACTGAAATCTAAAAACATTCTCAATTACATAGCCCGAAGGACTAAGGCCAAGTGGCCTGAATAGAAGTCTTGAATGCCTATTTTTTGGCCCAAAGGACCCCTCGATGAACAGTACTACTATAGTAATACACTCCAATAGTACCCGCTACAGTACTGCCACCGCTACAATACCTGTTACAGTCCCTACACAAGCTTTAAAAATTAATCATATCATACAAATATTTCTTTTGTTGTAATATTTTAATTTATTTCTAAATGTGACATCAACTTTTTTAACCATATTTAAATATTGATCAGTTTACAAGGGATTTTATGATACATAAAATTTTAGTGAGCTATTGAATTCCCTTTTAAATCATTAATAAGAGTGATTCATAGAAAAAAACCTTTGGTGAACACGGAATATTATTTTACCCTCCATATAAACCTAATAATATTAAGTCCATTTTTTATAAAATTGACAATATTTATACATCTTAACTCTATATACAAGAAAAATTCCAGATATTATGAAGTCATTTGTTGTGAACGTAATCATTTCATGAAATTTAAAATACTCTTTTTTATGAGAATCAAGGACTCAGAAAACTTCATCATGTAAGAATATAAAATCATTAACAAATGGTTAAAAATTAAAATCAAATTTCATATCTAGGTTTCTTTGGTCAAGAAAACATTAATTCGACTTTATTTATTTCAACATCAGAAAAAAATTGAAGATATGAGAAGTAAATATCCAAAAAACAATCAATGAACAATGATTAATTCTTATAATTGGATATAGATTCATTCAATTTTTTCATATTACATGTATGATATATTTAACTTCATTAATTAATATAGAATATTATTAATCAATTTTATTCTATTTTGGAGAATCAATTGAATAATTTAATTTTCTAATAGATATTTTCTCATATTCATGACATCTTAAAATTTTTGTGTTATTTGAATTTTAAAATAAATGTTTTAAATATGTAATTATTGGATGATGTTAAATTTTCATAGTATGACTTAGAGTACTTGGAATAATATGTTATTAACCTATGACTTTTTTTCATGTTATACCGAAAAATCCCACATTTTAAAAAATTTAACATACCTTCATATTCATATACATATATATCATACAATAATCGAGGTGGGATTTTATCTTTAACAAATCCAATCGCATTGGGTATAATATTTTTCCCATATAATTTTAATATAGAATGTCATTGTATTTAGAAGGTAATATATTCAATTGTTATTGTAATTCTATAAAACACTTCCCAATTATTCCATTTTAGGATTTCAAGTTAACTTATATTTATAAAATTTATATAACCATCAATTTTATACGACTAAGATATACTGGTTCTTATGTATTTCCATACAGGGGGACAATCATTGGTTTTTTTCAATTTCACCTACATTGATATTCTGACTCATATAATTATTATTATCAGAATTATCTTCTTGAAAATCTATATTATCATTAAATAATGAATTTTGAAAATATTCATCATATAAAATTATTGTATTGTAGAATGAATTAAAATAAATTAAAATTAAATTATTTTTTATTTACGTTAATAAAAAAATTTTCACCTTTAAATTATTTATTCTTGGATCGTAAAACATGCCACATCTAGGGAATTTAATTTCAAAAATTCCAAAAAAAATGAACTTAATCTTAAATTCATAATTTTTTTACATTGGATTTATCTTACAAAAATTCATTATCACAAAAAAAATATAATATAAATAAGATATGTTACTTTATATTTATATTGAAAATCCAAATTTAATTTTCTTTCAAAATACATTACCTAAAATGTTAATAATAGTAATAATAGTATTATTAATATTAACACTACTATAATTAAAATTAAAACTACAATAAAAATAAATATTAGAAAAAATATTAGCAAGAAAATTAAACATGTTAACATTAATAATATCAGTGTTATGATGAACATTTAAAGTATTACAAATAATATAAATGTAAATATAAATAATAACAACATTAACATTAAGATTAAGATTGTTAACACATATAATAATAGTATTAATTTTAATACAGAAATATTCATTATTAACAATATGGACATGAATATTAATTTTAATAATATTAAAAAAAATATTAAAAATTGTAAAACTAATGTTGATAATATTAATTGTAATATAAGTAATCTGAACTATAATGTTAACAATATTATCACTCTTTTAAAAATATTAGCACTAAATATATGTTAATATTATAGTAAACAAGAAAATATATATTTAATTATTCAAAAATATATATTAAATATAAAATTTTGTAATTAAAATATAATATCAGTAGTAATATTATTAAAAATATAAATTTTAAGGTCAGATATAAGTTATAAAAGCCTATAAATAAATATTTTATTATATTAAATATATATAATAGGAAAAATAATATTTTTAATGTAAATATAAATAAAATATTACTAATTATATTACTAAATAATAATTTTTATATATCTACTAAGAATTATGAAAATTATACACTATATAATTTTAATAAATACAAAAAATATAAATGAAGCAAAATTTCAAAAATAGATATAGAAATAAAATTTTATTTTGAAAAAAATATGCAACTAAATATCCTTAAGAATACTGAGTTGCCTATAAATAAATATTATTTATCTAATTTCTCAAAACATTATATACAATCTCACTAAAATATATAATTAGATCAGTCACTAAGAAGAAAATTCATTTTCAGATTTACAATCACATGAACAGTTAGAGAAATTAATTTTATATATAATTTAAATTTATTTGAAGAACGGAATTTTGTAATAAAAAATAAATGGATAATTTAAAATCAATGTTTTATGAAGATGTGTCGACATAAAATTAAGTAAATACCAAAAAATAACTACTAGAGTTTGGACTTCTACTAATGGACCCATGCCAATGGTTTAATAGAATTGGCATTAGACTCCAATAACGATGGTTTTAGTTACCCATTGGTATAATATGGTTTTTTGGGAGTATTGCAATGTTATTTTTAAAACATTATTATATAATAACCTATAAGAATAGTATATTAAAACCATTTTATAGAAATAAAGTTATACATTCGTCGTGAGCCACTTCCATTCCATAAAATCCCTTACCATAGCCAAATTGTTCGCCTTCAATATTTCCTTTGGTTCATGTTTTGATTATATTTGGATTCATAATTTTTAAATTATATTAATGTTCAATCATCATGGTATGTTTGTTATTTTCATCTTACATTTTCTTTATCCCCATATATCTATATTTTTATGCCCCATATTAATGATTTCAAAAATTTATTACATAATTTACATGTTTATTTTTTTTTAAAAGTACATGTTAATTAGTTATATTCAATAAAAATTGTGTTTTCTATTTTTGATTATTTCTTTAGTTTTTTTAAATAATTTTTATAAAGTATTTTCATTTATATGAGTTTCTCTTGAATAATCTCAAGGTTCCCTAAAAAGGATTGTGTACCATAGTTCTTTTAGTTTATGTTGGGTTACATTCAAACCAAAAAAACATATTAGTTATTTTTTATCAACCTGATAAAGTTTTTTATTTGCATGAAATTGACGATTCATAAATAAAATTTGAAAAACATAATTTTAATGATATTAATATATTTTTAGTTAATATATTGAATATGGTTATAATTAGTTCAAATAAATTAAAAAATAGTTTTTTGGACATGATAGATCTATTTTAAGGATAATTTTTTATAGAATATTTATAAGGGATTTTGAAGGCTATTTTGTATGATACCTAATTTTTTAAATGACACGACATGATTAAACTCCCATTATGTGACGGTTTCTATAAAAAATTTATATCATGTCTGTAGGGTCCTAAAAAATATGCAAATGAAGATAATAATCCCCTTCATTCGAGAGAAAATTTATACCCAATTCCTTTCAACAAAATGGTCAAAGAAAGGAGGCCAATACTCAAAATTAGCAAAGGACCAACCGGTCCGCGAACCGGCCCGAGTGTTACGCAGCCAGTTCAGCGAACTGCTCCCCTCCACGGACCAGCCTCTTTCATGAGATGGAGGCGGAGATCCTCCGCGGGAATGAAGCAGAACAGGCATCAGACTGGTCCATCGTCACGAACCACCTTAGCCACAGACCACGTCAACCATCCCAAGGAGTATACGCTATCATTCGTGGAATGGAGGTGGAACTTTCCACGGCTGCGAAGCACTCTCCGAGCTCATTTGATTTGTGGAGGAGATCGTTTGGTTCACAGGGGAGATGCGCTTAATACCCCCCGTGAGTTGCGAATTGATCGGGTCATCTGTGAATCGGATTTTCAGTCATTGGCCTCCGCAAAAGGTTCCAAATGACAATAGATACATACTTTTACCCGCACTATAAAAGGATACTGAGGGGAAGATAAGAAGAAGAGGATATTGGAGAACGCAGAGGAGATCAATCACATTCGGTTAGAAGGATTTAGAAAGAAGGCTTATGATTTCATAAGTTCCAGTTCGGGAACAAGAGAAAGTATGAACTTGGGAAAGAACTAATAAGGAACCAAAAATGCATAATAACTTGGTGAATCGCGAACCTAAAATAACAAAAAAGGAAAACCGCGAACTATGGTCCCTCCACGGATGCAGTCCCTGTGGACCAGGGTTTTTATGCCTCTTTTCCGATCCGCCGCACCGCGTAGCACCCTCCCATGCAGGTGAATCCCTGACCGACGAACCCCCAACCTGTGCCACCCATGGCTTCCACTACTCACATGCAACCCTCCACAGACCACCCCAGTTCATGGATCGAACCTGGGGCTGCGAACCACCCTGGCTCGCGAGATGATCACCGTTCCTTGAACCACCTTGTTTTGCGGGATGCCCATCAGTCTGTTGACCACCCTGGTTCGCGGACGGCCTCTCTAGCCATGTAGCACCTTCCTACATGAAGGGTGTCACCACCCATACCCCGGTGTAGCTCATCGAATCCTTTAGAGTTCCCATTCCCCGAGCCAGATAAAATATTTCCAATACAGCCTAATCTTCTGTGATTCCCTCATTGGCCCACTCGTCGGCCCTGAGTCGAGGCCTCCACCAGAGCCACCAGACCCGTGTGATGTAACCTTCAGGTGCATCAACGTGCCGTTATGAGTTCACATACCCACGGTAAGCAGGGGTGAAGGGGTTTCTCTGACCCTTGAGCGGATTTCTGAAGCATTCCTGAGTTCACATTCCCACGGTATTGTGGATTTTGAGCTTGGGAGTCCCCTTTCTTCCCCTCCACTTTTTGGGGCTGGGGCACTTCTACCTTCTTCGGGAGGTAGTAAAATACCCATCTGAAGGAAGCCCCCTCCATGCGCTTCGATACTTCCCCTGGGAATAAGGGAGGTGGCGGGCACAGGAGCACCTCTTTCCCTCTCCCGCTATGCTTTGTCACCATGGGATTCCATCCCAGAGTAAGCCCCGACCTTATGGGCTGCCCAATGCATAAGCCCCACTCTACTTCTCACAAACACACCTTTCACAACATGATCATCTGGTCCCTACTGCCTCCTGTTTCTCACACCGATCATGAATCACGTGGGCTTAGAGTAAGAATCGACCATGACATCTTCTTATGGGCCTCCTCATAGTGTAAGCCACAATACACACCTTGGGCCTCCTCTGAGTGTAAGCCCCATGCCGATACGAACCATGAGGACTTTGATCCTTGTCTCCTAGAGTGGGTATCTAAGAAGCCTCCCTGAGGTTCAAACCCAATAATCGGTCGATCCGACTATCTTCACATCGCTTCACCGAGCCACTCCTAGCACCATCTCAATGAGTCCTTGTTCTTCATATTCATTAATCCAATGAGGGATAGTAAACCTCCGGCCTAAATGATTCCGAACCATGTGTCCAGCTGACCATTTCTAACCAGGAGTAATCCGTGGATACTATGCTTGTATATAAACCAAAGATTCGTGAACATATGAATATGTCTTAAATATATACGAAAGTCTTGGAACAGGAAATAATTCCCCACAAAAGGGAGATATGAGCCCGAAATGCCATCCTCTTGACCAATGTGAGTTCTTAAGTGTCAGTGGCCAAATCGCCTGGTGAACGCCTGCCTTTGGAAAGTAGGTCCACACATCGTTGGATATGGAACCGTTGGGTGTCTCGAGACCGACCCGAAACAAAAATGGTGAACCCGACATGAATTTTTAATCAAGATTGATGAATTTAACCCACTTTCATGGTATGCTCCCTTTATACTCACATGGAGGGACAAGAAAGGTCATTAATTATGCATGGGATCATGAGATGCTGCTTTGACAGGTTTGATGTTTGTATTTGTTAAAATATTTTACTGGTACCACACAGAACTCCATTTAATACAATGGCATCCCGAAGTAACTCACAAGCGCATGCTTCCAACAATGCAAGGACAAAACATCCTCACCAACATAGGACCCTGTCACCTACGCAGCGTCTCCAACGCTGGGTCTCAGATGCATTGATCCGAGAGTACCACGTGAACGGTACTCTCCCAATGGTGGAGGCAGCTATGCACACCCTCCAATCCGCCATGAATCGCCAGTCGCCTACCCAGCAGCGGCCATAGAAGTGGATCCAGACAGCCCATGTTTCTGTCTCCAACCATTTCGGGAGTCTATCCCCAGAACGGGGCAATGTGTACCTTCCTTTTCTTATGTAGGCGGATGAGGTCGACGTTGAGGACCTCATCCCCGCTGAGCGGGGGTTCTACTCCAAGGCCCCTGATTAGCCACTAAATGAGGATAATATTAATTGTTAATATATATAATATTCATGTTCTTTAGTTTTAATAAACAACATTTTAGTGCATTTTACACTTTGAACATCATTTCACATTATGATTGTAATACCTTCTTAAAATGCACTATTATGTGGTACATTTTTTAACATCATTTAAAGTACCCAATGATTCATCTGATTTTAAAGAATGTAATTATCCATATTTTAATTTTATATTTAGGTAAATTGATCTAAACTTCAATATGAACATGCTTCATTTAGATATCAATGGAGAATTCATGGAAGAAGATGGGGATATTTTGTGATGAAAGGAAGCAATTCTAGAGAAGGCAGATTGGACAGCAGCCCACAGATGAGAATGTGGGACCCACATTACAAACCCAATGAATCCCAAATTTTTTGGGTGTCTAGAATATAGATATAAGAACTAATTATTCTTCAGGATCCAGTGGTAATTTGGCTTCTATAGTGGTCATTTATGAGGCCCATTTTAGAGATAAAATTATGGGCCAGATTATACGGCCCCAAAAAACATCCCACTAATCTAATCTTATATCCGAATACACAATTCCAAATGGGCCCAAATTTTACAGGAAGTTAAGAGACATCCGGGGATCTATTTTATTCTTCTATAGTCCACTCTAAATCGTCCATCTAGTAGGTTTTCCAAGTGCGTCCGTGCGTTGGATGAAAGCTGCATGACACCTCAGGACAAGGGTGGAAAAATCAACTCTCCCTCAACATTCGACCCACCTATGGCCTACCAAAATTAATTGAAGAGACACGGAAAATTGAAGGCTCGACCCAAGGATTCAAAATGCATATTTAAGGCAGTGGTGGAGGAGGAGTTGAGGATCTTTGGTGCTTTTTTCAATTGTAAAGTTATGCTTCAATTTTTTGTCCCAAGTTTGTCTTTCACATGTAAGATGTTTAATTCAATTTAGTTTCTTAATAAAATATCTTCTTTTCATCTTATTCTGTTTTTCTTCATATCAATTTGATACCATTGGTTTAAGGTGTGAATTTATTCACACTAAGCCTTGTGAAATTATTCACACAACGGTGCAGTGATCATTTTCTTTTTATTGTTTTATTTACTTCTTTAATTCCTCCATCATGAGTCTACTTCCCGCTTCCAATGAAACCATAGAATCAATGGAGGGCTAATCCACATATGGTTTGATCCAAGGGAGTATCAAGGGGATAGATTGGATGTTATTTATCACCCCATTAATGTATAATCACTTCATTAATTGAGATTTTTATTTGATGATTTTTAAACTCTATCGTCCTTAATGAATTTAAGGCCACACACTTAATGTGATAATACAAACTTTTACCTTGAAGTGCTCAAAACATTGATCCTTAATGTGTATAGGTGATTAGTATTAAAGGGTGTAGGTATTAAACCAGTAAGTGATGATGATGTTTTATCTTCTTTAATGAATCCATATCAAATATAAAAATTTGAAATCATTGAAAAGGAAATACGTCCAATCCACTCCAAGTGATAACCTAGGATCAACTCACTCTTTTAAATTGAATTCTCTTAAATCTTGTAGTTATCCTCTAAAACCATATAAAATAAACCCAATTTGGCCACATAATATCCAATAATAGTCCATAGAATGTAAGTTTCTATAGGTTTCTTCATAGGTATCTGAGGATTCGATAACCCAAGATAAACTGAGGGACCATTCTACCTTCATTTCACGGGTAAATTTGATCATGAATCAGCCCCTGCTGAAAGAAATCATCGTGGATACGCCGCGACTCAACATACTCATGCTCAGGAGGATGTAACCCTGAGGTTCCAGGCCCACGCTCCACGAGATTCGGCCCCTCGTACCACCCTACGAGGGTGGAAAACATACAACCGGGGACTGGTCATCACCCTTGTCCCCAAGGAGGAGCTCCGCTGCCCAGTCACAGAGACACATCACGAGCAGAAACATACACTTATTCACTCCTCCAAATAAAACCATCCAGATATGGTGGCATCATACCAGCAGGCCTGCATCCCCGCCGAGCTCTATCAAGCCCGTTGCTCACACAGGACGATACTTACCAGGCAGACACCTCTCCCAACCCAGGGTCATGAAGCCCACCAACCTAACATGGTGGAAACCCAACGTCTGTAGGGACAGCTCTTAGAATATCCCCTTGATGCCTACATTCCTATAATGGTGGATATCAACAAATCCTGCCACCCAGATGTGGTAGCAACTCATGGGAGGGCACGTCTCCCTGCCAACAAAGGCCACCGACTCGATACGGTGGGGAACCAATACATCCAGGGCCAGCTCCCTACGGATGCAAGTAAAGTCTACCATCCCAATGTGGTGGAAAACAGAGAGAAAATCCGGCGTATCCCAGTACAAGGGAAGATTCATTCGCCTACCACAACACAGGAGAATTGTTTGTAACCACTGACCACCGGAGGAACAGAGTAGGATATTCCTACTCTGATACCGGAATGGGCCTTCATACCCATTCCATCCAATGATGTCACTCTACATATCCTGGAAATGATGGAGGAGCAGGTATCGATCCTAGATCATATCTTCCAGACATTCCAGAATATAATTTCATCAGCAGAAACATCAAGGACTCAGGCCCATGAGCCTGTCTCCCCAATTGAAGTGACTCATCTAAGAGATGAGATCACCGCCTTGGAGTAGATCTACAACCCGGATTCATTCCAGGAGGGTCACGGGATATATTCCATGATGAAAGGGAAACCAGATCAAGCAGCTTCACATGTTCCAACTGGGGGACACCTGTCCATCACTATGGATGCTCCAGAGAAGAATTATATCCCTGCTAAAAGTCAATATATTCATCGGCGTATCCCAGCAGCATCACAAGACCCAATTAGACAGGGACCCAAAGGTGAAGGTCGTTGT
Organism: Viscum album; assembly: GCA_963277665.1. Taxonomy (NCBI): domain Eukaryota; kingdom Viridiplantae; phylum Streptophyta; class Magnoliopsida; order Santalales; family Viscaceae; genus Viscum; species Viscum album. Next base: position 1,465,072,358 of record OY728147.1, on the reverse strand, counting down.
CAACAGCAGACAATCCCCGATGCCCACAAGAAGTTGCCCGGAACGCGCCGAAGGCAGCTGGAAAATGATGAGCGGGTTCATGACTCCACTCTGATAGAATCTGGGATTCCCAATTCCGCTAAACGTATATCGAATGCTCAGAACCCTTCCCACCCATTACCATATTATGGAAGTGGCAGAAGCAGTTGCGAGGGTCCTCCCCGCAATGTCGCTACCATGAGCTCTAAAGGTCCTCCCCAGAGCACCCATGGGGGCCTCCCCCATGGGAATATAATGATCGATCATGAGAACTCCTATTTTGATGCGAGTCACGGAAACCATCCATGTGACCAGAATATCAAGCAGCAAGAATGTCCTCCACTTTCTGTGGTCCACCCTGAAGGTCCTCCACGATGTATACACTGCAAACACTCTCCATGCAGTGGGACCACAGATTATGATATTATTCCTCACTATCATAGTCTCAACTGCTGAGGCCCTCCCCGCAGTGACATCTCATCATGACAAGAAGGAACTCCTTTTGTCGTAGCCTGCCCTGAAGGTCCATCCTAGGGGTTATGTAGCAACAACACTTGGTGCAGCCAGACATCATATCACGGTGGTAGTCCTCGCCACCCTGATAACGGAGGTCCTCCCTGTAGACACGTCAAGCAACGAGAAGTCTTCTCCCTCATTGAAATACATTCTTGAAGGCCCTATCTAGGGTTTACCTTGCTTATATTCTCTCTGCGGCAACTGTAATGGTAGTCCTCACAATTACAGCAGCTGTGGTGGTAGTCCTCACCACCACGACCGTCGTTGCGATGGTCCTCCCCGCAGTGGCCCCAAGCAACAAGAAGGTCCTCCCCTTGTCGCAGTGTGTCTTCAAGGACCTCCCCAGGATACACAACGAATGTCAAACCATGATGTTCATCCTCACCATGATGGCAGTTGTTGTGAAGGCCCTCCCCATAACAATGTTATACAGCCATAAGGTCCTCCACTTGCTATGAAACGACTTGGAGGTCCTCCCCATGGTATGCACTAAAAATTTCCTCTATCTGGTGAGGAATCAAGCAGTAATGATAGTCCTCTCCATTACGGCCTTCATTGCGAAAGCCCTCCCTGTGATGACATATCATATCGACAGGAAGGTCCTCCCCTTGCCGAATCAAGCACAGAAAAGCACTCATATGCCGAGGCACTCAGAAGGATGGGATTGAGCATGTCAAATTCCAAGCTAGTCGCCAACAACACCCTTCTTCAATCATGAGACAGTTCGGGGCCACATTCATCCTCTGAACCACCTCTGAATCGCGCACATGATGATTCAGCAACAATCAGTCCCACGGACTCCGACCACACTATCAGCGGGCAACTTATTTTGGCTGACTAGGTAGAGGAGTCCCAAGAGGAGGAGTATTCTGACATTTTTCTCCTAAGGAAACGACTGGATAGGGATGATATACCAGTTATGTTTTGTCCCATGACCACCTCTCAATTTGACATGCCCAGATAATTGTCGTGATGATGCGTGCACGGCATCCGCCACAACATATGGACAACCCTCTACTGGCTGAAATCATGTTTCCTGCCCTAAAATAGGTATGTAGACCACGCCAAGACAATAGGATACCTCTTGCATCACATCGACCTGGAAGCTTTTCCTTTGGCACGACAACAGCGACCCGAGAGGTCCAAAAGGAACAGGGAGATATCCTTTCTCTATGGGTTGTACAAGATGCGCCGCCTCATTCATGGCGCTCTAATGGGAGTCCATATCAGAGGATGTGGGGAACATGGAGCTTTTCATTTAACTCTTCTCCCCACCCAGAACAACCCATTTGACATGGTGTATTGCAACTTCATCACTTCAAGACAGCAATTGGGTGGTCTCCCTGTTCGCGAAAGGCAATATACCCAACAGATTCGGGCTTTGTGTAAGTCCCAAAAGCACCAGGCCCGACGGGAACATGCTATTCAAGAACTCATGAATCAGGCCACCGAGAGAATACAATAGGCTTCTCACCTAAGATAGGCAAATCAGATATCTTTTTCAACCTCCTCATAAGGTATTCATTCATAGAAGAACTCGGCACCAAACCCACTTCACCCCCGAATGGGGGCACACAAGATCAGGCATGTATCAATAGCAGTAGCTGCTGCCGCAATCTAGGATCAACCCTAGCCTGTAGGGCTGGGGGTATTTATAACAAAAACTTCCCTTGTACGACCAATAAAAATGGGAGGAGACCTAGAGTACAGGGAACATAGCCAACCCCATCCCCCAGGGCCGGGGGAATTATTACCCCCTCAATAACAACCTCCCCCACGAGAGTCAGTATTCTCTCGTCTAGGGAGGACAGTCGGAAGAGGAGGTTCCCGTCCTATCATGTTGTTTAAATCAACATCCCCTCCAAGAGGGAGGCATACCATAAGGGTGTATCAAATAACTCTCCGGATCACCCTTCATCAAAAAGTATGAAGCCAATCCCAGCATATGAAAGGTAAGGCCAGTAAAAGACGCGGGAGATCCTCTTCCTAATTGGAAGATGACATATTCCCCGCCCAACGATATGAATCTATCAACATCATAGAGGTTAACTCCACTAGTTACACCAGAGATATTGAAAATCAGGATGGATCAGGAGATGATGGTTCCGGTCAGGCTGAAACCTAAAATGAACAACCAGGTGTGCACACCCGGAACAAGAGGACTGCCCTAAATATGGTCTCCCCATTAGCTAACCTTCCTCCGCATACCCAATGAGCTTCCAAAAAGGATAAGGACAAAGGACTGGTTACCCTTAATACGTCCCCTCCTCTTGAAAAAAATGATCCACTCACGCTCAAAGACAGGTTCGCTCGACAGGAAGAGGAAATGAGGGAATTGAGGCGGCTTAACGCTGAGCTACTCCAGAGGAACCGTCTTATTGAAGAAGAGTCCCAAGAGGAGCCACATCTCGCACTCATAGTAAGTGAACCTCAAAGACCGAGGATTACCCCAGAAAATGAAGCACGGTCAGGGATCCTGCCCAATGAGTTGTCTGGTCCATCCAACTACCTAAATGTGGATCTGGATGAATACCAAGACTTCCCTCCACATAGGAAGCAACCAGAGCAAGTATGCCCGAACCCTCCGAGGGTGTCTCGAACAGCATATTCACCCATGGTGTCAGGTGAGCCAGATCCTCAAACAATGACTTATGCTGCACATGCCCAACACCGGGCCCAACAAGATGTAAACCAGGGCCTTACCAGCACCATCGAAGAACTAATGGCTGAATTGGAAGCAATGGAAGGTCAACACGCTCCGATATAGCCAGAGCGGAAGCCCTACCCATATTGGGTGAGCAACACACCCCCTCCGCCCAATTTTGGGAGCCCTGTATTCCCTATCTTCAATGGATCGGGTGATCCAGAATAGCATTTAATTCACTATGTATCCTATTGCGACCCTATGATGGGGACTCCAGAATAATAGGAAGAAGTAAAAATCAGATTCTTCGTATGGACCTTGCAAGGATCCGCCTTTTTCTAGTATACGAGTCTACCTACCCAGTCGATAAAAAGTAGGGAAGACATTCGACAGCAGTTTCAGTTAAACTTCAGATCAACGTTTCCTAAGACAATAGTCAGCGACCTCATGAACTGTAAGCAGAGGGAGAATGAGAGGGTCTCATATTTCATCACTAGATGGAATGGTCTAACCTACTCTCTGAACAGGACAATGCCTCAAGAGGAGTTTCTCTCCATATGCATCGATAATCTTCAAGATGAGTTGTGGACACCGCTAATTCCAGTGGAGTGCACCACTGGCTTTTGCAATCTCTTGACCATTGCCCAGAGAATTGAGGACTCCCTATAGTGCAACAATTTGAAGTCCCGAATAGCCTCACAGGCTCCCACAAAGAGAACACTTAGAGCTAAAGCGTCCTCTATCACGCTCAAGCTAGCCCTTGTGCCCGCTCCACCGCTTAGGCCTCCACTAAATCATCAAGGGCCCCCTGTATATCAGCGGCCACCTCCACCCAGGTGGGATGATCAGAAAGGGGAAAAGCAGAACCAGTTTGAGGAACTTAGACATAAAACATACTCTTTCCAAGAGGACCAAGTCCGCAGCTATTTCATCACCGCCATGAATTACAACTTGCTCTGCCTCCTGGAGCCAAAGAAACCCAAAGAATCTGGCCACGATGACAGGACAGAATATTTTCTCTACCATCGGATGTTGGGGCACAATATTCAGGAAATCTTTGTCTTAAAATACCTCTTACAAAGGATGGTAGACTCTGGGAAGGTTGAGCTAGGACCACCCCCAGTACATGTGAAGTATATTTCTACCACTGACTCCGACAAAGGGGAGGGGTGGCAGGAAGTCACCAGAAAGAAGGGGCAGAAGTTTGATAACTGGATGACTCTGAAGACTATCAACCGACCCCAGGGCATACTTTGAGCTCATCTACGATAGCCAGTGTTGCCGCCAACAGCGCCTGATGCAGCACAACCGACAGTATCAGACTCACACCCTACAGTATCGGCCTCACAACCCTCCACGAGCCGGTCATCCAGGCGTAATCAAAGAGGGAGGGGACAAGTACAAGAAGAGCAATATGGACCACAGAAAAAGTTATCCCTGACGCTGTCAGATTTCTTGCCCCCAAACTTCACGCCACGAGCACCGACCCTCCAAACGACGCCATCAGGGACAACCGACCAGGTTGACCTGTCAAAGGATGATGATCCAATCTTTGGTTCCATCAATGTCGTCCATCTTTTGTAATTTTTCCCTGATGAAGGTTATGTTTATGAACCCAAGTTCCCAATGCAAGGAGCTAGGACGAGGAATCACAGAGGCAAGGGATACCAAGGGAGACGTAGTCACGGCCGAAACCTACCCTACGGTTGGACCTCAGATAAAACCGTCAATATCGCGGAAATCTGTGGGAGATCTCTTCAACAGACTCAACAGGAGAAATAATATCATCCCACCTCCAGAATCGGCCACCCTGGCCCCTTTATTATGTGATACCCATCAGAGGAGGAACAAGCATCTAGCTGCTTAATGCGCACAAATAGACCGGTCGTACAAAGTCCTCAGAACCTAGGAACATCTTCGGTACCTGACCCTGCAGTGGGTCCCTCCTTGTCACATACTCCCACTCCCAAGCTGCCTACTAGAACAATCCCACCAACAAAGAAGCGTCAGCTGTTGGAGAAAAAGTACGACATCCTTAAGCAGCTTGCGTCATTACCAGCCAAGCTGTCCATCCTAGAGGCCCTAGGTTTGTTAGCCATCCTCAGGGACGCACTGATAGAAGCCTTACTCAGCCCACAGGAGTTCAAGGCGAGGTAGTTGCCGCCGAGATTTACCGGATCGAGATAGGCCCAACTGAATAAAATCCTTTGATTTCCTTCACCGATTAGGATGACGATTCCATCATGCAAAGACACATCAAACTACTATATGTGTCCAGCACATTAGATGATGTTTAGATCCAAAAAGTCTTCATTGACAACGGTTCTGGAGTTAACCTCCTTCCCCTACAGACACTCCATAAGTTGGGCTACAGAGAGGGTGATCTAATACCCTCAGCTAAAACTCTATTGGGTTGCGACAAGAGCGAGCAGAAGCCAATGGGACAAATTAAGTTAAAGACCCATTTTGGCGACCTCATGGCTTACTCGGAATTCATGGTGGTCTGGAAGAACACAACATTAAATTCCATGTGGGGGAGGCCATGGCTCCATAAGCACATGGTTGTTCCTTCATCCTACCACCAATGTATTATGTACAATGTCAATGGGAAAATTGAGGCACTGCACTCTGACAGGGACCCTTTCGAGCTCTCCAAGTCACACTATATTTACACCAGATTTTATGATAAAAAGAAGAAGAAGCCTTTGGTCGATGGTGGTGACTGGATCCCCACTCCGAATGGTCTGTAAGTGGTTCTTGACGGCCCCCTCGGGTAGCTAGGTAGAGACTACGTTCGGCCCATCAACCATATTGAGAGTAGGGGTTCAAGTCCGAACACACACTCAGTTGTATTCATGACTTCAGCCACAACGGTCGAGTGTGAAAATGCGGGAACGTCCGCCAACCCACAATCGTGGGATGAATACTCGAGCGGGGATACCCATGACGCCTTGCCCTCAAACCCACGAGAACCTGTGCCAGAAACACTCCCACCATCAGATCAGGAAGACGAGAATTTAGGAGAAGAAGAGGAGGAAGACCTTAGGGATGCACCCCCCACATTTGAGGAGTGTATCTCCACCACGGTGGATGAGCTCAGGGAAATAATCCTGGGCACCGAGGAAGATCCAAGGCCTACTCTCATTAGTGTAGCCATGTCCCCCGAGGAGCATGAGGTATATACCTATTTCCTAAAGTAAAATTGGGATATTGTTTCCTGGAATTACACGGAAATGCGGGGACTCAATCCCGAAGTGGAAACGCATCACCTGGGTCTTCTAGAAGACCACCGAGGCTATAAGCAGGCCGCCAGGAGGACACATCCCTCACATACTGCCAAAATAAAGGCTGAATTTAATAATCTCAACATATAAGGCTTCATTCGGGAGGTCCAAAACCCCATACGGTTGGCCAACATCATCCCCATCAAGAAAAAGAATGGGAAAATTTGCGTCTGCATCGACTTCAGAGATCTTAATCGGAATTTCCCGAAAGATTACTTCCTGGTCCCAATCACCGAGTTATTTATCAATGCAATGGCTGGGTATGAGGCTTTTTCCTTCATGGATGGCTATTCTGGGTATAATCAAATCCGAATGTCCCGAGAAGACGAACAAGAAACTGCCTTCAGAGCCCCCCAAGGAGTATTCTGTTACAAGGTCATTCCCTTTGGCCTCAGGAATGCTGGCGCCACATATCAACGCGCCATGCATCGTATTTTCAAGACATTTCTGTGGAAATTCATCGAATGTTATGTAGACGACATGGTGGTCAAATAAAGGTAGCGCTCAGATCACCTGTCAGACCTTGATACCGTCTTAAACAACTTTGACAGCTTAGACTGAAGAAGAACCCCATGAATTGTGCCATCGGGGTTACCTCAGGGAAATTCCTTAGCTTTTTTGTATTTCATCACGGCATCAAAGTCCACTCTAAAAAGACAAATGCTATTCTCTGCCTACCACCTCCCTACAACCTCACTGAGTTGAGAGAATTCCAAGGTAACTATGCCAATATCAGGTGATTCATAGGCAACCTGGCAGGCAAATGTTTTCCCATTACCAGGTTAATGAAGAAGGGAGTCACATACCAATGGACAGATGACTGCCAAGAGGCATTTGACACCCTAAAGAGGTACCTTTTAAGCCCACTGGTGCTCATTCCACCAGTCGAGGTAAGACCTCTCATCCTATACATGACTTCCCTAGAGCGGTCACTGGGAGACTTCCATTCACAAAATAACCATGGCGGCAGTGAAAACAGTTTCTATTACCTCAGTTGAACTATGATCGCTTTTGAGACTTGATACTCAAACATCGAGAAGAGCAATTTGGCCTTGGTATTTGCAGTTCAAAAGTTGCGACATTACCTGATGCATCATAAAGTCTATTTGGTCTTGCGTAATAACCCTCTAATGTATATCCTCAGCCTCCCTATGCTGACTAGGTGCCTATCTTGATGGGCAGTCATCCCGCAATAGTTTGACATCCGGTTTGTGCCTCTGAAAGCCATCAAGGGCAAAGAATTAGCATATTTTCTGGTAGATCACCCCTCAACAGGGACTACCGCACCGAACATCAATCTATCGAATGAAGACATCTTCACAGTTCAAGTTGAGCTCCCAACATAGGAAATGTACTTCGACGGTGCATCCCGAATCCAAACCGGGAAGTGGATGGAAGACCCCAAATTTAACATGGTGGGCTTGGGGATAATACACTTGTCCCCAAAAAAGACAGTCTTGTTGTATTCCTTCCTACTATCAGAGGGATGTACGAACAATTAAGTGGAATATAAATCCCTCATTGCAGGCCTAGATCATGCACTCCAAGAACAAGTACAACAACTTAAGGTCAAAGGTGATTTGGAATTGGTCATCAAGAAAGTCAACGGTGACTATGCTATCAAAAAGGAGGAGTTGATTCCCCTATTTGACTATGTTAGAGGGTTAATGATGGAATTATTTAAAGAACCCACATTAACCTATATTCCCTAGTCCCAGAATGCCCAGGCCTATGCATTAGCCAATGCAGCAACAGCCCAAGATGACCCAGACTGGGATAAAACATTAATCAGTATTTCTCACCGCCGAATGGTCTTGCCGTTTTTCAAGACCAAGATTGAGGAGATCCATGAAATCAGTCCTTTCCCTAAGCCATATGATCCCGCCACTGGATGGATGACCCCCATTGCAAGCTACCTTCAACAAGTTGAACTTCCATCAGACAGGACTAAACGAGACCAATATGGAGAAGGGAAACCAACGTTGTCCTGTATGGCAGCGCGGGTCAACAAGAGGTCCTCTACAAATGAGGCCTCTACGGAGTCCTCCTAAGATGCATTGACGGAGAAGAAATTGTCGCTGTCATGACTAACGTTCATGTCGGTGTATGTGGAGCATACCAGCCAGGGTCCAATCTTTCCCATCAGATTCAAAGTCTTGGGTACTATAGGCCCATAGTGGCACGAGATTGCGAACGCATTACCGCAAAATTCCACTCATGCCAAATTCATGCCAACTTCATACACCAACCCCTAGAGTTACTTCATCAGGACATGTACTACTGTTCATTTATCATTTGGGGAATGGATGTTGTGGGACCATATCCTCCTGCCACAGCCAAAAAGCTGAAGAATATCCTCATGGAAACCAACTTCTTTTCCAAATGGGCAGAATTTGTACCCCTTAAGGAAGTCAGGGAAGGAAACACTATCAGTTTTGTGAAAACCAATATCATCACAAGATTTGGTATCCCTCATACCATACTAACGGATAACAACACCAAATTCTGCTCTGATAAATTGGAGAAACTATACCAAGAATATGGTATTAAGGCTAACCACTCATCTAGTTACCATGCAGTGGCTAACGGATAGATAGAGGCTTTCAACAAGACCATGTCCAACATTATCCAAAAAATGGTGGAAAAAGAAAAGAAGTCATGGGTGGATGAACTCCTCCATGCATTTTATGATTATCGAACCATAATCTGCACCGCTACTCGAGCTACACCTTACTCACTGGTATACGGCACGGAGGTGGTCTTTCCCATTGAACTCCAACTTCCCTCACTCCGTGTTGCCATCTATGATCAATTATCTAACTATGAGAAATTAGAAAAGTGTCTAGGTGAATTGGAACAGCTAGACGAGAAGCGCATGCACACTTTGTACCATCTGGAAGTCTACCAGAATCGGATTGCACGAGCCTTAAATAAAAAGGTCCGACTTCGGTCATTCTTAGAAGGAGAATTTGTATTGGTCCTCCGGACCCTAATGATACCCAAAAGGAAACCTCCAAATCTGGATCCCAATTGGGAGGGACCATATGTTATACACAAGGTCTACTCCAATTGAGCATATGCACTGATCTCCATGGATGATAAATTCACCTCTACTTCTACAAATGATAGATTCGTGAAGAAGTATTTCTCATAGAAACCAAAAAAGTTCTTTGTCCTTACCGCCTGACGATAAACTGCATGGATAAGTAAAAGAAAAAGAAAAAAAAAGGATCGTCTGAGCTACATGATGTTAAACTACCAAGCACTCAATGGTCTTCACTCCATGACCATAAACTAGGAGTACGTTGTCCTTACCGCATGATGATAAACTGCACGGATAATACAAAAAGAAAAATAGGATCTTCTGAGCTGCATGACATTAAACATCCAAGCACTCAATGGTCTTAACTCCATGACCATAAACTAGGAGTACTTCGTCCTTACCACACGATGATAAACTACACGGATAAAAAAAATGGATTGTCTGCACTGCATGACGTTAAACTACCAAGCACCCAATGGTCATAACTCCATGACCTTAAACTAAAAGTATTTTGTCCTTACCGCACGACGATAAACTGTATGGATAAGGTGTTTTTTATACGCCCTCTCCCCCTGTGTATAGACCAGACCTGGACAAGGTGTATTTTCTTTCAATGAACTACATATGACTTGATTATTGCCTTCATAGGATACGTACCGGCACTGGAGTTCTTCATACTGGCCAAGCCACATCTAAAAAAAATTCCTTCTTTCCCCCGTTTACGGACTAGACCTGCACGAGGTGTATTTCTACATCCTCACCACATGACATTAAACTCCCCGTATTTCAGATAACTACATACGGTTTGATTCCTACCATCACAGGATACGTAGTGATGCCAGGATCACATCCGGGCCTAACCACTCCCAAAAGTAATAAAGTAAAATTTAGCAATGTCCCCTTCCCCCATGTACAGACGAGCCCTGCATGAGGTTTAATTATTCCAGAGAACTACGTGCGGATTGATTCATTCCCTCGCAGGATACATAGTGATGCTAGGGTTCCCCATCCTGGTCGATCCCCCGTAATAAAGGATAAAAATTTCCCCCTCACCCCCATGTATGGACCAAACCAGCACGGGGTGTATTTCTACGTCCTCACCACACGACGTTAAACTGCATGGATAATTAAAGAAAAAAATTCCATTTCCCGCCATGTACAGACCAAACCGGCGCAGGGTGTACTCCTCATCCTTATCGCACGATGTTATACTACACGTATAGTAAGGTTTAAAAATTCCCTCTTTCCCCCGTGGGTGGGCTAGACCTGCGCAAGGTGTATTTTTTTGTCCTCACCGCATGACATTAAACTGCAAGAATAATGAAAGTTAAAAATGCCCCTTTCCCCCGTGTATGGACCAGAACTGCACGGGGTGTATTTTTTTTCCTCACCGCATGACGTAAAACTGCACAGATTTCATCATGAACCACCTAAGATATATGGCGAAACAGGGTGGAAATACTCTTGGCGCATTTGGATACATCCTCCACATACATCAGACTCCACAGCCCGGATAATTATGTATCTTCATAAGAATTCATGGCCATCGGAAGAGGAAAGTCATCGACTCGTGGATACCTTTGCATGACTATGCATACCATGCTCTCAGCGACTCTTCATATTGATATCCCCCAACCCATCTACGAAAGGCATGATTTCCACAGGCGACACTCTTCCTAGCTCTGTACTCTTACTGGCCTTAGAGCCCCATACCATACCTCTTGATCCATAAGTTTATGGCGTAGTGGTTTACAAGTTTGTCCCCTTTTCACATCCAAAATCGCCAGGGTATCCCTACCTGGTTAGCCTATGTATCCGCTTGTTTTTCACATGATGACATGCGTCTACGAACATCATGTCAAGACTAGGCTACTGTGACTCAACGGAAAATTTCAGTGATGTTGTTTCTTGTATTCTCAGACACCACTATCCCCACATGTCGAACTCTGTACTGTGAGAAATCCCAGATTTTCATAATCATTCATGGCCCTCGGGTGTGGAAAGTTATCGACTCGTGGACACCTTTGTATGACTATGCATACCATTCCCTCAGCGGCTATGTATAATGATAGCCCGTGGCTTGTCCATCAAAGGAAATATTTACTCAGGCGATACTCTTCCTAGAGCCGTACGCTTACTAGCCTCATATCCCACACACCACATCTCCTGATCCAGGAAACGTTAGATTTGCAGTTTACAACCTTCATCCCCTACCCTATCCAGAGAAAATTAGAGCATGTTAAACCAGTTGTCCTTTGAGTGACTGCAGTAATAGCCACCCTGTGGTCTGAGCTCTATGACTGCTAAAATAGGAGTACATTATCCTTACCGCATGAAATTAAACTATATGGAGTGAATATACACCGCCACGTGCAGAATAAATCTGCTCTGGGAGCTCGCTAAGCTTTAACAACAACCAGGGGTGAGTATTCTGGACATGTCCAGACATTTCCTTCCTAAATGAAAGACTTCGTGGCCCGGATAATTGTGGATCCTCATAACTATTCACAGCCATCGGAAGCAGAATTTTATCAACTTGTGGACACATTTTCATGACTATGCATACCATGCCCCCAGTGGATCTGCATATTGATAGCCCCTGGCCCGTCTACCAAAGGAAATATCTCCACATGCGACACTCTCCCTAGCTTTGTACGCTTACCAGCCTCAGGAGCCCCATATAATTTCTCCTGATCCAAGAAGCCATAGAACCACGATTTACACCAATAAACCTCTCTACACATCCGGGCATGCCGATATGTTTGAGCCTAGTTGCATTCTGAGGAAGAGAAGCCTTTGCCACTACGTCCTTACCGCATAACAATAATCTACACGGAACATCATGGCCGCTTTTCATAAAACTACATAGGCCAAGCATTAACCATCCCTAGAAATGCCTTCAACTACAAGCATTTTCACTAGTTTAAAAATTCCCCTTCCTCACTACATGACGTAAAACTGCACAACGTCCTTTAATGATTCCCAGTCTTTACCGCATGACGTTAAACTACACAGATGTCTTCTTCACTGCACGACTTTCAACTACGTAGACCCCCCTTTCGCTTTCACTTAGGGTCACCTTCGTCCTCACTGAATGATTTCAAACTACATGAGGTTCGTCCTTATTGCATGATGTTAAACTACACGGGCTTTGTCGAGACCCATCCAATATATAGAGAGAAATGGGAAAGGAATACTTCTGTAGAATTTGGATTCATCCTCTTCATACACCAGACTCCACGACCTGGATAATTATGGACCTCTATAACCACTCATGGCCATCAGAGGTAGAAGGATGTCGACCCACGAACACCTTTTTACAACTATGCATACCATCCCCAGGCGATACTCTTCCTATCTTCGTACGCTCACCGGCCCCAGTGCCCCCATGTCATATCTCTCGATCCAAAAATTTGTGGAACAGTGGTTTACATGTTCATTCCTCACCCACATCCAAGTATTTTTAGGGAACCCCTGCCCGATGAGCCTACGTATCCGCTCGCGGTTCACACGACAATTTGCATTTACAAGAATCATGCCAGAACTGGGCTACTCTGACTCAGTGGGAAACTACCGTGAAGATGCCTCCTTTGTGCTCGAAACACCATTATCCTCAAATGCAGAACTCTGTGCTTTGATAAATCCCGGATTTTCATATTCATTCATGGCCATCGGGAGTGGAATGTTATCCACCTGTGGACACCTTTGTACGACTATGCATACCATGCCCTCAGTGGATCTGCATAATGTTAGCCCCTAGATTGTTCATCAAGGGCATGATTTCCTCAAGCAATACTCTTCTTAAACCAATACACATACCATCCTCAGAGCCCCCATATCATCTCTTTTGATCCGGGAAACACCAGAGTTGCAGTTTACACCTTCATTCCAACACACTTGTTCAGAGCATGCGAGAGCATCCAAACTAAAGTTTCCTTCGAGTGATTGTAGCAATAGTTTCCCAATGGTCTGAGCTCTATGACCATTGAACTAAGTGTACTTTGTCTTTACGGCATGAAGTTAAACTGCACAGAATGTAAAAATGTACTTTATCCTTACCGCATGACGTTAAACTGCACAGAATGTAAAAATGTCCCTCTTCCTTACCACATGACGCTAAAATGCACGGACTCCATCTTTACCACATGACGTCAAACTGCACGGTCAAACTCTCCACGATTCTAGCAAGGGATAAGGGTTTTCCTCCCCCCATCAGTGCAAGGGCCAGACCTGCACAAACTACCGCCTCACATCAGTGTGTGGAGGGATGACTTCAACCGTTCCTGGAAATTTAGCTGGGACGTTTCTCTCGTGTCCAGGCATCCTCTTTTCGTAAACCGTACTCTGCACCCAGAAAGAGCCAAAACCTTGTAAGCCACAACTGGTGGTCCTGAATCTCAGCATCCCTGAAGTTGCTCAGCTATTGGAAGAATACAATCATTGATCTAAGGACACCATTGCATGATTATTCATCCCATACCCTCAGTGGCTCTGCATATTGATCTCCCCTAGCTCGTATACCAAAGGCATGATTTCTTTAGGAAAAGCCTCTCTCTGTATGCTTGCTCACCTCTGAGCCCCCATATCTATTCGGAAATCCTTTGAGATGTAGTTTACTAACATCTTCCATAACCCTTCCTGAATGCGGTGGAACGTCTTTGAAAAGATTACTGAAAACAATGGAATGACATCCCACATCATGAAATCTCCCAACTGCATGACTCGAAACTGCAACAAGCTCCAACTGTCCTCCATGATAACTAAATGCGTGGGATAGGGACCTTGTATCCCCACTCCTGGTTCATATAGATGTTCCTGAATACCCTTCAAACGTCACATACCCTTTCCAATCCACCCATGGTGGTTTCCATATGTTGTACTTTCAGGAAGTCCTATGGCCATCAGAAATGGAGAGTCATTGACTTAAGTACACCTTTGCACAACTATGCATACCATGCCCTCGGGGGATCTTCATATTGATCTCCCCTGGCCTGTCTACCAATGGAATTATTTCCATAGGCAATTCTCTTCCCACCTCTTCACACCTATATGGCTCCCATACCTTGAGACATGCCCTGCATGTAGTTCAAATCTATACGCACTCCCTTCACATGTGTCTGAAGGACGCCAAGACATCTTTTAATCAACCAACCCTCATTGGGGCCCTTGACCCACCAAACATGGTCGAATATTTTCGACCTTAAACATCATTAATGATAGTATTGATGGAGGGACTTTAAACCACTCACAAAAAGAGGCACAAATCCTGTTAGGCCAAAAACCCAAAAAGGGTGACCTAAGAAAAAGTTGGTCCATACCCGCTGGGACCACAATAAATGGGCCTGGGAAAAATTAGAGCATTAAAATAAGAGACAAAAAGGTTGTGGGGTTTTTATACAGAACACTAGAAATAGTCAAACAATGCTCGCTAGACCCCATGGTTTAAGAAAAAGTCAGAGATTGTTTGTATTATACCAACTGTCATGAACTCAGATCATTCTCGGTTCAGTGAATTATTATATGCAACAATCATGATAGATGATCTCTATCATAGGAGGAAACATTAAGAGTGCTAAAAGAGATATGTCTTTTCATTCTGTGACAAAATTGGTGAGGAGGGCTTCCACAATTCGGAGGCTCCTCTAGCATCAAAGTCCATTACAGGAGATTTTCAGCAAATTCACGAAGTTGTATCAGACGCTTGTGAGAATCTTTGATTGCTTGGTAGAGATTCTGCAGCAAGGCTATCTCAGCTTCTGTACCAGCCCGTAGTACTTCTGCCTCTTGTGTCACCTTTAAGCTCGCGCTGATCTCCTCCTCCACCTACCACTCTCCATTTTCAATTATGGCTACGGCATTAGACTCCTCCCGCCGCAGCCGATGTATATCACTTCTGAGTACCTCTAGTTGAGAGCGCTGGTTATGGATTTCTTCTTGGAGTCTTGCGACTGCTCTGGCTTGATCATGAGCTTTTGTTAGGAGAAGTTGGTAGGTCTCGTAAAGGAAAGATTTAGATTGGGAAGAAGAAAGGTGAGACTCAATTCCGCCAAGCCTCTCCCAGTCGACAACCACACGCTTGACCAGATCATAAAATCCATGGTAGTCAAAGCCGTCAAATACCAGTAGCATGAACAGATCGAGCAACTTCCGTAATCTAGCCAGCATCTCAGCCAAGGGCGTTTTGGAAATCTCTTTCAAGATTTTCTCCCATGCCCTTTGGAGAGGATGACGGAGACTAGAAAGGATATGTTGATTGGGCTCAGAGTGGCTCCCAGACAAAGACACATTTTCTGGGATAAATGTCACTAGGGAGGGACTCGATACGACTTCAACCATGGGCTTCGACACCATAGCAACTCCACCCCCTGTGATTGTAGCCGCGGATGCAATTTGATCCAAAGGCACGATCACCAATGCCGAAAGTTGTGGCCCTAAATGTAGAGACCCAAAACTTGACGTACATGGACATTACATTACTTTTGCAGAAAACTTAATACATAACAAAAACAGACAAAAAAGGACCGTAACAGTTTAGTGTCTTTGGAAACTCAGAACGTAATATTCTAATCGTGGTGAAAGATCTTCAACATCTCCCATAAAGATCTTCCCCTTTTGGTTTTAATAACTAAAACCTTTCTTTAAATCCTGGGGAAAAGAAAACATATAAAGGGTGACCTCAAATGCTCAGTAAGGGTAATCATGGATAAAATAAAACAAACCATATACATTTGAACTTTAAAACACGACCATAACGTTTAAACATGAAAATCTTGTGAAATGAGATAAAACATGGAAGTACATAAGGTATAGATCACAATGGAACATCAATCATGATAAAATAGCATGGGAATAAAACATGTAATTGTGGAAACCATTCATCACTTATAATGATTTCCATAGTAGCCAAGGCATTGCTGCCAAGACCATCTTAGTGTACAAAGTCCCTTTCTGAATCGAGTTCACTCCTCGTTTCAGTCCTGTATAACTAAACCCGATTAACTTACCATTCCATCCATGTCTATCTCATGAGATATATATCATTACCAAATCCATTGGAGGGAGATATAGGTCCCACCCATCTCATAATGAAATCATTCTTACTTGTTCTACAAAATTAACATGCATCATTCATAATAACCTAATAAATAAAATGGGTTTCAAAAACATCATCCCATCATCACATAATCCATATAAAATAAATGGATATCATTTCATAATAAGAAAAGTGAAACCATGTAAATCATAGAGACATGATACTTGAATCATACACATATGAAATAATGTCATCTTAGATGTAAAATGGTTTTGATAAAACACTTGAAATGAATTATTGAGGAAAATATCCTTTCTTCTTCAAAATCATTTTCTTTTCAAAAAATGTCATGCAATTTTAAAAGAAAATAATTTTTTTGAAAATAGTGATGAAATATTTTGGAGGAAGCTTCATGAAAATAAGGCTTTATAAAACCGTAAAAATCTGTTCATGTCGTATATGTTAAAAATAACATTCTTCTCGTACTTTTTTCAGAAAAGTCAAAAAGTACCTCGTATGGTAAACAAAAGAAAGATTCCTTCCATATGATGTGGTAAAAGTAGAAAAGGGTAAAAATGACTCTAAACATACATGGATGAAAATTAAACATTTTATAAATTTTGTTTGAGAATATATGGACATGGATAATAATCATAACCCCAGTAAATAATTACGAATACACAATCTCGGATAAGAATGAGATTGGAATAATTATCCCTTACCTTAGGTCTGATTTGCTTCGTACGTATCCGGACCTCCTATATAATTATTTAAATAATGTCATTGAATTATTAAATAATCATATTCATTGTTATGATATCAAATATGGTTCATTTATGACATTATATTACCCGTTCTTTTGTAAATTCATGTTAATGTAGCGTTTTGGGTAAAATCGTTTCATTTATGGTCCGTGATTTGACTTGTATTTATTCATATGAATACATAGATCATGATTACTTAATTATAGAATATAAAACATGATTTATATATAATATATATTCAGAATATACATATATATAATAGATCGATAAATGGTAAGAAATACACCATTCATGGAGACGGTAGGCCGTACGTACGCATGAACGTTGTTTTTGTTTCCTTATTGAGTTGAATGGAATTAAGTAGATGACATAAATATATATATACATAAATACAGTAGATTTATAATGTCATGTTTTTCATTATTATTTCTTATATATACTTTATAATAATTCTTTAATGGTTAACATGGAGAATGAAACTCATCGCGTCGTGGAGACGGTAGTCCGTACATACACACGATCGATGATATCGTTTCCATCATTATTGAATTGAATTGGGGTGGATGATACAATATATCAGAATCAGTATGATGTTATAATAATTATGTATCATTATTATTTACACCATTATACCCATCCAAGTAATGTGGTGTAGGAAAAAAATATTACACCATGACGTGGAGACGGTATTCCGTACGTACGCACACGCGGTGATTTCGTTTTCCGTAGGATGGATAGAAGGTGAAATGAGGTTGTTTCATAATTATAATAAAATATCTGTATATTAGTGATACTTATTTTATTACTTCATAATGAAACAACTAAAGAAGAAGAAGGGGAAGAAGAAATAAAGTTGAAAGAATCGGTAACGGACATTACCTCTTCTTTGAAGCGCCCTTTTGAGACCTCCACTTAGGGCATTAAAATTGGTCTTTGAAGAAGACCAGGACCTATAGGATGTTTCTAGGGAAGTGGAGAAAAGAATTTGGCAGTTGTTGGCCGAGCATGAAGGCTCAATGTGGTGTGAGTAAGAGAGGGAGGAGGTGCCCTTTTATAAGGGAGGAGAGGGATACCTTTGAAAAAACTAAAAATATTATTTTATTATAAAGTCATATTCAGGTTTTAATAACTCCAAATTGATTTATTTATAATCTAAGGTGGGAATGGGTCTAAAGACTCTCATCCAATTGAATTTGGAAAAGTTTAGGTAATTATTTTAACCTTATCATTTAGATTTAACATTAAGTTAAATAATTTAACTTTTACCGTGTCTTCTTGTTTTCTTACACTATAAGGTTATGAAACATACTATAACAAGACAAAGAACCCCAAGTTGTTTATTATTAATATATATAACCTTATCTATGTCATTTTTCAGAATATTATATTTTTAGGAATAAATTAACAATTAATAATATAACATTTGTTTTAAAAACTATTTTATGTCAATTTTGACACTATTTAGTAGTTGATTTTTTTTGAAAATCATAACAGAATTATTAGTTCAAAAGAAGTTAATTAAAATCATACTGAAATGTCATATTAACCTATAAAATTAGTGTAATTCATAAAAAGTCTCAAATTACATTTATTTGGGTATTTATAACATCAATTATTTCAATATTTCATTAATAAAAAAATTACTGCATCTTCATTGTGTCATAAATAAATTAAATTATTTAATGTCTAAAAATTATAAATAAAATATCATTATGTATGAAATATTTTTATATTTCTAATGAATATTTATTTTCTAGTTTATCTTATGTATAACCCTATATTAAAAATGCATTACTTATTAAAATGTTATTTTAACTATTTTAACCCTTCTTTAAATAAATTAATATTAAATGTCCTAATCTAATCCAAGTGGGCGTAAATGGTCATATTTTATTCCTAAGGTTGTTTTTGGCCGAATTACACTTATCAAATAGAATTATGACTTGTGTTATGGTAACAATAATATCACTTTTACCCTTAATTACCCTATTTACTTTTAACCGTGGTAAAAAAAGTAATAAGTTACTATTCACCAAAAATTATTTTCTTCTCATTGAACCACATTATACTTAATAAAATCAACCGTGTCTCTCAGATTTTTGAAATTCCATTCACAGAAGAGGTAAAATTATGTTTTATGTCAATTTTCAAATTCTCCTAAGAGGTGGGTAAAAGACGGTGAAAAGCTCAATAAAATTTTGATATAACTAAAATTATTATAAAATGACTCCAATGAATTACTTAGACTTATATAGGCATTACTTATCAATTTTTACCTAAAATTAAATTAAATAAAATAAATAATTATTTAAATAAAAAGTCAGTTTTTAAATAGTAACCCAGTGTTTTCACTATTCATAAAAAATTGCATGCTTTCAGAAAAATACCAAAATTTCACCCTAGGCTAATTTTGATTTTCCGAATCCAAGAATGAAGTCCATTTTGAAAGATAAAATTTATAAAATTTCAAAATTTGGGTATTACTATTCATAACGGCTAGTTCTAATAATATTTTTATAATATATCGTTGTTTAGTAAAACCCGGTATTGCGTACAACACACGCTATCGAGGAAGGTCGCGATTGCGTGTAATGCAAGCCAAGTCAAGGTTGCGTTTTGTGCAAAAATCCTTTGTTGTTTCATTATAACAAAATCATACCATTTTTCATTTATACCTTGAATATATATATATATATATACTCAATGTTGTGTAGAATGACTATTATCAAACGAACTTGAAATTGTGTGCAACACAATATAAGAATAGTGTTGTGTATACTGCAAGCTAATATGGTGTTGCGTGTAACACAAGATAATCTTTTTGTAGCATAAAACACATGACATCAAATAAATTAAAAAGAATACTTATCATAAAATTTTGGGTTGTTACACTAAAAGCCCAAAAGATGGTAGTACAAATGAGTATCCCGAATCAGAAATGGGAAAAGAATGGATTTAGCCGTAAGAGATTGAGAAACATGCCTCCATCTATCAAGGCATTGATGTTCTCAAGATCTACTCCACCACCGCTACTGGAGGAATACGCTACATTCTCAATGGGCAGTGGTGTCCTAGGAGCCCCCAGAGGTTCCCAGGGAATAAGGCCCTACCCAAGGCCGACAGTTCCCAAAGCTACCTCTAATAAGTTGTTTACAGAGATCATTCTCAGGTAAATCACTCCCCCAGTAAATAGAACGAGAGCCCGCTCTAGGTTTTCAACGACTGGTCTGGCGGCGGGATCTTCCTCCATAGCCACGGGATCTATTGGGTATAAGGCAGCAGGCCCCGTCGGACCAGGATACCCCTCATCAATTATGGGAGCCCCATTCTCCCCTGCAATTGAAGGGGATGACTGAGCAGAAGGAGTTTCGAACTCCAGCTATTCCTCCTCTGACATATCTCTGGCTGATGAAGGCCGGAGTAAAGCATCCATATCACTGGCCCCTCCAGCAGGGCCCTCCATTTTGTCACACTCAGGTGTGGCTGTAAGTGATCCCTTAGGTGATAAAGGGATAGGAGGTAAGACCATGTGGGTACCCACAGCCAGATCCCCGAGTGTCCTTGTACCATGTGCCAACACAATTAATAACTGGCCGAATTAGAATATACGAGTTGGAAATTGATTAAACGGGAAGTCATAATTATCCGATGTCCCCTATCTGAACCATTCCGATAAACGGGACGCATGTTTCCATTTCTGGATCTGCCTTGGGGATAGTTCTTCGCTCAGTGCACTGGGAGGAGCTGGAGGAGGAAAGACCCTCGCTGGGTCTGCAATGGTCATTTCCATGATGTCAGCTTCGTCGGGAGATCACTCCATGATCCCCATAACCGAAAGCGCATGTCCTCCTGTTGCAGTACCATGGGGGGTATACTCTAGGGAAGGAACTTCCCCTGGGATTCCTCAGCACCCTGCATAATGAGAAGAAACTTTTCAACCTTCTCAGTAAAGGAGGAGGGAAATCCGGAATGGACGAACATGACGAACTCTTCTTCAGGATCGGACGATGCAGGATGTCTTATCATCATGGACACCCGGGTAGACCCATAAATCCAGTTCCAGAGCGAATGAACATAGGTGTCCATCTCCTTCAAAGATGCCACTATTTCATCTAGGTCCTCCTCCAACAGTATGTGGGGCAGGCTGAAGATAGTCCCAATGCCCGGAAGCTCGAGAGAGCTCACTTGGAGCAATGCCCAAACATCTTCATCTAAGCCACTGACACTCAGATCATCCCAAATCCTACATGAATCTGGGAATACAGCTGTAATAGGAATAGCTAGCTGGGGAGGATCAGCCAGGGAGGGCCGAGTAGCGTCAGATGTTTACAAAGGATCCAATGGACGAAATGGGGGTCTAGGCCTCATCGTTGTCCTGGAACTCTCGAGCGCTACCTTTGGACGGAATTTCACAGGCAGGGGAGTTAATTCCCTTGCCTCAGCTACGGTAGGGGAACCAGCAGGATCGTTTCCCCCTGAGAAGTGATCGCTCCCCTCCTCCTCCTCGCTAGTCACTAACC
The DNA here is from genome assembly GCA_963277665.1 of Viscum album. NCBI lineage: Eukaryota > Viridiplantae > Streptophyta > Magnoliopsida > Santalales > Viscaceae > Viscum > Viscum album. The sequence goes on along the minus strand of OY728147.1, from coordinate 1,465,050,536 downwards.
GCAGCACGGCTTGGACCCGGTGAGTCAACACCGCATGACCCGGGTGAGCATAAATATTGGCCTTGATGTCCAAGAGATACCGATCAACCCTCTCGGGGTCCACATCATAAATGATGTCAGCAGGAGGCAATAGATATCCCAGTTTGTCTAACACCACTTCTGATTCCTAGAGATACCGCCACAATAAACCGGGGTATTGGCTGCGTAAGGCTGATCGGCCTTTAAAGACATCCCATTGGTCCCAGGACGTCAGGGAGGAAACGTTAGCAAGAATGGCCGACTCTATCTGGGAAGCTCCGAGAGCATGCGAGGAGACACCTCTATCCATTAGGACCTTCCCAAAAGCACGAGGCTAGCAGGGTTGCGTAGGACCTTTCCCGACCTGGTTGGGGTACTGCCCCCCTTCAGCTTTCTTTTTCCCTTGGATGGCTTAGGGCTTGAGATAGTGGGCACCCACAGCCCCAGCTGACCATTTGGGTACGACTGTACCCAATCATTAGCATATTTCATAGATAATAAAAGCACAGGATATATAATCATGGGGGTTAGAACCTTGCAACCAGTGTCCTCATAGGTAAACATCAGCCACAATTGCCTGGCCACCAACAGATGCTGGTTCCCGAGGGCGCCATTAAGAGCATGGGGACATAGTACTTAGACGCAGCCAAAATGATGCCCAAATTGGCAAGGTGCGTACCCCTAACAGATCATCTCCCCACCTATAAGAGCTACCAAGACACCCTCTCAGAGGGAGAAGAGGTATCCCCACTTGCTAAATTCCTCTGATGAAGTGTTACTAATTGCACCAGTCAGGGAGGGGTATGGGAGGAAATTGAAGTTATCATAGTTAGAGATCCAAATTGACAGTAGATTCCTATTCCGAACCATCTATTTCCCCTTCTTCTCTTGGGACACCCACTGCTCGGGCATGACCCCACTGGTCAACTTCAAATACGGTTAGAATATGGTACCTGGAATCTAAAGGGGGTTGATAAAAGTATAGTAGTTCTTAACAAGTGCTCCCAACCATCGCTACAGTACATGAAAAAGGCCAGGTACCCAGAATGGCCGACTCCCCTCGGTGATGTTTCTAAGCAACCATTAGATCCTATACAGCATTGGAACAACCAGTTTCATAACGTTTCCAATGGCCATCTGGGCCTCTATAATGAAAGTGGAAACCCTCATGCCACCTATCTCGCATATGGGAAAAATCCAACCACTCAGGAACATGGCTAGAAACTCTACCAGGCGAAATAGTCGTTCAACGTCCGGCACAAGCTCCCAGCCCCAGTTGTTGAATTGGTCGTCCTCCAAGATCATCCAGTAGCTACCACTCCGCCTTTGGGATTCTATTGAAGGATAGTTTTTGGGAATACGTGGAAGAGCCATGTGCTCGCTCTCTCTGGAAAAATCTCTGATCGAGTAATGATAAGGGATAATCTGTTTCGAAGAGATATCCTGTTTTGGAAATTTATCTGGTTCCGAAGACGCATCCTTCAAACACTCCTAGGCCTGGTTGATGAGTTTCATAACCAAGGGGGGGAGGGGGGTCCTTTCTTTGTCATCCCACACAGAAGGAGGCGGAAAGAATTCATCATACATACCTCCGACAATTGGGACCCCCGAAATCTGGAAGACGTTCCAGAGGCTGATATCCACCTCCCCATGGACCAGGTGGAATGTGTTGGTGTCCAGACTCCAACGGCTCATGAGCTGCCTGGCGAGGGAATGGGGCCGATGGGTATAGTTCTGGGACTCCCAGGAGGCTTCTTATAGGCCCGTAGCCCACAACTCCACCTCGAACTCTGCACAGCTATAGAGACCGAGAAGGGACACCCCCAATCTAACGACTTGAATGCCCCTCCAGACCAGAGGTCCCATCTAGTTGACCAACCACATTGGTCTCTCACCATAGCCTTGTGGGAAATACTCTGGTAACAGTGAATCACCCCTTCCCGCACACATTTTTCCCCTGTCGGGGACACAGGAAGGGGATTCATCACGAATCTAGTAGTTGTCCTCCTCAGGGCAGGCCCCCCTGGTGTTTATCACAGCTTCACATATAGTGGTGGTTAAAATCCATGTCGTAGGGTTGTTGTCACGGGAGGGAACCAGAATCAGTGTATCAGATATTATACCGAACCCGTAAGCGGGAAGGCTGTTGGAAAGAGGATACTCCTACTACAACTCTGAGAGTAAATGTGAAAGAGGGGGGTATAGTGGGGTTTGGCAGACTCCGTCCTGAATGGAGCTGGCCACATCCTTCAAACGTTGATCACCAACTGGAAGAGCCCAATAGCGGGCCTAGTCACAGGATGAGGAGGAACCATATTTATCTTCTCCCTCCACCATGGATATCATGCAAATAGTTAATCCAGAATTAATAAAACTTGGACAAAATACCATGTATTTTCAAAGGATTCCATCCAAGCCTCATAATGAAATCTGCAAGGTGGCATCATAGGTTGGTTCGCGATGAAAGTATCATGTGAACCAGCCTTACGTGGAATTCGTCCGCAAAACCCTGGCCCATGGATCGTTGGCCAGATGACCGAGAATCAGGCTGCCTTGCAGAATCACAACTCTGAGCATTAAGTGATTAAGTTCAGACTACAAGTATATTTCAAAGTTTGGATCATTCTGGTCAGCGAAGCATCGAAACCGTGAAGCAAATTCCTCCGCTGCCCATCGTGACATAGTTTTTAATTAATTAAAAGTATTAGTTCGCGGCGGGATATTGTTCTGCGGGTGGAGATGACCGCGAAGGAGGAATGGTTCGCGAAAATAGAAGCTGGTTCGTGGATGTGGTGTTCTGCGAAGGAACGAGCACGCGGAGAAGAAAAAGAGAGAGGGATCTAGTTTTATGAAAAATCCGAAAAATGAAAAATTATGGGCCCCCCGTATTTATAGGAGTGGTCCCCTACTGGGTCCACCCCTCTACTGCAAACGATCCAGGTTTCAAGACCACTCTACATCGAAATAGCCTCCTCTTTGTTCAAATCGGACCCCATTCTGATGGGGGCATTTGTAGGGTCCGGAAAAATCCGAAAATTAAGATAATAATCCCCTTCATTCGAGAGAGAATTTTTACCCAATTCCCTTCAACGAATTGGGTAAAGGAAGGAGGTCGATACTCAAAATTGGCAAAGGACCAACCGGTCCGCGAACTGGCCCGAGTGTTACGCGGCCGGTTCAGCGAACCGCTCCCCTCCGCGGACCTACCTCGTTCGCAAGATGGAGGCAGAGATCCTCCGCGTGTGAGAAGCAGAATAGGTGTCGGACCGGTCCATCATCACGAACGGCCTTAGCTGTGGACCGCGTCAACCGACCCAAACAGCATCTGATGTTGTTCGCGGAATGGAGGCGGAACCCTCCGGAGCCGCAAAGGACTCTTCGAGCTCGTTTGGTTTATGGAGGAGATCATTTGGTTCATGGGGGAGATGCGCTTAATACCCCCCGCGAGTTGCGAATTGACCGGGTCATCCATGAATCCGGTTTTCAGTCCTGGGCCTCCTCAAAAGGTGCTGCATGACCATAGATACATCCTTTTCCAGCTCTATAAAAGGTGGTCGAGGGGAAGAGAAGAAGAAGAGGATATTGGAGAACTCAGAGGAGATCAATCACATTCTGATGTAAGGATTTCGAAGGAAGGCTTATGATTTCGGATGTTCCAGTTCACAAACTAGAGCAGGTATGAACCTGGGAACGAACTAATAAGGAAACAAAAACGCATAATAACTTGGTGAACAACGAACCTAAAATAACAAAGAAGAGAATACCATGAACCATTATCCCTATGCGGATGCACTTTCTACGGACCAGGGAGTTTATACCTCTTTTTCGATCCTCCGCACCACGTAGCACCCTCCTACGCATGCGAAGCCCTGACTGACAAACCCCCCGACCGGTGCCACCCTTGGCTGCTGCTTCTCTCATGGAACCCTCCGCAGACCACCCTGGTTCTCGAATCGATCCTGAGGCTGCGAACCATCCTGGTTCACGGGATGCTCACCGTTCTACGAACCACCTTTGTTTGTGGGATGCCCATCAATATGTGGACCACCATGGTTCGGGGACGGCCTCTCCAGCCACGTACCACCTTCCTATGTGAAGGGCGTCACCCCCCATACCCTGGTGTGTCTTTCCGAATGCTTTAGAGTTCTCGTTCCCCGAGCCACATAAAATCCTTCCAATCCAGGCTAATCCTCCATGATTCCCTCATTGGCCCACTCGTCTTCCCTGAGTCAAGGCCTCTACCAGAGCCACAGGACACGTGTTATGTAACATTCAGGCACATCAGCACGTCGTTCTGAGTTCACATACCCACAGTAAGTAGGGGTGAATGGGTTGCTCCGACACTTGAGCGGATTTTTGAAGCATTCCTGGGTTCACATTCCCACATTAATGTGGAGTCTGAGCTCAGCAGCCCCCTTTTTCCCCTCCATTTGTTGGGCCTGGGGCACTTCTCCCTTATCGAGAGGTAGTAAAATACCCATCGAAAGGAAGCCCCCTGCATGCGCTTCGGTACTTCCCCAAGGAATAAGGGAGGTCACGGGCATAGGAGAACCTCTTTCCCTCTCCTGTTGTGTTTTTTCACCATGGGCATCCATCCCGGAGTAAGACCCGACCTTATGGGCTACCCTATGTGTAAGCCCCACCCCACTTCTCACAGACGCACCTTTTGTGACGTGATCGTCTGGTCCCTGCTTCCTCTTGTTTCTCACACCGATAATGACTCACGTGGGATTCGAGTAAGTATCGACCATGACATCTTCTTATGGGTCTCCTCAGAGAGTATGCCCCAATCCACACCTTGGGCCTTCTTAGAGTGTAAGCCCCAATCCGATACAAACTATGAGAACTTTGATCCCTGTCTCCTAGGCAGTGTATGTAGGAAGCCTCTCTGAGGTTCAAGCCCAATAATTGGTCGATCTGACTATCTTCACATCAGTTCACCGAGCCACTCCTAGCAATATCTCAATGAGTACAAGTTCTACAGAGTCATTAATACAATGTGGGATGGTAAATCTCCGACCTAAATGATTCTGAACCCCTGTGTCCAGCAGACCATTGCCAACTTGGAGTAATCCATGGATACTATGCTTGGGTATAAACCAATTATTCACGAACATATGAATACGTCTTAAATTTATAAGAGACTCCCGGAACATGCAATAATTCCCCCCAAAATGTTGAGATGAGCCCGACATACCATCCTCTCGACCAATGTGATTTCTTAAGTGTCACTAGCCAAATCACCCGGCAAATGCCTACCTTTGGAAAGCAGGTCCATGCATCTTCGGATATGGAACCGTTGGGCGTTTCGAGACAGACCCAAAACAATGCGGTATCAAATGATCATTATTAGATAATATTTTTTGTTATTAGTACTTATATATGATTTTTTCGTGTTGTATTATATATATTTCATACTAATAGAAATAAAGGATTTCAATACAATGATTTTATATATATGATATTGAGTATTATAAAGAGATATATTTATAAAATTGGGGATTTATGATGTAAAAATATAGTTTAAATTATTTTCAAGGAATTTTAACATTATATTTTTGTATCTTTTCGGATAATATATGTTGATTTTGTTATTATGATGTATTCATGTATGTTACATTATATTTTTTATATAAATAATCATAGAGTGATTAAAATAATAACTATCATCAATATTTTTTATCTGGTTATCAGAGTGAGGAGAATGAAGGGAACATGTCTCATTTATATTAATAAATTTTGGATTTGGTAATTAATTTTTTTTTAAATAAAATCATGGTTATTTTCTTTTGCATTAAAAATAATTTTTTTATCAATTATTATATAATATTATAAATTTTAATTTTATAATTCAATATTACTATTGGAATTGTGAAATGATAGTGTGTATTACTTTTGTTCAAATTGGTTTTATTCATAACCTATAAACAAATATGTTATGTTATGGAGTTTGTTTCACTATATTAAATGATTTTTTAGGGTTGATATATGTTTGGATGGTCTATATTTATTATATTCATATTCATGTAGCTTGATTATCTAGGTTTTCATTGAATTATGACATATGAATTCCTATTAAATGATATTAATTTTGTACTTCTATTCATCTATATTCATATTAATATAAAATTTTCCATTTTCTACTATATGGATAGATGTCGGATGTATGATACACATTTGATATCAATGGATTCTCTAAATAAGTTGGATTGACTGTTATATTTTTTATTCAATAATTATATAGATAAAGGTATTATATGATGACCCGGTTAAAATTATGTTTGTAAAATATGGTTACTTAGTGAAGAGGTTTTTTAAGGTTTTTGTTACTAAATATGGACATATTACTTCAATTAAAAATATGAAATTAATTTAAATTGACCAATTAAAACTTTCTCTAAATATAAATTATACATTACTAAAATATTTTAGTTTATTTTCATAGGAAAACACATGCCTAAATTTATTTAAAGAATGTGGAATTATTTTATAGAATAAAATTGAAAATGGAATGCCATTATGTCTGCCAAATAATGTAATATATCACTTTCCATTTATTTCTTGGATATAAAATCATTTCATGTTAGATGAAATCTAAAAAATTTGATAGTGTGATGCTAATTAAATTAAGGATAATAATGTGTTTAGTTATATTTTAAATGGATTTTTAGGGTGGAATGTTTATAAATGGTGTTTTAATTTTTTAGCTGAGTTGTGTGATACTAGGATGGGTTTATCATATGATGACCTTAATCTACTTGGTCAGATTCTTACATCAAAAAGCACTTGAGAATGGCCTAAAGTCCATCATTTTTTATTATTTTTTAAAAATACACATTTCAAGGGGTGAGGTGGAACCCTTACAAGGCCCAATGTCTTAGAGATAGTTACATGACCCATAGGTCTTAAAGGGAATCACCCAAACAAGACAAATTGGAATTGAGTTTCCCAGCATATGTCATGATATCAGAACTTATCTTCTTTTCATTCAAATTTATGAAAATTATAATTGAATGTGTATTAAAAACAATTCAAATTATTTACCATACTCTTATTTGGACCATATGATCTTGGAAAGTAAATATATTTGTATATGAAATGATTATTAAATGAGTTGAAAAAACATTGAAATGTGTGTGTTTGATATATGATGCTTCCTCAGAAGGTATTTTTCATATAGATATTTCACATAGATAGATGATGAAATATTTTCTTACTAACGAAATGATGTATTTTTGGACTTCAATGGGAAAAATATCTTGTTTTGTTTGTACGAATGATACACAGTCTAAGATACATTAATATCGTCTCAATATTAGTTCAATGGGACATAATTTATTCCTTTTAATGGATGATACATTTATGAATAATCAAGGATGTATTTATAATTACATTGAGACCAAGAATCCACCTTAACCAATTTCTAGAACTAATGATCCAAAATAGTATCAAGATGTAAATTTATTATTTTGGAAAGTGTATAATAAATCTATATAAATAAATAATGATTCTATAGATTCCAAATATAATTAGAAGAGTAGTAGTATTATCTTTTATTTTTCTAATTGTTCAACCAATTTTTTACATCTTTGATTATACTTAATTCACTTTGATAAAAATATATGTGAAATGTTTCAATCAATTATTCAAAATCTCATGGTGATGAAAAAAATATAATCTTAGGTATATTTGTAAAAAAATGTATGGTTTTATAAGCTTCTTATATAATTACAATAGATGTGAAAAATAATTTTCAAGAACTACTATATATTATCAAGGATAATTATAGGTATTTTAGAAATATATATAAATAAAAAATATGAAATAACTGGAATTGAAATATCATAAAACACATGACTATGACATCCTTCATTATTAATTTATACAAATAAAAACAAAAAAAATATCATTAAATAGTGTAATGGTGATGGTGATTTAATTTGTTAATTTATTATATGAATATTAATTGAATTTTTAACCATATATTTATACCGAAAAATATTGGAAGAGGATCAATTAATTCTATATGAGTTTGAGAAAATACATTCCTCCTTAATTTTATACGTTCATATAGTATCAAACTATCTACATTTAAATGTAAATATTTTATGCAGGAAAATTTATTTTCATTTAATATATCAATTTGAAATTAATAAGATGACAATGAATTCTTTTATCTTATAAAATAATCATCCTCAATTTTATATCGTGAAATTTTAGAAGGATCAGGATTGTCATCATTTTTTCATTGTATTTGGATGATGTGGGCATGAGACACAACCAAAAAATGATAAGTGATGAAGAGAAATATAATTTAATTGAACCTAATTGTCTATCTCTTCATAAAATATGGAGACTTTATTTATTATTTACATTAGAAACATTGATCTTGGAAGACATGGATATTTCACATGTAATAGTCTTGACTAGCTATGATTTTCTTAATTCCTATATCAACTATGTAATTAGAAAATGAATATGTTATCTTATATATGTATTTTAATATATATCAAATCCTTTATTATATATTAATATAGGTATGATTATTTTTTTGTTAAATAATTCATTCGTTACATTTAAGTATAAGAGTGACTTTTCATATAGTTTCTTACTTGGTTTAAAATGATAGTACAAAAATTAGTTAAATTTAAAATAAAAAATAAATATTCATATATATTTTTAGTATTAATTTATATTTAATTTATTAATTGTACCTATAGGCTATATCTCTAAATAAATCATAGCCTTATATTTTAGTACCAATCTTTGGTTCATGAATTCAAATCTCTAGTAATCAATATGAATAATGTTTTAAAAGATGATCAAGTAGTGAACATGGTGACATAGCATGATTATAATGACCCAATATTAATAGTATGTATATTATTAAATAAATTAAATTCATTTTATTGCTTATGTCTCACATTAATATGATCATAAATGAAGAGTTATTAAATATTAATATGACCATTGAAATAGTAATGTGACCCATTGGAATAGTAATGTGACACTTTGGAATAGTGATGTAACCCCTAAGAATATTAATGTTACCATTATATTAATTACATTACTAATGAAATTTTGAATAATATTTAGGTATATTATGATTGAAAATATGGAATATTTATATCATGGATTAAGAAAATAATTTCTTTATAATGATGAATTAAATTTTGGTTTACAATTTTATAATTAATCTAATGATATAAAATAAAATTTACATACACAAAATATATTCATATAATAATAATTATTTTTTTATAAATATAATATACTTTTATTGGAACTTAATTATTCTTTTAATGTGTCACAAAATATGTTATAATTTTATATCTGTATTTATTAGATAAATAATAATTATTATTATAAATTAAATTTCACATATTTATAAAAAAATTATAAAATGGATTAAAATATTGAATTCATCACATTGAAATTTTCAAAGGTTATTTTTCTGGGAATTGTATAAAATGATTCCCTTTTCTAATGAATAGTAAAAATATTGTTTTCACATAACCGATGTAACATAAATTACACCATTCATGATGTATTAATGACATAATCTATTATAGACCATCAAGATCATATATCATATATTTAATTTAAAAAATTATTCACTAAAATACAATAAACACAATTCACACAACTAAAAAGTATTTTCCAAACCATAAATTAAAAAAATTTTCCTTAAAATATTAATATTTCATTCTTTCCACATTCCTTTTCAACAATTTCATGAAAAGGAATTATAAAGGAGTATTAAATTCTTAATCCAATATATTCTATTAATATATGATTTATATTGTCAAAAATTCACTATTACAAGTCACACCATTGATATAATATCTTATTCTAAAATTCCCCCTCTCCTCATATATAAATTACCCTCCCCCTTCCCATAGAAAACAACTCATCTCTCCCCTTCCAAAGCCTAATCTATCGCCAAATACATCAGCATAAGACTCTTATAAATAAAACCTACATTCTGGATCCATCTAACTCTAAAAAAACATATTTATATTTTCATGGAATAGAAGTCGCACTGATGAAAGGGTGTGTCTTTATTAACACCTCCCTCTTTTCTTCTACTCCTTTTCCCAATTACTTTCAAAATAATATACTCAAAAAATTATTTATTCATTAATTTAACATTATATTAATTATTTTTACCTTATTAATCAACTATATATTTTAAATATAAAAATTCTTCACTTCCTTTTTGTCGTACTTTTGACAACATGCCGTTTAAGGTTGGTTAACCACCTAAAGATACATTTCCAAAAAAAATTATAATGAACATTAAGGATGGAAAATGTGAATTATGTAAAATATATAAATATTCTACTACATTTATTCTATGATTCTGGAATAAATTATCGTAATATACTATTTAAAAATAACAAAATAGAGAAATCGAGGGAGAATTGACAAACATGATATCGAAACACTTAAATTTAATCCAAAAAAGTCTTAATAGAATCAAATAACTATAATTGAAAAATATTTTCATAAATTACATTAATTCACTTCTTGATAATTTTTTTAATAAAAATAATTTTTTTCATGAGGTGTAAAAAGAAATATATTTAAGCGGGAACTATGGTAAGGGACTTTATCTCAATTTCAATTTCATTGAGACTCACACGATATTGTACACCTATTCATTTTTATGTTATTTATCAATTTCCCCTTTGTGATAATTTTTAATTCAATATTATATTACTCTAAAATACATATACTTTCTTATTTAATGCATATAATTATTGTCTAAGTTGTACACCATTTTTATATATGTTGTTTTCATTTAACCGAGAAATATTAATACATTTGTATTACCTACTCAATACAGATATCTATATAAGGAATATTTTTATTAATATATATATATATATGTGAATAATTAATTGGGATTCCAGTGGTGGGTGGGTCTTGACTTATATCCCATTGATTCATCGACAGGTCTAATGACACAAAACAGTTGGCGAGAGACCCTTCTTGTTTGTTTCCAAACATAATTAGGTAGGTTTCAACCCACATAATTAAACATTCCTGACATCAATATGGTTAATGTTCTAGATTCATGACATCCAATAACTAATAATTTTTATCATTCAGTATTCAGTTGTCAATATCCAAATTATTATCTCTATGTAAAAATATTTGGATACATTTACATTCTTAGTTTATTTATTTCATGTGTCTTCAGTTATTCACCATACAATATTGATTATGTGTAATTAATTTTTATTCATTTATTATAGATTAATATTACTACTACACGTGAGGCTTACTAAAAAATTGAGCTCACCCCTTCCATTTTTCCTTCCCTATGCTATGAAGACGATGCTTTTAAATAATTATCGAGGAATCTGTTCATTTTATTTTGTTATGTTAGATGATAATTTAGCAATAAAATATGGGAAACATGAATGTATCTAGTTTACTCATGACTACTAAACTGATTTATCCTTGGTGATGTGATATATTGTATCTATGAAATTGTAATAAAATTAATACAAAATCTAGTATACTAGGTTCTGGATGTTAATGTTGGTATTAATGAATGTTTAATATAAACATTAGAAAATGGATTTAGGGAAAATATATTAGGGGGTATAAACCAAATATATACATTTCAGATAATCATAGAATAACATATTATAATTTTATTAAAGTATATATTATGTGGGAATTCCTATAAAAACATACCTCTTTGGATACTATTAGTGGTTGTGGTTGTGGAAAAGATGTATATACGGTTAACCACTCTCACAAGACGCATCAGTCCTTACTTGGTGTAACTTTCCACATGAAAACAAGGCATACTGAAAACTATTTTTGGAACTCTACAGGTATATTCATATTATGATTCACATTCTATTTAATACCCTTTTAGAAATATTTAAAAGTTAATATTTTCTAAATGAAACCATGTTTATGGTTATACAATTAGCTATACAAAATTTTCAATTTATATTAAGTTTTTATCTAGCATGAAATTAAGAATTATGATTCATAACCTAATTTATTGTATATAGTAATTTAGAAATGGAACCTTATAGAATGACATGAATTAATACCTACTGATAATGTTGTGATTCCTCCACTATGAAATTCCACATAGTTAGTGATGGAGTTAAGAAGATCATTATCATATTAAGATATCTTACTCGGGTTATAATGAATAACATTGCTATAATAGTGCAATAAATATGTATAGGGTAGTTCCCATTATAATAAATAAGTGTTTATTAGTTGTTGAACATATCATAATACCAATGGTTGACTCTGATATAATCCACATTATGGATTGGATTTAAAAATATAATGTGAAATTTTATTTCAATAAAAAGGAAATTACGATCTGTTTGAAAGATACAGAAGACATTTTATTTAGAGTATAAACTTCATATTATTATCCATATCTATATCCAAACCTAGTATATGTACTAAATTAAATTTTCTGTATGTAAAATAAATAAACATCGATGGATGAAGAAAGTATTAATCGAATTGAGGATGTACCGATTATGTTGGAATACATTGACATATTTCATGAATAATTAATTGGGCACCCCCAGAAAATGTTTTTGAATTTACCATTGATATAATCCCTAATAAAAGAAAAATAATATGTTATCCTTATATAATTGAAAATTTGGAATTCGTTGAGAATAATAAAAAATAGAGGATTTGAATATTTAGAGATTTATTCACTGTAATGTTTTTATATGGGGAGCCCATGTTCTATTTGTGAAGAATAAATATGGATCTTTGAGGTATTGTATTTAATATACATAAATTAATGCTATTGTAGTAAATAACAAGTATCCTCTTCCTTTAATTGATTATTTATTTGATCAAATCCTTGGAACTAAATATTTTTAGATGGTTGACCTTTATTCTGGATATAAGGAATGAACATATTCCAAATATTTCATTCTTAACTAGATATGAATATTATGAGTTTATAGTAATTTCATTTGTATTGAATAATTCACCCTCAATTTTCATGCATATAACAAGTATAGTATTCAAATAATATCTTCATAATTTTTTATAGTGTTTTCTGATGATATCTTCATGTACTCAAAAATCAATGAGTAACATGATAACCACTTGCAGAATGCTCTGATGACTCCTAATAGAAGTGAATTATATTATCATTTTAGTATTTGTGAATTATATATTGAAATAGTTTCTTTTCTTAGCAATATTTTCCCAATTGGTGGAATCTCAGTTGATCCTAAAAAAATTGATTTTCAAGAATGTCCTACACTAATGATCATTTCTGAGGTAAGTAGTTTCATTAGTTTATACTTTTACTATCGGTGTTTCATCCATAATTTTTCCTAATTGTAAAACCCATTTATGATGATCACATATAAATTAGTTATGTTGGAATGGAATATAATCACATAATAATTTGAAAAACTATATATGATATTGGTCAATTCTCTAATTCTGACTCTACTGTTAAGAAATGATGGGTTTGTGATATATAGTGATGCATCTAAGAAGGGATCGTGTTTGTGTCCTTATGAAAAATGATATTGTTATTTCATATGCATCAAGGCAGTTTAAGACTAGTGAAAAAAATTATCCAACTCATGATCTTGGGTTAGTTACATTAATCATTTCTATGATGATATGGAGACACTATCCTTATGGAGAAAGATGTGAGAAATATAATTACCAAAATAGTTTGAAATAATATTTACATAGAAAGGAAAAAACATGCGTAAAATGAAATGGATCAAGTTACTCAATGATTTTTATTTCCCAATAAATTACCACCCAAGAAAAAAATATATAATGTAGAATATGCATTATGTATTAAAAATCATAGACTTCGAATGCAAAGGATGATTGAGAGGGATCTATGTTTATGGATTTAGTAAATATTAATATGATAATTATTAAAAAAGGGAAACATCACTCACTTTTCAAATTATTGCAAAACCATATTTACTCGATAAGATAAAAATATCTCAATATGATAATAAAAATCTTCAAAAAAAATTAAATTCGTTTAGAATTGAATATTTCCATGCTTCGTGTATGAGGATAGTGTTTTGAAATTTGGAAATAGGATATGTGGTCCATAAATAATAGAGCGTAAAATTGAACTATTAGATGATGCTAATAGTTAAATTTTCTCTATATACCCCAATACTAATATGTATAGTGATATGAAGGAACATTTTTCTTGATATAACAACAACTAGGAAATTGTTAAATATGTGTCAAGGTGTCTATTTTTTCAATAAGGGAAGGCAGAGAGACAAAATCATAGAAGAGTTACGAAACCTATAGTATTTTATATGTGGAATTGGGATGACATTACAATGGTTTTGTCACAGGTCTACAAAGGACACCTAGATGTAATGATGATATATGGGTGATTGGTGATTTCCTTAAATAATCATCACATATTCTAGCTATAAGAGAATATTTGCCTCTAGAGAACCTAAAATTTCATCACATTTAGGAATACGAAATAATTCATGGTGAAAATCTATCAATTGTGTCTAATCTAGATCACTATTTTACATCAATAAATTTGGAAGATCCTTTAGAAGGCTATGAACATTGTGCATCATTTGAGTACTAATTATCTCCCTCAAATTGAAAGGCATTCTGAATGGAATATTCAAAGATATGAAAACATGTTTATGTGATAATCTATTTACTTTCAAGTTATGTGAGATTCTTATTTACCTTGGGTAGAATTTTCCTACAATAATATTTTACATTCTAGTATTCAAATGTTAACATGTGAAGCATTATATAAAAAAGATATTGATATCCAACTTGTCGGGATGATGTTTGTGAGAGGAAACATATAGAACCAGAACATATTGATGATAAAATGAAAATGGTAAAAGTAATTCAGGCTCATATTAAAGTAGCTCAATGATGGAAAAATAGTTACGCTGACAACATGAGAATGGATTTTCAATTTCAAGTGGTGGATCATGTATGTATGAATGTAAGTCCATGGAAAAATGTCATAAGGTTCGATGATAAAGCTAAACTAACACCCAAGGTTCCTTAGATAATTTTTAATTCGCGAATGAATTGGATTTGTATCCTATTGAATTGTAATTATACTATATCTCTCTAATTATCATGATGAATTCCATATATCAATGTTAATGAAGTACATTCCAAACCCAACACGTGTACACACCTATGGATAAATAGAACTGGAACCACATTTCTTACACTATAAGGATTCTATCAAGATTATTAACACTATAGAGATGGTATTGAGAAACTAGACAACTTTACTGGTAAAATATCTTTAGAAAATGGTAAAATAGAACAATCAACATGGGAACATTAGGATGTAACGAAGAAGAACCACACTCATCTATTTAGAAGGAAATATTCATGAAAATTTTAAAGGAATAAATTTCCAAAGGAGACAAGAATATGACAAACAAATATTATATTGAATATTTCTTCTTATATAAATTAAACTCATTTGATATCTTATGTTGCATAGAACACCGATCATAAACAGATAATGATTAAATAGTATATTGACCATTGAAATAGTAATGATACCCTTAGGAATAGTATTATGGCCCATAGAAATAGTAATGTAACCCTTAGGAACTATAATGTATCCATTAGAATAATAACCACATAAATAAAATTATAAATATAATTTGGGTATCTTATGAATAAAATACTACATATTTATATCATGGAATAAGTAAATTAATGTATAAAAATGATAAATTAAGTGTTGGTTTATAATTTCATAACAAATAAAACTTTTTAAAATAAAGATTACTTTCCCAAAATAGATTCAAAAATTAATATTTTATTGTATTATAATTATAAAATAATTTTACAAGACCTTAATAAATTATTCCAACTATCACAGAATCAGTTAAAATTTTAAAATTGATGTTTTTTATTAAATTATTATTTTAATTAAAAATAGAAATTATCATATTTAGAAAACTATTTTAAAAAAATGGACATAATTTTTTAATTCAATGGATGTAAATTATCCAAGAGTGTATTTCTGGTAATTTTTTGAAATACTTCACTTTTCTGATGATGTGTAAAAATATTGTTTTTACTTAACCGGTGCATCTTAAATTACATAATTCATAATTTTTTAGGGACGTAATAAATTTTATAAATTCAATTTCTTCTATCATATAATTTATTTTTAAATTTATTAATTAAAATAAAATTATCTCAATTTTCAATCATAAAGGTATGTTCGAAAACCCAATGTCAAAACTGGTTCCCTAAAATATTAATTTTTATTTATTTTCATTATCCTTTTCAATAAATAAATGAATTTAATATTATGTGTGTTTCAATGTCTTACAACCATTTTATTATATTAATATATGAGAGTTTTTCAAAAATTTACAATTACATGTCCCACCATTGATATATTATTTTATTTTATATATTATTCTAAAAAACACCCCTCTTCTTATGTATAAATAACCCCTCTCCCTTCCAATGGTAAACCACTCATACCACCATTTCCAAAGACAAATATATTCCTAAATCCTTACTCTTAAGCCCCTTATTAATACTAGGTACATTCTGGATCCATCTCACCCTGATCACTGATGGATATATAGTGTCGTACAATAGAAGTCACGCCAAAAAGGTAGTAAATCTCCATTAAATCCTCCCTCTTTTCTTCATATCCTTCTTCTATTACTAATTACATTCAAACCCATTACTATAAAAATATTTATTCAGTAATTTAACATTATATTAATTATTATAACCTTCATAAATTATTATATATATTTCATTAAAAAATTTACACTCCCTTTTTCCTTCTCTTAGGACAACTTCCTCTTAAATGTCAGTTAACCACCTATGGAGACAATTCCAAAAAAAATATTATAACCCCCTTAAATTATGCATAGTGTGAATTATATATAATATATAAATATTTAATTAAATTATTTATATATATATACAATTATATTTTATTAATGTATTATTTACATTAAATAAAATCGGGAGATTGAGGCAAACCGATAAATTTTTATGAAAATCATCATATCAAAATGATTCAATATCATAAAAAAATATATAAATATTATCTAATAAATGTAACCAAAAAATATTTTTATAAATGACTATAATTAACATCTAGATTATTTATATATATATATATATATGTTTTTTATTAAGGAGGAATAAAAAAATATGTAATTAAGAGAGAAATAAGTTAAGGTACTTTTTATCAATTTCAATTTCATTGGTACACACATGGTGTTGTGAAAATTGTAATTTGTATGTGTCTTATCTACTACCCATTTCTGAACACTTTTCATTCGAAATTATATTCCTTAAAAATATCCATATTTCACTATATCATGGATATAATTATTTTAAATATTGTATACCATTGTTTACAAATAGTGTTCACATTGAATGTTGAAATATTGATAAATCTATATTTCATACTCAATATAGATAATTTTTTAAGTCATGTTGTTATTGAACTTAATATATGTATAGAGCTTTCTTTGGTCTTGCATTGATTGGAGGAAACAGACTTATATCCCCTCGATGCATCGACAA
Organism: Viscum album; assembly: GCA_963277665.1. Classification (NCBI taxonomy): domain Eukaryota; kingdom Viridiplantae; phylum Streptophyta; class Magnoliopsida; order Santalales; family Viscaceae; genus Viscum; species Viscum album. The sequence continues at coordinate 1,465,032,935 of OY728147.1, read as the reverse complement.
GTCTCATGGGAAAAACAGTTGGCGATAAACCATTCATGTTTGTTTTAAAACATAATTAGATGTGTATCTACCAAAAGACTTAAACCCCCTTGATGGTATGATGGTTTCTATTCCAAATACATTATGTACAATAATTAATAATTTTCATCTTTTCCTATTTAGTTATCATTATCCATAAGATTTTAACTATGAAAAAACTGATGGATACATTTACATTCTATGTTTAATAATGGTGTGTGTTTTTTAGTAGTTCACCATTCCATATTGATTGTATCTGGTTTATTTTTATTAAATAATTGTTTATTCATGTTTCCACTATTTTTGACTCATACAGATCATTTGAGCTCACCATTTCCATTTTTTTCCATCATCATTTTTCGAAGATGAAACCATTGAATAAGTTTCAATAAATTATTTTATTTTATTTTCTTATATTTGATATTAAATTACCAATGTAATAAAAGAACCAAACATGTATTTTTTTCTTCAAGAATACTAAATTTATCTATCCTTGGTGATTTAATCCCTTATATCTATGTCATTGTACTAAATTGACTACCAACTCTAGGCTATCAGGATCATGTTATTATAATGATGGTATTATATTAAAGGCATTGACATACTAGTTCTCTGGTGCATCTCAAAGTTGGAATCGAAATGAAATGATTTTATTTGTATATTATTTTTAATAAAACAAAAATATTTGATTATTACACCGGTAGTCGATTTTATATATAGAAAATTAACTAGTTTTATTCTATAAAATTTAATGACACATGTATTGATGATTTTGGTATTAGAGCTACTGAAATGAATTTATTATTTACTATCAAAGAGATATAATTTTTTTAATAAATATAGAAGTAAGTTTTTATGTGAAATATAATAAGATGCGTCAATTCATTTTCATTAGTGATGTAATTCCAAGACATGTGTTTGAATAGGGTAGGGAGGAAGTTCATAGTGTTGCTTCTCCAATTTGTCTTGGTTAATATATTATTTATGATGATAGATAGACTACAATAATTAGTTTATATTAAGAATATAATGTAGTGGTGGGTAATATATATAATTAACCATGTGTTTTCAAGGTTAATTTTTTTTAACTCAATTTGTGTATTTGAGGTTCATTCTATGAAGATATCATTATATTGGTTTCTTTTGGTAAACTATAAATTGATTTAAATAGGGTTTGTTAATTATTATAATTTATAAACATAAAACAAATGGACATTCATTATTTATATTTATATAAAAATGTATGGTTCTATTTTATAAAACATTGTTTCCAAAATAAAGAATGTTATAATTATTTTAAAATGATTTTTATAGATACTAAATACTTATGCGCGTTGATCTATTATTTATGAATTATAAATTCATGTACTCTATTAAAATCAAATAAAATACTAAAATAAATAGAATCAAGACACAACTATGTGGTAATTTCATTTTATTCATGTTGTAAAATAGTCCAAAAACAAAAATAACCTAAATAAGATATAAACATCAATAGTACCCTACTAAATAGTCCAAAAACAAACTCAATTACTCTTGAAAATTGAATTTGACCAAAATACTCAATTTTACTACCTATATATCCTCTGTTAAATGTATTTAGGGCTATTTCATCCCATTTAATTAATAGTATAAAATAATTATATAGAAAAACAAGAGAATGAGAGAGAAATAAATGAGAGTGAAATTGGTTACTATAAGTATAATGAATGATCACTCATGTGATTTATAATAGTTACCACTTGTTTTCAAGCACTTTCTTTGGTGTATATATATCCTACAGAGGTCCCTTGATTATATTAGAGGTGTTGGGATTATAATAGTGTTATTGGAAGTGAAAACTGGCCAAAAAAACTAAGAATACTTTCCCATTACAATTCCTAGAAATATTCCACCAGTATGTTGTTAGGGATTTCTAACTAGAAAATAAGTTGTTCAACCCTTACTGGATCCCTGATGTGTCTCATTGTATTTTTGGTAGTCTATGAAAATAAAAAGTTCCCATGTTTTTATGAACTATTATTCCATGGTTAAATTCCACTAGTAAGGGAAATTACTCAAATATACTATTCAAAACATTAATCCAAAATCTTTTGGAACCCATCGATTGATCAGTAAACATCCTATGATTATATACATGAATAATAAGTTAAATAATATTAGATGAAATGATAATAATAGGAAGCTGTTTTTTATCTTTAAAACATCTATGATAATGATAGATGTATAAAAAATAACAAATTTTCTAATCCAAATGGAACATAATGACAAGAACCAAATTATAGAATGACAAAATAACAAAATAAAATAATAAAACAAAACTAATAAGAAAATTAAAAAATGATAAAATAACATAGCCTAATCTAAATTGGACCCAATTGAACATACAAAAAAACATCATATCAATGATAAGATTTCAAAATAGTATTAATTGATTATAATTTAATATTATTAAGAATTTATAATTAAGTATATATTTATTATCCAATTTAAAATGTTGAAAAATTTAAGTGATATGAAGAGAATTTATAAAAAATGGCCATTTCGTGAGGGATTTGTTTGTCCCTCCCCTGGAATCCCTTTTTACTATACTATTATAATAATATTTCTATTAAAAACATATAATACAAAATTATTAATATTACGTTTATATAATATTGTCTCCACCATCTAGAAGATAATTTTTCTACAATATTTACTTGTACACAAGTTTGATAGGTTGGATTCTACAACTACTCATAGTAGACACCATAGTCGACAACAAATATGGCGTTCACCAAATATCTCATCTTTTAATTATTCTTATACAAAATTTCTTGTAAAAGCATCAAGGATATTTAAAACACCTATTTTATCATTACCATTTTATCTGATCTTCCTCCCTATCTATTGTTTCCATATCAAAATAAAACTCCCACTCCCCATCCCTATTATCTGTATATAAATAATTCTATGTCATTTCGCACATTTCCCACTTCTCTATTCTCTATAGGGTTTTATATTTTTAATCCTTATATATATACACCAACACCATCAAATCATCTCAATAATATGTATAACCCCATTTAACTATGTATTTTACCAATCATTAATAGGATAAGAATCCATTCATGCATACTACTCATATTGGCTCAAATATATTTATTAAGGTCTTGATTATAAACATTAAATATTACAGTTATTTTTAAAACTATGAATCACTTTAATTTTCCAATAATAATATAGGTTGAGTGTTTTTTAGAATTAAGAATATATTTTCTGTAGTAAAACCTTACATAACGATTATCAATTTATTTAAAGTGACTATTTTTTCATAAAACATAAATATTAAAAATAAATGAAAAACTTTTTGCATGCTCAATCATCATAATTTCCCCCTTGGTCTCATCCTTATAACTATTCTAACTTAAATCCAATGACAAAAATTTTAAAACATGGGATGAGAAAAAATAACATAAGGTAAAAAGGAAGGTAAAATATTTTTCTAGTAAAAATCAATAAAACACTTTCACAAAAACAATCATTTCTATTCAAAAAAAGGAATCATATTTTAAAACAGGTAAATATTTTACCATTAGAAAGTCATTTGAATTTCATTAAAAATCATTCAAAAACATCGAAAATATAATTATAAAACGTGGTACAACATTTTCTAATTAAATTATATAGATGGATTAACAAAAATGGGTAACCTATAACTCTGGAGAACCCAATGCATTGACGATTATAACACAACCCCACATCCTTGGTTTATCAACGATTGTCCATTCATTGGTTTGTCACGTAACCACTTATCACTGTTTTATTATGTAACCACCTATTATTGGTTTATCATGTAACAACTCATCATTATTAGAAAGTAACAATTACTATATCATAAACATAAATCATGAAATATTTCATCATAAAAACACTCTTTGAATAACTTGAGTTTTTCATTTGGAAATTACTTCAGAAAAATTGTGCATGTATAATCAAAAATATGTTCATTGAAAGTAACCACATAAAATTTTATTATAATATTCAAAATTTTAAATCTATATGAAATAGATAAATTCTGTTCATTCCTTATGTATAATAAATACAATCTATTTGAAAACTAATTTAAAAAGATAATTTTTAAAATAATACCCATTACATAAAACATAAATAAGTTCCTTTTTAAAAAAATATGAGGCAAAATATAAAAAAAAATTTTAAAAAATTCACATATATATAAATACATTGATAAAAATCATTTTAGAACCATGGAAAAGAAAGGGAAATGTTAAGAAAATAAATCATTATAATAATTAAAATACTTCTATTAGTTAAAAAGACCCCTATAAATATCATATAATTGAAGTGAGAATTAATCAATTTAATAAATTATGTATATCCACTATTTACCCTTTTAAAGAAATTATAAATATAATATAAGAAAATTAAAATTCATTTCACATGTAATATTAGCAATATATTATTAATGAAGTTGATGTTTAACCCAAAGAATGGAAATTGGGCTAAGGATTCCCTTACGCATTTAATCTATTGTTTCATATGCACCATAAAAGTTTCTGTTATTAAATGAAACATTGAATAAAATGAAGAAAATAAGATTCAAGATATGATATTTCAATGGGAATTCTATATTAACCAAACACAAATAATAGGTTTCAAATAAGGTATATATCTCACAGAAGTAAAAGTGATATGAAAACCTATTACAATGTTCATTTAATTAAGAGGTGAATTTTAGAAAAGGTGTTATTATGTGAAACAAAGTTATGTCCAAATAATGATAAGTGTATAGAAAATGGGAATTATTTTACCAAAATTCCAAAAAAAATCATTGAATAAAAAATCAATAAAATAGACATATTATCCAATGAATGAAAAGTGAGTTATGAAACCCTTTAAATCTCGTTCGAATTCCATAAATGTTGATAAAGTAATCCTTATATTAGTTTAAATAATGATATGAATTCATTATATAACATTATTCATATTTATAATACCTTATGTAGTAATTTTAATTCATCTTATGATCCATTCAATAATAATTTTTCATTTTTTTCATGGTTTTAGGGGCGTTTGTTTCATGGTTTCATGATCAGTTAATTTGTGTGTAATTATTGATATCCATGTAAAATGATATTACGACTCCTAAAATGGAATGTAATAGTATTAATGATCATATAAAATTATTAGTGGTCCCATATATCGTTTTTTCTTACGTGAGGATGATTTGTTAGTTAAAACATTAATGATAAATGTTATGTTTATTTTTGGTTGTTCTACTGGTCATCGTGAACTAGATATATTTTTTAAATATTTGAATATATATTAGTTTTAGAACATGAAATATGTTATAATAAATGTATTTAAATCTTATTTTTCAATAATTACACCTTTATGACCACCCATGAAATAGATAATGGAAAATAAACAAAATCATTATTCACCAAGGCGATTAACTGACATAACATAAACAATAATTTCATTTCTATGAATTAGATGATAAAATAATTGAAATGTATATATGATTTTCCATTAAAAACTATTAGTTTATTATATAAATTATTTTTAATTATAATTTCTTTGTGGATGAAGGTGGTGTGAATAAATTAGAAGAACAAAATAAAATAAGGGATATGTTTTGAGAAAATCACCTCTTGAAAATCACGTCTTTGGAGGACCCCTTGAGGACCTTGAATTTGGTGATTTTAGGATAATAGAACCACTTGGATGTATGGACGATAATTAGGATATTTTCTTTGAGAATTTTGAGTATATTAAAGGCTTCTGAGTTAAAATGGGTTGGTGAGGGTGATATTTATACTTTAGGAGGGGTGGGTCAATGGGATTAAATAATGATTATTTTATAACTAAATCCATGTAAATATAGGTGGAATTCATTTCCATGACTTTTTCTTATAAATAATTATTTAAAGTCAATTAATGTTCAATAAATACCTCAACCAACAATTATATGTTGTAATTTTTAAGTACATTAATCATTTACCTTTTATCGTTAATCATTTTCATTATTTTTCCTACATAATGTTAAATAATTTATCATACCACTGTATATTTTTTATAGAGAAAAAAACATGATAAATAATTAATATTATTTTATTATGAATATGAAATCCATTTTACTAAATTTTATTTATATAATTCTTAAAATTATTTTTCAAAATAATCTCTTATATGAAATGGGAAAGCATGTTTTTAAAGTCAACAACTATTAAAGATTGAAATGTTTTTATACCAATTTCAATTTAAAATTTATTCCAATAACATACATTGGATTTATTTATGTATATTTTCCATAACTATATATATAAAAAATTAAATATATTTTAACTATTTATATAAATTATGTTAAAAAATTTATATTTTATTATAATTTAGTATTTTTTAACTATTCAATTAAAAATGAAACATCTCTAAAAAATACCAAATTTTAACTTGAATATAATTTTGATATCGTGATTTGAAAAATTTGTTTATTTTTTATGATTTATGTTATTAATATGTATAAATTTATTTTTAAAACATGTGCGTTTTAAAAAGTCTGAAAAACTCCCTTTGGAAGAAAATATAGTTTTTTATGAGTAAAATTGTATTATTTTCTTATCGTAATCCTAAAAAATATATTATATTAAATCAAAACATTTAATTAAATAAAAAACAAATTAATTTAATTATTATTTTTCAATAATATTTACTAATTTAATTTATTAAGATAGTATTTCTTTGGCACATAAAAATAGTTCTTTTATTAAAACAATTACTTAATATTTTATTATATTTTATTTTCATTTATAATTATCTGGTTACCAATAAAATAATTTTATAAACATTTTTAAACTATATTTTTATAATTTAATTAGTATCACTCATTCTATCCATTCCAAAGTAAAGGTGTTAACTATTAAATTTAAATAATAATATTTAGTGATTTGATTAAGCTCATTGTGGAATAACTATTCATTTTAATATCACGTGATGTTACATTCTCCCCCTATAATAAAATTTCTCATTAATATTTAAACATATGATTCATATTTTAGGTTATTTAATTTTCAAAATACCTTTTCTGAAATCCCACATCGGAAAAAGGGTCAATAATAATTTCATTTGAAAATTGAGAAAGAGAATTATGACAGTCACATGAGATAACACAAACTACGGTTCCATGTAGAAAAACATTGATATTCAAGAAAAAACTAACTATCATTCTCTAATATAGAGTGATATATAACATGGTCATCATAAATTTAACCCTTTTAAAAATGTAAATATGTGATAGGTTATAAAGAAATTGAGTTCCCTTTAAGAAAATAAATCCGATAACATTTTTTCTAATATTTTTTATTGAGTTAAGAAATTATTTTACTTCTTAAAATTAAATTATAATGAAATATTTTTAATTGAAATGTATATTTTCATCCTTATATTTTCTTAAAATGATGATTATTCTTCTTCAATATTGAAACATGAAGCATCTTAATCAACTCACATGGATCATAAAATCCCCAATATCATAAAAATATATTCCTCTTATATTTAGGAATTACCAAATAACTCAATGATTAATACAATATAATGTAATTTTAAACACATAATACACATTTATAAAAGTAAAAACTAATTTAATATATAAAATTTAACATTAAAACCCAACGATCAACATAGATTATTCAAAAAATTACTATCCATAAGATTTGTAAAAATATTCCCCACAAAATTGAAACCCCAAAATCTGAAAGATTAGATCACATAGTCATCCAAGATAAATTTTAGATTCAACTAAAAATAATATCAATCACTCTTAATCACTGAAAACAAAATTTATTTTATAAATCATATATTATTTATTAAAAACTATTCATTTCCATAAATTACATGAATCACTATTAATCATATATTCATCCAAAAGATAATTTATCCTTTATTTTTCAAATAAAATAACATAGTATTTTATTTAAAATAATAATATAATATTAAAAAAATATAGATTTTTTTTAAAATACCATTAATTACATAATCACACAAGTTGTAAGCATTCTTCCTCAAATTAACCTATTCATATCATAGGCTAAAGGGTTACATATACATAAAAATTATTACTTTTTACTACATTTTAAATGTATAGATTCCTTCTAAAAAATGTTTCCAATGTTTATGAAAACAAAACCTACTATATAAAAATACATTGTTGACCTATGATTCCTATAATATTTGTAAAATAATGTTATATAATAAATTTTAATACTCATACATAACCATATCGTTCATTAAACTTCCTTATTAAATCATTAATCATGACTCATTATCTTATTCTATTGTAATCCATTCATACATTAAATTATATAATTTATATCCTTATGATTTATCGATATAAATGAAAAGATGATGCATGCATTTATCATAATTAAAAAATTCTTTCATTAAATATCAAAATTAGGATTTGTTTTATAATCACTTTATCTTCTGATATGATTTCTAATATACAGAATGTAAAAATCCTTTTCCACTATGAAGTTTCCTTTTTAAAGAGATTTAGGAATGTGGATATTTTGAAATAAACAAAAAAAGGATACCATGGACCATAAGATTTTTTTGGGGAAAATAAATTTTGTTAGATAAGTCAAACATCTTATTTTATGTGATTTGATAACTCATTAAAATATCAAAATCATTTGAACATTATTTTTCAATAATAGTGATAATAAAATAATCTGAAATGTATGAGATTTTTTTTAAATTGTTTTCCCTTAAAAATTGACAAACGATCATCGATCTATAGAAAATAACATCCATAAAACATGAAATTAATTATTATGTGATAAAATTAGAATCTTCCTTTTTAATATGATTCACATGTAAGCACAATTATAAATTAAGCATCACATCATTTATACATAAAACTGTTATATTTATAAATATAATCATGGAAAATATAATTAATCTCCTAGAAATAAATTATTTTTAAACCACTAAAGGGGATTATATATCTTCAAACATATATTTATCCATTAACATGTAAACAAGTAATGATATCTATATCTATTAATAAAACCATACAAGGAAATATCATAATCTCCAAAGTTGTCTAAACCCTTCTTTGATACCAAACTAGAAGGACCTAACCTTAAACATTACATATTATTGTTATTTTTAAAATTAAGAATCACTTAAATTATACAAATATCATTTAGGTTAGATGTTTTAGATAATTATGAATAGAAAATATATTGTAAACAAAAACATAACAAGTGGAAACTTATTTCATATATATATTTCTTCCATAAAATAAAAAACCTTCAAAATATAACTTGAATTATATTAATGTGCAATTTTTTAAAAAAATTCCCTTGATCAAATCACTTACTATATTCTACAATAAATCATGTGAAACAAATTTGGAATCACAGAATGATAAAAAATCAGTAATGGAAGCAAATGGAGGATAAATGTTTTTTTTGTGATCATATATAAAAACATTACCAAAAAAATACCTTTTTTCTAAAATAGAATCTATTTTTAAAAATATCAATATATTAACATTATAAAATTATTATATTTTCAAGAATACTGATCATAAATTATTTATAATATATGTATGAAATTTGGGAGATTGTTTTCTAAATCAATATTAGAAATTGAGTTACCAAAAATGCTAACCTCCACCTCTAGAATTCCCAATTCATTGGAGATTATAATGTAACCACATGTCCTTGGTTGATCATGGAACCATCTATCATTAGTTAATCACATTACCATACATCATAGGTTTATCACATAAAACCCCATAATTAGTTATCTAGTAACCACATTTAATTAAAAATATTTCCAGGAACCACAATATAAACATAAATCATGAAAGGCTTATTCATAAAAACACTCTTTGAAGAAAATGAACTTTTCATTTTGAAATCATTAATATTTTGAAAATTATTTCACATACAATGAAAAAAATATCACTAAAAGTAACCATATAATAATGTATCTTGATAAAAAAATTTTAAATAACCATTAAATTGAAAAATTATGTTCATTATATATGTATAATAAATAAATTATAATTAAGAAAAAAACCTAAAAGATAATTTTTAAAAGAAACTCTACTATATTAATCCATAAAATGATTAGTTTTTTTTAAAACATGAAGTGCCCAGATCAGTGTGAATCACTGAGAGGGGGAGGGGGTGAATCAGTGATCCCTTAAAACTTTTTACTAATTGATTCTTATCAATTAAACCTATATGGATGGTTAAAGCCTCGATCCACTCTTCTTGTGTCTCTCAACCTTTCCTCGAATAATGCTGTAAATATAAAGGCACTAGACACAAGGATTTACAAGGTTCGGCACCAAAGGCCTACATCCTTGCCATGTTGGTTAAACACCCCAACATGGATTCTCCACTATAATCTGTCAGAATTACAATGGTCGGTATAGAGTCCCACTATACCTCTCCTGAGTCCGACAGGAGGATCTTCATACTGCTTCACACAGTGTTACCAGCGTCCCACTGGCCTGCTCCAGAATCCCACTGAATACTTCTTCTCCCTGAGTCCCACAGGGTCTTCTCTTGGCTCCTCGAGTCGCACGAGTAGCTCTTCTTATGTTCAAGCTCTACAAGTATCCTCAGCAGCCTGGGATAAAGGATGCTGGCCTTGCTCTTCTTCTGATCACTTGTGGTGAACATGTCTTCTCGTCTTGCTCAGGATTTATCTCCTTCTTCTAAGGATGACCTGGCCTCTCTCCAATTACTGAATACTTAGACAATTGATGTCTTTACTTCAGTATGGTCCAGTCTCAGTTCAGTTCAACTTCATGCACTGAGTGCATGGAATCTCTGGTTCCTCATGCACTGATTGCATGGCTTCTCAAAACTCTTCAAGAACTCCTGGTCTTGGTCAACTCAGATGCACACAAGCAGATTTGACTTGTTTACGTGTGCATGTGCATGCTTGCAAGCATGCACTCCCCTTCTTCTCTTCTTGGTGCAGTAAACCCACAAAGGGTGTAATCTCCTTAAGCACACACACCACTTCTTCCTTCACACACTTTATCCAATTTTCTTACACACTTGAATTTGTGTTATACTTTAGTGTGGGGGTCCTTCTTCTTCAAAGTGTTCACATCACTTTGTACACACTAAGGTTCGGCCTCTTCACTTTGCACACACAACTTCTTCACTTTGCACACACTTGATTTAGCCTCTCTCCTCTTCTGAAGGGTGTTCTTCAAATTGCATACACAAGGTGCAAGCCTTCCTCATTTTTCACACACCCAAGGCTACGACCTTCTCCAATTCTTAAACACAGAAAATGTGAGGTCTTCACTTTTCACACAAGGCACTAAGGCCTCGGACTTCCTCTTCACTTGCCACACACAACTTGGGGTAGTTATCGGTCTCTACTTCTTGCACACACCCAAGACTATGGACTTCACTTCTTTTAAGCACACACACAAGGCTCGGGTCTTCCTCCTCTGCTTGCACACACACACTGGGTGTGCCTTGTCTTCACCCGAACCACTGCCGCATGGGAGGCGCGGAAGTGGTGTGCCCTTCTTCTCTTCACAGCCGCACAAGGTGCACTGGCAAGGTGTGAAGTGCAAGGTGCAACACCCCACTGCCTTCTTCAAATGCACAAGCACAAGGTGCACGGTGCGCAGGATCTCGCTGCAAGGGGAAGCCGCGGGTCGCACAAGCACCACTGCCGCGCTGGGGGTGCGGTGCACAGAGGGAGCGCGCATGGTCGCGCTGCCCAACCTCTCCTTCCTGTTGCGCAAAAGGGTAGCGCGCAGGGGACCTCCCTTTCTTCTTTCGCGCAAGGAGTTCGCAAAAGGAACCTCACTGAGCCTCTGATGGCTCCGGGCATCACTGTCGCGCAAGTGATGCGCGCAGGGGATTCTTCGCGAGGCTTGAAGCACTCACGGGACGTCAGGTTTTCAACAAAGTATCAGCAAGCCTCCTCAAGGGCTCGACCTCTATTTATATAGGCAGAGGGATGCCTCAAATCTTCCGCGTGGGATAAATCAAATTCCCGAAGTTTTCGGTTTTTCAAAATCTTTCCAAATCTTGAATCTTTCCTCTGTTTCCATGCGGGTCTCTTCCTTTATTTTTTCATCACGTGCATGCGACTTAGAACGCATGCACGACTTCGGTATAGGCTAATCCATACAAAACATAAATCACGTGGCCTCGCACCTCCGGTTGCTTCGGCCAACCTCGAATTATCCCATACGTTGCATGCATGCCCATTTTTATTCATGGATATGTTCATTAGGGCCAGACGAACCGAATGGAGCCTTCGGTTTGATCGGAGGTGGCCGGTAACTCAAAAACATCGCTCGGAGGGGCCACTGGTTCAGCGGGGACGTCGGGTGGCCTTCGGCTGAGCTCGAGGAAGGAGACGGACGGGGAGTCGTTGGAGGAGGCGATCAAATAATCTTCAACGGCCTGGATCTAAACGGGTCGCGGCGGATTAGATGTGCGGCCGAGATCTGCCGCGCGATCAATCGTGCGGCCAGGATCTGCTCCGCGGCAAAATCCTGCATCCCACATCGAAACGAAGGCCGGTTTTTCCACGGTTTATCAAACATCCACTCCCCCCTTCACTGCAATTGAACTTCTCCCTCCACGGTGCCGCCCCGCACCGTGTTCTCTCTGCGGGCGCGCTCTTGCGCCCACCCCTGCCACTCGGGCGCGCCACTGGCGCCCACTATGCTTCCTCGGGCGTGCTCCTCGCGCTCACGCTACGCAGGGCTTGACACTCCTCTGCGTGGCCCGGGGCTTATACACAACCCTAGCCTCTCTGGCTGGCCCAATGGGATCCCCCTTGGGTGTGGCGACCTCGAGTCCCACAAGTGCCTTGGGGTTGAACCCGTAAGGCTGGCCCTTTGTGGCTTCCTTTTTGCTTGAGGAAACACTAAGTACTTTGTATACAAACAAAGTAACCAAGTGTAAATGCCAAATGCCACTTCTTCTTCTTCTAAGCCATTCTTTCCATTTCTTCCTCATGCTTCTTCCACAAACTTCTTCAATTCCTTTCAATCATGTATTCTAGACTTATGAGACATTTGTAGAAGGTTCTTCATCAACCGAAGCTCTTGAATCACATATATTCTTCAATGTTATTCATTGAACCAATCAGAGATCAAATTGGAACTTCTTCAGATTCACATGCACTGAGTGTTAGTGCATGGAATTCTTTACTCCACTTCATCCACTTAGAAGTTGTGGATGGATCATCTTCTAACTCTTCATGCATTGTCAATACAATTCATGGTCTTCTATCAGTGTTGTGACTTTGTCTCCAGTTGATACAAGTTCTTGAAACTTAATGATTAGCTCAACAATCGTCTGATGTTATGATGATGCTCCATCATCATCCATTCTTCAAGTATTGTAACGTAGCATCATCTTGATACAAGTATTGAAACATTAAGATCAGTTCTACAATGGTCTGATATAGTATGAGAATGTTTCAACCACAACATCATGTGTCACTTAGTGAATCTCTTAAGTGACATGCATCTTAGTACCATGGCCATTCTCCTTTCCTCACCTACACCATCACATCCTTTGTCATTCACATCTTGACATTCCTTGACATCCATTCATCTTATGACAACATCATGCCTCATTGACAACAAATGAAACACAGTGCACTTCAATCTCCCCCATTGTATTTGTTGTCAATACACTTCTTCATCACATATGAATGGGTCAATATGTGTGCCAATATTTTCTCCCCCTTATTGGAAATCGAATGCAAAGGTGTGGTGTGGTTCTCTTCAAAAATATCTCTTCCTCCCTTCAAATAGCATCTTCTTGAAAAGCACTAAGAGAGGGATGATGTCACATGTTCTCTTTAGCAAAGAACCTTTAGTAAATCATCTCTAAGTCTACTTGGGCTTACCCGGTGTAGAAAACAAGAGTGATGTAACCAAGGAACTCAATGCTATCCATCATTCACTGTACATGTGTGATCATGCTTCAGGGGTTTGAAATTTTTCAGATATATCAATGAATTGCCAAATCCTGCACATACTCCACAAAACTCATTAGAAAGTTTAGGTGCAAATATAAAGCTCCCCCTTTCATTCATTTGTCTTCAATCAATACTCCCCCTTAATTGTTATAATGAATACAATTAAGAAACAAGGGATGAAAGTATGATTGGAATACCTTCACTTATCTCAAGATGGTATTAAATCTTAGAATACCATCTTCTCTAGATTGGCTCCCCCTCAAGGGGTGCACTCCATTCTTTCCAAAACCATCCTCCAGTTGAGAATGATCATCATCTTCAATTCCCTGCATTGTTAGCACATGTAAATACAAGTGATTAGGGAATAAGATGGAACCTCCTTGGTTCATCAATGTGAACAACAAGGTTGAGAAGATTCTCTCAACCGAGATGCCCCATTTTCACCATTCTTCACACTTTCACATCTGATCTTCAATAATGATTGTGCTGGTGTGGATCTCAACACATCTTCACGTGAAATATCCTTCTTCCCTTTTGCCTTAGCAATTGCCAGAACATCATCTTCAGCTCTTTGCATATCTTTGGCAAGTTGCAACTGATTTGGCCATATGACTAGTAAGTCACTTGGAAGTGTGGCCTCAGTTCTGGATATTCCACATGGTTCCATTGATGCTTTCAAGCTACCTTTCTTAGGCAACTTGTTTTCAACCAATACCTTCTGCTTCATCTGGATTGATTGTCTGTTTGAGTCCAGTCTGCCTCTATTGAATTTCATGGCTTGTTTACAAAGATCCATGATATGTCCTTTCTTTCCACAGTAGAAGCATGTTTTCTTCTTGGTGGTCCTTCTGGATGCATCACCCTTCTTGGATTTCAAATCCAAGGACTTCTATTCCATTGAAAAAATCTTCTTGGGAGCATCTTCAACTTTCTTCTGCTTGCTTCCCAAGGATTCCATTTTAGCCAGGTTCTGTGATCTTTTCTTCTTTTGAGCTCTGGATACAGTTGGAGATTGACATGTATCTATTTGAACACTTTTTCACACATCCCAGATGTTATCAAGAAATCCAAATCTGTTAGCAGTAAACAGATGACTCTGGACCTGTGGATGTTGCTTCTTTCCTTCTGGCTTGCTCCCCCTTGGAATGGGCTTGCTTTGTGCTTTGACATTCAGTGGATTGTACCAACAATCCTTTGCATAGTGCCCATACTTATTACAACACCAACACTGACCCACAAATCTTGACCTCTTCAGTCCTTCTGATTGTTGGGTACTTTTCTTGACTTGCTGTGTTGTTTCAGGAGATCATTATTTCTTCACTGTCTTCATCCATACTTGTTTGGATTCATTCTTCCATCCTGCACTTTTAGTAGAAACACTTTTAGAAGCATGAGTACAAGATGGTATGGATGGTACCTTCTTTTTAGAAGATGTTGCCCTTTCATTATAGGATGTCTTTCTTTTAGAATCATCCTTCTCAAATCACACTTGTGTGGCAACATTTCTACTTTCAGCTGACTGGGAGGATTCAGCTTTGGGTGATTGCAGATTTTTCAATATCACCTCTAGTTCTAAGCATTTCATGTTAAGGGAGTTCTTATCATCCTCAACAGTTCTTAGCCTTCCTTCCCAAGTTTCGTTCAGCTGTTCTAACTGGTCTTCATGCACCTTCTTCATTTCTATCAATGAATTGTCCAGCTCCTTCACCCTGTTTACTTTGTCTTCAAGTTGAGCATCTCTGACATTCATTGAAACATTGTGCCTCTTTTCCAGTGCATGGAAAAAATCTTTGACCACAGTCTTAAAGAATTCATTCTCAGAAAGGATTCTTTGCAATTCTTCAGTAGTGTCTTCATATCTTTCATGCAAAGGGAAACCGTTTCATCCTTGGCATACACCAGCTTTCTGAGAGTGTTGGTTATGCCAACCCTTTTTCCCAACTGATCTTCCATTGCATTGGCTTCTTCTTCTAGCTGTAATTTTTCTTCTTGAAGATCAAGGATTCCAGTAGTAATACACATTTCCACTTCCTTGGGGACAGTCTTCTGAAGATATTTGAGTGTATTTTGAAGATCGATCATTGTTCCAACTTCATCACAGCCAGGACAGGCTTTCTTCATCTTCTTTGCCTGTTTCTTCTTCCTGTTTTTCAGAGTCTTGGCAGATATCTCCATTTGAGGGTATTCACTCACTTCCTCAAATCTGCACTTCATAAAGACTCCCTTGGATCTTTTAGAGGGAACCTCCCTCTGATACCAATTTAAGTGCCCAGATCAGTGTGAATCACTGAGAGGGGGAGGGGGTGAATCAGTGATCCCTTAAAACTTTTTACTAATTGATTCTTATCAATTAAACCTCTATGGCTGGTTAAAGCCTCGATCCACTCTTCTTGTGTCTCTGAACCTTTCCTCGAATAATGCTGTAAATATAAAGGCACTGGACAAAAGTATTTACAAGGTTCTGCACCAAAGGCCTACGTCCTTGCCATGTTGGTTAAACACCCCAACATGGATTCTCCACTATAATCTGTCAGAATTACAATGGTCGGTATAGAGTCCCACTATACCTCTCCTGAGTCCCACAGGAGGATCTTTATACTGCTTCACACAGTGTTACCAGCGTCCCCCTGGCCTGCTCCAGAATCCCACTGAAGACTTCTTCTCCCTGAGTCCCACAGGGTCTTCTCTTGGCTCCTCGAGTCGCACGAGTAGCTCTTCTTATGTTCAAGATCTTCAAGTATCCTCAGCAGCCTAGGATAAAGGTTGCTGGCCTTGCTCTTCTTCTGATCACTTGTGGTGAACACGAATTCTCGTCTTGCTCAGGATTTATCTCCTTCTTCTAAGGATGACCTGGCCTCTCTCCAATTACTGAATACTCAGACAATTGATGTCTTTAACTTCAGTCTGGTCTAGTCTCAGTTCAGTTCAACTTCATGCACTGAGTGCATTGAATCTCTGGTTCCTCATGCACTGATTGCATGGCTTCTCAAAACTCATCAAGAACTCCTGGTCTTGGTCAACTCAGATGCACACAAGCAGATTTGACTTGTTTACGTGTGCACGTGCATGCATGCAAGCATGCACTCCCCTTCTTCTCTTCTTGGTGCAGTAAACCCACAAAGGGTGTAATCTCCTTAAGCACACACACCACTTCTTCCTTCACACACTTTATCCAATTTTCTTACACACTTGAATGTGTGTTATACTTTAGTGTGGGGGTCCTTCTTCTTCAAAGTGTGCACATCACTTTGTACACACTAAGGTTCGGCCTCTTTACTTTGCACACACAACTTCTTCACTTTGCACACACTTGATTTGGCCTCTCTCCTCTTCTTAAGGGTGTTCTTCAAATTGCATACACAAGGTGCAAGCCTTCCTCATTTTGCACACACCCAAGGCTACGACCTTCTCCAATTCTTAATCACACAAAATGTGAGGTCTTCACTTTGCACACAAGGCACTAAGGCCTAGGCCTTCCTCTTCACTTGCCACACACAACTTGGTGTAGTTCTCGGCCTCTCCTTCTTGCACACACCCAAGACTATGGACTTCACTTCTTTTAAGAACACACACAAGGCTTGGGTCTTCCTCCTCTGCTTTCACACACACATTGGGTGTGCCTTGTCTTCACCCGAACCACTGCCGCATGGGAGGCGCGCAAGTGGTGTGCCCTTTTTCTCTTCACAGCCGCACAAGGTGCACTGGCAAGGTGTGAAGTTCAAGGTGCAACACCCCACTGCCTTCTTCAAACACACAAGCACAAGGTGCAAGGTGCGCAGGATCTTGCTTCAAGGGGCAGCCGCGGGTCGCACAAGCACCACTGCCGCGCAGGGGGCGCTGTGCACGGAGGGAGCGTGCAAGGTTGCGCTGCCCAACCTCTCCTTCCTGTCGCGCAAAGGGGTAGTGCGCAGGGGAACTCCCTTTCTTCTTTCAAGCAAGGAGTGCACAAAAGGAACCTCACGGAGCCTCTGATGGCTCCGGGCTTCACTGCCGCGCAAGTGATGCACGCAGGGGAATCTTCGTGAGGCTTGAAGCACTCACGGGACGTCGGGTTTTCAACAAAGGATCAGAAAGCCTCCTCGAGGGCTCGACCTCTCTTTATATAGGCAGAGGGATGCCTCAAATCTTCCGCATGGGATAAATCAAATTCTCGAAGTTTTCGGTTTTTCAAAATCTTTTCAAATCTTGAATCTTTCCTCTATTTCCATGCGGGTCTCTTCCTTTATTTTTTCTTCACGTGCATGCGACTTAGAACGCATGCACGACTTCGGTATAGGCTAATCCATACAAAACATAAATCATGTGGCCTCGCACCTCCGGTTGCTTCGGCCAACCTCGAATTCTCCCATACGTTGCATGCATGCCCATTTTTATTCATGGATATGTTCATTAGGGCCAGACGAACAGAATGGAGCCTTCGGTTTGATCGGAGGTGGCCGGGAACTCAAAAACATTGCTCGGAGGGGCCACTGGTTTAGCGGGGACGTCGGGTGGCCTTCGGCTGAGCTCGAGGAAGGAGACGGACGGGGAGTCGTTGGATCAGGTGATCAAATAATCTTCAACGGCCTGGATCTGAACGAGACGCGGCGGATTAGATGTGCGGCCGAGATCTGGCGTGTGATCAATCGTGCGGCCAGGATCCGCTCCGCGGCAAAATCCCGCATCCCACATCGAAACGGAGGCCGGTTTTTCCGTGGTTTATCAAACATCCGCTCCCCCCTTCACCGCAATTGAACTTCTCCCTCCACGGTGCCGCCCCGCACCATGTTCTCTCTGCGGGCGCGCTCTTGCGCCCGCCCCTGCCACTCGGGCGCGCCACTAGCGCCCACTATGCTTCCTCGGGCACGCTCCTCGCGCTCACGCTATGCAGGGCTTGACACTCCCCTGCGTGGCCCGGGGCTTATACACGGCCCTGGCCTCTCGGGTTGGCCCCATGGGATCCCCCTTGGGCGTGGCGACCTCAAGTCCCACAAGTGCCTTGGGGTTGAACCCGTAAGGCTAGCCCTTGGTGGCTACCTTTTTTCTTGAGGAAACACTAAGTACTTTGTATACAAACAAAGTAACCATGTGTAAATGCCAAATGCCACTTCTTCTTCTTCTAAGCCATTCTTTCCATTTCTTCCTCATGCTTCTTCCACAAACTTCCTCAACTCCTTTCAATCATGTATTCTAGACTTATGAGACATTTGTAGAAGGTTCTTCATCAACCGAAGCTCTTGAATCACATATATTCTTCAATGTTCTTCATTGAACCAATAAGAGATCAAATTGGAACTTCTTTAGATTCACATGCACTGAGTGTTAGTGCATGGAATTCTTTACTCCACTTCATCCACATAGAAGTTGTGGATGGATCATCTTCTAACTCCTCATGCATTGTCAATACAATGCATGGTCTTCTATCAGTGTTGTGACTTTGTATCCAGTTGATACAAGTTCTTGAAACTTAATGATTAGCTCAACAATCGTCTGATGTTATGATGATGCTCCATCATCATCCATTCTTCAAGTGGTGTAACTTAGCATCATCTTGATACAAGTATTGAAACATTAAGATCAGTTCTACAATCGTCTGATATAGTATGAGAATGTTTCAACCACAACATCCTATGTCACATAGTGAATCTCCTAAGTGACATGCATCTTAGTACCATGGCCATTCTCCTTTCCTCACCAACACCATCACATCCTTTTTCATTCACATCTTGACATTCCTTGACATCCATTCATCTTATGACAACATCATGCCTCATTGACAACAAATGCAACACAGTGCACTTCAAAACAATTGAACGAAATTTGAGAATTTTATTTAAAAATAATAATATATGTATAAATAAATTCTGAGAAATCATTTAAAAAACAATGACTAGAAAAATATTGATTTCAAAAATAAATATTTATATATTTAAATATTTAAAATAATGATGTCAGTAAAAAATTACCTTATGAATATCCTACTATTTAAGTGATTATTAATAAACACAATCAATAATATGTATCCACTGTTAATCCACATAAAAATTGGAAATAAATCATATGAAGATCATAATTCATTGCACATAATATTAGGAATACATTATCAATGAAGATGATGTTTAACAGAAAGAATTGAAATCATGTTAAGAATTTCCTAACACTTTGTAATAAGTTAAATTCTATACACTATAAAAGTAATACTGATAAAATTATAATTTAATACCATGAATAAAATTATATTAATTATATGATATATAAATGGTCTCTATATATACACAACACAGAGGAAATAAGTGGTGAACATGACATGTATCTCATATAATTAAATGTAAAACTATAAACCTATAAAAAGGTCATACTACTGAGGTGATATTTGATAAATGAGGTAATAATATGTGACAAAATTATATACACACAACTATAAGATAATATAAAAAATAAATTAATTATCA
Organism: Viscum album; assembly: GCA_963277665.1. NCBI lineage: Eukaryota > Viridiplantae > Streptophyta > Magnoliopsida > Santalales > Viscaceae > Viscum > Viscum album. The sequence goes on along the minus strand of OY728147.1, from coordinate 1,465,012,491 downwards.
ATTATTTCACAAATAATAATGGAACAATAAAATTGATGAAGTAGATGTATAACACAATAAATGAAAATTGGGTTATGAAACCTCAAACCTCACATTAAAATTCCTTTAAAAGTGTTAGAACCTTATGTATAATGGTTTAATAAATTTTATTAACTCATTAAAAAAATATATTCATATTTATAAAACCTTATATTATTATTTTATAACATACTATGACTCATAAATTATAAATCCATCACTATTTTCCCAGTTTTGGGTGGATTGATTTCATGGTTTCATGATTGATTCAGTTTTGTATAATTGTGGGTGTTCTTATAAAATAGGGTTATAAATACATAATTAGATTTAAATAGTAGTAATTATTTTTTAAAAAATTTAATGGTACTAGATATCATTTTTATTTCTACATGTGGATGATTAATTAGACTAAGCATTAATGATATATTTTTCATATATTTTTTTCAACATCCACGAACTAGGTTTAATTTATTTAATATTATGAGCATATATTTGTTATAGAACATGAAATAGGTTATATTATACCTATTATAATCATATTTAACCAAAATGACACTATTATCACTAGTCATGTTGGCAGTAATGGAAAACGAACAATATCATTATTCCGAGAAAAGATTAACCAGCATAACATGAACAATAATATTAATTTATTGAATAATGGGAGACAATAAATGAAATTTTAATTAAATATGATAATATAAACATAAAAATATAGTATATGAATGATTTTTTAGGTACTATTCATTGATTGATTAAGGGGGTGAGAAGAAATTAGAGAAATAAAATAAAATAAGGGAGGTGTTTTGTGAAAATTTCCTCTTTAATATCACTTCTTTTGAAGACCCTATAGGACCATAGATATTTAATTTTGATGAAACCTCCATAAATTTTAATTTTTAAGTATTAAGATTATTTTTTTCTATATATATTTTTGGAGCATAATGAATTTTTATGTGAAATCGGTTGGTGAGGGGTGATATTGATACTTGATGAGGGGTGGGTGTGAGAGATTAAAGAATGTTCATTTTATAATTAAAGCCAACCAAATTAAGGTGGAATTAATTTCCAATAACATAGATGATAATTAATATTATACAATCTGGTTATAGTATATAAATACCTCAATATTCAATTAGAATTTGTAATTTTTAGTTATTTTATTCCTCTTCCTTTTAACTATAACCTGTTTAATTATTTTACCAATACAACGGTAAATATTTTTTACAATGGTGAATTTTTTTGAATAAAAATAAAAATTTCATTAATAACTTTTTTGGACCTAATTATTTTAAATATTTTATCCATTTTACGAAACTAATCCCATTTAATTTTCAATATTTGATTTAAAAAAATCCCTCAGATGCAATGGGAAAGTATCTTTTTGTAACACCCCGAGCTTCCACGATACGCTTCTCATTCAATAATGCAATAGCTTGCATTGTACGCAACTTCGAGTTCTAAAACACCACGACAAATCAAAGTAGCCGTTTTGAATAGTAATAACCACTTTTTAAAATTATATAAATTTTATATTTCAAAATGGACTTCATTTTTGTATTCTTAATATTGAAAATAGCCTATGTTGAATTCTTTGTAATTTTCTGAGAACTTCAAAATTTTTATGAATAGTGAAAAATACTTAAAACAACTTTTTTAATAAAAATAATTTATAGTGATAAATTATACTATTTAGTGGTTTTAGAGTATAATTAGAATATATTTTTACCATTTTATCCAATGTTGGTCATTAGAATTAATTTAACATTTAAATTGGACATAAACAATTGCCAATCTTTTGATATAAATTGTTTCTTAAAAACACGCTATTTGTTGTGACAGCGGGAATTAATTATAAAATTAATTTATGCAACTTATATGTCTGGAATTTTGTAAAATAGACATCATTTTTGAATTCGAAATATCAATTATATCCTAGGGTGAAATTTTGGCTTTGTTCTGAAAAACTTCAATTTTTGATGAATAGTGAAACCACTAAGTGGTAGTTAAATAACTGATTTTTCGTTTAAATAAAATATTACCACTTATGTGATTTGATTTTCAAAAATCCAACATACATGGTTGTCATTAAGAAGTAAAATTTGGTTCAATGAGATTAAAATAAATTTTTGGTGAATAGTAACTTTTAAGTTCTTAATCGCGATTAGAGGTAATTAGTGTAGTTTAATGTAAAAACAATGTTTTAATAATATGAGATGAGATTTACACTTGTCCTACTCCTATTGGATGAGTCATGGCCGACCAAGACAACCCATGGGTCAACTTGGGGACCCCATGGAGCCACTTTAGTTGGAAAATGACATTAATATATATTTATATAATGTTAAAATTTAATTGACACAAACAAGAGTTGTTTTACTAAAACAGTTTTTAAGTGGGGTTACACAAGTCCAAATTTTGACTATAAATATTCATTAGAAAGCTACAAATATTTAATACATCATAGTAGTTTTTTTTAAAATTTTTAGACATTAAATAAATTAAATTATTTATGACATCATTATGATGCAGTGATGACCTCATTATTTAACGATTTAAATAAAATGAGAAGATAATGAAAAATCCAAGGCTTACACTTGTCCAAAGCCTATTGGATGAGGATATTTCGAAACCGTATCACCTTAGCCTCGAATTATATAAGTGTGGGACCTTTAGAATCCGAAAAGCATTGTGAAATTATGTAACATTTCAATCTTTCCAAAAGTGCCCCTCCTCTCCACTTATAAAAGGCCCCCACCTCTCCCACCTCATTTACACTTTCAAGCCATTTGGCTCGGCCAACCTCTGCCCAAATACTCTCCCAACTTCCCCCTCTTACTCCTAGAAGCCTCACTTTGGGCAGAACTCTTCCCAAGGATGCCTTTGGCTCAAATCAAAAAAAGTTACCCGATTTTGAGGTAATGTCTTCTCTAATGTTGTTTTGTATTATTTTTCTTCTCCAACCCCCTAAACTCTTTTTATTCATTTCTTTTGTAACAACACCAGTATCGTCAATATACTAGGATGTTGTTATAATAATTATTCGAGCTACACTTACACACACCTACATCTCATGATTAATGAACATACGGTTTCTGTGGATGGCGAATTTCTGCCTCACGAAACGATGATTGTTCAACACTCATATAACACCTTCAAAGGTGGCCATTAAGATGTCACTATTTTTATATATGATATATAATATGTTTATGTTTTACTTATACTTCTGTATTTCTCATTTATGGCATACTTTATGATTTCCATTATGGGTAAAACGCGATAATTTCATTTTAGGAAGTGCGGACTACCGCCCCCTCAAAGTGATTTGAATCGTTAATGCCATATGTGGGATGTATAAAGGATGGAGTAAATGGTATTATACACTATATTATACTGGAATTATATTATACATTTATATAATTATGATTTCATTCCATTAAATATGAAATTGAAATGAAAGTAGCGTTCATGCGTACGTACGGCTTACCGTCTCCATGAACGGTGCATTTAATTTCTTACCTCTAAATGTTACGTAATATTATAAATGAATGTATATACTGGATATATAAGATATATATATGACATCTAAATCATGAATATAATTCTGGATATAATGGATATTCTACCACATGAACAACTTGTAATTATAATAAGTTTATTGTTGACTCAAGTTACCAAAGATCGACAAAATGACCGTTATTAACTTAAATAATTACATAATGTTCATAACATTGTAATAAGTGATATAAAAAGGATAATGAAATTTAAAATGGTTCTTAATAAGGTAGATATTAACTCTAGTTTATTATTCAGGAGGTTAAAGAACGGTTGAGTCAAGTCGGACACAAGGTAAGGGAACTTCTTAACCCAACTTCCATTCTTTGGGTTAATCTCCTACTTTCAAATTATGTTGGGATATTATTATTTCCTATCTTGTAATTATACTGTATTTATGTGTACTTATAGTGAATACACATAATAGATCTATTTTATTTTAAAAATGATCTTTTTAAGGACTTCGTCTCAATCTCCTTTCATTGAGGAATATTTCGTTTTATACACAACATTCTTTTATACGGTGTATAAACCCCTTTGACTTTTACGTTTATTCAAAATGAATATTTTTTATACGAAGCGTTTTACTAAACGACAAAAGGGAATGTTTTTCTTTCCGTACTTATGCGGCGACAACGACTTCTCTGCCGCCGTGACCATTATTTGAGATTCGGCTTCCTCTACAAGCCATCATTTTTTTTATGAAAAATAAATACAAAGTTTTAACTTTCTTTTATTTTGGTATTGAAAAAGGTTTTGAAAGCATTTTTATTATATCAATGTGTTGTATTTATATCTTGTGATTGAAATGTGGAAATGTTATGTTTCCTTTATGTATGTTTTATGTGATACGATTATGTCATGGTTTATGATATGTTTAAACCTATTCATATGAGGAATGCATTGGACTTAATAAGTGACGGGTGAAGCCCGCTATAGCTCCTCGATGCATCGGCAGGTCTCATGAGACAAACTAGTGTCTTGACACGAGGCCTTGACAAAATCTTATTTGTGGTCTTGGCACGAGGCCTTGACTACGTGGTTATGATAGTCTGGCATTATGCATTCCATCATTATGAAAGTGGTTATTGATATTGCATGTGATTATTCGACCAATAGAATATCCATGTGAAGAAGTGAATGGCATTATCTCATTTTACTTTTGCCATATTATGTTGATGTTCAAGTTTAAAAGGCTTTTGTTTTAGTTATACATTGCCTTAAATTTTTATGTTTATTTATGAAAGCTTCCGCAATATTGTTAACCTTACTGAGCATCTGAGATCACCCCTTTCAATGTTTTAATATTTTTCCAGGATGTGAAGAAGTATTTTATGAATGACCTGCAGGGATAGTCAGAAGAGGATTTGAGTGTGGACTATGAAGACCATGTTATTGTAGTTTGTTAAATTTTGATGTAATGAAAGACTTACGAATGTATCTAGTGTTTCCAAGGCTACTAAACTAATCGGTCTTTCGAGACTTGATCTTTTGTGATCATGCCAATGTTACGAAGTAATGCACCGACTCTGGGTAGCTGGGGTCTGGGGGTTACAGTTGGTATCATAGGCAGTTTAGTACTAACCTTGGAAGCTAGATTTAGATAAAATCTGATTAGAGCACATAGCCCAAAGATAGACTTTGAGGATTAGTATAGAAGAACTTCCTAGAATTTTGGTATTATAGAGATGTTATGAGTTTTCCGAGCAATACAACCCTGTCTGGATACGAGCAGGTAGAGGCGGCTCTGGCACAGATGTACCTAGGGGTAAAACCCGAAAACACCGCTTTGAGCTAGACTCGAACGGGAACTGGTGTACGACAACGGGCCTTGCTGCACTCTTGGTTACGACACTCCCGGGGGATATGCTTAGGATAATTCTCATTTTCTTTACAAACCACTATGAAGGGTTATGAGTATATAATTCCTCAAAGAAAACATTTCTTTTTATGATTATGGATTATATCCATAAATAGTTCAATTTATGTAAAGTGTTTTACAAGTATGGAATTATGTATTTTGATTCATAAACTAATCTAGTTTATGCCATTGTTTAGAAATGGCGCCTAGTGGAAGGAATGGAAACCGTATCAATGCACGAACTCCGTGTAGGGATTGCCCTCCTGCTCAAGATAATTATTGTGGATCTGGAGATACAACTGGTGCTGATCAACTTATTACCATACTGGGACAACTCACTCAGGTTATGAATAATAACCTTACTCGTATGGAGCACCCTGATCCGCAACGTGGAGGATCAATGCTAGACCGTTTCATGAGGCAACAACCACCAACCTTCAATGGGAGTACAAATCCTATAGTAGCTGAGCAATGGATAAATTCCTTAGAGAAAATATTCCATGCCTTGGGGAGTAGTGAAAGGGAGAAGGTTGTCATGGCAGTTTACCGCCTCGCTGGAGATGCCGATCAGTGGTGGTCGCTGATTCATAACACAAAGGAAGATGATGACATATCGAATATGGAATGGAGGGAGTTCAAAGATCTTTTCTTAGAAAAATACTTTCCTCGTGACCATCGAGCAGATATGGAAAGGCAATTTCTGAGTTTAAGGCAGATGGAGGATGAGAATGTCGCAAAGTATGAGGCTAACTTTACAAGGTTAGCGAGGCATGCTGCCGATTATATACGTAACCCAAGGAGTAAGATTGATCGTTTCTTTGATGGGTTAAAAACATTTTTCCATCGAGCTTTAGTATCACAATCCTTCTCGTCATACGAAGATATTGTCTCGTGTGCTATCAAGACAGAAAACGAATTCTCTAAGTCTTATGACAACAAAGTAAAGCAAGAGAAGAAGAGAACGGTGGAACAAGAGACAGATAAAGGGAAAAAGGGAAAGGAGGATTTTCCATTATGTGATAATTGTGGGAAGAATCACCCTGGTACTTGCCTAAAAGGAATGGGAGTTTGTTATAAATGTGGAGAAAAGGGTCACCAGGCTCGTGATTGCAAGGGAAAGAAAGAGGCTATCAAAGTTGAATGCTACAATTGTAGATAAATGGTTCATTATGCAAATGAATGTCCTAAGCGTCAGGGAAACTTACCTCAGAAAAGGCCAAGGGATCAAGGACAATCTTATGCTGTTACTACAATTGAAGCAGAATAACTAATGTAATGGTGCATTTGGACTCATGGATTATATTATGGTTATTAGAATAATGTGATATATATATAAGGATTGTACTGTAGTACTTTTTGTTTCAGTAAGGTTTTAATATGATTAAGGTAATCATATTTTTAGTATGTTACAATAAGAGAAACTTTTCTTTGTTTGGGGAATCTGATGTTACAATTGATTTTGGAATTAAGAGAACTTTTAGAGAAAGTCTGGACAGAGGTATTTTGGATAACTATTAAGGTTGGAATGGATTAAGTTGAACCATGGATAGTATTGTTTAAAAATTAAAGAATTTCTGAAGATTATTTTTGGAATATTATAATACTATAGTTTTAGGAAAAGGACAACCTGCAGGGTGGGGATTAACCCGTCGCATCAGACAAAGCTGCAGGAATCGAACCCACAACCATAGTGCGACAGAATTTTATTTCCTACCACTAGCCTACAGGAAGTCCCTAGTTATTACAAAATAATTTTACTAATCTAAATTGTATGTGTTAACATTTGGAACCTTATACAATTAGGATAAGTATAATATTTTTGAGTTCTATTATCTTTTTGAGTGAAAGATGAGTTGAAGGTTGAAACTCTGATTGTCAAGCATAAATATATATATACCTATCTCTTATTCAATGAATAAATTAATTCTTAAACTTTAGTAAAGGGATATTAAAACAAAAAAAATGTGTTATCCTAATACCTTATGTCTTGTTGAACTGTTGATATTTTAAATCAACATAGATTGAAGGCTTTGAGGCCGTCAATTTGACAGTTGATTGTGATTGATGACCTCAATCACTCCCTACAAATATTTACGTTTTTCCTCCAATTATATGTCTCTAATTGCCACCAATGTTCTCCTAATCGAGATCATAATTGGGTGGTGACTTTTTCATTTCCCTTTCCCTCTTATTAAGGATAAATTTTATTAATCTTATTTTCGATGTGGGTTTTCCAGAAAGGTATTTTCTCTTTTCAACCTTTTATTTACAAAGAAAAATTTCAAATTGCGAGGACGCAATTTATTGAAGGAGGGGAGAATGTAACACCCCGAGCTTCCACGATACGCATCTCATTCAATAATGCAATAGCTTGCATTGTACGCAACTTCGAGTTCTAAAACACCGCGACAAATCAAAGTAGCCGTTATGAATAGTAATAACCACTTTTTAAAATTATAGAAATTTTATATTTCAAAATGGACTTCATTTTTGTATTCCTATTATTGAAATTAGCCTATGTTGAATTCTTTGTAATTTTCTGAGAAATTCAAAATTTTTATGAATAGTGAAAAATACTTAAAACAACTTTTTTAATCAAAATAATTTATAGTGATAAATTATACTATTGAGTGGTTTTAGAGTATAATTAGAATATATTTTTACCATTTTATCCAATGGTGGTCATTATAATTAATTTAACATTGAAATTGGACATAAACAATTGCCAATCTTTTGATATAAATTGTTTCTTAAAAACACGCTATTTGTTGTGACAGCGGGAATTAATTATAAAATTAATTAATGCAACTTATATGTTTGGAATTTTGTAAAATAGACATCATTTTTGAATTCGGAATATCAATTATAGCCTAGGGTGAAATTTTGGCTCTGTTCTGAAAAACTTCAATTTTTGATTAATAGTGAAACCACTAAGTGGTAGTTAAATAACTGATTTTTCGTTTAAATAAAATATTACCACTTCTGTGATTTGATTTTCAAAAATCCGACATACATGGTTGTCATTAAGAAGTAAAATGTGGTTCAATGAGATTAAAATAAATTTTTGGTGAATAGTAACTTTTAAGTTCTTAATCGCGATTAGAGGTAATTAGTGTAGTTTAAGGTAAAAACAATGTTTTAATAATATGAGATGAGCTTGACACTTGTCCTACTCCTATTGGATGAGTCATGGCCGACCAAGACAACCCATGGGTCAACTTGGGGACCCCATGGAGCCATTTTAGTTGGAAAATGACATTAATATATATTTATTTAATGTTAAAATTAAATTGACACAAACAAGAGTTGTTTTACTAAAACAGTTTTTAAGTGGGGTTACACAAGTCCAAATTTTGACTATAAATATTCATTAGAAAGATAAAACGATTTCCTACATCATAGTAGTTTTTTTATAATTTTTAGACATTAAATAAATTAAATTATTTATGACCTCATTATGATGCAGTGATGACCTCATTATTTAACGATTTAAATAAAATGAGAAGATAATGCAAAATCCAAGGCTTACACTTGTCCAAAGCCTATTGGATGAGGATATTTCGAAACCTTATCACCTTAGCCTCGAATTATATATGTGTGGGGCCTTTATAATCCGAAAAGCATTGTGAAATAATGTAACATTTCAATCTTTCCAAAAGTGCCCCTCCTCTCCACTTATAAAAGGCCCCCACCTCTCCCACCTCATTTACACTTTCAAGCCATTTGGCTCGGCCAACCTCTGCCAAAATACTCTCCCAACATCCCCCTCTTACTCCTAGAAGCCTCACCTTGGGCAGAACTCTTCCGACGGAAGCCTTTGGCTCAAATCAAAAAGAGTTACCCGATTTTGAGGTAATGTCTTCTCTAATGTTGTTTTGTTTTATTTTTCTTCCCCAACCCCCTAAACTCTTTTTATTCATTTCTTTTGTAACAAAACCAGTATCCTCAATATACTAGGATGTTGTTATAAGAAGGATTATAGCTACACTTACACACACCTACATCTCCTGATTAAAGAACATACGGTTTCTGTGGATGGCGAATTTCTGCCTCACGAAACGATGATTGTTCAACACTCATATAACACCTTCAATGGTGGCCATTAAGATGTCACTATTTTTATATATGATATATAATATGTTTATGTTTTACTTATACTTCTGTATTTCTCATTTATTTCATAATTTATGATTTCCATTATGGGTAAAACGCGATAATTACATTTTAGGAAGTGCGGACTACCGCCCCCTCAAAGTGATTTGAATCGTTAATGCCATATGTGGGATGTATAAAGGATGGAGTAAATGGTATTATACACTATATTATACTGTAATTATATTATACATTTATATAATTATGATATCATTCCATTAAATATGAAATTGAAATGAAAGTAGAGTTCATGCGTACGTACGGCTTACCGTCTCCATGAACGGTGCATTTCATTTCTTACCTCTAAATGTTACGTAATATTATAAATGAATGTATATACTGGATATATAAGATATATATATGACATCTAAATCATGAATATAATTCTGGATATAATGGATATTCTACCACATGAACAACTTGTAATTATAATAAGTTTATTGTTGACTCAAGTTACCAAAGATCGACAAAACGACCGTTATTAACTTAAATAATTACATAATGTTCATAACATTGTAATAAGTGATATAAAAAGGATAATGAAATTTAAAATGGTTCTTAATAAGGTAGATATTAACTCTAGTTTATTATTCAGGAGGTTAAAGAATGGTTGAGTCAAGTCGGACACAAGGTAAGGGAACTTCTTAACCCAACTTCCATTCTTTGGGTTAATCTCCTACTTTCAAATTATGTTGTGATATTATTATTTCCTATCTTGTAATTGTACTGTATTTATGTGTACTTATAGTGAATACACATAATATATCTATTTTATTTTAAAAATGATCTTTTTAAGGACTTCGTCTCAATCTCCTTTCATTGAAGAATATTTCGTTTTATACACAACATTCTTTTATACGGTGTATAAACCCCTTTGACTTTTACGTTTATTCAAAAGGAATATTTTTTATACGAAGCGTTTTACTAAACGACAAAAGGGAATGTTTTTCTTTCCGTACATATGCGGCGACAACGACTTCTCTGCAGCCGTGACCATTATTTGAGATTCGGCTTCCTCTACAAGCCATCATTTTTTTTATGAAAAATAAATACAAAGTTTTAACTTTCTTTTATTTTGGTATTGAAAATGGTTTTGAATGCATTTTTATTATATCAATGTGTTGTATTTATATCTTGTGATTGAAATGTGGAAATGTTATGTTTCCTTTATGTATGTTTTATGTGATACGATTATGTTATGGTTTATGATATGTTTAAACCTATTCATATGAGGAATGCATTGGACTTAATAAGTGACGGGTGGAGCCCGCTATAGCTCCTCGATGCATCGGTAGGTCTCATGAGACAAACTAGTGTCTTGGCACGAGGCCTTGACAAAATCTTATTTGTGGTCTTGGCACGAGTCCTTGACTACGTGGTTATGATAGTCTGGCATTATGCATTCCATCATTATGAAAGTGGTTATTGATATTGCATGTGATTATTCGACCAGTAGAATATCCATGTGAAGAAGTGAATGGCATTATCTCATTTTACTTTTTCCATATTATGTTGATGTTCAAGTTTAAAAGGCTTTTGTTTTAGTTATACATTGCCTTAAATTTTTATGTTTATTTATGAAAGCTTCCGCAATATTGTTATCCTTACTGAGCATCTGAGCTCACCCCTTTCAATGTTTTAATATTTTTCCAGGATGTGAAGAAGTATTTTATGAATGACCTGCATGTATAGTCAGAAGAGGATATGAGTGTGGACTATGAAGACCATGTTATTGTAGTTTGTTTAATTTTGATGTAATGAAAGACTTTCGAATGTATCTAGTGTTTCCAAGGCTACTAAACTAATCGGTCTTTCGAGACTTGATCTTTTGTGATCATGCCAATGTTACGAAGTAATGCACCGACTCTGGGTAGCTGGGGTCGGGGCGTTACACTTTTTATGGTGAAAAAGTTCAAAATTTTGAAAGTCTTTTATATTAAATTTCAATTTAAAATTGATTTTAATAACCTAAATTAGATTTATTTATATATTTTTGAACACATTATACTTTAAAACCAGCATAAGATGTAATTTTTCTATTAAAATAAAGTAGATTAAAAACCAATTTTTAATTTTAATTCTAAATTTTATCATTATTCACCAAAAATGAATCTTCTTTGAAAAATAAAATTTTTTTACACTAATATAATTCTTTATAAAATACATAAAAATAAACATTTTATTTTTAAAAAAAATATATAAAAAGTACATAACCGTTTTTAAAATATTTGCACCATCCAAAGGGAAAAAAATATTTTATAAAAAAATATAATTTTCTGCATAAAATTGGATTTAGTAATTTCATGAAACTATAATATATATTGAATAAATAAAAAATTTATTTTGAATATATAAAATATAAATTTAACGAAAATATTTTTATAATGGTTATTAATTTATTTTTTGATCATGAAATTTCTTTAGCAGATAAAAATTGAATTTTTATAAAAACATTTACTTTATATTCAATTAGTTTTTATTTTAATTTCTTATTAATTAGTAACCGATGAATTAATTTTATAAACATGGGTAAACTATATTTCCATAATTTAATTAATATCATTCATTCTAACCATTCAAACTTTAATGTAATAAATATCAGATATAAATAATAATATTTATTCATTTATTTATGCTTGATGCGGTGTAGTGTTTCTATTAAAATTTTTGGGATGTAACATATTTATATAACTCTATTAAATTTTAAAAATGTGATTTACTTTCATTAAAACATATATTAATTTAATATTTTACATTTATTCTCATTGTTGGATCTAACACAATTAAGTGATGTGGGAGGACTAACATGCATGATTTTCGGGACTTCCAAACATAGGTGATGTTCATGTATAATGAAAAAAATTAAACCATAAGTAAAACTATAAGAGAATATAGGAATTATATCAAGGAAATTTTCAAATACTAGGAAATCATTCCCATGAAACAAATTCCCAAAATAAAACTTAATAATAAAATAAAGGATTCTAAATCATCTCAAATTTGAGTGAGAATATTTCATAGATTAAATTTTGTATTATTATATTTTTATGAATTAATATTATAATAATAGATTTGATATATTTTTCTTGATGGTAGAGCTATGTGGGATATAAAAGTGAGATAATTAAGTGAGATATAGAGATCATATATGAACGGGAAATATAATGGATGGAATTATCATGTTACCTCGTATTTAGATAGTATACCAACACTTAATGAGTGTCTAGTAACATAGTATCTGGAAATGGTTACTTATTCGAAGAGTGAATAGATAAACTTATTATTCAAATTTAATGATTTTTTATTAAAATAGATTATTATTAGTACTAAAACATCATTTCATTCCATTAAATTTATTCTATAGAAACTTCATAATGAAATAAAAAACATGGATTCTACGTACAATGTCCACACAAAGGGGTGAACTACTATGTTTTATATGAGAGACAATGGGTATTTTTATTGTAAAAAGTTTATTTTTATCCTGATATAAATAAATTTAGTGTAATCAATCCTACCACACCTAAAATGACTCAATATTAAAAAAAAATGTGAATTTAATAGAATTAAACTGAAATGTAGTAATCCAAGCAAAATAGGAATGAACCAGCTATTTTAAAGAAAAGCATAACCACAATAAGGAAACTAATAAGACATATCCCAAATCAAACTAAAATGACATGATGTAATCCAAATATACATAAAATGACCAAAACCTATTATAAATAGCTCAAAAACTAAAAGGAAATGAAATTAAAGAACATTATATAGTTTAAGGGGAAAAATGAATTAAATTAATCCATGCCTAATAGAATGAAATAAATTAAATTAAAATGAATTAAATGAATTTAAAATGACCAGATAAAACTCCAACTAAAAGAAACCAAATATAATAAAATTGAACAATATAATATCTAATTTTTTTTCCAAACTATAAATTTTTTATTGTTTCTAAAAATATTATAATTTATAAACAAGATGTTAACCCCTTTACAATTTTTTTTAAAAATAGTTTACAAAACTACATGTAAATAATTTTGGAGGTGCTTATAATTTTGTTTACACTAAATAATCCCTATAAATTCTTATTTCATTTTAAAAAAAATTATATATATATTATATATTTTAGATCATTAAACCACAAAATGAATGATATTTTATAGATTCCCCACTTGAAACCTCAACATTATTTTTAATTATAATCAAACTCAATAATCTTAATACACATTACCACAATTGTCAACTTCAATGTACTTAATAACGTCTCAATCATCTATTCAAGATAAAATAAACATGATTTAACCATTATTTAAACTATTTCATTCTATATGACTATAAAAATATTCATTCATAAAAGAAGAAAATTTTATTTTTGAATTTTTCCCAACACATCCATAAAAGGGGTAAAATCTAAAATATCCAACCCCGCAAAAAAAAACTCATACCAAATTTCATATAATGAAACCAAGTATATTTGTTTCATACTAAATAAACAATTCACAAAATTATATCCAAATTCAATATTATCATACCACATAACATAAATTTCCGAAATTTCATTTCAACAGAAACACATCTTAAGAACTCAATCACTCATCAAATCAATAATAACAAATACAATCTCAAATAAATAAACTATAGAAATAAAAAATAAATTAATTCAAAGAATCCCAATATAGAAACATGTAAAACAATGTTTGAGAAACCAAAAATTAAACATCTATAATAATCCATATTAATAGAACAAAACAATCCATATCATAAAATATCAGATATGTTTTAAAATAGGAATCTTGTGAACACATTTCTTTTAAATAAAAATCATGATTTTCAAGTCACACAATAATTTAAATTAAATTTTTTAGAGCTGAATGAAATTAATATTGAAATTAAAATATTCCATATAATAGATAAAAATTTTATTCTTCTTTAATGTGTTCAAAACAACAACATATCTACACTTTACATAGAATAAATTATATCACCAACTCATTTTCAATCATTTCCAACACAAAATACATCTTTTTGATTAATAAAAAAATTAAATATTGAAATTTTTTACATGAAGTGGACACATAAATTAAATCATCAATAAAATATTTTTAATGAACATAAAATTTATAAATTATATTCCTATTTTAAATAAATACATGTTGTATTATTTTTTATAGTTATTAAAAATAGATGTACTAAAATAGTTATTTTTGACTTATTATAAAATATAGCTCATATGCTTTTGATACCCTATAGGAAACATAACCACTATTAATGTAGTTTATACAGAGTTACCGATACAATTAGCATATATTATGATTTGTGTCTATGTTTACTTCTCAGAAATAGAAGGACTAATGGCCTCCAATAGTAGGATCATACCCTATGCAGCCCATTTATTATATCTTAAGAGTGAGATGGAACCACTATGATTTATCCTTGACAAAACAAAATATAAAATTAAAAAACAGAAGCTCAATCAAAAATAATTTTATGATAATTTCATTATTGTTGAAATTTGGTCCCAAATCATATTCGATGAACCACCCCTAAGAAATCCTCATAATTGCACCCCTTAACTATAGGGTATGTTCTTGTCTAATAATGAATTATGTATCTACACCCATGTACTTTTAATTTTATATTATTTTTCATAAAAAATTAGTTATTATCTTTATCACTTTTCAATATCATAATTTTATACTAATTGATAAGATTATATTTTTTTTATTAAGAGATAAGTATATTATTTTTCAGAAAATATAATGTTTTTATTAAAACTCTTTTTTGATAAATTAATGATTTTTTAATCAGTGTTAATTATATATAATAATATTAATAAATTATATTTACATATAAATTATAATATATTTTACTTTAGTTCAATGTAATTTTTATGATGGCTAAGAAGTTAAAAATATTGTAAAACATGTATTTTTTAGTAAATAAATATTTAATTAAATGAAAAAAATTTCATATTTAGATATTTTTTTATAAAAGAAATACTACTTTTTTAAAATAAATGGTTTCAATTATCTATTGATGAAATTTTCAAAATTTTATAAGATTCCTGACATTTCATGTCAAAATTAAATATGGTATAAATATACAATGTGTATTATAGCATCATAATGTCACAAAAGTGTTGTAATAAATTCCATAAATACCATCAAAGAACATATAAATATTTATCCTTTAAAATAATGGGTTTTTGATTTTATATTATTATTTTTATAATCCTATAACAAATCTTGTAAGGTATATATTATACTTTTTGTTTTTAAAATCAATTCTTTATAAAAATTAACTCACTTCGACATCATTAATTGTACTATTATAAGGACTCTCATTTGTAACCTTAAAATTTAATTAAAACCGCCTTGATTTGGATAAAACCCTTAAATAACCAATTTAATGTTTTTTTCAAATTATTTTATCATATAGAGTCCAAAACATTAGTTTTGAAATTAATAAAAAAAATCCCACTCTTTTTTCTATATGTACCTTCCCATCTTCCCAATAAACGTCACTAAAAATAGATTAAAAATTAATTCACTCTTAGTATCCCTATATATATCCCTCTTAAGATGTTCCCAACCTCTTGAAAATCTTCTCTCTTTCTTTTTATGAACCCTCTCATGGAATGTGCTTGTCTACTCTTATTTTTATTTCAATTACTTTCTTTGTACGACGCCAATTTAATTTGTAATATCCCATTTCGAATTTTTTAATACCCATTTACATTCCTCATGATTCAAATGTAATTATGCATTACCTTTCATTCTCATTCATATCATCTATAAACCAATATTTAAACCTATTATGTAATATAAATTATTCTATAATATTTCCATGCCAAACATTTTTTTATGGAATACCCATACATATTTTTCCTCATGGGTATTCACATAGATTTAATTATCATGTAGTGATACGATTCTTTAATTTATTTAACCCACACTCCGTAATCTTGGTATTAAAATTTATGAACATCATTCATATTATTCATGATTTATGTGGTACACTTATGCAAGTATATGATATAAATTATATGGGTTGGACAAGAATTACATAGCCATATAATAAATTAAGAAATGTTTTTATCTTTTAAAATTTTCTTTATGTTTTATGGTTGGATTTCCAAATAAAACTACATTATGATTATCTGGTTTATATCCATTACATATGATTATGAATTCATGTATTATGTTTTTCACATTCTCATTTTTTATTGATGTTATCAACTTATACCATGATTTGATTTTTATATTTATGATTTTCAAAAAGAAGTCACCTTAAAAAGTTGATGGAGTAAAAAGTATTTTTTTCATAATGTTATGCATTTTTTATTCCCTTATTAAGAATTATTTCTCACCCTTTTCTTATATATGTCCCTATGTTTTCTCATGTAGTATTTGAAGACTGCTTGAATATAAAAAAAATGTTATTCAATTTAAAATAATATGATTGAACCCATGTTTCAATTTAATATTCTATTCACATAATTTACCAAAAAGATTATGCCTTATGTTCGTCAAAGATTGTATTTTGTGTAAAATTATCTAATAAATCAAGAATTCAAGTGTGTTAATGATATTTGTTATCATAGATGATATTAGTGAAAGGGATTATTATTTATAGGGGTTAATATTATAAATCTATAGTTAAATAATTATGTATATGAACAAAAATTTGAAAAATATCAATAAATTTTGTTTTAGTATATATTGTGCATCCTATAATAAATGACAACGTGTCTATATACTAGGATTCTGTATGGATCTAGTGTTGGTGTATATATGGGTAATATTAATTATAAGGTTTATTCGTATTTTACATGATTGTTACTTAGTGATTGAAATATTACCATTTACACACACTAGTTTTGACACTCCTATGAGATATTTTTTGTAAATTGGATGCTCTATAATAACCATTATGAAGGGGACAAAATTTCCAATAAAAGTTTATGTTATGAAATTTACCAATTAAACTTACATTGAAACCTAGAAATTCATTGTTTATGGAATGTATATCATTGATGAATTATCCCGTTGATATAAATAGTTTTTATTTTATGTATTTAGTGGTATTAAAATTCACATCCCTCATTTACACTATATTTTTATTCAATTGATTGGAATAGAAGGAAAAAATCTAGAAACCAATGTGATGATCAATATAATGGATTCCGAAATGTGATTCCCAACCAGATATGAGGTGTATTTGATTACTTCATAACAATGAATTCTAAATTAATTCATTTTCATAATAGAAACATGAATCATGGAGAAAACCATAATCCCCGTAAAAAAGATACAATTGATTCATTTATGAAAAAAAGGTATTTAACTTACATTGGAACATTTTATCCCTTAATCATGGAAAAATGAATCAACTCTATTGAAAATAGCATCTCTATCATTCAATGCTATGAGTATGATAAGAGCATGTTGGTTTATTATCATTTGGATTTAATGACTGAAAAGTGGTAGATTTTGATCAATAATTTGAATTTATAGGAAGAGATAAAAGTGATTGAGTGGAATAAATTCTAGATATTTTATTTATAAATATTATCATCCCACTCTATGTCTAAAAATGGGGAGGGATTTACATTCACTAAAGAAAAATGATGATGAATCCATCCTGGCATATGAAGGGAACTTCACTATACTTTTATGACATGCCTTTGGATTTTTTGGTTCCCTCAAAATTAAATTTTACCACTTCATATTTAAGATAAATATTTATCTATAAAATGCTTTGATGAATTCTGACTTTTATAGCTATGATGAAATTTTCTAAAGGGCCTTGGAAATGGATATGATCAAATCTCAAGGGTCTCACATGTTATGTGAAAGTAGTTACAAAAATAATTTAAATTTTGGTAGTGTATTAAATAAATCTATTAGGGGAAAGAAATTCAATCACACCACTTGTCATATTTTTGGTAATAATCCTCCCCAAAAGTGCATGAATGGGACAATGATGTAATTTACAAGCTCGAATTTAGGAACATAGCTAGAGAATGCAGAGTGGAATACCTTAGAATTGTTATTGATGAAATTAATGCTCCACTAAACACTCACTATGATATAAAATGTTTCAACTTCAAGGAAAAGGTAAAATATTTGAATGGTACACTTGTTAATTATTTATCAATAGTGAACATTGTATTCAATTAAAATTATATGAATTATTTTTTATCATTATTTTTTAGAACTATTAAAAAAACACCTCAATCAATTGAAGTGGAGCTATTTTTGAAAATCGAAAATGGAGAAATTATTACATACCAAGTATATATCTTCTCCCATATCCATATATGTTCATTAAACACCACAACGAACCTTACGAATCCCTCTTTTAAAAAATTGGATTCAATTTTTTATTTGGATGGGTTTTCCTTGTATAGAGGAAATATAAATTGTCGAGATACGTATGCTTACCTATGTATCAGAAATTTCCCTTGGTTTATATACTAGTGTAATAAGTAGGATGAATCTCGTTTCATATCATTCTCTCTTACATGTATATTTTTCATTATGTTAAAGGATATACAGATTTAATAGTAGAGATTAAGGGAAAAAAACATCCTTGTTGAAATGCCTATTATAAGGGAATATGGTGATGTGTTCCCCAATGATTTTCATGTTCTTCCTATTAGGTGTGAGGTTGAGTTCTCTTTTCATCTTATAGTTATATATTTTCCAATATCAATGAATCCATATTGAATCCACACTACTAAACATTAAGTGATTGAGAATAAAAAATAGTATAATCACCATAAAGGGTTTATATGCCTATGTGATTCACCATGGGGTGAACCTTTCCTATTCATTAAGAATAAGGATGGGTCAATGCACCTATACATTGATTATCATGAGGTTAACAAGATCAAAATAAAGAAATATTGTCTACTTTCACATACTAATGTGATTCTTGGTCAATTTTATAGAGCACAATACTACTATAAAAGGGTATTCCATTGGGATATTATCATGTAAATGTGAAGAATGAGGATATCACTAGGAATTATATTCATAAAAGTTATGGTATTCATAGTTATGTAATTTGTAATCACTAATTTTCCATATTTCTATGAAATTAGTGAATAGATTCTTTATCTATAACCATATTAAATGTATAGTAGTCATTATAAATGATATTTTTATCTACTAATAATGAAAATAGGAACATGATGATAATTTTTATGTTATAATGAATTCTTTTTTAATGTAAATTCTTTATGTATTGTGAAGTAAATGTGAGTTTTGGATGGAGAATGTAACACAGATGGGGAATATTATTACCACGAAAGGGATAGTTTTTTATCTTGAAAAATATTTTTCTTTTAGGGATGACTTAGACCAACATCAATTATTTATATCTATAGTTCCAATATATTATGTTGTCACTATCATAGATTTGTATAAAAACTATATTGATTAAAAAGTATAATAAACAATATAACTCACAAGGGTGAGATTCTTTTCTAGCCTGATAAAATCAAGGAAGTATTAAATGGGATAAAGAATATTCTAATCACTATAATAATTCTTACATTACCCATCAACGTAGATATATTTTATTATCCTTCTAAATGCATCTAAATGCGGATTGGGTTGTATAATCATGAAAAATTAGAAATTGATAGCCTCTGACTCTCATCAATTAAATATCAATGAGAAGACATACCCATCCTATTTTTTGGAAGTAGATGTGTTGATATTCACATTGAATATTTAGTAAATTTATCTCTATTGGAAGAATTTTAACATATATATAGATCATATAATCATAAAGTATATATTCCCAAAAAGGTGCTAAATATGTGGCAATGAAGGTAGTTAGAGTTTATTAAAGACTATGATTGTTTAATCCATTACTATCCTAGAAATGAAAAAATATTAGAATATGTAATGAGTAGAATGGATCATGTGACTCTATCTACCATGAGGATTAAAATTGATCTAATATTCGTGGAATTGAAAAGGATGGAAATTGAAATAATGAAATGGTATTAAAACAATATCACTAAAATAACACCTTAAAATTTTTTATTAATGGAATCGAGGGTTTCCAAAATTATAATAAGGTAATATAGAAAACGGTATGAAATATTTTAGAGTTCAACATTTATTAAGATGATGTTATAAGGTTTGGAACCCATATATAGATCCCATAAAAATTAGGACTAATAGTGATCTTATGGATTATTCACATATAGAATCCATCTCTATTAATTTATGAATCACTAATTTTTATTGTGATGTGAATAAACACAAAAATTGGGATGACAAGAATAGGGATATTTTAGAAGTTATATCTAAATTCTTGGAATACAAACAAGATAAGGCTTAGGGACATAATTTTAAGTGTATGATGAAACAATTTCCTATACTATTATGATAATGGGATAATATAATCATGGATTTAATCATAAGATTCCTTGAGACATGTAAAAGAAATAGCCTCATCTGGGTGGTATTTGATCACCTTATAAAGTTTACACATTTCATTGCTAGCAATGAAAATTTCTCCCATGAATTTGTAACCAATAAATAAATAAGATAAGTTGAAATACCACATCATGTTCCATTATACATTATATCAAAAAAATATTTTAGGTTTTCTATAAGGTTCCTAGAGAATCCTTTAGTATAAACTAGATACATAGATGAGTTACAATACTTCATATCAACTTTTAACATAATTTCATCCTAAAAATCAATTAAAAACCTAGAGAATATGTTGAAGTAGTGTTAAATGGTTTCCCAAAGTATTTAAGACATGAATGTTCTCCTATTGGATTTCAGTTATAACAACAGTTTCTTTCCATTCATTCATGTATTGACTTCTATAGCTCTATATGGGATGATGATTCAGACTCCAACATGCTCAGATGAAGTTATAGAGTGGAAGCTTAAGGTAACTAATCTTATTTTAAAGATGACAGAGATTATTCAAACCATTCAGCTTCATATGATATAATGCCCAAAGAATTATGGTACATTTCTTCATAAATAAATTTATTTTACTTGACATATTATGTTGCTTGCAACACCAAGATTAAATAAAACGTGTTATACTGTTAAATATTTACACTACTATTGGAAGAGTAATGTTAATGTTATGAATAATAATGTGACAACTAGAATATTAACATCACCTATAAAATTATTACTAAAATTTTGGTGTCATATAAATGAAAATATAATATATTTATATCATTTATTATGTAAATTAATGTATTTAAAATGATAGGTTGTGTATTGGTATTAATGTGAAATGTAACTATTAATTTACAATTTTATAATTACTATAATGATTTAAAATAATATTTATTTAAACAAAATATATTCATAAACTAATAGTTTGTGGTATTATTATTATAAGATAATTTTATAAGACCTTAATTAATCTCTAAAATGTTTCATAAAATCAATTATAATTTTAAATTTATTATTTTTTGAATAAATGATGATTTTAAATAAAAATTAAATTTTCAAAATTTAGAAAAAAAAATTCAAAATGGAGTCCATTTTTTAAATCTAACCATAGAAAATGGGGTTTTTGTATTTTTTGGGATTTTTCTAAAAAAAATTAATTTTTGGTGAGTAGTGAAATATAGTAATTTGTAGTATTAGCTAAATCCATTAATTATTGAGTCATAGTTGATGTATGGATGATGTATGAACCATTTATTAAATATCAAATGAACAATATGATTTAAATTTTTACTTGAATCATCACCATTAACGATATTTATCTAAAATAATAACAATAATGACAAAATTTATAAAAAAACACACCACTTGTCCTTTATAAATACCACCGCTCACTACCCCTTAACCTAAAAAATTCTAAGCCTTTGATATTTCATATATTCTTCCTAATTAATCTCCAAAAATTCTTCTCTAGGTCCTAGTATTTTTTGTATCAATAAAATATTGATTCCATGTTCTAGAAAGAAGTTCTCAAGGAGACACTATAAAAGATTTAAAATCCTCTTTCTTTCTATTTAAATTTCCTTTAAGTTATTTTAATATCTTTTCTTTTATTAAAATTCTCTTACCTATCTTATCCAAAAATTCACTAGAAATCTAGTATATCATATATGCTTTAATTATATTTTTTTATGGAATATCCATTATCAAACCCTTTCTCCTCTACCTTTTATTCTAAAAAGAAATACATCGTCCAGGATATATCAATTTACCTCCATGATGGATAATGCATTTTCTTTTTCCATTATTCCCTTTAAGTATGGTCATAAAACCATTATAATTGTTAAATAATTATTTATTATATATATATATATTATTTTATTTTATATAGTGTTATGGAACTAATATATAAATAGGATATTAAACAAAATGATATATGTTCATGATGGTTGTAAAATCACCAAAATAAATTAAATCATTTTTTTAACGTTTTATCTAATGAATAATTCTCATACCATATATAAAATGATATATAAAACGATTGCAATTGTTTTTATTTAAAAATATATTATTTTGATTTTAGAGAATTATATTCAATTTACATGAACTTCCATACTTTTATACAAGTGAACCGATCATGAAAAACTAAGAAAATAGACACTCCCAAAATGAAAATATTCAATCATATAGCTCAAAAAAAATATTAACACATTAACTTAATAAAATTATAATAAATAAAATTCATGTTTAAAAGGTGATTCTCTGACTTAGGTTTTGAATGCTCAATTCCTTGGCCAAATTCAAATGACGGATAATGCTAATGAGATATATTTGTCCAGACCAGCTTCCATGATCAATACAATTTTTAAAATTATTTTCAAAAAATTGGCCACAAGGTTGACCTCACATGCTAGTAATATTTTTTATCCTAATTAGTTTTGCTTTATTAAGGGTATGTCTATTCAATATTTTCTTATCACTACCTCGGAATGTGTTTACATTCTTATAAAATCCACAAGGGATGGTAATATTGTTCTCAAGTTAGATGTCAGGAAATATTTTTATACTATAAATTGGAATTTCATTTATATGGTTCTGCAATTTTTTGGTTTTGATGATGTTTGTATTAATTGGGTTAAAATCATTTTTAGTTATCTCTAATTTATGTCCTTATTAACGGTTCTCCTAGGGTTTCTTGGCTTGGTCTAGGGGTGAAAGACAACGTGACCCTCTTTCGGCCATTTTTTCTCCATCGTAGAGGATTATCTTAGTAGAATCCATTCTATTATGGGTAAAAATGAGAAACTAATGTCTATTACAGTTGGTAGAGGTTTTGTTACTCCCACTCACTTTTTGTATGCTGATGATATTTTTCTTTTCACTAATGGGAATAAGAGAAATATTAAAAATATTTAGCATGCCCTTTTGCAATATGAAAAATTATCTAGGAAAGGGATTAGTTAGAATAAGTCCTATGTTTATTTTGTTAGTAATTTTCCTATTTATAGGAAGACGAGCATTATCAGGGATTTGGGTATTCATTAAGGAGTTATTCACTTTACATATTTGGGTGTTCCTATATTTTTGGGGAGGCCTAAAGCATGTTATTTTTATGATATTCTTTATAAAATCAAAATACATATTGCTACCTGGAAGGGTAAGTCCCACTCCTTAGAGGGTCATGTTTGTTTGGTTAGGGTTGTGATCATTTCTATGTTTGTTTATTCTTTCATGGTATATAATTGGCCAATCTCTCTCATTTGAAGGATTGTTAATAGTAATTCTGAGTCTTTGGACTTCCTCTGTAATAAATTCAAGAATTTCACACGAATAGGGTTTTAAATCATTTGGATTCTTCTGTGTGGCCTACTTTTAAATCCATTTTTTCTTCCATTGACTCTCATGTCAGATTCCTTGTTTCCAGGAACTCATCCTTATCCTTTTGGAAGGCCAACTGGATTGGATGTCCCCTAGTTGATTCCTTGATGAATAATGATTTTAATGTTGATCTGGATAGTATGATTAAAGATCATGTTGATAATATGGGGGTCTCCCTAATCATATTGTTACTATTATCAATAGTTATTGATTCTCTAATAGATAGGATTTTTGGGCTTTGAAAACTTCTATATATAAAATGATGACTTCTAAATATTTTTAAAGTCATTATCTTTCTTGCAATATAGGTTTTAAGTGGATGAGGGATCTTCATATGAACTTTATTAGGCCATCTCAGACAACATTTTTCTAGAGACTGGCTCATGGGAAACTTCCTACTGATTGTTTCCTTCAAAAATGTGGCATTTTTCTCTATTCTTCATGTGTGTTTTGTCATTAACATAGGGAAGTTATTGATCATTTATTTCTAATTTGTATCAATTCCTCTTCAATGTCGAAGGATGTTTATGATATTTTCATAATCCCTATGCCTAGTATGTATTCAATTTATCATTTTATTCAAAGATGGTATTATATTTCTCTTTCTCCAAAATTGATGGATCTTTTAGGGTTGTTGCTACTAAACTCCTTCATTTTATTTGGTTTTCTTGGAATAAGGTGATTCATGATAGATTTTGTTTCTCAGTAAGTGGATTTTTATCAGCTATTCTTTCTTCTATGTGTAATGTTGATATTCCTAGAAAGCATTTTTCTTTTACTCGGTTCACGATTTGTTCGTTCTGAACCTAATAGGTGTTAAGGGAAACTTCAGGACTCAACATGGTACTTTTGAAGTTCATTTGATGGAAGCATTTTTTCGTTGGTTAAAAGATAATTTGGACGAGGCTTCTTGAGGTAATCTGGGGATTTCTAGTTATGGTGTTGTTTTCAGAAATCATAAAGTGAATGTCCTTTCTTGTTTTCATGGTTCTTGTGGTTTTTCCTCTTCACTTGATGCTGAGATTCTTGGCATTATCATTATTTTGGATCAAGCTGTGATGTGTGGTTGGGATAATTTATGGATTGAGAGTGATTCTGTTGTTGTTTTTTCTTCCATGAGGATGTGTCTTTCTCACTTTTCCTGGAATCTAAATAATCATTGGATTAATTGTTTTGAGACTCTATTTTCCATGATTCATATTATCACTCACATTTATAGGGAATCCAATTCTGTTGCTGATGGCCTCGAAAATAAAGGTGTTATTGGAGTTGATTTTGTTTTGTATGATCAAGTTCTTGATAATCTTTTTTCTTTTTCTTGAAAATAATTGTGACAAGTCTCCCATTTTAAGACTTCTTTAAGATTCCTTTTATCTATGTTTGAGACTGTTTTGTACGATTTTTTTCATCCTTGTGTTCTATTTTATTTCTTTGGGGTATGTTTTCTTAGTTTAATCATGTTTTTTCATTGGATTGTTATATTTTTTCTACAAGATTAAAGTGGAAGGCTTTCAGTTCTCCATTATTTCCTGCACTGGTTTTCAAGATAGGGATTTTTCTGGGCATTTTCATGGAGTGTCGGCCTGGAGTGGATGCATGGTTGCTAATTTTTTGGAAATTGATTTTCTCGTGGGAGTAGTGAAAGATCCAACGCTCAAGGGTTTCCTATTAGATCATCCCTTATTGAAGTCGAATTTTCTAGGAATTTGGATTCACTGGAAGAACTCTTTTTGAATGATGCTTTTGGCACCACACATAGAGCTTATACTGTACCAGAAGCCTTCTATTGCTGGATTCCTTTTGCATAATTTTCTTCTTGACATCCAGTGTCCTCCTTATTTTAATGGGTGTTTCTCATTGCTTTGGATTTTTTTATCTTTCATTATAACCATAGATTATGGTTGTTTGGTGTTTCTTGTATTTATTTTTCCCTGTATTGTTTTCTTTTTTCATTAATAAAATTCCATTCATCAAGGTTAGGGGTTTATCTTCTCACATTGATTTCTATGATATATGCCGTATTCACCACTTATTCATTTTGTCTGGTATATGTATAAATCACTTATTTATTTATTATAATAATTCATTTAATATTACATTAAATAACTATATTTTTTGTATCATGGATATGGTTATTATCTTACCTGTATATCCTTTTTACAAGAAGTGTTTATTTTTATAAATTTTTTAACGTGTGAAATATTGATGGATTTGTATCCTCTACTAAATATCGATATTTAGATATGTAATATTATTCTTGAATTAAATATTTTTATTAATAATTATTTTTAATTTCAGTTATGGTTGGGTCCCACAATTATATACCCCTCGATTCATCGAATAGTATACTAAGATAAAAATATTGGTGACAATCCCATCACATTTTTTATGATAAGAATCATAAACGTTTCTACCCTCAGACTTAAACCTATTGTGAATGGTCTTGATAGTATTGGTTCTTGAGTTTGATACATTGTTTCTAATAATTAATCATTTTTTTCATTTAATATTCAGTTTTCACATTCCTTGATATTTTCACTTTGTTAAAATTTATTATAGAATTTACATTCTTATTTTACTAATGGTATGTGCTTAGAAATAATTTGTGTGACTTTAATGATTATTCCTTATTGAGCTTTCTTCACTTATTATTTGTTTATGAAACCCTTAATAATCCTTTTCTCTCTCCCATTATGTGTTTTCCTCTACCATGTTATGTACATGAAATATCTAAATAAGTGTCAATGAAACTATTTATTTTCATTGGTTATCTTCTCTGATTAATTACCAATGTTGTAAGGGAACAATGTATATATCTAGTTATTAAATACTAATAAATTTTTTGATCATTGGTGATTCTATATCTTGTACATAAGGCATTTTAATAAAATAACCTTTCGTTTTATGCTGTTGGGTTCGAGGTTATAATATCTTATATCAGAGCAGGTTTAATAGAAACCTCGGGAACATGATATTATGTAATCATGAGATTTATAATAATTCCATATAGTGAATTATTGGATCAATATTAATGATGATTATGAGATAAGTTAGTGTTTTGCATTATTTAGTGATGGCTATGAAGAGATGAATGTGAGTCAATACATGTGGACAATGTAGGAATTTCCCTATAGAGAGTGTCAGCACAGTTAGTGTTGGAGTTGAGCATATCATGATAATATTAGTAAAAAATACTCTGGTTAAAATAAATAACCATACTACACCTATTCTAGATCATTTCATGTAGATTAATCCACCATCTTTTAGTGGTACTAATAATCCATTCATAGCTAAATGGTGGATCAAGTCCTGTGAAAATATATTTCTGGAATTGGGATAAATAATATTTGAAAGGTAGTAATGGAAGTATAATTTTTTAATGGAGAATATGATCAATTGTGCTCATTTATCTACAATAAAAAAGAGTAACATTAAATATAATTCATGGATTACAAATAATTTAACGAAACATTCATCGATAAATATTTTCTTAGTAAAAAAAAAAAATGAAGATAAAATTTTCTATCGTAAATAAAAAGGAAAATAAGTGTGTTCTAGAGTATGATTATAACATCACAAAACATGAATGGTATGTTTTATATTACATATGTGATTTATAAAATAATTTTGATCATTAATTTGAAGGTCTTAACCCATGTCTCTGATGGGAACTAAATCTTCAGACATTCTTATCGTGTGAGGATATAGTATTATGTTTCAAAAAAATGGAGAATGAATTTTATAAATCCTATAGGTTCACGCTAAATCAATAGAATAATAGGTCTTATGATGACAATAGAAATGGGGAATCATTAAATATAAAGAGGGGAAAGAATCTATTTTCATTATGCATGAAATATAGAAAGGATCATCTTGGGAAATGATTAAAATGAATGAATGTTTTTTATATGTGTGGGGAAAAGGCTCATATAGATAATAAGTTCAAGGGGAAGAAATAAATAAATAATTTCTAATTGTTCAACACTAATTAAATGTGGAATTATTCTAATAAATTTCCCAAATCATCAAGGTAATCTACCATAGAAAAGGCCATGAAGATATGTATCTTCTTTTTCGATCAGAAAAACTGATGTAGAACTGCCCAATGACATGATGGTATATGCATTAATATAATATTCTAATTTAGCCAATTCATTTTTTGATTCTGTATTATATCACTCTATTATATCTAATTTTTTTTCAAGAACATAGGTTATTTAAATTTTTATTATATAAGAGAGTTTCTAATAAAAACTACTAATGCAAGTATTATTACAACAATAGTGTGTCATTTGGGCCCATTTATTAAACATAAGAAATCTTTAGTTACTGATATTATCATAATATATGTGGTTGAAGTTCATATAATCATTAGTATGGACTATATATCAAATTATTATGAAATTATTTTTTGCAAGAAAAAAGAAATTTTTATTTCTAAGGAATATATAGAATCCCATATCATTAGAGCAGAATCTTCATCATTTAATTCATATATAGATCAAACCCTTGTGCCTCTACTGAATGAAATAATTTTAGAGGAATAAAAAACAACACATAGGGATAAGGAAAACAAAATTAAAACTTAGGATATTCTAATTATATCAGAATATATTGATGAGTTTCTTAAATAATTACTTAGACACAACCCTGAGTATGTAGTTGAGTTTAACATTGATTTAATCCCTTATAAAAAACCAATATCAAATAATCCTTATATAATGGACACTATCAAATTAGTTGATCTGAAGAAAAAAATAGGGGAGTTTAGTAATAAGGGATTTATTCAACATAGTGTTTCTCTATAGAGATCATGTGTTCTCTTTTTTATGAAGAAAGATGGATCCTTGAGGTTGTGCATTAATTATATAAAAATCAGTTATATTAAAATAAAGAATCATTATCTTTTACCTTTAATTAATTATTTATTTGATAAAGTTTACATAGCTCGACAAGTTTCGAATATTTACGTTCATTATTGGTATCATGAATTTTTAGTAAAGGAATAAGGTATTTTGAAAATATACTTTTCGATGAGGTATAATCATTAATAGTTTATAATAGTTCCATTTTGATTAATTGATACACCATCTATTTTATTGCATATAATGAATAAATTATTCAATTAATATCTTGACAGTTTATTTGAGGTATTCATTGATGACATTTTATTTTATTATAATATATATTAAGAATGAGAATCACTTTAATATATTTCAAGAGACACTCATAATGAAATATTTATATGGAAAATTAAGCTTATTTGAATTCCGGATTTAGAAAATTTATCTCCTTATCCATATTGGCCCTAAGGATAGAATCTTAGTTGATCTTGTGAAGAAAATATAAAACAAATTATGGCCTGCACTGAGAAAGATAACTGTATTATGTAGTTCTATTGGTTTATCAGGTTACTGTTGAAGTTATGTTCAAAATGTTTTCATAATTTTATAACCCAATAACCAATATATCATGTAAAGAGGATATGTTTGTATTGAAAAAAATGTGGATAGTGTTTTGAATAATTTAATATATGATTATTAAATTATTTAATTTTAAATTTACCAAATGGAAATGATGGGTTTTTTATATATGGTGATACATCGAAGAAAGTACTAGGGAATTTCCTTTTGAGAAATGATAATGTTATCACATATACATCATGGTAGTGGAAGATTCATGAGAAAAACTATCAAACTCATGATTTCGAGTTACCAAACATAATATTTTCATTGGAGATATTTCAAAACTATATATATAGTCAAGGAAGAGATGTATTTACAAATCACAAGAGTTTGAAATATATATTTACAAAAAAATAACACTACATGATGCAAAGATGATGGTTCATGTTACTCAATGATTATGATTTCTCAATAAACTACCACCCAATAAAATCAAATAAGGTAAAATTTGAATTAATTAGAAGATATCATGGACTTATAAAACAAATGAAGACAAATAATGATCTAATGTTTATGTATTTAGTAAATATAGATATAGAAAATGTTAAGTATTGGGAAACACCACTCATCTATAAAATGATTATGAAATAATCTATATTATAAAAGATAAAATCCCTCAACCTGATGATGAGAATTTTAAATTTAATTTAATGCCATTTAAAATGGAGGATTACCAGAGATTTTGTATTATGATGGAATTCTTAAATTTCGAATGATGTTATGTGTTCCACCAATACCATATTTGAAAAGGTAATTATTAGATGTTTCACATCTCTCAAGCTTCTTTATACATCCTAGTAGTACAGATAGGTATAGAGATATAAAAGAACATTATTGGTGGTTTAATATGAAGCATGAAATTACTGACAATGTGTCAATATCCAAAGTTTTTTTACAAGTTATGGCTAAGTGGAAGCATCATACATGAGTCATGAAACATCTACCAATTCCTATATGAAAGTTGGATGATATTACTATGGACTTCATAACTAGATAAACAAACACCCCAATAATGAATAAGAAAATGTGGTTTCTTGTTGATATACTTAAAAATTCAGGACATTTTATTGCAAAAAGAGAAGACTTACCTCTTTGACACCTATAAAGGATCTATATTAATGATGTTTTTAGATTTCATGTTGATCATCTATCGATTGTGTCTGATCTAGATCTCCATTTTACATCCAAATTTTGGAACCGTCTTTAGATGGATTTGGGTACATAGCCTCATTTGACTACTTCTTATCACCCTCAAACCAATGGATAGTCTAAAAGGACTATTATAACTTTATAATACATGTTCAGATCATGATCACATTAATTTCAAGTCATGTGGGATTAGTATATACCTTTGGAATAATTTTCCTACAATAAGTGTTTCTATTCTATTATTCAGTTGGGATCATATAAAGAATTATATATAAACATATGGCATACTCCAACTTTTCTAGACGAATATATTGAGTGGAAAATTATAGGCCCATAACATATTAAATAAGAAAAAACAAAGGTATTGACTATTAAAACTCATATTAATGTTGGACAATTTATGAAAAATAGTTATGCTGAAAACTGAGAAAGGAATTCGAATTTCATGTGGATGATCATATCTTTATGAAAGTAACTCCATAGAAGGGTTTCAAATGGTATGGTAAGAATGGGAAACTATTACCCGGGTATATTAGCTTATTTGAAATTCAATAAATATTTATGTCTATATCATACTAATTAAATAATTTTCTAAGCCCCTCTAAATTTCATGATGTGTTCCACATATCGTTGATAGAGAAGTACAAGTCAGACCCAATGCATGTAATCACCTATGAATAAATATATTTAGAACCTGATTAGTCTTAATATGATGATAATAGCAGGGTTTGATGAATAATAAAGTAAGTATTAAAAAATTCGACAACATGACGTTAAATGATATTTTGACAAACTGCTAAATTATAGAAGCAATGTTGGAACCTAAGGATTTTCTAATGAAAAACCACCCTCATCTATTTAAAAGGTATTATTCATGAATTTAAGTTTAAATTTTAGAAGGATGGAAGACTATAACAACCCAAGATTTAAAATACATTTCTTCTTAAATGAATTCATGTGACAATATAGTTTATTTTTCTTGAAACCTCATGCCTAAACAAACTATGATATACTATTAAATATTAACATCACCACTAGAATAGTAATTTGAATGTTAGGAATATTAATATGGTCATTTGAATAATAACATCACCTTTGAAAGTATAAATAAAAAATTCGAATCGTTTAAATGAATATATGATATATTTATATCCTGTAATAAGTAAATACATGTATTAAATTTGGTAAATTTTGTGTTGGAATTTTTGTGAAACATTAATGTTTATTTATAATATTATAATAAATATAATGATTTGAAAGAAAATTTAATTTCATAAAATATATTTAATATTTTATATTATTCTGTCTAATTATTATAGCATAATTTTGTGAGTCCTTAATTAATATTTCTAACATTCATAAAATCTGTTTAAATTTAAAAATTAGTATTTTTCAAGAAATAATGTTTTTAAATTAAAATTAAATTCACCATATTTGAAATTTTTTTTTTTAAAATGAAGTGCATTTTTTAAATCAAAATATAAGAAAATTGATAGGGTGATTTTTTGGTGAATAATGAAATATGGTATTAGTTAAATACATGAATTATTGAGTCATGGATGGAGTACAACTAATTTAAGAACCGTTAATTATAAATCACATGAACTATTTAATGTACATAGAAAAAATAATAATAAAAATTGATATTATTAAACCAAACTAACAATAAATGAAAAAAATTATTAAAACACACCCCTCTCATACATTATAAATACCACACCTTATCCTCACACATGTTAAGCCTTGGTGATCACTATTATTTTTTCCAATTCCTCTACCAAACCTCTTTCCAACATATTTTTCTTTCTGGTCTCACTAAAAGACCTATCCCATGTTTCATAAATAGGTTCTCAAGGAGATGTTATACGATAGATATAATTCCTATTTCTGTTTTAGTATATTTTAATTTCTTTTCTTTTTTTTATTGTCTCTTTATATCCTATATCCTGTCATGCATGATAACTATAGAGTTTTATATATACTCTAATATTGTTGTGTTAATGAAATATCCATTATCATTATCCTTCTCCTCTCTGTTTTATTATAAAAATTAAAACATCTCCTATGATTTGTAGATTTACCACTTCCATGGAAGATTAATTTTCATTTTCCATTACTAGTAACACCCCGATATTTAAACAATTATTTCATGCAGTAAATTTAATTCTTCATTACATTGTGTTGTATACAACCATGAGTTTAAATGAACTGCTACACACTATTAATATAAAATGACTATTATAACCATGTCATTAAATTGGAAGGAATAAATAGGGATAAATAATTTATGAACATAAAATAGAGGTCCAAATCCATATTAATGTATTGGTATGTTCTAATAAAAAAACACAAATTTTTTTATAAAATAACATTATTCTTCAAAATTTTGTATCCTTCCAAATAAGTATATTTTCTTTTTAGGACTGAATGTTAATATTTATATGTTTAATAAAATTAATTTTACATAATTAATCTCATCATGTCATGTTATCCAAACTAGGTTAAATTTCTTGATATGAGCATTGATTCAGGGTTTGACATATTAAAACAACTACCCCTTCAAATCTCATTTTTACATTAAACAAAAAAATATTCTCTTCCTTTCTCGAAGAAATGTAAGAAAAATTGAAATCAGGCATGAGGAACAACAATTTTAACTCGTTCACTCTCACTTGGATACATACAATGAGCATACAAAAGTGATGTGTCAACGTATAAATTCCACTACAGCTCACTTTTTAATTAAAATGTTCAATATAGATCACTTATAGACCCAAAACATGTAATTTACTATGTTTAGTGTCAAATCAATTATTTAAAAAGGGTCACTCCATTTGAGTCTTTCTCTAATTCAATACCATTGGAAATGATCATTGTCTTCCTCCTAATTTTCTCACTTCTCTGGAAGGGATATGTACACATTTTATTTATTGATAGGCCCCTTCATTATCACTAATTAATGCATACTAAACTGTAGATAGATTCTCTCTTCATGTTCCACTTTTCTATATACTATTAGTTTGCATAAATTTCATTCATGAAATAATTTAGTTCCTTTGAGAACTGTCCAATATCCTTTAAAAAATTCTTTGAGTCCTCTATGTATTATGTTGAATTGTGTGGGATGAGTGCTTCAGAGAACACCTATTATTCAATGGACTACCCCTAATTCTGCATGTCATCTCCTCTGCCACTAATCACATTTTCTTCCATGTTCCCTTCTTCTTTTTTATTTGAAAAGCTCTATTAAACCCCCATTTATGAATTATTCCGCATGAACTACATTCCACATAGAATTATCCCTCATGAACGACATTGGATATTGAAAAATTATACTTGGAGCGGTGGTATTTTCTTATCAAATTAACTAGAATTAATTATATGATTAAGGGAATTTATATTGAAAAATGGATCCATCAAACTTACTATTCTGAAATACCCAAAACATTTATACAATACAACCTTCACTCTGAACTTTTGTGAGGTTCATATGGATCCATTCTCTATTGTGTCGGTCAATATATTATGTAGATGAAAAACCCTTTGTGTTATCCATAATCACAACCTCAATCTAAAAACTATTATCATGGTTTTTTATTGATTTTATTTTAAATTAAATTCTGAAAAATATTTTTGTTTTAATTCTGAAGAATGTATATCAAATTAATATTTAGATGTTCTAAGTTTAGTGAATATGACTCTTTTTTCCAAGGCCAATATAATGATTAACCTTGGTAAATTATGTTACCCTGGTAAAGTGTAAATTATTTAATTTAGTATAAAAAAAATATAAATACAATAAAGTGAATCTAAGGAATTTTGTTATTTTATTAGATGAATAAAATTTCCGTCTTAATGCCAAATTATGGAAATTAAGATGTTTAATGGACAGTTTTCTGTGAAATTAATTATATAATATTTAAATAAATGAAAGTCACAAAATGTCACTTTATTGTCTTAAATATCTCTTACATGTATACATGGGGACAATGATATGTTATTGACATATATAAATTTAAACTTGTAAATTAATAAACATATTTTATTTATAAATATTTAATTTTTACTTTTTTTACCACATGGATGAGATTAACATATTTTTAATATTTTATTTAATAAAAATCTAAATATCCTCATTAATGATTTAATAACAATATTATTTTTAATATAGAGTTACTCAAAATATATATTTTACTATAAATATTATTCTAAAATTATGATGCTTTATCTTCCTCATGGTATTTCAGTCTAAATTTTTTTGAACAAGGAACATTATAAAATTATTACCCAATACTAATATAGTAATTATTTTATTAATGGAAATATAAAATAAATGTAATTAAAAATATTAAAATAAATATTATTTTATATAACTAATATGATAGAATAATTTTATATATGAACTAGATCTATTAGGGAATTAATTTGATATTTTTTTCATTATTAACATGTAATATTTATATTGTTAAAATTCCATCAAATGAATACTATAATAACTAACACTAACAATGGTTAAGAAAAATAATATTTTCTTAAATTATTTAAATAACATAGAACATATTTTGTAATACAAACTAATTGTAAAATGTTCTAAAATTTTATAAAATTTTCATTTAAGATCTAATTGACATCAAATAGGTAAAAATTACTACCTTTTAATATTAATTATTTTTAATATAGTTAAAATTGAAATAGTTTGACAAAGGATAAATCAAATTGATAGTCTTTAAAATAATACCAAAGATTGCCTAAAATATATTATTTGATGACATTACAAACATATAAAAATGTATCTTCAAATAAATATTATTTTGTAGGTATCTTTATTGATATTAAATTCATTATAAATTATATTTTTTATAAATTCAAAAAGTTCCCCTCAACTCATTTATAAAACGATACCCCCCCCCTCAAATCTTCACATCACATTGATCCTGATATCCCATAAAAAATACTAAAAATTATATTCTCCACTTCTTTATACCCATTATATAATTAAATGTTTTCCCAAAGGACCAACTCTAGAGTCAATTATATGATATCTAAAAGAGACTTTTCGAAGAAGAGGTGATTTCTCTAACTGATCACTATATTTTTATACTCTTATACACCTAATATAAATATATTATATAGATCATAAAATAGTAAATTAATAATACTAAATATTCTTAAATTTTATTATGATTATTAAAAACCCACTACACATGGACTTTCCCTTCAAGCATGAAATGAAATTATCGCTCATCCGTACGTACGACATACTATCTATATGTGGAAATACTATTAATTTTACATAGAAATATTTTATGACTGTGAATTATAATGTTTTTAATGTTCATATATGATATATATAACAAATTTATACTTATTTAATGATAATATCTTGTCTATAATTTTACCAACTAATATTTTGGGAAATGATAACGTCGCTCATGTATATATATGGCTCACCATCTCAAAAATTCTATTTAATTCATTTTTCTTCTATATTTCACATGGATGGATATAAAGATGAATTAATAGAATATATATGATAGATATAAAATTAAAATGATTTATTATTAATAGTATATTAGATATTTTTAATTCATATAATATTGTAGGAAAATGAGAATAGCATTCATTCGTACGTATGACCTACCGTCTCCATGAATGGTGAATTTTATAATCTATATATAACATTTATTAATTAAAATTTATAATAAATATATATATTATATTTATATCATGGTTCTGTAGATGATTAAATAATACTGTATTCAAGAGTTACAATAATAACATGTAAGAACTTGAACGTGAATAAAGGCGGTTATTAACCCAACCATAACATTAATATTGAATTGTTAATAAGAGAGTAATATAATGTCATAAGTAAATCATATATGGTATTATATATATGAATAAGGTTCTTTTTTAGATTCTTAATTAACATATATTTAGTATACACGAGGTTTGAACTTATACTAAGGAATTCAGGACTTAAACTATGGGATTTTTGTCTCACTATTATTTATGTGGGACATATCCCTTATACACTACTTGTTTGTTTTGTTTGGTGTATATTATGATCATGAATGTATTATATGTGTATTATTCTGAAATTTATTATATTTTCATATCTATATAATGTTTTTTATTTTGTAGGTCATTCATCCAACTAATTATAAATTGATAAGAGTTAATTTCACAATCTTATTTTATTCAAGTTTTTTATAGGTAAATATCTACTAGGTAATATTTATATCCCATGTCCATGTTTCTAAAAAATCTTTTCCATAAATATTATTACTATTATTCTATAATTTTTTATTTTTTATTAATTTTCTTATTTTTATTAAATGGTCTGATGAAATGTTTTTTTCATTTTCCAAATGACATACTTTGTGACTACTTTGAAAAAATTATGAAAGGAAAAGAAATTAACATATACTGCATGAATGGATTTTTTACTTATTCATGGTTCCTTAATACCTTCAAAATTCCCTTAAAATGGTACAAGTTTATTTATAATGAAATTTTATCTTTTGTAATTGAAAAATATTTTAATAAAATATAATGTTTTCAAATAAAAAAGGATAATTCCTTCATGAAATATTTTTCAAGTAATCTTTGAAAATTATTTTTCATCTACAATAACATTCATTGATGTTATTTATTATTTTATAGGGATAGTTTTCACGAATAATATTCCTATTATTTATATTTTTGTTTCATTTATATTATTTAGTTATATTTATGAAAATAATAACCTTTCTATGGGTTATGTTATGATATAATGATGTTTATGAAACACAATTTTTTTATGTTGTATGATATGATGAATGAGTCATATTCTTGTGAAACACATGTGTATGGTATTAATTATGTGATGTGTGGAACATATATTTATATCCAGGGAATTGGGAAGATATTTATATCTCATGAGATAGACTAGACTGAAATTGGAATTTAACTGAGTTTAATAATAACAGATTGAAACGAGAGTAAACTCGGTTTAGTAATAATGGGACAAAATGGAGAGTAAACTCTATTCAGTAAATTAATTTTTCCACTATGATGGTCTTAGAAATGATCATTGACTAGTATATAAATAATATTCAATGTTTAAGGGTATTCTATAATTTCATGTCTTATGTTATTCTTTCATATAATTTTATCTATGATTATTTAACAATTTATATAATTTATTTGGTGACACGATATCATAATCATTGATATAAAGGATATTAATTTTAAAACAATTATGTACTTATTACATATGATTATGTTATGATTGATATCTTATTTTTAAAACCTTCTGATAATCTAAGAACACCGTTTTTATATGTTTTCTTTTCCCCAGGTTATAAAGAATGGTTTTAGGTAGGGGTACTAAAGTGGAAGATCTTTTTGCGAAACATTTAATTTCTATCACATCACTAGAATATTGTATCACAATTTTACAAAAGCACTGAACTAATAGGGACTTTTGGGGTGTTTTGTTTATTATAAAAATATGATGTAATATTTATGTATGTTAATCTTTGGTCCTTATAGTTGGTATCAGAAAAAATGTTAGTCATCCTTTAGAAACTATGATTAAAAAAACATAGTAATATCCCTAAGGATAAGTCTATGTATAAGATATAATCCTATAATATATGTAATGATCATGAAAAAACATTTGATTAAACCCATAATATTTTATATTGAATGTACTTTTCCATTATTATATGGTTTTCCCTCTATGATCGATGTTGCCCACAATGTACTTTTGGATTCATTTAATGGTTTAAACATGAAATAACAACGTTAATGTTGAATATGAAGAGAAATTAAATGATGATACTCCTGGGAAACCACGTTTTAGGGGAGATAGAGTGAAAAATATTATCTCTATACTCAGATAATATATGAGTCATGTTGGACTTCCAAATGAGTAGAGGATGGAAAAACATTGGGTTGATTCATTCATGAGGCAATTAATATGTGCATGATGATAGTTTAATGAGATAAACATATGTTTAATTATGTTAATAAAAATGGGATAGTATTATTGACCTTGGGATTTACATGATAACAAAGTGGTCTATGATCTCACAGATTGAGTTTATATAATTTTTGGATTTATGGTATGAATATAGTGTTAATTTTTTAAATCTTGGATATTTTCACTATGGTATTATGGTAATTTAAGTTATTACCATGTTTCAAGCGAATATAGAATAATTGAATTTATATATTTGTTGTATGAAAATTAATATCTACATCATATTTTTTTGGTGGACTAATGATATGTTGATTTTGGGAAATCTAGTGACCTTCTTTAGAAACTCTTGGATGTTAAATATTTTGACGGATCATAAAGGAAACCATTTATAGATTTTTTACATTGAAATTTGTATGTAGTTTTAGAGTTAATAGTATTATCTCACCATATAAGGATTTATCCATATTGGATATATTTTTTCAACCTTTTATTTGTGTTAAAACCAGTGGAATAACTAATCATTATATGGATCACATGATATTCTAATGCTTTATGATAGGGAAATTAACCTTTATTTAGTGGAATAAGAAATAAATTGGAAGTATATCAAGGAACAAAAAATGTAATAGATTATACTCACGAGATGTAATGATATAAATTAAGTATAACTTATCATGAATGTTATTCAACTAAGGGAAAATGATCTCTAATCCAAAAATATTATCCTGATACCTTATTTTTTAGAGACTCAAATGGTCACTTTGGTCATCACAAATTCATTTTGTTTTTATTATTATATATTTTTTAACATGTTTTCTATTACCCACTATTATAACTTGATAGTTATTTTTTTATGTCCATGTTTTTAAATTCCACCTATGTTATCCTATGTGGAAACCAAGTTATGAGTTACTTTGGAAAACCGTTAAGTTTCCAAAATTTTATTTCTAAAAGGATGTCTTAGTATTAATTTTTTTGATGTGGGTTTCTAAAAAATGATCATTTAAGTATTAAACCATTTATAACCTAGAAATAATTTTTGAGAGAAACTCATTTTAAGTGGTTATAATGTAAATAAATTATATTTTAATAAATAATTTTTCAAATAATTTTTGTTCTTCAACAGCTTCTGTCACACGAAACCATGAGTTTAAATGAATTACGAGACACAATTAGTATAAAATGACTATTATAATCTATATATTAAATTTTATGTTATAAATTTGAATAAATAATTTAGGAATTAAAAATTTAGGTACAACTCCATTGGAATGTACTGGAAAGTTATTAAAAAATGATCACATAATGTTTAGTAAAATCACATTATTCTTCAAAAATATGTCTTCAAAAAAGATGAATTTATTTTATTTTTCATATTAAATATTTATATTTATAGGTTTTAGGAAATAGATATAAAAAAATAATATTTTTAGCTTTTATAAAATATTTTAAAATAACTTTTTTGTTCTAAAAACATTTATTATTTATTGAATAGTAAAAACACTAATTTTTACGGAAAACTTTATATTATTTTAATGTATTTTCGAGGTAAAATTATATTTTAGAAGAGTTTTAGATTTTAATTAGTCCATTATTATTTTACCAAATAAAATTGGGTTTTTTAAAATGATTCTATACATGAATTTATTATAAAAACCTTTTTATTTTTTGAAGCTCAGTTTTTTGTGAAGGACTATATTTCCTAACGTTTTACCAATTGAATTTTAAATTTAATGCCTAAACATATTTGTTTATATATTTTAATAATGGATAAAATTTTTATGTTCTTATGGTCAAAATTTATGGAATAGGTATGTTCTATTATTGGTTAATATGAATAGTAACATTTGTAAAATATATTACCATAATAAAGGGTAAGTATGCAAATTTAGGATAAAAATAATATTATAAAGACTATAAAACAACTCTAACACAATAAAATATTTTATTGGAAGTATCGAATTTGACTATTATCACCTAATAATCTAATGTATGTCTTTGAATAGATAATTGTATATGAAAATGGGATATAAAATATTTAAATCAATGAAAGTAAAAAATGTCACTTTATTGGACTTAAACATCCCTTATGTGTCCATAATGGGACAATGATATTTTAGGATTGAATATAAAGGAATATATTTAAATTAAAAAAAATATTTTCAAGTAAAAAATTTATTCTTGAATATTTGGTCCACTTAGATGAGAATATCATATTTATAATATTTTCTTTATTAACAATTAAATTATGTCACATTCATGTTTTAAATGCTATATAATTTTTAATATAAGGTTACCCTATACAAAATATTCAACTATACATATTATTATGAATTCTATAATAATTCTCTTTGTAATTGAATTTTATTATCAATTATTAGTGAAAAAATAACTATAATAAATAATTACACAACGATGATGTAGTAATTATTTTATTAATGGAAATGTAAAATAAATGTTATTAAGTAGTTTAAAATAAATATAATTTTAGAAAATTCATATTATCAATGAATTTTATATATTACCATGAAATATTGGGTATGAAATAAAATATTATTTTCATTGTTATGTTCTCATATTGATATTTCTAAAATTGAAAGTAATGAATAGAGTCAAAACTGACACAGAGGTTATTTTACATAAATAATATTTTATAAAATTATTTAAAAATTATAATCATATATAAAATTACAAGTAAGTTATAATATTAACGAAAATGTTATAAATTTTTAAACTATGGTCTAATTTATATAAAATAAGTAAAAAATACATCATTTAATATAAAAAATTGTTAACTCATTAGTTGAAATTAAAATTGGTTAAATAAGAACTAATAATCATGATGAGGTTTAAAATAAATCAAAAAAAATATTTAATATATTTTTATATGATATTACGAACTTATATCTTATTATTTAGGAAAAAATATCTTTTTGATATATCTTGATTGAGATTGAGTTTATTATAAATTATTTTTTTAAGAAATTCAGAAATTATACCTTCCTTAATTATAAATGGGAACCTCCTACCACAAATAATCACATCACATTGAGCCTTATATATTTAATAACTTATAAAAAATTCAATTATTATCTTCTCTAACCGTATTCTTTATGTTATGGTCTT
Source organism: Viscum album (assembly GCA_963277665.1). Classification (NCBI taxonomy): domain Eukaryota; kingdom Viridiplantae; phylum Streptophyta; class Magnoliopsida; order Santalales; family Viscaceae; genus Viscum; species Viscum album. The sequence goes on along the minus strand of OY728147.1, from coordinate 1,464,970,371 downwards.
CACAAAATAAAAAATCTATAGTCTTTTAAAAGAGATCAAATAGTCTTATTTTGAAGAAGGGGATATCACATTAACTGGTCAATGTCTATTTCTAATATTCTATACCTCTTATAAATATATGATATAGATAAAATCATTCCATTTACCATTGAACAAGAAATAAAATCATCGTGTGTGATAACGTATGACTTACCACCACCACATACTGATAAAATTCATTTTCCAAGACCATATTTTATGATTTGGAATTATGATGGGTTTATTATTTATATATGATATTAATTAAATAATTATAGTTTTTTAATGATGAACTCATATATACCTTTTTACCAATTAATTTTAGGGAAATGATAAATTCATTCATGTGTGTGTATGGCTTTCCATCTCTGTGATGAAATGTGATTCATTTTTCATATAAATTTAACATAAATTGTATTAAGGATGATTTATATGAATATACATGATATATATAACATAAAAATAATTTTTTAGTTATAATATATCATATAATTTTCTTTCTTTTAACATGAAAAGAGAATGAAAATAGTGTTCATGCGTACGTTCGACCAACCATCTCTATGATCAACGTATTTTATTTTCAATATCTATATTTTATAAATGATCATATATAATGAATATATATATATATGAAATTTTTCTAGAGATAATGAAATCCGGATCTATCTATGAGTACCATGGATAATAAATCAAAACATGAATGAAAAACAAAGAGGTTAATACTGGAAACAAAACTTTAACATGGAATTGTTAATGATAAAGTAATATAAAGTAAAAAATTAAATAAAATATGGTGTTATATACATGAATATGGTTCTTTTTTATATTTATAATCAACTTATATTCATTATATATAATATTTTTATACTTACGATATTGTATTTTTGTCTAACTTTTATTTCTAGGGGACACATGCCATATACACTACTTAGTTCATTTATGTGCAATTTATAGTTACCATGAATGAATTTTATGTGAATTATTCTGAAGATTATGGTTTTTTATATCCATATAATTTTTATTCGTTCTTAGGTCATATGACTCAAATGATTATAAAGTGTTAAGGGTTAATTATATAATATCACTATAATTCATCACTGTTTATTGATAAATTTCAGATGGGGAATATTTCCATCGATGTCCAGGCTTCATAAATGTTATTTCCAAAATATTTTTACTATTATTATAATATTTTTTAAAGTATTTTTTTTCGATCTGATAAATTTAACTAGTCATTTTGAAATGAATATTTTTATCATTTTCCAAATGAGGTACAGTGTGAATTTTCCCACACATGTATAAAAGGAATATATTTATATATTATATGGAATGAAACAAAATTATAATTTTATGATTCCTTAATGTATTGAATATTCCCTTATAAAATTATGAGGATATTTTTCGTGAAAATATTTTCCATGGAAATTGGGAAAAAAATTTAGAAAAGGAAAAGAAATTAAATCTAAAATGATATTTTTCACAAGAATTATTTTGAAGTGATCTATAATAATAATATTCCAACTTTGATAACATTCATTGATGTCATTTTTGATTCCTTCGGTATATTTTTCAAAGATACTATACCTATTATTTATATGGTTTTTTAATTTCTATGATGGAATGATATTTATAAAGACACATTATTTCCATGGATAATGTTATGATGGAATGATATTTATGAAGCCCGTTTATTTTTACAGGTTCCAATAGGAGGATTTAATTATGTAATTTTGTAACACATATGTATGGTATTAAGTACTTGATTATTGGGGAATATATCTCCAACCAATTCATTGCGTAAACATTCAAATCTCATGAGATATACAAGGCTGGAATAAGAAGTGAACCTGGTTCAGCAATATAGAGTGGGAATGGGAGTAAAAATTGTTTTTTAATATAAGTATGGAATAGAGGTGGACCTCATTCTGTAAATAAATTTTTCTACTATTATGATCTTCAAAATGATCCATTACTAATATATAAATGAGTTTATATGCTTATGTGTATTCCATAATTTCATGTCTTATGTTATGTTGTCATTGAATATTATCCATGATTCTTTATAATCATCTATTATTTATTACATGGCATGATATCATAATATTTTATATGAAGGATATTTTTATAATTTTTATATATTTACTTATTTCATATGATTGTGTTATGATTAATATCTTCCCTATTTAACCTTAATGAAAATCTAAGCTCACCCTTTTCTTATATTTTCTATAGCACAAGTCATAAATAACATTTTAGGTTGGGGTAATAAAGGGGAATATATTGGGGGAAAATGTTGAACATATTTCACCATAATAGATGTTTGTGTTTCATGTTTTAAAATGCACTAAACTAATTAGGTCTTCGTGCATATGTTTGTGAATTCAGTAGAGATGATGTAATATGTGTGTACGTTTATCTTAATTCATTATATTACCACCTCAATTTCTAGTAACAAAATAATTATTATAGGAAAATAATCTTTTTGTATAGATATTATATATAATATATTTTTTAATAACCAATATATAAACATGATATTAAATAAATTCTATAAGTTTGTGATGGTTGTAAAAACCACCAAAATAAATTAAAACATTTCTATTAACATTTTATATAATGATTAATAGTCATATTGTATATCAAAATAATATATAACATCATTTAATATAATATAAGGTCATTAATGAAATATAATTTCAATTATGGAGAACTATTCTCTTTTTACATTATCTTCTATACTTGTATACAAGAAAACCGACCATGAAAACCCAATAAAACAAACACTTCAAGAATGATGAAATTAAATCTTATAACACCTAAAAGATCACATTAATAAATTCAATAATATCTAAATAATTCAATTACATATTAAAAAGGATATTAATTATGTAATTAATTAACCTAATTTGATTATCCATGAAATTAAGTACAGGTAGAAAATGATTTTTGACATAATGTAATGGGTTTCCCATCACACTTTTATTTATTTGAGATATAGCTTATTCACTTATTATATCTTTTGTGTGGTCTTTTTATATTACCCCTTTTTATTTATGATCATAATTCCTTGAATATTTATTTAAATATTTTATTTTCTATACCATGTATATGATTATTTTCTTCGTCGTCAACCATTTATACAAATAGTGTTTTTTTCAAATGTTATTTTAATTGGGAAAATATTGAAGAATATGTATCCTATCATATATATAGATAACATGAAAAGGAATATTTTCAAAGATAAAATATACGTAAAAAAATTCTTCATACATGAATTGATGGTGGTGTCCGACATTATATATCCCCTAGATGCATTGGCATGTCCCATGAGACAAAACCGTTGGTGGAAAACCATTTGCGAAAATTTCCAAGTATAATTAAATGGGTTCCTAACCACAAATATAAAATGTCTTATGAAAAGTTTTGAAAATAGTTGTTCATATACAAGATAAATGGCATCCAATAATAAGACATTTTATTCATTTAGTATTCCGTTATTACATTCTAGATATTTTCCCTATGACAAAATTTATGGTTTTATTTCCATTCTTAGTTTATTGATAGCATTTTTGTTTCAATTACTTAACATCGCATAATGTTTTTAAATTATTGAAATTGATTCACTTATTATTGATTCATGTAATCCTTACTGATTTTTTGATATCACCCTTTTATTTTTTGCTTTCCCGGGTTATGAAGAAGAAATCTTAGAATAACGGTCAAGGAAGTAGATTATTTTTATTTTCTTATGTTCTTTATTTAATTACCAATTTTATAATGGAACCATGCATGTTTCAGGTTATTAAAAAATACAAAACTAATCGATACTTGGTGATGTGATCTATTATATCTATTCCATTATAATAAAACAACCACTAAATCTATGCTATTGGGTTCATGGTTATCATTTGTGAAATATTTGAAATGTTGATAAAAAATAAATAAATTGAATCATTAATTAGGGAAATAGTTTAAGGTTAAGGATAATTTTTTCCTCTTTATGTCACAATAGAAGAAATTTGTGTTTTTTGGGAATATGTGAAATTAATTTCCAAGATACATTAGCCCCTTTGAAAGCCTTGAGATAATCAGATCTTTGGAATATCAAAATTCATACCCACCTAACCAATCATAATTTCAGGATATCTTCTATATATCCCTCTTGCATAAGTATAATCAATACCCCTAAAATATAATAAATCTAGGTATGGAACATTAATAGATTGAAATTCTATGTGAGGAGTATTTAGTGAAGATATTAGATAAAAGGAAAAAAAATTCTACAAAGATAAGAGAACTCACCTACCCAATATTGTGTAATGAAACTAGATGTTTGAGGAAGTAACTTGGGAACTAGAAGAAGTGATAAAAGAAAATTACACTTATATTTATTTCTTTATATAATTGAACATTGAAGGGTTTAATATATTAAAGGGATATAATGTAATAAACTGAAATTTTATTAATAAGAGACATTTTTTGAAGGTGAAAATACACTATTATGTGTTGTTGTTATAGAAAACACATTCTCTACATTTTTATTTTAGACAAATTATATGATATATAATTTCATATTTAAATTTACTATAAGAAAATTAAATGTCGATAAAATATACCTGGATATATTACCAAAAAGTATTATTATATATTAAATGTTATAATAGAGACTAATATAATCAAATTGATGAAATTATTGCCTCAACCAGTACGATCAGATCCTATTTACCCCATTAATAAGAGGTTTATAGGTTGAATAAATCACTAATCTTTTCCATTGACGAATACCAACCTCAAAATAAAAAATATAATCTCCAAAAATCATTTATAGGGGAATTTTAAGTATATTGTGATCATATAACAAACCATGTTCATCGAACCACTTGAATAAAGCCCAACTGTTATACACCATACCCTTAAGATGTACCCTGGAGTAATATGGGGTTATATATCTACAACTATTATATATGAATTCCTATATTTCCCATTTTAAAAAAAATATTGATTATAGTTATCAAATTTTTATTGTTAAAATTTTATATGAGTTGATGTAAAATAGATTTTGTTAAAAGGAAACATAAATATTTTTTCACAAAGTATTAAAATTTAATTATGGCACACTCTCTGATATTTTTATGAATTTTAAAATAAATTTTATTTTTCTATAATATTATTTTTATAATATATTTATATACAAATGATAATAACATTTAATGAATTCCAATTTAATTTTATTAGTGTTTACTGGTGGTTAATATCATAAAAACTTGCATTTTCATCAAATTAGGTTTTTTGTATAAGAGTGAAAAATCTAATATATAATAACTTATTTTGAAAAAATAAATATTGTTTTTGGAATCAGGATGTTGAAAATCTTCCAACTATATATTTTTCATAATTTTATGAGATAGTTGAACCGTGAGGTAAAAATTAAATACGGCGAAAATATACTGTCCAACTTTTGACATCATAATGACCCATAATTGATTTAATTAATTCCATAAAAAAACAATTACCAAATATATATATATCCTTTAAAATAATTTTTTAAGATATTTCGTTAATTTTACAATCCATTAATAACCCCCTAACCCTATATTATATTATTACATTTTAAAATCAACATCATTTAAACATGACTCACTTTTACATCATCAAGTGAATCATTTTAAGGATTTGGGTTCTTGGAAAAATAAATATTTAAAAACACTCTTATTTGGAATAAACTAAAGGAAACCCACATTTCATGGTTTTTTATTTCGAATATTTTATCATATAGAGTCCAAAAAAACATGATTAGAAATTAAAAAAAATGAAATCACTTTTTTTCAATAAATACCCACCCATCCTCCAACTATTATTCCCTCAAAACCCATTTATAATTATTTTAATCTCTATATACCTATCTATATCACAATCATGTTGTTACCATGATCTTATGAAGCTCCTCTCAAGAATTTTGATTCTCCCTCTCATGGTAAGGGAATCTCTCCTCCAATTTTAATTTCAAGTACTTTCTTTGTATTAACCCCTCTTGATTTAAATTTTTCCATGTTGTGTTGTATTTTTACACATCCCCTTATTCACTTTATTATTCACATGAAATGAGAGAATACCTTTCACTCTCATTTACCAATTCTATAATATTTATATAATGATGATATTCTATTGAAATTATCATGCTCTTTTTCCATGGAAAGAATTTCTATAGTGAATATCCATCCCAATTTCCCATAATATATGTTAGCCTATATGTACATATCCTTAATTTTTTGGGAAATTATATGTTTTAAATTACCACTCCTTAATCATGGGATTAAAAGTGATGAAATAAATTCTTCTTTTTTATGATCTTTGTGTCATGCTTATGTAGGTACATGATATGAATGTGATAGATGGGTTGAAATATATATAGTCCTAAAATGCATATGGCAATGTTTTTATCCCATGAAATTCCATTTATGGTGAATGAGAGGTTATCCTAGGAACAGTATGTTCTGATGTCGTTGTGGCTAGACTTGAATTATGGTTATGATTTTATGGTTTATGTTGATTCCACATTACAATGACGGCTTGATGGTATCATCTTATATTATGATTTTATATCATTTTTTGGATTATCAACCATTTTTATGTCTCCATTAAATTCTTCTTGACTAACATGTATTACTTTCAAAAGGATACTAATTAATTATTCCCAAACATGGAATATTGATCACCATTTTCTTATATTCATCCTTGGCATATCTCGTGAAATATTAAATGATCCTTGGAATATAATTTCTTGTTAAGAAATTCCGAATAATTTTTTCATACCCATGATTCATGTTAATGTGTTATATAACTAATATCCTAAATAAACTAAGACTCATTTTATTTTAGAACTATATTATATATGTCTCTATGTACTAAATTGTGAATTTTTTTTTTAGATATGGGTTGTCATTTTATTATTGAATATTTTTTTAATAAATATAAATACAATTACAATCAGTTTAATTGAACATTGATGGACCTGTGTCCAATGATAAATATTTTTTCTTATGAAAAAATAAGAATTATTGGAATGTTACAAATGATCATACATAAGAAAAGATCAAAAAAAAATATCATTCATTAAATTTTTAACACATATTTTATTACATATACTATCATTTATAATTCTCAACATAATTCTATATAAGGCATTAATGAGAAAGGATATGAAAACATAAGTCCTAAAAATCACTTCTAAATGAGATTACGTAATAGGAACCATTAGAGTGTTTTATTCTAACACGGGAAAAGAATCAACCCCACTATATATTGGCCCACATTAGGCATGAGGTTTCCTATACCATGAATGCATAAATATTACATAATTTTATATATATAATTACACAATACCATAACAATAAATCCCCTAGAAATATAATGGTTTCTTATTTTGAGAGACTAGATGAGTAAACATCATATTTTATGAATGATCTTTAGCATCTTCGATAATGTTCTTCACACATATTACACTTTTTATTCATACCCTATATAAAAAAATTCTTCATTAACAATGTAAACGAAAAAAATAAAAAGTGATATAATATGATCAATATGGGTAAAAATTGGATATATCAGTCAATTAACATATATAAGCATACCAATTTCAGGATATGAGAATATGAGATTAATATTCTATTATTATGTGAAACAATTCATTGATCATAATCATTCAATAAATATTTGAATTTTAATAAAACATTAATCATATAAATATCCAAGATCATGGGCCATGATATCATATTTTGATGAAACCATTTGTTATTTATACCTACTAGGACATTCATCACTTGTTATGCTAGGTCTAACCAACCACAAACCCTCTTTGGGCCAAGTATAATAATCCATGTATAGTATTATTGGCCTAGTATTTCCACTCATGTACCCTATTTCAGGCATGGGATTACCTCTCTTATACCATTTATATCATAATCATCAAACTGTACCCAATTTGTTGGACATATTTAACTAACCCATCAATCACATAATCATAATAAATTAATATGTATTCCCCAATACCATGAAAAATTAGTTATTTCATCATATCTTATCCTGTGGAAAAGGAACTGAATTTCATCAAGACTTTTTCATTATATCCAATAACCATCCTAAGAAAAAATAAATATTATAACTTTACATCCTAATAATATCAGATATAAATACTACTAAAAATTGACATAAGAAATCTCTAAAAACACTACTAAGAAAATATGTAAAGGTAATAGGGTAATTAATATTTCTAAATATCATCACTATAAATTTATCATTTCTATACCTAATACAAAATTATATAATTTTTATTTCATCACTTTTGACCCTCAATTAATTATACCCAGAATTAAGTTCAATCAGAGAAAAATTGTTAAGTTACTTATAGTTTATCAAAAAAATTATAAACAAGAGGCAGTGGATACTAATTCTTCATCATGATATTGTTATGTTTCATGATAATCAATATTGAGTCTTATTGATCCATGTTTCTTATTTACCAAAAAAAAGTGCATCCAATGTTAAAGAGCTATGTTGGATTATTACCTTATCTATAGTCTCATAGAATTTCATTTTCAATTCTTGTAACTCAGTAAGGACCATTCTATAAAGAGTCTTTTATATAGATGTATCATCGTGTGTTATTTCTATTTCAAAATATTATTCATGATTCAAAGGATGACTATAAATGTATTATGGTTATACACCAAAAATATCTCAAAAAATATATACAACATTGATGTTTAGATTCTCTCCAACCATCTGAGATAAATACCCACTATGAGTAGAAATCAAGACCCCTAAAATTTAATTAATTTTAATTGGATTTTCATATCATTATTTTTATTGATACATGATCATAGGTTGATTTCTAATATCCAATTTCACTTCCTTCTCATTATAATTTATTTCAAATATACATAAAGAGATATGATCAATGTGTAAATATAAATAAAATTCCAAAAAAGTACAAAAAATAATATATTTATATATAACATTCTTACAAACATAAAAATAGAATCTATAAATATTGATTTTATGATGAGTGTGTTTAACCATCATTATCCAATTCAACGATTGGAATAACATTATCCATCCATTCATCTAGGAGATATCACTCAGATTACTTTATTAAAAAGGATAATTCCCAAATTTACCACACATAAGACATTAAATAATAAATAGTTACATAGTATTTAACTTATTTACTTAAATTGAACTCTCTATTTATCCTTATTTTTTATTTGGAATATTATATATTTTTTACATAGATAACGAAATTTCTCATTCCCATTAGACATTTTCATATGTGCTTATTTCCACATTCATAACATCTATGAACCTGAATCCTTTTCCCATGTATTCATCATTGATTTTACTCGAACTATTCTTCATGTTTATCTTATATGTTTTATAGGAAAATCACCCTAGTTTATATTATTAATCATATATTGAGATACATAGTTAGGTATAATAAAAAAGTTTGTAATTCCAGATCGCATTTTTTTCTGTCTCAAGAAGATAGTCATTGCATTAGAAATAAAATTCAATGTTAACACTATTACTCTTTGTTATGTCCATTGAAATAAATATAAAATCATAGTTTTAACCATAATAATCATATTGATAAATTATATAATCATGAAAAATACTTTATTGAATATCTAAATCATGACACCCTATTTTTAATCTACGAAACATTTGGTTATGTGTAGTTCATACATGATCATTATGTGTTAAAATCAGTAATAATTGATAATAGGAAAAATTAAATTAAACTATGAAAATCACCAATGAGTGTCTATCTTGGTGTGAATTATTAGGACCACTCATCAAGGATCAGTGATGATAAAGTTGATACACCAAATCCACCCCTTTAAGAGTTGTTACCCCTGTGTAAAAATGTTCAGCATCTATTTCCAAATGATAGTATTTAGATAGGGATGTATTTTCTAATAAAACAACAAATCTTTCATTAAAATAACTTTTTATTTTCTCATATAATTATCCTTATCCTAAGGATACTCACTAAATCATTCTATTATTAATATCCAAAATTAACTTTACTATTATGTAATTCTAACTGTGGTGACCAAAAAAATTACATGGATAAATATTACAAAAATTAAGATAAATATTCTAAACATCTCATAATAATACATTCCCAATAACAATAAATTTGTATTGTCTTCATAGATTATATAGATAAACATCATATTTCATGAATTATCTCTAAAAAATACTACAATGTTCTTCTCACATACAATTTTTTTAGTCATGCCAAAATTAAAATATTTCATCATAACTTGGGGAAAGGATACATAATAGTATATGATTTTATATTCTAATTAAGTTTAAAAATTTAGGATATTATTAAATTGTCGTATGTAATCGTAACCTGATAATCAAGGTATGAAAATATGAGAATTAATTTTTTAAAAAAACTAGATAATTCATAAATCACTATCATGGAATAAGGATTTAATAGATCATATTTCCTAAATCACAGTATAATCAATGATTATGGTTCATGATATTGTAATTAAAGGCATAATTTATCAAGGATATCTAACATGGAATTCATCACATGTTGGGCCTGTGAAAACCACATGTGTGACCTCTTTGGGATTAGGATAACCCATTATGTACCCTTGTTTAGTATTAGAAAAAACACATATTTACCTTCTTTTGGGATGGGGATAATTTCATTTCTACCTATTGATGTCATAAAAAAACATTAACAAATTAATTAGAGTTTTTAACAAACCAACCCTTCACTTATTCAAAATACATTCAAAATATGGAAAAAAATCATGGGACCACTTATTATTTCATCACAGATTTACCCACAAGAAATATAATGAGTTACATCAATATTCCATAATCTTATTAAATAAGCATCTAGAGAAATGAAGTATATGGTAATATTGGTTCATATCACTAGTAAATCATAAGAAACATCAATAGATGTTATTATAAATTAAAATAACTTCAAAATATCACTAGAAATTTTCATAAGAAAATACCTTTTCCATTTTGAAATCACTTAATTAAAATAAAAAAATTTATAAAATATTAGGAAAATAATTTTCATAAAAAAATTCATTGAAAATTTATAAATGAAACATAAAATCAAATAGTATTCATGATTAAAGAAATATTTATTCATTTAATATAAATTGAAACAATGTTATGTTTACACATTCGGTAAAAACTGAATCATTCAAAAAAATGATAAGAAATTTATTTTTTATTCTTTTTGTAATTAAAATATTATATTAATTTAATCAATATTTTTTTAATATTAAATAAATTATTCGAATAATTTTAAATAAATATGTCCTTAGAATGAATATATTCCCAACCGATGGAGAAATATATTCACTTTTCTATATAAGGTTTCTCTTAGTAAATTTATAACATTATAATGAGGAATAACTATATTATAATATAATACATTAGTTTTATGAGATATAGATCATATAATTTCTTCATTATAAATTTATGTATCAATTATGCTGGTAAAAATTGATATTATAGTATAAAACCCATGATATTATGGTAACTTTTGAATATTAACCTCCATAAAAGAAACTGTAGAATATTAAACATTAAATACCATAAATTTAAATATATTCATTATACAAGTTACCAAGGGTTCATTATATATTCCACACAAATGAAAAAAGTTGTAAATATATAATACATCTCACAAAAAAATAAAAGTGAGACATGAATCCCATTCCTCAGGTTCAACTTAGTTTTTATGTGTTTTTAACCTTCATTATTGAAAATTTAATTTTAATATCACTCTATAAAATATAGATTTTTATAAATATCATTCCATACTTTTTTTATTTTAATCATAATTTCAACCATTTATAACAGTGTTTCATTTTTTATCATCATTTCTAGGGTCAAATTCTATATTTTTCATTTATGTTTTTCGTTAGTAGTAAATATCCTTGCACATTATTCATGGTCAAATAATCTATAAAATATTAATAATGTAATATTTATATTATTTAATTATTAAATATAAATTAATATTCATGTGAATAAATTAGTTTTGAAAAATGATTCACATCACTTCATGGATGTGATAGTCCAAACATATGCATGAGAGACGTTATCATCTTCCAATATATTAGACGCTAAAAAGGTATATAAGATATTATAATTATATAATAATAATTATTTTATAATTATCACATATAACCCTTAAATATATTATAATAACCAACTATGAAATATGGTAATGGAAAATTAAAAGTATCCCGATATAGTTATGTTAGTATACACATATAGACAAGCAATACTTCTATTTCCCATTTAATGGAAATGATGTGAAAGATCATTTTCCTTTCATCAAAAAATATTATTAATTTATTTATGATATTATAGTCATTATTTATAGATTTATAAAATATATGTAGAGGATTTATAAGAAGAAATAACTATTTGATGAGTTAGGTTTGATGATTACATCTTCTTTGACAGGCCTCCTTCTACTAATTTTTTTTAGCTTTCCTAGGATGGTCTGAGGGAAAGAACAACAACCCAAGAATGAATGAACGTAAGATAGGATGTTTTTTGGGTCCATATAGGTTATGATAAGAATATCAAATTTTGTGAATAATATAGTATAACATGTTTCCTTTTATAAGTGTGGGGAGCTGTACAAATAGCATTACTCAACGATTTCAATAATATAAGGTCACATTAATGTGAATTTTAAAAAATCCCAATACATAAAAGATGAGACTATATATGATTTAAATTTCATAAAAACCTAATATTTATTGAAATTTAAGTGGATTTAGTTACATTATATCTTCACTTAACCCTAACCCCCTTCCCTAGAAAACTCAGTCTAACATTAACTATGGTAACATATTTTTTCTATTTTAGCACTGTTTATGACAAAAAATGAAAGGGGAATCATTAAAAAAATTAAACTATTGTTCCAAATATAGAGTGTATTTTACAAAATTTAATTTATAAAATTCTAATAAGTTAATTTTAAAATAATTTTAGAAAATCCAACAAAAACAATTTTCAATATAAATACTTTTTTTGGAATTAAATTGAGATTATGTTCATTCCATTCATAGTGAAAACTATTTGATGCCTGTAAAAATATTATTTTCATAATATAACATAAAAATTTCATTATCATCATTAATTAATAATGATTTATTTTATTATTATATTAAAAATACATTTCTAAAAAAAAATTCATTAAAAAACAACTATGTTTACCTTAAATTGATTTTAACTTCATTTATAACAATTACATAAAAAATATAATAATTATAATTCATAGATATTAAATAAAATTCATTAAAAATATTTTTTAAATTATATGAAATATATTTTGTTATATAAAAACTATAGAAATATAAGGCATTAGTAAATAGACCTTTTAATCCTTAAATTATTTTATCTATCCGATGTTTATATTTTTTATTAGAAAATTGAAGAGGGACCAAAGCCTAAATAAGTCATATGAAATTATTTTACGGAAAATTTTTATTTCATAGGAATCAATCAATACATTTAAATTAAGGAATATAACTACATATATGTTCTATAATTTTTTATACTATTCATATATTTCATCCCAGTGGCTAGGTTATAAAGGCCATAATATATCTTAGTTTATTTAGAATTGGGGTTGTAGGAAATTAAATCAATTGAATACAAAAATATTATTTCAAAGGAATAATATATATAATATTTTGGTATTAGAATTTGCGTCTACCAACTCTGGTATTAGTGATTTTCATGTGTCCCATGAACATGAATAATATGCCTAAATAGAGGAAGAGTATACAAACAATAATTCCATTCGAGTGTGTGAATGACGTAAAAGGGCCAGCAAGCACTTTCTAAAGGCTATGGTAGCTTTATATCGATCAATTCCATCAAATAACATAGTATTTTTTTAATCTTGAATGTCATCAATGCTCTCCATATATGATTCACCCGATGATAGTGACGAATATTTGTGTCGTTGATCAGGAAACAATAAAAATGATAGTAATTACATGGAAGATGCAACAAATGATGATTCTAGTTGGGACTCTCGTGATACTAGTGAGGCCCACAATGATACCAGTGGTCATTAAGTAGAAATTTATACCTCACATTTCTAACTTTGGATAAATAAATCAAATATGTAAATGGTATTTCATGTTGAAAACTGATTATATATGCATTTTTATTTGACTTCAAATTATGAACTATTAAAATTTTAATTATAATATATATTTGAAGAATTTATTTTTTATTAATACTGGTAAAAAAATATAATTTATATTTATATTTATGGAATTATCCATGATGTTTTGGGTTAAAATGTTTCGGTTTTGGTTGTATTATCATCCGATACTAATAGTTTAATGATGTGGTAGGTCATCCTAAATTGGGATCACCCCTATACAAACAGTTCTATAAAAACCACCTGTATAAGGGTATCATAATAGCCATTATGCCAATAGTTATGAAAGTTATACATATGGTTTAATGTCATTGGTATGTCTTTATATTTTATAATTAGAGATAATTTAATGATGGAAACAGATGAATACCACTGGTGGTTGGAAATTAAGAAGCCTGGAGAAGAATAATAGAAAATATTGAAGGATGAATAATAGTAAACAATCACCAGAGGGGATGGTCATAAAATGATAGAGATACGTTTTATGGTGGAATTAAATGATGGTGGTTGAAAATGATGGGGAACATGGAAGAGTTACCAGAATCAATGGAAACTCAAGGAGAGAGTTCGAGTTTTTGACATAAAAAGGTTTCAAATAATCGGTTGAATAAAGGGGGGGGGGAAATATTTATTATATGGGTCATCTTTAAAATATTTTAATTTTTTTATGTTTATTGTTTCTATAGTTAATGTTGAAAAAATGTGTCCCATATTGTATATAAAATAATAATTTTCATAAACCATCAGATAATGGTTGTAGATGTTGGATATAAAATAAATAAAAGTTAAAACCATTTTTAATGATAGTTATAAATAATTGATGTTATAACCGGATTATTTTAAACTATTTTACAATAGTGTAATCTCCTGGACATAACATTTTCATTTTAAAGTGATGGGAATTTCTTAACAAGAAGAGAGTGTGGATTTCAATAATTTTGTTGTGTCGTTAACCAGGGCCCCAAATCCATAATAACCATGTATATCTCCCTTCAATCCCACACATAAAACATTCACCCAATCCAGGGAAATATTATAGTGTGTCTATGTTTAGGAAATTGAGTCACAAATACCACTAAGATACCCCCTTTTAGTTTCATTTTAAAATATTTAACCTCCTCTGATTATGTCCCACCACACATGTTGTCTGTGGAAAACGTTTTACAATCAATAATAAACATCAAATGATTTAAATAGGGTAATTTCATAATGAAACAACTACAAAAAATATATAATTAAATTTTTGTTCAAATAAAAATATGGAAGAGAAAAACAAAATCCCACTAACTCCTATAATTAATAATAACATACAAGAAAATTCCTATTAAATATATTTGGATGATTCAGTAAAAAATTCAAGAATAAAAAATAAATTTAAATTCATAGAAAATATGCATAATCAACTGTAGTTATTTAATACTAAAAATAATAGATAGAATGAAGGAATGTTGCAATAGTATATGAATACTCATCAATGTAGAATCAATGAAATGAGAAAAATATTAAATAATTGATAATAAATATATCACTTAAAAAGAAATGGAAAAGAGAACATAACTATATATATGTGCATAGGAAAAATTATAAAAATTCATTCAAATAAAATTTCTACATTAAAAGTTTATCAAAAGAATTTTTTTCTTCAAAACCTTTTGAATCCTAGTGTTGCAATGTTTCCACACTAGAAATTTCACAAAAACATTCTAGGAAACCCACACAATGAGGGCTCTATAGTAATGTCACAACACCACCGATCTTGATAGGAATAAAAAACTCATTCCCCAATATATCATTTCATGGCCACCCATTCATAGTGAATGGAATCCACATACCATAAATGATTAGTAGATATACCTCACTATAACATGAAACATCACCCCTCTAATGATACCCATATTAGAGTAGACCAAAGGGTCATAGCCTGACTAGCCTCATGTGTAATATATTTTTTATTATATGTGGCCATTTTTATTTTAAAATTCTTTCAAATGAGTAATGTTTCATCTATATATGTATCAATAGTTATTAATACATATCCTCACCATGGTTAATCCCTCTATTGTTGTGTCTTGAACCCAAAATTGGTAAAAAAACTTATGCTAGAATAATACATCCTTACATTATACTCATCACACTAAAATTCCATCTGATATGATATTGTCTTCAAATAGTCCTAACAAATTAATTTTATGTATCCCCTAATAACACCACACTAGAAATAGATGTGACAAAGGACCTTTTAGATTATTATAATTTTATTCTCACAAATATATTTAAATATATATTTTATTCTTACATAGGTACCCAACATGGTGAAACAATACCATATTATAGTGTTTTAGTCCCCTATAAATCCCTTTATAAGAAGAAAAAATAACCTATTATGGGGTGATTATCCACCTATAACTGATTTCCAACACTAATCTAGGGTGAATTCCAAGAAACAATTTTTAAGTTCTATTTTAATAATATTTTTTTCTATATAATCGATATAAACTATGTTTAAAAATAATTAAATCTTGTTTTTACCTAGGAAATATCTGAGGTGTTACACATTCAAAAAAGAATAAATTGATTGAGAAGGAAGATTGGTTGATGGTTTAAAGGATTTGGGGTAAAATTAATAATATAAACATAATTAAAAATTTATATAAAATCCCATGAGTCCTACTGAGTACCCAGTGTGGTGCCACTAGGTACTCAGTTATACCGTCATGTTCCTAGGACCACTTCTCTTTACACTGGCTACTTAGTGCCCCCCCCACCACAATTACTCAGTTCCAACTGTAATCTTAATACATAATGTTTCATTAGCCTAATAATTATTAAATCCATAAAAAAACTCTAAAACCATGAACTACATACAAAAATTCTCAATATATGATCCATATATATCAAATTAGATCATCAAATTCAAAAACAGAAAATAACCCCCACATTAAAACTAATAAAAAGCCCACATAATATAATAAATGAACATCCAAAATATTAATATTCAAATTTTTTCCATTACATTTTGGTTTTAAATTAGAATTTTTTCACATAAACCACTTTAAATGTATCAATTATAGACATCAAAACTCATAGTGTGAAAGGATCTTGAATTATTGTACTTAGGTTCATTTTTTTGACCAATATTCTAATTAAAAAATTATAAAGAAAACTCAGGCATCCGATCATAATGAGAATAAATTAAATAATCTAATATGAAAATAATTAGTAAATTTTTTTCTTTATAAAAGCCAACATTGAATTTATTCATGGTGCAAGGGAGATCATTTCACCCTTTACTATTTATTAAAATGTCACTATAATTTATAGGATTTTCATATAACTCTGATATCTAACTGATCATTGAATATATAGACTACATCCATTATGGAGAACTCTCACATGAAATATATAGCTCATTATAACCCATCAGTATAAAAATGTGGACAAAGTATGAGATAAGTTATAACACTCATATATTTCTCTATTACCTCTCTTTATAAATACCTCGTCATATTTTTAAAATCACCTTCTCCCTCAACTACTATTTGTGTACTCATATTTATAGTATAATTATATTCTCCATCCCTCCCTAGTATTGTGATAATCATATGAAACACTTCAGCTTACTTCCTATTTTATATTCTTCTCATAGAGAAGAGAAATGTTCAAAAACCAACCTTTTTTCTTCAAAACAAATGATAAATTTTTATAACTTATTAATATTTAATTATCTTTTCATTTATTTATTCATTTTGAGATCAATCCATATTTAAAATCCTATTATTTCGATAATTTTTCATCTTCAATATTGAGTTTTTCTTTTAAAAATCTTCCCAATCCAAATCAGATACTGTTACAATCTAAAAAATTCCCCCAAAAATAAATAAATTCCACTCACTAAATTTAATAATACATTCTTTTTAACTTTTTTATCATCATTTATATTTGTAAACTATCTCATTATATTTTATAATTTTAATTTGTGATCATTTTGAGTCGTAAAAGTTTTAAAAACCAATTCTCTATTAGTATAATTTCATACATGTCAAAAACATGTCTTATGTTCTCAAAGTTCCTTATCAATGCTTCATAAGATTCCATTATTATTAAAGTATCAACACAATAAAACATGTATCTGATATTCCTATATCTTATTTTTTATAATATTGATCTCATTTTGAAAAAAAAATAATTCGAAATATATTTCTCAATAGACTCTTCATGTTATCTCATATGGATCAATAAATCATTGTTTATACTTGAAATTTGGGTTGTCAACTGCTAGATTATTTTCCATGATAAAGCCTTCATGTACATGTAATTAAAAATTATATAGAATTTTCTCCCAATAACTATAGATGGTAATACCTATTAACCCATGATAAGATAACATTTTATCATTCCCCGGAAATATGATTGGTCGTTCAATTTTTATATCTTGTTATACATAATACCACTATGACCACTTAAATTGATACCTATGATTGATATATATCTATATAAATTAAGATATTCACATGATATATTCAACACTAATTTACCCCAAATAATTTAAATGAATACAAATTAAAAAATAAGCCATCTTGGAACAATTTCTAAAAAAAACTCATTCATTTTCCATGAAAAACACTTATAAAATGTCATTCCTTATTTAAAAACAAATAATGAACAACCGAACAATGAAATCCAACCATAATTCATTATTTATTCAATTTTGTACACATGTATCTATGAAAAATAAATTCATGTATAGTTATATATGTGAATAATTGTTTGTAATTGATTTATACATAGTGATACCACAGGTCTCCCACCTTTATTAATAACTATATTCAACTATTAGAAGCTCAATAAAATGTTTCTTATCACCATGCACTTATTTAATAAAAAATTATTAATTATTATACTTTTATAATCACCTATGTACCTAACTCATCTACATTTTACAAACTAATCTCCAATAGATTGATAAATTATTTAAATATTTTTTCGTCTTTAAAAATAGGTTATATCATGTATATTGTATTATTTTATAAGATAATATTATATATCTATATATCCAGTATAATTTTCATACATACACATTTAATATATTCCGTCATAAAATAACATACTCTTCAACATATACAATTTTCCACAAATCAACAAATTTTACACTACCTCATGGGAGACCCCTATTACTCACTGGTATTTCATGAATTCATCAATCACATAATGTGATAGATTATTTTAATAATATATTCAACTATATCCAATTCTTATATCATTGCATGGGATCACTAAAATCAAATATCCCGTGAACATCATATAATTTTCATATATAAAATATCTTATTGCAATGAATTATGTTATTAGAATCTCTATTTGTTCAAATCCTATATACTTATAAGGAAAGTTACCTTATTTTTCTTCTTCATAATATTATTTATCTAATTTATCCAAAAAAATATTATGCAACATCATCATTAAATGAAAAAAATAAAATTCATAAACCCATAAGAAAATCCTCGGGGTCTAACATTCTCTCTTTTTGGAACTCATTTTCAAGAAATACCAATATATTCTCCCCTCTCATGTAAAAATTAATGTAAATAATAATTAGTAAATCATTATTCATATATTTATATATTTTATGAAAACATAGAAAGTAATTATTTTTTCAATCCTAAAAGAATACTTGAATCATAAAGTTATGTAAAACATAATTGAATTAATAAAAATTTAACATTAACCTTAATTTGTATATTTCTCATTAGTAACTTATATAAAGATCAATAACGATATTTTATTATAAATAATCATCCACTATAATAATTGAGCTCCCCTTTCTTAAAAGAAACTTTCCATATAGTTTTTATCACCCTTTAATTAGGTATCCTGTACAATCTCATTAAATATTAGGAGAGTTAGAAACATTACCCAAAATTAGAGAATAAAAAACATACAATTTCTTACAAAATAGAGTATGGAAGTATTCATGGGGATTATTTATGAATACATGTACAGTGACACTTCTTCCTTTGAATTAAAATGGAAGAATCATAAAAACCCCTAAAATATTTATACACAAACACACACAAAATGTTTGGGAAAACATATATATCAAATAATATAAATTTTTTGGTGTGACTTAATTAACAAATATAATAGTATTTTCATGTTCCTACTTATTTTTAGAACATCATATTCACAAAGAAACCCCTAGAAAAAACTCAAGGTAAAATTCAATATTTTTGAATGTGAGGATGATCTTTAGGTCTCTTGGTCCAATTAAGCATTACCTTTTACTTTCTACCTATGCATCTCAATATCTAAAATAATAACCATAGTACATAAGAATAAATATTCAATATTTTTCAAAAAAATTCTAAGAGTATTAACTTTAATAAATTATTTTATCTTAATAGTTAATTTCCACTTTTTAATACCATATTTAAAATTTAACATTCTTTATTCAATTGTTTTTCCTGGTATACGTTTTAAATCAATTTTTATTATACACAACACATTTTTATTTAAATTGAAATATATAAATGAATCACTGTAAATATGTTGAAAACATATGGAACCTTCTTCTATAAAACCCATTTTATCAAATGATAAAACATCCAGTTTTTTAATATATCACTTTCAATTAGTTCTTTTAGTTCATATTAATATTAATATTTTTATTTTTTTTAATCATAAGATATGATAATAATTCCACCTTACCTTTATATTACTTATATAATTATTTATTGTTTCACATATATATGTACTATGCTATATATATATTAAAACTACTCTCCAATAACATTAAACCTTATTCCTATCATTAATTAAAGTATAAAATATATTTTTCATAATGTAAAATTAATTATTATATTTATATTGTCAAATTTTTTAATAGGTAAACACTTTAATATTCCCATGGGATAATGTGAAGTCAACTAGGAGGCTGTGAATTGGGTTTCACTGACTATTTACAATATTATTATACACATAAAAATTTACATTTTAAATGAACTATTTTTATATTTGAACCAATGTTACCTATTTGGATACAAATGAATCCGTTTATTTTTTACCAAATCCACAACAACTATATAAAATATAGAATGTAATGTAAATAAAATTGTATTATATTTTAATGATTTTTTACAGTATAATAGGAAACCTACTATTTATTTTATTCTATTTTATTATCCAAGACATATATTTTATCAATATTGTATAAAATATATTAGATGATGGGTTGGGAAGTTATCACCCTATACTCGACCACAATTTTATTAAATTTTACACTAAAGGAATACTTAGGATAGTTTCACCATCCACTTCCCTTTTATAATCAAATCTCACATGATTGAATTATTATAATACCTCCCACATCATTGATAATATTGTTTATAATTGAACCATTGGTTTATCATGGCCCACTTTTTAAACCTTTTATAATTTGATCATAAATCTATTCTAGGAGTCTACTACATCAATTAATTTCATCCTATAAAAAAAGAGTCATCACCTACTTATAGGTAATCTACTGACTATATAAATCTCTGAATTTTAAACATAATTTATCCTTGATCATGTTTACAACCTAATAAATTGTTTCTTTCACACATGAAAATAGTATAATCGTTGATAAATTAGAATCTTCTCAGTCACTATGAGTATATGACAAAAGTGGTCAATATCAATATGAATCAATATCTTTTACAATCCTATTACTATATTGTTCTTCATCATTGTCTCATAGTTCTCTAATATTTTATAATTAATTATCATTTTATATTTTAATTATTCTTCAATATGATTCAATGACCTTCATTATATATTCGAGGACACATTAGGTTATTCATATTCTTCGAAGCACATAGTTTTCATTAACCTTAGAGAGTTATTAGGTTATCTTATTATCTTCTTAATTTTTTATCAATCTTCTTCCAATAATTATTATTCACAAATCACTAGAATACATTTTCATTATTCTCAAAATATATAATTTTTTACTACTTGTTTGTGATATCCTCATATTTTACTCATTGCTTTTGTATGGTTGTATCTCAACTTTCTATTAATATTCATTTTCATTAAAATATTATCTCTATTAATTTCCCAAGAATACACATTTTTTGTTTTCCTCAATTTTAGATAGTTGAGTAGTTTAATATCTTTATTTATTCAATAGAATTTAAATATTCTTCTAAAAACATTTCCAAAATAATAACTAAATAAATAAATCAATATTTCTATACAAAAACAAAAAATTAAATATATTTTTTTGGTTTGGATAAAGTTATGTTATTGTAGTAGAGTATATTGTTCAAAATCAGATCTATCATTTATTTTGATTATCTTATAACATCACTACCTGATATTATAATTTCCTTAAAAAAATCAAAACTACAATTTTGATGTCCAAATATCTATTAATCAATCCAATAAAAATATCGTACTTTTGACATACACATTTTTTCTAGAATTTAACCATTACCTATTTTTTTTATTTCTCTGAATTTCTTCCTACATTAATAGTTTTCTATATAGTTAGAATAAATTCTTCATAATAACATTATGGAATCACAAACCCTTTTAAAAACATTAATAAACTAATGATCAAATACAACATCAATTGACTATATTTAAATAAGTATCTTATAAAACATTAAATTCTATAAATAAGAAAAAATATAACATCATACTATAACTAGAAACTATTATGAAATAACATATATTATAAAACCTAGATAAATATTAAGAAATAATAATATTTCATGATATGCTATAATTTTCCAAATTCCACATTATTAACAACCCAAATATTATGAGTCAAAATAAATTATATGTATGATGTTTCACAACATGAGAATCTATATAATAATTTTTCCTTTGGTGAGAGTTTATCTATTTAATGAAAAAAATTATTATGAACACATTTTTTTCCAATATTTCAATATGTGTTCAATACAAAAATATGATCATATGGAAGAATGTGATAAATGAATTTATAGAAGAAGATGAAATATGAGTTTTTGGAATAAAGTTAAAAAGATAAAAATCTGGAAGAGCCCAAGTTTCTTTTGAAAAGGTAAATCTTTCTAGAGGTTTACCATAATGATAAAAATATTTGGAATCATATGTCATGAAACACAAAACATTAAACATTTTATTAGAGCAAAGTATGATGATACAAATATATTCATTAAATATAGGAAAATCACTTTATAAAAATACCTGTAGTGATTCAATCTGTGTTAAATTTACATGACCTTTTTCACTAAAATGTGAGAATAGATGTATCACAATATAGTGTAGTTATTATACGTGGATATAGTGTAGTGAAATAAGAAATCAGCTGAATAATGATAAGGATCCTATGAAAGTTCATAATCTTATGATGATCAACAGAAAAACCCATATCAAAAACAAGATAAAGAATCTCAATAAGATAATTATCTATTAAGGAGAGCCATTGGATGGGATTGATTTGATCAAATAGACTAAAAATCATAATAGAAACGTTAAACATGAATTTTATTAGAGTCTATATAAGTGGAAATCATAACATCAAAAGCAGGAGATTGATTTTATTATCACATTATAAGCCTATATTCGAACTATACAATGTTTCATTAGATGGTGAACATGAAAAAACCTGAAAAAAATATAGCTAATATTTAATTAATAAATGTGATAAAATATTTAGTTGATAAAATCAATAAACCAAAAAAATATTATTGAATTCATTAAAGGGACATTTTCATTAAGATTCGTTAAATACATAACATTATAATAAAGTAAATTTTTTTAGATTCTGTTATCTTGGACATTCTAAGAAAAATATTTATATATTGAAATTTCATGATCTAGGTAAAGATTTAATAATTATTTTAATATCGTGTAATCTGTTTTTTTAAGATTTTTTTGATATAAATATTTATATATTCAAAATATATTAAGTTAGGGAAATATAATGTGTTGAGATAGTGGGAAATTCTAATATAATCCCATGTGTTACTCACATCTATCATAGAAATCATAGCTAAAAAAGTGGTCATAAAACATGAGTTCTTTTTTAAAAAATAATTATATATTATTGGGAATTATATATTGAGAAATTCTCATAAGAACATTTAATGAAATGGTGTTTTTAGCCCACATTCATTTAAAGTACATTTTTTTAAGGGAAATTATATTCTCTTAGCGTGTGGAGTGATACAACATGGACACAACTAAAGGTTTCTTGGATTTGTTTTCTGCCTCATGTGGTTTAGAATCATTACATTAAGGATATATTCAAGGCGTTATTAATGAATAAATCTTCTCAAGATCAAAATATTAAAATAATTTATGTCTATAAATTGGTACACTTGTTATTGTGAAAGCCATTAATAATTTTACATTACACCATTTAAGTAGATTCAAAAATAAATGGAAGGAATTTAGATATTTCCTTTTGATTCTCAATATCATTGTTACACATTTTTAACAAGAGTCGAACCTTGTAGTGGATGGTCTCATTAACAAAGAAGTGAGTAGGGATCTCATTTTGTAGGATAATATTCTGAAAGATTTAGTTTTTCATCATGATAGATATTGTAATAAAATATAAAATTTATTATTATATAACTTCTCCTTTTAATTAATTAAAACCTCTTCCATTTTTTTCATGGATCCACTTAACAAAATATAAAAAAGATTTTTTCAAAAGAACAGCTAAAAGGAAAATGAACCTGAAGAAAAATATTTGGATGAAAAATGTGCTAATTGTTAAATATTAAGATGATCATAATCATACATGGTCTAGGATAGCTTCAATATTCATATATACTTCATTAAATTTGATGATTTTATTGAAGAATCTACGCACAAGATAATATGACAAAACCTTCTTATTGATTTTTCAATTGGAGTGTATAAAATGTTAAATAAATTTTATAGTTGGTGTTTATAACCAATTACTATTTATGTTAGTGAAGATTCCATGTTGGGTTGGATAACCAACATTAAAAGTGGTGGTATTTTATACTAAACCTTTTAAATAAATAGGTTAATATTTTCTAATTTCATTTAGTTCTTTATGAGTTAATGTGGATACATAAAAAAAGTGTGTATTTATTTATTGACCAACTATAGAGGAAGAAATTTATAAAAGAAAGAAACTCTATAAGTATAAAAGATATCATTGATTCACCCGAACCTCTCCTAGTGATCATACATAACCTGGGTACAACCCATATTATTCTATATTAAAAATTAATCAATATTTATTATGAAAAATATATATATTAAAAAAAATTCAAATTTTTATTCATTCTATAAGAATTATTACACAAAAATAGATATTCTAACATATGGTATAAACTTCTTGCACATGAACTTAACTTCTTATGTATACTCAAAATATAATTAAATGTCTCCTAAATTATTAGTAAAATAATCTAATGTATTATGAAATAATAATTAGTAAATTTCATGAATTTGCAAAAAAGAATAAATAAATAGTCAATGAATTCTTATAATATATTCAAAGTCTAAAAAAATCTCCCATAAGACTTATGAAAACCGGAAAGTCTTAAAAAATGAAATAAGTCCTAAAAAATAATTATGTATTTTTTATATTCCACCTAATAAATAATTTTATTAAATAATTATAGTATTTTTCAATTTAACTCAAAACATTTGATCAAAATTCAAAGATATTCTCAAAACACTCTAAAACATCACTAGTGGCTTCAAGTGGATTTAGGAAATATATGAGTATTTCTAATTATTTCAACATAATTCCATTGTATTTTATATTATTTAATTAGAAAATTATTTTTAATTTAATAACCTTAAATAACATTTTAATTACAACATTACATAAAAATCATAAATCCTTTTTCCATGTGAATTTCAACAGTCAAAATTGTGTACATTCTACTTATTAAATACTTGGATTGTTTCTCTACAATATTACAAGAATTTTCCCTCTCTTAACAAAAACTACATAAAATACATATTATAAAACATATAAACATGAATAGTAATTTTTTTAGTTATTTTTTATTCAATATTGGACAAAATTTCATGATTATATATAGTCCAACTCTATAATCATCATATTTAATGGCTTCTTAACAATAATTATCTTCAAGCCTCTATACAGATTAATAATGGGAAGCATATTTATGTTCATCAATGAAATATTATTTCAACCCATGAGATAATTGTCTCATGTGAAAAACAAAATAATGTGAATAATAAATAAATTCCATGCCTTGGTATTGTTTAGGATTTTATTTTATGGACTCATTTTTATTGAAAAAATTTCTAAATTTTTTAGTCCAAAAACAAATAGTATTTTCTTTCCAAATTGAATTCCATTAGCTATAAAATTCAATTTAAAATATTAATTTATAAATAAAAAGGATTTAATTTTATATAATGTAATTTTTTTCGATATCATCATATCATAATTATCTTTGGGTGAATTTAAAATATTTTTTTTGAAAATATTTACTTTTGAGAAATTCGTAAAAAATAATTATTTTTGAAAATAAAATAATTTCATTTCATCAAATAATGTAATTTAAAAAGCACTTGATATTTTTTAATTTCATTAAATTGAAACAATATTTATTTATTTAATATAATATAATTAATTTCAGAGTAATCATTATTATAATTAATTTTTATACAGGTTCACTTTTTGGATTGAAAACATGTTTTTTAGAAGACCTATTTTAATTTAAATTTTATGTTCTAATATTAAAGGTATTGACTACAAATTATATAATTTTTAAAATTTAAGTTTTATTACAAATTTAGAATTAGAATTTTAAAATTTATTACGTAGATCAATTTTATTCTTTGTAATTAAGAATAATAACCTTTTTGAAAAGGTTGTCACTGTGGTCAAAAGCTAATATGAGATAATTAAGCATAAACCTAAGTGATAATGTAAAAAATAATATCATAAATCAAATTATATGTGTTTATTTTTTACCTTGTCACCTTATCATAAAAATTTAATTAGTTTTGTGCAACTTCAAATGATTAAGTATTTAAATTAATTAAAATCTTTGAATATTAAAGAGTTCCACTCTCCTAACTTACAAAAGGAAAACCACTCTCCTCTTTCTTTAACTTTCTTTTAATCATTTATATATTCAAATACCTATCCAAATACCATAAAAATAACCCTCCTCATATTCAAGAGGCCCTGTTATCATGAAATGAAAAAACCTAGAAGGATCAATGTGTAATCCAAAGGGGTCTTTCAATGGATAGGTATAACTTTTAAATGAATGTTTTCATGTTTTTACCTCTTCTAACATCGTAATTTTTATTTAAACATGATTGTATAACAAAATTAATTACCTGAAAAATAATTAATTTTTTAAATATTAATGGAAATTTTATATTTCATCTCAATTTCCATTAATTGGAAATGAAAACTTTTTTGTGGATATGTGTGTACTACTGCCTCCATGAAGCGATGAGTTTAATTTTTTTTCCCTATCCCATGTGGGTGGAATAATGGTTAAATAACTAATTATATAATTTATTTAAGGAAAATTTAAATATATAATGTTTTTATGATACTTTCTTCTTACATTTCCATCTTTTGAAAAAAGATATCATTGTTCGTGCACACATGTGGACTAGCACCTCCACCAAGTGATGTGATTAATTTTTCATAGATACATCATATAGAATTACATAAGGATGGAAATCAAAAATAAATATAACTTATATGAAATATTTATTATTATATTAAATTAAAGTATAATCTAATTTATTTTCATTCTACCATATTTGAAAATAAAAATGTCATTCAAACATATATACGGACAACCGTCTCCACAAAACGATGTGCTTCTTTTTTTAGGACCACTTTAAATGGATGGTTATAAAAGTATATGTAATGTATAAACATTATAAATATAATATTATTAAAATTACCTAGATTATGGATCAATGAATCCATTCACCTTGGTCAATACATCAATATTATTTTTAGTTCCTAAATCGAATGACCGCAAAACAACCCATGTTAATATAACTATTTTCGTAACTAAATAATTCAAAAAATAAATTAAATATAATGTATAATAATAATGAAATGAACATAGAAATGTTTATTATGAAAGAAATAAAACTAAGATAGTTTTATTATACCAGATTTATAGAAAATACAATGCTGTCGAATACATAAGGTAACAGATTTATCTTTAAAAACATGTATTACAATAATCCTTTCAAGTCATTCTCTTCAATATCATTGTTCTTAAAAAATATTCCCATTATTTTTATAATAATACATAAAATATTATTTAAGGTAATTTTCAACTAATTTTGAATTTCTTTTAAAGGTTTAAAATATAATCAATTTAAAAATAACTATATTGGTATTTTTAATTCATTACAAATGTGAAAAAGAATTTTTTTTTAACATATATGGCATTAATACCTTTTCTCACCATCATAGACATTGATATTTTCCAAGGGTCTTTATTAAGGTGAAATGGTTTTTTCATAGAATATCATAATCACACTCTTCTCGAAATATTTTTTTTATTTTTTAAAATAAATTTATATTTTTGTCAATGGTTTGTATAAAAATTGAATGAGCTATTATATATGATTTAAAATTAGTTCTTTCTTGTATTTATGGTAAAAAAGTGAAACATTACTGAATACCCTTTATGTTACTTTTGTAAGATGTTTGTTTTTTTTCTAAAATATCATATTGTGATTTTTTTGTTTCTCACGTTAGAAAACATTTTTAGAGTTTTCATAAAAAAAATTTATAAAGTTGTGGAGAAAGATAATAAATATTCCATAACAAAATTAGAAAAAATTCCATAATTTGATGATGTTGGGATGATATTCACAATCATTACATCAAGTTAAAAGTTAGGATCCTATATGAATTTGTAAAAATGATGATGTAGACCATATTACTAGACATGCTATGGTTGATTATATAAAATAGAGGAAGGTATGAAGTCTTTGTTTCAATTTTTCTACATATTCATACAAATGAGTGGATATAAAACATTTTTTTATACATTATTATTGTATGGACTAGAGATGATATTTAAAGATAAAGATTATTTAGTACATAGTGTTGGAAAGTTTGTATCGATTTATATAAAGTTTGTTAAGTTAATATTTCTAACTCGATATGCGGATGTTTTAGTAGTAATCATATTGACAGGGTTCTAGCCTAATGACACAATTTAATTGGATAGTGTAAGATGAAGTTGTGATACACAGTTTCTATAGAGTATTGAAGAAGGTGGCGCTATTTTTTCAAACTATATGTGGTTTCATGTGGTAAACTCATGATGTTTGATAATATAAGATGTCTATTAGATCGAGTCTAGAAGAGGAAGTTCCATCATATATGGGTTTTGTATATATTTTATTATACTCTATAGAAAGAATAGATCATAAAGTAACAATAAAGAACATCAGACATACCAAAATGATGTTCTCGGATTGAATATTCCATGAATATGTATCAGGAAATGTCTTGATTTCCTTGTTTTGAATGTTTTTAGAGATAATTCAAGATAGACTGAATAAATATATGTGAACTCATTAGATAAACAAAGGCGTAAGAATAAATGTGAGTGCATCGGTTAATAGAACCATATGATGAGCATCGGTCAAAGAAGTATTAAATATATCAAACCTAGATATTCATTTGATGTTAATGAGATATAATAGAGTCACATATTGTCGAACTAGATAAATAATTTCTTATGAATTAATCATACAATCATATACTAAATGGATTTCTATAAATTTTTATAATCATTTGAAAATTAGTTAACATTTAGGATGATACATGTTATCAATTAACATTTATTCACCTTTCCATTATCAAGAATTTCAAGAGAAAATTCTTAATGTTGTGTTTAGGGAAGGTTACATAAGTAACTTAAAATTGATGGTAATTTTGATGAAATGTTTCTAGAACCAATTTTTAAGGAATCATAATTAATGTTTGAGAGGTATTGAGATGAATATTGGGAAATAAAGTTGAGCATGATTTTCAAAATATGGGTTTTAATTGAGAGGGAAGTTGAATTTGAGTTCCCTAAATTTCTCCTATAAGTGAACCTCTAAAAATGGTGGATTAAATTATCGATGGAAGAAAGATACACTATTCTTATGTGAGTAAAGTGGATATGTTTTAAAAGATTCTAGGTAATCTGATTTTCCAACTCTGTTATCATTTGGTTGAATAAGAAACTGTTGTGATTCTCGCCAATATTTTTTTTAATGATGAAATAACTCTTATAGTGTTTCATAATTTCTTTGTTATATATATATCTTATATTATGTAATCATGATAGAACTCCTTGAATATTTCTTCATGATGTCATATTATACATGTTGACCAATGACTATGGCACAAGAAATAGCACCACACTGAACAACAAGTATTCCAATGTCAGGAATAGACGCACCTGGGTCAGACCTGCAACTACCTAAAACCCACCTCTAATAGACTAGGGGCTAGTGGTTAGCACCAACAAGTCTTATCACACACATTAAAGGAATTTTCTTAAGGTAACTATATGCACAGACGCATTTCTAAGCCCATGTAATTTTTAAATGTAGGAAAAATGATAACAATGAATACATAAATCTATATCTGCCCCAATTAGAGTATAAAATTAGTTAATATAATGAATACAAATAGATCAAATGCAATCCCACCTGAAACAAGAAAAAATTACATCTTGGACAAAAGGATGGTGGATGTTGACAATGAAACATTGGTATAAACCTTGGTCTTCCTATACCAACAAAGTCCAACCTTCTCCTAGTCCTCCAAGGACTCTATAAATGTTTTATTATCTATATTAGATAAGACGCAGGTGGGAAGATCCAATGTATGGGTGGATTTAACAATACCTAGAATGATAAACCAAAATAAACAAATATAATGTTTATATATTGTTATCTCATCCCCAAATATATCAATCATAATATGATTTATATATTAAAACATCTTTTTAAGCTCATAAAAGACTCAGTGTCTTCAAGGTATCAACCTATTCAATCCATATATCCACTATGAGGTATCAATGTAATTCTCCAATAGAATTTCTCACTCTGTAATTCATGTCATCCCTGAAGGAACTCATATTATAGATATTATTCTATCAGGTATCGCTAAGCAGGATGCGCATCCCCTCTATTCTAAATTGCATTTATTTTAGTGAACATGCTCTTTGGTTTTATCCAATAATATGAATCCCAGAGAATGAGAGAGTTCATCCGAGAGACAAACCCCATCACACTACAAACTTGTCATAATGATCATATCTCAATACACTGATAGGGGGTCAACACCCTTGAATGACTGTAGAACACAAGACCCTATAGGAAACATCGTTTTAGATAGGGGATTTATTCCCATGTTAATTTAGGTCACACAAATTCCAAAAATCCAAATCTATGGAAACATTAAAGGAGGGATGATCTCTTCGAGACACTCTGTGGGATACATGCTCCAAGTTAATGAGGTATTTATATATGTGAAATAAAGAAACTCCCTCCATAATAATTGGTCTCTCTTGCACTTCATTGATCATCAAGAAGCTATAAATGGTGTACAATATATGAGGGGAATGTGATGCCACACTAAACCCTTATACGAATGGACCAAGGGAACACATCCAACGGATACTAGTCTAGGATAGCTCAAACATGCTCCCAATAAAGCATAGATGTGTAGAAAGTGGAATATAGCCTATCCTAAAAGGTGTAAATTATATGTCCATAGGGGTAAAAACATTTATATCTAATTATGGAATGCACTTTTCCACAACACACAGAATCTACCATTTTGACCATGGTGTGTAGTTATTTCCCTAGAACTATTCATATTGTTATGATAATGCCTATTCACATTCCTGAGTACAAGGCATGTATCCCACTTCACAAAGTATCTGAGGTTACATGTTCTCATATGTGTTTAATCCCTATAGATTGTGATCCATCTACTACGGAGTACATTGAATGTGGTATGTCCCACACATCATGTAACTCTACCTACCCTCCTGGGCTTGTACACATCTTACACACTGAGTTGTACAGCTAGGGATCAAATGGATCATGGTAGGGACCACATGGTGTATTATCCTTCACTCTCCTAAGAAACCCTATATTCCAGTCTAGGGATCCCACATGGTGTGTAATATCAGATAACACGATCTATAACCTAGAACATCCAATAAATTAAGACTCATCCTCCATGTATGCATACAACACAGTCTCACATGGTTTCTCTATCGATATATCCCAGTGACTGCATATATAGTCTAACTGAGCCATTCCAACACCACTCACCAGAATACAGCTATCTAATTCTAATGATAACTAATTTTATCATTCATTATTTTCTATAAAATTCCCAAACATGAATAAGGTGGATTGTTGGACTAATCTTGGTCCACATTCATCAGCAATAACCTCTATAAAAAGCTTAAAATGATCTCATGCTTGTGGTTATAATTTCTTGTGCAATAAATGGGTACACAATGATTGATTTCATAGTATTCATCAAACCGTGTGCCAGAGAAATCGACATTTATAAATGAATAACGAGGTAATAAATGATAAAAATGTGTGGAACATAACTCATCCAATGTTTATGTTGGAATCCATTCATCATTGTTAGAATACATAATGAATATATATAATATAATTCACAAATTAAATCCCTAAATCCATAAATATGAAACCCATACATGCAAAAAAAATTATTTATGAATAACATCGTTAGTTGATGGGTTCATCTTTATCCTAGGATAATAGAAAATGTGATAAATAAACAAAAACAGAAATCCTACCATGATATGGATCTATCATTGATAATGATTGATTTCACGTCATTGTTGAGGATGCTATCCATAAGCTACATTGGTTCATGATCCTCAATCTGTTTTGGATCTAATGCCATTTTCCAACACTCCTCTAATGGATCTTATTCAATAGATCTACTCAATATATAGGATATGAGGCTAACCCTATGGATTAAGAGCAATCTTGTTTAAATATATGATTCTAGGTTCAATCCTCCACCACATTATGAATGAAATTGTTGTCATAGATTACAGATTTGAGACTCCATTTGGGATTCATTACACTTTTTCATGAAAACTTTGTTTGTGATATTAATATATATAATATTTTTTAAGAAATATATATTCTAGGATCATTGAGTTTCAGAACCTCACTTTGTATCGGCATCTCTCTCCAAAAATATTCATTGAAATATTCTAATGGCTTACATTGAAAAATTTGGGACATTAAATTATTCCCTCCCCTTAGTATATTTTCCCCAAAAAGCACAAAATATTGAAAAATGTCAAGATACTAAGCTCTTAACTCTGTCTGCCACTCCTAATGTTTCTTTTGACATTTTATAGTGATGCCAAAAATAATGCTCCCAAGGAGTAAAATTTTCCATAAAGGATCTTTCTCAACAAGTTCTCAACACCACCTACTTTTTGAAAAAGGATACTCTACACCCGCATCATAGCTTACATAGTTTAATATCATTCAATGGTTTATTCACATAACTTATCGTCTATGACATGTGAAATACACCGTGAAACCAATACTATTGTTGTCACGGGGTTTGGTAGTGCACCACTTTGCTAAACTAACACAACAATAGAAATGTTAAGGAATTAACAACACCATATATAGCCTATCAGACCTGATAAAACTTTCAACTCTAAAACTCCAATGTTTTTTGTTTTTAGTCAATCGTGGACTCTTGAGATATATTAGGGGTACTCATCCTCCCTATGATGAAATACACCCTTAAAACCATCAAAAACACTAAAACTTGTACAAAAGAGATTTTACCCATTGTCTTTGAGCCACATTACAGTTTCCTATAACGTATCTCATAAATGGACTTGAAAAGATGATACTCTATTGGTGAAGTGGTAGTCATCATGATACACAAACTCCACTGATGGTAAATGACTCTCCCAATTATGTATCTTAATCAACATGTTAACTTGAAGCATGTTCCCTAGAACCGGAATAGACCACTTTACATGTCCCAATATGACTATGGTCAAACCCAATAATCTACTGCATATCATTCCCCAATGTCTTAATAAATCTTGTCCCTAACATTTCCATGAATTAAGTATCATATTCTACAATTATCTTCTATTGAATTCCCTGAAATAGGAATACCTCTTACATGCACATCTTTCTCAAAGTCTCCAAAAATATCAGTTTTTCAACATCCATAGATTATAGGGAAATAAATTAAATAGAAAATTAATTTCAACTCCCATGGATACCCAAATGATTCCATGTGATCCTAGTACATCCTCATATCAACCATATGTAATACTAAGGGAAATTAAACTCCTCATCACCTCCTTCAGCAATGTTATTGCTGTCACCATTTTTTACTGAATAAGGAAGAAGATATCAATCATTCCATGAATCCATCTAATGAATATCTAGTGCATATACAGTTCAACAACATATCACAATTCATATCATGATTCTAACATCCTTTTATACATGACAAAATTGAGGGGTAAGAACTATCGAATGGACGTAAACTGCACCATAACCAAGCGTCTTGCGTGATCTAACTTGGATTCTAAGAACATTTGGATGTCATCAAACAAGACTATGTGAACTATTTTAATATAGGTTATAGATCTATTCTATAAGTCTCCCAGTTATTATGTGGTGTATAACTCATCAAAGGGTATCATCATGAACTGAAAAAAAACCACAGTGATTTGGGAAAGACACTTTTGGTATATCATCCTCCAAAACTCTAGCTACAGATAACCTATCATGACGTCAAATTTGAGAACCATTTTAACCCAAACCACTATTCAAAGATCTATGAAATTTCTTGTGGTACTTTTCCATGCATCATTTGTTTCAAGTGACACTAATTCACACACAACCTCAAGCACTAATCCTCCTCCCAAATGAATAAACATATGACTTCCCAAGAAAACACATAAGGAATTATGAATACCCATCTCTATTGACACTAATAACATAGACTCCATATCTCACAGCTACATGGGATTATTTGATAAGCTAGTAGTGATATTGCTTCATCCATGCTGAACGCCCATAGAGAAAATAAACTCATTATGGAAATTTTAACCTAGAACATAAACAAAATAGATACTCTCCTATAACTTCACCCATACAAGAAACTGAATGCTCAAAGCATCCACTACTCCAAATGTAATTTTATACAACAAGTAAAATAGGGGATATCGAATCCTATAAAAATTTGTATCATCTATGAATGGTGTCACTCCTTATAAAATGAGGAAAATTCCATCCTATAAATTCTAAAACACCACTATAATCATTAGTGGAAAATAACATAGAAAATATGGTACGTAACCATTCCATACTAAGGAAGAACAATATAAGGTTATACCACCACTACCAAGAAATTCCACACAAGGATCTATCCCCTCATAGAGTCGAGTCACACTATCAGTATATTTGTATAATCAATGATCCTCTATACTATAGAATCAACAAAAATTTTGAGGGAATGTTTTCCACTGGTAATTTTATGTCTGAATAGGGGATATGATAAGGTATTAGTGGATAGGTACTTCATTTGAAATAAATAACTCGGGAAGTTAGGACACGCATCATACCTCAAAAAACACATGAAGACATAGTGAGTAACTATTTCTCATTACTCAACTTTTCTATTTCATGCCTATTTACCAAAACAAGGGATATATTCTATAACATATTTTATCAAATGAACTCAATAAATATGTTAGAGAAACTCATCCCATAAACATAGACACTATCTTATTTAGGAGGTACACACATTCCCTAAAGGTTTTGTATCATGTCTTAAGAACATTTCTCAATGGGGGAGAATTCACTCTTCTTTCCTTTATAAGGTCACATATAGAATCAACAAAATATGGATCTATTGATGCCTCAAAAAAACATGGATAAGAACTCAAAACTAAAAGGAAAAAAGATATCTCATACTGATTCCTAGTAGTATTTCAACAAGATTATATGGGATGAAAAACGTGACACAAAATACTCCTTGAGCCTCTAAGCAATGAACCTTTAGTGTGTACAACTCTGTAAGATCCCAACCACTAGTTCCAAAGATAGGATTGGTCAACCTATGGATGGGGTTGGTAGTATAAAATAAAATATCCTTCCACTTACTACGTCTCCAATATATCTTCCATCACATTCATTATCCCATAGACCTACTTATTGTAGCTCCTGCCTCTGCTTAGGAATTTTTCCTATCATCTCTTTGACTACAACATAACTTGTAGGACAATTTCTCATTGTTTTTCTAATCTCATCACAAGTAAAAAAATTCTAATCCTTAGAGAATTGATCATTCTACGAGATCATTGAAGAGACCACATGTTTCATGACTTGTGATTCAGACCCACTATCAATAGGCCCCACTAACACTAAATCAATGAATATCTCTCCCTTTGAAGATCGTAATATGTTCTCAACCCCTATGTATCATCATCAATCACTAATAGATCCATCCAAAGATTGCGCGAACAATTTTCATCCACATAAACCCTTAGATGTGGGTCTATGTGATTTTTAATGAAGATATACCAAATATTCAATCAGAAGAAACACTTCCTTGATACAATGACCCTTCATGGGAACCTTGTAACACATCGGGTAAAACACTCAACTCTACTATGGAAACCACAATAACTTTCCACATGAATCCATCCTAAAATAAATAAATATGTACCAAGGTCAATGTGTATAATAGTTGAGCTAACCCAATAAGGACAAAGAAATAACTACTCATTAATATAGGATTCATATATTATTGTTTTCCCTAAAACAAGTTCATACATGTATTGAGTCAAAAATAAGGCGATCATAGTCCTAGAAAATGTATATGTCTATTTCTGAACCAAAACTAAACACCCTGTCTAGTGAGCCAAACTAAAAACAGATTTACAATGTTTCCTTAGATACCAAACCAAACATCATATCTAGAAAAAGGAAAACTCAAATCTCCATTCATAAACACATGTTCTTCCCTAACACTTAAGTATGAGTATTTATTATAATATTATAATTTCAGGACACAAACCATCAGGCTATGAGTCTAAACTACCCAATTCCCACATCTGATAGACTAGGGTTCAGTGACTAGTTCCAAGAAAAATATCACATGCATGGTAGGCATTAGTCTAAAGTACATATACACATGAACACATATCCAGTACTATATAATGCTTAAATTTAAATCAATGAATAAAAATTCATTCATTAGTATATACTTCCACAATTATAGTATGATAAAATGTGATGAAAAAAGTGGTCCAACTATAAGTGCACCAAAAACTAGAAAAAATATCTGAAATTATCATAAGGAGGGGGACTACTAAAAAATGAAACACCGGTATAATCTTTAGTACTTCTGTCCAAAAAAATATCCCCAACCCCTAGTCATCCAAGGACTATGTAAAATATTAGTATTCTCCACAACACATGACGTGTGCGAGAGGATCCCATATAGTTGTGAGTATAACAATACCCAACCAGACAATCTTAAATAAAAAACCTAAAACATCAATAGTAGTCATATAATAATAGGATATTTCAATCATAATATAATTCCTAAAATTAAGCATCATCTATATAATCCTAAAATAATTTAAGTCTCAATGGAATTAAGGACTTTTAGTTATAGATCTGTTATGCTGCTTCTAGGTAATGCTTAACCAGGAGATCTCACTCCTTGAGACTTTCTATCCCTAATGGAATTCATTTGATATATATTAATATATCTCGTATCACTAAGATAATGGAACATCCCCACCATCCCAGATGGCATAAATCATACAGAAAATGAACCTTGTTTCTAGACATGAATAATAACATTAGATACTGAGTGGGTTCATCTAATATTTTCACTTCATTAAACTAATTCCATATCAAAAATAATAGATCATGATATATAGATAGATGTCAATGTCTAGGGATCCATAGGGATCTCCAAACCCTACTAGAAACATCCTCCTATATAAGGGATTAACTATTGTGTAAATTTTGGTCATGAAATTTACTAAAAACCCCATGTATATAAACATGAAGGACATGAAGTTCTATCTGGACTTCTAAGAGGGATACATGCTCAAATAGACTAAGGTATTTATCGATGAGGGCTGACACAACTCACTTGAGAATAAGCGATATCTACGACACCAAACTAAACATTTTGAAGATGTAATGGGGCCACTCTTTGACATGTACCCACAAAATGATTGATCCATGAATCAATCCATTATTCAGCTAATTCACATTCAACAATAAGAAAAAAATGGGGATAAATTCCTAAAACAAACTTATTACCTCAATTTTGTTTTTTCTCTAACAGATAATGAGAATGCATCATTATAGTTAATAAGATCTTCAAACTTCATTGGTAAAATATCCTCAATTTGATCACAATATTTTGTCCTCAACCAATGATCCTCCAACAACACCTTTCCAATAACTCCTCTAAATCTCTCGATCATGCGGCTAACCCTATGGATTAGGCATAACCATAATTAAATAGACGATTTTATGAATCTATTTCAAAGTAATGAAGTAAAACAATGAAATTAATTAATTTTATTATTTACACACATGATTTCTCATTACCATAACTCTTAATCCAAATAATAATTATATTCTAGGTTTAGCCCCAAATTCTGAACTCAACAACAATCTCGTAATTCAGATATGAAACTCTAGTTTGGGAGGTATTCTAATTTTCTATGAAAACTACCTATGTTTGGTATTAATTTATTATTATATTAAAAATATATATTTTAGGCTTACATGGCCTTAGAATATCATGTCATCTCAAAGTTTGGATTCAGAAATATTCTCATAAATATTCCAAAATCTTACATTGAAAATTATGAGACATTAAGTATATCTTAATCCTAAGAATTTCTCCACAGAAATCCCAAAAAACTATGATTTTCATAACAAACCAAAAACCATTCCACAACAAATATTAGTCAAATCAATTTTTTAAATTTACAACACAAATATTGATATTAAAATCATACCCAAAAATTCATATCCAAGTGTCTCGGCCAACTCTATGTTTCAATGTGTACTTTACATAGTAATGTTTTCTTTTCTATAGTGGTCCATACCATAACTTATATGCTATTTTTTTGTTACCTAAATATATTCATAAATAAAGAAATGATCATCCCTAGTGTTATAGTTATCTATTTTCCCTCATAATACAAATCCATCCTCAATAGTGTGGAATTTTTGATAACTTCGTAAGCTTCCAATATAATCCCAACATTTATTATAGTAAAATTTAATTGAACGTATAATTTGTGAACATTGAAAATCACATATTATTATAACTAATTAATGAATGATTTTGATACATTTAATAGAGACATTTTGAGGCCTTTTCTATTAATGAAAATTATCTCATCCAATGGCTAACATGATCGATTACCCTATGATATTAAATTATTTTTACGGTCTTAAATTTATCTATTTCTAGATACTTTTTCTTTTTGTAAAAGTGTGTGTTACAAATTTCATATCATAATTTATATAATTAATTTCTCAATATATCTTAGTTTTCATCATATTATTTGGGAGATTGGATACTAAGATACAAAGACCCTCTTTCTCTTATTTTTTTTATTCTTTTCATACTATCATTAAGTTAAGGGGGAATATCTTTCTTTATGTTTCTTCTAAAAATAAAAAGTAATACTTAAATTTAGGTTTCCATAATTACCTTTAATGGGGTAATTTATTTTATATTCAACTTCTTTTTATAACCAAAAATGAACGGGATAGTTTATGTATCTTGGATACTGTTAATGCCAATAGACTAATAAATTAAATACACAAGTTATTGATACTGGACACACTGGGGAATATTCAGTAACAATTATTAAAAATCCTTAACAAATACCTTTTCTTCATTAATGTATTCATTTTCTTTTATTTTTTACTTTCATTTATTATTTTATTAAATTGTTTATTTATAAAATAATGCTCGGTTTTTTTAATTTTTGAATCTCATGGGCATTTTATTTTCAAATATAATTATTTAATTTCCCATTATTTGATTCATTAATTTATTTTATTATATTTAATAATATTTTTTCATTTTCAATATTTCATTATTTATTATTATATTCATAACATTTTAAATTTTTTTATTTCATAAAAATGTTTTTAAAATATGATTCTATTTTGTTAACATTTTAATTGATAATTCACCCACTATAATTTTACCTACCTCTGACCCAAATTAAGTATATGTTGGGTGAAAAAAAATTAATCTATTTTGAAAATATTTCAATATTTTATTTTTAAAATAATTAACCAATTTTTCAAATATGAAACACTTTTTTAGTCACTCATGAGTGTATTGAACGAAAATATATAGTTAATTAGCCATTTTATGATAGAACTAATTATTCTTATTAAAACTTTATAATGTATAGTTTTCAAAGATCAATTAGTTATCCTATTTATAAAATTATTATGCATGGTTATACTCTTTGTTGTTATAAATAAGAAAAGTAGACCCCTAATGATATTTAATATTTTAAATACTATGGTAAATTTATCAATTCATAAAATTATGGTTTATATGTTGATGAAATTATTAGAGTATCTACATGTATACTCGTTCTTGAAATCTAGAAATTTTTTGAAGTTCAGAATAAAGGTGCAAATAAATCTAAAGATATACATATTTATATGTATAGTAAAAATATTGAGATTTTCTATATGAATCCTAATTATCTTTTGAATATGATATTTTCTACATATATAGATATTTTTAATAGATGAAATTCTCTTGGTGACACTCTTTCTATAGTAAAACTAGCCAAGATCAAAATTTGGGTTTTAAAAACAATTGAGATACAAAAGTCACTATTCCCTATGAATATAAATATGCTAATAACATATCAATTTAATAACCCATTGGTCTTCTATTGATATACGATTTAACTGTCAAGAAAAAATATATAAAAAATATAGATCAAAAAAATAAAATAAAAATTTCTTTTATAAAAAAACAATAACGAATCATCCTAGAGTGACTCTAATGCTTCCATATTTTCCCTGAAGATGGAAAAAAAATAAAATAATGAGGTCTTATTGAATATTAAAAAATAAAAATCAATACTTTAACTTAACTAGTTTTAATTGAAATAAAAAGGGTTATATCAATCCAGATATTCAGTTGAATAAAAACAATTCCAATGGTAATATGAAAATAAGAATTCTATAAAGTTATTAAAATGGAATAAATTAGAGACACAATTTAAACATTTATATTAAGTGATAAATGTCCCAAATGAATTATGACACATTATAGTGAAGCCATTATGGTTAGTCCCAAAATTTCGTCCTCTCTTTTTTTCTTATTCCTCTTCTTACTCTTCAACTTCTTATACCTCTTCTTTAAATTATGAACATATTATTAATAATTAGAAGAAACATAATTTTTTTTAATATTCTTTCTATTTGAAACAACCATAAAATTAAATATATTCATATTGTTTCTAAAAAATATGAACTTTATATGGAAATTCATGTTTTTTTAAAAAAAAAGAACATTCAAGTGTTTAAAACATAAAATTTCAAATTAATGATAATAAAAATACAATTTATAAATTTAAACAAGGGGAATATATTTTGATAAAATTGTTATATCGTGAACACCTATTAAAAATCACTACATATTTTTTAGAATCAATTTATTTTTTCCAAGAATTACAAAAAATCTACAATTACGAATAGAATATCTCGAAATAAAGTTTATAATTATTGAAAAAATATTTTCATATAATTTATGAAATACATTTTAAAAGTATACATATGTTAAACCTAAAAATTTCTATATTTATTCTCATATTTAAATTGGAAAACTTCTTCCAAAAAATTCTTCATTTAAAATTAATTAGAATATAAATTTAATAGACCCATGATCTGGGTAATAAAATATAATGTTTCTTAATTTTCATTAGACAAAGATAAATCTTTGAGAAGTTATATGTTATATGGGTAGCTGAGAAATAAGGAATTTTTGTGGTAATAATTTTGAATTCAGTCATCTCAATGGTCCTGATGGAACATATGTCACCCTTAGAGATGATTCTAAATACAAAATTACCAGTTTGGATACTTTTACTTTCTCCACATATACTATAATTAAAAATAACGTTTTTATTAAATTACTAAATAATAATTCAATAATTACTAATCAATTATGATATAATAGTTTTAAAATTAATTTTACAATATATACTTTCAATTTTATTAATTATATATGAATGTTTTTATTTTATGAATATTACATTCAAATTTTTAATATTCTATAATTAAAATCTATATAAAGTAAAATTTTTAGTTTTTATGTGCAAAAGATATTGATTCATTACATTGAAACTTATCTCTTGGTTTTTCAAATATTTAATCTCTTTTCAAAGTAAACTCTAACCAATAGTAAATAGATTCACTAAAATTCTCTTTTTAAGAAAACCTATCTTGTGAACCTCTCTAACTATTCAAGAAACACAATTCGTCCTTCAAACCTACCAACCTTGTTTCTTCTTCTAATAAAATAGAAATGGTTTACCATTATCTTTTTGGAACAACTCATGTGATAGTATCTTAGGTAAACATTATATGGCTATAATTATTTATTAATTTACTTGATTTAAATGTTTTCTATTATTTCTCATAAGAATGATCCTTGTAATGTATTTAAATATATTTTGAGGAATTTAAATTTTTTTAACATGATAAAAACTCTTTTCCCTTCTAATTTACTATGGTATAGAATTTTATAAAAACGAATTTGATGAGTTCTTTTCTTAATAAGGCTATCACTAGACCTATTCATATACTAAAATACCTCATCAAAATTGGGTCATCATAAGATGAAATAAGACACTCTTATAAAGGTCTAGGACTCACCTAAATTATTTTTCCTTTCATTATTACTTCAAGGATGAAGATATCAATAAAAGTTTAATTCTAATTAATTGTGTCCTTCTAATAGATATCAATGGATAAAATCCATATCATATTTATAAAGGGAAAATGAATAAATTTGGTTTCATTATAGTCTTTATTGGTAAAATATTTCTCCATAATATCAAAGAGAAACTAAGAAAAAAATTACCCTAAATCCAAGAAAGGAATTTTAATGGGGAAATAAAATGCATATAAGTTCTTACAAGACATAAATGAGAGAACCAAGACCCAATATGAGTCAATTGATATTATTTTTGAGCAGAATATTCTTAAATTTAATCCACAATGTGATGATGGTACTAAATAGTGTAGTTTGGATCCTCCTTGGTTGAAATTCTCTTTGGTAATTAAATTTTATCCAGAATCCTCATCCTCTACTATAGAAAATTAATTAAATAAATACAAAAAAACTATTTATATTATAATTAAATGATTACAATATAGATATCATATTAATAGGTCAGTATTAAATGATAATTAACAGCAATCATTTCATTATCATAGTAAACCTCAATCCCTGGATGGAACTTTTAATGATGAAAACTGGGCGCATACATGAAAGAGTGGTTGATCTAATATCAAAGGAACAACCTTTGTACACACAATAAATATCCATATAAGAAATGAATTATTGGAAAATTGTGGATTTATTGAAAAAAATCACTAAATAAGTAAATATTTCTTATAATAAGGCTCAAATAGTTACTAAAAGATATTATCAAGAAAGTGGTATTTATAATGGGGAAATATTATCATAAATTTACTATCTCAATTACATTATAATCCTATTGAAATTATAGTCTCATTTTTATTTTATGATTTTCCAAATGAATATTCGAAGTAATTTTCTGAATCCATTTATTTCTAAAATGTTATTTGTTGACTAACCACCCAAATTTTAAAATCATGAACTTCAAAATTCATATTTCAAGTAATCCAATGCATTATATGGTTTAAAACTAGATCCTAGGGCTTGTTATTAAAGTTTAGACAATTTCATTTATCAAATTATTTTAAAATGA
This sequence comes from Viscum album, assembly GCA_963277665.1. Taxonomy (NCBI): domain Eukaryota; kingdom Viridiplantae; phylum Streptophyta; class Magnoliopsida; order Santalales; family Viscaceae; genus Viscum; species Viscum album. The sequence goes on along the minus strand of OY728147.1, from coordinate 1,464,926,016 downwards.
TAAAATCCAATTCCACCTTTTTTCTCACAACATATTAAAATGATTTATTAATTATGTAAATTTATTATTATTATTAATTTTTTGGATCATGTAAAAAAATATTTGAAATGAATTTTCCCATTTAATTAATAAATATTTTAAAATTAATTTTAGGGGAGAACATAAATTCATTATTGGTATTAAAATTTCCCATAATTCAAATTGATAATTTTTAAAATAAAATAAATTCTCTAATTTACATCTAAATAAGTTTGGGATGGATCTTTATAAGGACGTTATAATTCCCATGAGTAAATATTATAGGATAATGTTTGATGAATCTAGTTAGTATTATGATAATATGATTTATCAAATGTGATTATATTTCAAACAAAAATTAATGTGACTCAACTAGAAATCATGTTCATTGTATTCCTTTGTGATCATTTGTAATCCCATATAAAGGAAAATATTTTAAAATACCTCAAAATAATTTTCTATTATTTTAAATGAACTAAAAAACATGGAATATTTTATACTAAAGAACCCTTTTTGGATAATTATTTGTTTCTAATGAACATTTTGAGGATTCCAACTAAATTAGAAAAGTTATAATGGAACTTATTGTCAATTAGAAAAATCCCTTATATCTAGGAGTACATAGAAGTCAAACGATATTTCTTATTCACTTGATGATTTGGAATACATAACCATGGGTAGTTGATACACCCAAGTTATATGGATGAAAAATTATATCTTGGACTTTGGGATAACATATTGGGTGTTCAGAGTCATGTCTGAAAACTCTACTATGATCAAAATCTCTAACTATCCTATTCAAAACTCTTGTAAAAAGAATATTGACTTGATGAAACATTTTCTAAAACATCACATTCAAAAAATTGATATTGGTATTTACATTATTTATAAAAACTATTAAATTTCTGATTTCATTACTAAACCCATTCCTCTTGAGCAATTTGAATTTATTAATAGTTATTTTGGTTTGATTATTTTATGATAATTATGTTTAAATCACATAGAAAGATAAATAATTTTTCCAACAAAGTCCAAAAAAGTCTAAAAGGAATTTAAAATTTATTTTTATAAAAAAATTCCAAAACATTTTATAATTTTATATACTGAACAAAGTATTTTAGTTGAATAAAAACATTCACATATAGATATGAAAAATTGGATGTGGTTTTAAAAAAGTTTCTCCTTTTAATTAATCCCGAATTGCATTGATTATGATTTTAAATCCCTTCTCACTCTTGGGAACAATTAGTGGGCCATATTTCACACCTTATTTCACACTCATGGGTAATCTTCAATGGTTTATTCATATAAATATTAAATAATAATAAATATTAAATTATTTTTCAAAATATTCTTTTTCTATGTCATTTATTTTTTTATTGATGTTTAATAGATAAGATCCATTTAAACTCTCCTTGTGAATTAATTAGTTATTGTTATATCTAATTAACGGTTTAGTGGTTTTAGAACATACATTTTCCTTTTAAAATAAACTTCAAAATTTAAAATTTTGAATCATAAATCAAATTAATTTATTTATATATATCAAAAAAATATTCTAAAATGTGTTATATTAGCTTTTAAAATCATTCAAAAAATATTTTTTCCCTAAAATATGTTAACATTTTCAAACATTGTTTTTAAAAAATTTATGTTCATATCCTTAAAAAAATAATTATTGATGATAAATTTTTATTGAATTTATATCTCAATATTTACTAAATTAATGTATGGGATTTTATATAACCTCAAAATGTATAGGTTTTAATCTTTATATTTAATAGGGCGGTCTTTAGTCATTCAATCAAAAAATTATGTTTATTGTTTGGTTTTTGGGGTATAAGTTGTGTTTCTGTGTGAATTTATCTTTATTAAAGATAATAAAATACTAGTATTATAGTGACACTTTATTCTTTACTCTTTTTTAATTCAATTATTATTCATGTGTTTGTGATCGGAAAAATGGGGCACAGTGTTGTGCTTCTCACCAACATTTGATTTTAATAAAAAACCCATATTAAAGTGTATAATATTTTATCTTAATTAATGTAAAAATAAATTAAAATCATTGAGATAAAACACCTTAAATAGTAATTTTTATTGTAATATTTGACTCCTTGAATAGAGAGTATGGAGCATCAAAAAACAACTTGTCATTGAACAAGTATTATGAAACATCCTTGGGAACCATAGAATAGAAATCCATTAGAATTGATATTTATAGAGAATTATTTAAGACTATTCCATAAACAAGATCGTCTAAATAAATTTGAAATATTTATGGTGAAAATATTATATTTCATATCATAGTTAAAACTGTAGAACCATGTTTCTCAGTCAGCTCTATATCGTAAGATTTTCTTTATGTCATAATGTGTTTTTCAGGGAGTTATCCTTGTAAAATATTAGATTTTATGTTACATCTACCTCAATATTCGTAGAATAGAACAAAGTAACCTCTTTGAGGTTATGGAATAGGTTTATTACTCACACTAAAAATCTATTTATGGTGGAGAATGTAAAACCACATCGCAATTAGCCTATTAGATCCCAGAATTTATTATACCCAAATATCAATAAAACTGGATGTCATTGACCCTGTAACCCAATAAAAATTCCAAAAAATTACCAAAGGATTTATATTTTCAAATACTAGACATTAGAGGCCTTTTATATTGGAAACAATGTTCTCATACAATTACAAATGTGGTTAATTTCTCTATAATCTTAAAATATTTTTAAGCTACCAAATATGTCACTTTATAAATATTCTTTCTTTACAATAATGAATGAGTGAAAAAACATATATCTTATACACTATATTTATTTTATAAATCTATCATAGTGTTTTATAATATAATTTGGGAAACAAAATACTAAATTAAAAATAATCTAGTCCTCATATTTATTCTTATTTTTGTTCTTACTACCATTGAAGTATGGGACCATGGATTTCTTAACATTTCCATTAATAATGAATGTGAATAATTTTTTTATGGTCTATAGATTTTCTATTAAATACATAGTGTTTTTTATATATTTTTTTATTCTATAACCACACAATGAAGGTTCTTCCACCAATAAAAGAAAGGGACTAATATATTAAATCCTCAAGCGATTGAGCTATTATGCATAGGAGTACATTTGGGTACAATTTCTAAATAACCTCACAAAATATCTTTTCTCATTTAATTTGTACATTTTAATTTATTTATATATTTATAGTATTAATTTATTGTGTTTTTTAATGATTCAATTAATGCTTATTTATTTTTAAAAATCAATTAGATGTTTAATTTCTCAATTACTCAATTTAATTTCTCATTGTTTTTTTATAACATATTTTATAAAATTTAATAATATTCTGGTTCTTTAAAAAATTGATTATTTTATTTTTATATTTAATATATTTCAATTAGATTGTTATTTTTCAAAAACGTTCTAAAATTGGATTGCATTACATTAATTTTTTAAATGGATATTCACCCCATGTTGAAAATTTTTCAACCACCAACCCACAGTACACTTGACTGTGGTGTAGTGAGTATTATTAAAAGATAATGTTCAAATACATGAAATTGTTAAGAGAACATAGTTTGAGATACATAAAATTATTTGTAAAAGATTTAGTTTCTTAAAAACTTGTGTGGAACAATTAATTTTTTCATTTGATAGAGAATCTATTAGAGGTATAGTATCCTAAGGAGTACAAGATAAATTTTCACTGTACGAATATATAGTGAACCATAAATACTCTAATTTGGTTTAAAAAAATGAAAAGTTTCTAGAGTCAGTATAATTTCCTCTATAGATATGAAATGAAATTAAAGGGAGATAGTTCATTTTTATTCACTTTTGTCATTTATTATTTCTATATATAAACAGGGGTTTTCATGGGATAGATATAGTCACCCACACTAGGTTCTGGACAAATAAATATTACGTACTCTACATTAATTTTCTAACATGTCATAAAATATGTGATTCTGGATTTTAAGATGAAAATCATTGATAAATTTAACAAAATATAGTGGTTAATTTCAAATAGAGATCACATTTTAAAATACATCATATATTCACTCCCCTCCCCCCATTCTTAGTGGTTCTTACAATCCTAAGTAACTTTAGTAATTATCATAGTGTGACTCCCCTATCTAATATTTTTCATGTATAATCTCAAATTTTTTATTAGAATAGGTATTCTTATATTAAATGGAAAATTATTATTTAAAAAAACACAATATTATGTTTTATTTCATTGTGTTAATTGATATATCTACCATTGGGATTTCACTAATTCCGAATGATTCTCTTATGAAGTTTTCAAAAAAACATCAGGTAAATTAGGATGCTATAAATTATATTCTAATTTCATTGTTATAATTTTTTTATATGAAGGTGATGAGTCATAAGATAACTAAGGAAACATGGGACAAACTCAAAATTATATTCTAATGGAATATCAACGTGAAGGAAAAAATATACAAATCAAGAAAAACAAGTTCCAATATATTAGAATAATATATGATAAAACTATTGATGATTATTAATAAAAAAATGAATATTTTGGAAACATTAGAGGATTAAGAGATCTATTAGATGATTCTAACATTGTTAAGAGTTGTATGAGAATCATTCTAAAAATCCAAAAATTATTACCTTATAATATAAATATGATTTATCTATATATGAATTACATTAAATTATTGTTTATTGAGAGATGAAGAAATATACAACATTCAAAATAAGACTAAGGAAGAAAAAAAATTACAACTTATAGAGAATTTGAATTTTTATAAACCATAACATGAGTCAATGGAACATACTGAATCAAAGGATATGGAATTTCATATTGAATAAAATTATAGAATCATTTCTCTTATATAATAAAATTAAAAAAAATATGGATAAAAATATAAAGGGAAACTACAGAATAAATTTTGTGTGTGTGGAGGAATCAAAAAAAATTTATGAATTTTACTAGGAAGAATGCTAGAGAATAAGCAGATGATTACAAAAAAAATTATGTATATGAATTTGACAAAAACATTCATGGAAGATAATAAATATTTTGTACTTAATAAAATGTTTTTGGAAATAATAGAAGAATTATATTCATTATGAAATTTAAATACAAATATATTGATAATAGTTTCTTAGAAGACAAAAATACAGAAATAAAGTAAAAACATTACTCAAAAATGTTGACAGAAAAGAATATTCCTAAAATAGTGAATAATTTTGATTTAAATAAACCAAAATATAATATTAGATGAAATAAGAAATTTTGGAATGTATTAAGAAAAAGAAAAAACTCAACAATAAAAAATTCATATTGACTAGATATGGGGAGAAAAAGTATATCAGAAATGTATATGTCCTTAAATATCAATATGTTTAAATTTATGAGATTAACAAACTCAAACTTATAGATAAAAAATAAATAAATATTTTGCAAGAACGTATTAAGAAACATAACTCTATAAAAGATTATGATTATAATGAAAATCATGATTAATAGGGGTTAAAAGTACCATAAACAATATGTGAGAAAATTTCAACAAGGATTTATAAGTAAAGTACAAATAATTTCAAGCTTCTAAGAATACTCCTTCTAAGAATCATATTAAATATACAACCATAAAATATTAAATTTCTTCTAATTATACTAACCACAATAATATTAAAAACAATATTGATAAAAAATATATATATATAAGTGATATTAGTAAAAAAATTGGCATCTCTGTAATTTGGATAAATTCTCATAGAAAAAGGGTTATATAAGAATTGAGAAAAAAATGTACTAGTAATTTTGTTAAACCTAAAAAACTCTCTATAGAGAAAGATCATTTTACTATATAATATGAATGATTAGTTGATATATTTAGAATTTTTTATGTTTATGTTAAAAAAATATAATTATTATAATAGAATTACTCTCCATGGGAATATGTACTAACTTATGGGGGAAATAGTGGATAAAAAGATAATTAACTTTACTAAGTTTCATAAAGGAATAAAATATAATTCATCAGATGATAAAAAAAATTCAAAGGAAAAAAGGAATCAATTGTATTGTTGAATCTTTTGGATAGTCTGTTCAACCTGGTAAATAAGATAAATAATACCTGGAAAAGAATTTGGAACTTTTTTTTATCCTATGAAATAAAAGGGAACTAGAAAGAAGAAACGTAAGAAAAAATATTTTTGGATGAATCTAAAAGATAGAAAATGGAACAAAACATGAATTTTTGAATTTTTTCCCCATATAATATATGTGGTATAATGAACTTAATATATGTGGTATAAATTTAAAAAGTAGCCCTAATATTTTGCAATAGCATTTCCTTAAAAATCAAAGTAATATTAATGTTTAAGATTGAAGACCAGAATATAAAATAGATGTAAGTTCTATTTATTGATGGAATTAATCAAAATATGATTAGTGTTATCTAACCTTGTAATGATTTTGGAGAATTGTTTTATAGAAAATATTCTTTTATCTTCTAATTTATTAAATATGGAAGAATTGTTACTAATAGAGAATGAACTAATGGTAAACTATTCTAGAGAGAAGATCCTTCTAATTCCTATTACTCAGGTACTAAGGATTAAAATAGTTTTTTAATTTAAGGAATTTGGAATCATGGCTTGAAAATTATGAGAAAACAATATATGGAAAATTTTTATAAAAGAACTTTATGACTATTTAAAATTATTGATAATATTTTTTATAGCATTCCTAACAAGAATGATGGTAATTAATAAAAATAATAAATTTAAAATAAAATACACATATCCTATTGATATCATTAACTCTTATCTTTATGGTATGATGAGAGATCAATTAAACAAATTTCATTTTTAATTTATCTCTTTCATTGACGACTTGAATCGGCTGACCAATATTATGTTTAAAAATTCTAAACTAGATGCTTCATTTATTTTCTGTATATTAAGAATGGATGTTCAGATAAAAATGTTTTTTATATAATAAATCTAATAAATTAAAATATAAATGAGTACTAAATAACTGATTTTGAATCCGGTTTGAGGAATAATGGAATTAAACACTAAATCAGGCCTCCAAACACTCCAAAAAAATGTATTATAAAGGAAAACCTAGAAGTACAATTGAAATGGATAGAATTATTCTTATTAAAAACAATCATTCTAAATTATTTTTGGGAGGAATTTATAAGTAAAATTATTTATGTACAATATATATTTTTGTTGTAGTCTCCAAAAAATAACTCCTTGTGAGAATTGGTATAATTTAAGGCAAATTTCAGGATAATTTAATGTTTTTCGGAGTCGTTTCATAATAAAAATAAAAAATATGGATACTATAAAGTTTGATAAGAAGGAATAAAAATGACTTTTTGCTGGTTAATCACCATATGAAAGAATTTAATAATTTTTTAATAATCAAATTCATAATATTTATTACTCCTATGATGTAATTTTTTTAATCCAACTTTCATAATAATAGTTTTTGAAGATGTTATAGAGGTTAGATTAAATGATTCAAATAAAGATAATAAATGTGAAGATAATTATGAACCAAAATGTGAACAAGAGATTTACATGAGTCTAGTGATGAAAAAAATGTACTATAATAAAATATCTTAAATTTTATACTTTCAAAAAACAGGTTGAATCTGAAAACATCATTAGAAATCAAAAATCTATAGTTTAGACCAGAAGGAAAATAATATTACTAAAACAAACAATACTTTTCTAATGGATGAACCAATTTTAGTTTTAGGGGAATTTAAATATGAAGAGTGGTGAAATAAAATGAATGGATGGTTATATCAAATTGATAAAAATAACACTCAGGGACATTTCTAAGACTAGTAGAAAATAAATTTATAGGGAGAAAGTGGTGTTCACAAACAATATTATTAAAAATGGAAAAATTTAGAGAAACTATTATGAACCCAATTCAATTATCCCTTGTTTTTTTATCTTGTTACGTTCATATAAGATACAAGTAAAATCATCTAGAAGTTCCAAATATTTTTTTAGTATTTGTAAATCGGATACATACATGATTCCCATTTTACATTTAAAAACAAAAAATACAACATAATCTTTTTTGGAATAAAATTTTTCCATATAGAATATTATTTAATATCAATAATAATATACTTCCTAGATTTGTATGAAAGGAAAAAAGTAAAGGTGATGTCAAATTCTCTATAAGGGTTTACTGTAGAGGATGTTATCAGGAATAAATAATAAGAAAGGAAATAAAATGGTAAATAACTAAACACATATTCCATTTCATAAAATTCACAATCAATATTATTAAAGTAATAATAATTATAGAATATAAAATTACTAAAAAAAATGTTTCATGTAATTAGTAACATGAAAATTATAAAATGATAAGTAATAATCACTATGGAATGGTAAATAATGGAAAACACATAACATTAAATAAATAAACTAAAAATGAAATCCATCCAGACCTAATATCATTGTGAAAATATCATTGATTGAAAAACTGAATTATAAATGAAATAAATTCTTAATAACTAGATGTCATGTTGTTTTGAATCATGAAACCCTATACTTTCAAGACCTTCTGATAGATTGTTTGAAACTCATAGATAGGAACACAACAGAAACCCATTTAACTAAAGATATCAAACTGATTCAACTCATTAGAATACCAATTAATTTAGGGCCATCTATAATTGATCCCCATATGTATCATCATGTCCAAATAATCCCTCATATATTGTAAAATTGATTTAACTCATCAAAATATTTATATTCATTAAATATCCATATTTAATAAAGGATATGGATATATTAATATTTCCCCAATTAATCAACTAACATTAAAAGTAAAACCATATGTAAAAAATGTTATATGGTTTAGAAAATAATCATATATATCCTAAAATAATATTTATATTTAAGTTAAATTTAATATCTAGTAAAATGGGATCATAATAAATTTATTATTTTTAGTGAATGTCAACAATAATAAAAGAAAGTGAGATTGAACAATTAATTTTACTGATTGGTAATTTTTAGGTAAAATAACCGTAGATGAAATAATTTAAATTAAAAATTAAATTACCACAAAGTATGAACTATTCATGATACAACATTTAAAATTGATAGTATGTGCACAATATAAAATAAATTAGATGCGCAATATTAAAATATTCCTCAATAAAGGGAAATTGAGATGAAGTGTCTTACCTCATGCTTCCTTTAGGTTGAATGTGATTTAACTACTTTTATATTGGTTTTTAAAATTTTATTAACATATACCAGAAACATATTAATATATATAAGATCTTATATGACCCTTTAATACCATATTTTCTCTCATTCATTAATAATCATTCATTATTTTCATTATTTCACGTATCAATGACCATGTTTTATCATTCATGTTTTATAATGAATGCTCTGGTTCCTGTGAATATTATATAGTTCTGTTGAAACCAATTATTAATTATTGTTTTTAGAAATGAGATATTTTATTATAATAGATATGGTAGGTCATATATACAAATGAGTAATGTGTCCATTTTTCAATGATCAATATGGAAAAAGGTGAATAATGTTTTATATTTCCATAATTATTATAAAATAATATTATTTATATATATATAATTATACATATCATACATGTGTTGGGGTGAGTAAAAGAGATAGTCACATCACTTCGTGAAGAAGATAGTTCACATGTACATAAATGATATTATGATCTTTTAGTGAGTAAAAACATAAGAAATAAAATGATATATTATTTATTCATAATGATAATTATGTCTTTAATATCATAATTATATCATTTATATCACATATATTAATTAATTTTATTTTTATTATCTTTTATGTATACCATTGGTAAAAATGGGATCACATCACTTTTTGAGGCAGTAGTTTGCTTTATAAATGATCAATGTTATCGTATACCCTAAAATTTTTAAAATTAAAATTGATATATGATATAATGATTCTATAGGTATAATTATGTTATAAATTTCATACATATACTTTATCTCTATCATAATACCTAGTCGTGAGAGGTTGTAATAGAAAAATGAATGGCATCGGTTGGATAAGATGTAGTCTTCCAAACAAATGAATGATGATTTCCTAACAAATTTGATGGATTTGGGGATGTCTGTAGGTCATAAAGATAACATAACAACATCTAAGTATGTGGGAGTTATTTTTTATTATATCATAATGTTTTATATATAATTAAAATTTGTGGTGGATGAAATAAAATAAAAATGCTAAATGAATAATGTTACCTCTTCCTCGGGTAACCACCTTAGGATTGCACCACAATCCTTCCATGGTTGAATTATATGTTAAACAATTTATCTATGATGACATTATGGATTTTTTGAAATTTTTTTTGGAATTTTTTTTATTAAAAAAGGGTTTTAAGATGTGATGATGAGATGATACGGTGTGGCCTTTTATAAGTGAGGTGAGTGGAACACATGAAATTTTCTAAAAGAAAAAGGTGTATCATTTTTTCAGATGAAAATAGCTGAAAATGGACCAATATAGATCCATAAACATGTTAATTTATATATAAAAATATACAAAATATTTATTTAATGTTTTGAGGTTATTTTTACAATTATATATTTAGTTTAATCCCTAGAAAACCCATTTTTAAATTACCCAAGATAAATAATTTTTACTATTTTTAAAATTAATTATAGTCCTAAATTAATTTCCAAATATAAAAAAATATAAATTATTATTATTCCGAACATGGAGTAAAGTTTCATATATTCAATTCATTGGATTTGTAAAATAAAATTTAAATTTATTCCCATAGACCTGATGAGAAAGATGGTTTTCAAAGAAGAGTTGTTTAAATATTTACAAATATTTTATATCAAAATTTCATAAAAAAATATTTAAAAGGACCTAAATAGGATAAATAGATATATAATATAACAAATTTTATAATTAAAATAGTAGAACATTTTTTTACTAAACATATTAAAATAAATGAAAATTTTTAATAAATAATTGTATTTCCCACTATTCTTTGAAAAATTTATCGTTTTATATTATTTGAGAAAATTGACCCCCAAATAATTTTGACATGTATATTTAAAAAATTTAGTTAATCTATTCAAATAATATTTTTAATATTGGTAAAAAATAATTTTAAATTTTCCGTTCAAAGTGTGACTGAGCCGTATTTTATAAAAAAAATTTCTCAGAAAACATTCCTTATGTTCATTTAAATAAATCATATTTTATTTAAAAAAATAATTTATAAAAAAATTTATTATTTATTTATTACACTTAATAGACACAAATTTAATGTATATGTAATATTATTATACTTTATTATGGTTCATTTATACATGAGGTTTCTTCTTTCGCAAGATATCGATGTGAATAAATATTATGAGAAATATTTCATGGGTTTTTTATGATTTTTATTGAGAGTCACATATAAAATAAAATTAAATAATTTTATTTTATAAATTTGGTGTGTCACATTCTCTCAACATTAAATAAATTATATCCTTTAAAATTAAAATTGAACTTGGTAATCAAGGGTTTGACATTTGGAAATACCGTTTTTGAAAATCCCATATCAAAAAAAGGGTTAATAAATTTTTCTGTTATGTAAGATCCCAACCTTTAAAAGAGTTTCATTGGTATTTTTATAGGTAATATTTTTTATTAATTAGTATATTTTATTTTTTTTATGTTAGGGTGTATTTGGGTGTATTTTTTGAGAAAAATGAAAGAACCAGGGTTATGCGTTGTTGGCACAAAATTGGGTAAAATGAATGCCCTTGCCTAGAAAATCATACAACCCTTGGTATTAGGGAATTTCCTTGGTTGTTCGTGGTTTTTATAATCCTGAACCCTATTATTAGTAATTTCTATCCACTATAAAAGAGGTGCACTGTTTAAGAGTGCGATTAGGGGAAGTTGTGTGCACCTTCCTTGCAAACCAGTCGTAGGAAATATTTTATCATATAATTTTAGTTTTAAAAATTATGGAACCCACATTTTAATTTAAAATAATCCCCCATTAAACCCTAGGAATTATTTCCCAATTTTGGATATCTTGAGATAGATTATAATCCTTCTCGACCTCCAATCTTTATGATTCAAAACCTAGATCATAGATCTGTACCCCTCTTGGAAAGTTGATTTAGTTTTGTTGGTTTCCCATTCATGCTTTTTTATCCCCCTTATAGTAAAGGAGTAATTTTATTATTGTTATGGATTGGATATAAATATAATATTGTAGATTTAAGTCTATTGTTATATATATGAAAATATATTTGATATATTTTCATTTATTTGATCTTGATTAGGGTTTTAGATCTAGATCTCATTCTACATCGTTATGAAACTCAATTTTTTTTATATTTTCTATTGGGTGACCATTCATTATAAAATTGAGGTAGTTGGTATATAATTAAAATCCCAAAGTATTTATTTAAATTTCATGTATTTAATTTTATTATTTTTTATTAGGTATTAAATAATTATGTTCTTGATTTAAAAAATTTTATTTGGAAAATTGATTAATTAAGGAGTTGTGAATTAGGGATTTTGGAAATATTAGATTACGAGATAATTAATTTTTCAAATAATCATGATTTATATATATATATATGTTGACTGAAATTAATTAATTTAGGAATTATTCCTGACATATTGAGACTAAGAATTGAGATAATTAATTGGGGAATTCATTATAGAATTTTGAGTTTTGGTTTTGGATTAATTAATTGTTGTATTAATTATCAGTCTTGAAATACTTAATTAATTGGGGAAATAATTAAATGTGTTTATGTGATTAGTTATGTATTGAGTTAACTAATTAACATTCTTGAATTTACCTAATGGGTGAATTGGAAATGGAATTTATGTGGAAAATTAATTATTGAACTAATATATGATGAATTGTAAAATGGTCATTTTGTCATGAATTAATGAATGGGAACATGGTCATTATGTTGTGTATGGTATGAATTGTAATGTGGTCATTTAGTTTTGAATTAAATATTGGCAACATGTTACTTATAATATGCATGGTATGAATGGTAACATGGTCATTTAGTTGTGAATCAATGAATTGGAATATGGTCATTAAATTGTATAATTTGTGAGTGGTAACTTGGGTATTCAAGTACGAATTAAATAATTATAACAATTTAATTTTGAGATATAACCACACTTGGGATTACTCTAGGCACTGGAAGGAGACAATGTAAGGATTTAGGTATGGGTTTCTATAGGAACCTAAGGGTTATGTGGATAAATAAATATTATTTGATAATGTTTTAATTTTATAATTATGCATTGTAATGGTTTCATTTATAGAAATGCATAAACTATTATTTATCTGGATATTGATTTAGATGTCATTGGTGGTGGCCTATTGGGTTATACGAACACCCTACTCTATCATCCTAATCATTACTGAATTTTACATTTTGTTTTCCAGAAAGTTTAATGGTGAAGTCCCTGACATAGATGGGTGCGTTTTGATGGATCATGGAATAAAGAACTGAACGTGGTTCAGGACCTGCGGGGGAGTCGTCAATTTCATTGTTTTGGGTTGAATTTCAGACAATTTAAATTTAAATAACATGTCATATTTTTTTCCTTAGTTTTGATATTATATTTCAATTTTTTAATAATGAGATATTGGAATCTTACTAGTTATGTTTATATATGTTGTCATTGTTTATTTATCTATATTTTTGTATTACTCTAATAAGGATGGTATAGTCTCCCCATGACTGATATTAGACCCATTCTACTTTTTAGTAATCTATGGTGTATGGGGAGGCATGCTAAAGGTCTTGTGACCGACGGGTTAGGGGCACTAGTGTGTGGAACCAGGTCTGAGATGTTACAAAGTCATACGAGAGATGATTTACTTTTCCTTTTATTTTTTTAATGTTTAGGAAAGGTAGAAAGGATATTACAAAGAGTCGATCCTTGGTTATGAACTCTTTATTGGAAGTAGATAACCTATTTATGGGAAAGAACCCAAGTATCCCACGTGGGATTGTTATAATTGTTTTTTGCAATTATAATTGAATATTATTTCAACTTGGGTGATACAATTTTTGTGCACTGTTATTATTGATTCTTATATTTAATATGATTTTACTAATGGACCAACATGGTAAGATTTTTTAGTTTACAAGCATCATTCTCGGCACATAGGGTTATTTTGATACATGTCTTTTTAGGCAAGCATGAAAAATGGGTTATAGGTATATTATTGAACATAAACTATTTTTCATTCTTGTTAAATCGAAATTGAAGTGGTTCCTAATATGAAATTTGGGAATATTGAAAAATTATTCATGATAATAATAAATGGTTTTCTAAATGATAAACATAAATAATGAGAATTTGATTACCGTTTTTTACCACGGCCAATGTGTAAGATGGTAAAGGGTGGTGATATCGCCTTGGTTTTTTAAAGCATGGAGAGGGTTTAGGAAAATACTTGTTGTTTTTTCCTCTAACATAAATGTGTTGTTTTTTTGAAATGTTTTCTAAGGTGCGTGTTTAGAATTATATAAATTATCCTTCCATGAAAAAGTTTGTTGAGAGGATTATTGGAGGACACAGAGAGAGATGATCCTCCAATAGGGGGGCCTAAGGCACAAATTATTCCAGGAGAGGAAGTCAGGGAGCAGTTTTGAGAGAAATTTTCTCATATTATATATTTCATCAGAAGAGACCTTGGGTCAGTTGTAAAGATTATGTCTAATCTACTGAGGGTGTTCCAGTTGCAGCACCCTATGACTTTTACTAGAGTTGGTGGACCTGATGGAGATGAGTTCTAGGTTGAGTACATTGAGACTATACATGACTACATGGAGACTCCTACATATAGGAGGGTCATGGTGGCTTCTTATATGCTATGGGATTCAGTGAAGAACTTGTGGGATGTTTAGGAATGGACTAGGTTGGTTGATGGTGTGTTATGGAAGGACTTTTTGCAGAGGTTCTTCAAGTACATATATCCAAAGACGCTAAGGAAGAAGATATATACTAAGTTTATGAGTTTGAATCAGGCGATTATGTTAGTGATAGAATATAATGGACATTTTACATATTTTTGATGCTTTTCTATAGCATTTGAAGGGTAAAATACAGTTATTAATTTTTTTTATGGGATTAAAGATTAGATAAAGTCCCAGTTTAATCATTTTCTCTTAAATAAGTTTCATGAGAAGGTGTATCATGCTATCACAGAAGTGGGGATCCTAAAAGTGGATTCCAGTGTAGGAAATATTACAAGGACTCAGCCTTAAACATTACATAATATTTAATTAAATAGATAATTCAAATTGAGGATATTTTCAGGTTTAAGGTTTTAGAGAATTAGGTTATAAAATTTACATAACAAAATGAATAGTACATGTAGATAATTGTACTCAGTATCCATTTTCTTTATAAAATAAAAACTCTCTAAAAAAAGTAATTTCTAGTTCCATGTTTTAGACTTCATGACTTTTCCTTTATCACATCCTTTAACCTTATTCATCTTTAAGTCTTTTGGAAAACATTTCAAAAACATGGGAGGAGCATAAAAATCTCAGTAAGGGATATAAAATAAGTAATGAAAACATTAGCCGATCAATAAAAACAAAACAATGAAACCATTCTTTTCAATCATAACATACCTCATGAAATCATAATATATATGAACAAAAAATAGAAATAAGAAATCATAAAGTAACATATGGTATAAATAGCATCCTTAAATTGTAGCTATCATAGTTACAAAGGGAGTCTCATTTGTAATACCCATCATAGTATATTACATAAATCTCTTAGGATAAGCATTAACTTTTACCTCGGTCACATTACCCAATGCATTGGAGAGCTATCTCGGGTACAACTGCCCTAGGTTTATCACAAAACTGCCTATATACGTAAACAATGCCCAATAGAGATAACTTATTCAAAACCCATAGAACAAATATAATGTAAAGATAACATTTCAATCACAATATATCATTACAATATGTTGACAAAATCAAAGATTTTAACATACCATTTTCAAAACCATTTAAAGTATTAAATAATGATATTTTTGAATCAAAGTGTCCCATACCACTATGAATATTTGGAAAAAAAATCAATTTTAAAAAATTCATGTCCATATGAATAAATACTCAAAATCATTTTTAAAACATGGACATTAATGTAAAATATTTAGAATAATAAACCTTTCAAACCTTTAAAATGATATTTCAGTTAAAGACTTTTTAAAAAAATGAGAGACCCAAGAATACAAATAACTGAGGAATAAAATTTAAACAGAACTTAATTATATCATGAGAATAAAGTTATTCATGATATAATATTCCAAAGGATAGTATATACACCCTATAACAGTGGATTGGTGCATATCAACAATGACTTCTCAATGGAAATGTATATTGAGATGAAATCCCTCATAAAGATGGTATCCTTAGATTAAGGATAAATCAATTATATATTTATGTATGAAAAATATAAATACACAAAATATAAGTAGGTATTATTTTTAAAACAATCAGAGTTTATTAACACATATTCATATCATGAAATAATCAAGAAGTAGATGTTTAAGCCAAAAAATAAATTTTTATTAAAAACTTTTCTTACAGAAATTTGATAGCCTTACGGTGTAACTTTAAAATTCATAAAATAAGTTGATGATAGAGAAAATGATTTATCATCACTTGGAAAAAAAATTTCATCAATAAAGATATAGAAGAACATATCCCAACATAATAATATTTAAATTAAAATACATAACAAAGATAAGTCTTTTAAAAAGAGGATGGTAAAAGGTTCTCTTACCGATTTGGTACCTTACAAAACATACACCCCATGAAAGAAATATCACACAATAAATATTTAATTAACCATAAATTAAAGTATATTACAAAAATAATACAATAATGGGAAGTATATACAAAACAAAGAAAGAAATAGTGGCTAATGTAGTACGAATCTCATGGGAAAAAAATTGAGATGAAAAAAATTACCACATTGTAATCAATCGAGTCATTTGAAAAAAAGTTAATAACCACAAAATTAATCACAAAATACCATGAATATGAATATAATAATGATAATATAAACCAAATTAAATTAAACAATACACCACATGCAAAAAATAAGTTGTGAACAATGGAAATCTAACGGAATTAAAAGTCAGATAAGAAATCCCTTACCTCTTGTCCAACGAGACTCGTATGTTCCTTATTCTTCATGAATAATAAAAATAAGTTAATTTCTACTTTCTTAATAACATTATTAATGTTTATTATTACTTTTATATCATTTATTACCTTGTAATAACAGTTAGTTAATTATTTGAGTTCATATCATACATTTTGTTGATGTTCAGAAATTGAGTTAAAAATGAACTGGTTAAAATTACAATTTGTCAATGTGGTCAAAACTTCATTATATATAGGATTACATTAATGATTAATATATCATATATATCATATATATCCAGTATATATATATATACAATAGTACATAACATTTGGATATAAGAAAAGAAATGCACCGTTCATGGAGACAGTAAGTCGTTCGTACGCATGAACGCTACTTTCATTTCTATTTTATATTTAATGGAAAGAAAAAATAATGAAACATATGTATATAATAATTCAAGTATAATATCTTAAATATATCATTAACAACATCCTTTATACTTCCCACATAATTCATTAACGAGTCATATCAGCTTTAGAGGGCGGTTTTCCGCACTTCCTAAAATGAAATTATCGCATTTACCCATTAATGAAACCATAAAGGTATGCTATAAATGGAAAATACAGAAGCATAAGGAAAAAATAAAAAATTATATATATCATATATAAATAAAGTTCCAACATAATGGCCACTATGAGAGGCGGTAAGAAATAATTGAACAATCATCATTTAGGGAGGAGTTAGTTTTCCATCCAGAGAATCATTATGTTCTTTACCCATTAGATGGAGGTGTGTGTAAGTGTATTTAGAATCATATTCATAAAAAATATCCCAGTATATTAAGGATAGTGGTTTTGTTATAAAATAATGAAAAAAAATTGTTTAGGGGGTTGGATAAGTAAAATAAAACAAAATAACTTAAGAGAAGACGTTACCTTTAAATCAGGTAACTCCCATTGGTCTGAACAAAAAGGGTTTTTTTGAACTGCTTTCTGCCTAAGGTATGGATTTTATGTTGAAGATAGGGATATTTGGAGATTATTGGAGCAAGGGTTTCAATATCCAAAGGATTGAGAAGTGTGAGAAATGGGTTATAAGTGAGGGCTTTATTAAGGGAGAGGAGGGACTCTTTATGAATGTTTGAAACAATTATTTTATTATAACCTCATATTCTGTTTAAAAAGGTGAACTATTTGTTAATATCAAATTTATAATGAATCATTTTTGAACTAAAATAATCCAATAAAATTTAGACTATTTTTGAATATTTGTTAATATTTATAATCTTGTTTATCTAAATCATGTATTAATGAGGTAAATATTTTATCATTATTGTCTCTTAAATAATTTAATATATTTGATGTCCAAAAATTATAAAAAAATAACATGATGAATGAAATATTTTTATCCTTAAAAATAATATTTATAGTTTAAAAAATAACTTATATAACCCCATCTAAAAATTTATTTATTAAAAGATATTTTTTTATGTCATATTGGTCTTTACGTTAAATTAATTAATATAAAGTGTCACTATTACTCCCATGTGACTCCATGGGGTCCCAAATTCAACACAAGGATTTCAATGGTCGGATATATATTATCCAATAATATTAGAGAACTTGTTTGTGTAATTTAATATTATTATAATATTATATTTTACCCTTATTTGTTATATTTACCCTTTAATCATGCTAAATAAAATATTTACTTAAATATTTAAAATGACCAAAAATAAAAGTTACCTATTTACAAAATATCTACCTAATGATTCCAAATATGGAATAAATTTTTCCAAATTCAAAACATAAAAGTGGCAGAAATTAATTTAAAATTAATTCTCGCTGTTAAAACAAATAGCATGTTTTTAAGAAATAATAACTCTCCAAAGACTCACACTTGTTTGTGTCCAATTTCAAAATGAAATTACATACAAAGAAATAAATTACATTAAAGGGTAAAAATATATTCTAATTACACTTTAAAACCAATTAGAAATGTAATATAACTATATAAATAAATTATATTAATATTCACTTTTGTATTAAAATACATTATTTTT
This sequence comes from Viscum album, assembly GCA_963277665.1. Taxonomy (NCBI): domain Eukaryota; kingdom Viridiplantae; phylum Streptophyta; class Magnoliopsida; order Santalales; family Viscaceae; genus Viscum; species Viscum album. The sequence goes on along the minus strand of OY728147.1, from coordinate 1,464,906,704 downwards.
TATTATTCATTAAAAAAATGATCATTTTCAGAAAAAAAACGAAAATTTCATCCAAACTAAATTTTGGTGTCCCGATTATAAAGAAGAATTTTATTTTTTTCAAATAGAAAATATAAAAGTGAAAAAACTAGATTTAAAGAGGGTTCACCATTAAAAAGGCGTTAAATCGACCTTTTAGTGAATATTAGAGTATTTATGCTTAAAATCAAATTCTTTACTAATTTTAACCCTCTAACTTTTATTGAATAAATGTAAAAATATTCAAATAACATGTATAATCATATTATAGTTAGTTTTATTCATTCCCTTCAATAAAACGGTTATGCGTTAACTGCCATTTAAAATAATATTATTATATTATTAGTGTGCAACGTAAGATTTCAAGGAAACCCATTGTCGTGCATCAGGTACACCATCGAACATACTGTCCTCTTTAAAGTAGAATTAATCTTTAATTCACAAATATTAATAAATATGAAAATTTTTATGTACTTTATTTACCAGGGATGTTACGTCCTCTCCCCCTTTTGAGAATTACATCCTCTCTATTTTAAGATTGTGCTCAGAAACATCATTGAAAATCCCACATCATAAAAAGAGTCAATAAAACTATCACATTAAAATAATGAAAGATAAGTAAAAGAGGTCACCAGAGATAACCCATACTTGAATTCTATGTAGGAAAACATAGATATGGAAGAGAGACCAAACAGTCATGTTTTGATGGACAATGATAGAGAACAAGATTAGGAGAAAGTTAACCACCAGAAAATCATAAACTTATGATGTGTTAAATTGACTTTGATTTCCAGTAGAAAACATAAACCAACAACGATTTTTTTACATTCTTTTCAGAGTTTTGAAGAATTCATTTATTATATAGAATAAGAACATAATGAAATATACTTACCTTCAAGTATAGTTTTTTCCTTTCATATGTTTCTAATAAAAACATATCTTTTCTCCAAACAATGAGCATTCAAAAATACTTGGTCACATCAAAATCACAAGAATCATATTATTCAAAGTCACATAAACTACAAAAAAAAGAACAATATATTTCATTTTTATTTAGACATCAAGTAAAACCTAAAATGGTTAGTATGAGATCATATAATCCTCAAAAAGGATAATCCTTTATAAAAAAAATAATAATCTTAATCTCTAAAATTCAAAAAAAAGTACCCAAAGTTCAAGAAACCCTATTCAATACATAATTGTCCATAAATTGTTTCCAAAATAATCCAAACTAATATTAAAACCCAAAACACAGAAAGATTTAATCCCATTATCTTCATCAGTAAATCTTAAAATTTATCTCCAAATATCATCGACTACTCTTAAAGTCTCATACTGAAGTGTAATTTTCCTAATCACATATTATCTATGATAGGTTAGTCATTTCCATAAATAACCCAAATATCCATATTTCTAAAATAAAACATAAATTCTTCCATTAATAATTTTTCAACCATTACTCAACAATTTTAATCCCATAATATTCCATTTTCCTTAAGAACATATTGTTTCCCAAAATAGAGAAAGTCTTCCAAAATAACCTTTATCACTTAATCATCAAATCATTTTCCTATACTAAATATATCCATTTGATAACACATAACTTCCCAAAAACAACTTATTCTTGATCCATATAGCCATTTAACATAAAATAATATTTCATACTAACCAGGGTCATAATGTATTCCATTGGTAGGAAATGCGCCCTTGTCTCCCTTCGGTTGTGGGTTCAATTCATCAGGCCTTTCCAGAAGCGACGTGTTGTCACCCATCCAACGGGTTGTCCTTTTTATAAAACTCAAAAATAACCCTAACATGTTTTAACCTCAATGGTTTTCCTCATACCTCTCATTTCATCTCAAATAATTATTATCTCCACATATAAATTCTTGATGTCTAATATATATATTATCATTTTTTTTAATTTCACCACCATATGATAAAAAATGGTGCCCAGAATAAAGAACATCATACCTTGATCAAGGTGTCGACTTGGTTACATCATTTTCTTGATCTCCTCAGTAGATAGTAAATGAATTTCAACAATGATTTAAAGATCCTTCAAAATCATTTTCTTCCTTCATTCAAATACACCTTGTACAACATGTGTAATATGGGTGTTCATAGAAAAATAGTTTTGAAAAATAATCATGTGTGACATATAATTTCAAAACATCTGATAAAACATGTATTCTATAATATAGTAAGACCTAATTTGAGTTGAAACATTCAATTAATGGTGCTTTTAAAATTCCATAGGTATTTTCTGAAAGACTATATTGTAAAAGAAAATATAAATAGGTTGCGGAAGGGTCTCCTTCTTCAGCACCTTTTTCAAAGTCATAATATGCTTCAAAATTTTGTGATAAGGTAAAATATTTGAAAATTCCTTGAAAATATTTACCTTTCTTGAAAATATGATACTTTTGTGAAAAAAGTATTTGATTAAATACAAACCATGGTCCAAAATGATATCAGGGTATAGTGGAGGTGTTTGATATCTCAAAACATTGCTTCCAAGTGAGTTGTATGTTAGAAAAAGTTTCATAATCATCTGAACCTGACTTTGAAACAAATATTGCAAGCATGTCATCAAGAAGATATAGGAAGGTCCTTTGAGATCATCATCCTTCCATTTGTAACATACTTTCCTTGATCTGTAAAAAGTTATAAAATAAGTACTTAACTGAAATTATAGAAATAGGGACTAACCATGCGTTTAACAAAAACTCCTAATCCCTAAAGTTATCTTAACCTCCCTATGATACCAACAATATGGACAAGACTTAAAAATTACATAATATGGATTCAAATGGATAATTCACATTGAGGATCTTTTCAGGTTTAGAGTTTTAGTGAATTACTTCCTAACATTTACATAACAACATTAATATTACATGTAGACAATTCTACTTAGTATCCATTATTTTATAACATAAAAACTCTCTAAAAAAGGATCATTTCTAGTTTTATGTTTTAGACAGCATAACTTTTCTTTGATCCCATCCTTGACGTTTATTCATCTTTAAGTCTTGTGGAAAACATTTCAGAAACATGGGATTGGAATAATAATCTCAATAAGGGATATAAAATAAGGAATGAAAACATTACCCCATCAATAAAAACAAAATAATTAGACCATACTTTTCAATCATAACATACATCATGAAATCATAATATATATGAACAACACATAGAAATCAGTAATCATAAAGTTATATTACATCAAAAATAACATACTTACATTGTAGCTATGACAGCTACAGAGGGAGTCACATTTGGAATACCATCACAGTATATTCCCTAAATGTATTAGGAGAAACATTAATGTTTACCTCCGTCACTTTACCCAATGCATTAGAGAGCTACCTCAGGCTCACCCGCCCTAGGTTTATCATGAAACCACCCATATACGTAAACAATTACCAATAGAAATAACTTATTCAAAACCCATAAATCAAACATAATGGAAATATAACATTGAAATCACAAAATATCATTTCAAAATATTGACAAAATCAATGTTTTTGTCAAACCATTTTTAAATCCATTTAATGTATTAAATAAAGAAATTTTTGAATCAAACTGTCCCATACCACTTTGAAGCGTTTGAATGAAATTAAAATTTCAAAACATTCATTTCCATATGAATAAATACACAAAATCATTTTTAAAACATGGACATTAATGTCAATGATTTGTCCTCCAACTGCCCAAAGGCCTTTAATTTTTTTTAAAAGAAACCCCCTTTTAAGAGAATAAGGTGGAATGCCCTGATAGGCATCATCGACATAAAAAAAATCATGACATAAAGGTTTAGAAAGACCAAAAAAATTAAAAACATGAAGCAACCCCTCCCCAGCAATTGAACATGACAATGCTCTCCGTCGAGTAGGGCCAAACCACAAGCAGGTGTCATGTGTCAAAGAACTTAATAATATCATGAGAATAAGAGACCTAAGAATACTAATAATTGAAGAATAACATTTAATTCGAACATAATAATATAATTAGAATAAAGGTATTCATGATATAATATTCCAAAGAACAGTATATACACTCAATAAGAGTGGATTGGTTCATATCAACAATGAACTCTCAATAGAAATGTAGATTGAGATGAAATCCCTTATAAAGAGTGTATCATTAGATTAAGGATAAATGAATTACATAATTATGTGTGAAAAATATAAATACACCCAATATAAGTGGGTATTATGTGTAAAAAAGCAGAGGTTATTCCCACATATTCATAGTAAGACATAATCAAGAAGTAGATGCTTAACCCAAAAATTAAAATTTGATTAAGAAGATTTCTTATAGAAATTCGAAAGCCTAACGACGTCACTTTAAAATTCAAATGATAAGTTGATAAGAGAAAAAATGAAATCTCATCACTTGTACATAAAATTTACATCAATAAGGATATAGAAGAACACATCCCAACATAATAAGATGTAAATTAAAACACATAACAAAGAGAAGTCTTTTAAAAAGAGAAGGTGAAAGGTTCCCTTACTGACTTGGTAACATACGAAACATAAACCCCAAGAAATAAATATCACATAAAGAATATGTAAATACCAATAAATTAAAGTATATTACAAAAATAATACAATCATGGGAAATACATACACAACACCAAAGGAAGTAGTGTCTAATATAGCATCAATCTCAAGGGAATAAAATGTGAGATGAAAAACCTTACCACATTGTAATCAATCGAGTTATTTGAGATAATTTCAATAACCAAAAAATTAATCACAAAATACTATTAATATAAATAAAATCATGATAATATATACCAAATGAAAGTACAAAATACACCACATGCAATAAATAAGTGGTGAACAATGGAAATCTCACGGAATTATTAGTGACATAAGAAATACCTTACCTCTTATCCAACATGACTCGTATGTTCCTTGTTCTTTATAAATAATAAAATTATGTTAATTTATACTCGCTTAATAACTTTTTTAATTTTTATTATTACTTTTATATCACTTATTTCCTTGCAATAACAGTTAGATAATTATTTGAGTTCATATCGGACATTTTGTTGATGTTCAGAATTTGAGTTAAAAATGAACTGGTTATAATTACAATTTGTCCATGTGGTCAAAACTAAATTATATCCTGAATTATATTAATGATTTAGATATCATATATATCATATATATCCATTATTTATATATATATATAATAGAGCATAACATTTGGAGATAAGAAGTGAAATGCACATTTCATGGAGATGGTAAGTCGTATGTACGCATGAATGCTACTTTCATTTTTATTTAATATTTAATGGAAATAAAACATAATGATACTTTAATTCCAGTATAATGTATTAAATATATCATTAAATACATCCTTTATACATCCCACATAATCCATTAACGAGTCATATCACTTTGAGGGGGCAGCAGTCCGCACATCCTAAAATGAAATTATCGCATTTACCCATTAAGGAAACCATAAATGTATGATATAAATGGAAAATACATAAGATTAAGTAAAACATAATCATTATATATATCATATATAAATACAGTTCCATCATAATGGACCCCATGATAGGATGTAGAAGATAATTGAACAATTATCATTTCATGAGGCATTAGTTTTCCATTAACAAAAACATTATGTTCTTTACCCATTAGATGGAGGTGTGTGTAAGTGTAGTTCGAATAATTCTCATAAAAACATCCTAGTATATTTAGGATACTATTGTTGTTATAAAATAAAGTAATAAAAAGAGTTTAGGGTGTTGTAGAAGTAAAATATTACAAAAGAACATAAGAGAAGACATTATCATTAAATCGGGTAACTCCCTCTGGTTTGAACCAAAATGGTTTCTTTAAGAGCTTTATGCCTAAGGTATGGATTCTAGGATGAAGAAAGGGATCTTGGGAGATTATTGTAGTAGATTATTCACCATCCGAAGGCTTGAAAAGTGTGATAAATTGGTTAGAAGTGAGAACTTTTTATAAGGGAGAGAAGGGGCTCTTTAGGAATGTTTGAAAAAATTATTTTATTATAACCTCATATTTGGTTTTAAAAGGTCAACTATTCAATAAAATAAATTTAAAGATGAATCATGGTTGAAATAAAATAATTAAATTAAAAGTGGACTGGTTTTGGATATTTTTTTAATATTTATAATCTTTTTTATTTAAATCATTTATTTATGTGGTAAATATTGTATTATTATTGTGTCACAAATAATTTAAAATATTTGATGTCCAAAAAATATAAAAAATATACCATGATGTAGGAAATATTTTTTTCTTTCCAAATAAAATATATAGTCAACAAAATAACTTATTTAACCCCATGTAAAAATTTATTTACTAAAAGGTATTTGTTTTTTTCATTTTTGTATTTACTTTTAATTAATTAATATAAAGTGTCATTATTACTCCCATGTGGCTCCATGGGGTCCCAAATTCACCCCAAGGATTATCATGGTTGTATATGTATTATCCAATAGGATTAGGGAACTTTTTAGGGTAATTTAATATTATTATACTATTATATTTTACCCTTATTTATTATATTTACCCTTTAATCATGGTAAATAAAATATTTACTGAAATAAATATTTAAATGTCCAAAAATAAAATCTACCTGTATAAAAAATTTGGACCTACTGATTCCTAATATGGAATCCATTTTTCCAAATTCAAAACACATAAGTGGAAGAAATTAATTTAAAATTAATTCCCTCTGTTAAAACAAATAGCGTGTTTTTAAGAAATAATAACTATCAAAAGATTGACACTTGTTTATGTCCAATTTCAAAATTAAATAAAATACAATTACCTAAATTACATTAAATGGTAAAAATATATTCTAATTACACTTTAAAACCAATTAAAAAGATAATATAACGATGTAAATAAATTATATTAATAAGCACTTTTGAATTAAAATACCGTATTTTTCACTATTCCTTAAAAAATGAACATTATCAGAAAAATACCAAAATTTCATCCAATGTAAATTTTTGTGTCCCAATTATAAAGAAAAATTTTATTATTTCAAATAGAACATATAAAAGTTAAAATACTAGATTTAAATAGGGTTCTCTATTAAAAGGCGGTAAATCGACCTTTTAGTGAATATTAGAGTATTTATGCGTAATATCGAATTATTTATTTATTTTAACCCTGTAACTTTTATTGGAAAAATGTAAAAATATTAAAAAAAACATGTATAATCAGATTCTAGTTATTTCTACTCATTCTCATCAATACAATAGATATGCGTTAATTACCATTTAAAATAATATTATTATATTATTAGTGTGCAATGTAAGATTTTAAAGAAACCCATTGTCGCGCATCGGGTATGCCGTATAAAATAGTGTACCATATAAAGTTAAATTAATATTTAAGTAACAAATATTAATAAATATGAAAATTTTCATGTTCTTTATTTACCTGGGATGTTACATCCAACCCCACTTTTGAGAATTATTTCCTCGCAATTTTAAAATTGTGCTTGGAAACATCATTAAAAATCCAAAATCATAAAAAGAGTCAATAAAACTATCACTTTAAAAGAATGAATGGGAAGTAAAAAAGGTCACCCGAGAAAACCCATACTCAGATTCTAAGTAGGAAAGCATGTATATGGAAGAGAGAACAAACGGTCAGGTTCTGATGGACAGTGATAGAGAACAAGATTATGAAAAAGTTAACAACCAGAAAATCACAAACTTATGATGTGTTAAAGGTTCTTTGATTGGCCAGTAAGAAACGTAATCCAACAATGATTTTTTTTAAGTTCATTTTCATAATTTTGAATAATTCATTTACTACATATAATAAGAACATAATGAAATATACATACCTTCAAGTATAGTTTCATCCTTTAATATGTTTATACCATAAACTAATCTTTTTATCAAGTAATGATCATTCAAAAATACTTAGTCACATCAAAAGCACAAGAATCATATTTTAGAAAATATCATAATACACAAAAGAAAAACTATATATTTCCCTAGTCTTTAGACATCAACTAAAACCTAAAATGGTTATTACGATATCGTATAATCCCCAAAAAAGATAATTCTTTATAAAAAATAATACTATTAATCTCCAAAATTCAACAAAAAGTACCCAAAGCTCCAAAAAGACCATTCAATACATAATTGTCCATAAAAATATACAAAATAATCAGAATGAAGATTGAAACCCAAAACTCAGATGGATTTAATCCCATAATCATCCAAATTAAATCTCAACATTTACCTCCAAATAGCATCGACTACTCTTAAGGTCTCATACTAAAGTGTAATTAACCTAATCACATATTATCTATGATAGGATAGTCATTTCCATAAATAACCCAAATATCCATATTTCCAAAATAAAACATAAATTCTTCCAAAAATAATATTTCAACCATTACATCAAAATTTCAATTCCATAGTACTCCACTTTCCATAGGTACATATTGTTTCCCAAAAAAGAGAACGTATTCCAAAATAACCCTTATTACTTAATCATCAAATCATTTTCCTATACTAAGGATATCCATTTGATAAAACATAACTTCCAAAAATCAACTTATTCTTGATCCATAAATCCATTTAACTTAAAATTATAAGTCATACTAACCATGGAATTCATGTAGTAAAGTGGTAGGTGATGCTCCTTTGCCACCCTTTGGTTTTGGGTTTGATTCCTACGGCCTTGCCGGACGTGACGGGTTGTCACCCATCCTACGGGTTGTCTGTTTTATAAAACTCAAAAAATAACCCTAACATGTTTTAAACTCAATGGTTTTCCATATACCTCTCATTTTCATCCCATATCATTATTATCTCCACATCTTAATTCTTGATGTCTTATATATATTGTCATTTTTTTAATTTCTCCAAAATATGATAAAATAAAACAGTCCCCATAATAAAGAGCATCATACCTTGGTCATGGTGTCCACTTGGTTTCATCATTTTCTTGTTCACGTAGGTAGACGATCAATGCATTAACACAATGATTTATAGATCCTTCAAAATCATTTACTTCCTTCTTCCAAATACACCTTATACAACATGGGTCATATGGGTGTTCACAAAAAAATAGTTTTAGAAAATAATCATGTACGACATATAATTTCCAAAAATATGTTAAAACATGATTTCTATAAAACAGTACGACCAAATTTGAGTTGAAACTTTCAATTAATGGTCCTTTTAAAATACCATAGGTATCTACTGAGATAATATATTGTAAAATAAATTATAAATAAGTTGCTCAAGGGTCTCCTTCTTCAGTACCTTTTTCAAAATCATAATATTCTTCAATATCGTGTGATAAGGTAAAATATCTGACAGTTCCTTGAAAATATTTACCATTCATGAAAATATGAGAATATTGTGGAAATAGAATTTTATTAAATACTACACATGATCCACGAAGATATTAGGGTATAGTGGTGGTGTTTGATATCTCAAACAATTTCTTGCAAGTGAGTTGTATGTTAGAAAAAGTTTCACAATCATCCGAACACGACTTTTTAATAAATATTGCAAGAAAGTCATCTAGAAGAGATAGGAATGTCCATTGAGATCTTTCTCATTAAATTTGTAACACACATTCCTTGACCTATAAAAATATATAAAATATGGACCTAACTGAAATAATAGACATAGGGAATAACCATGTGTTTAAAAAAAACTCTTAATCCCTAAAGTTGTCTAAACCTCCCTCTGATACCAACTATAAGGACCCAACCTTAAACATTACATAATATTGATTTAAATGGATAATTCACATTGATAATATTTTCAGGATTATAGTATTAGAGAATTAGGTCCAAACATTTACATAACAATGTGAATTTTACATGTAGAAAATTCTACACAGTATTCAATTTTTTATAATATAATAACACTCTAAAAAAGAGTCATTTATAGTTCCAGGTTTTAGAAAGCATGACTTTTTCTTGATCACATCCTTGACCCTTATTCATCTTTAAGTCCAATGAAAAACATTTCAAAAACTTGGGATGAGCATAAAAATCTCATAAAGGGATATAAAATAAGGAATGAAAACATTATCCCATCAATAAAAACAAATCAATGAAACCACACTTTTCAATCATAACATTCCTCATGAAATCATAATATATATGAACAACATATAGAAATCATAAATCATAAAGGTAACATATGGAACAAATAATGTTCATACATTGAAGCTATCACGGCTACAGAGGGAGTCACATTTGGAATACCCATCACAGTATATTCCCTAAATCTCGTAGGAGAAACATTAATGTTTACCTCAATCATGTTACCCAATGCATTGTAGAGATATCTCAGGCTCACCCTCCATAGGTTTATCATGAAACCACCAATATATGTAAACAATTACCAATAGAAATAAATTATTCAAAACCCATAAAACAAACATAATGGAAAGATAACATTACAATCACAATATATCATTTTAAAATATTGACAAAATCAAATCTTTTATCAATCCATTTTCAAAACCATTTAAAGTATTAAATAAAAATATTTTTGAATCAAAGTGTCCCATAACACTTTGATGTTTTTGAAATTAATATAAATTTCAAAACATTAATGTCCATATTAATAAATATTGAATAACATTTTTAAAACATGGACATTAATGTGAAAGATTTAGAATAATAATCCTTTCAAAAATTTAAAATGATATTTTAGTTAAAGAGTTTTTAACAAAATGAGAGACCCCAGGATACTAATAATTAAGGAATAACATTTAATCAAAACTTAATAATATCTTGAGAATAGAGGTATTCATGATATAATATTCCAATGGCTAGTATATGCACCCAATAAGAGTGGATTGGTGCATGTCAACAATGAAGTCTTAATTGAAATGTAGATTGAGATGAAATCCCTTATAAAGACTCCATCTTTAGATTAAAGCTAAATCAATTACATAATTATGTGTGAAAAATAAAAATATTCCCAATATAAGTGGTTATTAATTGTAAAACAATGAGAGGTTATTCACATATATATATAGCATGACATAATCAAGAAGTAGATGTTTAACCCAAAAAATAAAATTTGTTTTAGAAATTTTCTTACAAAAATTCGAAAGCCTAACGACATCACTTTAAAATTCTGAAAATAATTTGATGAGAGATAAATGGATATCTAATCACTTGGAATTAAAATTTACATCAATAAGTATATATAAGAACATTTCCCAACATAATAAGATGTAAATTAAATACATAACATAGATAATTCTTTTAAAAAGAGGAGGGTGAAAGGTTCCCCTAACGATATGGTAACTTAAAAAACATAAACCCCATGAAATAAATATCACACAATGAATATGTAAATAAACATAAATTAAATTACATTACAAAAAGAATACAATCATGGGCAGTACATACACAACACCAATGTAAATAGTGGCCAATATAGCATGAATCTCACAGGAATAAAAAGTGAGATGAAAAACCTCACCACGTAGTACTCAATCAAGCCGTATGAGAAAAAGTTAATAACCACAAAATGAATCAAAAAATACCTTTAATATAAATAGAATCATGATAATATATACCAAATTATAGTACACAATACACCACATGCAATAAATAAGTGGTGAACAATGGAAATATCACGGAATTAAAAGTGTGATAAGAAATCCCTTACATCCTGTCCAACATGACTCGTATGTTCCTTGTTCTTCCTAAATAATAAACTTAAGTGAATTTATACTTTCTTAATAACCATTATAATGTTTATTATTACTTTTATACAACTTATTACCTTGTAATAATAGTTAGTTAATTATTTGAGTTCATATCGGACATTTTGTCGATGTTCAGAATTTGAGTTAAAAAAGAACTGGTTATAATTACAATTTGACCATGTGGTAAAAAATACATTATATTAATAATGATATTAATTATTTAGATATCATATATATCTAGAATATATATATATATAATAGTACATAACATTTGGAGATAATAAATTAAATGCACCGTTCTTGGAGACGGAAAGTCGTACGTACGCATGAAAGCTACTTTCATTTCTATTTAATATTTAATGGGAAGAAAACATAATGATACATATGTATATTATAATTCCATTATAATATATTTAATATATCATTAACTCCATCCTTTATATTTCCCACATAAGGCATTAACGAGTCATATCACTTTGAGGGGGCGGTAGTCCACACTTCCTAAAATGAAATTATCGGGTTTACCCATTATGGAAACCATAAAGGTATTATATAACTGGAAAATAAAGAATAATAAAGAAAACCTAAAAATTTTATATATCATATATAATTACATTTCTATCATATTGGCCACCATTAGAGGTGGTATGAGATAATTGACCAATCATCATTTCGTGAGGCGTTATTTTTCCATCCAGAGAAACATTATGTTCTATACCCATTAGATGGGGGTGTGTGAATGTGTATTTAGAATACATATCATAAATACATACTTGTATATTAACAAAACAGTTTTTGTTCTAAAATAAAGGAATAAATATATTTTTGGGGTTTTCAGAAGTAAAATAAAATTAAAGAACTTAAGAGAAGACGTTACCTTTAAATCGGGTAACTCCCTTTGGTTTGAACCAAAAGGGTTTCTTGAAATGCTTTATGCCTAAGGTATGGATTCTATGATGAAGAGAGGGATCTTGTAAGATTATTAGAATAAAGTTTTCACGATCCCAAGGCTTGAGAAGTGTGAGAAATGGGTTAGAAGTGAGGGGTTTTTATAAGGGAGAGGAGGGTCTCTTTAGGTAAGTTTGAAACAATTATTTTATTATAACCTCATATTCGGTTTAGAAATGTCAACTATTCATTAATATCAACGTAAAGTTGACTCATTGTCAAAATAAAATAATTCAATAAAAATTGGATTGGTTTTGGATATTATCTTAATATTTATAATCTTGTTTATTTAAATAATTTATTAATGAGGTAAGTATTGTTTCATTATTGTGTGATAAAAAATTTAATATATTTCATGTCCAAAAATTATAAAAAAATACCATGATGTAGGAAATATTTTTCTCTTTCCAAATAATATTTATAGTATAAAAAATAACTTATATAACCCCATGTAAAAATTTATTTACTAAAAGATATTTGTTTTTGTCATATTTGTCTTTACCTTACATTAGTTAATATAAAGTGTCATTATTACTCCCATGTGGCTCCATGGGGTCCCAAATGAAACCCAAGGATTCCTAAGGTCGTCTATGTATTATCCAAAAGTATTAGGACACTTTTTAGGATAATTTATTATTATAATAATATTATATTTTACCCTTAATTATTTATATTTACCCTTTAATAATGGTAAATAAAATATTTACTCAAGTAAATATCTAAAATGTCCAAAAATAAATTTTTCCAATTTACAAAATTTAAAACTAATGATTCTAAATATGGAATCTATATTTCCAAATTCAAAACACATAAGTGGAAGAAATTAATTTAAAATTAATTCACGTTGTTAAAACAAATAGCATGGTTTTAAGAAATAATAACTATCAAAAGATTAACACTTATTTATGTCCAACTCAAAATTAGATTACATAAAATGACCTAAATTATATTAAATGGTAAAAATATATTATAATTACACTTTAAAACCAATTAAAAAGGTAATATAACCATATAAATAAATTATATTAATAGGAACTTTTGAATTTAAATATTGTATTTTTCACTATTCCTAAAAAAAATTAACATTATCAGAAAGATACCAAAATTTCATCCAAAGTATATTTTGGTGTCCCAATTATAAATTAAAAGTTTATTTTGTCAAATATAACATATAAAAGTTAAAAAAACTATATTTAAATAGGGTTCTCCATTAAAAGGTGGTAAATCTCCCTTTTAGTGAATATTAGAGTATTTATGCTTAAAATCTAATTCTTTACTTATTTTAACCCTCTAACTTTTATTGGAAAAATGTAAAAATATTTAACAAACATGTATAATCATATTCTAGTTTGTTCTATTCATTCCTGTCAATACAACGTCTAGGAGTTATCTACCATTTAAAATAATATTATTATATTATTAGTGTGCAACGTAAGATTTCAAAGAAACCCATTGTCACGCATCAGGTACGTTGTCGAAGATAGTGTCCCCATTAAAGTAGAATTAATATTTAATTCATAAATATTAATAAATATGAAAAATTTCATGTTTTTTATTTACCTGGGATGTTACAAATATACTTCTAATAGGATGATCAACATGTATGGTTTTTAAGAGTAGGAAGATTCTGTATGAAAATGTCAATACGGGTAGTGGGAAACAGAGTACCCTCATAAAGGGATCAGTTGCATAGGACCATTCTAGAGAGATCTGTAATAGATGTGGTAGGTCAAGAAACTTATATTGATAGTGACTAGGATCACTAGTAGAGGGTTGGTATTGTGGAAATATGGGACATCTATAGATGTTTTGCAGCACCCAGTGACAGACGGGCAGAGAGGGAGTGGCAGGGAAAAAATCTTGGTGTATGAAGGGTATCTTCAGCATCATATCAATCTCATAGTTAGAGTTATAATTGATGAGTAGTTAGAGGTAATGGACATGGAGCTTTGGGGAAAGAGAACATGTATCAGTAGAGTAGTGCAGCACAAGGGAGTCATACTACATCATCGGTAATAGTGGTTGGACAGTTGCATAGGGTACAACCTACACTTGTGGATAGTGAGGCTGGACCATTGATTGTGGGATGTACAATTACTATAGCCTCTACATTAGCTGGTTATTTATTTGATACTAGCAAGTCTCATTCCTTTATTTCAGAAAAACATATGGCTAGTTTTTTCCAAGTATTGGAGTTTTTGAGTGGGGTTATGAATATAGATACACCATTAGAAGTAAATCCTCGAGACATTTATTTATAAAATGGGGTTTCTATCAATGTTAGTGAGTTTTTTTTTGTAGGATCTAAACATCTTATACATGTCAGGATTCAACCTAACTCTGGGTATGGATTTCCTAGTCACAAAAAATTCCCTTATTCAATGTTATTGGAGGATAGTAACCTTTACATCTCCTCTGAGTGACAACAATATTCACAATGGAGATAGGGATATCCAAGAAGGATGAGCAGGTAAACATACATAGAAACATGGATAAATCATAGCCAATGATTCTAGTCTATTAATAGATGAAGAAGGTGTTTATAATTATTTCCTTCCACCTATAGTGGACTGGTTTCAGGATATCATTCCTAAAAACTTCTCAAGGCTACCACCTAATAGATACGTGGAATTGACCATTGATGTCATGTCAAGGGAAGATCCAATAGTTATTCCACCATAAATAATGGAACTGATGGAGCTTCAAGAGATCATAAAATAACTAGAGGATTTTGAGGATAAGGGATTTTTCGAGGTATTTCACCTTGTGTTTCAGCAATGTTGTTAGATAAGAATGCTGACATGAGTTTATGATTACATTTTGATTACCATAAGTTGATCTGGGGACTTAGAACAACCATTATCCTCTTCTTTGTATTGGTGATCCCTTTGAGTAGTTGAGAATAGAATTTTTATTCAAAAAATTGAATTGAAATCGGGATATCATCATATCATAGTTTGGACATCTGATATACCATGGACTGCATTCCAAAGCAGGTGTGACCTATTTCAGTTCATTGTAATGTCGTTGGGGTTGAAGAATGCACTAGTAGTGTTTATTTCATTGATGAACGAGATATTCCTTCCATATATGGATTAGTTTTTAGAATTATTCATAGATGAAATCATGGAATACTTCAATACTCTTGATGCCCATTTATCGATCAGATACACTTTTAGGGTCACATCATCTAGGTGAAAGGTGTTTCATTAAACATAGAGAAGTTTCATGTAGTGGTTTCTTGGGAGTATCCCAATAATGTGCTCTATATCTATATATTTTTTATATTTGAGAGATATTATAGGAGGATTTCCCTTGAATTTTCCAATTATGAAGCACCACTTTTGGGCACGAAAAAAGGGGATAAATATTGAATGGTTTGAATCTTGTGAGGATGCCTTCCAAGTGATTAATAAGTGTTTGGAAATAACACCAATATTGATCATATATGTGCCAGATTATGAGTACCCAATTTATTGGGATTAATTTGGGATTGGAATCAGATATATATTAATTTAGGGAGATCTAGTTGTGGGATACAAGTCTCATTAGTTGAGTCCTCATGAATGCGAAAACCCTACACATGACTACAATTTTCTTATAGTATTTTATAAATTAAATTGTTGGAGAAACTATCTTTTATACATAATTTTTACATTGTATAGTGATCATAAGAACTTAATGTACATCTTTTCACAATGAGACATGAATCTATAGAAGTGAAGATGGGTTGGGTATTTCAATCATTCAATTTTGAGCTAGCATATACTCCTGGAAAGGGAAACAATGTTGTTGGTGTTTTGAGAAGGAAAACTCAAAATTATGAATTTTAGGAGTCTAATGTGAAGTATAAGATGATGATATTGTTGGATGAGATGCATGTGTTTGTTTAGGATAATCAGGAACATATGACACTAGTGTCACTTTCAATGAAATATACATTTTTGAGTTGGATTAGGGATAGAAAGTATGAGGATTTTGAATGTTTTACATTGAGGTAAGTCCTTGAAGGTGAATATATACCTAAGTATTGGGAAATAGATGAGGATTATATCATTTATGTCAAGAATAATAATATTATTTCTATGAGAATATGGGAAGAGATAATTCAGGAGTTTCATGCCTCAAAGTAATCATTGCATCCATGTGTGACAAAATGTACCATGATTGAATATGGATGTTTTGGAGGCAATTCATGAAAAAGGATATAGTAGGGTACATGAAACAATGCTACACCTATAAGAAAGTTAAAGAGGGGAATCAATGAATTTGAGGGTTACTACATGTTTTCTAATTCCAGAGTGGATGTGGGATGACAGGATGATTGATATTATTATGGGTATCTCGGGGATGCCTAGGAAAAATGATGTTTTCTGGGTTATTCTGAACATACTGATGAATTTAAATAATTTATTACCTATAATGGGTACATAATTAGTGAAGAAACTATGAGATCTGTATTTTTGGAAGATAGTATATTTCGATTAGGTTCCACAGAGTACTATTTTAGATAGTTACTTTTATTTTAAATCACCCTTCTAGCAGGGCTTACAAAAGGTGCTCATTACGTAGGTTTTTTGAGAATAGATTTCAACCCAAAAATAGATGGGAAGACAAGGTGTACAATACAAATGCTTGAGGATATGTTGTTATCTTGTGTTCTTCACATGGATTGATCTTGGGTGAAGTAATTAAACTTTATAGAGTTATCCTATAACAATATCTTTTAGGAAATGATAAATATTCCACGATATGAGGAAAATTATGGTAGTCCATGAAGATCGCATTTATATTGGATAGAGGCATGAGATTTTGAGTTTTTGAGAATGAGACTCATATAGGAGACAACAGAGTAAGTATATAAAACATAGAAATGTATATCTATGGATCAAAGTATACATAATTCATATATTGATTAAAATTTATGAAACCAATAGTTTATTGAGGTTGATCATGTATTCCTTTTTGTTTCAACTAGGTTTGGTCACTATAGGATACAGAGAGAGTGATTGGTAGAATCCAGTTACATTGGACCAGTTGAGGTGGTGAAGAGAATCCAAACTATGGAAAACTAATTGGATCTTCCACAAAAATACAGTGTTATAGAAGAAATTTCACAAGCGTAAAATCTATGGTGGAATCACCCCAGACCTTTTCATTCAATCTATGTGGATGGTGTTGAAATTTAAAAAATATGCATAAATTGAGGATCATCTGAAACATTTGCTGGATCACCCTGAGAAAGTGATGTGGTTATAGACTATGATAATAGTTCATATATTGTGTTAACATGTTCATTTGAATGAGGATATTTTGGAAAGTGAAGAATATATGGGGGCTTAGTAGCCTGATATTTTTTACATGAAATCTTAGAGATTATTGAGAGTGCAAATCAAGGATGAGCTTCTATAAGGTGGGGAGATTGTAAGATCCTAACCTTTTCTAAGGTTTTTTAGGATTGTTTATAATTACTCTTTTTTAAGGATGGTTACATTTCTTTTTTGGTTTTTATTGCGGTGGGTGTGTGTGTATTTTTTTAGTAAAAATACTGAATGTGGGATATCAATTG
This sequence comes from Viscum album, assembly GCA_963277665.1. NCBI lineage: Eukaryota > Viridiplantae > Streptophyta > Magnoliopsida > Santalales > Viscaceae > Viscum > Viscum album. The sequence continues at coordinate 1,464,888,455 of OY728147.1, read as the reverse complement.
TTGGCGCATTGTTATGGTAAATTGTGCATCTTATCCCAGCAAACCATATGACCCTGGGTAGTGAGGAATTTCATGTTCAATGCATGGTTCGTATTACTATGCACCCTTTTTGGAGAAAAATTTCAAATCAATAATAATATTTCACGGTTTAGTTGCATGGTTAGGGGAAACAATGTGACCCTTCATAATCAGTCATGCATGACAATTAATATATATAGGAAAATTAGTTTAAAAAATTCTTGAACCCCCATTTTAATCCCAAAACACCCCTTCCAATCATTTGAATTGATTCTTTATTTTTAGGATCTATAGATAGATTACATGCCATCCAAACCTCCATTATTTTGATTTGAATAACTAATCATAGATTATCAACTATCCCAGTAAGTGGATTCTATTATTTTGGTTTCTTGTTTATTCTCACTTATTCTACCAACCTTTAAAGGATTTAATTTCATTGGATTTTTATTAGATATAAAAATAATATTTTGTATCTAGATAAATTTTTATATATTTATATATTGATTTATTTGTTCTTGATTTATGATTTTAGATCTAGATATCATTCAACATCGTTGTGCCGCTCAAATTTTGGGGATTTTTCATCGGGTGATCATTCATCCATGAATTGATGTAGGTAGTCTATAATTAATATCCCATAGTCTTTATTTAAATTTCATGTATGAAATTTTTGTATTCTTATTATATATTTATCAATTATATTGTTGAACTAAATTAATTAATTTCTAATTTGTTAAATTGAGAGATTTGAATTTTGGATTTTGGAAATTATCGATTGGGAGATAATTAATTATATAATAATTTTTTAGATGTATATATAATGATTGGAGATAATTAATAGGTGAATTAATTATGAGGTATTGAGATTGATAATTGAGGTAATTAGGTGTGGAATTAATTATTTTATTTTGAGTTGTGAGTTTTGATTAATTAATTGATTAGTTAATTAATGGGGTTGACATACATAATCAGTTAGGGAATTAATTAAAGAGGTTTATTTTATTATTTAATTTTTGAGTGAACTAATTTAAATTATTATATTAATCTAATTTTTAAATTGGTAATGGAATTGATGTGAATAATTAATTTTTGAATTAAATATGTGATGAATGGTAACATGGTTATTTAGCTGTGAATTAAATAATTGAAACATGGTCATTCTAAGGTGTAAGGTATTAATAGTAACATGGTTATTTAGTTTTGACTTAAATAATGGTGAACTAGCCATTTTAATGTATGTGAAAATAATAGTAACATGGTCATTTAGTTTTGAATTAATGAATGGGAACATTTTCATTCAATTATGTAATGTGTTAATGGTAACATGGGCATTCAAGTATGAATTAAATATTGGTAATAATGGAATTTCTTGATAAAAAAATAACTTGGGAATTCTTTAGTCCCTCACATGATACATAGTAAGAGTTGTGTTATATGTGATTACGAGAACCTATGGGTAATGTGGTTAAATAATGATTAATTGATGTTTTGAAAACTATCAACTTATTCATTGTAATTGATTTCTTTTTAAAACTACATACACTATTATTTCATTGAATATTGTGTTATACATCATTGGTGGTGTCCTATAGAGGTGTACTCACACCCTAATTATGCTACCTAATTTCTTCAATAATAGAGTTTGTGTTTTCTAGACAAGTAATGTGAAAGGGCACTAGGATCAATGGATAAGTTTGTAGGGATCTTGTATGAGGGACCTGGGTGTGGTTCGGGCCTTCTTGGGGAGAAGTTAGTGTAATTATTTTGGGTTTCATTTTAAACAATTGAAACATACATTGGAATTTCAGATTTTATAATTTATTTTTGATATTATATTTTCAATTTTTCTTATCATTATATATTTTCATCATTCTGGATATAGTTATATATATGGTTATGTTTATTTTTTCTGGTGTATTAGTATGATAAAGAGATTAAGTATCCCCGTGACTAATTAGTCCTTATCTACTTGTTATTAGACCCTTTTGTATATGGTAGCGTGCTTGAGGTCATGTGAATTATAGGTTCAGGGCATCAATGTCTGGCACCCAAACCTCGATGTTACATATTACTAAGAAAAAAAGGGAAGTAAAAAAGTGAAATAAGTAAACAAAAAACTAGGTTTCTATGTTGGAGAAAATTGGTGGATAGTGAAGATATAGACATATAATAACATTTTAAAAAATTATATAGAGTGGTATATGTCATTGATAATAATAAATTGAGTGTTTTATATAAATTTATTTTCCTAAAAACCATAACTATTGAATGATTTATAAGTTCATTGATTCATCAGATATGATGATAAGATGATAAAATTATTTTTTTCAAGATCTTTTTCTTAAATTCAAGGAATAATTTTACTATGTAATAATCAGAGTAAATATACTTACTTAATTGCCTTAAATCCATAAATATTGGATGATTTAAAACATCACTAATTCATAAGAAATGAAGGTAATAGGATAAGTGTTTTGTTTCGATATCCTTTTTATATAGTTGAGGAATTGTTTTACTATATAAGAATTTAATGAAATATAAATACATGAGATTTTATTTTTTTCATAAGAACAATCTCATACTTTGGTTAATATTTGATCAATTTATAATTATTCACTTAATATATAAAATGAATATTCAAAAAATAATTTTTATTCTTGGAGTGAAAAAATTCACTTTAAACAGATCATAAGATCCATAAAAGAGAGAAAATTAAATTTATCTATCTCTAACTATTTTCAAAAACTAATATGGTTTCGACAAGTAATAAATTATAATAAATTAATCTCAAAACCATAAAATTAACCCTATATATTCATCATGAATATTTGTTAATCAAAAAATTCAACTAAAAACAATAGCATATTAACTTCGACATCACATTGGATAGTGGTAAGTGTGAAACCCTTATAACGCTTTGGTTGTGGGATCAAGCCACATTTCCATTCTGGGTGTGATTATTTATCACCCATTATATAGGTTTTCCTTTATATAAATAAATAGTAATATAAATCTTATAATATTCCCAAAAGGGAAATAAATATTAATTACCTCAGTATCAAAGATAAGATAAACCTTAAATGTAACCAATACCTTTAAACGTATTTATAAAACAATTAATTGAATTATTGATTATATAAATATTTTTACTAAACTATATACTTAAATAATGGGGTGTATTATTGTAAATTTTCCAGAAATACCATAAATCATTATAAACTCCCATCACATGAATCATTAAAAGGGGTTTTTAAGAAATTATATTTTGGTCAACCATAAACTCGTAATGCTTGATGGTATAAAAACAATTATGTTAATAAATACATAATTTCTTTTGAAATCATACACAATCCATAAATCTTTAATGATTTTTATAAGCATGATACCACTGGTAAAAAATAATAAACTTCGATAATTTAATTCTTTAATATCAATTCATAAATAATTCATTAATTTTATTTCAATAAAGGTATTTCCTTGGTCTATGGGTTATTCTTTAGAAAAGGTAATTGAATAAAATAAACACCATGTTCCCCACATTTAATTCAATGAAATATAAATGGATTCATAGGTTGAGATTAATTTCTTTTAATCGTACTCTTCATTTTTCACTATAAGTCCATTTCTTCATTCCCTTACTTTCCACAGAAAAATCGTTTTCCGATTTATTTTAGGTAGTGTCTTGGGTGCTTCTTTCCACATATTTGAGATAAAATAAATTTTTCCTTCATTCATCAAGGGTCTCTAACACTAAAACTATTAGAAAACTCCATCTATCTCTTATTTTGTGAGTTAGACAGTTGATGTTTCATATTTTTTTGAAACGTGTGTTCATGTTTAGGAATCACTGCTTCTAGTTGGTTTCCATTGGATTTATTCGTGGAAAGGTAAACATACGACAATTATTTATCCTAAAGTGAACTACTTTCCAAAGGTAGTAATTAATTAAGTATGAACTTTATGATACTTAAGAACATTTATTGGTCAAGAGGATGGGAGGTCAGACTCATCACACCATTTTTGTGGGAATTATTATCTACTTTGGGACACTTTTATAAATTTAAGATATTTTCATGAATCCTTATTAATTCCCCTTGAATAAAATAGGATTACAATTTAATATTAAATCACTTATTAACATGTGTGATATTTATAATCATATTTATGTATTCAAGGTTCTTCCTTAATGGAGATATTCGTATGTATTTGAGGTTCACTATCAATGGTATCCTCTCACATACTATTAAAATATTTTTTTTAATCATCATTATGATGATGCTGGCTTTTAAGCCACTCAATAGGGCACTCTAGAATTTATTATTGTCTAGGGAGATGATGGTTTGTTTTGATAATAGGATCATACCCATAAAATAGGCTACCAATGTATCCTTATGAAAAGAATTAGAACCCTTATATATTAGTGTCGCATAATTGGACAAATCATATCTTTTATGGTCATGTGATATGGACCTCTAAGAGAATGTTGGTTAGTCAAGGTTTGGTGGGGGACTTATGCCTAAAAATCACAAGGAACATTGAAATAATATGGGTTTTTATGTAACATTAGAACCTTTTAAGAATATGTACCAAAGAGAATAGGGTGGATTTGAAGTGTTGGGTTTGAACTTCATGGAAGATTCCTACGTATCCCATTGGGATAGGAATCAAATCCCACTTAGTTCAATGAGTCTCATAGGAGAGTATATTCTTTTCAGAGAAATTAGTTTGGGATTACATATAAAAGAGGATTCCTTGATGATTAGGTTGTTTAATATGGGTCTTATTCCTAAGAATAATTCTCAGATTAAGGGAATTTGGTTAGTATTCTGGAAGAGGATATATAGTGATATTGGGCCATTACAAGGCTTCCTACATATCCTATTTATGATGGGAATCATAGTTCACATATTTCATTCTCTGAGAGTATCTATGAAAATGTTGTAATCATCACAAATCTCTAATCCCATGTGATTCATTCTAGGTATGAGAAAAAAAAGGATGTGAAATACTAAAAAAATCCACTCACACATTTCCTCCTCCACTGGTGGAAGAGGGAGCTCATATGGCGGTGAGGGTGGATGAGGTCCAGGAAACTGGGGAAGAGGGAAAGGTGAAAAGCCTTCCCTCTATTCTATTTACATTGGAATAGGGTCTAATGTAAGGAATGATTGAAGGTGAAGGAATTATAGAGGATAAATACTGTAACCTCCTACTTTAGAGGTTAGGGGCTTACACCAGGATGGTTTCCCAAGTGGATATCAGTAGGGGAGGGGGAATTATCTTTCTCATGCATCAAAAATCAAGCATAAATTTTACCTTCCCTACTAGAGACCTGAGGTTCTTGGTTTAATTATGATAAGGGTTGGTAAAACTTGAACCCTATCACTCCAAACTGTGAACTTCCTAACATTGTTCCTAGAAGAATCTTCCATGTGACTGCAGATATACAAACCCATAAACACTCCATGAATCCTAACCCCATTGTGAAAAAAATGTGGTAAATCTCTGACTGCGGATATACAAACCCAAATTGGTGACATTCTGATGTGCCTTTCCCAATGGTGTTTTATGTCAGTAGGTTTTGGTGGAGGTCTAAACATAATCCCTTTCAAAAAGGGAGACAATGATGAAGAAGCCTTACCATGAATGGATTTGAAGAAATCATAATGTCTTGTAGACTAAAGAGAGTAGTTTAATCAATGTGGTGTTCCCATGTGGGTACTAGTAAAAATTTATGGGCATACAAGTAGGATTAGGTGACATGATGTTCACTTCAGTAACGAACTACCTCATTGTTAATACGTGGATGAGACCAGACTCAATCCTTCAACAGTATTCACATATATTTCCAGAAGTGGGGTACTCAAGTTCTTGTGAGCGGAATATGTGGCGCACATGTGTTTCTGATTTTGAGATGTTGATCAATTTAGGCGTGCAAGTGTTGTTTATTTCAAACACTGAAATCACTTAAGTCCTATGATCCTCCTTAAATTCCCTCTCTTTTGGTGTTAAAGAACTACGTTGAAAGGTTCAGAATACTTGGGCAAAGACATAGGGAAACCATAGAAACAATTGGGCTTTAGGAAAATTTTTCCGTACAAATGAATGCCAAAAGGGTATATTTATAAGAAAAAATATGACCCTAGGAAAAAGGAAATTGTGCACGCCAGTGTCTTGCACACCAGAATTTTGGCATGAAAATTCCTAGTTTGTCAACGGAGTTTTCGCTCAATTGGGGAGACACAATGAGGAATTAGAAAAAAAAATAATTCATTCAACTGTAGCATGGTAGATCATAGGTTTTTGTGCATAGGTATCTTGGGAACCGCTTGGGGGACATAGAAAATATAATTTCTTCATAGTGTAGGGCATGCACTTCCACACCCCTGCTTGGGATTACTGAAAGGATGTGGTTCCTACCCTTTGGGTCGGTTCCTTCACTACCATCACTAAACTCCATGAAAAATGATTACTTGCACCATGAACATGCCAACACCAGTTGAGGATATATTGTAGAAAAGTTCAAGGAACACATTTCATGGTGTCTACAACCCCCCCCCCCCCCCCCCACATAGAATTTGATTCATTCAGAATGAAATGAATCATGTTCTAAGTTACAATTATGGTACTTTGATTCATTCCAACATCATTTGGTTTGATTTGGATCTACGTCATGTTTGTAAGGATGCTCTAATTTTTTTCCAAATACATGGGGCCTAGCGAGCATATCTTTACTTTTACTAGGGTTATATAGGAAACCCCAAAAACATTGTATCCTTTCTATTTGTGTTCCTCGATATTCCCTAAATCATACAAAAATGTATATTTTGTGAGTTGGGACTCGACTTTTTATTAGAGTTTCCTTTTCATGTTTCCAATCTTGTGTGGACCAGGTCTCTTATTATTGGCAGTTCATAGTCATCCATGTTGGGCTAGAAAAGGCTACAGTTTATGGTCAAACAACATTGACCATTAATTTTTGAAACTAGATCCCAAAAAGACTTAATGGCTTAGAATTGCTCAAATATACATTAAATATTTCCCAGGGTAATCTTGAGACATGATTTTTATGGTCACAAAATATAAAACTTGAATAAATGAAAACGATGTCTCTTCAAAGAACGAGGTTACCATTATTTGACAAACCTATTATTGGGGTTTTGTTATATAGGTCCAATTATGGCATATTCTACATAGCCAAATAGTGTAATCTTTTGACTGACAAGTCTAGAATGTAGGAAAATTTTATATAAGGCCTCTTTAGGAACATACTGCATAGTCAAGAAAACGTGCTCTTAAGAATTTAACATTTTACTGTTGATAAAAAATTGAAAATAAAATTTTGATGACTCAAGACCATATTTAGTGGTGTTTCCACGGAAATATATTTTATAAATAAATGGTTATCTATGCCGACATATGTCCGGAATAAAAAACCCACTTCTATAGAAAATTAGTGTGTGAGGAATGGTAAAAAAAATTCGGAAACAAGAATTTTTTATATCATGCTACACTATTTTATGTCATGAAGTGAGGACATTATAATGTGTAGTTTTAATTCATGCAGTGAGGACATTATACTGTGCAGTTTTATGTCATATTGTGAGGACATTATACTATGTAGATTTAAGTAATCTAGTTAGGACATTGGGTGGATTTAATTTAAGATATTTTTCATTGACAAAAGTTATTAGACTCTATCAATTTATTGATAATATGTTTGGAAACATATTACCATATTTAGGTATGGAAATGAAGAATTGTAAACTGTGATTTATGAATTTTTGAATTCAAAGAATGATATGGTAACAAACGGGATAATGGAATTATAAGACCTCTTTTCCATGAATGACGTTACCATTATTTGATAAACCCATTATGGGTTTTGTATTATATATGGCCAACTGAAGAATATGCTACAAAGATGAATAGTAGCATCTTTTTACTCAAAGGCCTGTTATTTAAGAAAATTTTATGCAAGGCCACCTAAGGGAACATATTGTGTAGTCATTCAAAAGAGATCTGAAAATTTTGACATTCTATTCCTAAAAGCTGGAAAAAATTTATAAAGATTCACATTTTCTAAAGAATAAAGTTATGTTTATGAAGAAAAGTACATGAATATGGAAATGGTATTTCCAATCATGATTGAAAAACAATCTTAGGATTATTATTTCTATAAAGGTGTTACCCAAACTTATTAAGTATGGTGTGTATGGTTTATAGGTCATACGACTAAAACCATAAATAGAAATATTATATGATATGTGGTCATGTGATCCAAGGTTATTTCATATTGCTTTGAACACGTGAAGTGGGAAATATGTAAACCATGGTATTGAAGACATTATGATTGAGGAAAGAATGTAATGGGACAAATATACATGAATGACTGCATTAAAGTACATATTCATCTATATTGTTATCAACGTTTGATGGGTAAAAACAAACTTTAATCGGGAACAAAATTATCATTATTTGAAAAACCCATTATGGGGATTGTGTTAAGTGTGGACGACTAGGGAATATAATACATTTCCAAATAGTGGAGTCCTTTGACTATCATGCCTATTATTTAAGAAACTTATGCAAGGCCACCTAAGGTCACATACTACATATTCAAGAAAAATAATTCATATATATTAGAAACATGGTCACCGAAAATCATAAGATAGATTATGAATATCCAAAAAAATTCAATATTAAGAGTGAAATATGGAAGGTGTAATGCTCAATGCACATGAGAAATATTTGAATCAATATTTTTCATGAGTTTGAAGTGGTTTACATAGATCTGACTCACATGTAAAATTAATACGTTCTTTGTTTCCTTTGAATCAATATAATGTTGTGCATTAGAGTCATGCAGCTAGGACATGAAGTGATTTTGATGTAAAAAAGGGAATATTGTGGTTGTACCAAATAATTAAACCCAAGTGTCACTGTGTATCTCATATAGATAGGAATCAAATCATATGTATTTCTTTAAACTTTTCATATTGAGGTTTGACTGTTACATATGGAATAAATGAGTTTTTTTTATCATGGTTGGTCCCATGATTGGAGATCGTGGCATCTCTACATATCTCATATAGATGATAAAAATACAAACTTAGTTCTTGAACAATCATTTCTCACAAAAATTGAGTTTAATGTGGGATACATGGGATTTTAACTCATTATAGAATAATCATTAATCTTAAGAAACAAAATGGTATTAAAATAAAACCATGTATCTCGAAATAACACTCTATATAGATCTAGTTCATATACTGGAGGACAAAAAAATTGTGGTTACAGCTCGGCCCATGATTGGCGATCGAGGAATCTCTACGTCTCTCACATGATTGAGAATCACGCCACACATAGTTCTTGAAATGAGTCCCCTATGCAGATATAATTCAAATATAGGGAGAAATGGAAGTCATGTACTACTTAGAATTATTAATGATATCAATGATGCATGCACATGGATTATCTTAACATAAATATAGATAAGACATTAACTGTATAGTTTATTGTTGTTTAAAGAGAACAAATGATGTGATGCATTTTAACGTCGTGTACCAAGGACAAAGAGGCGATGTATTTTATCATCTTGAAACATGGAATCTTATGGTTGTTATGAAGTTTAATGTCTCGAAACTAAGACTTCGGGCTATAAAGTTTACAGTAATGTATAGAGGACATTGTATGCAGTTACACAACGTATTTCCTCAAGAATATCGCATTGGTTTCAGTTGTTATAAGCTCTCCATCCATTTATATTAAGGCATAAGCTCCTTTTTAGCAGAACTTACGTATGGAATAAGGTCCTTCCCAATGTGGATCAAGATTTGGAGGTCTCTTTCATGGTATCATTTGAGTCTAGAGGACCAATAGCAATTCTCTATGAAGAAATGAACAAAGGAGAACATTATTGTTAAAGGATCATGCTATTCTATTATGGTAGACTTCTAAATGATGCAAAGTATACAATATTTTTTCTTCTAGTCGTTCCAACTCCTCAAATAATTTCTAAGACTTCTCAATTATAGACAACTAATAAATGATTTCTAATCTGAGTGAAGAAAATTGAATTTCAATTGGAAAAACTTCATCTATTCCGTACACCAATGAATAATGGGTTCCATGAGTGGTAGTGCGATTAGTTGTCCAATAATCCCATAAAACATGCAATATTTTATCAGGAAATGATTTCTTATTTTTATCCACCATCTTCTAAAGTATATTTTATTGGGTATTATTGAATGCCTCTATCTATCCATTGGACACTGTATGAAAGAAATATGAATGGTTGGATTTGATATTGTTCTCCTGATATAACTTCTTGACGTCATCAAAATAGAAATAGGAGTCATTGTCTGTCAATATAGTATGAGGGACACTAAATCAGGTGATGATGTTTGTTTCAAAAAAACTAATGATGTTATTGGCTCCAATTTCATTGAGAGGTATTTCCTCATCCCATTTGGAGAAGAAGTGAGTAGAAGAACTAATATACTTGAAATGCATTGTCATATCTAGAGTATAAGGCCCTACTACATCTAATCCCCATGTGGAAAATGGAAAGGAGTATATAACTGTATGTAACAACTCTAGGGGTTATTGAATAAAGTTGGAATTCACTTGTCATTGATGTCATTTATTATTGAAATCTCTGCAATCTTGCATCATTGAAGGACAAAAGTATCCGAGCCTTCAGATTTGATTAGAAAGCCTATGCCCAGACTAGTGAGCAGTACAAGCTCTTGAATGTACTTTATTCGTGACAGCTGTAGTTTCTTCTCTGTGAATATATATGAAGAGAATTATATCAAATCTTCATTTTTAGATGATCTTTTGGTGATTTGAACTATCATAAAAAGTAAAATTGGCCACCCATCATCGGATCTGTTCTTTTTCAGCTCTATCTGGTGGATGTACTCCAATTTTGATGTTATTCCATGATTGGTGTCATCCATCACGTGGTATAACCAGAAGGCTCAGAAAATGTATAATTTCATTAATTTCCTCCATTCTAGTCTGAAAAAAGGTGATACCACATGAATATGGGCTATATTGACAATTGTCTCATCCAAATTTGGCTCTTCCAGGGTTGTCGTTACATTACCCAGTGCATAAGCTTGGGCATTTTTTGATTGTGAGACATAAAAAAATGTCGGCCCTAAGGGAAATTCATCCATTAACTCTATAACATAATCATGAAAATGGATTAAATCTTATTTTCTGATTGAATAATTTTCATATATTTGTTTCATTACCAACTATGAATCACCTTTCACATTAAAGTGGTTCACGTGTACCTGAACTTCCAATTCTAGGAATACTATGAGAGATTGATACTCTTCATCATTGTTGGTACCACCATCTGACAATAGGTATGAATAAGGTAACACTTCCCTTTATGGGGAGACAAGTACAATTCCTAACCCAAATTTTTCAGTTTATGGTTTTCAATTATTTTCACTGTTGGGTTTCTGGAGGCAACATCAACGTAAATTTCCCAGGTTTGGGAATTATCTTGAATAGAGAAGACCACATAATTATGAATTTAATTACTCAAGGATGTATCTTCCACAGATGGGTGTTCAATAATAATATTGGCCACATCACGGCCTTTTAATGCCTTTTGAGGCACAAATTGTATATCAAACTATTGCAAAATAACTTCCCACTATGCCAAAAACCTTTTAAGCATAGAAAGACCGAAGATAAATTTGAGTGGGTTATTTCAAGATGCCAATTGGTCTTCATGATGTTGTAGGTAGTGCCTAAATTTCTAAAATTCAATGATTAATAATAGGTAGCACTTTCCAAAACTTGAACACCGAGTTTCTTTTACAAGCATAGTTTGAAAAAGATTGTAAAGGTTTTTTTCAGTCCTAGAATCATTCTTTTGGGAATGGAAGCCACCTAATGATCACTCTAAATCTATCATATAGAGAATAACTGGTCTTCATTCAATATGTGGAATTAATAGTAGTGAACTCAAGAGATATTTCTTGAGAGTATCAAATGTCTCTTTGGAGTCTTCAGTCCATTGATAGGTGAGTCCCTTATTCATTATTCTTGTGAAGGTAAAACACATACCTACTAAATTCATGATAAAGCACCAAATATATTGTAAGTGTCCTTATAGTTCTCTTGATTATTTCAAATTTAGAGGAGGTGACATGCCAAGGATTTTTTTTTCTTAGGATCAACATTGATTACACGATGGCATGCAAAAATGATGAGGAACATTTTTAAGGTTACCCTGAAAGCACATTTCAAGGGGTTCATCTTCGAATTTTATTGCCTAACATTATTGAATATGATATCCAAATAAACCAGATGGTCGCAATGTTATTTGTATTTAACCACCAAATTATCTACATATCATTCGACAAATTTTACTAAGAAGGGTTTGAAGAAATGGTGCATGGCATGTTGATACATTTCACATGATTTCTTTAATCCAAATAGAATTACCTAATAGAAAAAGATATCGTGAGGTGTTATTAAATATTTCAACTATTCATTTTCTGGGTCCATGATGATTTGATTATATCCATAGTCTCCTTCCATGAATTAAAGAACTTCATATCCAACTGTTGCATCTATTAATAGCTCTGTGATCGGAACTGGAAAGTCATCTATAGTGAAATGCCAATTAAGATCTCTGAAATCAATGAAAACAACGGTTTTACCATTCGTCTTTTTTTTCTGGGATAATTTTGGCTATCCATTTGGGATATTGAACCTCCCTGACAATGTTAGCCTTTATAATCTTATCAACTTTAGCTTCAATTTTAGAGGCATGAGTTTGGTGTGCTCTTCTTACTGCTTTCTTGAATCCTCGATGTTCTTCTAGAAAACCTAGATGATGAGTAGCTACCTCAAGGTCACTACCTAGAATTTCTACATATTCCCCAGAAAATAAATCTCGATGTTGAATTATAAATGATTTATACATCTCTTTCTCTTCTGAATTCATAACCGCACTAATTAGAGTTGTGTGTTGATCTTCTTATGTACCCAGATTTATTTCTCTACCCTCCTCCATAGTGGTAGGGAATCCTTCCTCAAATGCTGGAGGAGAATCCCTAGGATTTTTCTCTACTACTTCATTACGTTTTACACCTTCTATTTCTACTTTCATAGTAGATAATGAATAAAAACATTCAATGCTAGGGGAGGAGTTAGTATTTGGACTTCTCGAAGAAGAAGTAACCATTTCATACCCTAATAATGATTAATGTTCTTCATGGAGTAATAAAAAGGATATTATGGGTTATGAGTCAACATTCTAGTCTTCCTCTAGTATTTCTAAAACTTCTTATAATCTGATTGGAAAAATAGATTTTTTAATGTTCAGTGGATGAAATGAAGAAATCTCTATTTAAGATTCCATCACTTCTTAGAAAATCAGCATTCCTCCCATGATGTTTGGCTCTATTGCTGCAATTGACATTATGGGAGTCACTGGATGAGTGCTTGGATTTGGTTTTATCCTTTCAATTTGATTGATAGAAAATACATAATTTGTACTCAAATTTTTTAATGGGTTTGTTGGGATCCTTTCCAAGCCATTTGGAGCATTGATTCTGGTTACCTCCTTTGTCACAGACCACGTTCCCTTTGTGTGATAAATTTTGCCTCAATGTATTGTGATTCAAACATTTTGAACAGTGCCTTGTCACCATACAATGTTTCTTTTTGACTATTAAAATAGCACTTGAGATATTGGTGGTATGATTAATTAATTTACGCTTGTTGATATAGACAAGGCCTTCCAAGTAGAATGTAAAAGGTTGTGTCCTGATGAAAAACCATAAAATCTAATTTAGACGCAAGATCCCCAAACCGAGTTCTAAGTGTAATCCACCCACAGGTTCTTGCTCATTCTTATCAGAACCATTCCATTTTATAGTGGAAAAAGATAAGTTAGATTCAGTGATACCCAATAGACAATGTGTATGAATAAAAATGAGGTTGAATCAGGAGACATTATCAATGAGGGATTGTTTGATGTCTATGTCATTGACCTTGCCCGATAGATACAAGGGCATGATATGTCCATATAAAACATCATCTTCATCTTCATCCATAAAAGATATAACTGCCTGACATTCTATAGTATCATTTTCTAAACGGTAAACCTCAGAAGCAACAACTTCTCTTTCAAATTCTTGGGGACCTGATAAATCCGCAACACATGCTTGTTGAAGGTATTTTGAAAGATTCATGGCATACAAAATCGACAACATGGCTGGTACATGGGACAAATATTTCAAAACGTCATTATTTTGGTCAAAAAATCTGTATTTCCAAACATGGATATTTAGTTTGGAAGATTCCTTGGATGTTGACTCTCATGATATAGACGTACCCTATGTTAGAGAAGAAGATGAAAATACTCCTTGCTTTAGTAGATTAGACTTACTAGGTATATCTAATTCATGAGGGAGAGATGGGGTAACCTCTAATCAGTCTTCCAAAATAATCATGTTAGGATCGAACCTATCATACGTCGAAGAATCTACTTTTTCTTTTTGATCCTACAGAAGGTCTCTCCCATGACTTTCCACCGCATATACATTTTTGCAAGGGGTAGAGTAAAAATATTGGATTCTAGAATAGCCACTACTTCCTGTGTATCATCGACTTTAGATTCATCCTCGTGTTTCCTAGTTAAGTATATGATCCTCAAGCTCATTTTAACCTGAATCAACATTGGAATATGGATCCATTTAGTGGATAATGTTGACAAAACCATAGATCATTTCTTCATCTAAGGAAGATTATGCTTGAAATGTCAGTTTTTGTTGTGCCATTTTGTGGGGCGGTGCCCATGATTTTGAAACAAATGGCATAAAATCTATTATAGTCAAGGGAAACATTTACCTGGACACGAGATCATCTTTATTTGAATTCTTTTTGAGCTTCTAATCACTTCACATATTTTATGTTTAACCTTTGGTGGACTGATCTTTTGATGAAAGTGGTTTTGCTATGGCGGGAGTAGCATAAGACACAATCGGTTGATTCAAATGTGTTCGTAGAATGGCATGAGTTCATTTTATTGTTTTACTAATCATCCTATCATCATATTTTTGTGAATTTTTACTTTTGACTTCATGGCATTCACCTTCTTCCTCTGGATTTGTATCTGTAACACATCCTACTAGGGATGACAAAAATTTTAGATTCACTTTTCTAGACTCTAACATTTTTTGTAAGAGGTATTTTAAAACAAAAAACTCGTTAATGGGATGCCCCAAAATCTTATGAAATGGAAAATACTTTAAAATATCTTCGTCCCCTTATTTTTTTTTTCTTTGGTCTGGGAAATTGAACCATATTATTTTCCAGAGATGAGAAGAAGTAACCAGAATCCGGTTCATTCCGAAAAGAATAAACATTGTTCTATAACTCCTCTAACTGTTTCTGACATTGATGTCTTTTATCAACTTAACAATGAGGTCATTTCTACTGACGTTTGGGAGGCAGATCCCTTAGATATAATGAAGGTTTTGTAGTGGAATCAGGTACTTGTGCTTTCTTGAATGTGACTATAGCAACCTCTGCATTCCATGTTATCCTTCCCATATCTGATGGAATTACATTAATTTTAGATTTAGTTTCAACAATGAAATCCTCCACCTAATGGGAATTAAAAGAAAGGTCTCGAGACCCTCTTGTGAATTTAACATGGATCAGTGGTGTGTGTAAATGATCACGCAGATTTTCCACAAAAATTGTAAGAAAGTCTTCCTAAGGGAGTTACAGATATAAAGAATATGTTACTCCTTTACATCGAGCAATGAAACCTGAAACACACTCATTATCCATTTTCTTTCAATTTTTATGATAAAAAACTATTGTCTTCGGCAGCATTGAACTAATTTGAAGAATGAATTTCTGATGGAGATCTTTCCATTCAGTAATTTATTGAGATTGAAAACTTATATACCATACAAAAGATGTTACATATAATGACTTAACAAAACACCTAATATTTACTACTTCTTGTTGTTGAAGATTCATCATCATTGGAACACAAATATAAACAAAACACACTATGTTTTTTTAGATCTCCCAAACTATTAAATATTGGGAATGTAATATTCACAAAATTTAGTGGGGGAGGGATCACATCCACCCACTCAAGGTAATCTATCATTTCCGGATGAACTGGATCACACCATTCCTCCATAGCTTCTAATCAAGTTGTTAATGCATTAATTGTGTTCATAAGAATTTAGAGAATATTCGGATGAGTTGGGACCTTTAATGGTACTATAGATGAAGCTTGAACTGGTCCAACGACCGACAAAACCATTGGTGGTAGTGTTACTAGTATTTTTCTTGGATAAACCATGGGAATAGGCCTATAAGGATGTGATTGATTTGGCCATGGCTGTGTTCCCAATTAATAGAATTCATTATCCATATATGTAGAAACCACAAATCCTATTTACTGAGGAACTCCTATAGGATCTGCAAGTTGATGATCTTTATTGGGAGTATGTCTAGCCGAAATGCTTTGACGTAATTCTGTATTGAGTATTTTGAAATATTTAATCTCCTCTTCTTTTTGTTAAAATATTTTTTCATGTGAAAGAGGTTGAACTTACCTAGTAGAAAAGTGAAATGTGATCTTAATTTTACCTTTCCCCAAGTCAGGTACCTTTCTAAGGGTTGGTAGTTGATTATTTGAGGGCATACTTATATTTTAGTTA
Source organism: Viscum album (assembly GCA_963277665.1). NCBI lineage: Eukaryota > Viridiplantae > Streptophyta > Magnoliopsida > Santalales > Viscaceae > Viscum > Viscum album. Next base: position 1,464,871,707 of record OY728147.1, on the reverse strand, counting down.
AGCCTTGGATTTCGAGTACGCACGCCTCCTTTATTTTCTTCTATGAGTACCGTATTATAGACAAGAACTTAATCTTTTAATTCCCCAAAAATAAACTCATTTTCTGGATGATCTTATTCAATAGTGTTAATGAAATTTACTGATGCATAATTCATTGATGGTAATTCATCGGTATCACTGTAAGATCGTCTACTTCTATATCTTCCTAGAGACTAAGTTCTCCAATATTCAGAATTCACAAGAATTGGGTGGTGGATAGTTACCGAGAAGGAATACTTGGATAATTCAGTTGTGTGATCTCTTTGTGGATTCTTTCTTAATTGTGATAAAACTGATCTATATTGAGGAGGGGATTTTAGAAGTGAAAAATCCCCCACCCCTACAGGATGGGGTTGTTCCTGTTCTTCTTCCTCAAACAATCAAACACTGTTTACTAAATTCAAAGTTTGGATTAAAGAATCCCACATCCATGTAGTTAGGGGTGGATTTTGAACTACTATAGCAGATATTTGTGCATCTTCTCTTTACATTGGGAAAATTTCGGTTTGGACATTAGTTGGGTGCAATATCCGACAACCAGTCAAATCAATTATTTAATAATATCAATGTTCTATTTCAGACATTTTCATCATCTGTTGGCTATCATCCTATAAGAATGTGGCGAGATTAATATTCTCATATGGTTGATGAAAAGTATCTCAACATCTTTATTCATTTGGTCCTGACTTTTATGAGAGCTAGTTGAGACCTTTTATTGAGTTTATAATTGATTGCAAAGAAAATATGTTGATTTTAGCTGACCGTGGGCAATGAAATTGCTTGAGAAATTTTTTGGAATTGTTTGATAATTTTGTAGTTAAATGAGAAGAAATTCTCTATGTGAACCCCATCCTTTTATATGAACAGTAGATGGGGTAACAGAAATCAATTTTCGAAACATCTTTAGAGAATTAAGGCTTGCATGTTGAAATGTTCTCTACTACTTTTCATCATTTGGATAATGGAAAGTGAGGGAGATGTCAAGTCAATTTGGAAATGAAAACCTTCTTTTACCATTACATGATTTTGATATTCATTATATGGTAATACCATGGTTTTCATATGAAGAAGAGTCTTCCATAAGTTTAGGCAAACATCATGAATTCAAACTTCTTCCATCATTTCTGGAATGTTGTATTGGGGATTTTCAAAAGGCCATAACATGACTGGTACCTGTACATTATAAAAAAATATTCTCATGTTTAACATATCTTCATCATCATTCACTAGAGGTTTCTCCAATTGGTCAGGCCAAAGTTTATGATTCTCGATTAATTTATTAAAAACAATAGAATCTGTCAGTTTTTTCTTTTGCTGTATTAGAAGACAAATGACCATAGTGAGGTTAGGAGAATGATTTTTCCCTTAATATATCTTATGGTTATTAAAATTTTTCACCTATTAATGAAAAGTTATCTAACATAAAAGATCTTGTGTTGGAATGTTCTTCGACATAAGACGGATTTCCCAATAATACAATTTCAATTATAGAATTATTTTGACAATGAGAAATAATAATGTGGAGAGACATTTCGACGAAAATTCGACAATGAGAAGGACAACCATGGTGGATTAAAGAAAGGTATAAATCATCTTACTCCTTGTCCTTCTATCAACACAGAGGGTTGTTAAGGATCTCATCGAGATATAGGCTCTCTAGATTGACTGAATTTTCATGATGTAAGCCTTCAAAATGATGTGTCTAATGGGGAACTTCATAATTACTACTACTACTCCCCTAATTCGGTAATGAGAGGGTAGGATGTTGATCTGCAATAGATAAATTTCGGACAACTCCAAGAACTCCAGCATTAAAAGGATCTAGATTGCAGCTTGGCTCTTGATTTTCCAACTATGTTTTGCGAGGCATTTTTTGATGATCTCTTGCACATAGATGGGGGCACTTGATGGGAGAATTGGTTATCATGTGTATGTGTTTGTGCCTTCCATGGAGTGGTTATCGAAATGGGTTGATTACCTCCAATTGGAAAGGGTGTTTGTTTCTAATCCGGATGTTTGTATGATATGGGGGAGTATTCCCCATCACCCTTCTAGACTAGAGCAGAGGTATATATCTATTCTGGGATGGCATGTTGATGTTTCATCCTATGTGTGGGGAAACAATTATGTGTCTCATCCTCTGGTACTTATGAAATTTTTGTTATGATATTCTTGCATGGTTCCAAAATATGGGTAGGAATTTGTGTCTTCTCATTCACCATTACTAAGATGTTTTTTTTGACATAAGTTGTTTGAATGGTAATATATGTCTATTCTGTATTGGGAGTAGGTGTATGTTCATGTTTATATCCTCCTTTTCCTATCAATGAGTACTGAAAGTACTCATGTATGGGGTCAGAGAGTTGAGTCTGACCCATATTGGTCATCAGATCTTTCTGACAGACTTCTCTGGGTGCTGCCAAATGTGATTTTTGGAAGGCATGATGACTACTCTTAAGTTCATGTGCATACTGGATGTTTTACTTCAAGCATAGTGGAATTTTTTTTCAAAACTGGCAGACGAGACTGCTGACAGAATTAGTGAGTGTATACAGGTGTATGTTGATGTTTACAATTTTCCACCACATTTTATTGGCAGGCTTATTTAAATGTAGTTATATGAGCCTGGTGACTGGCTGATAATTTTTAAAAATTTGTTTATCCATATTCACAGTACTCCACATTATTTTCTTAGTGGCATTGGTGGGTCTCTTCTAGATGATTCTACTGGGCAGTGGAATTAGGATAGATGGGTGTATGTTTCAACTCATTTTTGTCCTTTAAATAAGGATGATGGGATTATGCATAGGGGGAACGGTATGAACCTGATTCCGATTGGACGAATGTCATCCCTGATATTTATTTATACCCTCTTGGGTCTGAGAGACTTATGTCGGATGTCGAGAGGCAACACCCCCATCATGTTGGGGGTTCAATATCATGAAATTCTGCTGGTGGAGATTTCTAGAGGGTTTCGTTAAGAAGGAACCCTATATATTTGAATTGAGTCCCTACATTACCTCTTGATCCACCTTCCTATAGTACGGGAGGGGCTGGTTGTTGCATTCTAGGGAAAGGGACTAGAAACTATTGAAGTTGGTGGTTGGCACCGTCTACTTCTTGACCATCGGTCATCACTAACCTGATGATTGAGGGTTGTTATTAACCTCGAGAGCCTGTTGGGTAGACTCTAGGGGTGTCATAGTACAGTCATGATGGTACTCCCTTACTAGCACATTGGAGACCTAGCATTGAATACGCAAAGTTTGTAATTATCTTATTCTCATGGAGGAGGATCCATCTTGAGCTGTGATTGGAGAATTTAGGGGTGCATGTTTGAAGAAATCAGTTTTGGAGTGAAGAGTGTTCTGAGAAAACATAATAACAACAATTAACTCTATTAAAGAAACATATTTTAGATAGATAAAATAGTGATTGATTCTTTCTTATAGCCTTCCCTAATAAACTGATAGGGAGTAAACAGGCGGGTGACATTATTAACTTGGTTAAAGATTCATGTCAGGTTCACCATTTTTTTATATTAGTTCGTTGAAACATGTGTTCTAGTTTAATAATAATTGCTTCTAGTTTGTTTCAATTAGATTTATTCAGGGAATATGAAACATCCAACAGTCCTTTATCCAAAATGACCTTCTTTCCAAAGGTAATCTTTCATTACATTTGAACATTATGATACTAAAGAACATGCATTGGTCGATAGGATGGGAGGTCAGACTCATCACACCTTTTTAGGGGTAATTAATATATATACTTCAATACTCTCTTTATAACTTTAATAAATTTTCATTAATCCTTATTAATTCACCAAGTATAACATAGGTTTCACATGAAATTTCCAATCACTTATTAAGATGTGTGAAATTTAAAATCATATGTATGTATTCAAGGTTCTTTATTAATGGAGATATCCATATGTATTTGAGGTTCTACATCAATGGTATCCTCTCATAAACTATTTATAGAGTCTTTTAATCATCATAATGATGATACTAGTTTTTTAAGCCACTCAATAGGGCACTGTTGAATTTATTTTTATCTAGAGAGATAGAGGTTGGTTTTTATATTGGTATCGTACCCATAAAATGGGATACCTGCATATACTTGTGAAATGAATAATAAACCTTATTGTTTGGTGTTTCTTAATGGGACACATCATACCTTTTAAGGGGACATGATAAGGACCTCTAAGCGAACGTTTCTTAGTCAAGGTTTGGTGTGGGACTTATTCTTAAGAAATTCAAGGAACATGGAATGAATATGGGATTCCATGTAATATTAGACCTTATTGGGAATATGGCCCAAGGAGAATAGGGTTGATTTGAAGTATTGGTTTTGAACATCAAGAATTATTCCTACGTATCCCATTTGGATGGGAATCATAGCCCATGTAGTTCAATGAGTCTCATTGGGGAGTATAGTCCTTTGAGAAAAATGATTCGTGCTTACTTCCTAAAAAGGATGCCTTGACGATTTGGGGGTTTAATTTGGGGCTTATTCCTAAGGAGGATGTACAAATTAAGGGAATTAGGGTTGGATTCTTGAATAGGATGTCCAGGGATCATGGGCCTTGAGAAGGATTCCAACATATCCCAATTATGATTGGAATCAGAGATCTCATGGTACATTTTCTGTGAGTTTTTGTGAAAATGTTATAATCATCATGAATCTATAAGGCCACTCGAGTCATGGTCGTTGTGATAAATAAAAGTATTTAAAAGATTTAGCAAAGGTACTCACACTTTTCCTACTCCACTGGTGGAAGAGGGTGTTCCTCTGGCCGAGAGGGTGGATGAGGTCAAGGTGACTGAGGAAGAGGGTGAGGCGACGAGCCTTCCCTTTGTTCTATTTTCATTGGACAAGGGTCCAATGTAAATAAGGAGTGAAGGTGAAATAATTAGAGAGAATCAAGACTGTAACCTCCAAATTGAATGGTTAGGGGTTACACTAGTATGGATAAAATATTGGATCTCGGTAGGGGAGGGAGACTTCTCCTTTACTTTCATAGAAAATAAAGGGTTAACCGCACCTTCCCTACCAAAGACATGAGGTTCCAGGTTTTAGAGATGAGAAGGGGATGTCAAATCCCAAACCCTATTCTTCTAAAACGGGGAACTTCCGAATACTGTTCCTAGGAAAAACATCCATGTGACTATAGATATAAAAACCCACAGACACTCCATGAATCTGAACCCCATTATGAAACAAATTCAGGAATCCTCTAAATGCAGACATAAAAAACCCCAAATATGAGACATGTTGATGTTCCTTTCCCAAAGGTTTGATAATTCACGATGTTTTGGTGGAGGTCTCAATAAAATCCATTTTATAAAAGGGTTCCAATGAAGAAGAAAACTTGACATGAATGGATTTGAAGAGAGCATAATGGCCTGTGGACTGAAGAGAGTATGTGAATCAAAGAAGGGTTCCCAAGTATGTATTGGAATGCAAGTATGGGCGTGCAAGTAGGCTTGGGAATCCTGTATTTAAAATGAGTGAGGAACAACCTGGATGTTAATACTTAGGTGAGACATAACTCAAGACTTCATGAGTATTCATAGGTATTCCTAGAAGTGAGGAACTCATGTTCTTATGATAGGAATAGGTGGCATGTAAGTGTTCTGATTTAGGGAGGTCTGATGCTCTTGGAATGCAAGTGTTATGGATTTCAAACAATAAAAGGACTTAAGTCTTATGATCATCCATAAATTCCTAAACTTTATTTGTTAAAAAACTACCTAGAATGTTTTAGTAGACATGGGTGAAGCACTAGGCCAACCAGAGTGGCAATTATGCTTCATGGAAACTCATTCGTCAAAAATGGAGGCCCCAAGGGTCTAATTTTAAGAAAAAAATAGCCCCTTGGAAAAACGGATATTGGGAACAGATGTGGCTTGCGCTCTATAATTTTGGTGTTCAAGTATCTTGCACATCAATGTTTTTTTGGATAGACTAGGGAGAAATTTCAAATAATTAGAAAAAATAATTACATCAGTCATCTCTAGCAAGGTGGCACCCTGGTGTTTGGGCGTAGGTACCTTGGGAGCCTCTTTGAGGACTTAGACTAAATAATATCTCCATACCACACGGGCTTCACCCATACCCCCTTGCATGGGATAAATTCCGGGATGCGGTCCTAGCCTTTCGGGCTGGTGCCTTTCCAACCGTCACTAACCCCCATAAAGAATGATGATTCTCACTATGAACGTTTTGACCCCAGTAGAGGATATTTTGTGGAAAAGTTCATGGAACACATTTCATGGTGTCTATAGTTGGTTAATTAAATGTTTGTTAATCATATTTTGTGATAACAAATTCTAAATAATAAAATTATGTTTTACTCCATCCATCAACACATTAGGCTTCTCATAGTCACCATTTTTTTCTTCATAATCAATGTAAAAAATGATTCTTTTGGGTTTAATCCATTGACTAAAACCAAAAATCATTGTGTAGAAATAATAATTGTATTAGGAAAACTATGGTATCATTTTTTGGACATCTAAATCATTACAGATTATAATAAATATAAGACAGATTAAATTTAACCCAGGTCATTTATTGTAAAAATATTTTCAAATTACTAATAATGGATTATAGATAAAAATTCAATTAAACTAAGTATATCCCCATTGAGTGTCAAATTGGGGGCACAGTAAGGTATGTCTTCATAAACTAGGTGATGATTGGGATTATCCCAATGCACCCTTTTTGAATATATTACCCATAGTTTCATCTGTTCAAAGACCACTTCCCCATATAGTATCTAGAGAGGGATATATTTTATATAGAAAACCACATGAAATATTCTTTAAAACCCATTATTATGTTCTTGTATACATATCCTCAATACATATCATAGGTTTAGGATATCTAATATACGTTTTTCTAAATATAGTTCCTATGGTTTATAATAAACTTCCTTATATAAAAACTATCAAAACCACAAGACAAGTAGTTCGTCAAAAGTTTTTAATTATCAAATTAGAATAAGATATAATTAATCACATCCTAAAAGAACAAAAAGTTTAGTAGTATAGTTAAACTGGATATATACAAGATTCCCATTTTCCATTTTAAAACAAAAATTAAAATGTAATATTTTGTGAAAATAACATCATTTTCTATAAAATATCATTAGATATCCGTCATACTAAAAAATTAGAATCATATGAAAGGAAATGATAAGTGTGAGATAAAATTCATAGAAAACGTTATGTACATCAGTAGCTATCCTGAATAAATAATAATAAACTACATTCAAAGGTATATAAATAAACACACATGCCGTTCAAATAATTTGATTGCCATGATTAGATCACGTATAATCAATATGGAATTGTGAATAACGTATCATAAATTTTATTTAATCAATAACATGACTATTATAACTATATAATTTATAATCTATATGGAAACGTAAATAACCAAAAATATATGTAATTAAATAAATAAAATTAGAATGAAATGCAACTTGATATAATATCATCATGAAAATCACATTGTTAGTAATAACTAAATTATTAATGGAATAAAATTCGTAATTATTATATTGTATGATATCATGCATCATGAATAAATATAATATCAATAGTTTCGTCAAAATTATTTAAAACTGATGGGTTAGTATACACAAGAAACCCATTTAAAAATTTCTTGCCAACTGAATTTTCTCATAAGACTATCGATGCATCAAGGAATTATTTATAACCGGTTTCCACCCATATCTTCATTGACAAATAATATCTCATTTAAGGGAAAAAAAATTTTTGAACAATATGGATTATCATAAAATATATATATATTAAGTAAAGGATATGGATTTATCAATACATCCTCTATTAATCGAATGATATTCAACCTAAACGAATCTTGTAAAAATGCTATAAATTTTAGCTCATAATCATATCTATCATGGAATAATATCTATATTTATGAAATTTTTAATTTCAAATGAAAAATGACTATAATATTGTGATTGTTTTAAGAGAAATAATAAAATCATTAAAGAATGTGTGATTTTATAATAACTTTTACCACATGGAAATTTTAAAGTCGAATCCCCTTAGATGAAATAGTTAAAATTAAAAAAATACAATGAAATATGATTTTTCTGGATATTATATAAAAATGGTTCAGGATTTACAATTTACAATTGAAATTAGGTTTACAACATTACAATATGTATCAATGTAGTAAAATTTAGATGAAGCCTGTTACCTCATGCTTCCTTTTGGATGAACATTCTTTAACCTCCTACATAGTGGTTTTAAAAATGATATTGAAATATAATTACACTATATTAATATTTATAATATAATATATGATCCCTTTATGACATATTATCACATGTTCCTTAATAATCATCCATTGCTTTCATTGTTTCAGGTGTTAATTGCCTTATTTTTTCATTCATGGTATGTTAGGAAACTTCCAATTCTTGTTCATATTATATCGGTACATAAAATACAGAATTATTATAATAAAATAATTATCATATTTATAAAACCATTATACATTTATGAACAATCAAGAATGATGTTTTTGATAAATGAAGTATGTTGTGATCATGGAGATAGTAGATCATATATACTCAAGGGTAAAGTTACATTTTTTTCAATGGTATTTTTAGAAAGTATATATTTAATTTTTTAATATTAAAAAATAATCAAAATATAATATTATTTATTTAAATATAATTATACATATCAGCTATTTATGTTGATGTAGAAAATGGAGGGTCACATCGCTTCGTGAAGATTATAGTCCACATGTGCATGGACAATGTTATCATCTTTTAGTTAGTGAAAAGGCAACAAAGAAGATAATAAATCACATTGTGTGGGGAGAAAGTGGACCACCATACACATCGGTAACGTTTTCATATCCCATACTAAATTGAAATTAAAGAAAATGTATTTATGATATAATTAATATAATGGTATAATTATGTTATAAATATCTTTTATATATATATATATACACTTTATATCCATCAACATACCTCATATTTAGAGGCGGTAATGGAAAAATTAATGACATTGGTCCGTAATAAGGTAGTCCACCATACACACTAATGATGATTTCATAACCCATTTTCTGAATTGGGGAAGTTTTTAGTCAATATCATAATAAAAATTCTCATTGTATATAATATTCTTATTTTATTATATCAATATGGTTTTCTAATAGTATAATTTTGTGGATGAAGTAATTAAATAAAAAAAAGTTAATGAAGAATGTTACCTTTTCCTCGAGTAACCTCTATAGATTTACACCATAATCCTTACAAGGATTAATTTATTATAAAAATAAGGCTTCTTCGATTATATGATGGAATTTTTGATGTTATTTGGTTAGTTATTGGCTAAACTGAAATGGTTCGAATTTGGTAAGAGGAGAGGAGAGGGGTTGGTCTTTTATAAGTGAGTTGAGTGGAAAAGTTATAATTTTGGGAAAGAAAAAGGTTTATTAATGATTTTTATAACCCAAAAGGATCCAAAATGGGTTATCCTTGAAAATTAGACATTAAATGGTCTAAATATATCAATAAAATTAATTTTATAAAAATTTTAGGTCATTTTAACACTTATATATTTTGTTTAACCCCCACCCCCTTGCATATCATTTTTACCTTACCCGCAATAAATAATTTTTATTTTTTTTATTCATTTTGGTAAAAAATAAATATACCTTATTATATACAAGAATTTTTATATATTATAAATATAAAAAAAATCCAAATTTTATTCACATAACATGAAAATTCTAATTTAAAATTAATTCAAAAATTGTGACGAGAAAATGAATTTTTAAAGAAAAATGTTCAAATGTTTATAATTTTTTTATATAAATATTCAATATAAAAATTATTACAATAAATTAAATTTTATTAATAGATATATTATTTAACTAATGTTACTTTTAAATCTATATTGAAAAAATTTGGTAGTTTCGAAAGGCTTTAAAATAAATGAAAATTATTAATAAATACAACTACTTATCACTATTCACAAAAACTTTTATCATTTTAGAAAAATTCAAAAAAATCAACCCAAATATAATTTTGGCATGAATGTTTCAAACGCTATTTTTAAATTTTGAAATGAAAATATAATATTGGTAGAAATTATTTTCATTTATTTAAGAAAAGTGCAAGTAAATCCTATTTTAGAAAAATATGTTTTCCGAAAATAGTTATTTTTTTTGTTTTAAATTTTTATTATTTTATTTATAATAAATATAAAACCATAGTATTCATTATTCATATCCTCCAATTTAGCATATTTTTTAGAATGATGTACTATATTATGGTTCATTTGGACTCAAGGTTGCATGTTCCCAAGCTATCAAAGAGATTAAATTGAAAAAAAATATTTCATGTGTTTTTTAAGATCAGTGTTGCATTTCACATATGCTATCAAATACAATGTTATTATTTAATAATTCATTGGTGTCACATTCTCCCGACCTTAACTAAATTTTATTCTCACAATTTAATCTTTATCTCGGTAATAGAGGGTTTTACATTTGAAAATACCATTAATAAAAAACCAATATCATAAAAATAGTAAATGAAATATTCTCTTAATAAGATAAAAAGTGAAGTACAAAGTTCTTATAAAATAACTCATAACTAGGTGTCTATTTTGATGAAAATTGGATGAAAGTGATGATATGGACATGGTAAAAATCATAAATATTATAGTGAGTGATAGATGTCATTTTTCCTAAGAATATAGGTGATAAATTTAATGTAAAGGACCTCAAAGCCATAAATATATTACGATTTGAATGTCCATTTAATGCATCATATATAATGTTAATAGGAAAGAATTTTTCTTTAAAGATCGTTCTACTATGGTTAAGGATTATTTTTTAACATCTTATAATACAAGAAAAAATAATTACATGATATATTTCTACATGATGATAACAATTTCATCATTTGGATGTGCTTTAATCAATTTCAATTTCATCACTTACTCCAAGAAATGAAAATCCAATAATGAATTTTTTTTCCGAAGATATAAAATTCACTTTTAATAGATCTTAATATCAATAAAAGTGTGATTTTTTTTGTATGTCTCTAAAGAATTTCCGAACCCAATATGGTAAGAATAGAACATCTAGTACAATATATTAATATCTAAACCTAAAAATTACACCAATGTTTCATCATTAAAATTTATTAATCAAATCATATAACTAAAAATAGTGATATATTAACTAGGACATCATGTAGGCTAGTAATAGATGTTAAACCCTTATCAGCCTTCGATTGTGGGTTTATTCCCCATGGACTTACAGGATGTTCTGGGTTTATATACCCCATGCATGTTTTCCTCTTTATACAACCACATTAATTTAATTAATATAAAAATCTCTAAAGTGTAAATATCCATAATTACCTAAATATAAAATATAAGATAAACCCTAAAGGTTACCGATAACATTAAACTTATTCCTAAAAAACTAATGGCATTATTTCATATGAATTTTTTTTACTAAAACATATACTAAAAAAATATTTTGTATCCACATAATTCATTTCCAAAAAATATCATTAATATTTTTTAAATACCATCACATAAATCCTAAAAAGGTTTATTTAAGACTTCAAATTATGTTCATCCTTTAAATCGTAACTCAATATGGTATCCACAAGTCTTATGATAAATAATACATATATTCTTCTAAAATCCTAAACAATGATTAGATGTTTCAATATTTTTTTAACCAAAATATCATTGTAAAAAACTAAACTTATACAATTTAATTATTTAATCCCAATACATACATAATTCATCTATTTTTTGAAACATTGCCTCATCCATTGTCTAGGGGTTAAACTGTAGTAATATAAATTGAGTTAGATAGGTATTTGGTTCCCTAAATTTAATAATTCTAATTATAAATATATCCATATGATGAGATTTATTATCTTTCATCATACTATTCATTTTCCACAATCACTATTTTTGTTATTCCCTTATATTATATATAAAAATAAATCTCCCATCATTTTTAGAACTTTTATAGGGTGTCTCTTTCGACATTTCTAGATTGATGTAAATAAACCATTATTTCCTTCATATTCTCCACCACATGAGCCCTTGTAAAACTATATCCTTATCTTCATTGGTGAGTTTTAGAGTTCGTTAAGTTTTTGTCTTTTAATCATATATTTTATGAAAAATATAAATAATAAAAATATATTTCACTATAATCATCATCACTTTTTTTATAGTCACCACGTTTTACTTCATCTTAAATGTTAACAAGATTCCTTTGGCTTCTATCAATTTACAAAAACCCAAAGATATAGTGGAATGGAATACCATAGAATCATTTATTAGAAATCTAAATCAAGACACATTATTTTTAATGTATGACTCCTTATATATACCTAGGTTATTCATTTTCATCATCTATTAAAATACTTAACACTTTTTTTTAAATAAAACATGTTTTATCTTAAGAATATCCCCTATGAGTGTTAAACCATGTGCATAATAAGAGCCATTGTCATGCACCAGGTGATTATTTAGTCATGATCAATGTGACCTTCTCAAATATATTTCTTCAAGGAACATCTATTCTAGAACCATTTACACTTATAGTTTGTAAAAAAAGATGTATCTTCTTTTCAAACCTACTTAATTTCTACCTAACCAAAACAATAAGATGTTCTTTTATACTTATCCATGAATTATATCATAGCATTTTGATCCATAATCATTGTTTTCTTAAATATATTCACAATATTCATACAAAATATATTATGATACAAACTATAAAAACCCCACCATAGTACACTAGATCTTATGTATTTATTATTTTAATGTCATAAGATATAAGGAATCTCACTACGAGAGACCAAATAGTTTAGAGGTCTTGGTAAACCTAATACATACACAATTCCGATTTTATATTTGAAAAAAAAAATCTTACAACATAAATTATTTTCAATAATAACTCTATTCCCTCTAGAATATCCATTCATATCAATCTTAGTACCCTTAATAGATTTTTATAAAATGAGATTAAATAAATTTGAACACAAATGACTAGTAAGGGTTAAGTATAGCTCAAGCTATCACGAATCAATATGCATAAATGACATGGAAATCTAAATAACTGAACATGTATTCTATTTAAATAATTTTAATATCATTACTATATAAGGAATAATTAGTATGGAAAGTTATATAAAATAACAAACCTTTCATTAAATGAAAAAAATGAATATTATAATTTTATCAGGCATAATCTACATGGTAAGTAAATAATTGAAAATAAATGTAATTATATCAAAAAAATGATAATGAAATTTATCCATAGATAATATTTTTTTGAAAATATCATGAATAATAATATATAAATCATCAATGAATAAAATGTGTCATTTTTGGACATCATTGTCTTAGGAAACATTTAAACCTCTACTATCAATACCATTCTCTAGATAATTTAAAACTTATGGTTACGTATACACCATAATCCCATTTAACAACACATAGCCAACTTATTTATATCATGAAACTATAATGCATCAATTTTATGTCTATAACATGGAAAAACCAATATAATCATGTACAAAAAAAATCCCTCACATATCAAATAACTGATTTAAATCATGAATAATATTACTTATCATCAAATATCTATTTTGATTAAAAGTATATATATATTTATGTATTTTTCCCCAATATATCAATTAACATTAAAAGTAAAATTCATTTAAAAAATGGTATACGGATTAATAAATTATCATATCCATCATAAAATAATTTTTATATTTAATATAAATGTAATTTACAAGAAAAAATGATCACATGAAAGTGATTGTTTCAATACAATGTTTATCATCACAAAAGAAAGGGAGATTGTTTATAACATAAACCACATGGTAATTTTATAGTCCAATAACATTGGAAAAATAACTTTAATTAAAACATATAAACCCATAAATTATTAATTATAGATGATATTACATGTAAAAGGGGATGTATTTAGATCACATAAATGAAATTAGGTTTACAATATTAAAATATGCCTCAATGAATGGAAATTAAGACAAATTGTCATATCTCATGATTCCATTGGGTTTAATGTGATTAACCACATGTATAGTGGTTTTAAACATTTTATTAATAGATAATATAACCATGTTAATTATTAACATATTATATATGACACTTTTATAACATCATATCACCCATTCGTAAATAATCATACATTATTTTCATTGTTTCAGGTGTTAATTGTCATGTTTTCTCGTTATTAATTTTCCATGAAAGTCCTTGTTCATATAGATGTTATATAGTTACATCATATACTGACTAATAATCATGAAATAATTATGATAATTATACATCAATAATAATTTTAATTTCAATCTTGATATGTGGTTTTGATAAATGAAGTATGTTACGATCAAGGACATGGTTGGTCATACGTACACATGAGTAACATTCCCAGTTTAAATGATCATTATGGAAAATAGGTAACTAATATTTTATATTTATAGAAATATAATAACATAATATTGTTTAATTAAATATAATTACACGTATCATAGATGTGGTGGGGTGATGAAAAGGGAGATTCACATCGCTCTTTTAAGGCAATATCCCATATGCACATGAACGGCGTTATCATCTTTCAGTAAGTGAAATCGTAATAAATAAAATTATATGTTATTTTTTAAACTGAAAAATATTCCATTAATATCATAATTATATCTTTTTTATCAGATATATTCTTTACATTTATCTTTTTTATCTACCTTTAATAATATTAGTTTAAAAAGAACTACTTTTCATCGTTAGGCAGTATCCCTATGTACACACGAGAGAAGTTGTCGTATCCCCTATGAAATTTTAAGTAAAAAAAGTTAAAATAGAGGTATAATTATGTTATATATAACATATAAATACTTTATATCCATCATCATACTTAACAGTGAGAGGTGTTAGTGGAATGACGCAAGGAATCAATTCGTGTGGTGGTAGTCTTCTGTAACCATGAATGATGATTTTGTTACCCATTTGATGGATGTGGGTGTGATTTTAGGTAATTAGATTCAAATAGAAACATATCATTATATGAAATATACTAATGTTATTATATCATTATTTTTTATACATAATTCAAGGAGGTGGGAGAATAAGTAAAATAAAAATGCTCGATGAAGAACAATACCTCTTCACCGGGTAACCTCATTCGGTTTACACCAAAATCATTACATGGTTGTATTTATAACAAAAATAATAATTATAAGATAATTTTAGAGAATTTTGGATGTTATTTTGGTAGATATTTTCTGATTCAATGGGGTTTTACGTTGTGAAGAGGATGTGAGAGGGTGGCCTTTTATAAGTGAGCTGAGTGGCACAGTTGAAATTTTTATAAAGAGAAAGTTGTATACAAGTTTTCCACATTCCAAAAGGGTAAAAAATATATTATGATAAAATATTAGACATTATAAATAATAACTCTTACCATAAAATAGGTTTCAGTTATGATTGTAGGTTATTTTATCTTTGATCGTTTTAGTGCAACATCGGTAAATCTATTTGCACCTTAATTGTGGTAAATATATTTTGATGTTTTTACTATTAATTATGGTCAAAAATGAAGTTTAACATATTAGATAATATAAATTATTCTTAGTAAAAATATTCAATTTATCATTCAAAATTCAATTAATAGAATTTTCAATATCTATATTAATATTAATCCCGTAAAATCGATGAGAAAGTGGTTTTCCAAAGATAAAATACTCAAACGTTTAAAAAACATTATATATTAAAATTATATATGAATATGATTCCAATGACCTAAATTTGATTAATAGATATGTAATTTTACAAATTTCACATTTAAAATTATATTGAAATAATTTTTCTATTGTTAATGTCCTTTAATGAAATGGATATTGTTAATAAATATAAGTATTTTAACAATTAACTAAAAATTTATCTTTTTATAATATTCTAAAAAAACACAAAAAGATAATTTTTACATGGATATTTTGAAAATGAATATTATTTTTTATAAAAAATTATAGAATTGGTGTGAATTTATTTTAAATTGTATTCTAAATACCCAAATAAAAATTCTTTTAGAAAAGAAATACATTTTTTCGAGAAACAATCTATTTTAATTTTAAATGATTATTATTTTATTTGTACTCAACAGATAACCATAATTTTAATAATTTACATAATAATAATTATACACACTAATTTAAGTAATTTTATATTGTGGTATAATAAATTAAATTTCATTTATACTCAGGCTTGTGAGTTTAGTAAGCTGTAGAATAAATTAAATTTAAAGAATTATATTTCATATCTTTTTTAAACATGGTCTTTTGTATCACATACAATATCGAATACAATATTCTTATATTATAATTTTTTTGTGGTATAGAAATATGTCTCGATTTTTTTGAATGTTTTACTCATAGATGCAAGTTGCTTACTTGAGAGAAACTGTTTCCCCTATTGAGAGGCTTAAAACTATACATGATTTCATAGTAGTTTTTAACAATGTTGTTAAAAAGTCTATCAGTTTAATATTAATTCAAATTTATTAAATATACATATTAAAAAATATTTTTATATTTAGAAACATTTTAGGTTCTTATTTTACAGATAAGGAATCATGCTTAGTATGATAAATAACGCTTAGTATGGCTTGAAAATGTCTCATGTGCATGGTACACTAATCCTGATAGTTTCCTCAAGTAGTTGAACTGTTCAAAATGAAAACTTCATAGTTGAATTTATGTTAAGGTGAAAAAATGGGTACCCTTATATTAATATTTTACATTAATTATATAATTATTATAGGTGATAGTGAAAAAAATTGTGAATAATTTTTTATGTAAATAAAGAAGATCATTGAAATGACTATGATGGAGAGTCAGCATTATTAGTGGAACTACATGTTCAAAAAGGGAGATAAATATTTATATATCAATAAAATTATTCCATATAATTATTATAATAGTTTTTTATATAATATTATAAGGAGTCATTAACTCCAATCTTAGTTGAATAAAGTTAAATAACGATGAATCTTGAAAAAGTGTGAATCACAAAGAGTTATGAAAGTTTATTAGATGATTACACTGTTTTAATACTTCAAGAGTAGACGTTATATATGATGTTACATTTTGTGTAAGAATATAGATTAATTAAAATGAATCACACACACTAGTATCTAAAATAACTCTTGGGTATGTTAGAGGAACATAAAACTATTGGTTGATATATAAAATAAGTAATTAGAGATAGTTTATTGGGTTCACTAATACTGTTTGGGATATATAATTTAATGATAAAAATAAAATTCATGTGTAAAATTCTTTTTTGGAGAATTTTTTGTCGAATGAAATTGTAAAAAACCATTTTTTGTAACTTTTATAATATAATATGAAAAATATGTTTTTTCAACCCAATATTGTACACATATTTAGTGTAAGAATAATCATGGAGAATATTTTAGTGTTAATGATTATAAATAATTATATGTTCATTTGAATAATAAATATTCTATTTTAATTTCCAAATACCATGTACAATATTCTTGATCACAGAACATTGATATTAAGTATAATTTAATTTAGGGGAACGATACTGGGGGAGATGTTATGCTTAAGTAAATTTCAACAAAGTATCAAATTTTTGTTGTTTTCATAAAATCAATTATGAATATAATATTTCAGTAATTGATGTTGAAATAATATGTTTAAACTCCAGCAATGAATTTATACTTATTTTAATTAATTCCCCACCTTACTTTGGATTATGTAGTCAAAAGGGGACATAAATTAAAACTTAAAAAGAAGGTGTACAATTCTTTCATTTATTAAAAATAGTTGTTTTTATAATTTAAATAGGGAGAGAGAAATGTTTAGAGGGATTTTATATTATCATGGATACAAATTTTCTTTTCACATATGGATGGATTTCCTTCAAAATTATTTCATTATCCATTGTTGTGGTGTCAATACATTCTCTATGATAAGGGATGTGGTTTGAAAAAAAATAAATTTAATGTTGCTTAAATATAGATAAAAGTTGTTTTAAATATTTCTAAAATATGTGAAGGTGTAGATTGAAGATACTTTGGTATTTATTTTTGTAACATGTTTAGTATTTTTTCGAAACATTTCTTGTTGGGAATATTTTTTTATCACCTGTAAGAAACATTTGTTGTTGTTACTATGAAATTTCATTTTATGAAGTACTGGAGGATGATAAGAAATTTTTCTTGTCCACATTATGAGACTTTTCTTAAGTCAAAATTCGTTTTTTCTAATAATAAAGTACCTAAAATCCAGAAGAAAACATGATCCATGATGATTTGTATAATGGTTGATTCTTTAAAAATATTACCAGACAAACTAGAAAATATCTTATTAGAATATAAATGGAAATAAGTTCATGTTTATGATTTTTTTAGATTTTATAAAAGGGGTAAAAGTAATATATTTTGTGCTATGTATAGTTACATGATAGACCATATATTATTTTACTATATGATTATTTTAATTTAGTATTAATTAATAAGTTAGTATACAATTGATTAAATTACATAGAGTAAATGTTCAAGGCTCGATATGATAATGTTATGGTAGTAAATGGAATGACAAGGTTGGACACCGAAGACTCGTGTTTATAATATAGTGGTAGATAAATTTTTTAGATTGATAGTTTTATGGAGTTTTCAAGAAAAAAATTCTTATTACATCCTATATAATGATTGATTCTTAAATACAAGGACTGTGTTACTAAAGAAATGTCATTTGATCGAGTCCCTTACAGGAAGATCCATTGGATAGAGTTTTTTTAACAGAGTCTTTTCCACTCAATGGTATAAGTGATCATATATATCATAATGAAAACCATTTCACACATCAAATTGATGTTGTTGGGTGGATGATTATGGGAAGTTATATCAGACTAAGTATTAAATTCCATTTTGTGTATAATGTCTTGAGCTGAGGAAGGATAAATTGAATGGAGATATTTTGACTCATCGGAAATATAATGTTCAATGAAGATTTGTAATTATATTGGTCAGTAGAATAATATGAAGAGCATATGGATAATATTTAATTAACCCATCAGACCATGTTAATTGGATGATGCATGTCAGATAAACAGGAGTCATATTGGGAAGATTCTTATGGATTATACTTAATGAATTCAGTATAATAACACTTACATGATGGATTTTTTATATAATTTAATGCCATTTTAACTTCCATAACATTTGAAATGATGAATTTGGTTATTAAACCTTTTTTAATATTTTCATTGAGAAGGATTTTTGAACATTTTCATTAATTATGGTTTTAAGAAAGGTTTAAGAAGTTTAAAAAATTAATTAGTAATTTTGAATAAATATTTTTGGCGTCATGTTTTATTCAAAGATAATTAATATTATAGAAGTCTTTAAATATTTGTAGAAAAATAGATATGGGAAGGATTTTAGAAGTATGAGTTTTTATTGAGCTGTAAAATGAATTTTAATTCCTTATTTATCTCTTATGTTAATACCTAGAAAAGGGGGTAGAAGTGTTGCACCGATGTCAAAAAGATACACTATTCATATGTGTGTAGAAATTATAAGTGATTAATGTTTTGATGTATTTTATATTTTGAACTAGGGAAATATTAGGTTTAACAAGTACATTAGATAATGATGTAGTGAGAATTATTACTAGATAGATGTGTTGATTGGAGAATCCAGTCAAAGACATCTTTTATATATACCGCCAACAATTTGCACTGAAATTTTTTTTTGAATATATTTTTAGTAATAGTTTTCTATTTATTGGAAATATTATATATAAAATGTGTAGTATCATAAGAATCACCAGGTGGAGATTCATTGAATGAAGATAGAGCGCACCATAAAGACTCTTACCAAATACAAACAATTATCTGCATGATTTCTTAATAATATTTTTGCAATCTATTTTAAAAAGACGTTATTCATAAGATGAAATATAAAATAATAACAATATTTTTAATTGAAATTTTATAGTATAGTGCAATATCATGATATATATGAAATTTGACAGTAGTTATCTCAATTGTATTTACTTTCTATAATTGTGCATTTTCTCCAACCAGTGAGAATTTCAATGGAAACGATGTAGGATCGCACACTAAGGGAGAACCTTGTAATTCTTATGAAAACTGTCGTAATTTTATATTATATAATAAATAGTGTATTTTAACTTTTAAAGCCGAAAATAAAAAAATCAAATAAGTTTCAGGGGATAATTTTATTGGTAGAAAAAATTGTAAAATATTGTCTCTAACATATCCCCCCACCCAATAGTTCTTATAATCATTAAGAACATAAATTACAAAATATTTGTTCATGATATAGTATTTGATAAATATATATAATGAAGGTTAATCCTGATATACCACATTATAATGGTCAAACTAGATATATCTCTACATTTCATTGGGTAATGAATAGTCATTAAAGAAAAAAAGTAGGGGAGATAACTAGGTAGGTATCTCTTATGGGATTTATTGGGCCTCAGTTATTTTTTATATTGGTTAAACATAACTGAACATGTCTGAATAAATATTTTTTTAATGAACAAAAATCAATAATTTGCCCTTTTAAAATGTAGCGCAGTGGTGACTGTGGGATTACCACACAAGGAGGTTGTAGACAAAGTTAGCTAACTGTAGTGTTAATATTTTTTTGTTAAATTATAATTTTAACAAGATATTTAAAAATGTAAAACAATTTTAAATAAAAAATTGTTCTTAGAAAATAAAATATTATTAGACATTAAAAATTATAATAAAAAAGGATTTAATAATACAATCTAAATATGAAAACAGTAGATAAGACTTGATCCTTAGATTAACCCTTCTTCAATGTCTACAAAATAAAATTATTTTAATTACCCAATATATACTTCAGCACCGCAAAATATACACAATAAAATCCTATAAAACATCCCAATACCTCAAAAAAATTGTCTATCCTCTTATAAAATTTATTCAATTATCCAAAAATCATCGAGTAGCCCAAAATAATTGAACTTGTTATTCTCAATTGGGATACTTATCTAAAGGAAAATTAAACAAAAAGATAATTTTTAAATAGTCATAAATTTATGAATAATATAGAATAAGATAATGTAAAGTGATCATATTATATAAATATATCTCCATTAATCATGAAAACAGTTTCCAAATGAATTCATGATAAAAGAGTATACAATTAAAAGCACGACTCAAAAAGGGTGTGCCTTCGTATCTTCACTACCAACCTCCACTTGTAGTTAATCCCAACATGTCTAGATTATGTCTATTAAAAATCATATTCTCCATTATATCATCTTTTTCTATCATAATTTACTCCACTAGTCATATTTTTTGATAATAATTATGGATTAAAATATATAGTTAATAGGCCCATAAAATAATCTAGTCAATTTCTATTCATATAATTATTTCTTGATTTAGCAAATTTTTTCCGGACAAATGTAACTGAAGTAATCTTTCCCTAGAAGAAGTGTCTCCTCATATTCCTCCATTTCTTCACATTCATCGACTAATGTAATGATTGAATATCTCCATGATATTTAAATAATATTTAAATTATAATCCTTTTTATTCTAAATCCAGAATATCTATATTTATAGATATTTATCATAGGGTATTTATTAATTACTAATGGTATGTCATCTTTTTATGGCCATTAATATTCCAATTTTGAATGATTTTTTGGGCCTAAAAATGGTAGATTCTTTACGTGTCCCATTTTGAGGAAATATATCACATAAGACAAGGGGACATGTCAATAAATAATTTTAATAATTAAATGAGTATTGAAAATGTTAAGAAAAAATAGAAATGTCATAATGAATTAGCATTAAATAGTACATAATATATAGTTTTAGCCATAAAATTAACATTCTTTATATCGAGGATCTTTTTAGGTATATAGTTTTGGATAATTTGGAAATAAATCAAATATAAAAATACCATAAAATTAAAAGTGGACACTTCTAATCGGTATCCATTTTTCGATAATATAAGACATTTAAAATAAATTATAAAAATTTTACATGGAAAATACACAGGACATCCAACCAGACTTATTAATTTCCCTAACCAATCACAAAACACTTTAGAAACATTTTAAAAACAATGAATGAGAAAAAAGTTCTGTAAGGGTTATAGAAAAAAAAAGGAAACCATTCATTTTATAAAAAATAAAAACTCATATAATAATTATTTTCATCTTCAAAATTATTTTAGATTTTAAATAAATCTCATTCACATGAAAAAAACACTCCTTTTTCTCAAATAAAATAATTAAAACCCATGAAAATAAATTAAACCACTTTTGGTTACTTACATAATCATGTATATAAACCATTTTAATTAAAATAACATTGCCAAAAACATCCAAATTTATCATTACCCAATTCATTGGAGATCTATAATAGGGGTCACCCTTCCAATAAGTTTTATCAGGATCACTCATGAGCTATAATGGGGTTCATGCCTTCATATATGCTATATCAGGACAAAACATTTATCACAAGCTATAATGGGGTCCTACACCTTGTATAATTTCAATCTAGCTCACTTGTGTTCTATAATGAGTCTCAAACCTTCGTATAAGCTTTATCATGCTCAACCATTTTATATAATTCTCAAGTACCATATCAAAAATTAAAAAAACCTCACTATGAAACCAATTAAAAATTCTTTTCAAATCCCTTATAAAACCAATTTTGATAAAAATACCATTTTCTTCTAAGAACTCATTTTCAATACTCAAACACCATTTCCTTTGAAAACCCATTTTAAATTCCAAAATAACAAAAAAATTAAATTGGGTTTTAAACCTAATAAAACAAGTAATATTGAAAAGTAGTCTACAAATCAAATAAAATTCACAATGATGTGAAATGTCATTATCATCATACATTAAAAATAGTGCATTTCATTTTTCATTTTTGAAACATTCCTTTTAAGACACATAAAACAATTAATTTTAATAAAATAAATAAAATTCAAAACTGATATAAAATTTCTTTTATAATCCATTCATACAAATAAATATATAAAATAATATCATGGATATTTACTTGGAGAAAATTATTTTTAAATTAAATAATTAAATATTAAAAGTGTCCCACAGTAATTTTAACTGTTAAATTATAATCCCCATTAAATATTTACATTTAAAAAACCATCAATTTTATGAGAATAGATAAAACATTGATATATAATATCATAGGGTCTATAAATAAACAGTACAAAATAATAAAGATTCTAAACATCGAGAAATTTTTCAATGAAATGAGATTGAGATGAAATCCCTTAACTTGAGTCCAAATTATCATGTGTGTATTTACCATCATGAATAAAAATAAAAATATAATTATTCAGTTTATTATGAACCTTTATAAAGTTTACCATTTCATTTATTTCACTTATTACTATTTTTTAAACAACTACTTAAATAGTTATGCTTATGTTGGGTGTTATGATCATATATGTTTTATGTGTCAGAAATGACATTGATAGGTTAACAATCGTCAAAGGGGTCATTATATAAACATCACCAGAGTAATATTAATAAAATAAATATCAAATTTATACATCAATTAAACTTTTAAAACCAACCATGAATTATGGTTATGAAAAAATAACAAATGTTACATTCATGGTGATGGTAGGTCGTAAATACAAATGAGTAACGTTCCAATTTTTAAATGATCACTATAGAAAAAAGGTAAGTAAAATTTACAATTCTAGAATTATAATTATATCAAAAATAAAATATTATTTAATTATATATATTTATATTTTTAATTATTTTTATTTTAAATGGATCACATAGCATCGAGGGGACGGTAGCCGACACATCCACCAACAACTTTATCACTTTTTCAATGAGTGAAAGGATAGTAATGAAAATAATATATTACATTTATAGAAAGTTAAATATGTAATGATTATTACATATATTTTATTTATTTCATTTATATTTTATTAATTTTATCCTCAATTCATTCCATGTAATGTGTGAACGTATCACATTTTTTTGAGAGGCGGTAGTCCACACGTCCACAAATGATGTTATCGTATTTACACAAAATGGAAATCATAAAGGTATGTGTATATAATAATTATATAAGTATTAATACATTATAAGTATCACATATATATATATATATTTTAAAAAATATTATTTCTATCATAATGAACAACCATTATATGTGGTAAAGGAAAAACAAATGACATCGTTACGTGAGGTGGTAGTTCATCGTACACGAACATTAATTATGTTACCCATTTGATAGATGTGTGTGTATCTATAGGTTGAAACATTAACCTAAAAAATTTATTATATCTAAGATATTTATGTTTTTCTTAATCATATAACAATAATAAATTATGGGAGTGGAGAAGGAAACAAATTTAAAAATTCATGTTGATGAAAGTTACCTCTTCTTCGGGTAACTCTTTCTTAGTTTTTACTTCAGGACTTCATGGTTGGAATTATACCCAAGGTGAGAAATATAGTTTTATTAGAGAGATGTAGAGAGATTAATTATTTAATTTTTTTATGATCTAAATAGGCTTTATAGGTGTGATGAAATGGTAATCAAGAGTGCTTTTTTATAGTATAGAGGATGTTTTATTCTGGAAAATTACATAAAAGTAAATTCCACCCACATTTTTTCCAAGTAAAGTAGCTCAAATAGTGGTCCAAATTCTATAAAAGGGATTATAGTAATGATATATTAACATAAAATGGACTTTTTACTAGTTTCTAGATCATTGTAGATCTTAATTTTAAGGTGAAGGCCTTTATTAAGTTAATTTTCGTCTCAGTCCCCGTAATTAGTTATTAGTATTTTCACTAATGTTTTTTTCTAAAACTATGATGACATTATTAGAAATTATAAATTATTCTGATTTAAAATATAGAATAGTTTTTTCCAAATTCAAATCACATAAGTGGTAGAAATTCATTTAAATTTAATCTCACTGACGGGATGACAAAACGGGTTTCAAAGTAAAAATGTTCAGAAGTTGTTTATGTTTTTATATAAACATTCAATGTGAAACTTCATCTAATTGTAACGCCCCGACCCCAGCTACTCAGAGTCGGTGCGTTACTTCGTAACATTGGCATGATCACAAAAGATCAAGTCTCGAAAGACTGATTAGTTTAGTAGCCTTGGAAACACTAGATACATTCATAAATGTTACATTACATCATAAAGTGAAAAACTAATAACAAAGTCTTCATAGTCCACGCTCATATCCTCTTCTGACTATCCCTGTAGGTCATTCATAAAATACTTCTTCACATCCTGGAAAATATTAAAACATTGAAAGGGGTGAGCTCAGATGCTCAGTAAGGATAACAATATTGCGGAAGCTTTCATAAATAAACATTGACATTTATGGAAATGTATAACTAAAACAAAAGCCTTTTAAACATGAACTTCAACATAATATGTCAAAAGTAAAATGAGATAATTCCATTTACTTATTCACATGGATATTCTACTGGTCGAATAATCACATGCAATATCAATAACCACTTTCATAATGAGGGAATGTATAATGCCATACATTCTGAAACATTTTGTCAAGGCCTCGGCCAAGACGTCTAAAATGATTAAGGCCTCGGCCAAAACCATAAATCAAATTGGGAAAGGGCCTCGTCCAATTCCACGCCTAGTTGTCTCATGAGACCTATCGATGCATCGAGGAGCTATTGCGGGCTCCACCCGTCACTTATTAAGTCCAATACATTCCTCACATGAATAGGTTTAAACATATCATAAACCATAACATAATCGTATCACATAAAACATGCATAAAGGAAACATAACATTTCCACATTTCAATCACAAGATATCAATACAACACATTTTTATAATAAAAACGCTTTCAAAACCATTTTCAATACCAAAATAAAAGAAAGTTAAAACTTTGTATTTATTTTTCATTAAAAAAATGATGGCTTGTAGAGGAAGCCGAAACTCAAATAATGGTCACGGTGGTGGAGAAGTCGTTGTCGCCGCATAAGTATGGAAAGAAAAACATTCCCTTTTGTCGTTTATAAAAACTCTTCATATAAAAAAGATTCCTTTTGAATAAACGTAAAAGTCAAAGGGGTTTATACACCGTATAAAAGAAAGTTGTGTATAAAACCAAATATGCCTCAACGAAAGGGATTGAGACGAAGTCCTTAAAAAGATCATTTTTTTAAATAAAGTACATCTATAATGTGTATTCATTATAATTACACATTAATATTGTAAAAATACAAGATAGGACATAATAATATCATGACATAATTTGAAAGTAGGAGATTAACCCAAAGAATGAAAAATGGGTTAAAAATTCCCTTACCTCGTGTCTGACATGACTCAACCGTTCTTTAACCTCCTGAATAATAAACTAGAGTTTATATATACCTTATTAAGAACCATTTTCAATTTCATTATCCTTATTATATCACTTATTACAATGATATGAACATTATGTAATTATTTAAGTTAATAACGGTTGTTTTGTCGATCTTTGGTACTTGAGTCAACAATAAACTTCTTATAATTACAAGTTGTTTATGTGGTAGAATATCCATTATCTCCAGAATTATATTCATGATTTATATGTCATATATATCTTATATATCCAGTATATACATTCATTTATAATATTACGTAACATTTAGAGGTAAGAAATGAAATGCACCGTTCATGGAGATGGTAACCCATACGTACGCATGAATGCTACTTTCATTTCAATTTCAGATTTAATGGAACGAAATCATAATGATATAAATGTATAATATAATTCCAGTATAATATAGTGTATAATACCATTTACTCCATCCTTTATACATCCCACATATGGCATTAACGATTCAAATCACTTTGAGGGGGCGGTAGTCCGCACTTCCTAAAATGAAATTATCGCGTTTTACCCATAATGGAAATCATAAAGTATGCCATAAATGAGAAATACAGAAGCATAAGTAAAACATAAAAATATTATATATCATATATAAAAATAGTGACATCTTAATGGCCACCTTTGAAGGTGTTATATGAGTGCTGAACAATCATCGTTTTGTGAGGCAGAAATTCGCCATCCACAGAAACCGTATGTTCTTTAACCATTAGATGTAGGTGTGTGTAAGTGTAGCTCGAATAATTTTTATAAAAACATCCTAGTATATTGAGGATACTGTTGTTGTTACAAAAGAAATTAATAAAAAGAGTTTAGGGGGTTGGATAAGAAAAAGAAAACAAAACAACATTAGAGAAGACATTACCTCAAAATCGGGTAACTCTTTTTTATTTGAGCCAAAGGATTCCTTGGGAAGCATTCTGCCCAAAGTGAGGCTTCTAGGAGTAAGAAGGGGAAGTTGGTAGAGTATTTGGGTAGAGGTTGTCTGAGCCAAATGGCTTGAAAGTGTAAATGAGGTGGGAGAGGTGGGGGCCTTTTATAAGTGGAGAGGAGGGGCACTCTTGGAAAGTAAAGAAACGTCACTTTATTATAAAATGAGTTTCGGATTTTAGAGGTCCCACACTTATATAATTCGAGGATAAGATGATATGGGTTCGAAATCTACTCATCCAATAGGTTTTTGACAAATTTACGCTTTGTATTTTACATTATCTTTCCATTTTATTTAAATCGATAAATAATGAGTTCATCGCTGCATCATCATGATGTCATAATTAATTTAATTTATATAATGTCTAAAAATTAGAAAAAAAATACTATGATGTAGGAAATCTTTTTAGCTTTCTAATGAATATTTATAATAAAAATTTGGATTTGTGTAACCCCACTTAAAAACTGTTTTAGTAAAACAACTCATGTTTGTGTCAATTTAATTTTAACATTAAATATATATATATATTAATGTCATTTTCCAACCAAAGTGGCTTCATGGGGTCCCCAAGTTGACCCATGGGTTGTCTTGGTCGGACATGCCTCATCCAATAGAAGTAGGACAAGTGTCAAGCTCAACTCATATTATTAAAACATTATTTTTACCTTAAACTACACTAATTACCTCTAATTGCGATTAAGAACTTAAAAGTTACTATTCACCCAAAAATTATTTTGATCTCATTGAACCACATTTTACTTCTTAATGAAAACCATGTATGTCGGATTTTTGAAAATCAAATCACAGAAGTGGTAATATTTCATTTAAACGAAAAATCAGTTATTTAACTACCACTTAGTGGTTTCACTATTCATCAAAAATTGAAGTTTTTCAGAACAATGCCAAAATTTCACCCTAAGCTATAATTGATATTCCGAATTCAAAAATGATGTCTATTTTAAAAAATTTCAAACATATAAGTTGCATTAATTAATTTTATAATTAATTCCCGCTGTCACAATAAATAGCGTGTTTTAAGAAACAATTTATATCAAAAGATTGGCAATTGTTTATGTCCAATTTCAATGTTAAATTAATTCTAATGACCACCATTGGATAAAATGGTAAAGATATATTATAATTATACTTTAAAACCACTAAATAGTATATTTTATCACTATAAATTATTTGGATTAAAAAAGTTGTTTTTAAATATTTTTCACTATTCATAAAAAATTAGAAGTTCTCATAAAAATACCAAAAATTCAACATAGGCTAATTTCGATATTCCGAATCCAAAAATGAAGTCCATTTTGAAATATAAAATTTCTATAATTTTAAAAAGTGGTTATTACTATTCATAACGGCTACTTTGATTAGTCGCGGTGTTTTAGAACTCGAAGTTTCGTACAATGCAAGCTATTACATTATTTAATGAGAAGTGTATCATGGAAACTCAGGGTGTTACATTCTCCCCTCCTTCAATAAATTGCGTCCTCGCAATTTGAAATTTTTCTTTGTAAATAAAAGGTTGAAAAGAGAAAATACCTTTGTGTAAAACCCACATCGGAAATAAGATTAATAAAATTTAGCCTTAATAAGAGGGAAAGGGAAATGAAAAAGTCACCACCCAATTATGATCTCGATTAGGAGAACATTGGTGGAAATTAAAGACATATAATTGGAGGAAAAACGTAAATATTTGTAGGGAGTGATTGAGGTCATCAATCACAATCAACTGTCAAATTGAGGGCCTCAAAGACTTCAATCTATGTTGATTTAAAATATCATCAGTTCAACAAGACATAAGGTATTAGGATAACACATTTTTTTTGTTTTAATATCCCTTTACTAAAGTTTAAGAATTAATTTATTCACTGAATAAGAGATAGGTATATATATATTTATGCTTGACAATTAGAGTTTCAACCTTCAACTCATCTTTCACTCAAAAAGATAATAGAACTCAAAAATATTATGCTTATCCTAATTGTATAAGGTTCCAAATGTTAACACATACCATTTAGATTAGTAAAATTATTTTTTAATAACCAGGGACTTCTTATAGGCTAGTGGTAGGAAATAAAGGCCTGTCGCACTATGGTTGTGGGTTCGATTCCTGCAGCTTTGTCCAACGCGACGGGTTATGCCCCACCCTGCAGGTTGTCCTTTTCCTAAAAATATAGTATTATAGTATTCCAAAAATAATCTTCAGAAATGTTTTAACCTTAAACAATACTATTCAAAGTTCAACTTAATCAATCCCAACATATATAGTTATCCAAAATACCTCTGTCCAAACTTTCTCTAAAAGGTATCTTAATTCCAAAATCAATTTATCAGATTCCCCAAACAAAGTAAAGTTTCTCTTATTGTCACATACTAAAAATATGATTACCTTCATCATATTAAATCCTTAATGAAAACAACATGTACTGCAGTACAATCCTTATATATATCACATTATTCTTATAACCATAATCTAGTTCTTGAGTCCAAAAACACAAATACAATAATTATTCCGCTTCAAATGTAGTAACAACATAAGATTGTCCTTTATCCCTTGGCCTTTTCTGAGGTAAGTTTCCCTGACGCTTAAGACATTCATTTGCATAATGCCCCATATCCCTACAATTGTAGCATTCAACATTGATAGCCTCTTTCTTTCCCTTGCAATCACGTGCCTGGTGACCTTTTTCCCCACATTTATAAAAAACTCTCATTCCTTTTAGGAAAGTACCAGGGTGATTCTTCCCACAATTATCACATAATGGAAAATCCTTATTTCCCATTTTCCATTTATCGGTCTCTTGTTCCACCGTTATCTTCTTCTCTTTCTTTACTTTGTTGTCATTAGACTTAGAGAATTCCTTTTATGTCTTGATAGCACATGAGACAATATCTTCGTATGTTGAGAATGATTGTGATTATAAATCTCGACGTAGAAATGGTTTTAACCCATCAAAGAAACGATCAATCTTACTTCTCGGGTTACGTATATAATCTGAAGCATACCTCGCTAACCTTGTAAAGTTGGCCTCATACTTTGCGACATTCTCATCCTCCTTCTGCCTCAGACTCAGAAATTGCCTTTCCATATCTGCTCGATGGTCACGAGGAAAGTATTTTTCTAAGAAAATCTGTTTGAACTCCTTCCATTCCATGTTTGTTAATTCATCATCTTCCTTTGTGTTTTGAATTAGTGACCACCATTGATCGGCATCTCCAGTGAGGCGGTAAACTTCCATGACAACCTTCTCCCTTTCGCTACTCCCCAAGGCATGGAATATTTTCTCTAAGGAGTTTATCCAATGCTCAGCTACTAATGGATTTGTACCCCCATTAAATGTTGGTGGTTGTTGCCTCATGAAGCGGTCTAACAATGATCCTCCACGTTGCGGATCAGGGTGCTCCATACGAGTAAGGTTATTATTCATAACCTGAGTGAGTTGTCCCAGGATGGTAATAAGTTCATCAGCACCAGTTGTATCTCCAGCTCCACAATAATTATCTTGAGCAGGAGGGCAATCCCTACATGGAGTGCGTGCATTGATACGGTTTCCATTCCTTCCACTAGGATCCATTTCTAAACAATGGCATAAACTAGATTAGTTTATGAAATAAAATACATAATTCCATATTTGTAAAATACTTTACATAAATTGAACTATTTATGGATGTAATCCATAATCATAAAAAGAAATGTTTTCTTTGATGAAGTATATACTCATAACCCTTTATAGTGGTTTGTAAAAAAATGAGAATTATCCTAAGCATATCCCTCGGGAGTGTCGTAACCAAGAGTGCAGCAAGGCCCGTTGTCGTGCACCAGTTCCCGTTCGAGTCTAGCTCAAAGCGGTGTTTTCGGGTTTTACCCCTAGGTACATCTGTGCCAGAGCCGCCTCTACCTGCTCGTATCCAGACAGGGATGTATTGCTCGGAAAACTCACAAAATCTCTACAATACCAAAATTTTAGGAAGTTCTTCTATACTAATCCTCAAAGGTCATATTAGGTCTACGTGCTCTAATCAGAGTTTGTCTAAATCTAGCTTCCAAGGTTTATACTAACCTGCCTCTGATACCAACTATAACGCCCCGACCCCAGCTACTCAGAGCCGGTGCCTTACTTCGTAACATTGGCATGATCACAAAAGATCAAGTCTCGAAAGACCGATTAGTTTAGTAGCCTTGGAAACACTAGATACATTCATAAATGTTACATTACATCATAAAGTGGAAAACTAATAACAAAGTCTTCATAGTCCACGCTCATATCCTCTTCTGACTATCCCTGTAGGTCATTCATAAAATACTTCTTCACATCCTGGAAAATATTAAAACATTGAAAGGGGTGAGCTCAGATGCTCAGTAAGGATAACAATATTGCGGAAGCTTTCATAAATTAACATTGACATTTAAGGCAATGTATAACTCAAAAAAAGCCTTTTAAACATGAACTTCAACATAATATGGAAAAAGTAAAATGAGATAATGCCATTTACTTATTCACATGGATATTCTACTGGTCGAATAATCACATGCAATATCAATAACCACTTTCATAATGAGGGAATGTATAATGTCAGACATTCTGAAACATTTTGTCAAGGCCTTGGCCAAGACGTCTAAAATGATTAAGGCCTCGGCCAAAACCATAAATCAAATTGGGAAAGGGCCTCGGCCAATTCCACATCTAGTTGTCTCATGAGACCTACCGATGCATCGAGGAGCTATAGCGGGCTCCACCCGTCACTTATTAAGTCCAATACATTCCTCACATGAATAGGTTTAAACATATCATAAACCATAACATAATCGTATCGCATAAAACATGCATAAAGGAAACATAAAATTTCCACATTTCAATAAAAAGATATCAATACAACACATTGTTATAATAAAAACGCTTTCAAAACCATTTTCAATACCAAAATAAAAGGAAGTTAAAACTTTGTATTTATTTTTCATTAAAAAAATGATGGCTTGTAGAGGAAGCCGAAACTCAAATAATGGTCACGGAGGCGGAGAAGTCGTTGTCGCCTCATAAGTACGGAAAGAAAAACATTCCCTTTTGTCGTTTAGCAAAACGCTTCGTATAAAAAATATTCCTTTTGAATAAACGTAAAAGTCAAAGGGGTTTATACACCGTATAAAAGAAAGTTGTGTATAAAACAAAATATGCCTCAACGAAAGGGATTGAGACGAAGTCCTTAAAAAGATCATTTTTTTAAATAAAGTACATATATAATGTGTATTCACTATAAGTACACATTAATATTGTAAAAATACAAGATATGACATAATAATATCATGACATAATTTGAAAGTAGGAGATTAACCCAAAGAATGAAAATTGGGTTAAAAATTCCCGTACCTCGTGTCTAACTTGACTCAACCGTTCTTTAACCTCCTGAATAATAAACTAGAGTTAATATATACCTTATTACGAACAATTTTCAATTTCATTATCCTTATTATATCACTTATTACAATGATATGAACATTATGTAATTATTTAAGTTAATAACGGTTGTTTTGTCGATCTTTGGTGCTTGAGTCAACAATAAACTTCTTATAATTACAAGTTGTTTATGTGGTAGAATATCCATTATCTCCAGAATTATATTCATGATTTATATGTCATATATATATTATATATCCATTATGTACATTCATTTATAATATTACGTAACATTTAGAGGTAAGAAATTAAATGCACTGTTCATGGAGACGGTAAGCCGTACGTACGCATGAACGCTACTTTCATTTCAATTTCATATTTAATGGAACGAAATCATAATGATATAAATGTATAATATAATTCCAGTATAATATAGTGTATAATACCATTTACTCCATCCTTTATACATCCCACATATGGTATTAACGATTCAAATCACTTTGAGGGGGCGGTAGTCCGCACTTCCTAAAATGAAATTATCGTGTTTTACCCATAATGGAAATCATAAAGTATGCCATAAATGAGAAATACAGAATCATAAGTAAAACATTAACATATTATATATCATATATAAAAATAGTGACATCTTAATGGCCACCTTTGAAGGTGTTATATGAGTGTTGAACAATCATCGTTTCGTGAGGCAGAAATTTGCCATCCACAGAAACCGTATGTTCTTTAACCATTAGATGTAGGTGTGTGTAAGTGTAGCTCAAATAATTCATATAAAAACATCCTAGTATATTTAGGATACTGGTTTGTTTACAAAATAAATGAATAAAAAGAGTTTAGGGGGTTGTAGAAGAAAAATAAAACAAAACAGCATTAGAGAAGACATTACCTCAAAATTGGGTAACTCTTTTTGATTTGAGACAAAGGCTTCCTTGGGAAGAGTTATGACCAAAGTGAGGCTTCTAGGAGTAATAGGGGGAAGTTGGTAGAGTATTTGGTTAGAGTTTGGCCGAGCCAAATGGCTAGAAAGTGTAAATGAGGTGGGAGAGGTGGGGGCCTTTTATAAGTGGAGAGGAGGGGCACTCTCGGAAAGTAAAGAAAAGTCACTTTATTATAAAATAAGTTTCGGATTTTAGAGGTCCCACACTTATATAATTCGAGGATAAGATGATAAGGGTTCGAAATCTACTCATCCAATAGGTTTTTGACAACTGTACGCTTTGTATTTTACTTTATCTTTCCATTTTATTTAAATCGTTAAATAATGAGTTCATCGTTGCATCATCATGATGTCATAATTAATTTAATTTATTTAATGTCTAAAAATTATAAAAAAAATACTATGATGTAGGAAATCTTTTTATCTTTCTAATGAATATTTATAATCAAAATTTGGACTTGTGTATCTCCACATAAAAACAGTTTTAGTAAAACAACTCATGTTTGGGTCAATTTAATTTTAACATTAAATATATATATATATTAATGTCATTTTCCAACCAAAGTGGCTCCATGGGGTCCCCAAGTTTACCCATGGGTTGTCTTGGTCGGCCATGCCTCATCCAATAGAAGTAGGACAAGTGTCAAGCTCATCTCATATTATTAAAACATTATTTTTACCTTAAACTACACTAATTACCTCTAATCGCGATTAAGAACTTAAAAGTTACTATTCACCAAAAAATTATTTTGATCTCATTCAACCACATTTTACTTCTTAATGACAACCATGTATGTCGGATTTTTGAAAATCAAATCACAGAAGTGGTAATATTTCATTTAAACGAAAAATCAGTTATTTAACTACCACTTAGTGGTTTCACTATTCATCAAAAATTGAAGTTTTTCAGAACAATGCCAAAATTTCACCCTAAGCTATAATTGATATTCTGAATTCAAAAATGATGTCTATTTTACAAAATTTCAAACATATATGTTTCATTAATTAATTTTATAATTAATTCTCGCTGTCACAATAAATAGCGTGTTTTAAGAAACAATTTATATCAAAAGATTGGGAATTGTTTATGTCCAATTTCAATGTTAAATTAATTCTAATGACCACCATTGGATAAAATGGTAAAAATATATTCTAATTATACTTTAAAACCACTAAATAGTATAATTTATCACTATAAATTATTTTGATTAAAAAATTTGTTTTTAAGTATTTTTCACTATTCATAAAAAATTAGAAGTTCTCAGAAAAATACCAAAAATTCAACATAGGCTAATTTCGATATTCCGAATCCAAAAATGAAGTCCATTTTGAAATATAAAATTTATATAATTTTAAAAAGTTGTTATTACTATTCATAACTGCTACTTTGATTAGTCGTGGTGTTTTAGAACTCGAAGTTGCGTACAATGCAAGCTATTACATTATTGAATGAGAAGCGTATCATGGAAGCTCGGGGTGTTACATTAATGAACTAAAATAAATTATATGATATATAATTTATATAATTATAGATTAAATATAATTAAAAATTATAATTTAACTACATATATAATTTGGACAAAAAGTTTTTTTTGAACTAAAATTCAGTGATATTCAATATTAATAAAAATATGAATGTTATTAGTAAATACAAGAACAATCACCAAAAGTAAATTTTGATATTTATATTTCAAAAAATAATTTAAATTTTTCATATTAAAACTATTAAACTATCAAAATATTTATCTAAAATGGGTTCTCCCTTAAAAGGTAATTAAAACGACCTTTTAAAAATATATAGCTCTTTATACTTAAAAGGGGATTTATTATTATTTTAATCTAATAAAATTTATTTGATAAAAGTTAAATAAAATTATATAAATGTGTAAACATAATATATTTATTCTTATTCATTCTCAACAATAATATGTTTATGTGATAACTACCACTAAAAATATTAATATTAAAAATATATTATTTTCCGGTGTACCTCAGTCTTGCATGCAACATAAAATTCTAGAGAAACTCATTGTTTTGTGAGAGGTACACTCTCATACATAGAATAAATTTTAAGGTATGACTATTATTTGTTCCATAAGTTTTAATAAATATGAAAATTACTTATTCTATAATAACCTTGGATTTTACATCATTTATATTCAATTAGTCCTTATTTTAATTTATAATTGATTACTTACTAATGAATCCATCTTATAAAGATGTGTAAAAAATATCATATTTTAATTAATATACTTAATTACCTTCATCCAAACTTCTAGGTTATGACTTTCAAAATAATATTAATATTATATTGTAGTCTGGTAGGACATGGGCTTCTGTATGACAAATGTCATCAATGGCAGTTAATGTTGCTTGAAACTCATGATAAACTTGGTATTACATGTCATAAAAACTGAATTGTGTATATATTATATTAATATCTATAAAAAAATTCTAAATTAATTATAAAAAATATATTTTATAAAATATTTAGTAGTTACATCCTACCCCCATAAAATTAATTTCTCCCTAAAAATTCACCATGTTTATTGAATGATTAAAAATTCTATCGTTCATTTATTAAAACCCACATCATGAAAAGGGTAAGAAAAAATCCTCTTAAAAATTGAAAGTGGAAAACATAATGTTTACTAGAATTTATGCCTAACAAGGATTCCATATTGGGAGAATATTGGTGGGAAATCAAAATATTTATTTGGAATTAAAAAATTAATTCCCATTGACTAATAGAGAGTGATAGAAAAAATTGTCATGATAAATTCAATGAAGACAAAACCACAAACCAAATAGTTGTAGAAAAGGTCATTGATATCATCAAAAAACATTTCACTACAAAAAAATATTATATCAATATTCCTTTCAGAGAGTTAAATGATTCCTTCACCATCTACACAAAGAGTGTAAGGAAATATACTTACTTGAGTATCTAAGATAACTTTTAATTCCATAAGCACTGTAAAAAACTTCTCAAGAATCACATAATTATGTATAAGATAAGACAATATTCATCCTATCTTTAGATACTAACCACATCCAATATGGTTTCAACAAAGTAAGATAATTCATTCATTCTTTTGATGAGGTAATGCATTAATCCCTAAAGATAAATTGTAATATATAAAGTTATAACTAAATCATTCCATAGATATATAACCCTAATGGTAACCAATAACCTTAAACTTACATCCACACATGTACATTTATTCTTCATTAAATATATTTTAATAATATACCTAAGAAATCTATGTAAACTCAATAAATGACTCCCAATGTATTATCATTATTCATAACATTAAAATTAGGGTTCCTAAGACATTGGGATTATGATCAACCTTTAAAAGATATAAAACTCCCTATATCTATGAATCACGTAACAAGATATACCAACATCAACTATAGAAGTAGAAAATGATTTGACGATCCTTTTTTTCTTCTAATCATGAATATTTTGACCCTAAGAAATTTTATTTAGACACTATAAAGACCTGGATTTCCATGTAACATTTTTTAATTATATGAAATTATGACAAGACTAACAAAATTGAAGGCATGTGATCTTGAGTCCCGGTGTGCTCGTAATGAATTTCTGAAATTATTTAAGGTGCATTCAGAAAACTAGAATGCATCATTTTCTATGATTAGAACTGGTGCTTAGATTAAAAATCTAAGAGCACCATTGAATCCACAGTGCTGAGATTCACTTAAGAGAGGCTTTACTTCAACCATAGTAGGTATGGAAAAAAATAGATTTTTGTCTTTTTAAAAGAATAATAAAATAACTTTGTTATTTTATTTCTTTATTTCTTTTCCTCCAATGGAAAAGTGGAAATGGTGGGACAAAGGATGTATTAAGACCTTAAATGGATTCACTCCTCAAATCCTTTTTAACAGTGCTGTTAGAATTAGGAAAATTCCTATTAAATGAATCCTCATTAATTCCGCGAGCATTACTCAATCTCCCCATCTTCTATTTATATGGAGTTTGGGGATATTTATTGGCACGACTTCACCAAGAGACGAAGTTCTGGTGATGTCTTACGATGCCAATCACTTGGAGGACAGAGCCGGTTTCATCGGGAGGTGATGAGTGACAACAAATCACGAACCGAAGGATGAATTTTGAGCAGCATTGTTGGCGTCTTGTTGTGGGGACGACAAACACCGACTCTTCATCAATCATGGGAATTCTCCAACGATCTTATGGTAGGGAGTTTGTTTAAATTTTATCATTTATATTTTCTTTGCTTTCATTAGTTATCATATTAATGCAGAGGGTGCAGGCCAAAAAAAAGGCCCTGACCCCCCGCCGCTCATTTTATGTTGCATTCTTCAGGGTCGTTTTCCTTAGGGAGACAATAATAATAAGACAGTGGAAGTGCAGAAGAAACCATTGAACTGTCGACATGCCAAGTTGGCAGGGGCGAGTGGTGGTCAGAAAAGAATCATGGTAACTAGCTGCGGATGGATGAGTGCGGGGTGTGACAACATTCCACAGAGGTCGTAGGCAGCCGGCTGTGTGGGAGAAGGGGCGGTGCTCGCAGGAACCATCGGTGGCTACTACCACACCCACCGGGCTACGGTAGGAGGAGATCAGCACGGCCTCATGCCGTGCCGGGTCGGAAGGGCCCTGGTTGGGAAAAATGGTTGATCGTTACATGGTGGGGAAACACCCCACGAGTTGGCCGAAAAGGCCCTGCACCGATGGGGACAGCTGGGATGATAGTTCCACCTTCTGGTAGTATGGGATGAACGAAGGCTGGACGGGTAGGCCGAACCCGTGGCCCATTGGGTTGGCCAAACCGGTGGCCTAGTGAGCCAACACAGGTGCGTTGAGGCCCACCCAACGAGTCGAGCCAACCACGGCCCGAGCACACGAACCAAACTAGGCCGACTCTGATGGTCTAGACCCATTAATTATGGCCAACCCTTAGTGGGTTGGACCCTAACGCGGTCTGGTATACCCCGGGATCCGTTGCATTGGGTCGGCCAGATCGAGTCGGACCTGGCCTAGACCAAATCAGTTCTGGAATAAATAAATTCTCGAAACGGATGAACCGGGTGTCCGTTCAACATTATGTTAGTGAAGTTTGGATCCTTTTGAGAAGCAATCCCTTTTCCATATTCTGGCGGGCCCGACCAAGCCTGGTCGGACCAAGGTGCGATCACCCTCATTTCACAAAAAGGGGTGTAACTAACAGACCAGGTGTTTATTTGACAAACTTTCTACTGTTCTAGAACCCTTAATACGAGATGATCCTTTTTTATAGTCTACATGATTTTTGGAAAAAGTTGGTGTGCATCCAGTATGGATCAAACCCAAATCCAACCAGGGCCTTGGAAATAAAACACTTATAATCACAGACTGAGCATTCAATTGACGTGTCGTCTATCATGTTAGAACCCTTAAAATAATATGGTCCTTTGAGATAACTCTTCTTATATCTTCATTGTTTTTGAGGAATGACCAATGAATTGAGGATAAGATCCTTCTGGAATCAAGAGTATAATGAGCAGGAGTCCAGTGGCAGGTAGTGTGGTAGAGGTTAAAGACAAATCATATGGAGGCAAGTACCGAGCGATCCTGTGTGGGTCATCACTTACCGATCCTATGTGGGTCAGATCCTGTGACGGTCATCACTCAACTATCTTATCTGGGTTAGCGCATACCGATATTATGTGGGTCTGATCCTTGGCCAGTCAATGCTCAGTGATCTTGTGTGGGTCAGCGCATACCGATCCTATGTGAGTCAGATCATGTGTGGGTTATTGCGAGGGTTAGTACCTATAGATCTTGTGTGGGTCAAACTTTGTATAATCAATAACAGTGCCTCTCGATAGAATAAGATGACATGTCTTCTCAACTAATCGTATATATTATTTTGCTTTACTTATATGAGTAATGTGATATGATTCTATAACCTTGGTGGTGTTATCTCCATGGTGTTACATGTGTGGTACTTTTACCTTTGTGGTGTTACCTTCATGGTATAACTTGTGTGGTACTTTTACCTTCATCGTGTTACCTTTGTGGTTTTACCTTTGTGTTACTTTTATCTTCATGTTGTTACCTTTTTGGTATTATTCCCTCAAGTATGATAAGAGTATATATTGATAAATTAGGTATATGTATGGGCATATAACTATATAGAGTTGTTGACTACTCTGTTCTTTTTGTTTGAGGTCTTTCTTTGTGGTTTTTTCTTTGTGGAACTCTGGGAGACCTTCAGGGGTCTCAGAGTCCCCACTGAGTATCATTATACTCACCTATACACGGGATATTCTCGCACCTTGTTGTGTCTTGTGATGTTGACGGACAACGTTGATCGAGGTTGAGGGAGCCTGGACTGGATGGTGCTTGGAGGGGGACCTTGGACGTTACATGTTGCAGTGACTACTGATCATGTGTTGTACCTACCCTTCAGGTAGGATCCTTGATGGAAAATCCAGAAACTATTTTTCCTTTTTCAGTTGTACTTGTACATTTCAGTTCGGCTTGTATTCTGGACCCTTTTCTTTCAGTACAATTTTTACTACAGTAATTAACATTGAGGTTGCTTCTTTTTTATTCTTGTTTTGTGTGTTTTTACAGGTTTAATGTAATTTCCTTCCCGTTATAGGGATATTCTTTTTCGGTACTAGTCTCTAGCCCCTCGACTATGGAAGGCGGGCTTGGGGTAGTCACAGCATAAGCCCCAAGGGATCGGTCATGGTAGCCACATGTTATCATTAGTTCCCAACTACTTGTGTATAAATAATATTACTATTAACAAGTAGTATGTTATCTCATTGTTGTTTTGTTCATGACTCTTATCATTAACTTCACAAACTATATGACCAAACATACTACACAAATAACACTTTATAGATCCTGAATTACATTCAACAAAATGTATTTTACCACACATGGAATATGTTTTAGGTTTTCCTACTGAATTATTAGTTTATTTCTTATATATTTCTTACCACATTAATAATTTCTTACTCTTATCATCTTTTTAAATAAATGTTTTAATAAACTCAATTTCAAATTTCCCCTCACAACAAAAAATTTTTCCATAACATCTAAATTCTTAATAGGATAATGCTCATCGTAGAATTGGTTTTAATGCAAAGTAAAGTCTCTTAATTTTATTATAAATATCTTAAATAAAATATTGAACATCATTATCTCATCATGTAATGTTTTCTTCCTATGTGGCCATAGAATTTTACTCTTTTATCTTTAATTCATATAATTGTTTTCCCATCTTAATATGAAGAACCTTGTGAAAATAATTTTGATGGAATATATTCTTAAATGTTTCGCATTCAATGGATTCATGGTCATATTTATCTCTAATAATCGTAACCAATGTCCGCCACTCATCATCTTCACTGTCAAATGGATAAATGGAAAGTGTTACCATTTGACATTGTGAACATCCCATGACATTGAGTATCATCTCCCAAGAATTGACCCATTATTTGCATACAATTGGGTTAAATGATCCATTGAATGATGGGGTTTATTGTCTCAGAGAATCCTCTATAAAATACTTCCTTCAAGTTAGATCTAGTTCCTGTTTAGCATGGATACCACCACCATATATAGATTTTGTCAAGTGGTCCATTGTTGAAATAAATATCTTAGTTCTCATTCGAACCATATGAGGATGATGTTTTGGGAGGATATTTTTTTCTCAGTTCCTTCAAACTGCATCATTTATGTTTATTCTATGGAAAAACATTCTAAAAATACATATTTTATATTAATAAATAAGGTAATGTTAAAATCATACAACATATCAAAATAACAAAAAATTACATTTTTTTAAAGGAATTATATTAAGACTATTGTAACCTCTAAATATGTATTAACTTTTACTTTGAAACCAACTAGATGAAATAAACTATAAAATTAAATAATATTGGTATTTAGTCAAGAAATTACATTCTTTTACATTTTTTATATTTTTAGGTTTATAATTTTATATAATTAGTCCATAAATCATATATAACAAAACCATAAAATATAACATAGACACTTTTGATCAGTATCCATTTTTACCAGAATATAAAACCTCTAAAATGAAGCATAAATTCTTTTAATTAAAAATATCCATAAATTCCAAATTTAATTCTTAATTTTTTTTAACCATCCTTAATCCCTGTAAAGTCATTTTGAAAACATGGAATGAGAAAGAAATCATAGTAAGGAAAATCAAAAGAAAATAAATTGTTAGTTCAACAAAAACCTGAAAAAATATATAACATTCATCTTTAACATCAAAATGATTTGTAAATATGATTTAAAGTATTTTCACACAAAAAAAACCTTTTATAAAATAAAATCATTAAAACCCATATCAATAAATTTAACCTCTATTGGTGTCTTAGAGAATCACATACACAAACCCTTTAAAAAAAATTTAATAAGAATAAGCTTATGGAGAACATCCAAAATTTTCATTACCCAATGGATTTGAGATCTATAATGGGGATAAACATAGTATAATCTGTATAAGTATCACCCATGAGCTATAATGGGGATAAACCCTTCATATATTTTATAACAGACTCACCGATGTTTCATGATCTATTGTCGTACTCTATCCTTCATATAATTTGTATCATGCTCACTCATGAGTTATAATGGGGTTGAAAACATTGTATATGTTGTATCGGGAATACCCTTTTCCTATAATTCTCAAATAACATATCAAGATAAAAAAAACTCTCATTATAAACCCCATTAAAAAACATTTTTAAATCCATTTTAAAACACATTTGGATAAAAATAGCCTTTTTTAGAAACCATTTTCAATGCCCAAACACCCTTTTCTATGAAACCCCATTTCTAATACCAAAATAAAAAATAAAATGAAATATGGTTTTTAAATTTTGAAAACCTGTAATATTTCAATGTAATCTAGACATAAAATAAAATACATGATGACATGAATGTTCATTATCATCATACTTTAAAAAAGGACACATCATTTATCATTTGTAAAAAAAATTTAAGACATGAAAAGGATTCATTTTTTAAACCATTGAATGAAATTAAAAATAGACATAGATAATTTTTATAATACATTTATACAAATAAATTTATAAAATAATATACATTATATTTATAAGGGGAATTTTTTTTAAAAATAATGTCTTTAAACATTCAAATTCTCTTATATAAACTTGAACATTTAAATCATAATCCCCATGAAATATTAACATTTAACAGAAAATAAAATAAAATTATAATAAATAAAATATGGATATAAAATTTCAATGGTCTATTATATACACATTATAAAATAATAAAACTGCATATCATTAGGAAATTCCTTTGTGAAAAGAGATTGAGATGAAATCCCTTACCTTGAACTGACTTTTCACATGTGTCTTTATCTTTCTGAATAATAAATTAATGTTAATTATTTAATTTATTTAGAACCATTTTAAATTTCATAATTACTATTATTTGAATTATTACATTTTTTAAACCAATACATAAAAAATTAAATTTACATTGGGTGTTTTGACCATATTTTGTATATGTATCAAAAATGACTTTGGTAGCTAAACTATTCTCAATATTGTCAATATATAAACATCTCTAAAATAATAATCTTGAAATAATTATAATGTTTATAAGTAGATTATAATTTTAAATCCAATAAACAATTATGGTTATGAGAAATGAACTAACATTACAATCATGGGAATGGTAGGTCATACGTACACAAGAATAACATTCCCATTTTCCCATGATTGTTATTGAAAAATGGTAATTAAATTTTATCCTTAAGTAATGATAATTATAAAAAAAATATAATATAATTTAGTCATATGAACTTATATATATTAATTTTGACGTAAAAGTAATCACATCACATCTAAAAGGTGGTAGTCCACATACGGGATGATAAATCGGGTTTTTAAGGAATAAATGGTCCAAAGATCGCTATGTTTTATATCTAAATTCAATGAGAAATTTCTTACAATGAACTAAATTTTTTTAAATGACATAAAAACAATCTAATTATACATTAAAAGAAATTAAAAACATAATTTATCTATAAAAATAATTTAGATGAAAAGGGAGTTTTGAAATTATATTCAGCATTATTCACTATTAATCAAAATATGAATGTTCTCAGAATAATACCATAAATTCACCAAACCAATATTTTGATATTTATATTCAAAAATTTAAACAAATTGTTA
This sequence comes from Viscum album, assembly GCA_963277665.1. NCBI lineage: Eukaryota > Viridiplantae > Streptophyta > Magnoliopsida > Santalales > Viscaceae > Viscum > Viscum album. The sequence continues at coordinate 1,464,827,622 of OY728147.1, read as the reverse complement.
ACATAAATATTAAAAATGATCCTAATATTTTATTTGAAGTGGTTTTTCTATAAAAATATAGTAAAACTACCTTAAAAAATATAGAATCATTTATGTTTAAAATTGAATTTATTATTATTTTAAAAAATTGATTATTATTTGATGAAAGAAAAATAATATCATAAAAAATTGTAAAAATTTTATATTTGGTCCTATGAATTCTCTATAATAGAACTTTTAGGCGATAACTGCATTTTAAAATATTAATCCTAACAATAAATTATTTTTCATTATAACTTAGTATTCCATGAAATTAAAGATTTTAGAAAAAAAAAACTCATTGTTTTGTGTCAAGTATGGTATCATAAATGTCATATCTTTTATATTTAAAATTACTATCTAATTACTAAATATTAATAAATAGGAAAATTCCTTATTCTATCATTTCTTGGGATGTTACGTCCTTTATATTCAGTTTTTTATTATTTTTATTTACAATTAATTGGTAACCAATGAATTTATCTTATAAATAAGTCTAAAATATAATCTCATAATTTAGTTAATATATTTCATTACATTCATTCCAATGGTTAGGTAATGGGAATCTTAAAAAAATTAATATTATATTTTTTCTGGTAATATTTCGTCTTGTGTGCAGCATAAGTCATTAATGAAAATCAATGTTGCACACAATGCAAGATAATCTTCCAATTTTGTGTGATCAAAGGTAAACTATGTATTCTATATTGCATAATCCATTAAATAATATAAACTAATTTGAAATAATAAATTTTTATAAAATCTAAGGTTTTTAGGAATGCAATAAAAAACTGACAAACAAATTATTTAATCAATTTTGAATATTTAGATCAAAACTATCAAAATTATAAAGAAATAAATTTAAATAAAAATAAATCATTATGAGGAATAAATCAAAGAAATATAAATAAAAGGTATTAAAACAGTTTTCTCTAAAAATTCCCCAACACATAACAAATGGAATCCTCGAAAATATAGGACATAAAATAAATTTCCAATGCAACATTAAAAACACATCTCATTGAAAATCACAAGGATTATAATCAGGGAAACCAACATATCATTCCTTTTAAATAGATTCAATTCTAATTTATCCATTATTTTCCTTCATTGAAATAACACTTCAACCATTCCTCTATGCACCATTATAACTTCCCCATTAATTTTCCACTCAAATCATGGTTTTAATTTTTTAACAATGTTTTACTCATCCAAATAAATGAAAAGGTCCTCATAATATTAAAAATTTTCTAATTATGTACCAAATTATTTAAAATAAATTTTCAAAATGGATTCATTTTAGAGGCTTATTTTGAAATTTTGTTTATGGGGGTTTTAAATTTCAAAAATTCTAAGGCAAAATGTTTTCCATTAAACTCCCTAGAAGGCATAGCTTTCTTTTTCATGAGGGCTTCAGAAAGCCACATATTTCAATATCAATAGTTCTCCCTCTAGACTTTTAATTTTCATTCCACCCAATGACCCCTCACTTGATGTATCAAATAATAATGTACCTCCCCCACATTTTATCCTTACTAAAATCATGCAATGTACTTTAAGAGAAAGAAGTATAGAGAAAATATCTTGTAAAAATGAAAACTAAATATATATTCCATGGATAGTAAGGGATAATAAGCATCAAATGTAAATTTTAGGAATAATAAATAGAGTAAATTTTTTTATAAAAATCATTTCAATCAAATAAAGATTCTTCAATCCTTTTGAACAAAATTTTCATAAAGAAAAAAAAAATTAATTAAAATTGGAAGGTTCAATTAAAAAAATAATTAATTGTATTCACTCTTGCAGTGATATTTTTCTAATGAATATGAAAAAACTATTAAGTGTCTTTATGATAAAGATATATTCAATCTTAGATAATCTTATTTGAATTGAATTTAGAATTCAATGGTATTTTCAATAATTTCCGCAATTTATTTTTAGAACAATGCCCATTTCAACATTAATATAATTCTAGTTCCATGAAAAACATTTGTTCATTTAATTTAAAAAAAATGTAATTTTAATTATTTTTAATCTTATATGATTCAAAAAACAAAATTCTAAATAAAACACAAAAAATGGATTAAAATTCATAAAAATTTTAAAATAAAAAAATGACGTAAAATATTAAATTAAACACACAAACACTATTAAAATCAACTATTTTCCTCCCCCTAACTTGTTTTATAGAATTTATTTGTTTGGTATAGTTTATATGATAAAATAAATTAAAGAATTATGGAATGAAAAAAAAATTTGGGAATGGAAATACATTACTTTGTTTTCATAATGAACTACAATACTTGATATATACTCCAAAAATATGATTGTTTGAAACCTATGTGAATAACCAAAAACAAAGAATTATAATTTAATTAAATGAAATGAAGGACAAATAAAAATAATTATAAGGAAAAATATCCTTGTTTTGAACCCCCATGATTTTTGTTGGATATCACTACCCCAAGGAAGGAAATTATAGTGGGTTATCCCCTGTCCAAATATGGGTGATGTTTCTTTTAATCAACCACCAAAATTCAATTTCACTATTTTTCTTCAGATCACACATCTTATAGAAGCTCCCAAAGAAATATTTTTTTTTCAGAATCCCTTCCTTGAATTTTTTTTAATTGATGTAGTGTAATATAAAAATATGTAAAGGAAAGTTTCAAAGACATGATCTTTAAAAAGATCCTCCACTGTATAACACCATGATATTTTAAAATAAGAATGTTGTATTCGATATCATATGTGGCATGAAACACCAATCATTGAATAAAATTTTACACCCAAAGACATTATGATATATTTATTTTTAAATTAATTAAATATATTTAATAGATTGAATTAAATTTAACACTATTCTTATATTGTGTTACATGAAAAAGTATGTTTAGTTTTTGTTACACAAGACACAATATTTATCTTATGTTACACACAACACTGAGTTTAAAAAAAATATGAAATATTATTAAAATAATATTATATAATATAATAGTCATCACCTATTATTGAAATGTTGTGTATGAATGGTAATAACTAAATTATGAAAAAAAAATATCTATTTATTATAATATAATTAGAATCATTCAAAAAAGGATATGTTTTCTAAAAAAAATTATTTTTTCAAAAAGATAGATTTTTTGTGATATTCTTAGATAATTCAAAATCAATTTTTACCATTATTTAAAATTTATTTCATAATTTAAATATCATTATTTAAAACATAATATCATATGTATCTAAGGGTGATATTTTGGGTTCTTTTCTAAAATATTATAGTTTTTGATTAATATTTAATAATACCGAATTTTAATTGAAAACTAACATTTCATTAATATTATTTATTAGGTAAAATTTTATATGTAATTGGTTTTAATATAAATTTAAATAAATTTTATGTAAATTAATAAAATTTAGTATATTATAGTAATTTTAATATTTACTTTTGATATAAAAATATTATAAAATTCTAAAAGTTTTTTCTTTAAAATAGTACTTTCTTGTCACGCTAGAGAGATTAATTTTAAATTACAATTTTCCACTTATATGAATTGAATGATAGAAAATGGAATCCATATTTGGAGTCATAAAAATTTATGAATTCTAATAAGATATACAGAATTTTTTATCAAAATGAATAATGAAACAATAAAAATTAATTACCACGGTTAAGGTCAAAATATATTTTTTGTGGATTAAACTAAGTGCATAAGGGATAAAAATAAAATAGAAACTTGTAAAAAACCCCATTTTCCAGAAATATTTACACCTTATCTCTTTTAACTTTTAATTTTTTTTTCTTTTTACATGATAAAAACATGGTCATGATTGAATATTTTCAAAAATCTAAAACTGTCCTGCTCACCACGCTTATAAAAGGACACCTCCTCTTCTCTCTTATTAACACATTAAATCCTATTTGGATCATCCAATAAATTAAAAACATCAGTTAAAATATCTATAAAATCATCTTAAAGGCCTTATATTTTGAATAAATCCTACCAATAATTTCTTTGGTGAAAACCTAAGAAGTATACTCGTAGAAGAGGTAATGTTCTTCAATAATAATATGTATTTTATTTCTTTATCCACCTCCATAAATTATTATTAAACAACAATGATATAATAAAATCATTTTCTACTATATAATTGGATGTTTAAATATTAATTTAATTACCTAATAAAATCTCCACTTCCTTAAAATGGGTTACTAAATCATTGGTAATGTGTATAACAAACTATAGCCTCAAGAACCAATGTCATTCCTTTTTCCCACTGCCACTTATCATAGTTTCATATGGTGATGGATATAAATTATATATTTCTAATTTGTAACATAATTATACCTCTGTATTAATTATTTCATATATACATTTTTTACATTTTATTCCATAATAGAGATGATAAAGTCGCTCGTGTGTACGACAGGCCATCGCATCCCTAAGCATTGTGATTCCCCTTACACTAATACTTAACCACGAATGTGAAAGGAATAAATATAATAATTATTTGTCATAGAAGTTAAATATTGTTAATATTATTGACAAATTTATCATTAATTAGAGATAATATATCATTTTCTTTACAAAATTATCAATAACATAAATATGATAACATCATTCGCGTACATTTGGACAATGACATTGATGAAGTGATTGGACTCTATTTTCGTCAACATATCACATGTATGATATATGTAATAATATAATATGGTATATATCATATTATAATTATTATTTAAATATAATATATTACTTACCTTCTTCCCACATTAAATACTGAAAAATGGAATGGTTACTCATGTGTTCATACGTGCTACCATCTCCATGACCATAATGTACATCATGTTTAATAACCATATCTCGTGATTTGTTTTAAAAGGTGAATTGATGTAAATATATTATAATTATATCATTATTATTATTATTTAATAACATTTTAATCTATATAATGTGTGCAATAACTATATCTTAAATGAAAAAATCATTCATATGAAAACGATAAAATTAACACCCAATCAAGGAAAATAATGAATGATTGTTAGTGAACTGGTGAAAAGATGTTGTAAAAGGATCATATATGTCATTATAAATATAAAAATGGTTCTTTTATAAGTTAATAAAATGGTTAAAACAATTATAAATGATTTTAAATAATATCAGGTCAAAAGGTTGTGTGAGATACGAGGTTTCGTCTCAATTTCCATTCCTTAAGGCATATTTTAATGTTATGAACCAGAAGTATTTCATGAAAAATATATAATTCCCCTTTCACAAGATATATCATGATTAATTAATAATTATGGGTATTTTATTTTTCTATTTTAATTATTTTATCCATGTTTATTTGACTTGAAGATCAAAAAGTGGTAAAGAATTTCATAACCCGGTTTCTTTTTAATGGGTTATATTACTTCTTAATTGTAATTGATATTATAATATTCAGTTTATAATCAGTTTTGATTATATTATATTATACATTCACCAATATTATGTGAATTTATTGTTAATATACATAATCTATTTATTGAGTAATTCCCACATCATGTTATTATCTTTATAAGGGTTTATTTTATAATATTATTCTAAATGAGATTATTTATTTTTGAATTTTAGTTAATTTAATTTATTTGATAATTTTCAAATAAACCAATTTCATTTTATTATAATTTAATTATTCATGATCTTTTCATGTAATATAACCATTTTTATACTTATTGTTATGTAAAATACATTATAAAATATTTTTAATAAAATCCAATATCATTTCTTTCTTTCGTCGGAAATATGTTTTCTTCCTAATCCATATTTTTTAAAAATAAAATATGTTTTTATCATTTTCCAAATTATTTATTAATGACGTATTTTTCCATTTTTCATAATTTTTTTCAAAGGAATATTTATGAAAATTTAAAAATAATGCTCATTTTTTTCCAAAAAAGTGAAAGGAATTATTGTTTTAACATGCTCGACATGAATGTAATTTCTATATGGTAATGACTACTCAAAAGTTTGAAAGATTAATTTATAGTTTCAAATTGATATTTTCAATGAAAGTTGTTTTAATACTTTTTGTGAAATTTTATTTTTAATACGAGGCTTTCATAATGAAAATGATTTTTTCCTCAAGACTATTATTAATGATATTTCTACAGTATTTTTATTCATAAATGAAAAAATAGTTAATATTACTCCAATGCTATACCTAATATGTTGAGGATAAGAGAATATTCTGACCATTTATTAAGAAGAAATTAAAAATTAATGATAAGGCAGATGATATCGAATAAACAAGAATTTTTTCATCCACCAAACAATGGGTCTAAATATTACAATACAACAAATTATTTTTATTATAAGAGTCACTAAAATCCTCACAGTCATATTGAGGTTTATCCTAACTAAAAATTGTAAAAAATTTTGTGACCACCTTCTTAGACATCTTTGTAGACGATCTGGTAGAAACGTTCATAGGATGGTTAGAATAATCCTTCTGTGGTCTCTGCTTTGAAGGAACATAGGTGAATCCCTCACCATTAGTAATCTTTTTCTTTTCCACATAGGATTACGATCGTTAAAGATGTATTCCCACCACTTCCTGAAACCTTAACTAGGATACCATTCCCCCTTTTATCCTATGAATCTTTCCCCCATTTCTAAGATAATTTAGATGACAAAAAGAGCTTATGGGTTTCCTGGTGTCAGTCAAAACGCTACTGTGCATTAGTCTTATTTGGGACATTAACCTGGGTGTGACCAAGGATAATCAATCTCGGAGATCAATTAGGGGTTTCCCCAACTCAAGTAACTTCTTTAACTAGATCAACTCGAGGGCCTGAGGGGCCACTATGAGCTCTCTCTAGAGGCACATCCTTAGACACTTGAGGGTAAAAGTTCTCAAAAATCATCACATGATCCACAATTGAAACTTGCTCCTAGAGGGAATCATCATCATGAACGTTGGTCATTGGAAAAGATTCATCTCTCATCCTAGACTTTAATATACAAAGATTTTCTCAATGACCCCTCACCCCACATTCCTCACACGAAACACACTTCTGACATGTCACTTGAGCATGTCCATCATGCACACATTCATTGTAGAAAACATGTTTTTTATATTTAAAATGAATTTGAATTCTATTCGAATGAGTAGAAAGAGTTACCTTTTCAATCAAGTTAGAGTTGAGGTTAGCCTCCACCAACATCCTAGAAAAGTGACCAAACCATACATCCTTAGTCTATTTATAATGACAAATAAGAGTCCCAATTAGGGTGTCTATGTCATAAAGAATCATCAGATGCCAAAGAATCCAATTGATCCTAGGAGAATGAACCCCGAACAGACAAAATGAATTTCCTACATGTGAGAAATTGAAGTAAAAATGAAATTCATGCAAGTGAAGCCAACTAGTTTTCAATAGCTGAGTTTAAATGATCCATGAAAAAAGCTTCAAATCATAAAAAGAAAGAGGCATTGAACGAAATAGCAGCCAAGAGAGATGCATTTACAATTAGAGAAAAAACATAAGGATGAGGTTCTGCAAAAAAATCATTAAGATTCCAAGGTTTTTAACCTTTAGGAAAAACAATGCATGCAATCAATGAGTTTGTACTAATTATCATTACCTCAGTAAGAACAATAGGATTAGCTTTAATTTGAGTTGATGAGCCCTTAAGAAGGATTCTAACAGGAGATTAGTCATTGAAC